>CP125848.1:16928611-18426111 GCA_030408175.1 Trifolium repens | reverse complement strand
TAGGAGCGTGTGCCCAAGTAGAACGTGAAAATTCCATGTGTAGGTCAATTTTGCCCAAGGCACCGCATCTCGACGTGCTAAGCCACGTGCCATGGCGGGCGGGGGACGAAAAAATCAAAGTGTTCCGAAATGCTTAGCCGCTTTCCAGTCCACTTATATATATTGTGTGGGGTGTGCACAAAAAAAAACCAAGTGAAAATTCGATTTCTAGGTGGTGGTTTACGTCGTATCCGCCTTTTTACGACGTTTCTAGGAGGCATGCATCTGGTGGGCAGAGAGCTGGCTAGGGTGGACAGATGGTGTGGGCATCTGGTGGGCAGGTCGCGCGCGCCCTCACGAGGGCTGGCTAGTGTGGGCATCTGGTGGGCAGAAAGCTGGCAAGTGTGGGCATCTGGAGGGCAGGGTGCGCGCGCCCTCACGAGGGCTTGCTAGTGTGGGCATCTGGTGGGCAGAAAGCTGGCTGTGGGCATCTAGTGGGCAGGGCGTGCGCGCCCTCACGGGGGCTGGCTAGTGTGGGCAGGCCTTGGAGTTCCCTAGTGCAAAATTGCGAATTTTCTCGTTTCGGCCGAAAATTCAAAATCACTCGAAACTTTGTCGGAATGTTTTGCTACTTTCCACCCCACTTATATATATATATATATATATATATATATATATATATATATATATTGTGTGGGGTATGCACCAAAAAAAACCAACTCGGAATTCAATCTCTAGGTGGTGTTTTACTTCGTATTCGCCTTTTCACGATGTTTCGGCCGAAAAAACAATATCGCACGAAACTTCGCCGCAATGCTTAGACACTTTCCAGTCCACTTATATGTATATTGTGTGGGGTGGTCGTTTACGTCGTATCCGCCTTTTTACGACATTTCGGCCGAAAAATCAAAATTAATCGAAACTTCATCGGATTTCTAAGCCACTTTCCAGTCCACTTATATATGTTGTTTGGGGTGTGCACAAAAAAAAACCAACTCAAAATTCGATTTCTAGCTGGCGGTTTACGTCGTATCCGCATTTTTACGACGTTTCGGCCGAAAATTCAAAATCACTCGAAACCTGGCCGGAATGCTTAGCCACTTTCCAGTCCACTTATATATATTGTGTGGGGTGTTCACAAAAAAAAGAAACTCAAAATTCGATTTGTAGATAGTAGTTTACTTCGAATTTGCCTTTTTACGAAGTTTCAGCCGAAAATTCAAAATTAATTGAAACTTAGTCGAAATGCTTAGCCACTTTCCAGTCCAATTATATATATTGTGTGGGGTGTGCACACAAAGAATGAACTCAAAATTCAATTTCTAGGTGGTGCTTTACCCCTTATCCGTTTTTTGCGACGTTGCAGTAAACAAATTCGTAATTAATTCATCCGACATCGGAAAATTACGATTCCTTCGTGGTTTGGTTATTCTTAAGGTCCCTAACAAGCACAAAAAGTTTCATAAAAAAATTCGTCCTCTAGGTCCACTTTTAAGCAGTTTCAAAAACTTATGGATACAGGGAAAAAAGGACACTTTTTCTACAAATCTGAAAATGGCATATCTATCTTATATAGGGGGAGGCATGTGTTGGGCTGCGGTAAAAAATCAGCGGCACCATTGCTGAAATATAAAGAAGGTTGTGAAATTCCTATCATTATTATTTATCTGTTGTTTTTCTAACGATCTTGTCTGACAACGTGTTATTTGAGGACAAGCAACAGTTTAAGTTTGGGGTTGTGATGACAGAAATTTCTACGGTATTTTTAGTATTATTATTAGTAGTAAAATGACCAAGACAGACCCAAATACGAAGGAAAACCTACAAAAGCATGAAAAAGCATCAAGACAGAGTCCAAGATGCAAAAAGACAAGAAAAAGCCAAAAAAGTGAAGAAAATGAGCATTCCATCGCAGCACGATGATTCTCATCGTGCCACGATGGGAGCTGCTTGTTCGCCAAGAAATCAGAAGCAATAAATCTGAAGAAAATCTTTGCATCGCAGCACGATGGAGTATATCGCAGCACGATGGAGTAACTTGACACTCAAGCTGATGAAATGCACATGATCAGTTATAAAACTGAACTAAATGTTCTCATCGCAACACGATGGCTTCATCGTACTGCGATGCCTTGCTGAGGCCCATTCCAAAAACTATAAATAGAGCCTCCCATCCATTGTTAAATTCATTCAGAAATAGTTGAACATTCTCTACTATAAGGAGAGGTTCAAAGGAGCTCTATTGGGCATAGTTTTCTCCCCTTACGGGAAAACTAACTCAGCAAGGTATGTTTCTTTAGGCTTTTGTATTTAGGTTCTTTATTGTAATTTAAATATGTAGTCTTTATATTTATGCCTTAGGTTGTGGTGGAGAAGATGAACTCCCCAATGAATATTTGGAGTCTGTGATTGAGTCTAAGTTATAATAAATGATATTTAGTAATTGTGTTTGTTATTTACTTTCGCGCACTTTAATAACGTATCTCGTAATCTGGCCGGATAAGCGGGAGCGCCCATAGAATTGATATCAGGTTTTGACTTGATATAGTCGGAACTCGTAGTAAATAATGCTAGGTGTATAGAGACGGTAACATCCTGAACTAGTCGTGAACTGAGCGGTTAGAGGAGGAATCATGCACTAGGTGTGATCTGAGCACTTAGAAGATGAACAGCCCGATACTAGGACCTAGAGGTTAATTGGTGAAGAGCATAATGCATGTTTATAAACAACTCACTTAGTAATTAGGGTATGTGACACATCGAGGTTAGGCTCTCGTAGGTACCTTAGTTAATAATGTAGGGAAACTTTAATAAACATAGTGTAATAGTAAGGTATTACTACAACAAGGATAATTCACCGCCGAACATAATCTAAGTAACTATGTTATACACCGGTCATGCCAAATATGAAGAAGGGAGAGAGTCCAACCACCATACCTAGCCTCTATATTTATTGAATCTATTATATTTATACATTCTGCATTTATTTTATTGCAAGCATTACGCTTAATTTTATAAAACCTTTTCAAAAACCCAAAGCGAATGCAAACTATCACAAACTTAAATAACGCTAGTGAAGCTTCGGCACGATCTCTGTGGATTCGAACTCATTCTACTCGTAGAGTGTGAATTATTACTCGACGACAAACTGATGCACTTGCCAGACCGTAGTCAAGGCGCAGTCACATGAAATCCAGAAGATTGCTCATGAGATCATCTCTGATGGTATGCCTCTCGATGAACAGTTTCAAATTGCTGTTATAATAGACAAATTGCCCCCTGCTTGGAAAGATTTTAAAAATATTCTTCGTCACAAAACGAAAGATTTTCAATTGAAAGTCTGATTACCCGCCTCTGTATAGAAGAGGAATCTCAGAGACAAGATATGAAAGAAGAAGAAAGATTCTGATTGTCTCCAACAATAAAAAGAAATCTGGTGCGGTTCTGAAGCCTACGGGCAAAGCATTTAAGAATTAGAACTGTAATGCATCAAACCGGGTTAAGAATGGGAATCCTTCAAAGGCCCCTAATGCTAGGCAGCAACCTCCACCACATCCTAGAAATGACTCCGGTGAATTTCTGTGTTACGATTGCTGGAAACCGGGTCATATGGCTAAAAAATGTAGAAACAAATCGAGGCCAAAACCTACCCACTTGAGTGCTCAGGTGAATGTGGCTGAAGAGCCATATGCTGCTATGATCACCGAAATCAATATGATCGGTGTTTCTGATGATTGGTGGATAGACACCGGCGCCACTCGCCATGTCTGTTATGAGCGTGCTATGTTTAAAATATACACGACTGCTGAGAATAAGAAGGTGCAGATGGGAAACGCTCACACTTCTGAAGTTGCTGGAATTGGAGATATAGAGCTGAAGTTTACATCCGAGAAGACTCTGATCTTGAAGGATGTTATGCATTTCCCGAGATGAAAAAGAATTTTGTTTCTAGGTTTCTTCTAAATAAGGCTGGGTTTAATCAAACTATAGGGGCTGATTTGTACACCATCACTAAGAATAATATTTTTATGATGGCATGTTTAAGCTTAATGTTGATTTGAATTTGAATATGATGTTTAAGCTTACTTCTGTTTACTCTCTGTGTGATGTTAATGTTTGGGATTCTAGACTTTGTCATGTTAATATGTGTTGTATTTCCAATTTATGTCACTTAGGCTTAATTCCTAAATTAAATTTAAATGAAGTGGACAAATGTAAATTTTGTAGTCAAGCTAAAATAACTAAGAGCTCACATAAATCAGTAATTAGGGAATCAGAACCAATGGATTTAATACATTCTGATATTTGTGAACTAGATGGAACTTTGACTAGAAATAACAAATGTTACTTTATCACTTTTATTGATGATTGTTCTGACTACACCTTGGTATATCTAATGAAGAATAAAAGTGAAGCATTTGATGTCTTTAAGATGTTTGTAAATGAAATTGAAAATCAATTTAGCATGAAAATAAAGAGACTTCGTAGCGATAGGGGAACATAATATAATTCTAGTATATTTAATGACTTTTATAAACAACATGGAATTATACATGAAACAACTGCACCATATTCCTCTGAAATGAATGGTAAAGCAGAAAGAAAGAATATGACTCTTATTGAACTAATTGTTGCTATTATGTTAAAATCTGGTGCGGCTCCTCATTGGTGGGGGGAAATTATATTGATTGTTTGCTTTGTCCTAAATAGAGTTCCCAAGACTAAGAAATTGATCTCAGCTTATGAGATATTAAAGAAAAGACAACCTAACTTGTCTTATTTGAAAACTTGGGGATGTCTAGCCTATGTCTGGAAACCTGATCCGAAGCGAGTTAAACTTGCTAGTAGAGGCTATGAATGTGTATTCATAGGGTATGCTGCAAACAGTAAGGCTTATAGGTTTTATGATATGAATGATAAAGTGATCATAGAATCAAATGATGTTGATTTCTATGAAGAGAAATTTCATTTTAAATCAAGGAATAATGGGGGCACCGAATCGAGTCACAATCCTGTGATAAGAAACTCTGAGAGCAACAATGAAATAGAAACTGAACTTCGAAGAAGTAAAAGAATGAGAGTAGCTAAAGACTATGGTCCGGATTATTCGGCATATACTTTAGAAGAAGATCTAATAAATCTTCAAGAAGCCTTATCATCTCTGGATGCAAATTTGTGGCAAAAAGCTATTAATGATGAGATGGATTCTCTAGAATCTAACAGGAACTGGCACTTAGTAGATTTGCCTCCTGGTTGCAAACCCATTGGTTGTAAATGGATTTTGAAAAAGAAACTAAAACCAGATGGAACTATTGAAAAATACGAGGCTCGCCTTGTTGCCAAAAGTTTTAGACAAAGAGAAAATATAGATTTCTTCGACGCTTTTTCTCCTGTCACTCGAATAATATCCATAAGAGTACTTATTTCAATTGCTGCAATTTTTAACTTAACTTTATACCAAATGGATGTTAAAACCGCTTTTCTAAATGGTGACCTAGAAGAAGAAATCTATATGGAACAACCTGAAGGATTTGTGATTCACGGACAAGAAGAAAAGGTCTGTAAGTTAGATAAGTCTCTGTATGGTCTAAAACAAGTTCCAAAGCAATGAAATGAAAAGTTTGATAATTTAATGTTGTCGAATGGGTTCAAAGTAAATGAAAGTGAAGAATGTATTTACTCATAATTGGATCAAACCTTTTTGCCGTGAACGCTGTGAAATCATTGTTGTGTAACAACTTTGATATGAAAGACCTCAGAGAAGCAAGTGTGATTCTTGGAATCAAGATCACTATGTCTGATAAGGGAATATCTTTAGATCAATAACACTATGTGGAAAAGATTCTAAAGAAGTACGTTTACTTTAATTGTAAACCTGCCAACACACCATATGATGCTAGTGTAAAACTATTTAAGAACACTGGAGAAAGTGTTAGACAAACTGAATATGCGAGCATCATTGGCAGTCTTAGATATGCCACTGATTGTACTAGACCCGACATCACCTATGTTGTTGGACTTCTGTGCAGGTTCACTAGCAGACCTAGTAATGAGCATTGGAAAGCTATTAAGAGAGTCATGGGATACCTTAAAAAGACCATGACCCACGAATTACACGATTAGAGATTTCCTGCTGTACTTGAAGGGTACAGTGATGCTGATTGGAACACCTTGTGTTACTGTAAAATTGAGTTACACAATTCTAATCACAACTCATTTACTTTCATACAAACCATTCTTTCTATATGATCAGCGGCGAAGCTAGCCATATTTTCATGAGGTGGCCAAATATAAAAACAATTCAAAAGTAATAGTAAAGTAACCCAATAAGCAAAAAGATTAATATTAACTTTTGGAAGATAGGTGATCAGTGCATTTTAATGCACGTTCTTCTACTATTGTACTCATGTATTCCTATAGTTTATTTTACTATTTTTACTATTTTAGTGTGTTTTTATATTTAAGATTAATTATAGCCTTATTTTATTTTCGCACCTATTTTCTGAATAAATAATAAATTGAGAACTAACTAACATTACTAACAATTTTGTTATGTGAGTTTTTGTCGTGTTTCAGGTTCTGACGTTGAATTTTGCAGTGAAGCTGAAAAATAATTGATTTTCGGTTGATATCTCAGATTGATCCGAAATTTGGTCCACAAATCCGAAAAAAATCAAGGAACAAAACTTTTGTATCTTTGATACGAAAATTTAGGCTGAAATTGCGAAATTCCTTCATTTTGACCATTTTTTATTTTTTTTTGAATTTTCCATATATTTAAAAAAATCCCAAAAAATTATATTTAGATTTGTTTGATATTTAGAGATTTTAGGTGGTATTGTTGTTATTTTTTTTTAGATTTTTTGTGACACGATTTTTCATTTTTCTATTCATTTTTTTTTTCTAAACCAAAAAAAAAAGCTTTAATTTTTTTTTAGGAAAAAAAAATGGGTAACTCATGGGATGAATTGACTTATATCATTACTTGCTTAGATGCAAGGAAACAACAATCATGCTATCAAAATCATATTCCAACGGTGATGTGTAATATTTGTTCTTCGAGTTTTCATATTAGTGATGCATGTCCTATATTGTTAGATACTGCTTTTTGTGGTGAGACCCAATTTGTAGGTAATTTTCAAGGACAATACTATCAAGAACAAAATTCATATCTTGCTGAGCAGCCTATTTGGTCACATCCACAGTTTCAGCAATTTGATTCATTGGTGGTTGAGCCACAACTTAGTTTGGAAGAACTGATAAAGCAGATGGATGAAAATCATAAGTAAAGGGCTGAACAGATTCAATCCTCTCTTCAAAGTTTAGCAGTCCAAGTTGAGCAAATAGTCTCCACTGCCCATCAACTTCAAGAGAAGAAGATGTTCCATGATGATGTACAACCTGTTACACTATTAGAGGTAATGCAATGTGATACAAGTCTTGATGAAACTCCAGGTGAGCCCACTGAAACAATACTTGTGTCCATTGATGAACACAAAATAAGCAACATAAATTCAAGTGAATGCATGGAAGAGATCACACCACACAATTTCTTGAAATCTCACATAGATGAATTATATACTTCGCTTGAAGTAGATAAGTCTTCTGAAATTTTTGCTTGTAAATGTGGTGTTTGTAATGTTTGCCATGAGATTAATGCAGCCATTGTAGGTGAAGAAATTATGATGCCGACAACCACTTGTGCAAGAATCCAGAAGAATTCAATTGTTGTTGAATTTGACACTAAAAGTGTGGATGTTAGCCGCAACCAACAACTGCCCATAGTAGAAAAATTGTTGGTGGAACCTTTGATTAAGCTACGCAACATGCAGTTGTCCTTCATCATTTGCGCTTCTCGTCCACCTGTTTTGTCCAACTCACAATTTAAATGTGGATTTTCTAATTTTCATACTTTTGTTATTGCAGGTTTACCATATGTTCATGTTATTCCTCCTAAGCCACCAGATTTTTCATTAATATCCAAGTTCACTTGTTATCTTCTTTTTCACATCCCACGTGTTCGTAGCTTGGAAATGCCTCCAAGGAAACCACCAGACGTGAAAGATACAATTCCACCTTGACCCCTCGGGTGTGTTCCTTTCTTTACTCTCACTTTATGTTTATTTTGACATTGCGGACACTGTCTGGTTTAAGTGTGGGGGAGGGACATTCTACTTTATGTTTACTTACTTTATGTTCAAAAATAAAAAAATAAAAAAAACAAAATACAAAAAAATCAAAAATTGAAAAAAATACAAATATATAATAAATGTCATAGTAGTCACATGTTCTAAGGCTAAGAGCAGATAGTTGTAAGGTTGATGAAATCTTTGGAAATTCTTGTTTTGATACTTGACATGATAGTCTTTGCAACTTTAATGAACAACTGCTTGAACACTATTAGACTTAGTAATGTCGAGATAAATTTCTAAAATACACATTCTCTAGACTAAGCTCTCTGAATTTGAATATAATGGAAGGTACGACTAGAACTAAGTGTGGGGGTACGGCTGAATTAAAGGATAGACTGATCATTGCTATTAATTAAGAAAAAGGGAAACTTCTTGAGAGCCAAAAATAATAATAATATGAAACAAATTGAATGAATGATGATAATGAGTTCCTGTGCCCGAAACTGGAGGAACAATGCTGTGTAGGATGCTCTACTCTGAGTAACAGGTTGGACCTATTACAAGTAGGATCCCGTCAGGTGAAAATGTGGAGTAGTACCTAAAGCTTTGAATTAATAATAATAAGTAATAAAGCTTGAAGGAAGTTGCCCCTGAGTTGAAATTGAAAAGCTCTGAGATCTCTTGAAAAGAAACAGCCCCCCCCCTAAACTGAAATCCTGGTTAAATCTAAAATTATAGGAAAAGAATGACAGCTTAGCATTTAGATCGAGTATTTCGGAGAGGGATCTTGACATTACTTGGGTTGACAGTAGGAGACAGTACACACACACGCAAGATTATCTTTGAAGGTTGATAGATGAGAGTTATGCCAATTTTTGAATTTTAATCTAAGGCTTGAAGCTTGGAACCTAGAATATGTCGAATGTTTGTGACTATTTAAATTTTATTTCAAGTTTTTCAACTCGAGTTTTGCTCGGAGTGCAAAAGTTCAAGTGTGGGGGAATTTGATCAGTGCATTTTAATGCACGTTCTTCTACTATTGTACTCATGTATTCCTATAGTTTATTATACTATTTTTACTATTTTAGTGTGTTTTTATATTTAAGATTAATTATAGCCTTATTTTATTTTCGCACCTATTTTCTGAATAAATAATAAATTGACACCTTCTCATTGCGCAGACCATAACTGGAGCTAGGAATATCGGATCGAGACGCGGCCAGTTGTGTTGGAAAGCTAAGACAAAGTGCTACAACGTTCATGTTGAAGTCGAAAGTTAATTCAGAGCGCAAAGGAGTCATAATTACTCGTCAATGATCCAGACTTATAAGATTTAATTATTTTCAGCATAACTTATATTTTTCGGCCCAATTGTTTTGTGGCCCGTTTTTGCTTGCATTTTAAATAGAAAAACATGACCTAAGGAGAATTATTCAGTATTCACGAACAAAAATAAGGATTGTGCAGCCGAATCATGAGCAACTAATTTCATCTTCGATTCGTTGGTGTAAGGAACTCGATTTATGATTCTTGAGGTCTGTTTTTAATAGTAAATTCAATTCTGTTTATGCTTCCTTATATCGATTTAATTCCTTGTCCACTGCATGAATTCGTGTTAGATAATTGCTTAATTGTTATATTCGAATTTATACAGTAGACTTATTCGCTTTTAATTCATCGCTTGTTTACATTAAACCGAACAGGAATTGAATCGATATAGTTTTGCGCTTAGCAATAGGTTGATCGAATATGTTATGATATTGGCTGTGTTCTGTGACGCTTGTTCGCTTTACATGGCCGGTTGAACACATACGATGCTTATCGAATGAATTCGAGTGTAAAACTGATTGTCGCTTGTTAAATTAGTTTTATAATCAACCGGAGCATAAATAGCCAATTGAATAATTTTGTATACCTGTGATAGAATTAATATCGAGTTGCCTGAAGCCAATGAATCGATCGTCTTTAATTAATTGAATATCAATCCTTTAAACTGTTTTCCTAAAATCGAAAACCCCCATTAATTGTGTTATTCATCGTTCTTAGTTTTGTTAATTAACAAATTAAAGATCCTTGTGAGACGACCAAGGTTTAACTACCTTGTACTACTCTAATTAAAAACTTATTTTTGACCACGAAAACGACCGTGATCAATAGGGTTTGTTGATAACTCAATCGCTCGTTCCTTTATTCTTCCAATTGCTTATTCGCTATCTTCAAAAAAGAAATGAGCGATTGGAAGATAAGGTTTGTTGATAACTCAATCGCTCATTTTTTTATTCTTTCAATTGCTTATTCGCTATCTTCAAATCGCTTTTCTCTTTTTCAACAAAACCCTAAATTTTCGTTCCCCCAAATTGATTTATGTTTTAATTTTGTTTTTTGATTTTTTTTAATCTTGAAGTGGTATTATTATTATATGTTAAATTTTTTTTTTAATTTTTTAAAAATCCGCGTGGCGTCACTGTTAGCCATGTGTCAGAAAATAACGACGTTAAAAAAAATTGACGGAAGAGACCAACTAATGGTAACGTTCAAAATATAAGGGACTAACAAGAAACTTTTAAAACATAAGGAACCAAATTGATACCTAAAATAAACATAAGGGACAGAATTAAGAATTAAGTCTTTTTTTCAAAATATAACGGCGTTAAAAAAAATTGACGGATGAGACCAATTAATGGTAATGTTCAAAACATAAGAGACTAACGTGAACCTTTTAAACAAAAGAGACCAAATTGAGAGCTAAAATAAATATAAGAGACCAAATTATGAGTTAAGCCATAATAATAATATAATAAAAATGGGTTATGAGCCTATATCTATTTGGACTAATAATAGACTAATATATTTGTTGTTCTTGTTAAACAAATAAGGGTTAATAGGTCTTTATCCCCCTGCTAAGTGAGCGTGTTTTGCGTTACCCCCTGCTAAAAATTTCTTGAAGATTGCCCCCTTGCAAATTTTTTTTTTGTTGGTTTCCCTCCTTGAGTGCACTTTTTACATCGGTTATTTTGTTCAACCGATTTAAAAAGTTATGTTTTTTAAATCGGTTATTTTTTCAACCGATTTAAAAAGTTAAAATTTCTTGCTTCCAAGAGAGGAAAAGGGGGGAAACAAAAAAAAAACTTTGTAAGGGGGAAATCTTCAAGAAATTTTTAGCAGGGGGTAACGCAAAACACGTCCACTTAGCAGGGGGTAAAGACCTATTAACCCATTTATTTAGGGTGGTCAAATATATATAATTAGGGGTAGCTAAATATAAATTTATACCTACTAAATAATTTTTTTATTTTTTTTTTGGGTAGCAAGGGCTACCCCATTGATACACTACCCTTCGCCTAATATGATGAATTGAGTACCCTAGAGAGAAATCAACATATAACTAGTCTTGAATCAACTCTACAAGATAATAGAATCAAGGAAAGTTATATACCTTAAACTCAAGGAAAAAAACTAGTATTCTCTATTACATAAGTTGTGTTACTGTAAAATGCACATTGCAATAGTCATAGGTTAACATAGCTATTGTTTGGTGATGAAGCTATTGCATAAAAAAATACAACATTGGCGAGTAAATATAAGTTATCTCGTACCCAAAGCAATGATAAGAACAAAAAAACCAAAAGGAGTACAATAAGAACACCATTCACTTCATCAAATGAAAAAAGCAAAAGACACAATGTCACCATATTGACTGCAAGGAGAAAACAAATTAATAAGGGGCAAGGTAATTAAGAATTGAGGTACCCTATTGACCGGTTATTAATTTCTATTTACATAAATGTCAGTGTGTGACAATATAAATTTAAACTATAATCATTCAAATTAGAAATCTATTAATATCTAATCCAAATTCACTGAAACCCATAACAAATTTCAAATTTCAAACAAATTTCAATTGACCTATTGAACATATGTGAAGGGAGAAAGGAAATCAGATTGAAACCTAATTGAAGTAAAATTAGAGCAAAAGAAGGCAAAAATTAAATCACAAAATCAGAAACAATTAGGGTACAACAAAAGTCAAAATTGGAAACAAACCATACATATGCAAGATGAACAGTGAAATCTGAACGAAGAGCAAATCGACAAAGAACAAACCATATAATTTTCTACTTTTCTTCCTCCAATTTTCGTGCTAGCTAGAACTTAGAAACTCGAATGTGAACTTCGATTGAATGCAACGCAGTGTGTGAGAGTACTATAACCAGTGAGATTTCGGAGTTAAAGAGTTGATCGACGCTAGTGGAAGCAGAGGAGAAGAGACTCAAGTTAGATTCAAGAGTGAAGATGACAAAGTCAGGAAGACATGGACACAAAATATTGAGAAATACAAATTCAGTTCAAATGGTTTATGAACCAAACTCAACGAATTAATCATCAAATTAAGTTTCAAATTATTTGCGAGTTGGTTCGGGTCATTGTCAGTCCTGACTACTCAATCCAATTGAATATATTGGACCGTTGAATCTGATATTTTCAAACATTCAATTGAAAATAGAGTAAAATTATTTTAAAGTTGAATTTGTTGGAAATTAATTAAAGGCATACTATTACATTACTGCCCACATGATTGAGTCATCATGACAGCAAGCAAAAACAACACAAAAACACTTTTTATTACCAAATTTATATATAATATTCAGATTTAATTTAAACATTTCTTTTTTCAATAAAACACAACACCACAAGATCCAATTATAAAGTAGTGTTGCCCATCTTTCGTTTTCCTTCACCACTAATTAACCTATTATGGGCATATTATATGTCAACTTCAGTTATTTCTTTTTATTATTATATTAAAGTTAATATTCTAGATTTCTAGACACTACTTTTGAACCTCCCTCATGTGAAATGAATCTTTTGAGTTTCCTATATAAATACCATGCTCCATTTGTTTTGTGTCACTCTTCTTTAATTTCACTCTTGCATTGTTAGATTTGTTGAAAGTTTGGAATAGAAATGGGTGCACTTTATTTCTTGATCTCCAACTTTTGCACTAAACCTAGTACAAAAGCCAAACGCAAACCAATGCAGGTATACATTACTCCAACCAAATAACTATTTTCCTTAATATATTTAATGCATGTTTATTTAAATGAGTTAGGATTTTTTTTGCAAAAACAATATTTTAAAACGTTTGGTGGTGGTTTGTCAATTTTTTTTGGTGGTTTTAAGTTTTCTTCAACAAATTAAAAAATTAAGCATTTAAAGGACATGTCTGTCAGTGTAATTAACTTTACACTGACAACGAATAAGAATGCATTAGTCTTCTATGTCATAACAAGAAAGTGAGGTTAAGTGGGATGACGTAGCGAAAAACACGGTTGTAATTGGTTAACATTGTAAAATTATTTTACACTATCCGTGCATATTTTTTCTCAAAAATTAATTACTTATATTCATACCAGGGTATATGTCTTGAATTTCTAAAACCTCATTATTTTAAAATAAAAAAAATGTTTTCAACTCTTTCCTTTATAAGCTAAAGAAACATTTTTTTTCTTCATAAATCTTTGTTATTCCATTCCTCTAGCAATAACTTTCATATTATTCATTCCTCATATGAGTTTGGTCTTGTTTGTTCTCTAGACAGTTGAAATCAAAGTCAAAATGGATTGTGATGGGTGTGAACGAAGAGTCAGAAATGCAGTGGCTACAATGAAAGGTTTCAAGTTCTATAACTAGTTCTCAAAAGCTTTTATTCCATCTTTTTTTTTTATTCCATCTCTTTTATTCTAGTTCAATATAGAACATTTTCATTTCGAGTTTAATTTTGCTGCACATATTTCAGTGTGAATAATGTACTTTCACTTTCAACAAATCACAATACATGTATAAATAGACATTTGTATAAATTTAGAAGTAAATATAATAAAAGAAAAACATTTTTAATGATTTAACAGTAATGATCGATTGACAGTGTAAAAAATATTACAACTACATACAACATATAGATTTTTTATTACATATGTAAACTTTGTTCCTCTTGAATTAAGAATATTTTTTTTTGTTTTTATTTCTTATATAGAATTATTTCAATTTATAAAACTTCTATACAGTATTAATTTTTTTAATCTATTTCATGTCTACAAGAAATAGTGAAAACAAACTTTTTGGAAGCTAAGCCTAATGGCAGTATGGCACGTTGAGCTGTGACCATTTTGGAAGATTGATTAAAAGTTAAAGTGACAAAAACTTTTATTCACAACATTATTGGGTCCATTTCTTTCCTTTATATCTTTTCACTTCAGAATTTTTTTTATGGTTAATTCCTTTATTTTTGTCTAACTCAATTTTATTTCTTTTGGAAGCTATAATTCCACAATACTCACTTATTGACCAATGAAAAGTTTTTAGTACTCACTACTCTTCTCTACAAAAATTATAACTTTATATATTCTGTACCCTTCTCATCTTTTTATTTTCTCTTAACTTTTATTTAAATTTATTCTGACACTTCTTTTTTCTCTTAACTTTATTCTTTTTTCTCTTAAATTATATTTTCAAAAACAGGAAAAACTAATCATACATGTCATTCGTTTGTACTTAATGGAAGGAATCTAAATTCATGTAGGACACATTTTTCTTCATTCAAATATGCATTATTTACATCTATAGTTTATTAATTTGTTTATAAGCAAAAATAACAAAAAATGAATAACCAAAATGCATGTCTTAATTAACTTGTTTGGTTCTTGTAAATATAGCGAATTTTAATTTTAGTCAATGTAAATATTTTTATAGGGCTAAAATTAAAGTTCAAAACGTAGTACGAAGGGAATAAAGTGTTGGTTCAAAACTCTTTTCACAACGATCCAGTGGGTTGCAAACTCTTCTTCGCGAGCCCTACTTCCTATTTAGTGTCCCATAACCCTAATGTTTTTTCATTTATTTTAAATTACTAAAAAAACATCTAATTTTAATGACTCAACACAAATCGAAGTCCACATCATTAATCCATATTAACATTGTAATATCACCAAAAAATTGTCACGTCAACTTTTTCAAACAAAAAAATAAATTTTACAATAACTAAAATCAATATTAATTATATTTGCAGAGATTAAAATAACATAGTCTATATTTAATTATCAAAACCAACTAGACTAAATATGCATTATAATTTATACATATAGGGAGGAAAGGAAAATATCTCCAACTAAAAGTGTTAATAACTTTTCTAAAACAAATGAAACACAAGAATGAAAGGTCAAAGAAGACCTATCTAGGCTTTTTGACACTTAAACCCAAAAAGATCTTAAAATCTTGGCCGAACACCGGGGAGATATATGGATTGACGATGAAATAATCGAGGAAAAACAACTAACAAAACAACTATTCACTTGTACTTTTTTTGTTTTTTATATTAATACATAATATATTTGCTATTAAAAAAAGTAACTATACCGAGCAATATTTAACATTTTTTAAAAAAAAAAATTTACAATAAGGTTAATCATCATTTGCAATATGTCTTGCAGGAGTGAAATCAGTTGAGATAAACAGAAAGCAAAGCAAGGTGACAGTGAATGGTTTTGTTGATCCAAACAAGGTGTTGAAAAGGATAAGAGACACTGGGAAGAAAAGAGCTGAATTTTGGCCTTATGTTCCACAACATGTGGTAACCTTCCCTCATGCCTTAGGAATCTATGATAAAAGGGCACCAGCAGGTCATGTAAAAAATGTGCAAACATTTCCAGCATCTATTGATACAGAAGAGAAACTTATGTCCTATTTCAGTGAAGACAATGTTAATGCATGTTCCATCATGTAATAACAAATATATATCACAAGAATCACTACTATAAAAATTTGAATTATAACACCATTTTTTTTTTGGGTCAAATAGTCTAATGGTTACAATTTCATTTTTTAAAGATGAATAAGTGGAAGTATCAGAGTTTGAACTTTGACCCTTGCATATTACAAGAATTAATGTACTGAGTCATGCTCACGGGAACAATACAAAAATATGTTATACTATTTTGTGTCTTTAATTTTGTTGCTTAGTATTAGAGAAAAATATTAGCCGTGAGGGTCCAACACAAGTTGTTGGTGCGAATTGTATGTTTGTAGTGCCGATTTCAATTTCTATGCGTATAAAAAACACACAAAATTTAGAGAATAATTTCTTCTTTTCTCTAATTTCATTTAGATTAGTAAATTCAACTTTTTCTTGTATCTTGTTGTAGATGAATAATAATCAATCATATTAAGCAACTTTTTTCTTTTTCTTTGAACTTTGTTTCTTTTTCTAGCTAGTGTGATGGTGAAGAGTCAATGAATATATTGAATGTACTTTTTTGTTTACTCTTGTTATTTTGAACTATATAACTTCTTGAAAATACTATGCTATACTATATAGTAGGGTCAATTATAATTGAACCTTCGTGGAAAATGAAAAACGCTGGATCAGAATCAAACTTTATAAAGTATATGGCAAAAATCAATTTTAAAAGGGTTTGGAGAAGAATTCGATTCTATGTCGTGCCTACCCCAAAGGCAAATCGAATAACGTAATTCAAAAGGACCACTTTTACTCCTAACTCCTATACATATTAAGCCAATAAAGTATGTACATCATTTCATATATCTTTCCATAGTTTTATCCTATAATTTTTTATTTTTAAAAGGAATTTTATTAAATGTGATTTTGGTATTACGAAAGGTTGTCTCAAATATTGGTATATAGTATCCCTTAATATTAATATATTTCTTACACCAAAATCTTTAGCCATACAAATATAAAGTATTCGGACGGGGGACCATACCATATGCACTCTCTTACACTTTGACTATTTAGTTTGGCCATTGCTCTACTTTCTGTATGTCCAGCTCAGTTCGATCATGAATTATTGAGGTCCACTTTCAACATGTGCAGCGCAACTCGACCATGAACTCCACTGTTTGCATGTCTAACTTAGCTTTACCATGGGCTCAACCTTTTCATGCTCAACTCAACTCGATCATGAGCTCCACCTTCAAAACATACTAAACTCAACTCGACCATAAGCTATTAAGCTCCAGCTTCAACATATTCAGTTCGGCTTGATCATGAGCTCCTTCTTCTGCATACCACGCGTTCGGTACAAACATAATGATGTGAGCTACGCGTGTTCCAACTCCACGTGATTTGCAAAGACAAGTGATGTTAGCTACTTGTGCTTCAGCTCCACATGTGTTGTACGAACAAACTGCATACGGATATCAAAGTTAATTTATTGGGCTTAGAGATTTAAATATTGGGAAAATTAATTCAAGAAGTTATTATGGACTATAAAAGGAAACTCCTTAGGAGAAAAAAGAGGCAGATTCATTCTATGAAAAATAGTGTATTCTACTTTATTAGTATTGTTGGAATTTCTTTTGTGTTGCTCCATAGAGTAGCTCACCCTTTATATCTTAAGTTTATTGACCTGGACAATATTTATTCAAAATCCAACTAAAACAAGCCACATAATTATGGGACCTACTTACTAATCATCAAAGTGTATGAAAACTACCATGTATTGAGATTTAAGGGATCTGAGTTCCGTGCTGTCAAAACAGTATGCAGTTCGGTGTTGTTTCGAATCGTGACAATTGATCAGAGATCGGACGGCTTAGATTAAAAACTGTGTTTTTCTAGTTAAATAAATCTTGACTGTTAAAATCAAATCGGATGGTTCAAATTAGAAATAGCACGGAATTTCGTGTTGTTTTGACAGCAACAAATCAAATCTCAGATTTAAGCACCCTTAAGTTGATAGGTATAGGTATGTGTTTTGGTTTAGTAAAGAAAAATATGTTTTGGTAAAAAAAAGAAAGTCGATAGGTATGTTTTATTGGTTTTGATGGATGTAAAAAAATTGATAGAAGGACTAAATTAATTAATATTTTTCCTTTAAAAAACTAAATTGTTATTTAACAAATTTATATAATACTAAATTGATCTCCTTACAATTTACTTCAAATACTTCATAACAATCTCTTACAAAGGTTGAAAATGATTGCATATATATATATATATATATATATATATATATATATATATATATATATATATATATATATATATATATATATATATATATATATATATATATATATATATATATATATATATATATATATATATATATATAGCACATCTTTGAAAATTGAAAATCATGCTTTATTGCTATTGGCATCACTAAAATTATAGATTTGAATTACAGTCTTATCTGATGAGGCCATTTAGTTGATGAGGACCAGCCAATTACAAAAGAAATGCAAAGAATTAAGACTTTATTTTATTGCTTTGTTTTAATATATTCCAGCATTTATATAGCTTATAATTTGCACAATCAACCAAGGCCACTGAGCATGACCATAAATATATTCCAAGTTAATCACTATCCCTTTTGACCATATTATTTGTTCTATATTGTAGTGTATCCCTCTTGCATAATTGCATCATAATAAAGAAAGGAAGCATATATGAATATACACTTTATTGATAAGTATAGCTAAAGGTAGGGAATTTTGATGATAAAGAGCTACACCCTTTAATTTAAAATGGAGGCATTTTTGTAAAAGAAAGCTTCTACTATAAAAGAGTTTTGTGTACTTTTAAGATCCTTTTCGTAACATGGATTTGCTTTGATTAATATATAAATACTAAATATTTAGTTAATTTTGTTTTCCTATACCTAGCTAGCTACTAATTTATTTTTATTTTTTTTGACAGAACCTAGCTACTAACTTTGTTCTTAAATAAATACTTTCAAAAACCTACCCAAAAAAAAAAACTTTATTCTTAAATATAAGTGACAATTAGGTCAATAAAATTTAATATATTTAATTCAAATTTAGGCTAGGTATATCAATTTTTATTAACCAAATTAAAGGCTTGTTTGAATCACTTTTGTTTTTTAGTTTTGAAAACTTGTTTTATAAATTTGTTTTTAAAAACTGTTTTTAAAAACCAAAACATGTTTTGGATGTTTCAGTTTTTTAGTTTTTAAAACTAAAAAATTAAAAACAGTTTTTAAAAACAGTTTTAAAAAACAAGTCTACAAAACAAGTTTTCTATTTTTAAATTTTTAAAAACCAAAAACAGTTTTTGAAAACCATTTCAAACAGGCCCTTATTATCTCTATATATCTTTTGATACTTGGTGTAATAATCCTTTAGATTGTTTACAATGTAGCTAGAGTATATTGACACATTTGAATTGTAAGGTTTGAGTACCCCTTATACTCTTTATAATTCAATAATTGCTTATAAAAAAATAAATAAAAATTATCTCTATATATTTAGTACTAGAGGTTCCCTACAAGGATACAACATTTTTCCTTTTTGGCAACACTGAAATTGCCAATAAAATAGGGTGGAGTTTAACATGGGAAAGTTGAATACTTTCCCACCATGGTGCAGTAAAATTTTAGCCATTAGATCAAGTAAAGAGTACACTTAGATTTTTTTGTTTGCTCACAATATGTTGGGTATCATTCTCTCTCCTCCATAGCCACTCACCCACCACTCCAGAGGCCACCACCACCAACAACAACATCAACACTTTTATCATAGATTTTTAACACCAGATTTTCCCCCCTCATGTACTATCTTCACCACCAAACCCAACTCCTCAAAATCAAATCTTGCAATATACCACAAAATATGGAGGTGTAGAGAAGATTTGGATATTGTTAAGTTTTTTTGTATGTTGAAATTAAATGGGAGATATGTATTAGTGTTCCTTCACCATTCAGATCTAGTGTCCATTGTAATGATAGCTTATGGAGAAAAATGTTTCAACTAAAGGTAGATGAAAATTGATGTGTAACAGTAGACGATTTTGGTTTCTGACTAGTTATGAAAATGGGTTTTTAATGGTGGATTATTGTTTATCAAATTTATTGATATAAGATGGAAAGAGAATGTCTGATGAGGTGAGTCTTGGTGGTGGTCCGATGTGTGGTGAGGGCAAAGATGATGATGGATCGTAGAGAGTAGATGGTTAGATCTAGTATTGAGAGACTATTATAAAGATATGTTATTTACTTGATCCAATGGTTAAAAATCACTTTCCCATGGTGGGAAAGTATTAAACTTTCCCATGTTAAACTTCACCATAAAATAGCCATACGAAACAGACTGTCACAAAATTAATTACTCGCCTGAGAAAGTCTGGTCACAATTATTTATTCGGTCACACATATTTAAGAAAATATCGAAAAAGAAAATAATTAAATAATGTGAATTTTTAATATAATCAAATAATACATAACTGAGTAAATATATTTTTAATTTCTACATTTAGGTGGATTTTAAAAATAGTCTCTACATTGTTTAATATATTTTTAGTTCTGTAATTTTTTCCATTTCAAATTTTAGTCACTACCGTCAACTTTGAGTGATTAGGCAAACGGCAAATGCCATGTAGGACTGCCATATGTTAAAAATATTAGGCTAATTTGTGCTTTTGATCCTTGTAACATTAGTAAATTTGGATTTTAATCCTTGTAAAAAAAAAATCCTCCCATTTTGCCCATTTAATTTCAAATTACTTAGTCTTTCCTTCCTAAATCTTTGGTCCTTTTAGTTTTATCCCAAAACTTTGACTCTTTTAAAATATCAAGGTACAATTAATAATATGTTTTACCATTTGCACCTTACAAAAACTAAAATACTCAAAAAATGAATTTTCTCTTTTTTAAAAAAGTAAGAGTAAAGATGACTTAACTTATCAAACTTTATTGTTTTTTAATCAAAGTGTAAAACTCTAAAATGACCAAAGTTTTGTGATGGATTGGAGGGTGTTTTAGTCCTTAGTGTGGCCATGTCAGTCACACCATAACTTACAACACCATAACTTACAACAACAGACACTTTGCTAAAGCAAAATATTTACCATACTTCAAAACATTGATAATTTTATTGTGAAAATTGATCAGATGTTGCGACCGGAAGGAACTGCTGCGGTGAGCAATGCTCTTCACATGGCAGAGAAAAAAGTTATAGTGTTGACTAAGACCTTTCAATTTTTCTAGGTGCCTAAAATCCGTTCAATATTTTCACCAAATATCCATTGAAAATGCCTAAGATCCAAAACTATATGAATCAGTTGAATTTCGGTAAGGTGTAATTGTAGCAATGACATATACAAGATTAATGCTTGTTATAATGCTATGTTGTGATGAAACTACAACTGAATGGATCTTTAATTAAAACACCTAACTTAAAGATGAAGTCATGAGTCAATCCCACTGAAATTGTGGTAGAACCCAAGAAAAACGCATCTGCTCAAATGAAAATGGTACGGATAGTCTCCGACAACTTCCATCCTTCACATTATAAACTCCGATCCCTGAAACACCAATATAACCGGTACAAATAAAAAAATTTGAATCCTTTTCAAACTTGGGGAGACAAGAGGCAGGCACAGAAAATGAATGCCCATTATATATATATATCCGATAAATAAAATGTTGTCTTCCAAACTCTCAAGTTTGTTTATTTGTACAAGTCTTCCACTCTGGGCGTCCAGTTCCAATTTGTAAACATCACCTCTATATGAAAATGTTTTCGGGACAATTTGATATAATCTCACCAACCATAAGTCTCCGTTCAATGATTTTGCGAAATAAATATATCCAAAATAATTTTGGGCTGGAACACAATATCTAGTAGTAGCTAACTTCTCATAGTAAGTAAAATTAGGGTCATTTAAGGCATCAGGATGAGGATTATTGAACTTGAACGATACAATGGTGTCCCCATGGTCTTCAGCAACTACCAGGCCTTTATAAAATACAACATCTGTGTAACCAAATACATTTGAAATTCGGTCATCGGGTATAGGAATCCAAAACGGTTGGTTTGATCTTTTCAAAGCAAGACGATCAGAGTTGTAAACTGCTGCAATGTCATAATCATTTGGGCTCATAATAGGGTCAGCAGAACAGGTAATCTTGAGGACAAATCTGAAAGGTGGCGATTTGAGAGGTGGCAGATTAATGGGATTGAGTAGAGTTATGGAACCGTTATCGTGGACATATGAAAACCAACCAAATGAAGTGTTGGAAATTGGCACTTAATGTAGTAGCATTAATGTGAGGAAGTTGAAATAAAACTTGGTATAAGAGTAAACACAAGCTAAGAACTAAGAAGTAGTGTGAATTGAAAAAAGCAATTTTAAGTCCCACATTGGAGGGAACACACTTCATAGTAGTGTTTATATATGGAAAAGTGACCTTATGATATGTGCCCTAAGTGGCACCTAGTTTTGTGCAAAATATCTCACGCATGCGCTGCCGTCGCTGCCCGGCCGGCTCAGGCTGCAGGCTGGGCTTGGTGATGCGTTAATTTTTTGTCACAGAAATTGATTAATTGTTGTGAATTAATGAGTCATTAATGCTAATCCGTTTTTCCACAAAAGAACCCGTTTTGCACGTGTTAAATACCAAGTCCAAAGTATCACTTTTTTAATCTTCTAAAAGAAACTAATTCCTAGGTACTCTCTTTTTTGCGCCGACCCTATTTTTCTTTTCATCAAACTTTCTTCTTCTTCATCCTTTGGTGAGGGGTGATTTTAGGCCAATTTTTGGCCTAAAATCACCCCTTTGCATCTTATTTTCTTCACTTTTAATCTAAATAAGTGTGATTATTCACATAATCAAGTTTTTTAGTTGTTTTTTTTACTGATTTCGTCGTCTAAGTGCGACGGTTTGTTGTTCGTCGTCTAAGTGCGGCGGTGTGTTGTTCGTCGTCAGATTGGTACGACGTTTTTGATTTCTCGTCTTGGTGCGGTGTTCGTTTATTTCTATCAAAAGATCAACTTCAACCACTTGCAGATTCAATCAATGATTTGGACGTCAACGTTGCAGATCCAGAAACATGAATATTCTGGTGACTTTACTTTTATTATATTATTTGTAGGCAAGATGCTGTTATATGCTATTAACTTGGATGCTGTGAGTTTGTTCGCAGATTCATCCTTTTTGTTTTTAGCGAATTTGTATTTGCATTTGATGATGTACTCGATCAATTATTGGAATGAATGAATATCTCATTTTTAGTCAAAAAAAAAAAATACCAAGTCCAAAAAACGGATATATTTGTTCCGTCGCGTCGACAACTTTCGCACCAAGTTTCCGGATTTTTCTGGTTCCGTTAACGAAACCGCTCCATCGTGCCCCCCTTTCTCTCGTTTTCTGGTGCCAACCTCGTCTATAAATACAGGTCCTCATTCATCAATTTTCTTCACTCCAGAATTCCGAAAATACTGAATTCTCTCTTCTCTCTCTTATTCTTTTCATCTCAAATATTTTCTTTCTTTTCTTTTGTTTCAGAAATACGAAACAGTATTGTAGTACTGTTATAGATCGATATTGTAGTATCGATTCGAGTTATATTGTCGTACAACTCAAGAAGGTGTTGTTCTCGGACAATTACTACGGTGCAGTAGTTATTGTTATAATTTTCGAGGCTGTTTTATCCTGGGGACAACGTGGTTTATAGTTTGTCTTGCACAAATTACGGCAGTACCACGAAACGTCTTAAAGAGAGCGTATTGTTCCGCGACTCAGCCAATAAAATCTTCAGTGCTATTTTCAAAAACTAATTTTCGTAAAACCGAAAAATATCATGAAGTGCCACAAATGATGTGAATTTTGATGGATGGAAATTGAACACTATGTTTGTTTAGGTAGATTTATAAAAGAAAGAAATAAGAAAGAGAGAGATAGCAAAGAAATTTGTTATTTCTATAGTTTGGATGATGAGAGAAATAAGAAAAGAGAGAAATATGATGATTAGTAACTGCCAAAAAAAGATCTCTCCATATTAGGAGAGATTTGTGTGTCAAGATATGAAATAAAGAATTTTACAACAATACTCTCATTCAACTAATTTATTTTTCTTATAAAAAGGGTAAATTTGTTATTTTACCATTTTTATTAATTTCTCTCTTCTCACTTTTCTATTCATCCAAACTATATAAATTTTCTATTTAATTTCTCTTCTATCTCTCTTATTTCTCTTTTCACTATTTCTCTCTTCACTATCTCTTTGACATCCAAATATAGTGGAAGGGAGTAATGTTTTTGACTTAGAATGGAAGGATATCCTCTTGGATTTAGAGTGTTCCTTTTTTATGGTTAAGTTTTGCAATTGATAGCCAATTCTTGCAAACCACACTAAACCTAACATGATCGATGTGTTCTTCCAACTTGCTAAGAACCAAACTAAGAGGAAGTTCTTATAAGTTAGCCCAGTCTACCACCATCCTCTTCTAAGATACTTGCTCACTCTCCACCAAATACAAATAGCTAGCTTTGATTACCTGCATCATCATCATTTTCAAGTATATATATATAGACAGGAAGAAACTATGTTTACAATTCCAAATTACCCTATCAATCAACGCATGTATGAGTGTTAGTGTTAAGAGATAGAGATAGATATAGATATAGAGATAGAGATGCGTCGTGACATCAAAATCAATAAACAACTATATCCAATTAATTTAGTTGTATAGATTCAATAATTTTTTGTTTTTAAATAATGGGTTAGAGACACCAGAACAGTTCCAGCAGCCCATTACTTGGCAAAAACCTTTGTTTGGTTGGTAAAAATGTAACGTCGACGCGGGTTTTCATAAAGAGCTAACCAAGACTACAAATACTGGTTGGTGTTCGCGTGATCATTTGGGACGGTTTGTTACGGCGGGGACTACATGGATGGATGGCAATTGCTCCATACTTGAAGGAGAGTCCATAGCCTTAATAGAAGCTTTGAAAGTGATGGAACAACAAGGTATATCTCATGTTATCTTTGAGACGGATTCTAAAACTGTAGTGGATGCAATACATCATTTACACGGTGGTAGCTCCGAGTTTAGTTTTCTTATTTCCCGTATTAATAATATATTGTCATGTAATCCAAACTTTATGGTTAAGTTTATTAAGCGGTAAGCGAATATGGTAGCTCATACACTAGCTAGGGCGGCCATTTCTTGGTCTCGTTGCTGTACTTTTGAGACATTACCACTTTGTATTACTCTTTTGTTGAATAATAAGAATATAAAAGTTTTTGGTTGTCAAAAAAAATAAAAATGGGTTAGAGACGATATTTTTACAGTAGATGTGCATAACTATATCCGATTAATTTAGTTGTATAAATCCAGCGATTTTTTTTATATAATATTTTTTTATAAAAAAAAAGAGAGAGAAGCTTTAAATAATTTTTTCTATAATATTTTTCTTATACAAAAATAAAATAAAGAAACTCGAATTGAATATCACCTAAACAATTTTCTAATGAAGCTCTAATTGAACTCTACCTAAATAAATTTTCTTGAAAATACAGAGAGTTCCGTAAAAATATCATAATATATATTATATAGAGATAGAGATAAAAATGTCAAAAAAAATATTGAATGGAAGCATATATAATACGACAGCCTCATCAGTGTTAGAAATAAATTACTAAAGCTAAAGTATAGAGATAGAGAGAATGTGAGCTTTTGTATTCATCTCTACATATATGTATATATACATCATAACAAGAGTCCTATTTATAGGACAAAGGAACAAGTGAAAGGACAAATGCAATTAAGCTCCACTCATAAGTGGGAGTTATAGGACAAGGAAGGGGTATATGGACATCCACTAATCCTTATTATTCATAACACTCCCCCCTTGGATGTCCATCGAGGATATGCCTCATTAAAACCTTACTAGAAAAAACCCAATGGGAAAAAATTATAGTGAAGGAAAAAGAGTACAACATCCTTTACATAATTTATTTATTTCTCCCCCTCAATCATACAACTATCTCTTAAAGGAAATATTAGTTTTAAATTAAAAAGTTAAATGAAAATGTTAAACATATCCACGTCGGCAAAGAAATCATACTCAGCATTTGCCACATCATAAAAAAAGTGACATGTTAGCAAAAAAAATCCAGCTTAGGGACTCTTAAAAGATTTGATATTTTGCATAACTAAAGTCAAAATTTTTTTTACAGGGGCAAAAATCAAAACAAGACATAATTGCAGGGACCGTTTTCATATTTAAGTCAATGTATTAGAGTAGCTCTGATTGAATGTCACCTAAGCAATTTCTATTGAGAATGCATGAGAGAGTTTCGTGAAAATATCGTAATATATATTAAGAGATAGAGATAGAGATGCGTCGTGACATCAAAATCAATAAACAATTATATCCAATTAATTTAGTTGTATAGATTCACTAACTTTTTGTTTTGTAAATAATGGGTTAGAGACACCAGAACAGTTCCAGCAGCCCATTACTTGGCAAAAGCTTTTGTTTGGTTGGTATAAATGTAACGTCGACGCGGGTTTTAATAAAGAGCTAAACAAGACAAGTATCGGTTGGTATTTGCGTGATCATTTGGGACGATTTGTTACGGCAGGGAGTACGTGGATGGATGGCAATTGCTCCATACTTGAAGGAGAATCCATAGCCTTAATGGAAGCTTTGAAAGTGATGGAACAACAAGGTATCTCTCATGTTATCTTTGAGACGGATTCTAAAAGTGTAGTTGATGCAATACATCATTTACACGGTGGAAGCTTCGAGTTTAGTTTTCTTATTTCCTGTATTAATAATATATTGTCATATAATCCAAACTTTATAGTTAAGTTTATTAAGTGACAAGCAAATATTGTTCATACACTAGCTAGGGCGGCCATTACCACTTTGTATTACTCCTTTGTTGAATAATAAAATGATATAAGTGTTTGGTTGTCAAAAAAATAAAAATGGGTTAGAGACGATATTTTTCCTGTAAATGTGCATAACTATATCCGATTAATTTAGTTGTATAAATCCAACGACTTTTTTATATAATATTTTTTTATAAAAAAAAATAGAGAAGTTCTAATTAATTTTTTTCTATAATATTTTTCTTATATAAAAATAAAATAGAGAAACTCGAATTGAATATCACCTAAACAATTTTCTATGAAACTCTAATTGAACTCCACCTAAATAATTTTTTTTTTGAAATACAAAGAGCTCCGTCAAAATATCATAATATATATTATATAGAGATACAGCTAAAAATGTCAAAAAAATATTGAATGGAAGCATATATAATTACGACAGCCTCATCAGTTTGTTAGAGCCTAATTGTTGGTAGTACATAGCAACAAAAAAAACTGAAGAGTATATGCCTCAACCTAACAAAGTTTCACAAAACAAGGTACTACAAGTATTCTTTTTTTTTTTTTCCATTTAATTGAATTATAAATTAACTTGATTGAATTGTGTCAAAAAGAATATATATTAACTTGATTTAAAAATCATACATGAAAATTAGTCGTACTTCATTTGCTTCGTACCGGCCGACGGAATATTGCATGGGTTTTCTATAAGGTCATATTTCAATTCCACACTTTATTAATAGGAAAAATAGATGAATCATGTACAGTACACAGCCACACATAAACATGAACGAAATATTCGTGTGAATATAAAATGTATATAATCAGAAGAAAACATACATGGAGAAACAAAAGAAGAAATTGGTTCGTTTTAAGTGATGAAATAAAAAATAAGGATAAAGTGTAATTATATAATTAAATACTCAATTTTATTGCATACAATTCAAATTGATGGAAACAAATATTAAAGAAGTTGGTGGTATGGGATGGAATGGATTTTATTATAATCTATATCATTCCATTTATTTTTAACAACTCCAAACAATAAAGTATGTCTTTATACAACTCCATTATTCCATCAATTCAAACAAAACTTAAAACAATAGTACGTCGCTAACATGTTTGTCCAAGTCTTAAAAAAAATATGTTTGTCCAACAATAGTAGGTCCCAATTCCCTCCGCAAATAATTGACCAAACAATAGTCACGCGGAGAGTACTTTGGCAACGTGTTTCACAATTGGAACCTTCGTTGATATATAAGATATTTTTTTAAAAAAACTATTGAGATTAAAAATCTAGAATATAGTATTAAATTTGTTGATAATTATATTATTTTTATAATTTTTTTAAGACGGGTGATGACTTAAATTTTTTAGAGTATTTATTATAGATTGTGGAAAAAGTTGCACTATAATTATGGATATTTGTTGGTGTTAAAAAAGTTGATTGTAGTATTAAATTTGTTTATATAAGATCTCTTTGAGAAAAATAGAGAGTAAGAAAGTTGATTGTGGTAAATTTGTTGATAATTGATACTCCATCCGTCCCTATTTATAGGAGCTAGTTTGACAAAAAGTTTAGGGGTGTTCACGGTTCATAAACTGCACTGAACTGAACCATATAAATGGTTCAGTTTAGTAACTGAAACCACTTTTTATAAAAACTGGTTTATTTCTCAAACCAGTTTCAGTTCAGTTCAGAACCAGTTTAGAACCAGTTTACATCTTTAAACCAGTTTAGTTTCAGTTAACTGGTTTAAAACCGGTTTTTTTAATAAAACCGGTTTATTTTTTGAAAAACTGGTTTTATACCAATTTTCTGTATTTTTTTAAAAAAAACTGGTTTCCGATAAAAATAATTTCGGAGTTTTTTTCCAAAAAACAGTTTAAGTCTATTTTTCGGGAAAAAAGTTTCAATATTTTTTTTGGGAAAAAAAGTTTCCGACTTTTTCAAGAAAAAAGTTCCCGATTTTTTTCGTAAAAAAAGTTTCCGATTTTTTCAGGAAAAAAAGTTCCTGATTGTGTTCGGGAAAAAAGTTCGCGATTTTTTTTCGGAAAAAAAGTTCCAATTTTTTTCAGGAAAAAAAGTTACCGATTTTTTCGGAAAAAACGTTCCCGATTTTTTCGGAAAAAAAGTTCCGATTTTTTTCAGGAACAAAAGTTCCCGATTTTTTCCGGAAAAAAGTTCCCGATTTTTTCGGAAAAAAAATTCCCGATTTTTTCGGAAAAAAAGTTCCGATTTTTTTCGGGAAAAAAAGTTCCCGATTTTGTCAGAAAAAAAGTTCTCGATTTTTTCGGAAAAAAAGTTCCCGGTTTTTTCGGAAAAAAAGTTCCCGGTTTTTTCGGAAAAAAAGTTCCGATTTTTTTTCGGGAAAAAAAGTTCCCGATTTTTTCGGAAAAAAATGTTCTCGATTTTTTCGGAAAAAAAGTTCCCGGTTTTTTCGGAAAAAAGTTCCCGATTTTCTCGGGAGATATTTTTTCGGTCTTTTTTCCGCTTATTTTTTTAAGAAAAAAGTTCCCATTTTTTTGGGAATTATTAAATATTTTTTTAAAAAATAAAATACAGTTCATAAATTTAAACTGGTTTTGAACCGGTTATAAACTGAATTGTAACTGTTTTTAAAAAGTGGTTCAGTTCAAAACTGTATTAAATGGTTCAGTTTAAAATATGGTTCAGTGCAGTTCGAACTACAGTTTGGTTCAGTTAACTGGATTTTTGAACACCCCTAAAAAAGTTTGTCCCTTTTTATAAGACCCCTTTACAATTATCAATGACATTAATTATTTATTTTCCAAACTTACCCTTATTTACTTTGCATAGTTTTTTTAATAGCATTAAATTCTCTTTTGTTTGATACAAAGCACTACAATTTATTGTAAGGGTAAACATGTAAAATTAACATAATTTGCCAATGAATTTAATACTAAAATCCACTTTCTTAATACGCGTGTTTTGTCAAACTAGCTCCTATAATTAGAGACGGAGGGAGTATTGCTTTTACAATTTTATCCTTTAAGAGAGAACTAATTAATGTTTTTTTAGTGTATTTATTAGAGATTGGAGAAAAAAAATGCACTTTAATTAGAGATATATTGTGATAAAAAAAAATATTTAATGCCCATGGAAATTTGAAAGGAGTTTTATAAAAAGGAATAAAGAAAAATCACAAAAGAGTTTTATAATTAGGGATAGAGGTAGTACTTAAAAAACTTGAAACCTAGTTATTACGAACATAAAACCTAAAAGATATATGGATACATTTTCCCTATTTTTTTCCATTGTGTGTAAAGATGTGAAATTGTCAAAGTTACTACATATCATTTAAAACGAGTGGAGGACAATCATTTTCCTGCATTATTCCTTCCTCTTTCTTGTCTAGGGAACTAATTCTATAGTATCATCATGTGAGAGGAATCAATCATTCACATTACTGTATGTTTCTCTTTGTCACAATGATTTCAACTCTTCTTTTCTTCTTGTTTAGGTATAAAATATACATTACTTAGAAATACTACTACACCTACGGCCAATTACTCACACAATGATGAAGATATTCATTCATGTATATGTTTTGTTATCCAACCTCTTGCTTATAATGTCCATCACTGCTACTATTAATGCAGAATACGATGAAGCAGATTACATGTCCGACCTTTTGAAAGCACTGAAACCAACTCCCACAGGATGGTCTAACAAAACTCACCATTGCAAATGGAAAGGCATCTCATGCAACTCAACTACTCAAGCTGTTACATCCATCATCCTCCCATCAAGTTCACTCACTGGGATACTCCCTCCTAACATCACCACTCTCACTAATCTCACCCACATCGATCTCCACAAGAACTTACTCTATGGTCCTTTGCCTTCTTTTGATGAGCTAGACTTGCTCAAAACTATATTCCTTGGTCACAATAACTTCACCTCTTACCCACATGATTGCATTAACTACTTACATGATCTGAGAACCCTCAACCTTAGCAATAACTTGAATCTCCCCAACTGGGAATTTCCTATGGGTGATTTACGTAGCTCCTGGTTTTTGGAGACCCTCGATCTCGAAGCTACGAATATGATTGGTTCATTGCCATCAGAAATGTTTGAATATTTTTCAAATTTGCATACTTTTATTATTTCTCACAACAAAATATACGGAAGTCTACCTCAGTCTCTCGGGATATCTGTCGTAAGGTATTTACAACTTAACAACCAAGGGGGGAAATCTAAGTTTGATGGTACAATTGATGTTATATCAAGCATGAGTAATTTGTCTCAAGCATGGCTTCACAATAACGACTTTAGGGGTCGAATTCCAAACATGTCCAATTGTACTAATTTGTCTGATTTGCAGCTTCACTCAAATTTCTTAACTGGTTTTGTCCCATCTTCGTTGCTTACTCTATCAAGCTTGAAAATCATATCTTTGGACAACAATAAGCTTCACGGACCAAGACCCGTGTTTCACAAGGGTGTTAAAGCAACTTTGGAATCAAATAACTTTTGTCGAAGCAATGTTGGACCTTGTGATTATCAGGTTATGACTTTGCTTGAAATTTTTGAAGCTTTGGAGCCTTTAACTTGGTTCTCAATTAAAGGGAACGATGCTTGTACTGGAGGGCAATGGACCGATATTTGGACCGGCCAGGTCTTGATTAGGTGTGAAAGAGGGAAGATTGTTACTTTTAAGATCCGGGATTTGAGTTTAACAGGAACGATCTCTCCGGCATTTTCCAATTTAACAAGTTTAGTGAACTTGACTCTTGCTGACAATAATTTGAATGGTTCAATACCAGACAGTCTTAAAACTCTGCCTTTACTTCAGCTTCTTGATGTTTCTAATAATAATCTATCAGGAGTTATTCCCCAATTTTCATCCAAGGTTAAGTTAAATGTCACAGGCAATGCTTTTCTTGTCCCAAATATGTCTAGACAAGGTGGAGCTGAAAATGCAACTACTGGAGGTTCATCTAAAGCAAACCTTAAACCTGTAATTTGGATTATGGGTATGCTTCTATATTCATTATATACTGTATTTCAAATTGTTCTTTTTTGTTATCAATTCATTCTCATTCACAATTATAAACACTAAATAGTTATATTTTGTAATATCAAATATATGTAAATTTTTGAAAAGAAAACTGCCACAAATGATAAAAAAAACTACACCAAAACAATGTTTTCCCTTTATATATTGTATAAACATAAATTTTAAGCATTTGAATTTTTTTTTTAAAATAACCGATTACATAATGGGAGAAGTTAAACTAAGTTAGGGGTAAATTGGAAAAACAAAAAGTCAGCCCAAAAACTTTTTTTTTGTCAAGTAGCCTAATGGCTTGAAATTCCACCCTTAAAGTGAATTAGTGGGATGACCGGGGTTCGAACCTCGATCCCCTGCATAATAATGCAAATGTCCACCAATTGAGCTAAGCTCATGGGACAGTCAGCCCAAAAACTTGAATCTCCTTTATATAGGAGAAGTGAAACTAAATTAAGGGTAAATTGGAAAACAAAAAAGTCAGCCCAAAAACTTGAATCCCTGTTATATATATAGGAGAAGTGAAGCTAAGTTAAGGGTAAATTGGGAAAATAAAAAAGTCAACCAAAAAAATTGAATCCCCTTTGTATATTGTTATAGATGAAACAAATAAAATTATTTTGAAACAGAAAAAAACAAAATGTCTTTTTTTATTATCTTTGAGAAAATTATAGAAAGATCAAGTGACTAATGAACTTCAATCAAGATCAAATTGATCAGAAGTTAAGAATTTGAACCACATCTAAAATAATCTTAAGTTAGACCTTATTACTTTATCATCAAAGTTTCAGAATTACTAAATACTTCATTTACTTTTGTTTATAACTCTCTCATGCAAACATGTAGGGACATCAATGATTATTGTTGGAGTTGTCATACTTATTGTGTTGATTATTTGCAAACGTAAGAGGTATCATATTTTGATAAAAAGGTGGGTCTTCAAGAAAACAAAAAAATCTATTGACCACAATGTGGAGGATTTTATACAAAGTTATAATTTGTCAGTGCCAATTAAGCAATATAGATATTCAGAAGTTAAAAGAATGACATACTCATTTCGAGACAAATTAGGTCAAGGAGGATACGGTGTTGTTTACGGAGCAAGTTTACCTGATGGGCGTCAAGTGGCAGTGAAAGTGATAAACGAGTCAAAGGGAAATGGAGAAGAATTCATAAATGAAGTAGCAAGTATTAGTCGAACATCGCATGTGAACATTGTTTCACTTTTAGGTTTTTGTTATGAGAACAAAAGAGCACTAATATATGAATTCATGTCCAAAGGATCATTGGATAAGTTTATCCTTGAAACAGGATCTCCTAATGCAATTTGTAGTTTGGATTGGAACACTATGTACCAAATTGCAATTGGTATTGCCCGAGGACTAGAATACTTGCATCAAGGATGTATTTCAAGAATTTTGCATCTTGATATCAAACCCCAAAACATTCTTTTGGATGAAGATTTTTGCCCAAAAATTTCTGATTTTGGACTAGCTAAAATATGCCAAAGGAAGGATAGTATTGTATCCATGATTGGAACAAGAGGAACTATTGGATACATAGCACCAGAAGTATTCAGCCGAACATATGGTGGAGTTTCTCACAAGTCTGATGTATACAGTTATGGTATGTTAATTCTAGAAATGATTGGAGGAAGAAAGAATTATGACAATGGAGGTTCATGTACTTCTGAAATGTACTTTCCAGACTGGATTTATAAGGATCTTGAACAAGGTAATAACCTTGAGAATTGTTTAGCAAATTCAGATGAAGAAAATGACATGGTGAGACAGATTACTATGGTGAGTCTATGGTGCATTCAAATCAATCCATCAGATAGACCATCAATGAGTAAAGTATTGGATATGCTACAAGGACCACTTCAGTCAGTGCCATATCCTCCAAAGCCTTTCTTACATTCTCCCAAAGGGCCATCATTACAAACTTCATTTGTGTCTTCCAGCAATTTGTTAGAGACAAACTCAACAGAGACACCAGTGAAAATGTGATTGTACTGTGATTTTAAATTGTAGGTATTTGAAGGTGCCAATTATTATTAGCCTTCTATTTACTACTTACACCCCCTCGATATAACTACCTAAAATTTTAATTTCTTTTAGGCCCCGGGCTAGAGACCTGGTTGCCTTGACCATAAATTGGGCTTGTAGGGATATACGTAGTCGGTACGCTATTTCAGTTTGTGGTACATTCTAATATATTAATCGATAAGGTATGAATTAGAACATTTATTTAGTTAAAACAAAAACAAATTATATGATGGAACATATTAACATCATCAGAGTATTGAGTTTGTAAAACAAACTAGTTTAAAGACCCGTGTGAATGTCTATTGATTTTTATTCGATATTTATGTTCGTCATTATATTAACATAAAAATTTATGTATTGCATTTTTGTTTCTATTTTTTTTTTGTTCTTAATCTTTTATTGTAAACATAATTGTTTTTTTTTTAATAAAATATAAGTGTATTTCTTTAGATGATTTTTGCATGATTCTTAACATAAAAACTGTGACTTCCAAAAATTCATAATTTTCTCAACGTTTGTTATATCCACAAAATATGAATTTAATGTTACAAACCATATGAAAAGCACCTAAAGAAATGCACTTAAATTTTGTTCATATTTTTTATATAAGTTAGTCTAATCTTTTTTGTTTTTTTTTTCATGCATCTTCTTTTATTAGGTTCTTCTATTTTTTTTAAGTTGTTATATCTTCCTTTTTTTTATTTATGATAAGTTGTTATATTTGATTGAGTTACAATTTTGTATGCCTATCTTTTATCATGGTTTCTATTCCTATTTTATGTTTTGTATTTTTTTTTCTTCTTATTTTTATAATTCGTATCTTTTTTATTAAAATTTCTATCTTTATAGGTAAAATTACATTTAAGAAGTGCTCCTCTCAAGGTCTCAGGTTCGATTCTCTCTGGTGCCAATTTGGGTGGACTAATTTAGCTTCTTCAAAAAAAAATTACATTTAAGGATAGAAGATTTGCAATATTATTGAAATTGAAAAGGACAAATTAGCTTTTTCTTAATAGTAGTTTATTTTAATATATTGTTAGTAGAAAAACTATGATTTTCTCAAAGTTTGTTATATCCACAAAATATGAATTTTATGTTAAAAATCATACGAAAAGCACCTAAAGAAAATGCATCCAAGTTTTGTCCATATTATAAGTTAGCCTAATCTTTTCCTTTTTTCCCACGCATCTTCTTTTATTAGATTCTTCTATTTTTTAAACTGTTATAACTTCCTTTTTTTTTTATAAGTTGTTATTAGATTGGATTACTATTTTTTATGCCTATCTTTTATCATGATTTCTATTCCTATTTTTAAGCGTAGATTTTCTTTAACTAATTTTTCCCCTATTTTTTATATGTTTTGTATCTTCTTCTTTGTTTTTCCTTATTTTTTCCTTTTAGTAATTGGTTCACGAATTATGATGAACCAATACGTAAAAGTACCGCAAACCAGTGCGCGCGAACCAATACTTGCGGTTCACCGACATAGTAGTGAATTATATAACTATGCTTTGGAGTAAAAACCAGCAAAGGCTACATGTTCATCTAAAATCCGGACAATGACCCTTTTTAGGGGGTGCGCTAGAAAAGATGAATTAAATATGACTTTTTTATATTTTTTGTGCTTAAAATTTTTGAATTATATACACGGTCATCTTTAATACATTATAAAAATATGTCTTGCTACTGTACACGAAGAACAAGTTTTTGCCGTTGAAAAATTTAAATAACTATTATACATGGAAAATAAGTGGATCCTGATGAAAAGTTTAATTAACTAATATAACAATTTTTTAATTATAAACAAAAATATTTTTTTCATTAAATTTGTCATTTTTTTTTGTTCAGCAAATTTGTCAACTTTAATATTTATTATTTAAATAAACATGTAATAAAAAGTACCGAATATATATTTATCAATGATGCCTAAAATAACTGCAGGTCAATAGAAAGTCATATTACTACTCCACCTGTTTCAAAATGATAGAAAAATAGATTTTGATTGTATTATCACAAATAATTTTTATAATGATGGATCATTTTATTTTTTTGGTGGCAAAAGGGGTATAGCCCCTAATCGAAACTAGAAACCACGAGGAAATCTAATACAAGCAGAGTCAGCCCAAAGAGGCAAAGAAATCAAACTAGGAACAACATTAAAAATCTTGAAATCAATATTCAAGGATAAAACATGCTTTGCCAGACGATCAGCAACTTGATTCGCTTCACGGAGAACATGACTCCACTCAATAGAGTTGTTGTTGTGATGAATTTGATGCACATTTTCCACAAGGGTACGTAAAAGATGAGTGACGGGACATCCATCTTTGAGTAAGTTGATGGCTACCAAAGAATCTGAATAAACTATAATCTCATAATAAGACAAATCTCATAATAGGTTGATGGATAATTTTATAATAAGACTAATTCCATACTATAATATTTCTTCTACAATAAAAAAATATCGCGGCAACGCCTATTTATACTAGTAAGTAAATCAAATATGAGAATTCATTTGTGTAACGTGATATAGCATCATAACAAGATTAAATGTGTTATTACCTTCGTCCCATTTTATTAGAGCTATTTTGATTAAATGGTACTATTCATTTATCATGTTTTGACCGTACTTTTTTAATAATATATAGATATAAATATAAGCATATAAGATTTTGTTTGATTTGTTTTGATGAGTATTTTCAAAATATCTAATTTTTATAATTTTTACTAATAGAGAATTAAAAATATTAATGATCAAAATCGTGTATTGGTATATGTGCAGTAGTCAAACTAATTCTTTTATTTTGGAAAGGAGGTAGGTAGTATAATATAAGCCACCATAAGGCAACCCTTAATTTGATTTTTAAAATATAACCCAGATGCAGTATTTATTAACGCGTCTTCTGTTTAAAGGTTGGAATCTTTGTATAAGTGGTCCTACTCCTACGTACATTGCCAAATGTCTATCCTATTATGCATAAATCACCCAAAATGATCTGTCATGTTCATAAATGATGATTGTCCAGTCTTGTAAATTTCCTTGCAGAGCCAGTTTGGATTTAAACCAAAAAAGATTCCTTGTGTCCCCATCCAAAACAATGGAAATAGGAGTAGGCTTTCATTTTCTGCTAACTAATCATAGTGTAATCAAAAGCCTCTTCTCTATCCACATGCATATTGTCATGTATTGGCCATTTTATCATTATATTTTGTGATATTTTTAAAAAAAGTAGTAGTAGAAGAGTAATGTGATAGAGGAAGATTTGTAGTTTTTTTTTTAACAATGAAAGATTTGTTTCGGTAAGTGTGAGGTTAATTAATTTCACATTACTTAAAAAAGTGATTATTACAATTTATTCAAATTAATTTGTGTTGCCACAAAACCAACAAAGTATCAAGCAAGGTTTTCAATAAAGGTCCGCGACCGCGAAAACGGCCGCGACGAAACGGTTTTTGCAGGTGACGATATTGTTACTGTGTATCACCGTTTTTATATTAAAGAACAAATTGTGATTAATTCACACCGCGACGACCGCAATTAGTGTCGTAACACCTGTACCGACCGAAATCACGAAAACCTTTACGTAACCGAGACGAGACCGCGACCGTTTTTTAAAACCTTGGTATCAAGTACTTCAACGCGTTTGATTGATAATTAGATGCAAACAAGACATTTCATATGCACGTCAATAGCTTCCTTGTGATATATATCTCGTATGTTTGAGTAAAGCCTCGACTAGCCTGATCTTTTCTACTCGATAGTTTCGTAGCGTGTTTTCCTCAGATGCTTTCTTTTTAAATAACAAGAGCAATTTAATTATAATCCTTTTAATAATAATAATAATTTGTCTTTTTTGGAATGAGAAAATAATAATTTGTCTTTTTTTTTTTCAGGTTACCAATAATTTGTCTTATTTAAACCGGAAAAAAAAAAGAAATACTCATTCCATCCATAATTATAAGCTAAAGTCTTCAAAAACTTCTAACGTTAAATATAAATAATTAAATGTCAATAAATTCAACTCTATTTAATACATTTATTTCAATAATAGTCTTTCTTTCAAATTCAATACTAATGTATGAGAAAAATTAGCAATTGATGTAATGCGATATATTAACGTTACTTTTTCCCCTTCTTTTTCATGTCCAGTAATTATTCAGATCAATGCTCTTCTTTTGTCTTCTTATTAGTTGCAAAAAAATTTATTTGGTGAGAACATAGGACTAATAATTATTTATAAATCATCAAACAAAAAATAATTAATATATAAACGCGAATCTTTAAAATGAATTAAATAAATAAGTTTTTTTTATTGTGTGCAATATATTTAATACTTCAAAAAATAGATGTGCCAGAAAATTAAGGTACAATTAATATATTAATATATCATCACCTATACAAACTACTAGTAGTAATTTGTTCGAGGATGGATCAAGTAATGAATAATGATCAATTATAGACCAAAAGTTGGGTCCATATGTTGGGTCCATATATTTATCCCTTTGGAAGAAAACAAAAAACAACGAAAGTCTATGTCTAGAATTCATGATCGATACATGAAAAAAGAGGGTCATAGAGGGTCCTAATATTTATTTAAAATGGCATCTATAAGATACCAGTAATAATAAAGTTTGTATTAGCAAAAAAAAAAGTAATAATAAAGATTGAACACGGAATCTCTTTATTATGATAAAGAATACAAATCCAGATTGGAAATGCATCATAGTGAACAAAGTAAGGTGGCACTTAAAAATGAACCAACTTTTTAATACATTAGTTATACTTGTTAATTATTATGTTATTTCTGAATTTTAAACTAGTTGCAATGAGAAGGATGCAAATCAGCAACTTGATTGAAACTATAATGATAATGATGTCGTGACATATCTTTTAAATTTCTATTCCGGTGATAAATTTTTAAGGTTTATTATTATATACTATTTTCTTCCCTTACATATTATTACATGCAAAATTCATTGTTTATATTAATTTAATAATTTTTGTATTTAATTGATAATATATAAATTATATACATTAATTATTGATGATTGTATGGTTATCAAACTGAAATTAATCTAAGTTATGTTGGGATTTAAGCACAAAATCCCTACACACACTACACAATGCCACGACATGGTGGGGGCTCGGGCTCTAGCACAAGAGATTATGATCTCACATACACACACACACACTTTGGTTCTTAATGGAAGAAGTTATGATGAAGAAGAAGATGAAATGATAACACAAGAATAATGGAGAATGAAGAAAAGATAGAGAAAAATAGGAATTTTATTAAAGCACCTTAGGCTAAACAATTTCACAATTACACACTTATATAGCCTAGCTTAACTTGCACTTCAAGTAAGCTTAACTAACCTAACTAACTCTAAACCTTATCTGTTATCAAAACAGAATCTAACTAACATCTTAACCACTTATCACAAACATATTACAAACAAACTTGTAAGACATGTAACTGACTTGCAGAGCAAGTAACCGATTTTTATCAACTATGGATTAATCTCAACACACCACCTAAGACATAGTTGCTAGTGGACATAAACCAATCATGTTTCTCAGCCTCTTAAACACATCAGTTTGCACAGCTTTAGTCATTATGTCTGCAATTTGATCTTCACTCCTGCAATGCTTCAATACTAGCTTGCCATTGCTAACCTGTTCCCTTAGGTAATGAAACCTCATTTCTATGTGTCTGCTTCTACCATGTGACACTGGATTTTTAGCTAAATTGATTGCAGACATGTTATCAATATTCATTACTATAGCACCATGTTCTTCTCCCAAAATCTCATCCATTAGATTTTCCATCCAAGCAGCCTGACATGCACAAAGTGAAGCTGCAATGTATTCAGCTTCACATGAAGATAGAGCCACCACAGATTCCTTTTTTGAACACCAAGCTATTGGGGCACCACCCAATAAGAACACATAGCCAGCTGTAGATTTCCTATCATCTACATCACCACACCAACTAGAGTATGTATATGCTGTCAGCTTGCATTTCATTCCCTTATCTGTACTTGGAAATAAAATTCCATAATCCAATGATCCTCTAATGTATCTCAAAATTCTCTTTGCTGCAGTTAAGTGAGAGAGTTTTGGCTTTTGCATAAATCTACTCACCAAACCTACACTATATGTTAGATCAGGCCTAGTGTTACACAAATACTTCAATGATCCAATTAATCTTCTGAATTGTGTTGGATCAACATCAACATCTTCTGAGCCTTTGGTCAATTGTAATCTTGCTTCAGCTGGAGTTACTGCATGATTGCAGTTTACCATATCAAACCTCTTAAGCACTTCACTAGCATATCTCTTCTGGTGCATTAGTAGGCCTCTACTACTTTTGTAAAACTCAATTCCTAAGAAATATGAAATGTGACCAAGATCAGTCATTTCAAATTCCCTCATAAGCTCAATTTTGAAATCACTTATCTCATTCTCATTACTGCCCGTGATCAGCAGATCATCAACATACAGGCATAAGATAATCAAGTTATCACTACTTGATTTCTTCACATAAACTCCATGTTCAGTAGTGCATTTCAAAAATCCCATAGTACTTAAGATGCTATCAATCCTCTTATTCCAAGCTCTTGGAGCTTGTTTGAGTCCATATAGTGCTTTGTGTAATCTATATACCTTTTCTTTCTGATCTTCATCAATAAAGCCAGTTGGTTGCTTCACGTACACTTCCTCTTCTAAAGGTCCATTCAAGAAGGCACATTTAACATCCATTTGATACATAGACCAGTTGTTGATGTTTGCTAAACCAACAACTAGTCTAATAGTTTCAATTCTAGCTACTGGTGCAAATACCTCATCAAAATCAATACCTTCTTTCTAAAGAAACCCTTTAGCTACTAGTCTGGCTTTATACCTTGTCACTTCACCTTGTGAATTCACTTTCACTTTGAACACCCACTTCACATCAATAGCTTTCTTATTCTGAGGTAGATTGACTAAGGACCATGTGTCATTGTTTTCTATTGAATTCAACTCTTCAATCATAGCACTAATCCATTTTGGATTATTGAGTGCTTCAGTCATGCTAACTGGCTCAGTATCTGCAAGAGAGGCATAATGCACTATATCACCCTCATCATTTACTTGATTGTCAGAAATAACTTCACAATCTTGTAGTCTTGCAGGCATGACTCTTGATCTTTGTGGTCTTTGTTGTCTAAGATCATTTGTTTGAGCTGGTGCTTCACTTTCACCTTCTTGATCCTCAAACATTACTCTTACTGAATTCTTCTTCACATTGTGATTCCAATCCCATTCCTTCAGTTCATCAACTATCACATCTCTGCTGATTACAATTTGCTTTGTTATTGGATCAAGCAATTTGTAACCACCAGTTGAATGATAACCAACTAGCACCATCTGGTTTGACTTATCATCCAACTTTCTTCTCAATTGATCTGGCACATGTCTATAAGCTAGAGAACCAAACACTTTTAAGTGATTCAGGCTTGGTTTAACTTTAGACCAACATTCTTCTGGTGTCAATCCATTTAATCTCTTTGTAGGGCATCTATTGAGAATATAGGCAGCAGTAGACACAGCTTCACCCCATAGTTCTTTAGGAAGGTGTTTTCCCTTCAACATGCTTCTCACCATATTCATTATTGTTCTATTTCTTCTCTCTGCAGTACCATTCTGCTGAGGTGTGTAGGGTGGTACAACATCTTGTACTATTCCATCTTTCTCACATAATGCATTAAAATCTTTTGACACATATTCACCTCCTCCATCTGTCCTTAATACTTTAATCTTGTGGCCACTTTGTCTTTCAATCATGGATTTAAACTTGATAAACACATCAAGCACATCACTTTTCTTCTTAATCAAGTAAATCCATAATTTTCTGCTGAAGTCATCTATGAATGAGACAAAATACCTGTTTCCTCCAATGGATTCAACCTGTATTGGACCACATACATCAGAGTACACCACTTCAAGAATAACTTTAGTTTTACTACCAGCATCTTTGCTAAAGCTATTTCTATGTTGCTTAGCCTGTACACACTCTTCACATACTTCACTTGGAATTTCAAATTCTGGTAGACCATTTACCATATGCTTCTGCTGCAAGTTACACATATCCTTGAAATTCAAGTGACCAAGCCTGTAGTGCCATAACCATTCATCTCTACTAGCTGCAGTTGCTAAGCATCTATGCTCTAACACATTGAGTTCAATTTTAAAAGTCCTATTCTGAGACATTGGAGCTTTCAAAACTAATCTACCATTACTATCTGTTACCCTCATCAGTTTATCTTCTATCACTATTTTGTAATTCTTTTCAGATAACTGTCCAATGCTTAGCAAGTTACTTTTCATACCAGGAATGTACAAGACATTTGAGATTAGTGATTGCTTACCATCATTTCTCTTGATCAGCACATCACCAATTCCTTCTGCAGCTAATGCACTATCATTTGCAAATCTCACTTTGCTCTTCATTGATTTGTTGATGCTGACAAACCAATCTTTTCTCCCAGTCATGTGTGATGAACACCCAGAATCTAAGTACCATTGATCATTGTACTTATCTTCTTCCTTTGTAGTAACCATTAGCAATGTTTCTTCATTTTCTTGCTTAGCAAGTTTTGCATTACTATTTGATTCCTTCTTTTCATTATTACACTCATCAGCAAAGTGACCATATTTTTTACAATTGTAACATTTAATGTTACTTTTATCAAACTTTCTATAGCCACCTCTACCTCCTCTTCCACCTCTTCCACCATAGTTGTTGCTTTGATTCTTGTTATTTGAGCTGTGAGATTCTTGATTTTCTTTTGGGTTTTGTTGTTGGTGATTACCTCCATTCTTGTTCCACTTCCCTTTGTTCTTCTTTTCTTGCTTTGATTGGGCCTGCAGTGCTACATCTGCCTTAGCCTTGCCTGCAGCTCTTTCATTCATTCTCTGTTCATGTGACTCAAGAGTACCCTGCAACTCTTCTTTTGTCAAAGTGGACAAGTCTTTTGATTCTTCTATTGCCACCACCAGATGATCAAATTTAGGAAGCAATGATCTTAAGATCTTTGCAACCACAACTTTGGTTGTTAGCACTTCTCCACAACCTTTGATCTGATTCACTAATCTTGTCACTTTAGTGAAGTAGTCACCAACACTTTCACTTTCTTCCATTTGTAGTAGTTCGTATTGCCTCTTGAAGGTTTGAAGCTTTACCTCTTTCACCTTCTTAGCACCACCAAAAGACTGAGCCAAGATATCCTAGGCTTCTTTAGCACTTTCACAGTCACCAACTTTCTCAAAATTGTCAGGATCCACACATTGATGGATGATGAACAATGCTTTGAAATCTCTTTTGTTCAATTCTTTATGTGCTGCCTTTTCTTCATCTGTAGCACTATCAACAATTGTTGACATACCTTCTGTTACAAGATTCCACATATCTTGATAACAGAACACCACCTTCATCTGCTTGCACCAATTATCATAATTCTTCCCTGTCAAGATTGGAAGATTCATGGGAAAGTGACCATTTGAATGAGAGCTCGACATCTTGAAAAATCAAGAATCACTGCAACAACTTCTTCTGAGATCAGAACCAGGAGCTCTGGATACCACTTGTTGGGATTTAAGCACAAAATCCCTACACACACTACACAATGCCACGACCTGGTGAGGGCTCGGGCTCTAGCACAAGAGATTATGATCTCACATACACACACACACACACACACACACACACACACTTTGGTTCTTAATGGAAGAAGTTATGATGAAGAAGAAGATGAAATAATAACACAAGAATAATGGAGAATGAAGAAAAGATAGAGAAAAATAGGAATTTTATTAAAGCACCTTAGGCTAAACAATTTCACAATTACACACTTATATAGCCTAGCTTAACTTGCACTTCAAGTAAGCTTAACTAACCTAACTAACTCTAAACCTTATCTGTTATCAAAACAGAATCTAACTAACATCTTAACCACTTATCACAAACATATTACAAACAAACTTGTAAGACATGTAACTGACTTACAGAGCAAGTAACAGATTTTTATCAACTATGGATTAATCTCAACAAGTTATATATAATAATGGAATCTTATAATGATGTTTATTAATTTATATAATGAAAATGTAAATAATTATTGAGAGTCAAAAGACCAAAAAGAGAAACTACAACGAAATTAAATACTTTCTTCCCTTTCTTATATATCATGTGCATAATTTGTTAGGTTTGTTCATTTTTTATAACATTGAGGGCCAAAAGTCGTGAAAGAGAAACTACAGCGAAATTAAATGAGTGATAGACCTCAAACATATTAACTAATGAGAGACGACTTACAAGACTCGGGCATATGTTAAAAATAACCAAATCACGACCAATGTTAAGAGGTTGGTGCACTAGTGAAGAGTAAAAAAGGGGGAAAGATTCGACATTCAATTTAGTTTGAGGCGACTACTTTGTGTATTTGGCGTTTGAGAAATAATATAATGTTTAGAGGAGTTTTAGCAATTTTTCAAACATTGTGGATCAAATAATTCACATATCTTGGTTTTGGCTCATAGGTCGAATAGGAATAAACTTTTCTCTTCTTTTTTTTTAATTAGTGTACTAATTCTTTAGTATGTTTTTGAAGTGTCTAAAGCGATTTCCGAATTGTAAGATTTAAGTGCACGTAGTACTCCTTATAATTGGTGAGAGAGGGGAATGAGTATTTGATTTTCTGGCTTTTTAATGAGTATTGATGAAGATTTTTTTGGTTTATGGTTTTTTTTTTTATGAAGATATGAATATTTTTTGGGTTTTCTATGTCAAGGACATTTTTGTTTTTCGTTTGAGTTAACATGACAACGTGGTGCACATCCAATGATCAAAACGAATGTTTCCCCATAAAAAAAGTAGGAAAAAGGAAAGGAAATTGTATTGAGCTACTGCATGGTGAACCCACTAAAATATACATAGTCTTTAGTAGAATTTTATCTAAATAAATTTTGATTATTGATAGAGTTACTAAGACTTTCTACTACTTTCCCCTTTTTTTTCGGTAGGTTCTAATGAATGAATAAGAGGAAAAGTGCACAGTTGATGCAAATTTTAATGACTTATCGGCTAGACTTCAAATGTTGATAGTAGGAGGCACTCCTTACTGAAGGATACATGGAAATTCAATGACCAAGGCTTAATTTCGTGGTTTAAGGATAAGGAGTCCATCACTAAAAGCTAGGAAATGCGAAAAGTCAAGAAATGGCACACTGACACGTGGCCACGGTCGTGCCTGGCTCTACTTAGTGTAGAATCATTTTGTACTCTCCATTTTCTCATTTTATTGTCATGAATTGTATTAAGATCAGTTGTCCATTGATTTTCCATGAAAGTTAAGCTTTTCAAGGCTATATATAGGTCCTCTATCACTAGTAAAAGTAAAACCATCAAGCTTCATCTTGTATACATTCCTACATTATTAATAAGGTTCTTTCTTTTAATTTCTCTTGTGTTCTTAGTTCGGTTTAGTTTAATTTATGTTTGTTTCTCATCATGTGTAGGTGTGAGTAGTTCACTACCATCTTGGAGTTATGAAGAGTAATCCATAACATTCTTTGTTGATCATTTTCTCTTAAGCTTTTGCTGATTGTGATTACTAACAAGTTATATCATATGCTATAATGAGTTTACTGTTTATTTTAGGACAAGAAGATGAAGCACCAAACGGAGAAGTCGATGTATGTTCTAATCCTCTATGCTATGACCAGCGTACTGCGCTTACCGTACATCTAGTAGTATGCGAGGATCTCTACATTATTTCTGCTGGTCACCCGTTAATTGTTAGTCCGAAAAAGCGACAACTTCAAGTAATTATCCCATTATTTATATCACGTTTTAAATATGTTTTCACATTATCATAAATATATGAATGGATTGAGTTAGGAACCTTTTGCTTATGATGAAGTCTATGATTCTAGGGTAATTTTATTAGAAATATATAAGTTTTGCCAGGCTGAAGTAATGCTTATATAGTCTGCTATCTCAACATCATCATATTTACCTCTAAAGAATGGAGCTTCCTAAGACTATCTTGCTTGTTTGATCAATCTCTCATAAAACCAAATCAAATCTTCCAACAATCTCTTAATATTTGTTTATTTCTATTTCTCAAATCATTTTAATATTTATAAAACAATTTTACATAGTCTCTTGAAGAGACTCTCTTCTTAGTCTTTACGGATCAATACTCTTTATATTATGAAGATATACTTGTATACTTGCAAGTGTATTACGTGAACCTATCAAATAGTTTTGTGTGTTATCTTCAACTATTATGCTTTTTCTTTCTAATTTGTTTTCAAATCTTTTTAACAATTGCATTAAAACACATTAAAAATCAAATATAATATACTTTACTTTTAAAAAAATTATTATTGTACTTTCAATAAACTAAATAAGTACTTTTAGTTTTAAGACAGTAGTATTTGTATTTTTTTTATAATAGTAGTATTTGTATTTGTTGATTCTTTAATTATTTTTAAAAATAATAACTTTCATCGACTTTATTTAAGTAATAGTTTTTGAAAAGTCTTGGCCTCCAATGGTTTTTTAAACTGCTTAGTCTCTGGCAATTTTTTTTCCAAAATGAATTTTGTATCTTGACTTCATCTTGGTCAAATATTCTAAATATTTATTCTCAATATTTTAAGGTACACAGTGAATTTTTCCTTCAAATATTTTATCGTTGACTTCAACTTGTGTGAACAATGAAATTTTTACTTTGACTAATATAAGTTATTTCAATTGAAAAAAAAATATCATCGGTTGCTTCATTTGCTAAAATTGACAACTCTATTATCATCTAAATTTAATTATGAACTTTTATTAATATTTACCACTTTATCTATAGGAAAAAAATGGAAGAAGAGAAATTAATTGGACAAAAAAAAACCTTAAAATAAAAATTGGACAAAAAATAAAAAGAACTTGTTTGTTCCATATGAAAAAAAGAGAAATAATGTGATTTTCTTGATAGTGGTTGAAGATAAAGATAAATAATTACAAAATCATTTTAGTTTAAAAGATTTGTATGTGCTTAGAATTAGATGTTTAGGATTATTTGTTATATTTTGTGTTTGTTTAATCAGACATTTGTCATTTTTGTCTGTTATAAAGTATACATTTATCAAAAAAAAATATACATTTTTAGTAAATTTTTATCTTAAAAAACTTAAATATTAGAAAATAGTTAATTTCATTTTATAAAAAAAAAAGGTAAATAGGTTGATACCCCTGTAATGTGGGCGAGTTTTGTTTTTTCCCCTTGTCATTTTTTTTCTTTTGACTCGCTCCTTGCAATGTTGAATTTTTTGGACTCGCCCCTTGGGTGAACTTTTTAAATCGATTATTTTGTTCAAACCGATTTAAAAAATGTTGTTTTTTAAAACGGTTAATCTGTTCAACCGATTTAAAAAGTGCAAATTCCTTGCACTCAAGGGGAAAACCAAAAAATTCAACATTACAAGGGACAAATCAAAAAAAAAAAATTATAGTGGAAAAACAAAACTCGCCCATATTACAAGGGGTAACAATCTATTTACCCAAAAAAAAAAATATAAATTTGTTATCATTTGGTGATATAAAAAAAGATACGAGTAATTGTTTCTAAAAAAATTAAATTTTCTTTTAATAAGGAGAATGTATTTCAACTAAAAAACGAGGTATATTCCGAATCTTGTTGTAATTAATAATTGAGCACTCTAATCTGTTCTTATCCTCTAACACGCCAACCAATAAAGCGACAAAAACATAAACTTATCATCCAAAAGGGTATCTTCGTCATTCCACTTCATCTCCAACCATTTATACTTGTCATCTTCCACGAACAATTCGTTTCAAATTTTTTCATCATTACCTAATTCTTCAATTCTTATACATCAAAATTAATCAATATATAAACCTAATTCACATTAATTCATTCATTTTTCGATTCATAATAATAATAATAATAATAATAATAATTCTTCGAATTTCTGCGGTGTTGAAATTTTTTGTGAAACGCTGCAGCAATGGGAACATGGTGGGGTGAAAACGACGTCGTTGAAGATAAAGATATAGATATTGATGTTTGTGTTGCCGCCGATGGTGATTTATGGGTTAGCGTTGGTTCCGCCGGTGCTCCGATCGGAAAATTCAGCGTTGAAAGTGAACATGATTTGGCGAATATGGTTAGTGATTTTTTAGAAAATGCTGGAAGCTTTGGTGCTGATTCTTGGTGTAGCAGTGATAGTGAATCTTGTCTCTCTGATTTTTCTCATCTTGCTGAAAAAATTCAGGTCATTATCAATTCTTAGAATTATTCATTTTTTTGTTTAGTTTAATTTTGATTTTTTTTGTTAGGTTTTTTGTTTTGTTTTTTATTTTGTTTCAATTCAAAATTTAAAATGATAATTATTATGAAAGTGTTTTATGTGTGAATTTAGAAGCTGCTATGTAGTTGATAAATTTTATTTTTGTGTTAATTTTTTGGTTTTATATTTGAGCTTAATTTTGGTAGCAGAATCTTTTTTATATTGTTTTAGGAGGATAAAATAATTTTTTTTTTGGTGGTTTAAATTAATTTATATGGATATATGTAACAGCAGAAAGATTTTGTTTGCTTTTGTCATTCTCTTTTGTTTTGAATAAATGAATTTGATTAGTTGCAAAATGTAAAGATTGTAATTTTGCAATAAAATTTTGGTTGTTCTCCTTAATATGTAGTGTTGTTGATCGCGAATTGCAGAAAATAGCGGTTTGTTTAAATTTTGTTACGCGTGTGATAGTGCCGTTATAGTTTCTATTTGACAACACTTTGTATTCAATAGCGTAGCACAGAACAATAACGATTTTGCTTGAATTTCACAATGCTATAGCTGATATTTGATAACATTGTTGATATTCATGTTATTTGAGAAGTGCCTCGGCCTTCTGTTTTCTATATGATTTCATTTTGTAGCCGAAAATTGAAACGATATATTTTCATTCGTTTGTTTGCCTTAGTTTTGTTTTACATTATTTTCTCTGCATTCCAATTTGTTTGCTAACATATGTTTGATTTATTTTTACGGTTCTTCGGTCATCTTTTATGTTGTTGGAAGCTGAGTTCATGCCATGGCAATCTTAAGTAAGGAAGAGAACTGGGAAATAGATAGAAAAAATCAATAGAAATCAACGATCTTATTGAATATTGAAGATGGAGACAAATTTTGATGGTCCCCTAACCTTACATTCCTCTATTTATTTATCTAACTAATATTCTCTAATTAACCAATTTCTCCCACTTACCTAATTAATTTATCTAACTTTCCCAACTACTATTCCTTCCACTCATGTTCTAACACTAATGGTGCTAACCCAAGTTTTGTACCAAATATTAAGCGAGGGGGGTACATATTCTTAACTACCAGGCTGATCCCCTAGGATTGTGAAGTCTACAGGATCATGAGCTGTAAGCATGTTTATTTAGGCTCTATTCGGATAAACAACTTAATTAAGTGGTTATAGCATAGGCGCTTATCATATAAACATTTATGTATAAATTATTTTTGTAACAAAAGATAAAATAAACTCAAAAATTGTTTGTGTATGAGCTATTTTGGACTTTGGAGAGCTTATGAAAATAAGCTGAAAACAGCTTATGGACATGTCATATGTTGTTTTCAGAAGTTCTCTCAAACAATTTCACAAGTACTTGTGCAAACAGATAAACTCAAATAAGTTCATCCAAACAAACTGGTCTATTACTCTATTGTCGTAATTTGTATTAATTTGATGTTGATGTTGAGTGCTGAGTGTTTTTTTAATTTAGAAGTAGTGGTTGTCTGTATAGATTGTACGAGATGTTTCAGTTTGTGAATGTTGTTCATTTCGATTCTTTTTTCGTATTTTGATTTTAGTTTTGGGTTTGATTGAGAATTTCAACATGTGATCTCCTGTTTCTAGGAGCATGATTGGAAGCAATTTCTACTCCTTTGTCAATTATTTGAACTCCAGAGTTGAATTTTTACCGCAAATAAGATACAAAAGTAGAAGAAGGAGAATTGTATTTCTATCATTAACTGTACAAATAAATGATTTCCTACTAATCTGTACTTTTTATACCTGAATGTTTTTCTAACAACTTCCCTCTTTATGATGTTTCATGATACAGATCTGTAAGCGATCGGTGACTCAACATGAGAGCGACTTGATCCCAGTTGTTCATTCTCTTATACGATCGATAAAAGAGACCAACCTTGAAATGATGAATTCTGGTCCATGTTATGCAAGTTGCATAAGGTTTTATTTGGCGAAGTTGATGAGACTTTCTGGCTATGATGCCGGTGTTTGTACATCTAAGTGGCAGCCTATTGGCAAAATCCCTGGAGGTATGCTGTATTATATTTATCTGATTCTATCAATGTCCCGATTCTACTTGGTTTGGTTACAGTGCTAATAAAAAACCGTTTTTTTTATAATAAAAGAGGGCCTAATCCCAAAACAAAACAAAAAACGTTTTGTCTGCATTGATTTTGTTTTCTTACAATGCTAAGAGAGCGAAGTGGCATACTCTTTAGATATTGGTCTGGTTTGGATTAAAAAATTTATGAGAGCTACTCAGTTAAATTAGGTTTATCGATTCTTCACTTGCAAATAAGTACTTATAAGCTTATATATGTTTATGGAGACGTTAAATGAGAGAGCGACAAACAAATCAGACAAGCAGAGTTTAATTTTAACTTATATGAGAAACTGTGTTTAATTTAAATCTTAGAATTTCAATTGAAACTATACTGTGTTATGCTTGCTATATATAGTTCATAAACTCAATGCTGTGGATTCACTGGGCAGGCACCAAAACTATTGCAACTCAAACAATTTTTGCAATTTTTTGTTTTTATAAATATTTTCCTTTTCAGAATTGGTTAAAATATGCAAGAATTGGTTAAATATCTTAGTGTCGAAATTGCTTGTTTGTGCACTTATTATTTGCTTTTGCTTTCAGCTAATGTTTGTGTGTAAACTTGTTGTGCAGGGGAGTATGAATATATTGATGTGCTGGTCGAAAATAACTCTGGAAAGTCAGAGCGATTGATTATTGATATCGATTTTCGAAGCCATTTTGAAATAGCTAGAGCTGTTGATTCATACAACAGGATACTGAATTCGATTCCGGTTGTTTACGTGGGTTCTCCTACTAGGCTGAAACAGTTTCTTGGAATAATGGTAGACGCTACTAGATCTTCTTTGCAACAAAACTCTATGCCATTTCCTCCGTGGCGATCTTTAACATATATACAAGCCAAGTGGCTATCACCCTATGAAAGAATCACACATTCAGACAGTGTCATTAATATTGGCAAAGATGGCAATTTCTTCGACCACAAGCAATGTCGTGAACATTTGAAGAAGCTGCAGTCGTGTCTTCAGGCAGGAACGGAAGTAGATCGAATGTTGAAGACTCGAAATACTGAAAGTACCAGGAGGATGAAACCTGACAGATGGAGGCACTCATTCCTCCGGCCTATTTGACGCATGTACAGATTTTGGCTTTGAGGCTCTCAAAATAGAGAGCGAATAAATATAAAATACAAAATTTTGCGGCATTTTCTCCTTAAAACAAAATCTCACGGATACCTAATAAAGAAGCCTTAGCAGCAGCAATAAGGCAATTTTCATTATACATCAATTCTTTGTTTCTTATCGGTGTTTAAGGTGTTATATTTGCGGAATCTTGAGTTTTTTTCACCCAGAAAGTTGAGTTTATGAACTTTATGCAGCGGCATCGTCACAGTACAGTACTGGGTTATGTACTACATTTGATAACTTCCTTGCCTCGTATATTTATTGGGACTTGGAAATTTTGTTATATGTTATGTTCTATTTTATAATATGTATTTTCATGGTTTATTTTGTGTTATGAGCTGAAGTATTTGTATAATCATCACTGTTATATTTGGAACTGTGGTTAATAATTGTTTGATCTTTACCTGCTGAAAAAAATAATAGATCACAACGCTTGAAACTTCCTTATTCAATTACATTTGTACCTTAGAAATTTCTATTGCTTAAATGTTGATTTGGTTCTTTTTTATATACAAAAAATAAATTGGCAACAATATCACTCTAACACTTGCTTGTTTCTTTTAATTTGGACCATAAAAAAGAATTGTCCATAATCAATCTAATAATGTCCCTTTATTTAATATTGTAAAAAAAATGGGTTTATTTCAATGGTGTGAATTAAAAGTCCGATACCCCACTAGTCAAGTTGTCCTATTATACAAGGTAATGTAAATTTGCTCATAGGTGACTTTTTTTTTATGAATCAAGAATAAGTGGGTTTGGCCACACACCAAAATTTGGACCATTGAAATAAAAAAAAATCGTCTTTTTTTACAAGAAAAAAATTATACAAAAACTAACATTTAAAAATGGGTAAAATGGTTCGTTATAAAAAAAATCAAATTTGTAAACAATACTTTTTACGGTAAAAAAAGGATATTCGTGCAAAACAATTTCTTTTTTCAAACTCAAACCGTTCATATTTAAAAATGATGCACTATAATTCTTTTGGTTTTATGTTTTTAAAAGTTCGAGCCTTTGAGATGCAATGTCAATAATATTAAGATTTTACTATACTACTACTACTCTCCTATAATAAGTTGATTACTAATGTGTTACCTTTTGTCCCATGTTACTAAATACTCAATACTAGCTCTTACACTATTTGCTACTATATTTCTAATATAAACTAAAGCATTCGACAGTATTCAACTATTTTCTAAACTATCACTACTACCTTCAACTACTAACAGTGGTATCAGTCTGGTTCAGTCACTCACTGGGCGTAACAAATTATTTCTTAGGTAAATAGATCTTTACCCCTATAAAGTAGACGAATTTTGATTTACCCCATGCGAAAAAAAAAAATTTAAGGTTCCCCCCAACTATTTGATTAAAACTAAAAAATGGGGTCACTGACTCAAATACAAAAGGAGTACATGTAGCCACACGGTTCAACTTTGTTTGAGTTCAAACCCAAAACTAAAAATGAGATAGAGGAGTTCAAGTAGCCTAACAGCTCGACCCTCTTAAGTTCCAGTTCAACTAATATCACAAACCTATGGCAAATAAGACTCGAGTTCTGATAGAGCACAAGCACAAGCAATAGATACAAATGGAGATCTGTGACCTCTGAGCAAGAATGAGCCCCTGTCAAAATTCTACTATAAGAGCGACAAGGAGACTCAAGCAATTTAGAAGCAAGAGTGGTCCCTGTCAGGAATCTACAATAAGATCGATAAGGAGATTCACATGTAACTAAGCAATTAGAGTGATCTTTGTTAGAAGTCCTTAACAAGACAAACAAGAAAGATCACAAGCGCAACTAAGGAACAAAAATGGTCCTTGTCAAGAGTCTTCGACAAGACTGACAAGGAGGCCAATGATAAATAAAATATCAAGACTCAAGAGGTGTGACAAAATTAAATCATGATGGAGGTAATACTTTTTCAAAACCAAATTCTATGATAGTGCTTTTTTTTAAGAGTGTTTGAGAGAATTGTAGAAACAAGTTATGATATGTCATGTCATGTATAAATATGATAGTTTGTAAAAATAACGATGTTTAGTTTGTATGAAAATAATTCAATCATAGTATATAAATACTTGTATGATTGATAAGTATTGAGAAATAATAAGAGAAGGAAAATTTGTTTTAATTTCATTATTGCAAAAAGTAAGTTATTACAATGAGGAACACACTTATATACTAGTCTTGTGCAGTTCCATTGTAGCTAACTATTCACTACATGTACTGTATCCTAACAAACTGATCAAAGTTAGTTAGACTGTTATAACTAACTCTAGCGCCCAGAAGCTTCAGTAGCTTGTGTTGCAAGTAAGCTCTGTTGTTTTGTCAAGTCCTCTTCCATGTATTCACTATCTATTATTTGATCATTCAATAACAAGTGTTTAAATTTTTTTGAAGAAATTCTAAATACTTGTATATAAATTATCGTACTCTAGTTATTAATAAGTTTCAATTAAAAAAAAATTGTTGGCGAAAATCTAAATTTAAATTCTGACTTCTTTGCGGAACTATGAATTACCAGTATGCCTTTTTTGAAAATCAGATGAGTGAGACTAAAGAAATAGACCCTAATACCATTGACTTGTTGAATGAATGCATGCATGTTCTCTTATATGAAATTATGAACACATCCAAATATATATTATTTTTAAGAAAATCTAGTACTACAAATCTACAATGCACGTCCTTCAATAAAAGATTATTGTATACTAAAAAAAAAAAGACAAAATAGAAAAATTGAACGTGCTAGCTTCTTTCAAGGAAGCAACACTTGTACGCCATGGCCATGTGAGATATGTCTCGTTTCTTGAGCTTCAGATTCACTAAGTCAGATACTTCTTCTCTCTTCCTCTCTGTATCCAGTAAGTTATATTTGTACACAAACACCGGACACAATACGGACAGTGACACGTCGACACATATAATAATTTGAAAAAATAATACAATTCAATGTAATTATAAATGTCGGTGTCTGACACTGGCGTATGCCTGACACCGGGATATGCCTAATCCGAGGAGTGTTTGTGCTTCGTAGAGTTATGATTCTCTTTTTATTATTCCTTTTATTCTCAACTTGTGAATTGTGTATGTGTATGTGCATGTGTGTGTATTTAGTTGTACATTTTAATATATACTATTCATGAATCTACCACTATTAACTATCCTTTCTGTCACACACATAAATGAATAATTTATAACATGCTATTAATTTCATCAAATAAATCAATGCTAAATATTCATGTACATAAGTTGTGAAAATGGATGGTGAATTTTTGTAGGATATGTTATGCTTGAAAAGACTCATAATATATAAGGCAAAAAAATGGGGTGCAGTTACTCTGTGTATAAGAAGAAGAAATCAAGTATTCATGAAGTACTTGTGTTTACTCCATCAATCAGAATTCCTATACAATCTGATCTTCAAAGACCACTTAAAGGATTGATTCCAAAAGATCTTGCTGATAAATTTTCTTCTCTAAGGAATCAGATTGTGTTGGTAGCAGAAGATACAGGTTTTGTTCACTAAAATTCTACTGTTTTTAGTTTCTGTCGTTATAAAAATGACGCATTGCGCGTAAAAAAATTATGGGGATGTTTTAGTTGTATGAAAATTTGCATATTTGGTTGTGCAGATGGATCGGCTATAGCTGAATTACGGCGCGCTTTGAATGAATACTTGTCTGTTCTAATTGGACTTACTAAAAAAGGTTCATAAATTTCTCCAAAAAAAATAGATAAATATTATTTTCTATGTTTGGTTATAATTTTTGTATGTTGCAGAGTATGGTTTTGAAGGACTAATAGAATTCAAGTGGAAAAACTTTGAAGTTGGAAAACAAGTATGGCTAAGTTTAATATGATTCTTTATTTATTTTTCATCATGATTTTGGAGCTTATTTTAACATGTTAAAGCTTAATTTGGCAGGATAGTAGTATAGAAAATGTGTGGTTTGAAGTGCTATCTTGTGTTCACTTTATGGCTATGCTGACACTATCTGAGGCTGATTCATTGATGATTCCAAAGGACCATTCAGATTCTGGATTCAGGGTGGTGTCTTCAGGTTTTTTCCTAATTTAGTAATTTTTTTAACCGTTTAGTATGTTTTTGTATTCACGGTGAGTAAGACCGTTCGGCGAACCAAATTGTTAAACCGAATTGCATCAGAAAGAACTGAATTGTGACCAACAATATTGAACTCGGTGCAGTTCGTGAACAACCAATCACAGTTTGGTTCTTTTCGATGCGGTTTGACTTGGATTTTATTTTTTAAAACAGTAATAATATTTGACTTAGTTCAGTTTTTAGTTTTTTCCAACCGTCTTCATTTTCGGTTAACAATAGCAACTAAGTACACATAGAATCAATTCGGTTCAAAGAAGTACGGTTTGGTTTTTCTGTAAAGGTGGTTCATAACCACAAAACAAGTGCATTGAACTTTAATACCAATTCAATTTTTGTAACTGTTCGGTTCAATTTTTTTCCTGAACCGAACCATGAACGGTCCAAATGGGATCACTGTAACACAATGCGATTTTAGTAAATACCATACTTTCAATATCTTAATTAATTTGTTATCACATTATAAAACGATTGATTGCGCGTTACTCCACCTCTAACAAGTGTAGCTACTAGCGCGAATTTATTACTTCCCAAATACACACACTTTGTAGCTTCAACAAAATCACAGTATTTTCACTTGTGATTTTGTCGAACTCACCTAGATATTTACTAGTGCAACATAAAGTTAGACCCTATTATAAGATCCACAAGTTGAACAATCAATAATCATGATTGAACATTTTTGAATTATCAGATAGCAAAAGAGAAGCAATTGATTTATTAATCAAAGCATCAGGATACTTGGAATTCTGTGTTAGACAAATTCTTCCTCAAATACCATCTGAGATCAAGTATGCCTCTATAAATTTTTATGCTTAAAATTATCAGCATAGAAATCCCTAATAAGGAACTAACTTAAACAAAATTCAGGAAAATTTTGCCACATGACTTGCAAGAGGGTGTATTGGAGGCTATAGCTATTCAAGCACTAGGCCAGGTACTTATTGATTAATCTCTAGATTTACTAATGATAAGCATTCGATTCTTCTAGTCAATCGATTTCGTTTAATGATACAATTTCCGTATTCAAATTAGTCCTTTTAATTTAGATTTGATTATTATTGTTGACAAGTAATTGATTTGATATACCTTGTAAAACAAGTAACACACATTGGTTATGATAGCTCATCTTGATGAATTTTTAGGGAACTGAGATTCAGCTTGGTCTTGCTGTGGAGAGTCAGAAGGCAACTATGCCTGTGAAGAGGAGGTTGGCATGTGAACAGCTTATTTACTTCACTCAGGTCTTTATTTCAATCCTTTCAGCTTTTACTCTTCACCGAAATTTAATAAACTTAGGCTCTGTTTGGTAAGACCAATAAGCTAGCTTATAGCTTACTTCTAATTTATTGATTTTACCAAACACGGCAATTAGCTTATCAGCTATAAGCTATCAGTCATCAGCTATAAGCTAATTTTACCAAACAGAATCTTAATGAATATTTGGAATCGTGGTCAATTTGACGAAATCATTGTGACACTGATGTTGAAGCTCTAAAGTGTAGTTTTTGCCAAAGTCATTGTAGCACACTTTGATTATGCCAAATTTACTGCAAGATTTTATGAATAATTTCTAGCTTTACATCTTAAATAAGTAATTAAGAGCTTATTTGGTTGAAGTTTAACATTTCCTTTGAGCACCAATTAATGTGTTTCTGACATTTATGAGCAGGCTTATCACTGCTTATCAGGATGTGACTTCAACCAAGGGCATGGAAAGAAGCATCTCAGATTCATCAAATGGAAATTCCTTGAATCCAAGGTTAGTAATGCTATCAAGATCGATTAAATACTTTCCAACAAACGATAAACATTGGAGATATCGAATCCATAATATAAATGATTCAATCCTGATCACTTTTTTATTATGTTGGCAGGCTACAGCTTACTATTACCACGGTCTGATCCTCGATAAGGCTAACGAACCAAGCAGTCACGTTGTCGCGGTGTCATGTTTCCTTGCTGCAGATGAACTTCTAGCAGAAAGCAAGAAGGCCTGCTTGAGCTTTTGTCTTGCAGCTCCAGTCACAAGGTTGGTTCGGAAAATTTGTTTTTGTCTAAGATGTTTCCCTATCATGTTCCTTTATTAGAACTAGTTAGTTACTCGTGCATTGGTGAATTTGATAGAATCACAGTGACATCATGATTTTGTTAAATCAGCAAAATGTAAGTACCGGTTAGAACAATACATGACAGAACAACACGTGAAAAGTTCAAGGTGTTTAACAAATTTTATCTTGTACAATGTTTGGTGCACAAAAAGTTATTTTGTTATATTAGACAACTTGTGTAGAACACAAAAACTTGTCCTGTGGTTCAGTAGAGGACAAAAATCGCAGTGGATCAAATGCACCCAAAGTGTAGTTTTTGCTGAAATTGTCATGTCCAATCCCTTATATTTTTAGCAGATCAAATACACCAAAAATGTAGTTTTTGCTAAAATAACGGTAGCACGTCGTGATTCTATCAAATTTATCCTCAATATAAATGTGCATATATGTATGATTATTTACTTGAAATTAAACATTAGCTAAATTGCTACAAGGATAATGCAATTATTATACTTAATGTAAATGATTATATATCTTTGTGAAGGGCTCCTCCACTATGGGGTGTTATGAAACTTCTAAATCAAAAAATTCCTGAAGTTGCTTCAAGGAAGTACCAAATGTATGGTTACCTTTTGGAGCAAGAAAAGTAAGTAGCTCCTTCATTTTTTTATGTTCTACTCAGTAACTTTTTTTTTTTTTGACAATTTTTTTAGGGTTAATAGGCTTTTACCCCCTGTAAAGTAGGCGAGTTTTGCATTACCCCCTGTAATTATTATTTTTTAGATTACCCCCTTGTAATGTTGCAGTTTTTTTTTAGTTCATTTTACCTCTCCGGGGGTAAAACATTACAGGGGGTAAAATAAACTAGAAAAAAATTTCTGCAACATTACAAAGGGGTAATATCAAAAAATAATAATTATAGGGGGTAATGCAAAACTAACCTGCTTTGCAAGGGGGTAAAAGCCTATTAACCTTTTTTTTTTTTTTGTGTTCTAACTAAATTCTTTATTTCCTTTAAATATATCATACAAAATTTGAATTATGTTAATGATGCAGGGGTCTCCAAGCATTACCTGACCTACCAGAATTTCAATTATCATTACATCCAGATGATTATGAACTGCCTGAAATTGATCCAGCATGGGATAGTAAAAATTGGGAAACTTTAGGACAACCATTGAAAGAGCACCTTAGAGATAGTGATGAGAATCAAAATGATTGATAACATATATTTAATGTGTTTTTTGTTTTTCTTGTCTATTATGTGTAGTTCAATACATGCTTGATTAAGACTTTTGTACAAGTTAACATTACCATAAATAGAATTAATTGGGTCATCATTCATTCACTTCATTCACTTCTAGAGAATTTTTTAGGTGAGTCTTCACCTAAATATTAATTATTAGACACAACTAATCACATCATGGCAACTTATTAATATATTAAATAATTACAAATAATTAATAGTGTGTATTAATAAAATCAAATCTAAGCCACAAAAAAAAATCAAATCTAAACCAAATCTAGAAAAAAATGGAAGAAACAAAAATGTTATATGTAGTTATTAACTATGCTTCCCTCCCAATTTAGGAACATTATTTTTACTATTTTGAATCAGTCTTTGGTAACACAATATTATTTTTTTTTTACAAAGGTAACACAATATCTTTTAAAGTGTCTTAGTCAGTGTTTTAAAAACCGGACCGAACCGGCCGGTCGGACCGGTCAGACCGCGAATCGGAGGGGTGACCGGTCTGGTTCGAATGTTGGATCGGCCATGCAGTTAGACCGGTGGGAACCGCTCAAAACCGGAAAAACCGGTGAACCGGCGGTTTTTTCAAACCACCGGTTTGATTGCACGCGCTTTTTTTTTCTTTTTTTTTTTCAGCCAAAAGTCTCAAAACGACGTCATTTTGTATTTTTTTTAAAATAGAAGAACCAAAAGAAATAAAAGAGAATCCAACATTGAAATAACTATGTCTCCTTTAATTTTAATTTATTAGACACTTTGTTATTCCGTTTATGTTGCAATTAAATTTTGTTTAAAACTTATTTGAATTTGTATTTTGTACTATTTTATTGTGTGTGATGACAACATTTAGAATTTGAATTTAAGAACTTATTACATTATGGAATTTCCGAGTTTTTCAAAATTTTTATGTGTCATGTCATGATTTTTTAGAGACTGGGTCATCTGATTCGACCGGTTTAATACCTATATAGTTTTATTATAGAGACCGGTTCGTTCTACCGGTTTATCCGGTTTAATCCGGTTTATTCATGCGGTTCGACCAATGACCCAGTGGTTCGATCAATAAACCAGTGAACCAGTACCCTCACGGTTCGATGTCCGGTCCGGTTTTTAAAACATTGGTCTTAGTATCTTTGATTTGAGAATTTAATTCTTGTCAGTTTTTTTTATTGTAATTACGGATATGTTAAGATTACTCTTTTGCAAGTTAGTTCTCTATTCATACATGCCTTGTACCAAATTTGAGACTTTTTATGTATAGAGGAAGAACTTTATATTTGTAGCTTTAGTACTATTTGGTGACACAATCCTTTAAAGTATCTTGGTATTTCTCTAATTTGGGAATTTAATTCTTGTAAGTTTTAATTCTCTTATTGTAATCTTTACGAATGTTAAGTTTACTCTTTTATAAGTTAGTTCTCGCGTGTACAATTTGTCCTGAATTTTGGACTTTTATATAATTCTTATTAAGTTGTTTCAAAGGAAAAAAAAATACAAAAGTTAATTATGGGTGTTTGTTTAAGCTTTAATAAAAATGAATTTTTTTTTAAAAAAAATCTAGAGATTTTTTTAAAAAGATTTTGAAAAAAATCTAAAGCTACTTTGTGTTTGTTTACAATCATAAAAAAATCTATTTTTTTAAAAAAGAAAGTTCATACACTTAGATTCCATAGTTTTTTTTAAAAAATAGATTCTTGAAAAACTATTAGAAATAAATTTTCATTTTAGGGCTAAAAATGATTTTTTTAAGAAAATGATTTTTTTAAAAATCTATAACAAACACTATCAACATTACAAAATGGATTTTTTTAAAAAAAAAATAAATTTTTTCTTAAAAAAATCCAAAACAAACGCACCCTATATGGAGAGGTTAAAAATTGGAATTTGAGTTTTTCCCTTCTTATGATGCATCCAAGACCAACCATACTAGCTACCAGAAATTCCACACCAAACAGAATATAGAAATCTAAATCCAGCTAAAAATCGTACAACATTGAAGGCAACTAGGTACAATTATATTCATATTATTATGGTAATTTTATTACTAATAAAATAAAGTGACAAAACCATTATTAAATTATTAAAGTCCATATTTTATAGGAAGCATGTCATTATCAAAGCATATAAATTCTTTCTTCTTAAGGTATTTATGTCTTGTACTAGAATTTTGCTTAGTAATTAAAACTATACACCAAACTTAATAATTTGTACTACAAATAATTTCATATTCATATCAGAAATTTCATATAAAACGACACATTAAAAACTTCAAAGTAGTTACATCAAATGGACCATATGTTTGATCAAGAGAAAATAATCCATGTGAAGGTGATTAATTTCATAGGAGAAAAATTCATGAGGTGCACCTATAAGCTATTAAAATTGTGAGTCCTAAATTGGAAAAGAATGCTAAATATGAAAGCAAAAGTGAAACCAAATTGGTTTTGCAGAATTTTTGCACATGGTCACAGACTGCAGGCCATCCCATACGTTCCTCTCCAAACTGTCCCACATATCCAACGGCTGTGGCTGCTGCACATCCAGCTATTAGCAACAACGTCATCACCTGATCAAAATTTACCAATTTATCATATCATAAATCTTAAAATTTTAGGGTGCATTTGATCTGCTAAAAAATAAGGACTGGACAAGACAACTTCAGTTGTACTGTGTTTGATTTCAAAACTGTTCCTGAGACTAGACAAATTGGGTGCTAAGGGACTGGACAAAAACCTAAATTCTTGTCCTCCACCGAACCATGAGACAATTTTTTGTCTGCCGCACAAGTTGTCTAAAATATCAAAATAACATTTTCTCCACCAAACATTGTATAAATATAAAATTTGTTCAACACCTTAAATTTTGTCATGTGATGTTCTATCTTGTATTGTCATATTCTGTACTTATATTTTGCAGATCAAACAGACCCTTAAAATATATTATATTACACTCTTATTTGCTCCTAATTTTTTCCCTTTTGACCAAATTGCTCCCAAGTTTTGTTAACTTTTCAAAAGAAAAAGTATATTTTAGTTTCGCATATCCTCAAAAATTTATGCACGATTTTGAGATAAGTAAAACTTAATTAAAATTGTTCTTACAAGAAATTGAACTTGGATTTTTTTTGAACGATTCTTAAAGACCTCTTAACCACCAGTTGAGTTCAATATTTTAATTTCTTATATCTCAAACTTATATTGAATGAAATTGAATGAATATATTAAGTCTAATAATATTGACCATTTTGTCTATTAAAACTTGTAGACATTTGCGTTTACTTGACTTGATATTGCCATAGATATAAAAATAGGCAAATGCTAAATAGTGCCCCCGGGGCACTCTTTAAGCCTTTAAATAGTAATGTTTTATAAAAGAAATTATGAAAATGTGTGAAGTCAATGCATTGGGAATTGAAATGTTCAACTTTTTGAATAAATTATTTCCTTAAATAGAATCCTTAAAGAGTGCCCCGGGGGCACTGTTTAGCAAGACCCATAAAAATATATGTCATTATTGCGACATATTATTAATCATATCCCTACGATTAAACAATGACATATGGTATTTGGTTAATTTAATTACCTCACGGCTAGGCAAACGGAATTGACTACAATATTTTCTTTTATGAAATAATTGACTACAAAATTAAAATGTAGTATTTAAAAAAATATTATCAATCATGAACAAATTGTAATTATAAAAAAATTTCTTGCGCAGACTAAAAGCAATAATTTTCACCAGAATCACCACCAAAATACATATGTCAAAAATTAAGTTTTGCTATACAAAAAGAATTACAGTTGGTTCTGGAATTTGTATTTTTAGACATATAAAGACATATGTTAAGAAGATAATTGTAAAAATATCATATTTAAAATTATATATTTAACTTTTTAAACATTCAATATTTTGTATCATTTAATACAAAAATTTTATACTTAACATGACCCATATAATTTTCTGAGCATTAAGAAGTAAAAATAAAAAAAAATTAAGCTTACCAAATCCAACAAAAAAATGTAGAAGTAGAAGTCTTTTCGTGGAGATGTTTGTTTCCTCATCAGCAGGTTGATTATAAGTCTCAGCATAGACAAGAAACAGACCACACCATTTGCAGCAACAAAAAATCTAGTGACAAAGAAAAATAAAAATAGAAAAATATTAAATAAAAATACTATTTTTTGTTTATATATATAGATGAAAATGGAAAATGGGTTGGAATGAAATTGAGTCTTACTTGAGAGAAGAAGAGTAATAAAAGTGAGCTTCAATCTGAAAAGTTAATACCATAAAAGATTGGTTGTTAGTGACCATAACTGCAATTGAAACAGCAGTAAGCACAATGACAAAGATTCTGAAGATGTTTTGAAGCATCAAGAAAGTCCTATGATGTTTTTGTGAGGATGAGATTGTTGAAGATTTGGTTTCCATCATGAAGGAATCTTTGGTATCAACCATAGTGTGATGAAGTTTGAATTGGGGGAAAAAGAAGAATATGACACAAATAAACAGGTGGAAATTGAGGTAAAGAGTTAAGTCTTTTACTAACTTTTATAAGGGAAAAAGTAAAGTGAGAAGGACAAAAGGGGGAGAGAGAGAGAGAGAGAGAGTGAAATTGAGAAGAAACATTGTTGGAGGTAATGTGAGAGAGAGAGCATTTAAGAGAAGAAGTGAGGGCTATAGGGTGGGGAAAAGGGTAAACAAAGGCAACTAGGTAGGGTTGTAAAAATTAATAATAGAACAAAAGGGGATTTTCAAAACCATATATAGCATCTTGTAAATTTGGTTAATTTTAGTTTTTTTATTTTTTTAAAAAAATGTGAGATCATTAGAGAATAATTAAGGGCTTTGATTTTGATTTGTTGTCACTAGAAAATGTGAAAGAGAGAAATATGTGAGTGCGGCTTTGATTTTCTTGCAATGAAAATTCATTTTATATGAATTGATTTTTTTTTTAAAATATGAATTAACTTTGGCTATGATTTTTGCTCCGTAATAATGAAGGTCGGATAAAAAAAAATTACAAAGAGATTATATGTAGAGTAGATGTTCCGAGCAAATTACTTAATACTAAATGACTACTCCCTCTGGTTTTATTTAGTAGTAAAAATTGCTTTTTAGATTCATTAAATAACTAGATACATTATTTTTACAATGAATCCAAAAAACAACTTTTGCTTATAAATAAGGCCAGAAGGAGTATATTGAAATGGGCGCGCCTCAAACAAAATGAAGCTCATAGTCAAAGAGCAACTGAGATTTGTTAAACCATAAAGATCATATTGATTAGTTTCTTGATAGGAATAAAAAAAATCATGTTATAAATCACTTTTTTATTGAGGCAATTCTTCACTTAATATTTCTTTAAAGCACATTCTTTGCTTTGTTGTCTATCAACTAAATAAGAGATTTTATTTAAAAAAACATTAAGTGGAATTTTCCCCTTCTTTTAAAAAAAACATTTTTACCATTTTGAATTTTATAATCTGAATGCATTTTTTTTTATATTATTGAATCCAAACACACTCTACATCTATCTTCGATCCCTCTTCTTCCTTCACTTTTCCATTTCATGTTCAAAACCTCACAAAAATTTCAAAACCCTAAAACTTGAAACCGACGATGTGAGAGTGATGATGTTCTTTATTTTCGCTCAGTATAGTTTCAAGGGACCGGTCGAGTTAGACGTTACCTTTGGTTAGATCTATTCTAGCAATTGAGACAATTAGTTTGATTCATCATAATATTTTTTGAAGGAATCACGGCGTGCAGCCCGACGGAGAAAGCATGTCATCTCGCGAGAGTGTTACTAGTTTACCTTATCCTTGATCATTTTTTACTAAAATAAAAAGATCTCCATCGATTCAAATTAGTAGAATACGTACATCATATGCAAACACAAATTCAACATCATTAAAAACAAAAAGAATGAATATACTAACATTCATTTAAATCAAAATTAAATGAACGCCGCAATAAGCAAGAATATGAAACGAACACAGATTAAGATTGTCTGCAGTAGACAAAATACACAATTTCATATTGTTTTGTATCTCAACCATTGATTATCAACGACATATTGATCAAATAGTGAAACTTAAGTTCTAATAGCGAAAACAAACGTGTACATATCAAAAGACTTATTTAGTTAGACAAAGCTTATCTCCTATGTCTTCTCTATCCTACAAAGAGTAGAGACAAGATCATAAATCACCGCCATACACAAAAGTACAAAGATGAAAGTTTGAGAAAACATGTAACATCATCACCATATAGCCATTTTCTGAGTTAAAGTTGATAAAATCACATGTCCCTTCTTACATTAAAATTGATTCTATGCGATCCAAAAGCTTGCAAAAGTTGTTTCACCCAAAATGAATACAAAAAAAAAAAATTTGATTTTTTAACCAACATCCAAATTTCAAATAACTTCCAACTCACTAAAATCATGATGACACTTATGGACGCATGTTTGATGTTTGAATGTATTGTTTAATGTAATTGAAAGATAGAAAGAAGAAAAAAAAGTTCTCTAGGTTGGTACTACACATACAATAAATTCCTTAGTTTGTTTGGTGAACATAGCCAAATTAAAAGGGTAAATATTATTTCGAAAACTCATCCCTTCATGAATGATTGAAATTTTAAGTTTACCCCACTATAGACAATTCAATCTCCTTGCATTCCTTTGGAACCATAGTATATTTTTAAACATCATATCCTAATCAGAAGTTACAAGGTTATAATTGTTCTATTTACTAGTCTTTTAACCCGTGCTCCCGCACGGTTGAATTTTTTTTTAATATGGACACTGGAAATTTAACTTTAAACTTGTATATTATAATAAAATTAAACATAAAAATTTCATGACAATATTTAGAGTCACTGACTCTTGATTCTCAATGGTGCAAACAGCGTTTTAGGCAAATTAAATAGACATGGCCCATTTAACATAACGAATAGCCCAAATATAAAATTAAAAAAGAATACTACATTAAATGATCAAAATTTTTCAAATAAACGTGTTAGATAATCATGACCTCCTCCTGATATAACTAAAAGGAGTTTTATTGGTTGTAAATAATTGATATACTATCAATAATAACTATAAGATAAACATGAATTTATTTATATGGAAGAGTACTTAGACTAATAAGTCCTTGAAAACAACTTTTTTTTTTCTTCATGCAACCTAATCTGGCAAACAAATGAAACAATATAAAAGGACTTGCACTGGACAAAGATTTCATAACACCAACTAAATGAATTATTTCAACACTACATCATCTAACCCCACAACGGAACTTTTACAATCGAATACTTCACGACACAAACACACCACTAAAGCACTAAAACACAACATAAGATCACCTGATTGAAACAAAATTTTATTTTTTAACTTATAAAATACACCACAACAAACTGCAGATTCTTGATTCTGCAAATCAACCTTCAATTGCTCAATCTCTGAGTTTTTTTCATTTATAACAGCTTCTAGCTTTGGAATGTTTTCCAAGTCACTGGACAATCTATTGATCTCATCCTTGTATTCAGAAACTGCAGACTCTTGCTTTTGCAAATCAACCTTCAACCGCTCAATCTCCGAGTTCTTTTCATTTATAAGACCTTTTAGATTGTCCCTGTCTTGAACCAATCCCTTTCCTTTCTTAATTGCCATGGACAACTTGTCCCTAAGCATGCTAGTCTTCTCTTCTGATCGTTCAAGATCTTTCAGCAGAGAACTCCTTTCGTCATTCAGTGCTATAACTTCGTTAGATACCACTTTTAACTCATTTGACACATCTGATCTAATTAGCATATCTTCTTCCAGTATATCCTCGTAGAGCTTTAAGCTTTGATCCCTAACATACAGGATACTTTGAACCCTTTCAAACAATTCGGGATCAATGTGAGATGCTTTGGAGAGGTTACCATTCTGTCCTTTCATTTTTTGAAAGCATAAATCAATGATCATCGAAGTGTTAGAAGAGAATTGATCAATTCCTTCATTTTCCATGTTAATTTAGACCAGAAAAATCAACTAACATTTTCACTATCTGATCCTTCTCCAAAGAGTTCTGATGGTTCTTGCCAACAAACTCTCCATATTCAAACCTTAAATCTCTTAATTCAGACTGAAGGTAATCTTTTTCCTGTGACTCCACCAAAAGTGAAATACTCAAACGGTCAATATAGTTGATTGATGCTTCCTTGATTGTAGAAATTTCTTCTTGTAGAACATAAATATCATTGTGGGCCTTACTAAAAGAATCTATAAGCCAGTTCATCTGTGATTCCAGATCAGATGATGAAACAGATTCTGGCAGGTCCAATAGAGATAGAGATTCCTTCAATTTGCATAATTCCAGGAAGGAGCCCTTAAGTTTACAGGAAGGGGCCCTTCTCAATCTTCACTTTTTTCAAAGGAACACTGGTGGCACTTAGAAACTATATAAAAAACCTTGGACAAATTCCTTTTAACCGCAGCAGGAACATTGCTCTCTATGTCATCCTTTCCACGGGACATTGGTGGGGTGACTATAAGATCATTAACAAACTCCATTGACTGAAAATCATCACCAGCATCAGTACCATCAAATTCCAGGTCGATAGCATTAGACATTGTGTGTCAAGTTACACATGATCAATATAAGGACCAAAATTTTGCAGAGCTAAACATAAAACTCAGATATAATACACCAATAAAATAAAAGTATGCATGGTTCAATCAAACCTTAGATGGAGTTGAAAATGGACACCGACTGCAAAAAGTTTCAATAATTAGAGGATCCACACAAATGAATCAAATAGTTAGACTAAAACACTATATTAGTAGACAAAGGCTGGTAATTTACAATGTTGCACTAAGTGTTGTTGAGATAATGTAGTCTAAAAGCAGTGGGAAAAGCTTATGCACAATTTAGTAACTCTTAGCAAAACTTATCAACATTTATAAAATTTATCAAGACACATAGCAAAAACAAACACAATCATTGCATCACAAGATCATGGAATAAATCATAGTACATGACACAATACACCTAGAGCACACAAGACTACATTAATTTATTGAAAGGGATATTGGGCTCTTTTCCTTAGCAACTCCATCAAAAACCTTGGATAGATTCCTCTTAACAGTGGGTGGGAAATTCCTTTCTAATTCAGTTTGTTCACAACCAGTTGGGGGAGTTACAATCAGATCCTTAACAAACTCAATCGACTTAGATGCGTCACCAACATTAGTATCATCAGATAAGTATGAGCACAAATTTCAGCAATATTAGTATAACTTGATATATTCATATCAGTAAAACAATAGAATGGGAAAGCTGGGTTATATCAGAACTTTCTAATAACTTCAAATTTGTCTTAATTTGAAACACAAGTTTGTATGGGTGAAGGATTGTGCGATAGAAACCACTTTGGGGAAAAATTGAGATATGATAAGCGCTTAATTAAGTTGTCTTCTAAACAGGCATATTACTCACCACAATATTTAATTAACAGTAGTTGTAGAATAGCAGAGGGAATACACAATCAAACTTAAGCTTCCGGCATTCTAGAAGATCTAAATATTAAGTGGTAAAATTTAATACCAGCCTTAATATTTGGCCTTAACATTTGACCTCTATTAGAGTTTGCATTATAATGTCATATTTGTAAGCTTAATTACCTCTCGGCATAGAGGACATCTTTCTTTAGGATTTGCTGCCTTAAGTCCATCGACAATAGATACTGATGCAGCCGAGCATGCACAAATATAACAGAATATATGGCCACAGGTCAGAGAACTGGATCAAACACGGTGTCCTGTCATCGAAGAGCTAGATGAACCATGTCAACATATATATATTAATATAATTGTTATTTCTATTGATTCTGAAAATTGAAAACCATTTATATTAAATAACATATTGGTCTCTTTGTGAGAGGAACACTAAATATATTAGTTAAAGCATTGATTGCAAGTTTTGTTCATATGAAATTATTTGTTAATATTTGTCTATTAAAAAAACACTTCTAAAGCAACATAGTAGTTGCCTGCCATTGTAAAGGTTGAACAGTGAATCAACATGAATTAAATCATAGGTTCTTGGATAAGTAGACATTGCCTCACACCTCAACAAAATAATTTAACTTATTAGAGGCAACAACAAAGAGAGAAATTCATCAAACTGGAGAGAATTGAATTTTAAGTGTGCCAAGCAATCATGATATATTCAGATCAATCCCCTTTCATATACTGCTGCAAGTGTCTCAACACCTCATTGATGATACAACGTTCTTGTGTTGATCTCATTTGTGTAAGCCACTGAATAACTGGTAAAAGAGTATCAATATACTACATAATGAGTGTCCAATTCTTTAAAACTAATTCAATAGCTAAGAATTATAAAAAAAATGTCATTAACTAAGAAGAAAATCAATAAAAAGACAACACAAAATAGAAAATTTAGAAATACAAAATCATAAAAAAAAATAGTAACTTTAAGGCAAACAAATAAGGAACAACAAACCCCATGATGTTAATGTTGATAAGAATCCATGTGAGCATTTTATCAAACACTGCATGTATGAAACTGAAAAACAACACAAAGAAACCAATATAAAATAAATTTCAATCCTTGATTATAAATTGACATAGTGATTATGCATACTGTAAAGGAAATTAATTAATTATACATATAAGGTCTATATACTCAATACCAACAAAGATATGAGACGGTAGAGTAAAAATAACTAACCTTTTCATCAATCAAAACCAGCTCAAGTGAACTTGACTCACATGGATTAAGAAAAGCAGGAACCTTCCACAAACGAATAACCCTTACCTTGATACGAACATTTTCTTTGCCAGGCAATATTTCAGCAACACCTTCACACTTGGAATCAACCTTCTCCTTTTCATTGTACACCATTTTTGCGAACACGAGCGAAAATTGTTTGAAGAAAATTAATGAAGATGAAGACACATTTATAGATGAATAAGCAGCAAGATAAAGCCTCCACCAGATTCAGCAAAATTCGAAATTCGAATTCAGTATAACTTTGCTTGGGAGGGAAATTTTTTGGCCAGATATAACCTGCACGAGATAATATTACGGCAATAGCTTGCACACTATACATGGAAATGGACCAGATTCAATGAACAAATTTTCCACAATTTTTTGCTGACAAACCCTAGCCAACGGCCGCTTCTGTTCTACACTTGTCATTTGTCAACCAGAAGCAAAAGAACTACACGACAAAAAACATAAACGCCAAAACGCATGAGAGCCTGATACCACTGTGCCGACGTGGCATCGCTTATTGAAATCTACAGTAGCATTTTTACCTTTCGGATTTGTCAAGATTATAGATGTGTAGACATGAATACGTTTGTTTCTTACTTAATAATAAGGGTATATTCCAAATTTGTGTTGGCTTCTTGGATCTTCATTGGCATCTATAATATTATTAAGTGCTTTATTTGATTTAAGTAGTAAATGGATTTAGGTTGATTAAGTAATTGTTAGTTAGGAGTTTGTTCATTGACTCAATGCGTCTAAGGTGCCGATGATATATCACATTATTGCAAATAAACGGTAAATGTTTACTCGTGAAATAAAAAAGAGAAATGATTTAATTAAGTTTATAGAAACTTATAAATGATAAATGAAATGTTTCAATTACTTAAAATGAAACTATAAAGGGTAGTGATGGTGAGTGGTTGGGAGGGTTCGCTAAGAAGCTTGGAATTTGTAGCGCGTATGTGGCTGAGCTATGGGGAGTTTATGAAGGATTACGTCTAGCTAGAAGGTTGGGATTTAATGCTGTTGAGTTAAATGTTGACTCTTTATTAGTGGCTAATGTTCTAAATAGCCACCGTTGTAGTAGTCCTATGGGTCGTGCATTGGTAGCTAAAATTTGATAGCAATGGATTGGGAGGTGGTAGTGAAGCATTCTTACAGGGAAACTAACCAGTGTGCTGATGCATTAGCTAGCTGTGGAGTTACCTTGGATGATGGTTTTTGTTTTTATGAGTCATGTCCGACTCATCTTAGTCAATTGCTTGTAGCTGATGTTATGGGGATTTCTAAGCCCCGTTTAGTTGTCGTGTAGTTTCTCTTTGCTCGGGCTTTTGCCCTCTTTTGTAATAAAAAAAAAATAAAATAAAATGAAACTATCCAAATATATATATATAGACACACACAAGATTAGTGATGCCTATAGGTTTAGGGAGAGATTTTGCCTTCCTTCTCTCTAATTGTTTGCTCCCCTATGAGTCGTGGATTCTATTTTAAGGATTTTTATCCTCCAACCCATTTTTTTGTCTTAAAGAGTTTAGCGACAACATTCACAATTTCGTGTGGGGTGGTGAATAATTTTCAAATAGAGCTGTAATTAGTTGTATGCTTTTTTTCAAACTACATTGAAATATCTTATGTTTTTATCCTAGAATATTAGCACGGATTCCGACATGAATACGATAAAGACACGTCGACATTCCTAATATAAAAATATAGAACACGGATCGACACCATTATATATTTAAAAAATATCTAAATTAAGAATCAAGTTATTGCATTATTAAAAAGTTTTAAAACAAAATACGACAGTGACTACGGTCTGGCAAGTGAATCAGTCAATCGTCGAGTAATAATTCACACTCAAGGTGTCTAGAATGAGTTCGTATCCACAGAGATCGTCTCAAGTACGACTAGCTTTATTTAAGTTCGATAGTTTGCATTCGCTTTGGGTTTTGAAAAAGGTTTTGTTTTAAAAATAGCGTAATGCGTTGCAGAAAAATAAAGATAGTTTGATTCATAGATGTGAGGAAGAATAGTCGGATCGATTCCCTTTCCTAATCCTGCTTGATACCTGGCGCATATCCAGAATGATTTCAGTAACTTATAATTGTTTGACGATTAATTATCTTTATTGATAGCTATTAAACTACCCTAAATACTATAGATCACTATGGACTTCCGAATAACTAGGACACCCACGACTGCCTAATTCCATGTTGTCACGTACCCTAGCCATGCGTCGAGCCAATCTATAATAGTCATGATCGCACATTAATCCTAGCCACTAACGACCTAGTGTCGGCTGTTCCAGTCTCTACAGATTGTCGAGAGTAATGCCTGGTGTTTCCGTCTTTGTAGGCTGTCCCGAGCAATGTCGGATGTTGCCGTCTCTCGGGGCCAGCCCTATCATTTATTGTTCGGGACTAAGTCCTAAAAGTGTATTCTCTCTATCCGGCCTGACATTAAAAATACGAAAATAATGCGTAAATAAATAGAGAACAATTCATTCCAAAATCAGTGTCTAGTATAACTTTTATTGTACCAGATATATGTCTTAAGCATTCATTGGGGAGTTTATCTCTCCTCCTACCCTAAGGTTTCTCAACTTCTGAATGAATAATAGTGAAGGAGGAGATCTCTATTTATAGTTTTCCTTAATGGGCTTCGCTCCCATCGTGACCACGATAGATCCCATCGTGTCACAATGGGATTAGATTTTCTTCAAAAATTAGAAGATACACACGCTTGTCTTGGGCGCTAAGTTGTTCCCATCGTTCCCTGATGGGAGTCATCGTGGCCACGATGGCGCGCGTTTTGTGCAAATCTGATTTTTGCTCTCTTTTTTGGCATTTTCTTGTATTCTTGACTTCTGCTTCAAGTAGTTTGACCTTTTGGGCTTTTTGCTTGTTTCTGGTCTTCAAAGTACAAGACTACTGCTAATTACATACTAAATTGCTATTAAAAATACAATATAAATTCCTGTCATCAGACAATATTTGATCTTTATCTATCTATCTATATACTATTGAAAATCTAAAAATACTATAATCAAAATGTGAAGGCTTTAATCTCTTATTGATATACATTGTTGTGTCGATACATTATTTACCTTTGTAGATATGTCTTATATGTGTCTAAATAGAGTAGAAGCAAAGAAAAAGAAATTTCTTTTGGGATACTTGTCCGACACGTGTTATACGAATGTTTTACAGATGTCGGACATCGATGCAAGGAGTGTCGAAGTAAAGACAAAAATATTTTCGAACACCTATCCAAACTTTCCGACATGTGTCGTACATGTGTCATAGAAGTGTCGGACAAAGACACATATCGGAGATCACGACACGCCTAATAATAGAGGTGTCGATGCTTCATATACGTCACGAAAACTCTGTTTGAAATGTGATTCATCTCTGATGGTTCGATAATTTCATCTTACGATTTGGTTCTTTAATATCATATGGCAATTATTGTTTGCTTTTATTACTTCTATGCAATTTAAAATTTCTCATACTATTATTAAGGTAATATTAGAACATCTCCAATGGTGATACCAATATGAGTATCATACATTACTAAAAAGTGGTGCCTATAATCCCATAGGGTATTTATGCAACTCATACATGTTTTGCTCCAATGGTGATACTACTGTAGGTATCACACATTTTTAACAAGTTATTAATTCTATTTAATTCAATATACTAGAAAAGGTAATATTAAATTGATGATACGGTACCTTAAATAAGGTACCGGTATCATCAATTTTGATACCTCTATGCAGTGGCGTCGCCACACCACATAGAGCTGAGGGGGTTCAACTGAACCCCCTGAACTTAAAAAAAATACACATATAATCCTGTATAATTTATATTTTGAACCCCCTCATTTTTCTATATTGCACCACTGACCCAATTAATCTCAAAACAATTTTAACTTAGTTATTTTTAAACTTTATTCTCTCTTTATTAGGGCTGACAATGAACTTAAACAAGTCGAATAAAGTTTGAGATCATTTGACAATTAATTCGTTTAACTTGCTTGGTTCATGAACTAAATGAGTCAAACTTAAGTTAAATATTAAGTTCGTTAATTAAATGAGCTGAACTAGCTATATATAGTTCGGCTTATTTGGTTTTGAATTTGGTTCATGAACCAAATGAGTCGAACTTAAGCTAAATATTAAGTTAGATAATTAAACGAGTTGAACTTGAGCTATATATAGTTCGACTTGTTTGGTTTTGAACTTGGTTAAAGAACCAAATGAGTCGAACTTAAGCTAAATATTAAGTTCGTTAATTGAACCAGTTGAACTTGAACTATATATAGTTCGGCTTGTTTGGTTTTGAACTTGATACATGAACCAAATGAGTCGAACTTAAGCTAAATATTAAGTTCGTTAATTAAATGAACTGAACTTGAGCTATATATAGTTCGACTTGTTTGGTTCACAAGTTGACTTGATTATATATATAACACTTAAAAATATATTTTTAAATAACACTTCAAAAATAATTTAAAATTTATATAATTTAAAATGGAAAATAAATATAATGAAAAAAAAAATCATATCGAATTCTTGATTTTAGTTTCTGGTTGAAAATGAATTGAACCTAATGAGCTTAACCGAACTGCCCGCAAACTATAAACGAGTCGAACTCGAGCTGAAAAAAGAGTTTATGTCAAACTCAAGTCTAGTTTCTAATCGAACCAATTCTTATCGAGTCTAGTTTTTATGTATTGACTTATGATGTTTTATGTTTTATATAGTATGAAATTATAAATATTATCTAATTTTATTTATTAATATTTTATATAGTATTTAAAAATATGAAAATATATATATTTAATTAAAAACAGTTCGATCTGTTGACCTCCTGTCCGACCTATTGAACCTTGAACCGATATGTACATCCGTTCAATAATCGATCCGATTCTGATTTGCTTGGTTAACTAACACTTTTTTGTAAGATACTAACCCGACTATTAATTTTGGTAGAACATTTTTTTGGATGAATTTAACCTTAGGATAATCTTTTTTTTAAAAATATTTTCTATTTTTTTGTAAACTATTTATTAATTTTAAGCCCTTTTCAATAAAATTTTCCCATTTAGAAAAACAATTGCTAATTAGAATATAAAAAATATTTTGAAGCAAAATTTTTCTTAAAGTAAAATATTCTGAACCCCCTGCTCTAGATTCCTGGAGACGCCACTGCCTCTATGCCATGTCACGGAACTCCAATAATAAAAAAAAGGCTTTAATGCACTTTTGATCCCCCTATTTTGAAAAACCTGAACTTTTGATCCCCCTATTTTAAAACCCAACTTTTTAGTCCCCCTATTTTACTTTTTTCGGAGTTTTGATCCCCCTACTCAATTTGGTCAAATGTTTGCTGATGTGTCATTCTCATTAATGACATGGCAGTACAATCATATATTCCATCTCATTATTTATTTATTTAAATCAATTATTTTGTTTTAAACATATTAAAACAATAAAATAAATAAGTAATTAATTAATAACAATTGAAAAAAATAAAAACAAAATTAGAAAAGTAGAAAACCAGAAACACGATGGAATCAATTCCCAAATCTTGGAACCCTAAGTTCCCAAATTTTGCCCCTCTAACGTTCTCTCTCGGTCGATCTCTCCCACTCAATCTTCATTTTGTTCGATTTCTCTTCTCTCCATCCCAGCAACCTTATTCCTTCTCAAACGATTTCTCCTTCTCAGTCTTCATCATCTTTTTCGATTTCTCTTCTCTCCTTGGCAGCAAGCTTCAATTTCTCTTCTCTTCTTCGATTTCATCCCTAAAGGTGGGAACAATGTGTTAAAAATTCTGGTTTATGCAGAAGAAATTATGGTTTAATACAAATTCTGGGTTGTTAAAAATTCTGCTTTTTTAAAAATTTTGGTTTCTGCAAAAAAAATCTAGTGTATTAAAATTGTGGTTTAAGAAAAAATTCTGGTTTAATGTTGGTATGTCTGATACTGCAGAAACAAAAATTGAACAAGAAATAACTGCTAAAGTGGACACTAAAGTTAAGGTTGATCCAAAGAAGAAGCAAAAGAATAAGGCAAAAAATGATCATGGTGAGACTGTTATAGACCAAGGATATTGTCTTTGTTGGAAAAATTGAAGAGTTGAAGAAGGTTTCAAATTTGGCAAACAAAAATAGTGGCAGCAATTATATTGAAATAGATGGTTTAATTAAGTTCTAAGATATATTGTAATGACTTAAGTTAGGTGGTAACATGTTACTTTGTTGTAGTTGTTCAAATGTTGTAATGAATGTGAATTTGGTTTAATTTTAATGAATGTTATTGAATTATTAGTCATGTTGGTATATATCAGCACAATGGCTACATAGCCTTGCTTAATTTCAAGAGTTAATCATAATACCATAATTTTATTAATTTTGTTTGATATATCTAATGTCATAATACCATAATAGAAGTATATCATATTACCAAAATGAAAGTATACTATAATAGAAGTATATCATATGATGCCATTTTGTACTTACTGTCATTACAAAATGAAAGTATACCATAAGGTAGTCATATGTTTGATTACAAGATGCCATAATACCAAAATAAACCAAAACATAAGTTTCACTTGCACTGTGTGCATCTCATATGTAGATTACAAAATACCAAAACATAAATTCTCTACACTATTATGTTCAAAATAACAATTCTAATCACACTATTATGCTTGTGAGTCTTGGGTCTGAGGTGGAGCTTGTGATCCTTGGTTTATAACAGTCTGACCCTGATCATTTTTTGCCTTCTTCTTTGGTTTGACCTTAACTTGAGTGTCCGCAGCAGCAGGGTATTGCTTGTTCACTTTTTGCTTCTGCAGTACAAACCAAACATTACTAAACCATAATTTAAACCGGAATTCTACTAAACCAGAATTTTACTAAACCAGTATAGTAAACCAGAATTTACTAAACCAGGATATTTCTAAACCAAAATTTTACTAAACCAGAATTTTAATAAACCAGAATTTTACTAAACCAGTCTAGTAAACCAGAATTTTACTAAACCAGAATTTACTAAACCAGGATATGTCTAAACTAAAATTTTACTAAACCAGAATTTTGAATACCTTGTTCCCACCCTTAGGGATGGATCTCTCGGCAGCTCTTTTGCCTTTACACGACCTTGTATTGTGCCCCAATTCTTTACACCGTTTGCATTCAGCCTCTACACTAACATCTTCAACTACAGGGTCACTAACCATTAATGGGTTGTCAACGTTGTGCTCAACATAAACATCAACTACTTCAAATCCTTTCACATCTCCAATAAACTTCAAGACATCATTATCTTTGTTTAGCGGCCTAAGTCCACGAGAAAATGACAACCTAGGGTCACAATACCATAAACATTTGAAACTTGAATACCCTAGACTCTTGACCAACCCATCTATCTCCATGTATGACAACATGTCCACATTCCAATTCAAATCCCTCTCATCAATCACACCATTAATGTACCAATGAACAGGTTTTGTTACAAGTTGACCTTTGTGATGAAATTTTATCCTTACATGTTGTTTGTCTGATGACCTATACCAGCAATAATAAAACCACTATTATATTAAACTACTATTATAATAAATCCACCAGTATTAAAATAAAACCAATAATAAAACCAGCAATAATAAAACCAATAATAAATCCACCACCAGTATTAAAATAATAGCAACAAAGTAACAATGGGGGACCACAACAACTACTATTAAATGAAGACAACCAAAAGGGACAATATGGACCACAAAAGTTAACAAGCAAAACCAATATCGAATTAACCTAATATCGAATTAACCTAACATCGAATAGAATAAACATACCTGATATAGTTTGCCTTCACCTTTGCCATTTTTGAAGAAGATGAACGAGTGGAAGATGAAGATGATCGAGTGATGGAGATAAACGAGTGATTGCGAGGAAGAAACTGAAGATTGATTGCGAGGAACACAGATCGATTGTGATTATATTGTGATGCGTCGATTGCAAGGAAGAGATTTTAGGGTTCCATCATTTGGGAACACGATATTGATTCCATCGTGTTTCTGGTTTTTACTTTTCTAATTATGTTTTTATTTTTTCAATTGTTATTTATTAATTACTTATTTATTTTATTGTTTTAATATATTTAAAACAAAATAATTGATTTAAATAAATAAATAATGAGATGGAATATATGATTGTACTGCCATGTCATTATTGAGAATGACACATCAGCAAAAATTTGACCAAATTGAGTAGGGGGACCAAAACTCCGAAAAAAGTAAAATAGGGGGACCAAAAAGTTGGATTTTAAAATAGGGGGATCAAAAGTTCAGGTTTTTCAAAATAGGGGGATCAAAAGTGCATTAAAGCCTAAAAAAAATTAAGATACGGATCATTAATCTATAAAACTCTCTATGGTACTCTTATTAGAGATGGTCTTATTGCACTAATAAATTGACTTTAATATATAGAGGGTAGAGTTTTATCCCTTCTTTTATTATCCCTGATTTTTTTTCCCCAAGTGTTTGTGTTATCATTTTATCAATCTACTCAATGCACCTTTTATTTATTTATTTATTTGTTTTATTTTTCTATGTTAAATTTATAAGTCTCTCTGTGCCAAAGATCTGACAATTTTTTTTTAAAGATCTCATTATTCTTCAAATTAACATTGAGGTTGACGAATCTCTCCCTCTCTTCTAAGCCGCCACCCTTTTCTTTCAACCTAGTTTTCTCCACTTCTTCATCCATTGAGAGGGGTGATTTTGGGTCGACCCAAAATCACCCCTCTAAATCATTTTTTTCTTTCTTTTATTAAAATAAGTGACTTTCACATATATTTAGCTTTTTATTTTTGTGTGATTTCGTCGTCTTATAGTGCGACGCTGTGTTCTTCGTCGTCTTGGTGCGGCGTTGTTTTGTTTTTCCGTCTTGTGCGGTGTTTGTTCTATTCAAATTGTCAGATTAGATTCGATCAAGTGCAGATTCAAACAATGATTTTGGCGTTATCAACGTTGCAGATCTGGAAGCATGAGTATTTCAGACACTATAGTTTCATCATATTTGTAGGCATTTTGCCGTTGTATGCTATTAACTTGGATGCTGTGAGTTTGTTTACAGATTCATCCTTTACAGTTTTTAGCGATTTTGAATTTGTATTGTACGATGTATTCTACGATTTTGAATGAATGAATATCCTTTTTAGTAAAAAAAAAGGTAGTAAAGATCTTACGATTTTTAAAGTAACTGATAGTAGAATTAGAAATAGTAAAAAATAGAAATTATCTTGTGCTAAAAGTCATGTTTTTATTTTTATTTTTTGACATTGAATGTAATTATTGCATTAGACACAAAAAAAATTAAAATAAAATAGTATAAAATAATCAATAGTGCTGGTGGGACCCACTTAATGGTGGGACCATATTTCATTTTTGTATCTATCTCTCATTGAAATAGAGGAAACGGAGATGATCTTAAATGGAGATGATCTTAACTCGTAAGAAATATAGTTTTAACAATAATAATATAAATAGATAAGACATATATGTTTTTGAAATAATGTGTATAATCTTTTGGTTGTTACAGAAATTTCATGTCAAAATTAATCAAGTAACATACATTTAGCATATAATAATAATAATAATAATAATAATAATAATAATAATAATAATAATAATAATAATAGGAATGTTGTTATCTTTGTTTGTTTATCCCCTTGTTCCTACTTTATAGGTAGTTTATGGAAACAATTTTTACTTTCATAATGATTAGAGTCTAGTTTAATAAGTGAGTGCCAAAAAAAATAGTAAATTTTTTTTATGAGTATGGTTTTGTAAGAAATCTTGATAATGATTATGGTCTATTTTAATAGCTAATAATCTATACTAATATATAAAGGGGATATAAATTTTTGAAATGACTTTTTCATTATTGCTATTTTACCCTTAAAAAATAACTTCCACATAAAAATAGATATTCAGTTTTTTTTAGTAAATAATTTTTTTTTCTTAATAACTAAGCACAACTTCCACATAAAAGTAGATTTTCAGTTTTTCTATAGTAAAATTTTTTTTTCTGCTTCTTAATAACTTTTTTTTTTTAATTCATCACAATATGCTTCAGAAAAAATTGTCAAATCTAATGACAGCATCCTACTAAAAAAAGTTACAGAATATAAGTATCTCCAAGAATTATAGAAAGTTTCAACGTTGAATTCTATTCAGTTAATTGTCTCATGGACCTTAAAACTGCTAGAAAGAGATTTGTACAGTTGGTCCTTCCACCCCCCAAAACTCTTCAAAATCCTCATATAAACATTTTTATCCTTTTTACTTTTTTTATCTCAGTTATATGGATATTTCAGCCTCATTTTTCAATTTTACAGAATCAAGATTTTGCCTTTTTTGGGGTATCCGAGCTTGATTGTTCAGCTTTCCTCTTGAGTCCCAAAAAGTGCTCAACCTTCCGATCACCAAGCATAGGTGTTAAGCCTCCAGGAAGATCCTTCTCAACTGTAGCAAAACCACTTTTCGGGTCACTAGTTTGTCCTGGTTTAACATGACCACTGAGAACAAGATATGGTGTCTTCATACGAGCTTGAGTTTCCCTCATTCTCTCCACAAACAGCGATGGTGTATCTGAACTCTTCATTTGCTTCAATTTCAATTCTTCGTGAAATTGCTTCATACGCTTTTCCTGCTTCATTTTTCCAGGTCCTTTACCATGGAACTTATGAGAAATTATCCGAAAGGCTTCCTTAGGAGTCAAGATTCTCCCAAACTCATCTGTCCTCTCGATGTTAATCTCCTTTTTATTCGGTGCTTCCTTTCCTTCATCTTCTACAATCCCAACCAATTTGCTTTTTTTCTTATCCATGTTTCTGCCACCCCATTCAATGCTTTCTTTTAGTGTTCCTCGATCTTTAAGCAGTTTCAATGCACCTGACAGTCCTTTTCCTACAGCAACTTCGTGTATAGTTTCATCAGGAACTATATCCTCCTTGTCTTCTGAGTTGGGTTGCTCGTCTTTTTCAGTTTCTTTAACTTCAGTCCACCCACCAGCCTCATCTTTCTTTTCCTCAACAGGAACATTTGCATCTTCGTCGTCATGCATGAAAACATCTTCACCTTCTGGCTTGCGTGCTTCTTCATCAATGTGAAGACCCCAGACAAATTCTTCCATCTCTGTAAAGACCACCTTATTTTCTCTTGATTCTCCAGCGGTAGAATTTTGATCATCAACAGTCTCATTACTAGGATTTGAGGAGGCAAGTAGAGCAATAGCTTGAGGGCCAGATGCTCCTTTCTCCTCCTGTTTCTTAAGAGCTAGTCGTCTTGCTTTCTCTAAGGATTTACGAAGATCCTCGTCATCATCTGCAAAAACTGGAGTTTCATCTTCTTCCCCTGTTTTAACATTCAGAGATTGTTCTGGACGAAGTAATTTGGAGGCTTCATCTGCTTTAGCATAAGCAGACTGGTAAGCATTATTTCTCATTTCAGCTGCCAATCTTTCTTGTTCATCTTTGATGGCTTGCCTCTTTGGATCTTTCCGAGAACCAAGGTCACCAACACCCAATCCTGAAGAGATAACTTCAGCTTCAAGGGCATTAATGTCCAGCTTATCTTTTTTCCGTAAGGATTTTTTCTTCTTGGGCTTCTTAAATTTAAGCATTTCTTCATGAGAATAGTAGTCTGATGATACCTTTCCGGATGAAGTATGATCTTCAAAGTTATTAGTAGAAACACCAGTTAACCTTCTTTGGAGCTCTTCAAGTTTCTTTTCAGCTTCGCCTGAGAATCTTCCTCTTTCATCCAAAGTTAAACCCTCTTCAGCAGCCGGATCATCATATTTTGGAAGTATCTTCTTTTCTGCGGAGGGGTCATCATTGAACTTATCGTCGTAAATGCCAGTTTTCTTTTTTGCAGCTTTATAAGCATCATCTCGGCGTTTTTGTTCTCCAATTTCCACATTCTCAAGCATATCAACGTCTTCGTTAACATCACCATCAGCAAGTATAAGCTGATCTCTGATAGTCAGAACTACAGTACCACCTTCCGCAACTTTGTCAAGAACTTTCACCCCCGCCAGGTGATCAGTGTGATGGGTCGTATCCTCGTCGTCACTTCCCTCTACTGCGATGTTGTCCTGCTCCTCAAAAATCTTTGAGAGCTTCAACACTCTTTGCTTTTCAATCTTACGACTTTTATTAACCCATGATGAGATCTCAGAAGCAGCTTCAGATTGTTTCTTTGTCCTTGTTTCTTTCATCCTCAAAATACGTTCTTTTGCTGATAAGTGGGCTGATGTTTCACCGTCATTGTCATCTTGATTGGGTTTTGACCTATCTTTATCTCGATCAGTCTCCCTCTCCTCTCTCACTTTATCTTTCCCCTTATCCCGATCCCCATCTCTATAGCTTTCTCTATCTCTATGTTTCTCACGCTCCCTTTCCTTTTCCTTTACCTTCTCCCTTTCCCTATCCCTAGTCTTCTCTTTCCCCATTTCCTTCTCTCGCACCCTATCACTATCTTTCTCAATCTCCCTTTCCTTACCACGGTCCTTCTTATCTCTATCCCTCTCGCGCTCACGCTCTTTCTCCCTATATCTTTCTCTATCACGATCCTTCTCCCTTACCTTACCATCTTTACTCCTATCCTTTTCACGCTTGTCCCTATTACGTTCCCTTCCGGAACCTCTATCCTTCTCTAAATCCTCAGAAGCCCTCTTTGACTGATCCCGATCTTTACTCCGGTGCTCCTTGTCGCTCTTCTTCCTATCCTTGCTCTTATGCCTACTAGACTCATCATCAAAATGTTCCCTCACTGGGGAATCGTCATTGTCGTTTCTATCATCATACCGTGATTCAGACCACTCCACATCCATCACAAAACCTGGAATTTGTCGCTGTTTCTGGCGAAGGACGATCAACTCCGGCGACGTTGAGGTCAGTATGACAACAATTTGTATGTGGGACAAGGGTAAATCGGTAGCGCGATTTGACTGAACTGGTGAGTTTTGTTGTTTTAGGGTGTAATTGTTAAAGATTGTTCTGCTTCTTAATAACTAGCCACGACAAAAAAAGAAGATTATATAGTTATCAATTAATTAAGTCCAATAAAAAAAAAGATTAAGTAGTTATTTATATTTGCACAATAGAGAATATTGATCACAAAAAAAAAATATCGATCACACAAACGGGCACGGAGCATGCCCATTTAGCGGCTAGTAACAATAATAGTGATGGTCTAATTTAATAGATAAGCTAAAAGTATTTAGATATCAAAAAGTGTGTAGATATTCCAATTAAATTGGATATATTTAAACACTCTAATCTTATACATATAGTTCATATAATAATACAAATCAAAATAGTAGTAGAAAAAACATTATGTACATGGGAGATAGACCTTATCCCAAAAGTAACTAAGGTCTGATTAAAGTAATTTTAGATTTCACTTTTATCCATCAATTTTTTTTTGCCTTCATTTTGATCCTTAAGATTTTTTTTCTGAAATGGCTAAATTTTATTAATAACGTAACTGAGATTCTTAAGATTTTTTGTTTCATTTTTTTCACTTAAGTTCTAAATTTTGAACACTTTAATCTCTTAAATTTCATATATTAAGATATTTTGTTCTCTAATAAGAGAATTAAATTGTGTAAATATTTTAACTTAAAACTAAAAGATATATCAATATTGATAATTAAAGGGACTAAATTATATAAAAAAAACTCATAGGACCAACCAAAATTGTAAAATTTTCAGTCTTTCTGTTAATTAGGTCTAATAAGGCAATAATACCAAACTTTAATTGTGATACTATCATAGCCCCCTCCTTATTTTGGAACTCCACCCATTTGACCACTCTGTAGTCTCTGGTTTTGACAAAATTGAAAAAGGAATGAAAATGTTGCTATTGGCAAAAAAGCTTCTTGCTTATTGTAGCAGGTATCGTGAGCTGAACCTACCCGTGTGTAGGTTGAGCTCTACGATTTCTGCTACAATATAGCTTAGTTACCTCATTGTGCACCATAGAGACCACACTATTTATTGTAATGGTATCATCAACCAATAAACAAATTTACTACAAATAAATATATAATATAATTTCATAAATTTAATAATAAATTTATTATTTCAAACATTACAGGGATTGATGGTGTGGGTCTTGGACTTGTTTCACATCATCAGAATTTGGGAAGGTTTGTTTTCATTTCACTAATTTGTCATTTGAGGAATATTGCACACCTTCTGTTTGACAAATTGTTTTTTTCTTTTTCATTGAAGGATTTTTGATTTGTGGTGCTTGCATATTCCGGTGGCGGATCGAACACCATTTACAGGTCCTTTTTCTCTTTACCTCAGTATGTTATTTTTTAGTGCTCATGTTAAACTCTCTCACACTATCCATTAATTCATTATGTTTCTTTTTCAGTAGTGTAAATAATCCAGCATAATAATTTAGTGTTTTGTTTATTTCCCTGTTGCTTGCAGACCTTGTGAAATTAGTTGAAAAAACAATTAGGTTAGAATATCAACGTTCACCAAATAGGCCCATATATCTTGTTGGAGAATCTTTAGGAGGATGTCTTGCTCTGGCTGTTGCGGCTCGTAACCCCAACATTGATCTTGTATTAATTTTGGCAAACCCAGGTAACTTTTTAGTTTTTGGTGATGTATAGATAAGATTTAATAGCTTTTGTTTTATTGTTCAAGAATAGCTAAGTTAAGAAAATTCAGCACAATAAATATGACTAAAGTGAGAGTTGAACTTTAGGGAATCTGCAGTAGCCATATTGAATTACTTATTCAGTGTTGTACTTTTATGCATACACCCTCATCAGTGAAATGTTGACAAAGGAGAGCTGCAATTCTCTGTGAGTGTTACTGTGTTAGTGCTGTCCACATGTAAGTGAGTGGATGTTGAAGAAATATGTCTGAACATTGATTAGAAGTTAAAATTTAGTAAATGTATCTCGCCCTGCATTGACATCGGAGTTTATCACGTTGGTTTTTACCCAATTATACCATCCTTTTCGTACTTCCCATACTGTGAAAATTTTATTTTAACTTACTGATATGTTAAGGGAAAGTATTATGATAATAAACACAACCAAGCTTTAGCCTGGATAAAGAGGTCTGTTGTTGCTTATGAATATGGTGGAGTCTAGTGTTTTCAGAACGATGCCATTCATTGGAAATAGTTTAGTGAACACGTGTTTTCTAGAGCGTTAAGTGAAAATTCCTGAATTATATTCAAGTTGATTTTTCTGTAACAGCAAATCATTTAAAGAATCACTAAGTACCTGATCTGACCATGGCCATCCTATTTGGCAGCAACTTCCTTCAACAGGTCCCAGGTGCAACTTCTAACACCATTGTTGGACGCTTTGCCTGGCTCACTCTTTTCTGTCCTGCCTAACATTCTCAGTTTGACAGCAGGTTTGTTCATCTCGCTTTCCTGTATTGTTAATATGTACTACTTTACAAGATCCATGTCAGCTGTGCTTTGTCCGGTTTCCATCTTTATATCCCTTTATTTCTTGAAAATGTTGAATTTGCTAGAGACCTATAACTGAATAGTGGTAATTTGTTTAGAAAAGGGACTATTCTTGAGACATGTAACATGATGTTTGGGACCGGGACCTTGGGAAAGGCTCCATTTGTTGGCTGCTTGTATTACAAGACAGGTTCTCTTAATAATTAGAAACATTAACTTATCAATTGTTTTAGGTTTTTGGTTATTTTCAATACTTCAAATGATGGGCATAATCCCTCTTGTCCTTCAATTCTGCCTGTTCCCTACTCTTGGGAAACATCAATGGATTATATGTTAATTTCATATTATATCCGCGCATCTCTACTTTCATAAGATTTACCCATCATGGTTTACGTTGTATGGAATTGTTAATTTACACCCACCCACCTAAAGTCATGAAGGTGTGCAAGTTAGTAGGCTACACCCACTTGATTTAGACTAAAAACACATTTTCTACTATTATCAACTAAAGGTTGATTTTGTAAATTTGTTTCTAAACATGCATGATTGTTTTCTTAATTTCTATAAAAATTGTCAATCTACTTATATGTCTTTCAACATTGATATTTTTTCACCAAACAAATTTATGAATTATGAGGCTTCAAGCTAAGAGCTAATCACACTCTTCTTTTTACACTCTATATACATGATTTGGCATTTCCGTTGTGGCATTGATTGAATAATCAGTTTGATTTGTTTGTTCTGTGTTGTTGTTTTAATTATCATTCCCTATTGTGTTTTTTTCAAAATGAAAAAGCAAAACACCTTCATCTGTTTCTCTTTTTTGCTTCCGGAAAATCAAAGAAAACACTGAGAACACCATTTTCATTAACGGCACTAAGTGTAAATTCGTGTGAAGAAATATCAATGTTAAAAAACAAAAACATTGAAACATCGAGAAGAAAGAAGGTAACATTAGTTACAAGGATAAAAAAAGAAAATTTAAAATTTATATTAAAAAATGTTAATTTCATAAATATTCACTCATTTAAGTCGTTATTTTAAAGAAAGAATTGAGTTTTTAGTCATAATCAAGTGGGTTACACCTTCATGAGTTTAGATGGTTGTAAATTAGCAGTCCCATATACATATATACTTTTGTTTCTTCTACTAATATTTATTTATTCATGAATCACAGTTTTCTAGTTAATTAATTAGCCAGTACTTAACTTCTACGTCACTAAGAAATTATGCTAAATTTCCACTCCAATATCCTTAAGAACCTAACTTTTAGGTAATGTTCATTTATCATAGTGGAGAACTTGTAATCTGTCTTTATGTTTTACCAAAGAGAACAATATCTTTCTCCATTTATGCCTTCAACTTTTCTTTTAACATTAGGCGACCCTCTGAGGATGGTGTTGGATAACGCTGTGAAAGGAATTCCTCTTCTAACTGCAGCGAGAGAGTCAATAGAGGATTTTAGTACTTTCTCATCATCTCTTCCTGTAAGGTTCTATTTTTGTTTTTATTTAAAATATAAAGAATTTCAATTGGAAGAGCAGAGTGTGACTTCGTTTTCTATACTTTGAGTATGTGAAGCATGTTGTGTGGGTAATAATGAGTAAGTGATATTGACAGTGCTTAAAGCATATTTCAAAAGTGTTCCAGTACACCTAAAAAGCATATACATTGCTTGGGAATCAAGGTTGAAGGTAGTCTATAAACAATACCAACACTCTTCAACAGTTCAACCCAATGAGGCACCTTTTATAAAGGACAAAACTGGGCGTACACCCAAAGTGCCCAATACCTCGGAAGGTGGTGTGACGGACTTGAGGTCCGAACATTGGCGCCGTATATGAAAATCGAACCCACGCTTACCCTCGACTGGGGGGGCTACTGTTCTGGTACCCCTAAAAAGTCTTACATTGCTTAGGAATTGAGGTTATGTTTAGTTTATAAACAACACCCACACTCCACAATCCAACGAGGCACCTTTTATAATGGACAAAACCGTGTAGGGCATATACCTGAAGTGGACAATATCTCGGAAGGTGGTATGACGGACTTGTGGTCGGAACAAGTCGAAATATTCAGTGAAAATTGGCTAGCTTATTTTCTTTCCTTTATTGTAACCAAAACTTAGTAAAAGTGGAATATGCTGGACCTTTGAAGAACATGATTGGAAATGACTGCATTTTCTTTAATTTGGATTATTGTTGCTCATTTAAGCTTTAACTTTATTTACTTTCAATATTGAAAATCTGTTGTTGATTGAATTCTCAGGTTCTTGCGAACATATTGCCAAAAGAAACACTTTTGTGGAAACTAAAGATGCTCAAGTCTGCTTCAGCATATGTTAATTCATGCCTATATGCTGTCAAAGCTCAAACTTTGATACTTTGCAGGTTCATTCTCCTTGGGATTGTACATCTTACATCAGTCGTTATGTGGAATCATCTATACTTTGTTAACTTTTCGATGCCTATTGCCTTCACTTAGCAAAAATGCTATTAAAAAAAGAAATTGATAGAAAGAGTGCTAAGTGTGAAGAACCAATTTCATGAAAATTATTACTTCTTAACAACCTTTACACACACACACACACAAGCATACCATGTTTTCCTTTTTCATATACACAAGCTGCTTTCCTTTTCAACTGTAGTACTATTTTCAGAAGATGAAACTGAGTTATTTCCTTTGTACTTTTAGTGGAAATGATCAGTTACTACCTAGCCAACAGGAAGGTGAAAGAATAGTTCAGTTACTGCCTAAATGTGAGCTTCGTAAATTTGATGACAGTGGCCATTTCCTTTTGCTGGTATTATTTTCAAAATTTCTATTTGTCAACTGGCATGATTTTCCTTCTGTTTCCATTCAGGAATGCGTTTTGATCTTATTCATCTGATAAAAATGATATCAAACCAGTTGGAAACATTGTGGTCTTTGCAGGAAGGCAGCATTGACCTGGTAACGATAATCAAGGGAACTTTTTACTACCGTCGTGGGAAGTCCCATGATTATGCGTCAGATTTCATACCGCCTACAGCAGATGAAGCTAAGAATTTTTTTGAATCATACAGGTAAAATTAGCTGAAAACATGATCATTTAAGCCTTTAACACAAAGCAAGAGAATTCATATTATATAAGCTTTGAAGAATACAAGGAAAGCAGAACCTACAACTACCGTGATGAGCTTTGTGATATTGATGTCTTGATGACATTATATGCCCATCTATTCATCTTTGTTCATTCTTGTTAATTGAATTGATCTGTAATCAAACTAATACCATTTGACATCTTTCAATTATAATGCTTCCAGATTGCTTAGCATCATCACTAGCTCTGTAATGCTTTCAACTTTGGAGGATGGAAAGATTGTAAGGGGCCCTGCTGGAATTCCTTCAGAGGGGCCTGTTTTGTTAGTTGGGAACCACATGCTGCTAGGATTGGACATAATACCCTTATTTTCTCACTTTTATAGAAAACGAGACATCCTTGTTCGAGGAATGGCACATCCAGTATTGTTTAGGAGACAGAAAAGTGGAAGATTGCCAGAAATATCTTCTTTTGATTCATTAAGATATATGGGTGCTGTTCCTATAGCAGCATCTAACCTATTCAAGCTTTTATCTTCCAAGTCGCACGTCCTATTATTTCCCGGAGGGGTACGTGAGGCTTTTCATAGGAAGGTAATCCAATAAGCATTTCTCTATATTATGAGTTTTATCTTTCTCATCGCATCCAGATTTTCTCTCTTGACTCCTTTTAAGGTCTTTGACTTATTCTTGGAAAGTTGGAACTAAATGCAGTCAGCTGGTTAAGAATTTTAGAAAGAGCTCGTGATTTATATGAATTGAACGAGTTATCAATTATAACCTTTTTTATAATTCATTGTGTGATAATTATCAGGGTGAAGAATACAAATTATTCTGGCCTGAACAATCTGAGTTTATCAGAATGGCTGCCAAATTCGGAGCAAAAATCATACCTTTTGGTGCTGTTGGTGAAGATGATCTTGGTCAAGTAAGTTTTAGTATTTAATCAGCCAGTGGTCTTTCTTTACTGGAATTGAAGGCAAACTGTTACCTATTTTTACACAGAGCATAATTCTACTAGAGCTTATTACTTGTAACTTTTATTATGAAGATTAGGATTTAATTTTGGTTCTCTACTAGTGTAACGTTCTTGTAACTGTGATCCAGAGTTTTCAATTGCATTGTGGTCAAGGCCGCTGTACGGCCCATTGCGTTGGGCCGTTATCTGACACCATTTTTTATCCCCTCTTTGAAAAAGTCAGTTTTTCCTCTATCTTGCAAGAATCTATCTGGAACTATGAATAATAATATACGTACTGTGGCATTCATCTTTGCTACCAATGTTGGAGAGTAGCTATCATATCACTGTAAAAGAAACAGATAACACAATGTATGCAAATTCCAAATTTGAATTTTTGTGGATGTCTTGAACCTAGATTTGAATATCACAACTCCATATCACATTGTTCTTTTCAGGTTGTTATTGATTACGATGACTTGGTGAAGATTCCTTACTTTAGGTCTGAAATAGAAAGCCTTACCAACGAGGCTGTGCAGTTGAGGTAACTAAATTTTCTTTTTGTTGATTCATACTAACTTTGTGTATTTACACTTCTTTTTTTCCTTCTTTTACATATTTGATATATGTGATATATATATACATGTGCATTATTTTTATCCCTTATGTATTGCGAAACTAGGACTGGTGTTGACGACGAGGTGGCAAATCAACAACTGTATTTGCCCGGAATTTTGCCTAAAGTTCCGGGCAGGTTCTACTTTTATTTTGGAAAACCAATTGAAACAGAAGGTATGCCCAATGGTTATTTCATTATTTCTCAACTAGGAGTAGCTGTGAAATGTGGCGGTAAAATTTGAGCTCTTGTTTGACAGAAAGGAAACAGGAACTTACAGACAAGAAGAAATCTCAAGAATTATATTTTGAAGTAAAAGCTGAGGTTGAGAGATGTATTGCTTATTTGAAGGAGAAACGAGAAAGCGACCCATATCGAAGTATATTGTCTCGGTTATTATATCAAGCTACAAATGGTCCTACATCTGACATTCCAACATTTGAAATTTGATTATTATGCACAAAGAATATTAAGTTCTAATTTATCCAGAAAATCTAGATTATAGAGGCAAATAATGTAAATTTTCATTAGTTTTTGGCATTGCATTTTGGCTAGAAGGCAAATCATGCAAGTTTTTCTAGTTTGAATCTTTAAAGTTGTATCTCTATTTCTCATTTTGTACTCATGGACCAGTGGGAGGGAGGAATCAATGTATCATTCTAAATGCCACACTTTGCCTCATCATGCGTTAAGGCATTAAATAATACATTCAAGATTTTGATTATTCTCTATTATTATGGTTGATAGAGTTTCTTTATTTTTCTACTTTTCCTTTCTTTGGAAGATTCTCTCTTATCTATGAATATGTAGAACCTCATAATTGTGAAATTAAAGTAATTTATTATTCTTTTTTTTATTTTATTTTTTTTATTTTTTTATTTTTTTAATTTTTTTATTTTTTTATTTTTTATTTTTTTATTTTTTTATTTTTTTATTATTTTTTTATTTTTATTTATTTTTTATTTTTTCAATTTTTATTTTTTTTTTATTTATTATTCAAGTTGGTAGAAAAGTAGAATTCCATAAAATTATTTTCTCACATTGCGATGGTTTTTTAAATATTTATTTGTCTAGGAGAATGAGAAATCTGAAGATGGATATTATTGCTGGATGTATTTGAGTTAGTTAATTGTATGGCTAATAACTATAAATTAGACTTGAATGGATAATAAATTCTCCATAAAAGTAATTATTCGGGAGAACCTGAATTTGATTATGGTGCGAATTATTCTTGGACAGGAGGCTTAATACCAAAAAAATAAAATTGTATGGCTAGTAACTTGTTAAGCAAGTAACTAGTTAGAAATTGTTTATACAAATTATTATTTTTTGACAAGTTGTTTATACAAATATTAAATACTATGGATCATTGTGTAATCGACTATCTTGTCAAAAGAGCCACTATAGCAGCGCTTTAATGCTATTATTATAACGTAGTGACATTAGAACAACCATATTAGCTTACAGGTAATTTAATTATATTGTGTGATCTTGATTGTTCACCAAGTATAGGTAGAAAAGAAACAGCTTTCAATTTTTTACGTATACAAAGGTGTTTGGTATAACACACAAACTTGTGTAATCTTTCTTAAGGCTATGATTTATGCCATGTATACTTAGCAAAGCTAAGGGTTTGATTTTCTAGAATGAAAATCTTTAGCTATGCTTTTATGGTAAAATGAAAATCGTAATTGTTGTGTGCTTAATATCGTAATTGTTGTGTAATGTTCTTGTAATTGTGGAAATATTCTCTTCTCACCCCCATGACTATTTTTAACCCTCCCCAATATTCCAATTTTATCCCTGTACAAAAACTTCGGAACGTGTTTTCTGAAGTTTTTTTAGTTCAAATTCGTCGAAAACTTCGGAAAATACATTCCAAAGTTCGTCTTCAAGGCAAAAAAAACTTCGAAAAACGCGTTCCGAAGTTTAAAACTAAGGGCAAAAATAGAAATCCAGGGGGGGGGGGAAGTGTCATGAGGGGTGGGAAGAGAAAATTTCGTAATTGTGATCCAGAGTTTTCAATTGCGTTGTGGTCAAGGCCGCTATACAGCCCATTGCATTGTATCTATACTAATATATAAAGGGGATACAAATTTTTGGGATGACTTTTTATTATTCCAATTTTACCCTTAAAAAATAACTTCCACATAAAATTAGATTTTCAGTTTTTTTAATAAATATTTTTTTTTCTTCTTAATAACTAAGCACAACTTCCACATAAAAGTAGGTTTTCAGTTTTTTTATAGTAAATTTTTTTTTCTTAATAACTAACCACAACAAAAAAAGGAGGTTACATAATTATCAATTAACAAAGTGCAATAAAAAAAGAGATTAAGTAGTAATTTATATTTGCACAATACAGAATATCGATCACACACGAAAAAAAAGGAAAGAATATCGATTACACAAACGGGAACGGAACGTGCCCGTTTGGCGGCTAGTTATTATTAAAAATAAAGTACATTATATTAATTTCAATAAATTTATCTTATTGATTATTGATAAATATATGTGTCGTGTATATTTTCATAATAATAAATTATAATTACCAATGATAACTATTTATTCAATTTAATAGATTAAGAAAATTGTTATATGTTAAGATATGTTTACTATATATTCTTCTTATTCTTTGTAGTATTTTTCATAACTTTGTTTGCATATTGTTTTTAGGTTCATATCTTTATGGGTATTATTCTTCCTTGGTGTTCTTCTTTTTTCCCTAGAAAATATGTTTTTCTTTTTTTTGACAAAACTCTAGAAAATATGTTATTAGACTAAGTTCCTAGTTTTATGTGTAGTAGATAGATGTTTTTTTATGGAATAACTTATTTAATGATATTTAGATTTTATTCATATTTTTACGTATATTTTTATTCATATTTTATTCATATCTTTTTATTTTTTATCTTTAGAGGTAAAATTACATTTAAGGATAGAAGATTTGCAATGTCATTAAAATTGATGAGGACAAATTAGATTTCTTTTAATATATTGTTTGTAGATACTACAACACACTTTCTTAATCTCCGTAATTTTTTATTGGGATCTTATATTTAAGGACGGAGGAAGTATAATGTTTTCTTTAACTTGGCATTGCGTAAAAAAAATTGTGATGACCATTAATGCTTGGCATTTTTTTTACTATAACTTATATCAATATATATATATACCTTACCTCTTAAAAGGAATCTACATTAGCTTATAAGCAAGCATTGTAATGATGTGACACTTCAAAAAAAAGTCATGCAACTTCTTATTTCTCTGTACTATTGCTTTCCATTTACAGGGGAAGTTGGAATCACACAATCCATTTTCTATACCGGTACGCTTCCATTTACTGAAACTACCGGTACACTTCCATTTACTCATTGGGTTACCAAGCTCAAAATACCGGTACATTTTTTAATACCGATACACTTCTTTGCTCAACATACCGGTACACTTTTAAAAAGTGTCCCGGTAACATTTCTTGGGATTTTTCAAAACTGGTACACTTGTGAAAAATGTTCCGTTATTATATTTCAATTGATTTTGTAGGTGATACAAACCGGTACACTTTTTTAAAAAGTGTTCTGGTAAAATTAACATACCGGAATTTGTTTTGGCCGGAACAGTGTTTCAGGGGATTTACAGTTAACCGGAAAAGTGATAAAACGATAAAATTAAAAATGATAAAATATATTAATAAGATAAGGGTAGAATGGGAATATTTCAAAATATGTTGGGGTAAAACAAAATTTCCCCTATTTTATAAAACAAATGATATTCATATTTATTGTCCGTTTGATTTGTAAAATATAAGTACTAAATAGAACAATACAAATAAAAATAGCATAGGACAAAACTTAAAGTATTGAATAAATTTTATCTTGTATGTCGATTGGTGGACAAAAAATTATTTTACTATTTTTTGACAACTTATTTTGTTTAGTCATTTGACTATCAGGTTGTCCAGTACCAAGAATAATTATAAAATCAGTTGCTTTGTCCAATCCTTTATATTTTAGTGGATCAAGCGCACTCTTAGGGAGAGCAAAAATAATGAATCTATGATGAAAAACAGAATGTTAGTTCATGAATGTGCACAGAAAGAACTAAATCTCTCCTTTTTAAGTGTAGTTTTACAAGATTTTTTATGTTCCTATTTAAGTATCATTTTGATAGTTTAAAGTAGGTTAAACTGTTCATTTAGTCCTTTACGTTTATTTTATATTTGAATCAGGTCCCTTACGTTTTAAAAGTTCCATTTTGGTCCCTCACGTTATTACCGTTTGCATTAGTTAGTCCCCTCCGTCAAATTTCTCACTGACGCCGTTTGAACAGTCCACGTGTGAAAAACGTCAGCCACATGTACTGTTTAAACAGCGTCAGTGAGAAATTTGACGGATGAGACTAACTAATGCAAACGGTGATAACATGAGGGAACAAAATTGAACTTTTAAAATGTAAGGGACCTGATTCAAATCTAAAATAAACGTAATTGACCAAATGAACGGTTTAGCATCTAAAGTACAATTTGTCAAATATACTCCTACTTTTTCAATAACTTGATTCACATTTCTATAAAATTTAGTGAAGAGAGGAATAATGTATATACTAAATTTATTTAGGAAAAAAAAGTAAATGATGAATTAAATGAATATATAATTGAAAAAAGAATAAAATAATCTACTACCTTGATTATCGAACTTTATGCTAAAACGATAATTAATGGAAATTAAAAAACGAAAAGAGTATACAGAGGATGTCAAGTTGACCAAGGAATCGTTTTTTGGAACCATATACAAACTTTCAATAACGTCCACATCTTCTTACTCTTATTCATTCAATAGGAAAAAGAGGATACCATTTTTAGGCTAAACTACACAAAAGAAGAGTGACAAAATTTCACAGAATTAGAAAAAATAAAAGGGAATATATTAAAAGTGTCTAAGACAAATGTGAAATCTATAAATAAATAAAAGTTTGACAAAAAAAAAAAGTAAAAATTGAGACATGAGAAGATGGAAAAAACTATCTTTATTTCCGTGGCTAGACGTGGACAAAGTTTCTCTTCAGGGAGGTTTTCAAAACTCAAAATCAATGAGGTATAGTTTGGGTTTGGGAGATAGGAGAGAGTAGGGAAGAAATGATGAAGATTTCTTTCCCCACCCACCCGTGTCTCTTTTTAATTCTCCGAAAATCCAATTTTACTTTTGAAATTTTAAAAAATTTGAATGCAAAAGTTCGGTAAATACAAACCGAATTTCTCAAAACATCGGTTTACGCAAATCGACTGCTAAGAAATTCGGTACACAAAAACCGAAGTTCATTGTTATATATCAGACGAGCTATATTTCCTCTTCATTTCATCATCTTCACAAAACACTATCAAAATTGACATTCAACCTAACATGCATTCATCGTAATCACCCATATTCAACAATTTTAACAACATGATTTAGAAATAATCACAAATCAGAGATCAAAATCATATGGAAATATCAAAATATGCATAAACTTGAGATGAAACCTGAGGAACACAAATAATATTCAAAATTCGAAATTAACTTACTTGATTGAGTAGGAATTGACGAACTTTGAGGAATCAAGACTCAAAAACGCAAGAATGATGAAGATTGATGAAGATTTGTGGGAGTAGGATTTATGTTTCTAAAAAACGCAGAATGAGTAAATGAGAGGAGTGAGTTACGTTTTGTTTCTATATACACAAACTTCGGTAAACATAAACCGAGGTTTTCAAAAAGTTCGGTTCGCGTTTACCGAATGTCTTTCCATTATGACGGGTGTAAATGGTGTGTAAATGAACAAAAACTTCGGTACGCATTTACCGAAGTTTATTTTCAGGGATAAAAAGGGAAATTCAGGAGGTGAAAAAGAAACGCAGGGGGTGGGAAAAGAAATCTTCGTAAATTATAGGAAGAGATAGAGATAAATATTTTTACTCCTTCAATTTTTTTTTTATAATAAAAAATTCATTCTCTAAAATTTATTAAATAATTAATATATTTGATGTATAATATATATCTAACTTATATAAAAAGTATTGAAGATAATATTTTTAAAAGGTTATTTTTGAGAGGTGGGTTTGTCATGATTGTCAGTGACTTATTAGACCATGGTTTTGGTTCAAGTGTCTTTTTTATTTTTTGTCTATACATATAGGCTCTGTTTGAGTTCAGCTTATTTTTAAGCTTATGAAAATAGCTTATACAAATAAATAAAGTTTTATAATATATAAATTATTTTCTCATAAACTACCCTGAAAAGTTATAATAATACATAAAAGTTTATTTATTTGCATAAATTATTTTACATAAACTAAAAAAATAACAAATCCAAACATATCTTTAAATTCAAAACATCACAAATATTTAATTTAACAATTTCTATATTGCCAATTAATTTAAGACTTACAAATTTTTGCCAACAAATTTAATCAATTAATACAATTGCTAACAAAAACAAAAAAGACATTTAATATTGAATTTATAATTTTGATACATTGATATTTTTAGGCGTGCGGGAATTTCTGTGAAGAAAGAAGCACCAGTGACCTTCTTGACAGACCCACAAGAAGGGAGATCGACACTTCGTCATGCGGATGTTTTGGTATATGAATGAGTATAGGTGGGAAACATGCTTGTGTAGATTTGACTGGAGTTTCCCCACTTATGGGACTGGGGTTGGAGATTTTACAGTAGGACGGGCAGCCTTCAAAGCTGCTTCAAGCAAAATGGTCAAACATGAGAAAGCGTGTTCTGATAATCAACACGTGTTTATACCATTTGCATTTGACACTTTGGCTTTTTAACACCAGAGGCGGTAGACCTTCTAAAAAGAATTCAAAAAGTTATGCATAGTAATATTATGTCGTCTAGGTCTATGGATGTAGTATTTCAAAGATTGGGTTTTGCGATACAAAAATGTTTAGCGGCGTAGCTTGTGGCCCGTCTACCTTTTATTCATGTCTAATTATCTTAAAAATTATATATATTTTTTATATTTTATATTTTGATACATCTAAAAATTATAAGTCGAATCAATCATATAGAAACAAAATATTTTATGTCCCTAATTTTGATGCATCTAGAAGTAGTCACCCTCTTTAAAACATAGACGTAGTGGTAAGTAGTCTCATTGGACACCGAAGAAACACACCTTCACGACTCAAACACACAAAGTGCGTCCAATCAACCATGCTCTATCCATTTGTGATTTTTCTAGACACATAATATATTTTATTATTTATTTGAGTAAAGTCACATAATCTATTTATTACGTATTATTCTATCATCACATAATTTTTAATTTTTTATGTAATGTATATCTAATTTTTAATTTTTTATCATCACATAATTTTTATGTAATGTATATCTCTGTATTTTAGAGCAATTCTATAGCAGGTAGAACCCCAAATCTAATTTATATAGCCACATACACATAAATAATAAAAATTAAATTATAAATAATTTATTTATCTTTTTTTTGGATTATCATAATATAAATGGTTTATTCATACTAATTGATGTTGACTATTCTAATTATCTTTTAATTTTATTTGAGTTTTATAAATAGTTTTTTTTGCGCTTTTACAAGTATTCCTCGTATGTATATCATGGTTTAATTTATGTCGCGTCTAACATTGTGACCTTAATATTGTTGATATTGTAGCGTCTGTAACTATTTTGCACGGTAATTATATTGTGATTTTCCATCACATATACAACTATATTATAATCATAGGCGGAACTACATTAAACGATTTTAACGGTATAATGCCAGTTTATATATTCTTAAAAAAATCGTTAGCCTCAAATTTGAATCTACTTCAAATCTACTAAAAAAAATATCATATAAGATCCGTTTGGATTAACTTATTTTTGAGTTTATTCAAACTATTTATGCAATTTTTATATATTATTATAAGTTTTTGAAGATGAATTACGATAAAATAGCTTATAAAATTATAATTTTCACTAGTGTGAACTTATAAAATAGCATAAAATGTAATTTATATTACATAAGCTTTTTTCATAAGCTCAAAAATAAGCTAATCCAAACGACCATTTAGCAGTCTCACACTGCAACAACCGTAATACACATTTGTAACAATTGCGATGACTGCAATCACAACCTTGCAACACTAACTTTAAAAAAAATAAAAATCATTTGATATCTTATTGAGATTTGTCAAGATTAACGAAATTTAATAAAAATCAATAAATTGCATAAAAAATATATAAAGTTATAAACAGTTAATTTTGATAAGTCTCAATAACATATAAAATGATTTTCAAATAGTTCACCGGTGAAACATTTAACAGTAGGCATGGCCCTTTTAATTGTCATTTTGTTTATTAATCATTGAATTCCAAAACCATTTACTATATCCTGTTCACTGCCAAGTTTCCAACAGCCATGGTTGCCATTGGAGCATATTTCATCATCCCTACCGTTTTCTCGCCAATCTTCCGCCACGAGCCACTGTATCAAACTTTGAAATTGAACTCAAGAAGAATCCACACCATAGGCCCACGCTTTGCCATGTCCGTGGACCGGGTTTCAGTGACGGAGGAGAAGCAGAAAGAGAGACGGAGTGGTTGGAAGGAATATTCGGAGCAAGCGAAAGAGTTTATGAAAGCAGACTATGGGCCGCCGCGGTGGTTTTCGCCGTTAGAGTGTGGTTCACGGTTGGATAATTCTCCATTAATGCTCTTCTTGCCAGGTTAGTCATTGTTTCTGTTATTCGCTGTTGAAAAACTTCAAACCAAAATATGAGGCGCATATGTAAACGATAATCCATTAATATTATCCACAGAATTTTTTTGACAGAACGTAATGCAGAGTGTACATAACATAAACATACTATTTTTAGAAATAATACTAGTAATAGTGTGAAATAAAAGAAAATGTTAAATATATTGTTGGTTTCAATTAATCGAATCGAATTTGTCTGAGCTCGACTTAATATGAATTAGTTCGGTTAGAAACACAATTTGGATTCGACATGAACTATTTTTTCATCTCGAGTTTGGCTAACTTCAAGTTTTAGAATAGTTTAGTTCGGCTCGTTAGGTTCAACTTGTTTTCACCTCGAAACTCAACTAGAGAGATCGACACGTAATTTTTTTCTATCTCGAACTCGACTATATTTGAATTCACGAACAACTCGGTTCGGATAGTTTGCTCAAACCACATAACTCATAAATTTTAAAAAAAAGAAGAGATCCATGAATAAATTGATATATTTAACAATTTTTAATGAGAAATTAGAAAAGAATATTGCGCATAATAATTAATATTAGGATGCAACCTCAAAAAACCTCCAAATTCAATTCTGACTTCCTCCAAATTCAACTGTACGTATATATTCTGACATGAAACAATTAGTTTTTTTTAATTGTTAAAAACTACAATAGTGTGCATGGTGTGGACCATCAATTTTAATGTGGCTCATTTTAAGTGTTTGTATTAATGTTGAAAATCAATAATATAAATATAAATGTATAAAATCAAATATAAATTTAAAAATATTATTCTAAAAAGTAGAACTATATGTATACTTTAAATTCAGCTCATTTATGGTTCGTTTGTTATCATTTGTCATTTTGATAGTGTTTGTTATAGTTCTTTTTTTAAAAAAAATATCATTTTGTGAAAAAAAATATCATTTTTAACACCAAAATGAAAAGCTATATTCCTAATGATTTTTCAAGAATTTATTTTTTTAAAAACTAAGGAACTTCAGTGTATGAGCTTCTCATTTTAAAATAAATGCTTTTTTTTATAGTAAACAAACGGAAAATAGTTTTAAATAGGGGTGGACAGTGGGCAGGTTCGGGTTCAAGAATGGAACATAAGCCCCAATCAGTCAAAAAAATAAGAACGGTTTTCGCAGGTTCGGGTTTGCGGTTTAATCGGTTATTGAGCGGTTTCATTCGGATAGCCCAAATGCACTTTTTAGCATATTTTTTTAAAATAAAATTGTATTAATTTAAACTTTGATAGCCCAATTACAGCCGAGAGCTTCCATGGTTGAGAGAGAGTGAGTGAGAAAGTGACGAAAGTATCAGTTTGAGAAAGTTTGGAATGAACAAATTGTGTCACTATGCGGGCGGGTTTCAGTGTCCAAAGGTCCAATTATCTCCACCCGAACCTGCCCATGCCAACTCTATTTAACCCGAATTTCCGGACCCGCTGACCCGTGGCCCAATCCAAACTGCTCATTTCTCTGGTTGTTTTTCGGTTTTTGCGGGTTTGACCGGGCCACAATTTTTTCGGTTTTAGATTTTTTTTTAAATTTCTAAAAAAGAATATCTATATTTTTTCAAAATAAAATCACTTTTTTAAAAGTTTTAATAAATGCATCTTTAATCAACAAACTTAGTATTCGGCTCAAGTTTGACTCATTTAGTTAATAAACTAAGGTCAACGAATCAATTTGAGTTACAAATTCTGTTTGAGTTGGCTCGGTTCATTGTTAGTCTAATCTCTATATATATATAGAATAGAGACCTAAAACTAAATTTGTTGAATTATTCTTAAACTCTCAAAGTTTTGAATGAATTTTTGCAACCATGTTTAGCATATTATATAAAAGTTCATTTATTAAAATTCAGGAATTTTAAACATTGAATGAATTAAATATAAATTTCATCTTCTATAGAAGAATTATTTATAATGTTCTAAATGTATTGAAATAAAATGATTCAAAAAATACATGTTAACTAGACTATAAATGTGTGCAACAAAATTTGTAGGACTAAAAATTAAGTAATTACTGAGCCACTAAGTTTGGTTTAGTAGTGAGATTTGAGTAGCATGCTAGATTGCAACTCTCTATGTCCCAAATGTTTAGTCATTTTAGATTTTTAGATTTTTAGTTTTGTCCCAAGATTTTATAGTTCTTTTAGGAAATTAATATACAATTAATTATACTTTACCATTTATATCTTACAAAAATTAAAACAATCATTAAATGATTTTTCTATTTCTTAATAAAGTGAGGATAAAAAAGATTTAACTTATCATTCTTTATTATTTTTTAATTCTCGTGCAAAACTGTAAAATGACCAAAGTTTTGAAACGGAGCAAGTAAATATCATAGGTTTAATACTCAGCTCCATTATAAAAATAGTAAAAAAAAAAAAAACTAATTTATTAAGCACTAAACTAAGAAGGTTCCATTTTTCTAGGAAACAAAATTATATTTAATCCTACGAGAAATACAAATTAAATAAGTTTCTAGTTCTTATACATATATTGTATTTCTTTTTAAGTGTCTCTAAAAAATTTCTTCAAAGAATGTTTCTTCACATGTTTTCTGCTAGCATTTTTTGTCTTTATTTTTAAGTCAACCATATGTATCCTCCATGTTTAATCATTTTTATAGACATTCGCCATAAAAAAAGAATAAATTAAATATGAATGTTTTAGCGCTAATGTGGCTTAAAACTTTATATTTAATTTATCTATTGTTAAAAATATTAATATTTGATAAAATACATTTTTATAATATCTTAAATATGACGGTAAATAATCATTTAAAAGTTTAATTAATACATATAAATTAATTTTTTTGAAAAAGTTAATTAGAGAGAGAATCAATATAAATTGATTTGAAAGCTGAAACAAAATTATTTAATGAAAATATTAAAAGGGCGATTGTTTATAGATTTATTTTATAGAAAATCTAAGAACAAAATGTGATATATTTATTGGAACCAAATTGGTCTTAGATTTTGAAATATTTACGTGACTACGAATTAGTCGTAAAAAGTGTTATTTTGAATTTTTAATATTAAAGAAGTCCAGAAAAAAGAGAGCTACAACGAAATCAATCGAGGAACGGTGGATAATAGGCTGGGTAGGGCGGGTTTGAGTCCAAAAATACCACTCATCCTAACTTGCGGTTGCAATAATGAGGTTCAATCCGACCATTTTTAAAAGTTTGGTTTTTATGGGTTTGATTTGTGTGGAGTGACGGATTGGAATTGGGTTTTGAACTAACGGATAAAAAATTATCTATAAAATAAAATAAAAAAACTCAATTGTGTGGTGTGAAAAGAACACAAGTGCAAGTGAAACATATAATGTAAAATAAAATAGTAACAATAAATATATGGTGGTATTAGTATATGAGTGAGAGAAAGCTAATGGTTTTCACCTACTAATTAGTGGTTTCCTGTTTCCACTTTTTAAGGAAACAAACCGTAACAAGTTTTGAGATTGTGTGTCTCGATAAATGTCTCGTTACTTCATATTTTATAAATTAAATAAAACAAAAGCTTACGGTTTACGTAACTCGGGCAGGTTCGGGTAACATTATTACATTAGGTTGATTTTAGAAAACCAAACCCGTTCGTTTCAACCCATCTAAAATTGAAAATGTGTGTTTAACAATCCGACAATCCGCATCAACCCACCCAATTAACCATTTTCGATTTGAATTGTTCGGTTTAAATCTGTTTACGAATTTTTACCCACCCCTCATGCTATCAACAAATAACAAGTGACTAAGTGGGTGGGTTGCTAATTGTCCTCAAAGTTCCGCCAAAAACACATTGCACCTTCGGATACACTTCTTGAAACCACTCATCCACTCTGCATCACTCCCCTTTATGATACAAAAAACACATTTACAAAGAATGAATTGAACTATAAATTTTAGCTAAAAATCACTTAGAAACTCAAAAGCTAATCATAACTTCACATAGCTTCAATATGACAATATGGAATTAATTATGAATGCAAAATCAATTCTACCATAGAAAAGGAAGGCATAGGGAGTTAAGGACCAATTCTACCATAATGCTTTCATCTTACTACAAGAGTTACCTCATTTGCAATGCAATTGTTAGTTATCCATTGATGCAGTGTCATGGCATTAAGCAACATGTTTACCTCTAAATTTAATCTAATTGCATATATTTACAGGGATTGATGGCATTGGACTGGGACTTATTTCACATCATCACAAACTTGGAAGGTTTAACTTCATTTCATTTCACCAATGTGTTATTTCACAAATATTGCACACCTTCTGTTTGACAAAATTTTTTATTTTTTATTTTCCATTGAAGGATGTTTGATTTGTGGTGCTTGCATATTCCAGTTGTGGATCGAACACCATTTATAGGTAGGTCCTTTTTCTCTGTAACTCATTTTATTATTTAGTGCCTATGAAGTTCGGACACTCCTCTGATAAGACATTTTCCTGTGTGGTGTCCGACATATATGATTATATGTCATTTTCTCAAATTATTATCGGTGTTGATGTGTCTGTGTTTCATAGTTTAGTGCTTGTGTTGAATGCAGTAACAGTATCCATTAATTCATTATGTTTCTTTTTCAGTAGTGTAATCCAGCATAAAATTTTTTGTTTTGTTTATTTCCCCTATTGCAGACCTTGTGAAATTGGTTGAGAAAACTGTTAGTTCAGAATATCAACGTTCACCAAATAGGCCCATATATCTTGTTGGAGAATCTTTAGGAGGATGTCTTGCTCTGGCTGTTGCGGCTCGTAACCCCAATATTGATCTTGTACTAATTTTGGCAAACCCAGGTAACTTTTTAGTGATGTAGATAAGATTTAATATCTTTTAATTGTTCGAGAATAACTAAACTAAGAAAATTCAGCACCATAAACATGACTGGAGTGAGAGTTAAACTTTAACGAATCTGCAGTAACCATTTTGAATTACTTATTCAGTGTTGTACTTGTATGAATACATCCCCCAATCACTATTCTGACAAAGGAGAGTTGTGACTATGTGAGTTAGTGTCTGTTGTAGCTTATGAAAATGGTGGATGTTAGTGTTTTCAGAATGGTGACATTCATTTGAAATGGTGTAGTGAACATGTGTTTCATAGATAAAGTTATTACTCAACTGGATTTTGTTGTAACAAAAAATCAGTTAAAGAATCACAAAGTACCTGATTTATCCATGATCATCCTATTTGGCAGCTACTTCTTTCAGTAGGTCCAATTTGGAGCTTTTAACACCATTATTGGATGCATTGCCTGGCTCACTCTCTCCCGCCCTACCTAACATTCTCAGTTTGACAGCAGGTTTGTTCATCTTACTTTAATATGAACTATTTTCTAAAGATCCACGTCAGGCGTGTTTAGTCTTATTTCCATCTTTATTTATAGCTCTTTATATCTTGAAAATGTTGAATGTTACGCAATGTTACGCAGAAAACAAGAAATGCATCAAGTCATGTACCTAAAACTGAAAAGTGGTAATTTGTTTAAAGGGACTACTTTTGAAACATGCAATTTGATGTTGGGGACCTAAGGAAAGGCTCTACCATTTGTTGGTTTTTTTTTTACTAGATAGTGTTCTTAACAATTAGCAACTTAAACTTAGTCAGTTGCAGGTTTCTGGTAATGTTCAATGCTTCAAATGATGGGCATAATCCGTCATGTTTTTTACTTTCAATCGATTATATGTTGTGTAATATAAATTTCATATTATATATGTATGTGCATCCTTACTTTCATAGGATTAACCCACCACGGTTTACGCCGTGTAAGAATGTTGTGGATCTAGTTTTCTCCCTTGCATTTGCCTGTTCTTGTATTTGATTCTTTTCGTCATTTTCCCTTTCTGCATTCCTTTCTATATAATATTTAACTGTGAACTAGTTAAACAATATTTCTATACTCCTAATTTTTTTTATTTCCCAACTTTTGTTGCTTCTACTAATATTTAATTTATGGAAAATTCTTTGGCACCCTAGAGTTTTGTTGGACACCGGTACCCTGAAAACAAAACTTAAATTCACTTTATAATAATTATTCAAAATGACATGTCATTAAAAGATTGGGATGATGGGAACATACCCAACAAAGTCTAAGGTACTGAAGTGTTCACCTTAACCTATTCATGAATCACAGTTTTCTAGTTTATCAAATTGGCAAGTTCTTAACTTCCACATCATTAGGAACTTATGCTAAATTTCCATTCCAATATCCTTAAGGACCGAATTTTTAGGTAAAGTTCATTTGTCATAGTGGAAAACTTGTATTCTAATCTTTATCTTTTACCAAAGAAAATGGTACCTTTCTCCATTTATGCCTTCAACTTTTCTTTTAACATTAGGCTGCCCTCTGAAGACGGTGTTAGATAACATTATTGAAGGACTTCCTCTACTTAATTCAGCAAAAGAGCCAACAGCGGACTTTACTACTTTCTCATCAGCTCTTCCTGTGAGGTTCCATTATTAGTTTTATTCAGAATTTCAATTGGAAGAGAAGTGTGTGACTTTTTCTTTATGCTTTGAATATGTGAAGCATATTGCATGAGTAATAATGAGTTATTGACATTGACAGTGCATTAGCATATTTCAGAAGAAATCTTAATTGAAAATTGGCTAACTTGTTTTCTTTCATTAATTGTAACTAAAACTTGGTAAAAGTGGAATATGCTAGACTTTGATATGGCTTTCTTTCAAGCCTGTATGGCTTTATGGTTGTATAGATTTTCTTTTAAATCTATTGTTGCTTGAATTCTCAGGTTCTTGCAGACATATTACCAAAACAAACGCTTCTGTGGAAACTAAAGATGCTTAAATCTGCTTCAGTATATGCTGAGTCACGCCTATATGCTATCAAAGCTCAGACTTTGATACTTTGCAGGTTCATTCTCCTTGGGATTGTTCACTTTACATCAGTCGTTATATGGAATCATATACACCTTTTTTTTAAATCTTTTTGATGCCAATAGCCTTCAGTTAACAGAAGTGTTATTAAAAAAGAAATTGATAGAAAAAGTGCTAAGTGAAAACAACCAACCAATTTCATGAAAATTTATTACTTTTATACTTGTATCCTCATATACATACCACATTTTCCTTTTCATATACACAAGATGATTTCCTTTTCAACTGTATCATGTATGACCCTTTCCGAAAGATGAAACTGAGTAATTTCATTTGTCCTTTCAGTGGAAATGATCAGTTACTACCTAGCCAACAGGAAGGTGAAAGATTACGTCAGTTGCTGCCCAATTGCGAGCTCCGTAAATTTGATGACAGTGGCCATTTCCTATTCCTGGTATTATTTTCTATGATTCTATTTGTTTGCTGGCATGATTTTCCTTGTGTTTCCATTCAAGAATGCGTCGTGATCTAATTCATCTGATAAAAAATAATATCAAATGACTTAGAAGTTAAGGGCCCATTTACATTGTGAAAACATTTTTTATTCATTTCCTGATATTTGTGTAGTTTTATTTGTTAACGAGGGGAAAAGATACTTTTAAAGTGGGTTATTGTGATAAAGAGAAGATAAAGTACTAGCTAGGGATGATGCATTTTAGGAAATAATGAAAATTACTCTTTTAAGATTGTTATTGTTTCTTATAATGCAAAACAATTGTTCTCTTTAAAAGTCTCTTTTCTCCATGTTACTAACAAATAAAAAAACACAAATGTTAAGAAATAAAAATAAAACACAAAGTAAACCGGCCCTAACTGACCCTAACATCGGGGCCTTGGCAGGAAGGCGACATTGACCTGGTATGGGTAATCAAGGGGACTTGTTACTACCGTCGTGGCAAGTATCATGATTATGTGTCGGATTTCATACCGCCTACACCAGATGAAGCCAAGAGAGCGATAGATCAATACAGGTAAAATTAACTGAATAAATTTTATCATTTAAGCCATTAACACAAAGCAAGAGAATTCATTTATTATATTAACATTCAAGTGTGCAAGGAAAGCTTAACCTATAGCTACCATCATGAGTTGTGTGATATTATATATGCCGATCAATTCATCTTTGTTCATTCTTGTTAATTGAATTGATACATAATCAAACTAATACCATTTAACACCTTTCAATTATAATATTTCCAGTTTGATTGACAATATCACTAGCTCTGTAATGTTTTCAACTTTGGAGGATGGAAAGATTGTAAAGGGCTTTGCTGGGATTCCTTCAGAGGGGCCGGTTCTGTTAGTTGGGAACCACATGCTGCTAGCATTGGATGTAGCTCCCTTTCTTTCTAAATTTTTTACAGAAGGAGATATCGTTGTTCGAGCAATGGCACATTCCTTATTCTTTAGGAGGCAGAAAAGTGGAAGAATTCCAGAAGTATCTAATTTTGACTCATTAAGAGTTATGGGTGGTTTTCCTGTATCATCATCTAACCTCTTCAATCTTTTATCTTCCAAGTCACATATCCTGTTATATCCTGGAGGGTTACGCGAGGGTTTTCATAGGAAGGTAAGTCCAATAAGTAGGCTCTTTATTATGTGTTTTATCTTTCTCACTTGACTCCTTCTAAGGTCTTCGACTTGTTCTTGGACAGTTGGAACTACATTCAGTCAGCTAGTTAGGAATTTTTTACATTTTACAGAGCTTTTGATTTGTATCAATCGAACAAGTTATCAGTAATAACTTTTTTCTGGTTCATTTAAGAGTAAAAGGAAAGAATAAAGAAAATTCACGTATTGTCATAAGTCTTGGATGCTTTGTATTTCATACCACATGTTAGATCAGTAAGAAAAATGATAATACCATATGTCGGATTAATGCTCCATTTTATTGCCTACTGTCTGGTGCATCTGGCTTATTACAAATAAGTAGTCTGGTGTAGAATACTGACTGCAGACATATAAGATATTGGGGTATCCTTCTGTTTTTCTTTTTCATAAAGAAAACGCAGCATCAAAAAAGGAAGGAAATTATTATTGTATTATTAGTTATATCCCATTTAATGTTGGAATTCAGCATTTGCTTTTTTGAGGTGCATTTTGTCTGTCTTTATATTTACGATCTAAAATGTACTAGAATTTTTTAAACTGTTCATCATTGTGTGATAATTATCAGGGTGAAGAATACAAACTATTCTGGCCTGAACAATCTGAGTTTGTCAGGATGGCTGCCAGATTTGGCGCCAAAATCATTCCTTTCGGTGGTGTTGGAGAAGATGATCTTGGTCAAGTAAGCTTCAGTATTTAATCAGCCAATTGTTTTCCTTTACAAAGTAATTATTTTTCTCTAAATACTGGTATTGAATGTGAACTGTTACCATTACCAAGTTTTATTGGAAAGTATAATTCTACTAGATTTTCTTACTTGGTAACTTTTATTATGAACATGACACTTTTATTTTGGTTCACCACTAGTGTAATGTTCTTATAACTTTTCATCCAGAGTTTCCGATTGCGTAGTTTACGCCCATTGTGTTGGGTTGTTATCTGACACCCTTTTTATCAATTCTTTTAAAAATCACAGATTTTCCTCTATCTTGTGATAATGTATCTTTTTTTTTTAATGGCAAATATATTATATATAATCTTGTGATAATGTATCTGAAACTATGAATAACATATTCACCTTTTTTACCAATGTTAGAGATTAGTTATGACTGTAACAAAAACAGATAAAACAATCTATGCAAATTCTATATTTGAGTTTATGTGGATGTCTTGAACCTAGATTTGAATATCACAACACCATATCACATTGTTCATTTCAGGTTGTGATTGATTATAATGACTTGGTGAAGATTCCTTACTTTAGGTCTGAAATAGAAAGCCTTACAAATGAGATTGAGCCGTTGAGGTATCTAAATTTTCTTTTTGTTGATTCATACTAAACATAACATTTTGTATATGCATATCTTTTTTTCCTTCTTTTGCATCTTTAGATATATAATATATGCATATAAATAGTTTTGTTCCTTTTATATTCTGATACTAGGACTGATGCTAATGGTGAGGTGGCAAATCAACAAGTGTATTTACCTGGAATTTTGCCTAAAGTTCCGGGGCGGTTCTACTTTTATTTTGGAAAACCAATTGAAACCGAAGGTATGCCTAATGCATGTTTCAATATTTCTCAACTTGGAATAGCCATGAAATGTGGCGGTAAAATTTGAGCTATTGTTTGACAGGAAGGAAACAGGAACTTATGGACAAGAAGAAGTCCCAAGAATTATATTTTGAAGTGAAATCCGAGGTTGAGAGTTGTATTGCATATTTGAAGGAGAAACGAGAGAGCGACCCCTACAGAAGTATATTGTCTCGGTTATTATACCAAGCTACACATGGTCCTACATCAGACATTCCAACATTTGAAATTTGATTGTTCTGCACATAAAATGGTATGTTTCTCTAGAAAACTTAGGTTAGAGAGACAAACTATGTAAATTATCAATAGTTTCAGCTATTTTTTTCTGGCCAGAAGGCATTGATAGCTCATAGAAGGTTGGACCATATTGTGCAATTCTTTCTATTATTTAAATAAAAAAGCAGCAAATGCAATAAATAAATGATTGGAAAAGGAACATAACTACTCAAGTTGTATGTTAATTTGTCATTTTTTATTCTTGGATCATGGAATTTTGACCCATGTATGAATGTATCTTTCCCTACCATAGTGAAACTTTATGTCTCTTGTATCTACACAGAAGTGTTTGAAATTCATTCTATGGTCAGTATTTTTGCCATTATCTCAAACTCATACCAACTTTTTAGATTTTTTATTACTTTGAAAATTAGTCTTCTTTAGCTTCATTTAACTCACAATTTTTGTTTTATTTCATTGATATTTATATTTTAAAAATTTCTTCAAAACAGAGCCATTAATGATTTTCTAAAACCGACATTTGCTCGCTCTTTATTATTTAGGCTACTTTTGATCTTCATATTTTATCAAATTGGTGAAAATAGTTGTTTTTTTTTTTAAAAAAAAAATTGAACGATTTGATCATGTGTTTTTATATTTGTTGCAATCTTGTTCCCAACCTATATGACTGTTTGTATAGGCAACACTTTTGTGCCATAGCTAAAATAAGTACTATACAAAAGTGTTCTTTGATATTATAGTGTTGCCTTTGATTATACCAAATTAAAAAAATAAAAATAAAATAAAGGTTGTCACATATTTTCTAGAAAGATCGTTAAGGGTATAATTTCTTAAGTCTTGTAGTAGATTTTTGGGAATAATTTCTCAAGTTCCATTGGATTAGAGAGCATGCAACTCTTGATTAATAGCTTGCACCTAACTATCTGCCTTACAAGCTTCATTGTAAAAGGTTTGTTCTTGATTAGTAAGCAAGGACAAGCAAAGTTGTTTACGATTAAGGGAAAGGTGTTTGCTGCTCACATATTGATGGATAGGGTAAGCTGTTTTGGATATGTTAAAAGTTGTAGATGGAGTATGTTCACCCATTGTGCAACAAATAGATTGATACTACACTCTTTTCACCCTTTCTCATTGCCTTATTATATCCTCGGTACTCGTAAAGAAGCTCATTGTGGATCAAAGTTCGAGCTACTCGTGATATATGTTGGTGTTTTCTCTCCACAATACTATTCTACCGTGGAGAGGAAACACAACTAGATTGATAAAAATATACCCCGACTTCCATAAAACTGAATCAAGGAGAATTCAGCACCACTATCACGTCTTATTATCTTCACCTTAGAATTGAATTGATTTTCAACCAACAATACAAATTGTTTAGCTTAATGTTGTGCTTCATGTTTACATTTAGTAAAATGCTAATTAATATTTTGGACATCTAGTTAAAGATCTGAATATCGTAAAGTTATCTTCTTTTTTTAAATCAATCTTAAAACTTGTGTAGTTATTTTTTAAAAAAATATAGAGAATGTTTTTTTTTTTTGACAAAAAAATATAGAGAATGTTATTTTCAATAAAAAATTTATTTTTTTTTTATTGTTATTTTTAATTTTAACTAGTGTCCCAGAGACATTAATATGACTCTTACTTTGAAATAAAATGATCTAAATATGTCTACTCTAAATTTTGGCGCTACATATACACTACAAATACATAATATTCTCTCCTAACAATCTTTTATCAAACATCTGAATCTAACCCTATAGATCCGAAAATGAAGTTATATACACTTGACACTTTTTTAAATTACACAATATATTTCTCCTCTTCACATTAATTATTAGATTGAAAATTCTCCAACAATATGAAATTCAATAAGACATTTCATGACAACAATATGAAATTCAATAAGACATTTCATGATTAAAGATTGAATCCACAAAAGGACTCAAACCTAAAATCAGATACACAATATCTCCATTTCCAAGTCAATTTTTCATCATAATTTTGACATGCCAACAGAAATGAAAAGAAATAAAATAAAACTTCATATCGGTTGGACTTTTGGTATTGGAGCACATCATACATGAATCAGAGACGGACTCTTGGTATTGGAGCACATCATACATGAATCAGAGACGGACTCTTGGGATTGGAACATACCCCTCCGTTTCTTTTTAATTATCTTTTTAGAATGATAACACCAAATTAAGGAAGTGTACTTTTGCACGTTATTTTTCTATTATACCCTCGTTTTAATCCCCGATAAATTTCTATTTTTTTGCCCACATTTTCTCTTTCCAATAAATTTAATATATTATATACAAAAAAAAATATTTAATATGTTATGTACCAACAAAATCTTTTTTAAAAAAAAAAAAAAGATTTAGTTTTCCAAATATATAGCATTAATTGGTTTTATGGAAAAAGATAAGAGCAATTAACAAAGGGTATAATTGACAAATCATACTCATAAAATACAAAAAGGACAATTAAATAGAAACGTTAAATAGGATAATAAAAGATAATTAAAAAGAAACGGAGGGAGTATCATACATGAATCAAGGATGCTCCCATAATTATTTTTTTTGACACACATGGATGATCCCATAAGTTAACATAGGATCTTTTGATGAATTGTTATTTTCTTATTACTACATGAGCCATTTAATTTAAACACGTCTGTAATAGGAATACCTACCATTAGTTTTTTTTTTTGGTAAGGCACCTACCATTAGTTTCAATTCACACAAAGGAACCGAAACCACGTAACAATACAATAAATCACAATTTCTTTATCTTTAATTATGAAAAAATATACCACAATTTCTAAGCAATACAATTAAGTTCTGATACCAATATAAAAATTAAATAAAATAGTTTTTGGTATTAATTTCAAACTTTGTACTTCAAAGTTGGAAATAGATTTTCCGCTATTTTGAAGAGTTGATTGCACAAGCTCCAACACAGTATTACTATATTTTACTTCTTAAACAGTGCCCTCTGTTTATTTTATCAAATTTTATTCTCCAATTTTATAAGACATTTTTCAAAGTTCATGATACATTAATTAAATTTTCACAGAATATCCCTGATTAAATGAAGAAAAGTAAAAGATCAATATTTCTCCTTCTTAATAATTGAACGGCAATTTTGAAAAAAAAATGGTATAGCATTGACAAATTTAATGCAAAAACTAATTTTCTTAATTATTGTACATTTATAAAAGAAGTCTTATATATTAGAACAAACAAAGTATATTGTAAAGGATAGCTTAATGAATACAACAAATTTCTTAATAAACATGAAACAAAACAATTTTACTTATAAATAAGGTAAAAAAAAATATTCAATTAAATTCAGCGTTAATGACATTAAACAAACAAAATATATTCTATTCAAACAACACATAAAAAATAAAATTTCCAACAAAAAACGTATCTCTATCTCTATTATAAGATTACGAGATTTCCACGGAGCTCACTCGTGCGTTCTTAAGAAAATAATCCTACGTGTCATTATTATAGAGCTTCTACTTATGCGGAGCTTTTAGCACGATGTTTTTAGTTCGAATCCCATTGACAACAAAAATTCAATTTTTAGAATATTATATTGAATTCCCTTTTTTTTGTTTTTTTAGAGAAAACTAGTTTATTATTAGTATAAGGTCTGTTGTTCGAATTTCATTGACAACAATAATCTAATTTTTATAGTAATTTAATTTTATAGAAAGCTACTATGCTTTTTTTGTAGAAAAAACAACCATATATTTTTTATAATAAAACTACTTTATTATTACTTCAATCAACAATCAAAAGTTTATACTATTTTTATCAACCTAAAGAATTTATTTTTTATGTAATTTTTTTTTTTTGAAGAAGCATTCAATTAAAGCTTCTTTAATATTATACTGGTTTTTTTTTTAGAAACTCTAATATTATATAAATTGATAATATGAAATCTTTTAATGGTGTAGAAACGGAAAACACTTTTCTAATTTCATATAAATTGATAATATGAAATCTTAAATTGATAATATCAAATATATTTTGACTAATTAAAATTTGAATTTCGACAGTGAAAGTAGTCATATTTTGTGTTCATCACTTCATCATGCTTTCATTATTGTAATTACCTTCAATTGATGAAATCTATGGAAACTCTAAAATAAATTACAATAATTTTTTATTTTATATAATCTATGGAAATTTTGAATAATTTAAGCTTTGAACTTTCTATAAACTTTCGTTCAAAGTTTTGTTAATATTCATTTAAAAAATATGATATAATTTACAATTATTTTTTATTGATACAGTCGCTACAAAGTCTTGGGAGACGGGGGGAGAGAGAGAGAGAGAGAGAGATAACCTTCTACTTTTTTGAACGAGAAACAGGGAATGAGGGCGTACTTCCCACCCCCACTATGTTCCTATAACATCTTTAAACATATATCATATTTTTATAATCTTTGAAATTTTTTTATAATTACAATTTTAAACTTTCCATAAACTTTCGTTCAAGTCTTTTGAGGATGTTAATTTATCAATGTGAGTGAAGATTTACACATAGATTTTTTCCCATTTGACGCTCACGCGTGAAGATTACTTTTTTGTGTTACGGTGACAAGAAAAGTGTAAGAATAAGATCAATGTTAATATTGATTTGAAAAATAATATATAATTTACAATTATTTTATGTTGATGGAGTCCCTACAGAGTCTTGGGAGATGGAGAGAGAATCTATCAGCATTGTTGAACGGGGAACGAGGGAGTACATCACATCCCACTATGCTCATCTAACATTCTGAAACATAAATTGTATTTTCATACTCAAATAAACTAAATAATATTAATCTCATGGACATTTACAAAAAAATATAGACAACCTTCTAAATAATATAAAATGAAAAAAGGACATAGACAACATTTAAAAGAAAAAAAGAGTTGATTGAAGATGATTTAACACACAACCCCTCTTGAAGGAATTTATCGCAATCAAAGAATCTTGATATATTTTAATTTTATAAAAAACTATGTTGCCAAAAAGTCTTTGAAGTAGCAAAGTTTTTTCACAAGAAAGAGTGGTTTGAATTGTGAACCTTTTAAAATTTACCTATTAAAATAAGGGTCATCTTAACTTGTGCCCTAAGGGCATATGTTAAGATAACTTAATATAGAAATTTTACATTTAATGATGCAAGAAATTTAATGCTTGAGAGATAAAATGTACAACTAATTTCAATAAATACTTTCTAAATTTGTTTCCTTAACATGTGCCTCAAGGGCACATGTTAACATTCTCCTTAAAATAATAAAGGAATACTGGGACAAATAAAACGTTAGAATATTCTGAGAACGTTGGTGAGTCAAATGAGAGAACGTTCCTAGATCAATCTCGGAATATAATACAAACAAATAATTAAATATGTGTGTGTTGTGTTTGCATAAAATGAAAGAGATAAGGAAAGAGAGATGCACACAAACAGTTATACTGGTTCACCCCTTTAACAATGGGTTACGTCCAGTCCTCACACTCCAGTGATTTTTCCACTATGAGATACTACCGATCCCAAACATACACTTTTCTTCTTGCAATTTTTTATCAAGATCCAAGACCCTTTAAGCCCTACAAGCTTAAAGATACCTCAGCCCTCCAAGCTAGTAAGGGTATTACAACAATCAAACAACACAGCCCTATTGACTTGAGTAGTTCTTTTACAAGTATGATGATAAAGATTTAAGCTTTACAAAACTCACCAAGTGAGAAGCCTAGAGAAGTAAAACTCTCAGTACACTCAAAAGAATTTATACTAATCCTAGTATAGAATTACAGAGTTGTAGTGAAAGAGATCAAAGAAGAGCTTTAGAGAATGCTTGCACGATAAAGACAAGTTTGCAAAATGATGGTGATAAAAACTCTTGCTCTTCAAAGTCACCAAGAGGCTCTATTTATAGCTGGAATATGTCCTTGCATTTCTTGGTAAAGAAGCCTAGCCGTTTGCAACAGATATATGCTTAAAACTTCTTCAATAAGATGACAGCTCATGAATTTCAAAAGTTGCTAAGCTTGTGAGACCGTTCTGAGAATGATATTGGATCTGAGCCTTTGTCTTTGATTCTCAAAGGAGCGTGGTAAAGAAGTTAGCTGTGAGTTGTAGATGATTCTTTTAATCTTATTCAACAAGAAAAACCGTTGTTGACCTTTTAGGCACGTGAAACACAGAGATTTGAATATTAAAGTAATGAAGAACCTCTTTCTTGCAAACGTTCTCCAATCTGGGTAGAGGATGAACTTGTTCTTCAAGTAAAAATGATCATTCACGTGTGATGCCAGCTGCAAAAGATCAATAATGAAGCTTCATTGTCCTTTGAATCACTATTCACTTGTACTTTCTTGTACACAAAAGTCTTTGGAGAGAGGTGGCAACATGGGAGAATGTTGCATTAAAAATGTTCATAAAGTACGTCCCTACTCCTAGTTCAAAAAGTGTTGTACTGATCTTATTGGACCATGAAAAATCTATCTAACACAAAATAGACAGCTTTTGATCTTTGTCTTTGAATTAAATCCACTTGCACATGTTTGTTCCTTAACCTTGGCCAAAAAGAAAACTTATCCAATTTCACGCAAATATTCCTTGTCTTATTTGATATGAGAACTGTTGTGATCTTGTGAGTTATTATCAAGGAAAAAGTTATTCTTTGTCTTTGTACATTGTTCACTTAGAAAAATAAGTGCTTAGTCATTGATGCTTTGTTCTTGATTAATCATGAGCGTAAATCCTGAGAACGTTTTGAGATCGTTCTTTCATTTTTGTTCTTATTTAAAATAAATGAGTAACACTTGATGTAAATTGCTCAATTAATCCTGGCTTATTTAAAACACTCAAAAGCACTTGTTAAATAACAATGAAATCAGAATTACTTAAAATATAATTAAGATGTTTGTTATCTTTAAAACATCAAATTGAGATTTTGCCTCGACAGTCTTAAGTCCATGAAATTTATAATTATTTTATATTTATAGTCTCTATATAGTTTTGGGGATGAAGATGAAAGAAAAAACCCTCCTAATAGTGTAGGATGGGAAACGAATAAATACTCTTCATCTACTCTTTGGTGTAACATCCTTAAACCGATATAATTTTAAGAGTAAAATACATCTCCTTCCCCTAAGAGATGGTGCATTTACACACCCCTCCCCTCATATTTTAAAACAAACAATATCCTCCCTCCAAAGATGTTTTATAATATATTTTAATCCAATTATTAACGTTTCCGTTAACTCTTAATTAATATAAGTTAAACAATACTTTTGTTACCAAAATAGCCTTTTTCACAACTTTCTTCGTTGCTATGATAATAATATAGTCAAAAGTGAATTACTTTGGATATTTGCTACCATGTCACCTCTTTCTCTCATCCACTCTTTTCTTACTCCATTGTTTTTCTCCCTTTCCCTTCTATTTTCTACTGTTCAATTTGATCTATGTGTTTTTCTCTTTTGATGTTATGGACAAACAATTGCATGTTGAGAGCCTCTTGAAGATTCCAATTTATTTTTATTATTCATAAAATTTTAATCTAAGAATTTATAGATGCTAATAGAGTAATCTTTAAATTTCTAAATGTATTCTACGTTGAGAAACCCCAAACGTATTTGAGTGTACCATTAAAAGCAAAGTTAAAGAAAGAATGATATGGGTAAAAAGACAAGGTAGAAAATATGTATGAAGATATAATGTCTCAGTAGACATATGCAACCCATGATAAGTAGTTAATTTTGTTTTCTGAATGACCAGACACACAATGAGAAAGATTAACGAAATTGAACAAGGGTTAGGGTTTGAGAATAATTATTAAACCGATTGAAAGGATGATATTGTAAATTTAAACAATTTAGTTTATATATATTTAAATTTTAAAATGTATTTAAAATTTTAAATAATATTATCTAACGGTGTTAAGTTAAATGGACTAAATTGTATATTTAAACATAAGAGGAGAGGAGTATAATATTACTATCTCTTAGGGGAGGAGAGTGTAATTTACTCTAATTTTAAAACTAACTCAATTTTATCATAGAATTTTAAACCAAATTACTGAAATAATATTTCAAAACAAATACATAAATAATATTGAAAAAGAAAATTATCCCTTACACGGCACGAGCTAAGATACTAGTTTATAATATAAAACAAAAAGCAAAGAAAAATAGGCAAAGCAAGACATTAGGCAACGCACAACATAGTGGTAGATACTGGACACACGCATCCCGAAGACTCTTCACCAATCACTTACTAGTCTCATTTTTTTTTCTACATTCATTAATATTTATTCGAAATTAACATCGTCGTCATCAACTTATAGTCTAGAAGTATAAAATACGACACACATTTTCATTTTCTTAATCAATCATTCATTCATTCCCAAAGATATCATTAAATTCCAAAAAGCCAAAACATTGCTAGTTGCTACAACACTCTTCAGATTTAAAAATCTCCGTCAGGCGCCACAACGCCATGGCAGCCACCGGAGCTTATTTCCCCCCCGCCGTTTCCTCACCACTCTTCCGCCATTCACCGTCGTTGCATCTCGGAAAACTCAATTCAGCTCGGATTCAGAGCACGATCCCGCGCTTTGCCATTTCCGTCGACCGAGTTCCGTCAACTTTTGTCGAGTCGGAGAAAGGAATCACGGCGGAGGTGAAACGAGAAGAAGGAAGCGTTGTAGCTGAGACAGTGAAGCGTTTGGAACAAAATGAGGAGAAGAAGCAACGGAGCAGTTGGAAGGATTATTTGGAGCAGGCGGAGGAGTTGATTGTCGCTGACGGTGGACCGCCACGGTGGTTTTCGCCTTTGGAGTGTGGTTCACGGTTGGATAAGTCCCCTCTTATGCTCTTCTTGCCGGGTCAGTTTAGATATCTAATTAATTAATCAATTAATTAATTCACAATTAAATTATGTATTACTAATTAATGGGACTTTTCTACGTTGAGTGTATCCATTCCCATTTCGTTTTCATTCTTAGTTTATGTTGTTGACCATTTGACCATAGTAAAAGTCATTGAAGTTCTGATTTTACTATTTTAGACTTTTAGTTTTGTAAATATAACCATGTTTAGAAAAAAAAATAATAAAATCACTCTTTTCAAATAATAAAAAAAGAAAAATAATAAAATCATCTCTGATCTTGACAAATAGGAAATGAAAATTGGATATTGTAGATTGCAATTAAGGGTGCCACATCATCTTCATTGACTTTTAATTATGTTTTATTATTTTTTATTATTATTGTTGCTTTTAGAGATATTGGGCTTGACCCAATATGTGGTTACTACAAGGTGGTGTCTACCTAGACTTGTGGTGTGAATAGCATTGTTTACAAAATTGCATTTTTATTAAATTTAATTAAACAATTTCTTTCCTTTTGGTGAATCATAGCTTCAAATTTTAACTCATAGTTAGGAGTCTAATTAGACCGGTTTGGATTGATTTTTGGTGAAGTAAGTGTCCGAACTAATGAACTTTTGATTGGTTCGGTTTGATTCGGTTTTTGATGTTTTTTAAAAATGAAACCAAACCAAACTGGATACTTTAATCGTTTTGCAGCGTGTTTTTTTTTTCCAATGCATTTTCTCCTATTATTTTTTTTCGATATATTCCCTTCTATTATTTTTTCAATCACACATAATACTTGATGTAATCAATTATCACCATACACCATACATAAAAGAAAAGACAATGAGATGAGTGTTGCGGTGAGTTAAATGTTGTGTTGCGGTTGTGAGTGAGGCTGAGAGTGTTGTGTTGCGGCTGTGAGTCAAGTCTAAGAGTATATTTTTCTAAGTTAGGGTTTAAAAAAAATGCAATGTGAGTATTACTAAGTTAAGCCAGTTTTTTTTTTTTACAATAAGTTTGACCAATTTTAGATGTGGTCCAAACTAAATTAGGGTTACATAATGAAGAGCATAACATTACATAGGGTTACATAATGAAAGTACGTAAGCGTGAGAAAGACTACGGGTTAGACAGAAACATTGGGCTTGACCCAAATTCTGATTAGTGTAAGGTGATATCTACCTAAAACGAAGGGGTGAATTGCATTATGTTCAAAATTGCATTTTTCAATTAAATTTAATAAACCATTTTCTTCAATTATAAACAATTAAAAAAAAATTAAATAATCCATGTTCGCACAGGTATAAAAGCTAGTTCTTTTCAAATTAAGTTACATTCACAATTTAGAAAGTTGGCTATAATAATGAATAGTATAAATTTCTTTTTTTTTTTTTATCAAACCTCTTATATGACCCTCTTTGTCCGTTGCCAACGTGGACAGGTCATGTGCAACTTATAGCATCAAGTGATTTAAAATGGTTGTTAATAATTTTAATTAATTAACTAGTTTGACATCGCACGATTTTAATTTATTATTAGTGTTATCATGTTTAGTACATTATATAAATATATCTTATAAAAATTTAATTTTTTTAACAAAAGATTAATTTAATATGAATTTTTAACTTTTCGGTACTTATTATAAACATGAATACAAAAATCCATTACAAAATGCGAAAATTATGCATGATATAAGAAATAAGGAATAAGAAAGTTCTAAAGTTACTAATAACATTAGTTTTTGTACTAAAGTCTAAACATTCTAAAATGGGATAAGAAACAAGGTTACTAATAATTTTATTTGCATGGATTACTTGCATTCCAAAACTTTACAGGAATTGATGGCGTAGGACTGGGACTTGTTTCACATCATGAGAAACTGGGAAGGTTTGTCATTTGTCTTCGTTTTAGGAATTCACCTTCTACTTGATAAGTTTTTTCTAGCTAGCTTATTCTCTTATATAATATCATTAGCTCATGTAATTAAGAAATACTCGTTTTGTTCATTGTTCTTCATTGAAGGATTTTTGATTTGTGGTGCTTGCATATTCCAGTGGCGGATCGAACACCATTTACAGGTCCTTTTTTCTCTCTACATCATTTTATTATTTAGTGCTCATGTTGAACTCTCTCACAGTATCCATTAATTCATTATGTTCTATTTATTTCCCTTTTGCAGACCTTGTGAAATTAGTTGAGAAAACAGTTAGGTCCGAATATCAACGTTCACCAAATAGGCCCATATATCTTGTTGGAGAATCTTTAGGAGGGTGCCTCGCGCTGGCTGTTGCAGCTCGTAACCGTGATATTGATCTTGTACTAATTTTGGCAAACCCAGGTCACTTTTTAGTAATGAATATATATATATTTTAATATTTTAATAGCTTTCATTAGAGATGTCTTGTCCAAGTGTGAGTGAGGTGATGTTGAAGAAATAAGTAGCACATTGAGTAGAAATTAAACTTCAATAAATATACCCGGTATGGCATTGAGCGGGAGTTTAAACTTTCAAGCTTTTATCATGTTGGTGTTAACCCAACTGTATCATCCTTCTCATGCTTCCCAACAATGAAAATTTGTGCTACCTTTTGATATATTAATGCAACCAAGCCTTATTCCTGCATAAAGATGTCATTTGTTGATTAAGAATATGGTGGAGGATGGAGGTTAGTGTTTTGGAATTATGCTACTCATTGGCAATGGTGTAGTGAATGTGTGTTTGGTCCTTAACTAAACCTTTTTGAGTGAAGGTTCTTAAACAATATTCAACTTTATTCTTTGTAACAGCACATCATTTTTATTTAGAAACTGAAATCACTGCAAGACATTATTTATTTAAATTCTCAAAAGATGCACAAAGTACCTGATCTGACCGTGACTTTCCAATTTGCAGGTACTTCGTTCAGCAGATCTCAGTTGCAACTTGTAACACCATTGTTGGAAGCTTTGCCTAGTTCGCTCTCTCCTGCCCTGCCTAACATTCTCAGTTTAACAGCAGGTTTGTTCATCTTGTTTTGTATTTTTTATTCATTAGTATGAACTATTTTTTCATGATCCATGCCATGTGCGTTTTGGTCTAATTTCCATCTTAAGAGCTCTGTATATTTTGAAAAAATGTTAGTGTTATGTAGAAAACAACAAATGCATTAGATGGTTTGCTAAAACTGGAAAATGGTAATTAGTTCAGAAAAGGGACTACTCTTGAAACTTTGAAACACAGTTGCATTAATAATGAGGTGTAAATGTAATCCCTCGTGTTCTTTCTTATCTGTTAATGAGAAATGTTAATGAATTACATGCTATTTATTTACATATAAATTTCATATTATGTGCATATGCATCCCTACTTTCCAAGAATTTATCCACCATGGTTTACTTCTTATGAGTTTGTTGTGGATCGATTTTTCTTCTTTTACAATACGAATGTTTCTTCATGCCTTTTGCTTGTGCTTGTCTCTGATTCTTTTTTTATTTTCCCTTTCTGCATTCCTTTCAATTTGGTATTTTAATGGCAACTACTTAAACAAAAAATTTCTACTTTTGTTGCTTCTGGTAATATTTTTTTTTTGGTTTTCACCACCAGTTGAATTGTGCTTCTGGTAATATTTAACTTATTCATGAATCATAGTTTTTAAGTTAATTAAATTAGCAAGCAAGTACTTGACTTCAATGACATTGGGAACTTAAGCTAAAACTATACTTTCCTCTTCATTATCCTTAAGCACTTAACAGTTTTTAGGTAGGTTTTATTTACATTGTGGAGTACTTGTATTCTGTATTTATCTTTCACCAAAGAAAATGGTACCTTTCTCCATTTATGCCTTCAACTTTTCTTGTAACATTAGGCGACCCTCTGAGGATGGTGTTGGATAACGTCGTGAAAGGACTTCCTCTACAAAATACAGCTAGAGATCTAATAGAGGACTTCACTACTTTCTCATCATCTCTTCCTGTAAGTATCAAAGTCTGTGATTTTTTCTTTATTTTTAAATACATGAAGCATGTTTTGTGAGACTCAGTAATTAATAGAATTAATGACATTGGTAGTACATAAAGCATATTTCAGAAGAAATCTTAATTAAAAATTGGCGCATATTTTCTTCCTTTTCTTGTAACTAATACACTATGAATAACATTGTAAAACTAGAATATGCTAGACTTTTGGAGAATGTGATTGGACATGACTGCAATTTCTTTTCTCTGGCTTGTTGGTGCTGCTAAATTGAGCTTTCACTTCATTTACTTTTCAATATTGAAAATCTGTTGATTGGATTCACAGGTTCTTGCAGACATATTACCAAAAGAAACACTTCTGTGGAAACTAAAGATGCTTAAGTCAGCTTCTGAATATGCCAATTCACGTCTTTATGCTATCAAATCTCAGACTTTGATACTTTGCAGGTTCATTCTATTGACATTGTACATCTTACATCAGTCATATGTATGTTGTTAACTTTTCAATGCCTTCACTTAGTAGACATGCTATTAAAAAAAGAAATGGGAAGAAAGATTGCTAAGTGTAACAAACAATTTCTTCGAAGTTTATTACTTGTAAACCATAATATGTAATGGAAACCGTTGAAATGTAATAGAAACAAAGAACATACGATAAAAATTTTGCTAGTTACACACCACGGGATATTATCTCAGATTGCGAGTAATTGCATCCCAATCTCCTTCATAGTAAGAGGCATTGCATAATTCTGCTTCCCAACTAGTTTATTTACCTCTTTGGATCTAAAAGTGGCTGCCATCTATTTGGTAAAAGTTTCACTTGGGATCAATAGACTATCAAACTAGGGTAGTTTGATCTTTACCTGTGTGATGCCATGGCAATCAAACACTACCTATAGTGACAATCTTGTCAACCTACACAAACAAGTAAATTAGCCATATAGTTAAATGACAATAGAAATGGAATGGTCAACCTCACTTTTGAGTCATACCAAACTGTTGAACCACAATAATGAATTTTCCAAACCATCTCCTAGGAGACTGAGAGAGACCATATTAAGACTTGTGGAGATGATAGACTAGTTATGATTATAATGATTTTCCATAACTGTAAGTAACATATCCAAGAGGTTGCTTGATATGAAGGAAAACATCCTTGATATCAAGCTGGTATAGATGCCAATGGTGAATATTAGCCTTGGACAAAATGACCTTATAGAGGCTACTTTAATCAACAGTGACATGGAAGCATGAATTCAAAGATACCCTAAGTTACCCACGTTCATAAGAATTTCCGGTATAGTAATAGCAATATATATATTTCCAATATTATCACATATACTTGTTTTCCTTTTCAAGTATATGACTCCTGAAAAATGAAACTGGGTTTTTTCGTTTGTCCTTTTAGTGGAAATGATCAATTACTACCTAGCCAACAAGAAGGTGAAAGACTACATAAGTTACTGCCTAATTGCGAGCTCCGTAAATTTGATGACAGTGGACATTTCCTATTACTGGTATAGTTTTCTTCATTTCTATTTTTCTGCAGACATGCTTGACTTTGTGTTTGAATTCGGGCATGCATCATCATCTGATAAAAAGTGATATCAAATATCAGTGGCAAGTTTTAATAGACCCTAACATGGTGTCTTGTTCACTGCTAGCAGGAAGGCAGCATTGACCTGGTAACGATCCTCAAGGGCACTTCTTACTACCGCCGTGGCAAGTATCATGACTATGTTTCTGATTTCATACCGCCTACACCTTATGAAGCCAAACAAGTAATAGAATCAAACAGGTAAGGAAAGCTTAACCTGCAGCTTATCATGATGAATTGCATGATAAGTTGATGTTTTGATGACATTTTATATCTTTAAATTCATTCTAGTTAATTGAATTGTACTGCAATCAAACTAATAATTTACATTTTCCACCTTTTACTTGAAATGCTTCCAGCTTGATTAATGCTGTCACAAGTGCTGTAATGCTTTCGACTTTGGAGGATGGAACAATTGTAAAGGGACTTGCTGGAATTCCTTCAGAGGGACCTGTTTTGTTTGTTGGATACCACATGTTGCTAGGATTGGAATTAGTTCCCTTGGTTTCTCGAATTTTTAATGAAAGAAATATTCTTGTAAGAGGAATAGCGCATCCCATGATGTTTACGAAACGAAAAACAGGAAGATTGCCAGAAGTATCTTCTTTTGACACATTCAGAATTATGGGTGCTGTTCCTGTGGCACCGTCTAACCTCTTCAAGCTTTTATCTTCCAAGTCACATGTCCTGTTATATCCTGGAGGGATGCGCGAGGCTCTTCATAGGAAGGTAAATCCCAATAAGTATGCTCTTTATTATGAGTTTCATCTTTCTTATGCAATCCGAATTTGCTCACTTTACTTTCTAGTATGTGACTTGTGTTGGATAGTTGCACCTAAATGCAGTCTGCTGGGCTAGGAATTTTAGAAAGATCGTGCAAAATTTATATGAATTTAGCAAGTTATCAGTTATCACTATTGCTTTTATAATTCATTTAAGAAAAAGAAAATAAATTACTTGAAATGTCAAAGGTCTTGGATGTGCTGCAGATAAGTGTTATTACTTTCCCAGCATAATCATAAAAATGAAAGCAAATGACATGTATTGTTTAATTACCACTTAGTGTGGGCATTTTAACACTTGGTTATTTTTTTCGTTGCACTGTCTTGTTCTTATATTCTAAATGTATTAACAGGCTGGTTCTAAATCTCTACTGATAATAATTTTCAGGGTGAAGAATACAAGCTATTCTGGCCTGAACAATCTGAGTTTGTCAGGATGGCAGCTAGATTTGGAGCCAAAATCGTACCCTTTGGGGCTGTTGGAGAAGATGATCTTGGCCAAGTAAGTTTAAATCTTTACTCAACAAATACTTTTCCATTACAAAGTTATTCTTTTCTGAAAATACTTGTATTGTTGATGGCAAAGTGTGAGAAATTCTTAGGGAGTATAATTTTACTGTAATGCTATTGTAAATTGTCATTCAGAGTTTGCAGTTGTGTTGCGGTCGCAGATGCATTACAACCAATGTTTGCTGAAGTGGTTGTGGCAGTCACCACAACCAATATGTTGCGACTGCATCACCTGGGATAGTCCAGAATTTGAATCCTTGCTGTCATCCAATGTGTTATGCAATCATTGAAAGATTTTCAATTTCATTTTTCACATGATCTGTGGATGTCTTGAACATGTATTTGAATACCATAACACCATGTCACATTTTTCCTTTCAGGTTGTGATTGATTATGATGACTTGGTCAAGATTCCTTACTTCAAGTCTGAAATAGAAAGCCTTACAAATGAGGCTATGCAGTTGAGGTATATAAATTTGTTTTTTGTTGATTCATACCATTTAATTTTGTAACTTGTTGATTCGCACCAAATTATGAATGTAACCAAAAATTTTTTACCAAATCATGAAACAAAGGTTTCTTAAATATATTTATACTTACCTTCTTTTCCATTTTTTAATGTGTTATACTCCATATAGATATGCATTATTTTATGCCCTTTTATTTATTGTGATATGTAGGTCTGGTGCTAGTGGTGAGGTGGCAAATCAACAAGTGCATATGCCTGGAATTTTGCCTAAAGTTCCGGGCCGGTTCTACTATTATTTTGGAAAACCAATTGAAACAGAAGGTATGCTTTTCCCCTATGCTTATTTCATTGACAGGAATACTCATGAAGTTTGTGATGGTAAATTTTGTTTTGCCAACTTCAATTTATTGAGATATTGTTTGACAGGAAGGAAACTGGAACTTAAGGACAGGGAGAAATCTCAAGAATTATATATTGAAGTGCAATCTGAGGTTGAGAGATGCATAGCTTATTTAAAGGAGAAACGAGAAAGCGATCCTTACAGAAGTATACTATCGCGGTTATTATACCAAGCTACACATGGTTTTACATCTGATATTCCAACATTTGAAATTTGATTGTTCTGTAAAAAAAAATAGTAATTTTATAATTTTGATATAGAAAGTTCCATAGGTTAGAAAGGCAAACTTTGTAATTTGCCAATAGTTTTACAGGTATTGTTTTTTACCAGAAGGCATGATTGCTCATAGAAGGTTTGGACCATTGTGCAGTTCTTCCTATAGTTAAAATAAAATAGCAGCAAATGCAAAAAAAAAAAAATAGATAATTGAGAAAGGAACACACTCAAGTTTGTATGTAAATTTGTCATTTTTTATTCTTGGACCATGTGCAGTGGGAGGGAACTAAGTATCAATTTATATCATTTCCTATAAGGCTATAACCCATAGTGAAACTATATGTCTCTAGTCTCTATACCTATATTATACATCAAAAGTTTGGAATTTATTCTAAGACTTCCTATGGTTAGTGTTTTGTTTGGATGATTATTTGTTTCTTTTGAGAATTTTATTCTTAATCTGAAAACTTGTGTTATAGAAGTTAGTTAGTTGTTATAGTCTTATGGAAGTTAGTTTGTTAGTTAGCTAATTAAGGTTGTTGTAGGGCTATTTTTATAAATAGAAGAACACAATGTGGAATGAATATATATATGGCTTCATTTTGCCCAAAAATTAGTAAGACAATAAAATCCATTTTGCCCAACATATGTGAGAGGTTCATATTAGACAAATTCTCTTATTTTAAAAAGATTTAATTAACCTTTGTAAATAATCTCTACCCTATAATCTTGTTGGGTACGGTACCAAGAGATGAAAATAGGCCAAACCAATTGGTAGGGGCCTATGGCTTAGTCTACATGAGGTGAGGTCCAAAACACACATGTACTTTTATTTATAGAGAAACATTAGATTTTTTAGAAGTCTATTTAACAAAAAATCAAATTGCATATGTATTTAAAAACCATTTTAGACTTATTTAAAAAAATGTCATACTAAACGTTCAAAGATGGCAAACTCAACATAAAAATAATTCTATAATAGGCTACATGTTCAAGTCTTGAATTATTTAACCAGATCATACATAGACCTTATAAAACACCTCACCAAGCAAGATTAACACGCGTTGGAGTGCGACCAAAAAGAGCTTGCTAAGAGAAAACAATAACCTTCGATGGAGCCTAACTATCCCATACCTTTGTGATTGCCTCGGCCAAACTCAACCCAAACAAAGGAGGCGAGATAAAACGTTTATAGAAAATTTCGTATAAAAGACTAACCGTAAAAGTTTCTCCATAAATGCAAATCCACAAGTCGTCCTTCTTAGTAATCGGAACCGGCTCGATAGTCTCCAAAAGCTTCATAAAAAGCTCCTCTTCCCAAGCAAAAAAGCTCCTTCTCCACTTAAGACGCCATAGCCAAGTATCATTCACCGAATCTCCCATATCCATAACACTAAGGTTCGGTTGAAGCCGAACTTTACAAAGAGGCGAGGAAAGGTAACACAAAGAGGTTCACGGCCCGCCCAAACATCCAACCAAAATCTTGTAGCTCCCCCATTCCTTACCTTCCTCACAAACACTTCTTGAGTTCAAAAATTTCTACCGTAAAAAAAAAAAAAAATTTTGGTCACTCAAAAATTATAAATTAATTTATATATTCACCTTATAATATAATAATTTTTACCATTAACATAACATTACCAACAAAATGGGTTCCTTCATTTTTTTTTAACATCAATAATGAATAGTTAATAATTAATAATAATAATATTAATAATAATAAAATTATTCAAGCAAATTAAACGGTATATTAACTAAACAAAACGAGATTAAACAAACAGAAACTAAATTTATCAAAGATATTAAAGAAAAAACAACTAATAACATCATCATAGTAACTTGAGATTTGAAGTGAACAACCTCAACACTTAAAAACAAAATTAAACCCTAAGATTCCTTTTTGATCATCCATCTATAACAGAATCATGTGAAAGAAAAAACCCTCTTCATTTCCACCAATGAGTCATCATAATCATAGTACTAATTAACTATCTAAAACCATAACAGAAAAGAGGATAATGTTTTTTTTTTTTTGAAACATAGAAATTACTAACAACAAAACCTTAAAAAAATGAAAACTTTTTTTCTCACAAGTGAAGTGTGAGGTCAAGATTGATATTGTCAGAAGCATCAACAAATTGTTCATGAGATGGAGAAGCAGAAACAGCAGCAGTAGAAGCATTGTTGTAGAAAACATGTTGATCAGAAAATGAAGCAGAAGAAGCATTAAAAGGAACCATAGGAAAAGTGTTTGTTGGAACATGGTATTGTTGATGATGAAACTGTGAAGATGGTGGTTGTTCCATTTCACGGTTTTGCCAATAAGGGTATTCATAATGATGATTAAAAAAACCACCTTGATATTGTTGTTCATGAGACATAGTTAAGGTTTTTGGTTCATTCATGAGTTGTTGTTGTTGTGGTGGTGGTGAGAAAGAGACAGTACCATTGTTGTTGTTGTTGTTGTTGTTGAGGTTGATGGTTCTTGTTCTAGCAGCAGCTCTTTCAAGTTTGTGAGCATTTTGGTGACCACCAAGAGCTTGAGAAGTGTAGAACTTTCTATGACAAAAATGGCATTGAAAAGTTCTTGTTGTTGAAGATGAAGAGGATCTTCTAGCACCTCTTGATGATGAAGATGGTTGTTGTTGTTGTTGTTTGAAGAACTCATAGATGGAAGAAGAAGAAGAAGGATCTGCCATATTTGCAGAGAAAAAGTGTTTGTGTTTTTGGAAGAAAGAAAGGAACAAATTGAAGAGTTTTTCTCTGAGAAATACTGAAGAATGAACAGAGAGTGTTTGTTATATAAAACTTGATATGATTGGTTTAATTTTTAAAATTACCGATTTGCCTACCCTTTATGGATATACATCAATTACCCCCTTTTCTCGGACAGAATCTTTTTCTACAAATTATTGCTTGTAATAACAAAAACAAACTATAACTTGAGTGATGAAATTATTGGGTAAAAATTATTTAGTTTATTATGATGAGTCAGCTAAAAATTAGAGGTAAATTTTGAAAATTGATATTGTGGGAAAGTAACTTTATTATAACATGTATTAATACTTGAGTGATAAAATTATTGGGTATTTTTTTAGATAAAGGAACATAATATCAAGATATTGAAAAAGAAAAAAAAGAAGAGATTTTTCGAATTTAGTTTTAATTTGTTTGAAGGAATATAGTTAAGTGAGCAATCATTAATTAAAAAATGAAGCATATTCAGATGGTATGTGCGCGCTTTTGGTATACGCGCCCATAACAAAAATATTTATCATAAAAATTCGTTTTATAATAATAAAGGTGTAATAATATTGTTGCTCGGATAGTGCATTTGGTAGCAACTAAAAATATTAATGGATAATCACTAATAATGTATGAGTCTAACTACTAACCTCTTGAGAAGAATGAGTGAAGAAATTTTGATCTTGATCTTTAATCTTGTACATATAATGTAATGTTACTATTAACAAATATATGTCTATGAGGACTTGTTTAGAAATGTTAATTTGTACCTTAAAAATACATGTTAACATGTAAGTTAGAAATTTTGTATCCAACTTTAAAGAAATTTAAAATTTATTTTTTAAGAGAGAGACTAACAAGTTCTTTTTTTAAAAAATAAAAAGTTACTATTGCCAAAAGAAACTAACTAGTCACTAATTGTATTTTATATAGTTACTTAAAGACAAGACATATGACAAATTAATGTTTAAAATTAAATAGCAATTATGCCATTAATTAAATAAAAAAAATATTGATTAAAAAGTATATATATAAATGGTTGAACTAGATATAGTGAAGTGGTACGTAGTACATAGTGAACAAGAGATGAAGTGTTGTTCATGAAAGAAAGAAGAAGTGAAACTAATTAATTTATCCAAGTATATATATGCATATAGTTGTTCATAATTTAGATTGAGTTGAATTAAATAAGCAAACTCAACACAAGTTATAAGAATGAGAGAAATGAGTGAAAAAAGGGTAGAATAGGAATAATGAAAAAGAAAGAAAAGGAATAGAAAGAGTGATCTTAAATAGGACAAAGAAGAAAGTAGTGGGATGAAAGCACTCACACAACACATCACACTGAATAATAGCAGTAGTAAGTAAGTAATAATAGTAGTACTACAAATTCACACTACTTTGCAATTGCCAATTGCATATTTGCATTGCAAAACCATTCCACATATTCTGTACAGTGCCAACTCATAATTAATCTCTTTTATTTTGTCGTATCCTCTCTTTGTGCGACAACAAACCAAAACGGTTAGGAAGGGTATATCTATGCCTTCACCTATGTACGTGTTACATTACTAATACTACTCGGGTGGCCCATGTGGTATTAGAGACTATCACATATCATCAAAAGTTTTAAAAAAGATTGCGGTTGCATATCGGTTACGTAAAGATTTTCGCGATTTCGGTCAGTACAGGTTTTACGACACTAACTGCAGTCGTCGCGGTGTGAATTAATCATAATTTGTATTTTAATATAAAAAACGGTGATAACAGTAACGGTATCGGCACTTGCCAAAACTGTTTTGTCGCGGCTGTTTTCGCGGTCATAGATCTTTATTTAAAATCTTGCATATGATATATACCCGGTATAGATTTTTTTATCGTAAATGTGTGTTACAGTTACGATTTTCAACTGTTCGATTTAAATAAATAGTTGAAACTGTTTTATCGTGCAAATAATTTAGATTGTCCAATCTCAAATTAACGACTAAAATTTATTATCATGTAAAACTGTGTAAATTGTCAACCGCAGGAAATTTTCATCCTATGCCATATGTAAATTGTACAAACTACAAAGAGTATATAGTGCATCAGTGCATGCCATTTTTTTTTTTTAAGAAGTTAAATTAGCCCATTTAAATTAGTATCAGAGAAAATCGAACCTAAGACTTTAAGGAGAAGTATACTTTCAAGTCCCAAATCAATATAACCCGACCAACCCAAATGGGTTAGTGCATGCCAATGTTGAGTTCAAGATTGTACAAATTAAAGGATAAAATATAGATTTAAAATTCAAAACTTTTAGCTTACGGTAACAGCGAAGAGGCTGCTCTCTCTTTCAAGCATATGAAGGGAATGTTCCATGATATAAGGAAGGAAAATGTTGTTAATTATATTAGACAAAAACAATTGTCCAATTTAATTTGGTTTCTAAAAGTTATTTTTTTACACAAATAAACTTAAATTCATTTTATTCGTAAGAATAATTTCAATACATAGTGGACAATAATTATAAGATTGAGGACTGACGATAAAACGAGTTGCTTGAGCTAACCGGTTTACTTGTTTTCTAACATAACCGACTCTATAATTTTTGCTTAGACATAACAACTTACGACACATATCAATCAATTTACCGAACTTAAAACTTAATAGTTAGACTCGCACATATTAAATATGTAGTAGGATTAGAGAATTTTAAATTTAAACTTAAATACTTACAAATTAGCGTTCATGCAGCTACTAACTAATTAAATTGTACTTACAAAAACAAAAAACTATCCATATTTAATCTCTAATCTCTAACAATATAGAAAATGTGTATTTTAATCCATGATATGATGTTGAATCTAGAATTGAATAAACTTATTTACGTCAAAAATACAATGTTACCAAGTGGTATAATGGTTCCTTAAAAAACAGCCTAACCCACTAAATAAATGTTACACACTAGTACTTGTCCAAATTTCTATTTATGCAAAATAAGAATGTGACAAGTAAAAGGAGAGAAGAAAACGTGTGAATAAATTGTGAATGTGAAAGAAAAAAAGGAATATATAAGTGTTTTTATGGAAAAAAATATAATTTTATTTGTATAAAAGAATCAAGAATCTTATGTATGAAAGATGGAATAGTCACCAAAGCACCTAGATATGACAAAGACATTTGATTAGTTGATAGGTGGCTGAGGTGAGTGTGTATATGTTATGTTGTGTTGCCTTCACTCTCTCACATTTTAGCTCTGCAAACTAATTACACTCTTACTGATCGAAATGACTTAAGTTAGTAACACTATCTATGTTTTTAAATATTAATCTTATATCAAAAAAAAAAAAAAAATTAATCATCAGCATACTCTTAATTATAGTACTTTTTTTTTAACAATTTCTAATAAATATTTTAAAAAACATCATCTCATTCCTTTTCTTAATTATAAAATTATAAAAATAATATTAATCGTTGACAAATTTAATACAACAATTAACTTTTTTAATCTCTATAATTTTTTTAAAAGAGTTTTATATTTAAAAACAAAGTAAGTAAGTGTATTATATAAAATATAAATGCTGTAATTGTGAAGTAGAGTCTTGATCCAAGTGATCAATTTGGTCACATTAATTTCTCAATGCATCCCACCAATCAAATTAGATGATGGATGAATATGTCGTCATCAAATGGGTCCAAGTGTCATGTTCCACACTTTCCTTAATGGGTTTGTTCTATGATGTTATGTTATGCCTCCAATTTGCACTCTCATTGCTCCTTCTCTTTGGTTGAAGTCCCATGATGATGAATTACATATACCATTTCAAAAACATTTGGTTACACTCATTGGCGGAGCCAGCAATTATATTAAGTCCGGACAAAATTTTTGTTTACAAAAAAAATCTCAGTCTTTCCTTAAATTAATCTCTAAAAATTTCAGTTTATCTCAGTGTTGAATAAAAATCTTAGTTTTATTCTAAATTAACTGCTAAAAATCTCAATTTTGCCATAAACTAATCCCTAAAAATTTCAATTTATCTCAGTATTGAATAAAAAAACTCAATTTTGTCATAAACTAACCCTTAAAAATCTCAATTTTACCATAAACTAATCCCTAAAAATACCAAAATATTTTCGCGGGAGCCCGAGCACCTGCCCGGGCTTGCCCTTGAGTAGCTTCGCCTATGGTTACACTCACAAAACATTAAATATGTTTTTGTTCCATATAGTTTTTCAGAATTTTATTTTTAGTTCCTGAAGATTTTTTTGCACTTTTTAGTCTTGAAGTTTTTTCTTTCAATATTTTAGTCTTTATTTCTCATTCAACTCATACATATCATTCGAAATTTTCAATTTTTTTCTGCAGTCATATTTAGTACATTATATGAATCTTTCTTACAAAAGTTTACATTTTTTTAACAAGAGATGAATTAAATATGAATTTTTTCTCAAATGACACATAAAACTTCATAAATAATTCATCTTATGTTAAAAAATTCTAAATTTTTATCGAGATGTTATTATATACTTATATAAACATGAATACAAAAAATCATTCAAAAATGTGAAAGTATACAAGAGTTTGAATAAAATTAGGGACTAAAAACACTGACAGAAAAAAATTCAGAGACTAAAAAATACAAAAAAAATCTTCAAAAACTAAAAACAAAATTCTGAGAAACTATAGGGATCAAAAACATATTTAACTCCAAAAAATATTACTATATCATTTAATAATTTAAAATGTAAATATTATTTAATTACTTTTTAAAATACTTATTTTTTTGTTTTTGCCACCAGTTGAATCTGGTTCGAGGGTCAGTTTTGGTATCAAGTGGTTCCAGCTCCCTCCCGATCGCAGTTACAGGGGATCGAACTGTGGTCCTCCCTACCAAGTTCAATTCATTCTTTGGAACTTAAAAGTGTGATCAAATGTAATTTTTTTTAGTCACGTTACTATTTAAAAATATCCCCATCGACTCTATGCTTAGCCCAAGGAAACAATATATGGCTTCACACGATCTTTTATGGTCATGTGACAAATTTATTTATTTTTTTTAGAGTTTTGCATGCAAATTAAAAAATAATAGCAATAGCAATTGAAGGATCAAGTCTATATAATAGCAATTTAAATATTGTATATATATCATTGGATTTCGTAATATACCATATTGCTCCTATAGTCTAATAGATGGTATCAAGTCCTAACCATTAGCTCCCTCAACTGGATTCAACACCCGCTGTTCCTTTTTCCTTAATTTACAGCAAGCATCAATGGCCATTTCAAGCAACACAATCTGATGCCATTTCTAGTCCAACGAATCCAAAGGGTTGACAACAGCTACAAAATCCAATAACAACACAACCAGATGATAGATCAAAATCTATAACATGAAGCTCAAAACCAACCAACCAGTATCGCAAAAACGGAACCTTGAATCGCAAGAGGTGATAACCTAACAACCGCAACTTCACCGGAAACGATAACCGGAGACACGGCCATGGAAACCTTCGACACTTCTATGTCTATGACGAACGCCTGCCTCCCACAAACCCGCTTGCAAACAAATATGAATTTTGAACCGTACCCAGAAACAGATTAGTCCGTACCACCAATCACCGGTGCAGCAACCGCTGAAAGGATCAATGCTAGCTTGAGTGTTGTGGATGGCCTACGCCAATCTTCGCACCATCCATCACAATCACTACATCGTGAGACCTTAGGGAGGGGGAAGAAAAGCACGACCACTGAGAGAGCTCTTATGGTGTGAAAGGAGGCACTACCGATCTATTGGAGAGGTGGCCGAACTTGAAGGGTGGTGGCAACATATGAGGAAGAATGAAAGAAAATCAAAATGAGTTGATCCGTTACAATCTATGTTCTATTAATTAATTTGTTGTTCCTTCATTATTTGATGACGAGTTTTTCATCTCACCGCACCCATAACATTTTAGGCAAGTTCCGCCACTATGTATGAACAGTATATGTTTTTGCGATATAAGTAAATTTTTATGATACATCAAAATATAAACTGCAAAATTTTGATTGTAGAAATCTCATCTTATAAGACATTCATTACTGCCTACAATTTTAAGGCAAATGCTAGGACTTGTTTATGAATCAAATATAAAAAACATTGATACTCAATTTTTTGAAAAATATTAAAATTGTTATTTTCAAGCCAAAGTTTCTATTTCTTTTTTAACAACTGCTCTAAGAACACTGCTACCTACCAAGACCTTGTTTTAAAATATAAAAGGTATTTGTATGCTAACATAATCTTTTAAAATTGCAATGCCCTTAGAAATAATTGGAGGGATGCAATTATCAAGTTCCACAAAACATTCCAACATCACTTTTCATGTTAAGTGATGAATTATTTAAGCAATTGACAATAGTTAACCCATTAAATTATTGACATTGTTGAAGTATTTACAAGAGGAAGAGGGTCAGTGCTATTTTTCAAGGACAGTGGCCTCAAGTAAAGGCCAACCAGCAGCATGTAAACTATGTACAAAGAGGGTCAGCAAAAGCAGCATGCTTTTGAGGAAGAGAAGGATGTAAACTACAATTTTCAGTTGAGGTCGAAGTATCTTGGATCTTCAGGGAAATGGTATTCCACATTCATCTGCCAAACAACAGAGTTAAACCTTGTGAGACACTATAGGCAGACCAAAAATGCACACAAATTGAGGCAGAACAAGAGATCAATTATCTTATCATGTCCTGCACCTGGCAGGAATAAGAGCCAACAATGTAACATTGATATATATATATATATATATATATATATATATATATACACATTTTGATCCAACATTGCTAAAAGAGCATAGAGGTTGTTTTTTATCATCATTATTTGGTTTTAGTACAAGTAATATTTCATTATATGATATTAGTCACTACAATATGAAATTCATGTCATTTTCCAAAGACTAAAAGGAGTCCGCGTATTAGATGGACTACCAATGTTATATCATAAATCATATTTTTATCCAAATCATTGACCTCTTAGTCTTTCGTAATAGTTTCATCTATAGTTCCTCGGATTTCCTCTTCCTATAGCAATGGAGCTGCTCTCCATTTGATCTACTCCCTATACATGCTATGCTCAAACCACCCAAATAGAGATTCAACCATCATTTATAGAATAGATGTTACCCCAAGTCTCTCTAATGCTATCAATCATAATCTTATCTTACCTAATATTTCAACTCATCCATCGCAATATTCTTATCTACCGTTTTGCACAGTATACCCAAGATGTCTAAGCAGTGGGAGTTGTGGTATGGTATGGTCTTCAACTTACACCTCTATGCTAGAGGTTCTTCGCCTTTTGTTCCACTTATCCATATTCCCTGTCTTACTTCTACTCAAATGGAAGACATATGCTTTGTAAAGTTCGTCTCCATTTATTTCCTATCTCAGACTCTCCAAGTAGGACAACATTTTCTACAAAAAGTATCCTATGCCAACTCTTAAATATGATCGGTAAGTACATCTTCTAAGAATGCGTGGCTTCACCATGCATTCTAACACGAATTGTGGCCCCTCATACTATGATCATAGATAACCTTTCTTTTCTAGAGCTTAACACAAACCTACGACGGGACCCTATCATATATGACTTCACCAAATCAATGGAAGTCATGCGCAAGTCTTTTTTATCCCTCTATATTGCTCTGTCACTTCTTGAAGCAAGTAGCAAAAAAACGAATTGTTTTCAATCATTTTTGTTTCTTAGTTTCTTCTCAACCACCCTTTCCCATAGTTTTTTAGTATTGCTCATTAGTGTAATTGTCCTATAATTTGCGCAGTTCTGTATATCTCTCTTGTGTTGTTATAAATTGGAATTAAAGTGTTTCTCCTCCATTTGAAATCTAAAACGAACAGTTTATCATGGAGAAAATGTCAAACTTAAAGAGAAAAATAAACCATAACTTAACAGGAAGAAGTAAATTAATAGTTTTCCACATCCAAAGAGTGAAGCGATATTGCTTTTGATAGCTTTAGCATGACAAAGAAAAATATGCAATAATTTGGTAAAGCCACCATATAAGCATATACATACCTTTCCCTCGTCAGCATCTGAATGACGCTGAGGGAACACAACCTTTAAATCATTACACAAGTAGAATCTCCGTTCTCCTTCAATGTCCAATCCCGCTTTTTCTTGAAAACTAAAACTGCATTTTTTAACTGATTTACTGGTCTTCTTAGGAGAAGGGCAGATAAAACGAAGGTGTAGAGCATAACGAAGTGGACCAGCACTACTAGAATTTTTTGAATAGGAATTTAATGATTTCCCTGATTCATCACATGTTTTCTCCCAAGACTCCTTTCTTTCAGTCTTCTCACATTCATCGGTTGAGCTTCCATGATCAAGCTTTACTGAGGAAGGGACTCCCAGTATTTTCATGTCTGGAGATTTCATTGAAGAATCCTCTTTGTTTAGTAAATTCATCAAACTAGAACCTTTAGTGTTTCTCTGATTTTCAGATTTTGTTTTACTTTCAATATCAACCGCATCTGAGTGCATTACTTCCCCACTACACGGGATGTCCTGATTCTTTTGCACTAGTGGAATCTCCTTTTCATTTCCACTGCCCAAACCGGATGAACTGTTTTTCAACTGAGGGGAAGTTGAGCTAGAAGACTCGAGAGTGATTTTCTGGCGCAAGAATGTCTGCTCAGTTATAAACAAGAAATCAGAAACTGATAAACAACCAAGTAAATGCAATATGATTTTAAAACATAATAAGAGCATACATAATATGGAAACATTCATGTATGTAAGTTTGAAGGTGGAAAAAGAGATAAATGAACTCAGTTCCAAACGTATCTAGTCCACTAGGATAAACGACGTGGCATTCATCAAATTAAAATTGTCGAGAACGTCAGTGAAGATCTATAATCCTAGTTTTCATCCTAGCTAAACTTCTAGGTTGAAACCAGCAATTCTGAAGCCATTTTTTTTACACAACATAACTGAAAAAAAAGAGTAAATTTCTATGTCAATCTTCCAGAGATTTAAGAGGCATCGAGTAGACCTTCTATTTATAAATATATCGAATCAATGTCAGGTTTAAGCCATCAAATTAGTCCTGAAAATGACAGACTACATTATCATTGAACGACCTACCTCAACCCTACAAAGTCTTCAAATTTGAGTTAGAACTAACTCAGTCCTACAAAACCGGCTTGTTAAGAATGTATCTCATTTATAATCATTTGTTTAGGAGATATTTCATCCAATGAGTACACATCCCCCGGACTAAACATGTGTGGCCCAAGTGACCCGATAGCATGTAGCCCAACGGATATATGATAGGCTCAAATACCATCGTAAAATTTGGGTTAAACACAACTCTACTGTACAAAACAGTTCGTAAGGTGAGTTAGGTTAAACAAACAAAATCATGAAGATAAGGAAATATGGAAACTAATTGTAATAGACAATCTAAGATACTCTAAACATTCTATGATAGATAAAATAATGATGTGGTCAGATAATTTTTAGATGTGCTAACATTGATAAACAGAGGATCAATACTTTGGAGGACAAAAATGGACATTTGCTCTCAAGAAATCTAATGTGATCTTATATCATTAATTTAGCTTAAGAACATTATAAAATGTGACAAGTATCTATTTGAAAAAAATAAAAAAAGAACCATTATAAGTTATGAACCACAAACATGTATCAATTGTCCCCAGCTAAAAAATAGAACTTGAATTTTCATAACCCCTGAACCTTCCTTTTCAAGTTATCCCCGTACTGCTAAAAATTAGTATATTCCTACATTTGAATATCTATGTTACAGTACATGACAACCGCCTATGCATCTCTAAGTTGCAGTACATTCTATGCACCTCTAAGCCATTGAATGTGGCAGTACATGCTATGCACCTCTAAGTTGCAAGCTTTGCTTTATTATTATTAGATCCTCATTAACACTCATAAGAGAAGCCAAAGTAAAAAGAACCTGGAAATTAGCATCTTTCAGATCCTGACAGCAATAAATAATTATAAGTGAATACATGTTTTATTAAGAATATTTCCATTTATTTATTAATTATGCATATTTTAGTATTTATACTGTAAATCAAACCTGTGCAAGTCAATTTCTTTAGAAGAAATGAGGCCTTACAACCACCCTTTCATCGCCAAAGGAAATAGAGTAGAACACACCCTTGACATTGTAGTCTCATTATATTTCTTTTGTGGTGAAAGGAAGTTTTATTATGTTCTGTTATGTAACTTATGTCTTTTCAGTACTTTATTTTTTACAACATGATTTCCATTTGGTTGTGTTTCAATAATTCATTTCAGTCTTATTTAATGTTGCTTAAGACTTTGTAACAGATATAACTTATAAGGATTAATTTCCTTTTGGCATTCTGAATTAAAACAATGTCCATGTCAATTGAGTCAGAGATTCATCCAGACTGCAATATCTTACTTTGGTACCAGACGGCATGTCACTCAAATCATAATTGCAAAAGAAAGTGTGAAGGGGAGTCTTTTCTGGATTGCTTAGCACCTGCAGAGAGCAACCAAAGGAAAGTGTAAGGTACTCTTGCATAAAAGATGCCAATTTTTACAAATATCATGGAAATTCAAGAATTGAATATGTAAAAAAGACTACAAGATAAGATCATTATTGAAGCACCATATATATTTGGAAGAAGGTAATGTACTGAGAATACACATAGAAGCCTAGTCCAATCACATCAAACCTTTTCCATCTCTTCCCTCCAAAAATATCTCATTAAACATAGGACAATGATGATATGCATACATATACATTTATATAAGAAAATGAAAGCAAGCAGTGCATTCTTATCAACTGACCTAATGAAAAGTCCATTCTCTTGGCACCGGAAATCAAAATAATTCTTGCCACCAAAAAATATATAACGACAATACACTTGTTACTCAGTGTAATGTTTATCCATACAGATATACGACAAAGGCTCTAACAGTAACAGGTTTGTTTGAAGACATTCAGATAGAAGGGCTAAAATTGAAAAGTGAAACAAGTATATCAGTACCAGCTGAATTCTTCCTTTCATTGGTATACGGAAACGGCTTTTGACACTTTGTGAATCATCATTTCTAACCCCTCGTTTCAAAAGTTGGCCTCTAAACTTGTTTGATGATGAATTTCCCGCAAGATCTATGGATGCATAATACAATAGATAGGAATCTCCATCCACACTAGTAACAGAAAATGGAAGCTTCTGTGATTTAGGAGAGAAGTTTCCACCAGAAATACTTAACACAGCCAGAAAACCATCGAGTTTCTACAGATACAAGAGAATAGTAACATGTAACTGTCGGTCAGTTTTTGTTAAAAAAAATCCAGTCAACCTAAGTATAGAATCATGCACAAGAACATTTATAGTAAAGTAATTGCTTTTTGGCGTATATACAAACCTTACTATGGCTTCCGGATACGAACCGGCCAGATAAAAGAGACTCCTCAAATGAACCAACCAAAGACCTCCTGACTGAAAGTCCACTTAAACTTCTAGTGAACCTCATGGAGTTAGAGGTGGGAGCTGATTCCTGAGAAACTGGCCAATTCGTGCAAGAAATTTCATCCAGAGAAGATGGACAAAAATCTTTGAACGAGAATTCAACATCCTCAAAAGATGCATGTGAAATTTCTAAATCATCGTCTTTATTATTTAACATAAGGTATGAACTAGAATTGTCTAGTGTTTCTTCACTCCGTAAAGTTATATTGCAATTCTTTATCTCTTCAGTGACACTCCTGCATCGTGCAGCAGTTTTCATTCTTTCGGAAAATCTAGGACCCAGAGGTGACAACGAAAGAGGAGAGCTCACAGGAGAGCTCACAGGAGATACAGATATTATGCCACTTTGAGGTCTAACCACAATACTTGATTCTCTTAGGTGTTCAATTCTAAGAGTTGGTGAACTACCCTGGGATATGAAGCCTCTATTTTCTAGCAAAGGACCATCAGTTTGGAAAAGAGATTCTCTACTTTGTTGTAGGTTTTTCTGCTCGAAGCAATTTGTTAAGGACCAAGAAGGCATTGTATAACTGCTTTTACATCCAATATTTGCCTTCTTATTATCTTGTGCAGTGGACTTTCTAATATTATCATTCTTAACGAGGGAAAAAGCCTCGTTATTTCTGCTTCCTATGTCAAGAGAATCGCCTTTGAAATGACTCGGGGAGAGCATACTGCTCAGTGGAGATAAAAGTCGTTTCCTGACCAATGAAGTGGCAGATTCAGTGTCATTGGCTGAGATACCGGCAAAAGAATAATGGATATTTGCAGCTGGAACTTCCGTGATTCCATCAGTTAAAGAGCTTGTTCTGCCTGCTTCAAAACCGACAACCCTGGAAGCAGGAGTATGAACCCTTCGTTCACTTTTTGAACCAGAAAGAGTATTTCTATCACACGAACCAATCTTTAAACTGTGGACATTGGAAGTGACTTCCATGGCTCCTCTATAAAATGTGTTATCCGAAACATTTGACATTTCTAATGAGGCATTCTTGGGAAAATCATCAAATGAGGATCCAAGGGTACACGCAACATACCCGTGAGTGTTTACACTATTCATGCTTCTTATAGAAGAGGGGCTTGCATCCGAAAACTGAGGCGAACTATTTGAAGCTACCCCCAAAAGTTCAACCTTTTCAGCAGCTTCACTTGAGGGTATTTGTGGCAAACCCATCCTTAATATTTAAGTCACTAAATCCTGAACTAGTTCTATTGCTAAAAAGATGAAAAACTTGCTTGAAATTATCAATGTGATCCTTCGGCAAGGTCTTAAATGTTCATTTCACCGCTTGCCAGTTTACCAGACGGTCACATCACGCTAAGACGCACAACATAAACTAACAACTACAATCCTACCAGGTCCACTCTTCAACTATTTATGCTACCTATTAACAACTACAATTGGAATGCTATCATACCAATCAAGAAATTCTAAACCTACAAGAATTTCATACAGTGCTATGTATATATAGCAGCGAAATCCATGTTTGAGACATTGCAATCATCATTTCTTTTGCAGGGCATGATGATATATATCCAAGAACTGCAAACGGAACAAATCTCGCGATCTCCATACTGGCAGCAGATGAAGCCGAAACAATCCATAGTGGATGACCAATTCATGGCCTATCAGTAAAACAACAATTCAATAATCACATCAGTAATCTGAGTTCACAAAGCTAAAAGAAAAACCACAGCAAAACAGATACATAGCTCACACTTTTCTCAAATTCAACACTTGCTAATAAATCATATTTACGATACATATTTTCAAGAAACAGAAGTTCATAATCCAAACAAAATTGAAAGCAATCAACAATCAGATTGAAGGAAATGTGGAACAATGAAAATAACATACATAGAAAAAGGAAAGTTGAAAAAATGATCTATCTTAAGAGCAAATTGTGAAGATTAAGTAAGAATAATAAATAACATTAAACAAAATGTTTCTTTTGAAACAACCAACATGAAGAAAAAAAGGAAAACGTTGATCAAAAGAAAATGGTAACCCCTCAAGCTTTTGAGTTGTCATCTACTACAAGCAAAGATGTTATAAATATATATATATATATATATATTTTTATTAAACCCCCTTGAGCAGAACAACAAAAACTCATAACCCAAAAAAATAAAAACTAATTATAAAAAACAAATAAATAAATAAATAAATAAATAAATAAATAAATAAAAAGCAGTTTTGCGATGATCCCATAAACCCCAAAAGAGCAAAAATGAACAAAATGAAAGAAAAATGAAACCAAGTAGAACAAAATTGAAGATGATCGAGTTAAAAACAATAAAACGCACCAAAGGAGGTTAGAACAAGAAGAATCCAGAAGAAAACTCATGAAAATAACCCTTCTGCAATTGAACCTTGAGATCAAATAAATAACAACCCAATAAAGAAAAAAGAAAAATAAGCAAAAGGGTATTGTAAAAAATAAATATTTTGATTTGGGTTGTTGAAATTGCAGAAGGTGAAAAATGAAGATGAGATAAGGGATGGTGGGTTAGGTGTTTGGCAATGGAATTTGGGTGTGATTGTGAAGTTGAAGAATGAGGCATGTGTGTGTATATGTATCTATGTGCCCACAACAACATTTACATCTGTCCAATGTTTATGTTTGTTTATGTAAATCAAATCAAAAAAATATACACACAAATTTTAGCCTTAATCTCATCATTCCCACCGCACACACAGCCACTTGCTTTGCCATCAATATTTTGATGTAATTATTAATGTAATTAGAATAGAAAACACTAATTACAAATTTAATTATTAATATAATAAGTAAATAGTAGTTTAAAGAAACTTTATTTTTTGTTATCTCTCTGTCACTCACCGTCATGTATAGTACATTTTGTCTATTCTTTTATGCTTATCTTTTCTTTTCTTTTTACTTATACATTCTGTTACCTTTTTTTAGTTTTTTATTTTTTGCTATTGGGTTCCATCATGATTCATGATAAGATAACCGGTGGAAATTGGAAAAGGTATAGGTTTTGTTTTTTAAAATTTGAAATTCATATTATAATGTGACTTTGAATTTGTAATTCAAGGGTTTGAATTTGTTTCTTTTTGACATTTTTATTAGTAGCAGTAGCAGACACTGTCCTTTGAAGAATATAAAAAAAATGTGAATGAAGGTTAAACTGTGTATAAAGGGACAATATCACGACTTTGTTAACGGAATTGGACTATAATGATGCGTGTTTGAGTTGTCCTTATCTTCTGCTGCATGCATTTATTTTTGGTTAAATAATGTAGTATCATATTGTTGTTGGTCATGATTTGATATAACCATGATTTAAACGATATCCATCCAATACAGATAATTTAAACGGTGAAACAACATTTTATACACGTAATTGTAAACTTATCAAATGATATGAAACGCAAAATTAGATATATGGTTAGGCCCAAAATGCTTAAAGAAACTATAGGATAACATAGGACATAACACTGAACAATTTTTTGTCTTGTTTAGAAGATAAAAATTTTCAGTTTTTATGCAGTTCCAATTTGTCTAGCACTTGAATAATTTTAAAATCACACACATTACACTAGAGTTGTCCTATTCAATCCCTATTTTTTAGCATATAAAAATCCCATCCAGTCCCAATTTTTAGCATATCAAACATACTCTATCTTTTTAACGAAATAAACTTCTAAAAAATCTCAACCATGTTTAAATCTGAATGGATAAATGGCATTTTTTCTCCATCTGAATAAATAAATACAGATGGAACTTATTTTTAAGAATTGTGGGAAAAAAAAAAAGCTCACTTAAATTTGACATAGGCTAGGCCATAAATCACTATCAGTTGAGCTGACATGACCAATTTTCACCCATACCTACAATGTTAGACAGACGTTAGCATAAATGCAAGGATCATCACTTCACAAAGATACGTGCATAGTTCAAGCATAGTCATCATCGTACACCTAATTTAGGCATAAAATGACTTCTTTGCAGGTGCCCACCTTCCATTATATGTGGCTCACATGTATCCACCAAAGAGTGCAGTTCAAAGATGATAAGAAAATACATCAAATTGCTGGGAAACAATACCGAATGGATAAAGTTTGTAGAAGCAACATTTCACTGTTTGAGTTTCTCTAATAAAAATACAAAAGTGCCCACATCAAGGGCTAATGAGTTCACCAATGGGAAAATTAAAGTGTTATCTGCTGCTCATTGTCTCGTCAAAGACAAGAGAAGCTAGGAATTCAAAAGGGGGGAGGGGTATTTGTAGATTTACTTTCATCCTCAAAAAGTTGAAGGGATTTAAGTTGGTTTTACTTGGGGATGTGAACAAAATTTTTGATCCGGGATATATACACAATACATCATAAAGACACAATCATGTAGAGTTTAGTTCCCATCAACACTAGTTATTATAGTAAAAATAATAGATACAAATTGAGATGAGAAGCTAAACCATACATAGCATATTTACATATACTTCTTCCCAGAACCTTCTGTTGGGCCAAACCTTCGAATTCCATGCCAGTGATTTTTAGCTTGGACGAGCATGGAATACAAATACTTCATATCATTCACCAGAACTCAGCATCGTGCATGAGATTTAGCTCCCACCTGCATCCACTGAAAAACCTCATACTCACATTTCCCACCAAAATGAAGACGACAAAGTAAAACAGGATGAGTAACTAAGAAAGATGTTGATGAACATAAATTGGGCTAGATCACATGATTGTCAAAGCAAACATCTGAATTCAACGGAAACCATGTTCCTCAATTACGTAAACATTCTAGAAATGAAGGAGCAATCATAAAGAACCTTATCTATATGAAAATGGACTGACAGCTGCAACATAATTTTGAAACAGTTCTCAAGATTATCGATTTACAGAATGAGACAGTCAAAAACATCAAGCAAGAACCATGATATTCAAATGCAATTATTTCCCAAGAATGGCAACAAAATCGTGATAACCAACTTTGATCCTTACACCAATGTATTACTATTTACTACTATTTTAAAATGTGTATATATAGATTCCGCAATTTCATTGTGTTAGGAAATAGAAGTTCTTAACACATTGCGTCACTTATGAAATTCATGTTTAACTGCATCTAGAGAGCAGAGTGAGCATTCAAGCTATTTAACAGGTCATATTCAACAGTGCGAATAATACCAAAGGAAGCTATTGACAGCATCTTTGGAAACATCACTAAGTATTTCGACAATGTATGTAACCATAGAGTGGAAGAAATACAATGCATCACTTTGGGAAGATTCACAAGACTAAAGTCCAGAGGAAGGTGCAACACTAAATACATGAAACAAACATAATTTCTTCTTCAACATTCAACTAAGGCTATAAACATGAGCTGACTGGTGAAGGGTTGTGACTTGCTCACCACTATTTTCTAATGAAACTTGTGATCAAATAATATAATTTTACCAACTGATATTTTGCCTTCAGAGGTTTCCTGACATATCCTAATCCATATTTCTCAGAATAATGGAAACAAACTAAGGCAATATGCATTAACAGTATAAGCTGACTCTGGCACTCCATATATATGAAGACAAGCAGCTAAATTGCGGAAAGTCAAATTTATACAAAATTTAAGATAAAGAAATAGTACTTTACCTTGGATTTCACTAGAGTGAGAAGCTAGTTCGGGTAGAGTTGATACTCTTTGGGATAAAGATGTTAGTGGAGGTGATGCAGCTTCCTCAACCTTTTCTGGAATTTGGTGAGTATGCAAATACTTATTAGTAACATTTAATACCACAGCTCTCTGACTACTTGAGGGTATAGAAAAACTCCGAGAGACAGTGATGGGTGGAGTTGGAAGTGGAGATGCTGAACTTGATACAACTGGAGGAAATTTATTAGTTGCAGGATGCTCTGGATTCCTTAATCCTAATGGAGCAGAGTGACCTATTCGAGAAGATTTAGTTGCCTTGCTGGTTTGATTACCAGGGGGTCTAGGAAGCTCGTGTAGTTCACTTATCCTAGGTGAAGAAACAAGGGGAGGCGAAGCACCAGGAGATGCTTTTGGAGAGGAAGGCTGGGGTATCGGCAGACGCGGAAAACCCCCAGATACAGGTTTTACAGACAATGGCTTATTAGTCAATGGACCTGAAAAAGCATGCCTTTTAATTTTCTTAGTATCAGAAGCATTAAAAATATCAACTTGTGGATGTGATTGTCCCTCTGTCGATGGACGTGGTAACTGAGCGGATGTAGTATCACTGTTGCTTTCTTTGAGAATAGAGGAGTGAGCTCTAGGGATAGCTGGTTCTGACAATTTACCATCAACAAAATCTTTCCCATTCTTTTTTTCCTCCAAATGCGATGAATGCCATAAATCATGTGAAGATGCACTTGCACTTAAGCGTGGTGCAGAACTAGTTTTTGTTTCTCTGATGTTGATAGGTGTAGGAAGTACATAAGCATTAGGCTTTGCTGCAGATGATGACAATATTTGTTTTACTTTTTCAGCTGGGTCAAATTTCTTTTCCGCAAATATTGGAGCTGAATAGCTGCTGACTCTTGGTGGATCTCTATGTGATACTCTAAAATCTCCATGGTTCTTGTCTAAACTTGTCTGCCAGAAGGCAGATTAAAAAAGTATTAGAGGATGAACAAGTCAAATTAGAGAAAAAAATTCAGTTGATGACCGGTTAGACCAAGGCAATAATGAGAATTACATAGTCATTGTTATAATGCTAGACCAATATCCAATAATTAGGTTAAAATAATTATTTCAGTACTTATCCTAAATATAGAGATTTTGATTTGAAATATATAGTATTTGTAGGCCTAAGTAAGGGAGTTGAGGAGCTTTATTTACCTGGATTTTACTTCACAACTAATTTAAGATTTAAATGGGAGTTTCAAATTGGATAAACAAAACTGGTAAGGAATACCTCTGCAGTTTCTGTGGTTGAAGCTCGAACATTTGAACGGCTTGATTCTTCCACCTGCTAATACATAAACAATGATCATAACGAGGTGAATCAATAACACAGATTTTAAAGAAAGACAAAGTGATAGCATCTATCTATAGATGTAAAAAGGTCTAAAATAACCACCGTTAAATGCTTCTATGATATTCCTTTTAAAAAGGTAAGCAATAAGCATTAAACAAAATCAATATGCACCTAGGCATTAAAAGCGTACAATTATGAATAATATTAAATTTCTACCTCTGCTGCATTTGGCGATGTGGGGACAATATATGGCGCATCCTTGTTTGATCTGTAGTTAAAACTCAACTCACCGCCTTCAATGGCCTCATACTCATACTCATTCCCATCATCTTCAAAACTACCTTCACCTTCATCATCTTCAAGGCTACTGAATTGGTAATCAATATGTTGCATCCCGGCAACCAGCCTAACATGTGGCTCAACAGCCTCCAGTGATTTAAGTCCCTTCCGAAAGAAATTCAACTATATTTGAAGTAAAACAAGATGAAAAGATACATCAAGACTAGATCCAAAAAGGATCTCAAAGATTTGAATGAGAAAGGTCTAAAGTTTAACAAAACCTGAGCAGCATGGTGGCGAGCTGCTTGTGTTAGGAGACTACGTGATTGGCCTTGTTTCAGGGATTTTAACCGAAAAGCACAGAGTGTTGCTTCCTCTTCATATTCAGCATGAGCAGCATGCAAATGCTGTAAAGTGATATTTTCACCCTTACCACTTTTTGACTTTCCTTTCTCTTTTTGTTGGGCAATCATGTACTCATAAACCTCTCTGAAAGCAACACAGCAGATTCAGGGAATATTCACATGAGAATAAGACACATAAAACTAATCAGGTTTTGTTAAGTATAGACCTTTTTTCATCACACTGGCGCTTCATGTCCTGCATGATGAACAGAAAGAAAGTGAGATGTAGTAAAAAGTTGACTCTATAAAACATAAAACTATGAAGCAGCAAACTCAATAAATTTTCAAATTTATTTACCACTGTCCTACGCAAGGCAGTCTATATAGTTCCAAAAGGCATCAAAGAGGACATAGTTTTTCATGTCTCAAACTTGAGCTTTGTACTATGGACAACTTTATTATGTTTGGAAAGCCAAGCTTAAAATTAGAGATTGTCAAAGATTATTTATTTGTTGGGTAAATAGTTCAATATTTAAATCTGTCTTCCCGGATATGCTCTACCCAACATCTTGTTAGAGTGAAAGTGCCACTGCTACACTGTCCTCTTCTTTCACCATTCTTTTAAGTTCTGCAATTTTGATCCTACACCTTGCTCAGTACCACTTCAATCTCCACTATTATTGTAAATATCAACCCTCAAATTCCTTACACACACTGCCTATTAAATCATCCAGTGATTAACTACAACTGCATGAAAAGCTTAATAAATCCTCCACACACTACTAACTAATGGATGCGTATTTAATGACACTGGCTTGGCACCATAAGGTGCCAATCAATTTCCCACAATGATCTCAAATAAGAAGGTAGTAAAGCACTTTGAGGAGGGTATATGATATAAGTCTCATGAGATTCATTCAGGATTGTATTCATTAAACAACAGCAAAGGAAATTATACAGTGTTACAAGAAACCAAAACAGCTATTTTTAACATTATACACAGATGTATAAACCCATTAAACCAGAGACGGAGGCAACATAAAACCAACCAGAACGTTACCAACAATATACACACTGATAATGTAATAGGCTTGTATTCCAGTAACATTTTCCCCTGAAGCATTATAAATTCTATGCATTACAATGAGTCCAGATACATTATCTTTTGTTAATTGTATATATGTTGCAATTTAAGGATAGAAAACCACATGTTTTTAGCAACAGTAATTTGGTAATAGCTACTAATAAGTAAAGTTGAAATACTTAAAAAATTAAATAGGGAAATGTGAATACAAACAGAGCATACATATATGCATTAACCATTGCGTGTGCTTTAAATAAACAAATATGACAAATAGAAAAGTACATAAACATACCTCAACAGTTCTTAGTTCATTAAGAAGAGACTCGGATGGTCTGGTTATTGTCAGTGCTACATGAGAACGCTGTAGAACAGAAGGGATAGAGTCATCATAAAAGTTTCTGTAAATGAACTGCACTTCAAGAAGAAAATCAAAAGTTTGCACCCAACAAAAGCTTACGTAGCTATCAACAAGTTTCTGAAGTTCAAACTGCACATTTCCAAGCATCCCCAAAACTTTACCTGCATACAGTTCATAACAACTGTAGCAACAACTAAACATGATTTGAATCAACTAGCATAAAAGCTAGGTAATTTAGATATGGAAGTTACGAAACATTTACCCACTCACCACTCTCTTCATCATCATTTAAGGCAGTTTTCTCCAATAGACAGGTACCCATTTCTTGCAGTGACTCTGAAAACTCTGGAACATGCATTACAATAAAGATACCTTAGAGACTTCAATTTTTCAAAGCAATAAATGATCAGGAAAAAAACAAGAAAAGGAATATAACTACATAAAGAGCCGGCTCAGATAAGCTTTTCGAGCACTTCCAGAAAAATAAATATGTAAAATAATTTTACAATAACTACAAGTATTTCAAGTAACAGCTTCCCATATAAGTTGAAATTAGATTATACACTTCAATATTACAGATCCTCTCATTTAAAGTGAGAAATGAGGAGACAGACGCACGACTAAAGAGGTCACAGATCTTGAAAGAGAGAAGAGTGATATGACAGGCTGCAGAGCAGCTGCAAGACTTATTAGAGGAGTGCCCAAAATTGGGGAAATGGGCATGATGGGAAAGCTAAAGTTTGTCCCAACCAGGTCTCAAAATCCAACCCAAAACACCTCTTCTTCAAGACACTCAAACTGAGCAATCCACAATCACAAGCTTGATCAGCGGTTTCACTCAATCCCAAGAAGTCGTGATCTTGTATGCAATTCCACTCAGAGAGGCAACCGTAAATCATAGGATTGTGCAATGATACACAAAAACTTGTAATTTTAACTATACAATTATTATATATGACAATAGAATGAACTAACAATCGAGATTTGTTATTATCATTCCTAGCTAAACAAATTGTAAATGTCAGTATTTTCAAAAAGGATACCCTAGAGAGTAGAGATATTGATGTTTTCAAATACATTTATTCTACTATCTATCTGCGTATCAAAGGAAACCACAACACACAATTTCAATAACAATAAAAAGCATGCCACAGCAGGAGTACAAATTACAAGTTAAGCACCATGGGTTGTTTCCCAATATGCAATGGACGGAAATGCTGGACTTTGCCAATAATGCAGAAGACCTTGCTGATCATGGACTATGACTATTGGAAATATAAATTGTTGAAGTCGTTATGTATACTGCACATCTAATGATGTGTTTGTGTAGATGTTGAAACAAAAAATTGTCGCTACCATATGGACGTCTGTATGGAGTGCCGACTAAACGTGAAAACTATCAATCTCCTATGACTTACAAATTTGGAAGCATACAGGAAAAAACTAAAGATCTGGTTACTAACTAGTAACTAAATCATATGTGGGAAAAAAAGGAACAATATGAGCAATCAACAGAAAGTCCAAGATTAGATCTTACCATAAGCACTATTTTCAGTAGCAGCAGCTGCAGCAAGCAGGCTATCATAGCAATCTCTCATCTCTTGCATATACTGCGAAATCGAAAAGGAAATCCATAACCGCCACTAAAAATTAGTAAACGAAATAGAACCAATCGAACACCAGATTATAATACATTCTCCACCAATTTCTCATCAATCACACACTCAAATTTCCACATTGTAATTTGTAACCCTCTAACTACAACTATAAGATCACTAATTCAAGATTAAATCACATCAAAACCAACACCTAGAATACCAATTTTTCATCAAAAACACATTAATCCGCGCATTTAACTCGAGAACTAAAACCCTCACATATAAATCATTTTTACCACACAACTTAGTCAGAAAATTAAATAAACATTAATTAATCAATCAATCAATTAACTAACTAATTAATTAAATAAATAAAGTAAGTAAGAATATGATTAAGGAATTCCAGATCAAAACGCACATAATCCGTAATAAGCTAAATCGATTACTGAAATTAATAATACATTAAATAAATTGAATTCAATCAAATATATATATAAATCGAAAAATGAATGTAAATCGACGGTGAAGTCAGAAATAGTAACGGCGTGAGGACCTTAGCAGCGAGAGCAAGCTCATCGAACTTAACGGAAGGTTGAAAATCCTTCTTATCTTTCCCAACGGTTTTGTGAAGTGCAATTCGCTTCAACTTGTTAAGCGAGGACTTCATTTTTGAAACCTAGATTGAAACGACAGTGAGAGAGGACAAAACGGCAAGGAAGAAGAAGAAGAAGAAGAAGAAAAAAGAGGTGTGAATTTGACAGTGTGGGTTTGGGTCAAAGAAAGAGAAGTGAGGTAGATCAGAACAAGAAGAAAAAAGAAAAAACGATGCTAAATGAAATGAAAATTAAAATGAAATTAGAATCACACGCAAACGTCATGCCCCTATGCTTACTACAACAGAACCCGCACGCTTTACCTCTACCTCACTACACGTGTGCCACTTTACCAACAGTCAAATTTTCATTTTCATTTTTCCCTTTTTTTCTCACTTTATTTTCCCTCATTTATGTAAAGAAATTAAAAAAGTTTATAGTATGTTGTTTAACTTTGACTAACATTCTTTCAGCTAAAAAAAACTTTGACTAATACTTTAAGTTTTGTCATATATTGTGATGTTTTGGGTTATTTTTTTCAATCCTTATATTTTATCAAACTGTCAAATTTTTCCTTTTTTCTCACTTTTTTTTTCTCATTTATGTAAAGAAATTAAAAAAGTGTATAGTATGCTGTTTAACGTTGACTAATATTTTTTGAAGAATTTGCAAAGTCGTTTCTCTTTTCTTAGATATATATTTTTTGTAGGTAAGAGTCAGGATATAAAACATATTCGGTCGAAATATGTGTGTATGATTAGCTAAAAAATGGGTTAAATATATTTTTGGTCCCTATAAATATATTAATTTTTCGTTTTAGTCCCTCTAAAGTTTTTCTTCGACTTTTGGTCCCAAAAATTTTCAATTAACACTTTTAGTCCCTACTTTTAAGTCAACTCATGTGTAGACTTCATATTTCTTAGACTTTTAGTCCCTACTTTTTTATCATTGAAGGTAGATGTTCCCGGTGAATATTCCAAGGTGCTGATGAAGAATTGAGTTGCAAAGTCAGTACCTCAATCCACTATCATATATGGTCGGCGTATTGCGCAAACCGTGCATTTGGGATTGTGTGGGTAGTTGAATTTGTGGTCACATAAGGCAATTGACAACTGCTGTGAGAATGGTAGTCGTGGAGGAGAGACTTTCACAACCTATAGCGTGTTTTTAAAAAGGAGGTTCTCACATGACAAATATATGTTTGGAAAAGGTTAGGAATATACGCTATAGGTGAAATCCATGATCTTTGGAGGTCTTTAAATTATTAGAAAAATATGTTATAAGTTGCTTGCTTGATTGATCACTAAAAATCTAAAAACAATCATAATTATTATCTCTCTAATCATCATAATCATCATGTTACTATTTCTCTAAACTTTGCCCCTAGTTAGTAATATGACCGTTGGCCCTCCTTTTTACTATCGTTGCTTCAGACGGATCTTCTGGCAACTCTCCTTTGGGGATGAAAACCATTATAGGATCCATCCTGGTTTTGGTTCCTTTGACCGTTGTCGTGGCACAGACTGCCTTTTTCTCTGTGATGCTTGGTTGTTCTAAAGTTTCTTAGATGAAATAATGTGTCATCCATTTAGTATGGGTGCTAGCCAATTTAACGAGGATGTCCACAAGGTATCTTTGTATGAACAGTTATTTGGCTTGATCTTCGCCTTTGATTTGTGTCACTACTAGTTGGAAATTCGTCCTCAATTTCAAGTGTTTTGCACTCATTTCCAGGGCTTCGTACTCTGCCTAGTTGTTCGTTGCTAGGAATGAGAACCTTCGGGAAACTTCAAGTAGTATCCCGTAGTCGCTTTCTAGAATAAGTCATCTTTCGCTGCCTTTATTGTTGGAGGAACCATCTATGAAGACGGCCCAACTGGTTCATGGCTCTTTATTCCTAGGGGTCAATTCTACAAGGAAATCAGCAAACACATGTGCCTTTAAAGTCTTCCATGGTTCAAAGGAGACGTCGAATTTGGACAGTTCTACGGACCGATTGGTCATTCATCTTGCCAAATCAGGTCTAAATAGCAATTGCATAAGCGGTGAAATGAGCTAAAAAGTATGTGTGTAGCTTTCTAGCAGCTACTATTACTGCTAATGTGATCTTCATCTTGCCAATTTCTCTAACCAATATACGGCGGTGACTGTCTCAGCAGATATTGCTATATAGATCACTACAAGAAATATCAGTTGCTGCAAAAAGTGTTTTTTGCAACGGAAAAATTGTTGCTGCTTGTTGCTGACATAAGTGCCGTTGCGAAAAGTTTTGCAAGGACAATTAATGTCGCTGCCATAACTAGTGTTTTTACAACAACAATAATTGTTGTCTTATGAGACTATTGTCGCTACGAAAAGGTATTTTTGTCAACAACTAAAGTCGCTGCAAAAAAGTACTTTTGTCAATAACTAAAGTTGCTGCAAAAATGTATATATTTTTTTGTAGAAAATCTTTTTTTTTCAAAATCGCTGAGATTTTTGTTACTATTTACAACAAAAACTTCAAATATTAATTTAATCTCCAGTACGAATTAATGTTCATTATCAACCATTGATTGCTAAATTTTATTTATAAGTTATGTTTCTTGTTCAACCTTTTTTTCAATCAACGAATTTTAATTATAAAAAAAATTAAATACAAATAAAAAGAACCAAGATACAAAACACATGTTTTTAGACCGTAACAAAACCAATTGGTCATTCACATAATATCGAAACACTAAACTAGCCCTGGCCACTAGGCCAACAACAACAAGCTAGAAAACACAAAAAGAGTAGTACTTCTTTAAATATCTATCACTTAATCATATATGAATACCACAAAAATTATTAAGACATCAATGACTTGATCTTTTGCCCCACTCTCTTTTTCTCCATTATTCATCATCTTCTTTCATAGTCTCGACACTTTTCTTCGCTTGCGTTAGTATTCTTTGAATACTTTCTAATATGCCTTATTGTCGTAGCTTTTTAAAGAGGAGCGCAGGATGAATTGTAATCTGTGGTATATAAAGTTTGCAATACATGAGTCAAGTAAGTGAATTTATAGTTGTTATTTCATATGTCAACAGCTAAAAACGCATAATTATATAGTATATTATTATGGGAGAATATATAATAATTATATATATACCTTGAATTGTATTTGCAAGATGGTGGAATCTTGATACAATGGAATCATGAAGTTCATGAAACCCATTAGGATTGTCAATAAACGTTCTCTTGCTATTTTCCAAACTTTAACTCCTGGATGTGCCTCAGATACCGTCGAAAATATGTTTCAACTATCCTTAAATAGATTTAACAAATATTCCCAGGAAATAAAATAAAGGATTCTCTTTACTCAAATATGCATGAGTATCTCAAGAGTGGTGGTGGATATGTATGGTACTTTTTTTTTTGAAAAGGGTATGGAGTGGTACCTTATTTCTAATATAATAAAATTGATTAATAGTTTACTACTATCTTTACTAATTTGTTCTTATTAGTTTTAATAATATTCCAAATTTTGTATTATTCATTGTAATTTTACCCTTTAACAATATATGCATAAATCTGGGAAGAAAAAAATATAGAAAAAAAAAACAATAAAAAGATTATACACGAATCTACGCATAAAAATAGGAATAAAACAATAAAATTTAGATAGTTTTTTTTATGTATAAAAAAATTATATATACAGTAGCAAATTAGTTATATCGTTGTTAAAAAGTTGCATTATTTGCAACGACAAAAAAATATTGTTGGGACAAGTCATTTTTCCCAACAATAATGTAATTGTCGAGAAAAAAAATAATTTATTCCAACAACTTAAATTAGTTGTTGCTATATGTATATTTTTGTCAACAATTTAAATATCGCTGCGAAATAGTCGCTGCGAAATATCGTATTTCTTATAGTGGATGCACAACATTTCTCCTTCCATTGACCTAGATAGTACCGAGATTTGGGATAGAGCTTTCTCTCTCTGTTTCTAAGTATATGTTTTGTTTATCTGACATTATCTTTTCTCTATTAGTACATAGATTCATAAACGGTATATTTCAATCAATTTTATTTTATTTTATTTGTGTAGTTTATTATCCATCAAACATTGTACATGATTTCTTTTTTCAAGTACTATAAATTTTTGTTTTGTGATGATTTATCCAATACTTACATTTTTGCAAACTAGATTTGTAAACCATGAAACCCTACTACCAGTTTACTTGAGAGCTCAATTTTTGTATTTTAATCGTATAAAAAAATATGTCACATATGCTGCTAATTTACCATGTCATACTCCATAATGACACAATTTATCAAAAACTTGATGTCATTTATTTTCTTGAATTATTTTGCCTATTCACACATTTTAGGCAAAAGATGTTGAACCCATGCAATTTTAGGGGTCATTAGTGATTTACTCGATAAAAAATCATATTAAATTATCGAGACCAAGAGATAATCAATGCGAGACCAACATAAAGAAAATACAAAATTAAGGAAGTTAGAATGTAGTAAAAGGCAATATACTCAAAATTTCATTAAATCTTCTACATATATATATAAGCATCACATTTAATTTTGTGTTTAACTTTTTTCTTTTGTACCTAATCAATAACCAATTTGAAGTGTATAGATTAGGTTAGATCTTTTGATCTCATCTCATGTAGTTTTTGTTACTACTTTGTTGAAAGAACCTTCAGCATAGGATTGAGTAGAATTGTGGCAAGCAAAGTTTAGAAAATTTCTTCTCCCTCCTCTTGACATTCCCTTATATATAACATTCCTAAATCCTCCTCTCCCTCTCCTCTCTTTCTTCTCAGGTTCCTGCTAAAAAGGATCAGAAATAGAGGTTAATCAATTGTATCAAATAGATCACAAATATTATTTCTGCATGTGTACATGTGTATATATAATATATAATAATATAAAAATAATTTATTAAGTTAATTAACATCTCAACATGTATAATATTATAAAAAGATTTAATTTATATACACAAATAGTGTAACAATTTTTTATATCATCAATCAATTGCAATCGGTGAATTGTTTAAAATATTAGAGTTTAATCATGTCTTTTGAAGATCATTCAAAAGATGATTTATAATTAATTGATCATGTAATTTCTTTTAAACTTCATGTGTAAAATTAATATCTATAACATCATACATTTTTTAGAATTTCAAAAATTACCTATATCTAAATATACATGAATTTGATAGAATATGATTTTTTAACTTACCTTATTGGAATAGAGACTTTTCCCATTTCTTGGCTTTGTTGAATCATCAAAACCTAGAAAATGAACAAAACTTAGAATCCACTAATAACCATATTATTCATATTAATCTACATATAATTAATATTTATTGCCAATAAAATTCTGCAATAATTATCCTAAAGAAATTGACATTTTATGGAAAGAAAAATTAACATAATTAATCATATAATTAAACATAGAGATAGAAGCATATGAAAACTTACTTTCGGTACAATCATTATAATCTCCTGTAGAACTTTTATCCATAGAATCATTTTTATTACAATATTCTCTAAAACTTGGTGATCCGGGTCCAATTAATCTATCATCCTTATCATTATTAATCTTCACATCTTCATAATTTGTGACATTTTTGTTACCATTGCTAATATTAATATCCTCCTCTAATTTTCCTTGTCTCTCATTATTAACATATACACCACTCTTCTTTTCTTTTCTATCTACCTTATTTTTTTCGTCTTTCAACCTCTCCCCGTTAAACCCTTCTTCCTTCCTTGTCGCTTCATGATTATCATTATCATCGTCGATAGAGGGCTGTGGAACATTTGCATGTGGATGAAAGACTCGACCGCGACGCGGTCGAGATCCTAGGGCATGACCCCCATCCATGGTTGACATGCCACAACCCATGTTGTAATAGAAGGAAAAGGAATTAATTAAGAAGATATTGAATTAGGTTGACAAAGATAATTATGGAATTGGGTTAATAATTGTGAATGTGACATAATCACAATATTTTAAAAAAAATGAATAAACTGAATAACAAATCAAGATATTGTTAATTAGCGGGTTAAGAGTGGAAATGTTGGGTTTATTTGTTAAACAATGTGTGAGTTTGTTGTTTGTTTTGATGTGTAATTATCATACATGCTTTATTGGTCTCGTCCTCAATCTTGTTCCTAGGGTGGGTATAACAAAATGAAAAAAAATGAAGCAGTGGAAAAATTACAAACAAATGTAAATAATTTTATGATTGACAAAGAGAGAGAGGGAGAGAGAGAGAAGAAATCCACTAGTTTGAGGTGCCACAAACAAATTACCTCAAACAGAACAAATATAATATTCATATATTATGAGACCTATTAACTCTTTAAAAAACGATAATTACAGGGGATAAAACAAAACTCATATACTTTGCAGGGGGTAAAGACTTATTAGCCCTTTAATTTTCTATCATTTGTTGTATTGTATACGAGGTATTAACTATTTGAACAATATAAATTTTTGGATAATGGAGCTTTGGATGTATCAACGAGATTTTAATCTAACCCGTAACTTGTAACAACTGACCCATTCTACCCGTCACCGTATGACCCGACACTTGAACAAAGCGAAGATGCAGATGATCAGAATTGAGTCCAAATTAAATGGTTGCAGGTCTTACCGCAAGCGAAGATGTACATGATCAGAATTGAGTCCAAATTAAATAGTTGCTGGACTGGACTACGACCCAAAAATAAATAGTATAGGCCCAATAACAAGATGACCCAATTGACTAACCCATATAATTCGAATTGGATACTTGGCGGGAAAGCGGACATATGGCGAGAACCTTCCCCAAGTGGGCGAGGGCGGGATACAGGCACACGCAATATCACATGATCTCCACTAAGCAAAGATTTGAAAGGAAGTAACCGTCCACCAAGCACATGATCTGCACACATGAGAGGTAGGGTAATGGAAAACCACCCATGATCAACATAATGGAGGAGTGGCAAAACGGTTACAAAAGGGAAAAGCAAGTCATGATCACCTAGAGGAAGATGTCTATAAATAGACTCTTCATACATCAAAGAGTGGGATCCCATTTTTTTTCTTGTATACAAAAATTATTCATATTCTCTATTGAGTCAATACAGTTATCCACCCCCTTAAATATTCACCAAAACAGTTGCAGATTATACCGATGTGACACTTTTTTGCCCAAAAATGACCGAAATTGATTGACGTTTATCCCTATTTTGAAGGTTCAAGAAATGAATCTCAATTGGTTTGGTTGCCCCATGACAAGAGCTAGGGGTGAAGAAATTAAAGGAAAATTTTGAAGAACAAATTTATTTATTTTTGGACACCAAGATCATTCCCGACATACTACATTAATTACTATTTCTTCAATGGATTTTAAATAGAATTGTATAATGTTACTTATTTTTCTAGTATGTGATTGTTGTGGGCTTTTATTGGGCCTTAGTGGTATGTGTTAGATGATTGCTATTCACCCCTTTGAAATGCTCACACTAAACAACACACTACTAAAAGATGTCTTCTGATAGATGGAGGACATGAGGGATTATGATCAATTTGGGGAGGGGGGGCGAAAAGCAACTATGAGTTATGTTCCTTATAGGTTTATGTATATATAACATTTGTATAACCCTTAATTTTTCATTTGCCGATACGTGATTTTGATATTCATTCTTGTGAGTGAATTTGGGAGATAGTTTTGCCCCTATAGGGTCTTGGATGAACCAAGTCTAGATCCTATCAAGAACATCTTATTCTTGTGACGGATCCGCAATTTAATCTTATTGTTCATCGTATGAATGTGCCAATCGGTCCTCCATTTTTTTTGTCTAATTCACTTTGTATGTTTCCTTTCTTTGCTCTTCTTTATAGAATTTCTCTTAAGAGTTCTTGATTATTTTTTCTTCATTTTCCTCTAATTTCTTCACCGTAGCCCTTGTCATGGGCTACCAACTCCATTAACATTCACTTCTCAAACCTTCGATTTCACTCCTCGGTCCTTTTTAGCTACTCCCTAATTCTTAATTAAACCGTGATACTTTCAATAGCTAGTCAACTTTCTTTTTTTTTTTGTTGAGAAATAGCTAGTCAACTTTACCTAATGAAAATTTTTTAATTGTTTTTTCTAAGATTTGTATCTAGTTTAAAGACCCAGTAGTCTTAGGACACCAATCACATTATGCATTAGGGGCTAAATTATAAAAAAATTAATAAACAAAATTTATGTTAATATAAAATTAATACATTTAATTAAAAATTAAAAAAATTGCTTAATAAAGGACCTTTATGTTTGGTTAAGAACAAAAGGAAAGTCCTTCATCAGCTAATGAATTAGCAAGGAAAGAGGGAACATCAATTATTATTGTTGTTGTTGTTATTGGTGCATTACTATTTAGTAAGAGTGATTTTTATAGGAGAAATGTTTAGGGAATTTGACCAATTAAAAATTGACTAACCACACATACAGAGAGAATGATCATTATTTGTAAATGTTGAATATTATCACATAATATTCTTCTCTTTTTACAAAGTATTTTTTTTTTACTAAATAGCATTTTCTGCTAGTTGAAAATGCATGTAACACAATGTATGAAAAGAGCTCAATCGTGAATTCTGTGACAACTTTTTTTTTCCTTCTTAATCCCATATTAAAATCAAAATAATATATTGTACTAAAAAAAATAAAATAATATATTATACTGAAAAAAATCAAAATAATATATTGTAATTATTCTCTCATTATTATTTAGAAGTTATAATAAAAATACTAAATTTAACTAATTGAGCATTGACAAATATTTTCAATGGCTTCTTAAGAAATTTGTTTCAAAATTACAGTTTCAAGAAGACAAAAAATTGTTTTGATAGTTTATAAAGTTACAATTTGTTAATTATACATTTTTTTACACATTGTTAATTATACATTTATTAATCTTTCAATAACTCATACTTCACATTTTTCATAAAATTAATTTCTTCTTTTTCAATATTTACATTCCTTTTTTTTTTTTTTTAAATGAGGGTAGAATAGCAAAGAAACTCCAATAATCCATTATCTTGATTGAAAAGTTTTATGTTAAAACGAAACTTAAAAAGAAACATAGAGTATTTCATTAAAATGATAAAGATTTGAATGTCATCTCAACCAAGTGTTATAAATAATTATTTTTTTACAATTGGTTATAAATAATTTAATCATTGTGTTAGCTTTAATTAGTGTTATGTACCTCCTATCAAATATCATCTTGAGTAATATATATATTATGATTGTTATAACTTATAACCTATGGTTTCAAACAATTATGAATATATTTCTAACTAAATAGCTAGTTTACATCTTAGACATTATTGATAAGAATCTTATACCCAATAGCAATGAAGGGGTTGCGTTATCCTAGTTTGGAAGAATCATATAATAAGAATAAGAATATTTTGTTCCTTCTACCCTTCAATAACTTAACCAACACCAAAGTCTTTCCCCTTTTGTGCCTTATTCGCTTCACTAACTAGACCAACGCCCATTTTTATAATTCAAATATTCTTATCATGTAGAATATTTTGCACGATCATACATCAAGAAAAATATATATATTATATAGACCAATGTGGAAGAGAGACCATAAATTGATAGACATTAATATAAATGTTAAATTCTTAAAATACTAAGAGAACTATCAATCCATTTAATTAACATGCCTTTAAGGTAAACTACAAAACAAAATTTGCCTCGTTAGCATCTTATTCACGAGAAGAAAACTTTATTGTTAATAAGATATAAATTGATGTAATCAATCGTTAGTTAGTTTAGTGGTGATTAACGCTGAATTTAGTAGGGAGGAACACAGTTCGATCCTCCACAACTGTGATCGGGAGGAGGCTGGAATCACTTGATGCCAAAACTGACCCCGAACCATATTAAATTGGTGGTAAAAGCCAAGATATAAATTGATTAAGACTTTTTTATGTTCATAATATTATTCCTTGAACCATATATACTCTCAATGATTTTGAAAAGAAATAAACAATCTACTTTGCTTATATCCTCACTTTTACAAATTAAAGAAGAATACTCTTCTCCCTTATAAAAATAGAATTTCATAAATGGAGTATTGAGTTCTATTGAAAGAAGGATGCCAATGCCAATAAAATCCATGCGTAGATTCTTGCATACTTGTGGTGACGCTTGTTTGCTTAACCAAAGGGTATGCTTATTTTCATAAAGGTTATATGACTTATGATTAATAATTAGATAACAAAATACCTCTTTCCTTCTTTCTTTAGATGTCTACTTTGATTTGTATGCATTTCTAGGAATATTAAATTTTTTTATTGTTTAAAACAAAATTAATTATTTTTATTATTATCACAAAAGATTTTATTTTGTTTTTTTTTAGTGGCCAATATATACTCAAATAGTTTGGAGATGTTCTCATAGCCACATCAATATTCAATAGGATGTAACAAGAGCGGTTTTTTTTATTATTATGTTATATGTATAAAATATTCATTAATTTCGTATGGATTTTTCTAATTAACCCTTTTAAAATTTAAGGGCAATTACCCTCAGCTGACATGACACCAATCATGTTCAGCCAAGTGGAATCAATTACCAAAGTCAAATATAGTAAGTAATTTTTTACTCCAAAGTAACTTTGACTATCTTTATTTTCAATTAATTATATTTTAGGTATTCTATTCAATGAATTTACATTCTATGTTCTAAATAAATAAATGGAGTAATTCAATATTTATTATCATTAATAGTAAATGATTTTCGCTTGATTTACATTTTTTTTCCTTTTCTCGTTTTTTGTTTTTTGACAAAAGATTTTTTTCGTTTTTCTAAAATGCATTTTGCTTTTCTCAATTTATGTTTTAGTTCATGTCCAAAATCAATCTCTCTCTAAAAAAAAAGTTTAGTCCAACCCTTAGTTATAAAAAACAACAACAACATCACACTTATATATTTATTTATTTTTTTAACAAATCACACTTATATTTTTAAAATTCTAGAATTTGACTTACACGTAAATTCCAGTTTAAAATTTTAAATAATAAAAAGTTATATTTAATAATTAAATTTGATATCGTATTTAGTATTTTATTTAGAAATTAAAATTTATATTCAAAAATTGTATTTAATAATTAAATTTAAGGAGTAAGAACCTTCGTATTGAACCAACACATGTACTCCAGTTTAAGTTATATAGTAAGAACCTTAGAGTTTGGTCTAGGCGTACACTCCGGGTTACGTTATGTAGTTATAACTTTAAAATTTGACTTACACGTATACTCTGCTTTAAGAATTTAAATAATTAAAATTTATATTTAATAGTTGTATTTAATAATTAAACATAAAAAATTAATTAATTAATATTATATTTATAAATTAAAATTTATATTTAAAAATTAGATTTAATAATTAAATTTAAGAAGTAAGAACATTTAGACCAACACATGTACTCCGATTTAAGTTGCGTGGTAAGAACCCTAGAATTTTACTTAGACATACACTCCGCTTTAAGTTAAGTAATAAGAACTCAAATATTTAACTTACACGTATACTACGGTTTAAGAATTTAAATAATTAAAATTTATATTTAATAATTGTATTTAATAATTTAATTTAGAAATTTAATTTAATATTATATTTTGAAATTAAACTTTATATTTAAAAATTGTATTTAATAATTAAATTTAAAAAGTAAGAACATTCGTATTAGACCAACACATATACTCCGGTTTAAGTTACGTAGTAAGAACCCTAAAATTTGACTTACACTTATACTTCGGTTTAAGAATTTAAATAATTAAAATTTATATATATAATAATTGTATTTAATAATTAATTCAAAATATTAATTGAATATTATATTTATAAATTAAAATTAAAAATTGTATTAAATAATTAAATTGAAGGAGTAAGGACCTTCATATTGGACCAAAACACGTACCACGGTTTAAGTTACATAGTATTGGACCAAGATATGTAGTTATAACCTTAAAATTTGACTTACACGTATACTCTGCTTTAAGAATTTAAATAATTAACATTTATATTTAATAATTGTATTTAATAATTAAACATAAAAAAATAATTAATTAAAATTTATATTTAAAAATTAGATTTAATAATTAAATTTAAGAAGTAAGAACATTCGTATTGGACCAACACATGTACTCTAGTTTAAGTTGCGTGGTAAGAACCCTAGAATTTTACTTAGACATACACTCCGCTTTAAGTTAAGTAATAAGAACCCAAATATTTAACTTACACGTATACTACGGTTTAAGAATTTAAATAATTAAAATTTATATTTAATAATTGTATTTAATAATTTAATTTAGAAATTTAATTTAATATTATATTTAAAAATTAAACTTTATATTTAAAAATTGTATTTAATAATTAAATTTAAAAACTAAGAACATTCGTAGACCAACACATATACTTCGATTTAAGTTACGTAGTAAGAACCCTAGAATTTGACTTACACGTATACTCCGGTTTAAGAATTTAAATAATTAAAATTTATATTTAATAACTGTATTTAATAATTAAATTAAAAAAATTAATTGAATATTATATTTATAAATGAAAATTAAAAATTGTATTAAATAATTAAATTGAAGGAGTAAGGACCTTCGTATTGGACCAAAACATATACTACGATTTAAGTTACATAATATTGGACCAAGATATGTAGTTATAACCTTAAAATTTGACTTACACGTATACTCTGCTTTAAGAATTTAAATAATTAAAATTTATATTTAATAATTGTATTTAATAATTAAACATAAAAATTTAATTTAATTAATATTATATTTTGAAATTAAAATTTATATTTAATAATTAGATTTAATAATTAAATTTAAGAAGTAAGAACATTCGTATTGGACCAACATATGTACTCTGATTTAAGTTGCATGGCAAGAACACTTCGTATTTGACCTAGGCGTACACTTCGATTTAAGTCAAGTACTAAGAACTTTAGAATTTGACTTACACGTATACTCCGATTTAAGAATTTAAATAATTAAAATTTATATTTAATAATTGTATTTAATAATTAAATTTAAAAATTTAATTTTATATTATATTTAGAAATTAAAAATCATATTTAAAAATTGTATTTAATAATTAAATTTAAAGAGTAAGAACTTTTGTATTGGACCAACATATGTACTCTGCCTTAAGTTACGTAGTAAGAACACTAAAATTTGTTCTAGACATACACTACGATTTAAGTTAAGTAATAATAACCCGAATATTTGACTTACACATATACTCCGGTTTAGAATTTAAATAATTAAAATTTATATTTAATAATTGTATTTGATAATTAAATTTAAAAATTAAATTTAATATTATATTTAGAAATTAAAATTATAATTAAAAATTGTATTTAATAATTAAATTGAAGGAGTAAGAACCTTCGTATTGGACCAACATATGTACTACGGTTTAAGAATTTTATTCAAATCTGACTTGCATGTACACACACATGGCCATTTTTTGCAATTTTATTCGCTATTAATATTTTATTTTTAAGGGTTGTTATGCTATTTTTATTTATTTTTGTTTTAAGTAATGCTACTTTATTTTTTTGACCAATGCAATTTTTTAAGGATTTATAATTTTTTTAAAAAGGGTCAAAATAATAAAACCTAAATCAAATCCCTAAATCAATTGTTACCAAAAAAAATTCCTAAATCAATTGTTTCAAAATTCTTCACTCTCTCATCATTCTCTCACCAGAGAATCCAATTGCATCTTGTCCATCAAATCCATGAAAACCCCAATATGAGTTTTGAAAAAAAAATTAACAACAAATTTTCCCTTATTTGAAGAAAATTTAGATCTAGAAAGAAAGAATATGAAGATTCTATATATGAAGATTCTTCCGCTTATCCTTGTCATCATCATCACCGTAGTCAACTTCATCTTTATCATTATTCTCAACTTATGAACCCTAAACAACAAAGTAGGTTCATCAAAACACAAATTTGAAACACAAATTTGGAATTTCAGGGGTTCTCAATCCTTTTATTAAAATAAACAATTATATTATTATTATTATTATTATTATTATTATTATTATTTTAATATTATTATTCAATTCTGATTTTAAAAAAGGGTAAAGCGACAATGGAGGGTGGTGGAGGATGATGGTGTTGCAAAATGGAGAGAAACAAAAGATGAAGTTTAAAATTGATAAAAGTAAATTAATCAAAATTGATAGCCTAAAATATAATTAATTGAAAATAAAAGTAGTCAAAATTACTTTGTGGTAAAAAATTATTTATATGTTTGACTTCAATAATTGACTCTACTTGGCTGAATCTGATTGGTGCCATGTCAGCCGAGGGTAATTGCCCTCAATTTATAAAAGGGTAGAGGAGTAGTCACCATTTCGTATATGATTAATTTTAGAAACTACTTTAAAACTCTGAGTGAGCAACAATCAATATCATTCAATTTTTCACCCACACAAAAGTATTCTCAATACGACAAAAATCAATGATGCAGATTGTAATTAGTAAGGTGAATATCCCGATATACATTTTATTTGAATATGTATATCGTTAAGATAGATAATTTTAATAGGTTAACTTATAGTGTTTAATATAGAAAAATTAATACATACTATTTATGAATTTATTAAAATTGTCCACACCAGCGGATGAACCTATTAAAATTGTCCACTATTTATGAACCTATTAGTAAATGACACTAGTTGCATATTAGTGTAACAGTGTTATTATTAAAAATCTTGAGTCCAAATACAAAACTAAGTAAAAGAAACAAAAATGATAAAATATATTTAATGTCCACATGATGACTTACAAATAAATTCATTAAGCTAAAAGGATGCATCTATCAAAGCTATTTCAATGAAAAATGGGCTCATGGTGAAGGAGGAGGGGTGGATGAACTTGCATCCTCCATTGTAAAATCAATCACAGTTGGTGTGTTCACCTTCTTCTTAACCTTTGCAACCTTCATCTTAAAAATGCGATAGGCACCTAAAGTTGTCACCTACATTAATTTGAGTTCAAAAAATTTGATGACTATAGTTGCTGGCTAATAGATAAATAAGACAAAAAAAGTACCAATTTTGCATAAAATTAGCATGCTTTATAGCTAAAAACTACAAAAATATAATTACTCTAAAAAAGCTTTTTTTTTTTTTTTATTTCACCACCAGTTTAATCTGGTTCAGAGGTCAGTTCTGGCATCAAGTGGTTTCAGATCCCTTCTGATCGCAGAAAATCAAATGTTTCTGATAGTGATTGTTGTCGCTATTGTATTCATTACCTTTATTGGATGAAAAATTGTGCCGATGCGAAATTCATGCATCATCCATTGTGTCTTAACAACTTCATTTCCTTGTATTCTCCAATATGCAAGGGTGTTCTTTCTACCAATCAAGTAATTGTTTGGGAGAGCAAGTTCCTTGTTCTTTTCCACTGTTCTCCATTCACCATTTCCAGCGATTCTCGTATCCATGTTTAGGAACTTACGGTTCCTAATATCAAAGAAATAATATTTCCTATCTTTGAATGAATTCCTATCTGTAAAAAGTAAATTGAATCAATCCAAAATTTTTATAATTTCCGCCTTGAAAACATTGCATGAATAAGTATTCATGGGGCATATAAAAATTGAATATCTAAGAAAAAAATGTTCATACTCAAGATTAACAAAACTCCCCACAGAAGATTAATTAAGTGTATGTTTGATATCACGGTGGATATCTCAGAATCACGGTAATTTACCGTGAATTTTCAAAAATTATCCTCCGTAGCTTATATAAAATCACGGTGAGTCACCGTACGTGATTCTGAGATAATCACGGTAGGTAATACCATTAAAAAAGAGCTTTTTTTAGAAAAGAAATTAAATTTGAAAATTTCCCTAACCGTATGGAAGCATCCAAGGCTCAGTTTGAAAGACATCAACTTCTTGAATGCCATGAAGTGGAAGAGGTTGATTATAAACCTTCAACTTTAGGTAAAAGTTCACAAGAATATCATCTGTTGGATCAAACCTGAATCCAACAGGCAACTTTGGGCCAGCTTCCAAATCATAAGCAACATATTTATCTATAGCCATGATCTTGTCACAAGAAAGTCTTAGCTTTATGTGAAGTTAGAGTTCTTTGGATGAATGTGTCAAGGAAAATTATCTTCATAGGATTTCAATTTATAGGTAGAAGAAGACATGCAATGTTGAATTATGAGAGAGAGAGAGAGAGAGAGAGAGAGAGAAGATGTAGAGAGAAATTTGTGAGACACAAGGAAGAATCATAACTCTAATATTATATTTATATGTAAGAAAATAAAAATAAGGAATTAAGTTATTTTTCCTTTATTTTATTTTATTTTATTTTATTTCAGAAGCAGAGTCCTGCATTTTTACAAAACAACTAGTACAATATTTATCTTTTGATGAAGTAATTAAGGAATGAGTAATCAAATCAACTCGGATTGAGTTTTAGTGAATGGTTTAAAATTTCACCCAATCGTAACGAATCAAAGTTTGAGTTATTACTAAAAAGAATATTTACATTTAGTCTCTGACAGTTAAAAAATTAAAATCTCATTTAGAAAAAAAAAATCATAGACCTATGTTTTATAATTCCATTATGTAAGTTTTTTAAAATATGAATGAGGTATTTTAAAATATTTCTCTGTCAAAATTTTTACTGAAAAGTAAGACTCGTCTCAGATCAAAAATGACTATGAAGTGGGATCTTGGGTCAAAAATTGAGGTATAACAACTCCGTTTAATTTAAACCATAAAACATAAAGTAAAAAAAAAATGGTACTCGCGTACGGTATGATGCATAATATGCATGCGTAAAATTGATATTTAACTCATCTTACATTAAAAAATGATAAGTTTTGGTTAATGAGCATTTTATAAAGTGATAAATACGTGTTTAAAAAATCATTAAAAATATTTAAGAGTTTAAGATTAATTAAATAAATTTTATTTTAACAGGATTTAAAAAACGTATTAAGAAAAATTTTGTACGACTAAAAATACTGTTAAAATTAAATAAAGACTAAACTTAAAAGGTCTTTATTTTATAAGGATAAAAAAAATATGAAAGAAATGAAAAATAATCCAATGCTGATAGTGCATTATAATATCGTGTACCACTTTTTAATTTAAGGTCCAAAAACAACTTACAAAAAAAAAAAAATAAATAAATAGTTGGTCTCTCACCGTGAGAGACCTATCAAGGTCTCTCACCCGAACCTAAATTCTTTGTTTTTAGATGCATCACTCAGTAGTACTTTAAACTTACATATCTAACTTAGTTTAAATATTTGTTTTGTGAGAGTGTGGTTGTATTGGAATTTGGGGTGAGGGTAAGAGAAGTCTGTGTGTTGTAAAATATTTCACATGGTGATAATTCTCTAGTTGTCGGTTTAGACAACTATCGTGGTTTTTTCTTCAATTTTAGAGTTTTCATGTTATATTATTGTGTTGTGATTGTGTTTATTTTTCTTCTTCAGCCCTGTTATTTTCTAACAGTGGTATCAAGAGCTTTGGTTCAGTGAGATATCACAATTCTTTGTATGCTCTATGGTTGCAACATTGTCTGATCTTCCACATAAGAAAAAAGAAGTGTGATATTGTGAAAGTGCTGAAGAATAGGTGATACTGTGCGGCCGCTATGTCTTACTCTCAAGTGCCATGCATGAGGTTTGACATAGGGAAATTTGATGGAAGAATCAACTTTAGTTTGTGGAAAGTACAAGTCAATGATGTGCTGACACCATCAGAATTACACAAGGCACTTAAAGAAAACACTTCCAACATGGAGGTCGGTAAGTGGGAGGAACAATGGATCATCTCTCTTATAAATCTAGCATTCTTCTCATTCATAATCAATATGAGACTTAACCACTCACACTTGAAATCCAACAATAAAGTGGTCATTAATTAGTGTCGGTAGAATTAATAAAAAAAATTATCTTCTTCAATTTAAAAAAATCTAGAATTATTATATTGATATTTTAGAAAAATGACAACTTTTGGAAGAAGAAAAATAAAAATAAGGTAACCAAGAATTTATTATTGGTATACTTCTGAAATATTAAATGTATTGTTGGCCAAAAAATAATGTTGTGCACTCTGGTCCCAACAGTGGTATCAGATTTGATGGTTCGATGAAGGGTTCGACCGGCTCCTTGTATCGAAAGTCTTTCTGACAGAGGTGGTCAGGTGGCGGGTCTCGTTGAGCACAGCAACAACGGTATAAGTACAAATCTGTGTGGGTAAGGAAATCTTCTGCTTGAGGGGGAGCATGATGAATTAAAGCACTCACATTTGAGGGAGAGATTGTTGTGACAAGTGTGAGTGAGAAGTCCCACATTGCTTAGAAATGTGAAGGTTGAACATTTTATAAGTAAGAGGACCCATAAACCTAACGTCTTAAGATTTTGGATTAAAGTGTAGTGTATAACTCACTTGTGAAATTGTTTTTAAGCCTAATGCGGATGATCCTCTAGCGGGTCCATGGTGACCCAACATATAAGGATTAGGTAATGCAGAAGTGAGTATTAGTTCAGTAGATTGCCAGAACAATTTAGTATTTTAGTTTCAAGTTAGTTGCAACACCTTAGTTAACAAACACCACCTAGTGTGTGTGTATATATTATATATTCCATGTATAAGCTTCATTTTACTTAATGAATGAGATTATTTTATATATATATATATATATATATATATATATATGGAAATGATCAAATTACATTCGGTGTAACATTTAAATAATGTTACACTACTAAATAACGCTTTAACGAATATAAATTTTACAAAATTCACCATTGGATTGAAACTTTATATCATATAGATCAGTTATGTCAAATTTTAAAAAATCTAAAATTGTTTGATATGTTATTGAGACACATCAAGATTAACGGTTTATGCGTTTTTATTGAATACCGTTAATCTTTATGTGACTCAAAAACATGTCAAACGATTTTAAATTTTTGTAAAATTCAACATAGATGATCTATATGGGGAGTGATCAAATTACACCGATGTAATATTGAGTAATGTTACACCGCTCAATAACACTTTAACGAATACAAATTTTACAAAATTCACCGTTAGTTTCAAAGTTTATATCATATAGATCTTCTATGTTGAATTTTACAAAAATCAACATAATAAGTAAAATTCAACATAAAATTCCTCCCTCTCATTTTCCCTTCAATTTTAACCATAATTTAATTCAAATTAAATGTTAAAAAATACTTCAGCAAGAATTAAACTCATGCCCCTTTAAGAATTATGTGGTGCACTTCCCATTAAGCTACATCAATCAATTTGAAATAATTTTGTAATCAACATGTAATAAGTATGAAATCAATGTCTAATTGATAGAAACCTAATCAATTCCTAATTTGGTAATCAAGTCTCACGATTTAATTGATACCAATTTTGCTCTTCATTGTTTGAGATGTACAATTCTCTCATAGGTTTTTCTTTTATATTTTTGTATTATTTTTCACATAGTAATTAGTAATTGTTTTCTTTATGACATGATAGGTCCATTGGGTGACCGAGTAGGAGTAAGACTTAGTTCAGAAAAAAGTGTTGGTCCAAAGCAGGATGATCAAAACAAATACATCAATGATTTACGAATTAAATATTGAACTTATTATGTAGAGTATGATGTTAATGAGGTGAGTTTAACGTTTAGCTATTATCTCATTCGTTGTATAAAATATTTTTTGAATCTTATATTTGTGATTCTAATTTTATTTTTTGTTTTAGGTGTTGTTAAGTTACCTAAAATGTTTGCTGCTGATTTTGGAAGTCAAATCAATCGCTATGCGAATTTGGTTGATCCAAAAGGAAACTAGTTTGAAGTTATAATTGAGAGGAAAATATTAGTTGGTTCAGTGGTGATTGGCGCTGAACTTGGTAGGCAGAACCACAGTTCGATCCCCCGCAATTACGATCGCGAGGAGGCTGGAACCACCTGATGCCAGAACTAGCCCCTGAACCAGATTCAACTGGTGGTGAATGTAAAAAAAAAAACACAATAACAACGTATTTTGAACACATGGTTGGTCCGCAATACATATTTTTGAAGAATTGATTTGATCTTTTGATAAGTCCTCCTAGGTTTGACTCATCAATGAAATTTGTGTTGATTAAAATTTTTGTTCCTTCTTCTTTTGTTGACAATTTACTAGAATCAACTGAACTCTTATCATTTTATCATGAGGCGTAAAATTTCATAGAAATCTTTGAAAAAAAAAACTCATTATGATATAAGAACTGAATTTTTGGTAAAGTTTTCACAATTCATACTTTTTCTTATTTGAAATTAATTAATGAAAACTGATTAATTTATTATATTATAGATGGTTGCATATGAAGGCTTCACTGAAGTAGTATTAGAGAGAAAGACAACCTCCTTAATTTTGATCGATGATTGTGGGAACAAATGGAACTATATTCTCATATTTGGAACGATGTCGTATAATCATTACAGAATTGGTAGTGAGTGAAAGCGGATGGTGTCAGCAAGAAGAATCAAGGAGGGTAAAAGCATCAGATTGGGAGCTCTCATTGGCGGCAACAACAAAAAAGTTTATATTAGTCTTGACCGTTGAAGTGTCTTTTAAACATAATATTTGTTTATGTATTTCTAATTAAGGTTTTTTTTTTGTCTAAGATTTTGTTACTTGCAAGTTCAGTGTTTAGTCATATTAAGTTTTTTCAAGTCAAATTTTGTTTAGTGAAATAGGATGTTATATGAATGCTTTGATATAAACTTTTAATACCTCAAACATGTGATATCAAACACCCACCCTAAAAAACACATCTTAGTTACCATACTCGATTTATTCACCGCCAACTTGAACAAATGCATAAACCTGACACAGAAAGAAACCCCCTCCAACCAAGAATCGGTCCAGAAGAACGTATTCCACAACCCACCTTCGACACACACTCCCAAAACTACCTACTACAAGGAAACCTTATATTGTTGACGAAATTTTTTGGAGGCTTTAAGCCCTCAATAATTTATTAAGGGCTTTAGGATCTGGGCCGTCAAGAAAAGACACAATTTTTCAAAAAATCTGACAACCCATTATTGAGGGCCCTGAGCCGCCAAGAATTTGGTCAAAAAAATTATGGCGGCTAAAAGCCGCCAAGAATGCATGACTGTTACGAATTATTGACGGTCCAAGGCCGCCAATAACTATATGGATGCAGAAATTCAAACTTTTATTTCCCTCTTCTCTATTATCCAACTTAAATTCATTTTTACAATTTCATTCTCACTCTAAACTTCTCTCTAAAATTTCATATTCTTCTATCTTTGAAACTTTTTTTCATACTTTTCAAGTTTGTTCCTTCTAAAAAATAGAGAAACATGTTAGAAAAATGTTAGTTTTAAAGAATAGGGAAATATTAGCTTTAAGTAAAAATCTTTAAAGTTTGGTGTCAAAAAAAAAAAATCTTTAAAGTTAAAAAGAGTAGAGAAAAATCAATTCTTTTTTTAATTATTTCTATAAATATATTTTCTTAACTTAAAAAGATTAGTAAAATCTTTTTTAACATAAAGCAAAATTAATATTTAAAGAATTGAGATATATGTTAGAAAAATATTTAAAAAAAGTAAGTAATTATTTAATAAACTATTTCTAATTTAAAATTAATTAAATTATTAATCTAAGTATTTTAAAAAATAATTTAATTATTTAAAAATAAAAAATTCTAATTTTTAAATAATTATATTATTTTTTAAAATATTCGCCTAATTATTGGCGGCTTTGGACTGCCAAGAATGTTATTGAGGGTCCTGGGCCGCCAATAATACTTGCCGATGAGGATTTAATTGAGAATCCTAGACCGCTAATAATGCCTAAGTTTTGGACGAATTTTTAGCCTTCTTAGAAACTTTTAGCCTTCAATAATGCTACCCCCATCTTCAACACATACAAGAGACTAGGAAAGTGAGTAAAGCCAACAATGAAGAATGAAAAACCTACATTGTTGAGGCTAGGAGCAACAAGGTTCGGGTGCTTCATTTACAAATCGTTGTTCCAATTTGGATCCTATAAGTTTGAAATTGTTAAGAGTTCACTCTTAATAAAAGTGGTCAAATGCATTTTTCTATATACGTCTAAGTCAATTCTGGCTGTTATATTTCACACGTGTAATTTATGGATAAAAGAAAACATTTGTAGTCAATTTCATTTATATTTGAATGGAGAACCTCCACACTATTTTGTTCATACATAATCGCTATTTCCTTCATCCTCAAGTGAAAAGAAGAAAATATAAATGTACAAAGGATTAAGCATTCATAGAAATGTCCCCAAATTGTGTTAAAAGAAAAATTAAAAGCAGGAGTTAAGCTCCTAAACTATATCATCAATGTGTGTGCCAAATCAAATTTAAAACCATCTTTTCTTTGTTAAAGCAAAAGCAATTGTGGAATAAGCTTGTAAAGAAAAGAAAGCTCCAATTGTGAAAATTGAGGCTTTGATTTGTTCACTTCCACCTTCTCAACCCCTTCTTCAGTCAAACCCTCTTCCTCACCAATATTTTTTGTTGGTTTCACCATATCTGCAACAGCCTCTGTTATTTCTTGCACAAAATCTACTATTACCCCATCAATTCCCATTAAGTGCTGCATGTAAACAGCTTCTGGAACATTACTGTAACCATGCCAAAACAACATAAATCAGTAACAAAAACATTACATATTAAACATCAATTAAGGAAACAACTTTGACTAAAAATGACCAATAACATACTTTAATTTGCCATATGTTAGAAGAGAAAGATTGGACTCCTTGATCTTGCTTACTGCTCCAGGATTTCTAAATATCCCTTTAATCTCAGAAACAATTCCTTCCAATCCATTCTCCAAACAGAGTTTTAAGGCCTCCTCCAAGGAATTTCTTCTCAAATCTTCATAGATTTCACACCCTCCATTAGTTAAAAAGAAAACCTGTCACCAAAAAACAACCACACCATGTTAGAGTCTCAGAAAATAGAACAAAGAACAACTTCAACACAATAAAAAAAAAAGACGAAAACTCACGGGGTAGGTGCTTTGCAATTTACGGACAAGTACTGCAGCATCAGGTTGAAAAGTTGAAAATATTATAGGCCGATCCTTAGCGTAATCAGTAACAATCTGTTCCAAAACATTCATCCAGTTAAAAACATAATCAAAATACCATATCACTATTTCATTAAGTGTACGTTTGGTATCACAATGAGTATCCCAGAATATAGATGGTTCACCGTGATTCTGATATATCAAATGTGATACTAAACATAGACTAAAGTGCATGTTTGGAATCACGTTGAATCTACGGGCTCCAACATGTTACTTAGGCAAAATCACATTGACCGACGGTAATTACATAAAATTCACCATGGACCAAAACATAAAGTAAATGGTAAAAATAACAATTTTTTGTTTGTGATAATTATACCTTTAAGATGGCTTGAAGGACATGAATAAGATAAGCTTGTTCATAAACAATATGGTCATCAAATTTCAACTCAATGTTAAAACCCAAAGAAGGTTCAACTTTGAGAAATGCTTCTTGAAGGGTACAAAGTGTGTCATCTTGTTCAACTTCCCAATTATATATCTTTCCATCTTTTGTTTTTCTAACCAACATTTTTCCTTCCATTCCAGGCTCTCTTTGTAGCCCATAGGAAAGAAACTCAGATAAACACAACTCAGGTATTTTCTTTCCAAATACATTACCCTGCAAAAATACCCAAAATACCCTCACAATCACATCAAAATCTCAAATAACATAAATAATAATAGTAAAAATTATGATCAAAGAAAAATAGCTTACATTTTCTTGAGAGTAAATGTAATCATCATGGAAAATGACTGGGCAGTCATCTTTGGTCACCTACAAAAAATCACACACCCGGAGTTTTGCTTTAACTTTTTTGTTGTCTTTTTTTTTTTTCTTCATTCATTCACCTTCAAACTTTTTTAATCCAAAAACTATTTATTTTTTATAAATAAAAACCCCAAACCCAAAAGAAAAAAAAAAAAACAAGTAAAAAAATCAGTATCTGGATTGAACCGAACCGAATAAACCAAACCACAGAAAAACCCTAAAACCCGAAACGTATTTACGAAAATTGCCACAAGGACATAACCGGAAATCACGGAGAAAAAACGTGTAGATTTTAGATACGCGGCGAAAAACTGGAAAAAGTACATGCATCTGGATAATTTTTGGATTATTAATTTAAAATAATAATTACTGAGAAACGAAAATAGAAAGAAAATGTGATGAATGATGATGATATACCTGAACATCAAATTCAATGAAATCAAGAGGAAAAGAAGAAGCAGCGTTGAAAGACATGATTGAGTTTTCTTTGATGGCTCTCATTCTCCGATCTGTAGATTGCAATACATTCATACCGTTTCCTCTATGTCCAATAACAACGAACTTTGGCACCTTGAATCCACCATTACTCATCTCCAAACCTAATCAAGATTAATCGATTAATTAATCAATAATGAAGAAAGATTAATGGTGTAATAATGATTAGCACGTACCGTTTGGGAAACGGGAGGAGAGAAGAGGAGATTCAGGGACGAGATCGAGGGAAGGGACATCGGAGACGTGGACGGCTTTGAGAGCCATTTTTTTTTTTTGATTTTTTTTTTTTTGTGGGAGAGGGATTGTTTGAATGAAAAGAAGGTTTGGTTTGGTTTGGTTTTGAAGATGAAATGTGAAGGTGGAAGAGAAAGGTATTTATATAGGATGAAATGTAAGAGAATTGAATTGAAATGTTAACGGGATCTTCGCAACGAATATTCTGGTTTTATGTCATATGCTTTTGGATATTCTTGCTTTTTGGTATTTTTCTTGTTGAGTTTTATTTTTTTATTTTTTATTTTTGGATAATTGTTTGATTTAATTTAATTTAATTTAATTACATCGGTTGATCATCTTATCTTGCGTTGTTGACACTTTGACACGGATACAACTCATGCCGATGCCGGTCAGAGTCAACTCATACCATTGCCTTATAAAAAAAAACATTTTTTTACCAAGATATTTTATTAGGTAAATAAGAAAAAAAATTACTAAAAACAACAATTTTAATTTATTTAAATTTGTAAAATACATGGATCAAAATTATATTACATGATTAAGTTTGTTAAAAATTAAGAAGAATTGATATGATGAAATTCAAATGTGTAGAATAGTCATATTTTCGGATGTGTAATGTTGAAGACACAAGGGTCTTTGAATGTACATTGAATTTCGATCAAAGTAAATATGTAAAATTGAAGAAAATAAACATCGTACAAAGACGAAAAATCAGAACAAATAACATCACACTATGACGCGAGTAAAACAATAATGGATGAAAAAATCAAAAGAAGAAAATTGAAACAAAAGAAATCATTTTAGTAAATATTTAACAAAATAGTAATTAAAATTTTTAAATTTGGCTATTTTAAAAAGGTCGAGTGAACTTGAAATACTATATAAAGATTTCATTTAAAGAAACAATATGAGGTTGAATTGTGTTAACTTTTTTTTTGCTTTTTGAAAAAACTCAGCTTTTGAAGTGGTTTAGAGTCTGATGAGTGTTTGTTATGAAAAGAATAAGCAACGGATAATAAAAGCAAAGAGAAAGAGAGAAGACACCATAAAACAATTTTATACTGGTTTCTCACACAAATTAAGAGTAGTTCAGTCCCCTTGCATTAATTTTTAAGAGAGTTCACTATAATCAACAAAATTACAATTGCAAGAGACTTCTTTTGCTCAAACATCAAATAAGAGACTTTCATTTGCTCAATCACTAAAATAGAGACTTCCAAATGCTCAAGTTCAGATGACAAGAGACTTTCAAATGCTCAATATTTCAGCAACAGACTTCTCAAGTTATTTTTTTAGGTTTTACTTTGATCGTTTAAACTTTTTTTGTTTCATTTTAGTCCCTTAATATTTTTTTAAATTTTATTTTGATCCCTTAAATTTATGAATGTTGAACATTTTGATCTCTTAAATTATAAATATTAAGATGTTTTGATCTCTAATAAGAGAACTAAATTGTCTAAAATGTGTAACTTAAAGGATCAAAATTAATGTTTATAGTTTAAAGAATCAAATTAAAACGGAAAAAAAATACTTAAAATATCAAATTATATAATATTTGTGATTTAAGAGAGTAAAATGGAACACAAATATTTAAGAGACCAAAATAAAATATAAAACCAGCTTAAAGAACCAAAAATATAATTTAACCAAAATTATTTTATTGTGGGGCTTTGAGCCTTAATATGCAAGGAGTACACCCGTCCCTAAAGTGAAGTACCCGTCCCTAAAGTGAACAACTGTACATGCAATATGTAAAATAAAATAAAACAAAATAAAGACCATGAGAAGAAATATATGATTAAATTAAAAAATAAAAAATAGTGGGTTGAGCTGATTTGGCAAGCATGAGTATCGTGGAAGGGATAGGTGCTGTGTCATAGGTGACGGTGATAAAAGCAGCGTACAGTATATGAAAGGGAAAGGGACGAACATTTTTGTCACAGTCAGTGCCACATAAATTGAGGAATGTCCAAGCATTCTGGAAGCTGTTCCCCCTTGACAAAGTGCTCATTTCCCTTCTTGTACACAAATCTTTGGTTTTTTTTTTTTTTTCCTTAAATGCAGTTTTACCTTTTTTATTTTAAATAAATCAAAATTTTACCCCTTTTATTTCACTAAAAGGGCAATTACTATCTCTATGTAACTCCAAATTTAGTGGAGTTTGATTCTGTGGAAAGTTAACTCGATTACGGTCATTTTGGTATCTGTTTGGTAAATTATTGATCAAAATTGAGTTATGTTCGAAACTTTGAAGTTGAGGCTCAGAAGCAAACTGGTACCTCAATTTTGATAACTCAATTTTGATCAATAATTCACCAAACTGGTACCAAAAAGACCGTAATCGAGTTAACTTTTCACATAATCAAATTCTACTAAATTTGGAGTTACATTGAGAGATTGATTATCGTTTTAGTGAAATAGGGGGTAAAATTCCGATTTATTCAAAATAGGGAGGGTAAAACTGCATTTAAACAAATATTTATTGATTATTTATTTTGTACAAATTAATTAAAAATGGATTTAAATGTTATATGTAATACCCCAATTTTAATTAAGTTAATTTGGTCATTATTTGTGTTTGATTAATTTTATGATTTATGTGATTATGTGTGTTTAAATGAATCTTAATTAACCCGTCAAAAAAAAAAATCTTAATTAATTTGGCATTTGTTCTATATGGGTTTCGATGTTGGAAATGAGCATTTATATTTGTTTTAAAGTAAGCAGAGGAAGGAATAGTGTAGGCCTAAGTTTGGGGGAGTTTTGAGGGTTTTAGGTCATTTTTTAGGTTAGGCTTGGTTTAGGCGTAGCCTATGTTGGAGTAAGTCTTAAAACCTAATTTATTTTGATAAAAAAAAAAATTGGTATTACATAGTATATTATGAAAAGGGCAAAAGTTATTTTTCATAAGTCAAATCTTAATGGACGGTGCATAAGTGAATAACAACCATTAGATTAGCCATCCACGTGTCATAATCGTAGCGCGGTTTAACATACATACCGGAACACTTGAGAGAAAAGTGTTCTGGTATGAATATGCATACCGGAACAATTGAGAAAAATTGTTCTGGTAACCTTATGCATACCGGAACAGTTGAGGAAAAGTGTTCCGGTATGAATATACATACCGGAACACTTAAGAAAAAGTGTTCCGGTAACCTTATGCATACCGGAACATTCGAGGAAAAATGTTCCAGTAACCTTATGCACGGTGCATAAGCAATTGCTTATGGACGATAACCGGACCCTATGAAAAGTATCATAAATTATTCTCATAGTGATAATAATGTATACCACTCTTAGACCTGAACCAACTATGACCCCTAAATATGGAGTCAAATACTTTATTGCAATTCAAACGTTATATGTAAAAAGATAATTATAAAGTTGGTTATATCCCGGGAAGAGATCAAATTATACCGGTGTAATATTTGAGTAATGTTACACTGCTCAATAACGCTTTAACGAATTCAAAGTTTACAAAATCCACCGTTGGATTGAAAGTTTATATCGTATAGATCATCTATGTTGAGTTTTACAAAAATCTAAAATCGTTTGATATGTTATTGAGACACATCAAAATTAACAGTTTTTGCATTTTTATTGAATACCACAACAAAATATAGGTGACGTCATTCTACTATTTATTGTAAAACTTATTAAATTAAGTAATTTTTTTCGTTAAAACAATTATCCCGTATATGATTTTATGTAATAAATTATAATTAATAATAATAACAAACATTGATTATTCAATTTTTTTATTAAAGCAATTATTCCGTGTATGATTAAAACTATTTAATTAAAGTAATTTTTTTATTTGAATCGGCGACTGCAACGTATTATTTCATACATTATCATTACGATTGTGCCAACTACACCAAAGCATGTAGCCATCCGCCCCACCGTTTCACCGTCAACCTTGTGACAAAAGGAGAACGGACTATCCACGGCCTATTGTTGTTGTTTATGCAATTTATTCTGTAAAATGGGCATCAAACATGCAGCCTCCCAACTACCACAAGTTGTTATACAGTCGGAAAAAAAAAACATGTAAATAATCCTACTCGTCATAATTGCATGTAGAACAATTCAAATTCAAAGAACATTCCACATGTCTCTGTGACAAATAACACTCCGTTGAAAGACATTGATCTCTACATAAGTGTAAAAGCAATTGACACGGTTTATGAGGAGCTTTAGCAAACGAATTAACAATCAATTTAGTGTTATTCAAAACAAAGGATAATGCCAGAAAAACAAAAAAGTGAATTTAGTATGTTCTTACAAATGATGGAGACTTTATGGTGGGTATTGAACCCAATGGTATATAACAAGCTTAAAGAAGTTGAGAAATCACACTTCTCTAAATTTACCAATTTGAATAAAAAATATACACACAATCTGTTTTTTTTCTTCATTCGAATTGATAAATATAAAAAATCTGTACAAGACCTTCAAATAAATAAGAGCCCGTTGTTATAGCTTTTTTTGAAAAAAAAATCACTTTTTAAAAAAAAAATCACTTTAAAGAATATTACATTCGTTTGTTATAGCTTTTAAAAATAATCAGAATCTAAAAATAATCTAAAAACAGTTAAAAATGAGAAGCTAAAAATAGTAGCTTCTTAAAAAATAGATATTTTTAGAGGAAAGAGAAAACAATAATCAAAAGGTGGAAATATTTTTATCCAAAAATATCCTTACATAAATTTTAATATTCCAAAAATATCCTTATAAAAAGTAATTTTTATCAAGGTAAACAAACACAAATAGCTTCTGATTTTTTGTAAAATCTCTAAAAAATAATCTCTAAATTATTTAAGGTCAAAATCACTTATTTTTTAATCTATAACAAACGGGCTCTAAATCTAAATGGGAGTGCTTTTTTCGTCTAAAAAAAGTATCAAATTTATACTTTTTTTTGTCTCAAAAAATTGATCAATTTAAAAGATCAATGCAACATTTTTTTATTACTATTGAAATCAACAAAACTATGCTTAAGAATCACACACAACACAAATATGACATTTAATATCATACAGAGTACTATATCTAAAAAAGGGCCACACTAATAGGTGTTTCAATTACACTAATTAAACATACAAATTATAACAATTTTGTTAAAAATAACAATTTTTAAATTTCAAAAAGATTTAAGACATCACTTTTCAAGTTAAAAGTTATATATTTACTAGTAACTCGTTAAGATTGGCTATTTAAAAAAGAGTCATGTTATTTTGATAACTGAAAATAGACAATTGATTGACATCATACGCTCAATGCATACAACCTAAGATACAATAAAAAATTGAAAAAGTAAATGGATAATACAATAAAAGTAAATGGACAGTACAAAATAAACTTTCTCTTAAAAAAAATAAGTACCATAATATCATATTCTTTAGCATGTCCCTTTTAAAAAATCATATAAAGGAAGGAAGCTTCAGACAAAGAAATTAATTATGTCCTTGCTGCCAAACAAGAAGTGGGCACAGCTTTGGACATGGTCCACTCCAGGGCTCCCAATAATAATGTTCAAATCTAAGTAAGCTTTGGTCAACAAATTGGTACTATACTATATCCGAGTCAGAGAAACAAGTTGGGGCAATATTAACAAATCTCTATTATATACATTACGAGATTCCCACGGAGCTCTCTCGTGCATTCTCAAGAAAAAAATCCCACGTGGCATTATTATAGAGATTCTACTTATGCGGAGTTTTTAGCACGAGGTCTGCGGTTCGAATCCCATTGAAAACAATAATTCAATTTTTATAATATAATATGGAATTCTACTTTTTTTTTTGTTTTTTAAAAAATCTACTTTATTATTAGTATAAGGTCTGTTGTTCGAATCTCATTGACAACAATAATCTAATTTTTATAATATTTTAATGTTATAGAAAGCTACTATCCTTTTTTTAAAAAAAAGAAAAAATCAATATTGTTTGAAAAAAAAGGTTGGATATATAAAACTAAACTAGAGCTTTTCTCTTTTTTTGTTTTTTGACTCAAGCTTCTCTTTTTTTTCTTATCTTTTTTTTTATCGAGTATTTATTATTTTTTGTCATTCAATTAGAGATTCTTTAATATTTATTTATTGTAAAAACTCTATTTATTTATTTTTTGTAGAATCTTCGATATTATATTTTTTTTATGTAGAAATCTTTATTTTTGCGGGGATTGATATTTTTTTATTTTAGAAATTCTAATATTATATTTTAATATTATTACATAGGCGAAATTCAATTAAAGCTTTTCTAATAATTTTTTTTTGTAGAAATTCAAATATTATATTTTAATTATTAATATATATTATATTTTTAATGACGACAAGTTTATTTAATCCATTAAATATTAAATATTTTCTATGTAAAAACTATGTGAACACTTCGACTAAAATTTGATTGGACATGTGTATCTATTATCCAATCATTCAATTACATGTTATATTTCTATGTTGATTTGTTTTAAAATAAAGACTTGACAACTATTTTTTGTTCATGGAACGGCTAGAGTCCTGTAACGGACACAGAAGACGGGTAGAATGAGAGAGAGAGTCTCAGTGGTGTAGAATAAAAAACGGGAAGCATTTCGCACCCCACTATTAAAAAAAACACATTGAATAATGAAAATTTGAATTCCAAGTGTGGATCCACATTTTTATATTTTACTTATTCAAAATTTTATCTAGCAAGATGAAAGTGATTCTCATGATGAAAAGTTTATGTATATGATAATGAAAATTGAGCATGAAAATTTTATTAATATTCATTAAAATATATTATATTATATATATATATATAGAGAGAGAGAGAGAGAGAGAAAAAAAATCTATAAGTGTTGGAGAAACTAGAAATCGGAAGAACTTCTAACCCCCACTTTTGCAAATACACATTGACGAAATAAAATTTGAATTTCGACGGTAGGAGTTATCCATGTTTTTGTATCTTATCATTGGGATTACTTATTCAAAATTTTATCTAGCACGATGAAACATGATCCTCATGATGAAAAGTGAATGTATATGATAGTGAACTGAACACGATAGTTTTATTGATATTTATTAAAAAAAAATATTGAATTAACAACTTTTTTTGTTGATAGGGCCCTATAGATATGTAATAGAGGCGATAGAGAGAGAGAGAGAGAGAGACAGAGAGAGAGGTGATCTTTCAGTTGTGTAGAATGGGAAACGGGGAACACTTCTCACCCGACTATTAAAAATACACGTTGACTAATTAAAATTTGAATTCTAACTGCGGGGCATATCCATATTTTCATATTTCGTATTTTATCACGAAGATCCCTTATTCAAAATTTTATTTAGCACGATAAAAATTGGTTCGCCATGAAGAAAAGTGTATGTAGAAGATAGTGATAAATTAATGAGCACTAGAATTTTATTGATATTCATTATAAAAATAATATAGAATTAACAACTATTTGTTGTTGATGAAGCCCCTATAGAGTCGTGTAACGAAGATGAAAGAGGGATAGAAATAAACAATGGGAAACAGGAAACACTTCCCATTCTACTATTAAAAATATACATTGACTAAATAAAATTTAAATTCCGACTACGAGAGTTTTTTTTTTTTTTTTATATTTTGTGTTTATCAGACTTTCACTATATTACATCCAACTGAAAAAAATCTATGGGAATTAAAACCAAAAATTCCATAAACCTTCGTTCAAATTTTTTTCGGGATGCTAACTTATCAATGTGAATGGAGATTCAAATATTGATTTTTCCATTTTACGCTCACACGTGAAAATTGTTTATTTGTGGATAATGATAAAAAAAAGTTTGAGAATAGGAACATGGTCAAAATATGTTAATATTCATTTGAAAAATAATATAAAATTATAATTATTTTTTGTTGACGGAGTCCCCGTAGAGATGTGAGAGAGGGTGGAAGAGAGAATCTCATAGTTTTGTTGAACGGGGATGTGGGAGTATTTCCCACCTCATTATGCCCCTGTAACATCTTTAAATTTAACGTATATGCAACATTCAAAATAATATAAAATGAAAAATAACATAAACAACATGCAAAAGAAAAAAAATAACATAAGCAAATAAATATTATTAAAAAGTGAAAATCATCATGTGGGAAAGATGTAGAAACACTGTGAGAGAGAGAGAGAGAGAGAGATATAACTCTCACGGATGTAGAATGAGAAACATGGAACAATTTCGATCCTACTATTAAAAATGTACCTAGACTAATTAAATTTTCATTTGAGAACAAAGTTTATAATTATTTTATATTTAAAATGTCACTATAGTCCCGTGGATAAAAATGAGAGAAAGAATCTATCTATCAACAGTGTAGAACGGGAAGCGTGATAATATTCTTCATCTCACTCTATTTTATAACATTCTTAAACCTATATAATTCAAAATTTATCTCAATTTTTATCATAGAATTTTAAACCAAATTACTCAAATAATATTACAAAATAAACATATAAATAATATTAAAAAAGAAAATTATCCCGTGCACGGCACGGGCTAACATACTAGTGATATATAATGTAATGTTTCAATTAACTTCACAGAATCAATTATTCAGTTTCTATTATTATTTAGCAATATATTCGTGGATAGATATCAATATGACCACCTAAATAGGTATTCCATCACTGGCTAGAGTTATAAAATTATTAGAAATTCTAATAATTGACGATATTCTTTTTTTTTGAACACGCTAAAATGGAATATATATATCACCGAAAACTTATGATTCTCATGTTTCTTACAATTTAAACGGTAACTTAGTTGATGACGGTTTAATTTCACATGTATATTTATTTTTTCAATTATAAAAATTTCAAACAACATTAACCTCTAGATCCAAGAGACTATTATCGTTGATGTTTTGAACATTTTCAGCCACATGATCCACCTTGTACCATGTGCATATTATAATTTACCTATATTCTTTATCAAATACATGTCTCAATAAATAGTTGGATATTGAGATGTATCCGAAAAGTTGAAAGTTGTATATCATATACCAACCATTATTGATATTGAAATTATATATTATAGAAAAATCCCCAGAAAAATATAGGGAAGGGCAAAAACATGGATACATGATGTTCTATGGAACTAAGAATAAAAGAAAGAAAATAATTCACTCTGGCCTCAAGTGTAGGAAACATCATATTATCTAAATATCATTAAGAAACTATCGTCTTATACACCTTATAAACACCCCTTAGTTAAGGATCAAACTTGTTATATTAATTAACAGAGAAGAAAGTGCAGGCAGAAAAAGTTCTTGAATCTGTTTTTTTTAGAAAAATTGAAAACTCAATTGCAAAGAATATGCATGTGAGAATATTTTTAGGTGATGTAATATAACATAAATATAGTCTATTGATCACCATCATGGATTCTCCGTCGTGCATTCATGTAGTCGGTAAATTTACATCATTGGATTTCACACTAGTCTTTGATTTCAAGAGAAAGACGTAATTCAGGGGTTAACCCGACGCTGTAAATTAACTAACTGCATGAATGCATAGTCTCTTGACAGCAAGAAATGGTAATGTTCAGCTCAGCTTAGTGCTCGACTTATAATTTGTTAGGAAGTTACAGGATTAATAAATATGTATCAACAAAAAACTTACACATTACAAGATTTGGGGGCATGTTTTTTCCAATTATTTCTAACAGAATAAAGAAAACATGAACAGAAAGGCTTGGGCCATTCCCAACCCATGTTCTTGATCCCACTATATAAACTACTCTACTCCGACAAGATTGCGTGCATCAAAGTTCAGCTCCCTTCTGATATGACCCCAAGGTGGGTGCATGCATCAGCAGACAGCAGCTCTCTGCAGTCCTGGATTACTCGTTCCGCAGAAGCTATTATAACTTTGGAATCATGAGTTTTAAGTCTTTATAGCTACTTGGAATCACCATCTCACTCCCAATACTTCAGAAAACAACTTCAACTGTCACAGGCTCCCTCCCAGTGGCGTTACTCATGATTCCGAGCTTTCCACAATTCCGACAGGATTATGGAGGAATAGTTGAGTTGCATCCAAGTCTACACATGCTAACCATTTCATTTGAGTAAACAAAAAGCCAACACCTTAATTACATAATGTTAAGATTTGCATAATTTGGAGAAAGTGGAGAAAACTCTAGAAAATCATCAAGAGAATAGAAATTATAAGGATTCATTTTGATAAAAGATAATGAGTAAAATGTACAATGAATTGACTTATTTATAGAGCTACTTGGAGTACTAACTCTCTAACTAACTTTATAACCTCCTAACTAATTTGGTAACCAACCAACTAACTATCTATATTCTTAACATCCTCCCTCAAACTCAACATTGGTAAATTCACCAATTTGAGTTTGGATTACAAAGCTAAAACCAAACAAAGAAACAAAACATTGAATTATGGCTTGTAAAATCTGCACAAGTAGCCTTATAGCACCTTCCATATTCTGCAGCAAGTGACCTTTCAATTGGATTGAAACCTTTGATCAAATAACTAGAACCTTGCAGTTGGTATCAACCTCTTTGTCTTGAATAGAAGTGCTTCTAATGTACAAGCAGATTAGCAACACCAGAGGAACATAACATCAGAGGCACTTACTATACCAGAATCAGCTCAAAGCAATGATCCAAATGACACATGACTTGAGCAACTATTCTCATGCATCAATAGTGCAATTGGTATTGTTCCAAAGAAAGTGAAACTTGAAGCTCCACTTTTTAGTTCCAATTGGTAACAACTACTCTGTCTGCTACTGAAGAGGCTTTGCTTTATCCACAGAGTATCCTCTGATGTTCAGAGCTTGATGTTCAGAACCTTATACACTTCAGAAGCTGAACAAAAGAGGCCAGAACTTCATGATTCTTCTGATATTCATACTCTGATAAACCTTCAGAACTTCAACATCAATGCAGCAATGTGCAATATAGTGAAGTCAAGTGCTCAAATTTTTCTTTTCACCTATATCCATATTTCCACTAGTAGCAACCTTAATTCATGGCATTTTCCAACTAGCCGAATGCAAACAAAACATCAAACAATCTTCTGATTCTCCACTGGATTGAAAACCATAGGCTAGAAAAATTCACACATATGGATAGAATGCTACCAGCAAGCAGCAACAACCATTGGAAAATCCAATTTTCAATCTCCATTTTCTCAAAAATGCCAACCATATCAAATACTAATTACTAACAATCCATTCCATAAACTCCAAGAATAAATCAATTGTAGTAAGGACCATTAGGATGCTATACAAAAACTGTTGAAAAATCAGTTCAGTCTAAATGAATCCAACGAATCTGAACTACAGGTTGCAAGAAAACAAGCACAAACTTGACAGTCCATGAAATTAATGTTCTGATTGAATTTCAAGAGCTGACAGTCCATGAAATTAATGTTCTGATTGAATTTCAAGAGCAAAATTGAACAAAGAACTGGACTCAAATCAGCAACACAACCATCAATTAAACTTGAACAATGTTGTAGAACCAAAACTCTATATTGTAATATCCTCCCTCAAACTCATAGTAAGAGAATCTTAGTATGAGTTTGGAAACAAAGACCAAACAGAAATCGATCCAGGGAACCGCAAAAGATAAGGATCCAAGATTGTAGGACGGAAAATAGTGGCGATCACCACCAGGATCAAAGACGGTGACGCTGAATTCATCGGCAAATTCAATAGAGAACACGATGACCAAACGAAATAATAATAGCAGAGAAGGTGTCAAGGTTATCATACCATCAAACGTTGCGGCGGAAAGAGGCTTGACTACACCGCCGGGATCGAACACAGTTTCGACGGCGAGAACGGTGTTACTAGCGAAGGATAACAAGTGAGTTTTGATGACGATGTTGTAATAATTGCGGCGAGAATCCTCTACTAGATCCATTGATTCTGGAAAAGGCTTTATCAATTTTGTGATTTCTTCAAAGGAGATATCAGCGATGAAGAAAGAACTCTGAGATCCAGGATTTGACATTTTCACAAATTCTTCGACCTTCTCTATCTGAACCTTGTTCTTACTGGTGATGGATTGTGAATTTTCAGAAGTGATGAAACATTTGATTTCACCAATTTTGATGGCATAGCTATCAATTTCATGCGCAATTATTGGAGCTAAAGGTTTGGAATCAAGAATTGTGTGATGAAAACTACCAAAAATGATATTGAAATCGCCACATGTTGCAGCTGCAATTGAAATACGATGCTGATTTGCTGTAACTGATTCAATAACAGAGGAGGTTGCAGTAGAAATCTCTCCCTCTTCCTCTGAAATTGAATCACTCAAAGGATTTTGAATCAAGATCGAAGAATCTTGTGGTGATTTTCGAAGAGGTGGAAGCGGCAGGAATTGCTTCTCCATCTTCGATTTCTTCCACAAGTGACAAAAAATGGAATGAACCATTAGAAAAGATGGTGGATCAAAAAGAACCGTGTAAATTTCTTTGTGATAGGCAATGGAGGAATCCTCCGGTACCGGAACAATGGCGAAAGCGGAACGAATTCTCGGTGATCGAAACCAAGCTCTGATACCATGTTAAGATTTGCATAATTTGGAGAAAGTGGAGAAAACTCTAGAAAATCATCAAGAGAATAGAAATTATAAGGATTCATTTTGATAAAAGATAATGAGTAAAATGTACAATGAATTGACTTATTTATAGAGCTACTTGGAGTACTAACTCTCTAACTAACTTTATAACCTCCTAACTAATTTGGTAACCAACCAACTAACTCTGGTTGATTAACTAACTATCTATATTCTTAACACATAATGATAAATTATGTTAGCAACACACACCTGTTCTATAAATATATTAGATCTTTAGCTGCTAATAGTACAGGTTTGATACAATACAACTACCAGCAAATAGTTACAACAATTAATCAACATTGGAGCAAGTATACAATAATCCTAACCAACATAAAACATGTGAATGAAATTCCTAACTAACAACCATGAATAGCTAAATACAAAGGAGAATTTCCTAGTAGAGGCAATACCACAAGAATAACAGCTAAATTCATATTATTAATTAACCAAATCATTGGAGGCCATAAATTAGGGTTCCAAAAATGTTTTTATTTTAACAGCAAACGATGAATTTTATTAAAATATGATATGATATGGAGTCGGTACAAGTACAAGAGGTACTAAACCCACATCGGTAGGAAAAGTATAGGTAGTATTCACCCCAAAACGACAGAGTAAATCACTAAGCCTATGCATCACTACCAAACTTAGTGGACAATACAATCAAGCGGGTTTGAATTAGGGTTCCAAAAATGTGTATTTCACTCTTTCCTATCACAAAATCTCTATTATATACATTACGAGATTCCCACGGAGCTTTCTCGGGCATTCTCAATAGTAATTGTTTATGTGGCATTCAATTAGAGCCTCTCTTACTTAGGTGTCATTCAGAGTTTTTAGCTTAAGGTATGTTGTTCGAATCCCACTAGCAACAATAATTGATATTTTTTAATATTTTAAGGAAAACTACATTTCTTTTTGTAGAGAAAATTATCTTATAATTACTAACAAAGGTATATTGTTCGAATCTCATTGACAACAATAATTGAATTTATAAATTTTTTTTTTGTAAAAACTCTTTCAAATATTATATTTTTTTGTTTTCTTTTTGTAGAAACTTTTTCAAATATTTTATTTTTATTTAAACTCTCAATTTATTTTTTTCTTTTTTTTGTGAAAACTCTCCCAAATATTATATACTATCTTTTGTTTAGAAACTATCAGAGATATTATATTTTTTTATAGAATCTCTAAAATATTGTATTTATATATATATATATATATATATATATATATATATATATGTATACACATTTTTTATTTTTATTTTTAAACCAAATGTATCATCCGTGCGCAACTACAGAGACTAATTCCCTCGATTTAACTGAGATATATTTAAGGGAATTAACCTCTCCTAAGAAATGATTCTCCATATGTCACGGCCAGGATCGATCTCAAGACCAAATCGTTAAGGGGCCCAAATATCTACCATTTGTGCGACACTATCTTGGTACATTTTTAATATTTTAATTTTTAAAATATCAAATCTCCATAATATTTATAAATTTTGCTCTCCATTTTTAACGAAAATATCAAATCTACAAACAAAAATCACCTCACTGAACTGCAAAAGAGCCAAACAAAGTTATAATTTATATAAAATAGTCAAACTGCAAAAGATAAAATATAAAAATACATTTTTTTGTATATAAAAATACTAGAATTTATATGTAAGTAGAGATATTTAAGTAATTTTACTAATTATTTTGCGGGTATGGATATCCGCAGGAGTGGATAATATCCATTAAATGCGGATAATTGAAATATCAATTTATTTTATCCTTGGATATCTATTAAGTTATCCGCTCCGTATCCATGGCGGATTTTATCCGCAGAAATCCGCGAGTATGAATATTGTTGTCATCTCTATTCCCACCCTACTATTAAAATTACACATTGACAAATAAAAATTTGAATTTCAACTGCAAGAATTATCCTTATTTTCATATTCATATTTTATTATAGGGAAAACTTATTCAAAATTTTATCTATCACGAAGAAACGTGATCCTCATGATGAAAAGTGTATGTAGATCATAATGAGAACAAAGCACGAAAATTTAATTGATATTCATTGAAAAAAATAATAGAATTAACAACTATTTTTTGTTGATGAAGCCTCTATAGAATCATATAATGGAGATGGAAGAGAGATAGAAATAGAGAGAGAGAGAGAGAGAGAGAGAAATCTCTTAGTGGTGTAGAATAGAAAACGAGGAGCTTTCCATCCGATTATTAAAAATACACATTGACTAATTAAATTTTGAATTCCGACTACGAGAGTTATCCATATTTTCATATTTAATATTTTATCACGGGGATCATTTATTAAAAATTTTATTTAGCAGGATAAAAAGTGATCCCCCATTATGAAAGGTGTATGTAGAAGATAGTGATAATTTAACACGAGAATTTTATTGATATTCATTAAAAAAATACTAGAATTAGCTACTATTTCATTGTTGATGGAGTTCCCATAGAGTATTGCGAGAGAGAGAGAGAGAGAGAGAGAGAGAGAGAGAGAGAATCTCTCAGTGGTATAATATAATATGAAACTGATAACATTTCCCACTCCACTATTAAAAATACACATTGACTAATCAAAATTTGAATTTCGACACTAAGGGGTTTTTTTCCATATTATGTGTGCATCGCACTTTCATTAAATTACATATGGCTGATGAAATCTATGGAAAATCTAAAATAAATTAATATAATTTTGAATTTTTGTAATCTATGCTATTTTAAACTTTTCATAACCTTCGTTCGAACTTTTTAAACTTTCCATAACCTTCGTTCGAACTTTTTTAAGAACCTTAATTTATTAATGTTAGTGGAGAGATTCACACATAGGTTTTCTCATTTGACGCTCACGCGTGAAGATTGCTTTTTTGTGGTACGGTGAAAAGAAACTTTTTGATAATAGAAACAAGGTCAAAGTATGTTACTATTCATTTTGAAATTAGTATAAAATTTACAATTATTTTTTGTTGATAGTGTCCTACAGAGTCCCGTGTTAAAGATATGTCGTATTTTTATACTCAAATAAATTTAAAGAAATCAATCTCATTGACAATTGAAAAAACGTAGATAACCTTCTAAATAATATAAAATAAAATAAAAAGACATAGACAACCTTCAAAAGCAAAATAACATATGGAAATAAATATTATTAAAAAATAAATAAAAAATTATCCGTGTTTGACAATGAAACTAATGTAAATTTTCTATAAAGAGTCAGCACGAGATGAAAAAAATGGTATATTTTAATTTTATGGGTACAGTCCCAAAAAATCTTAAGGCCATGAAAAATCAAAGCATATTTTCCTTTGAGAATGAAGTTTATAATTATTTTATATTTATATGATCACTATATAGTTTTGGTGATGAAGATGAGATAAAAAATTTATCTCATAATAGTGTAAAATGGGAAGCGAAGTAATGCTCTTAATTTCACTTTATTCTGTAACATCGTTAAATTTATATCATGCAAAACTTTTCTCAATTTTACCTTAGAATTTTAAACTAAAATAATCAATAATTTTTTTGATAAAAAACCAAAATAATCAATAATATATCAAAATAAACATCTAAATAATATTAAAAAAGAAAATAGTCTCGGGCTATCATACTAGTTCAATGAAATTGTGCATAATAATAATAGTAATAGAATAAAATGTAGTATATATCTCTATGACGAGTGCTTCCATGGATGGGTAGTACAAATGGTCTATATGGACCATGTTTAGTTACCATTGGATGATGGAAGTTCACCAGATCTAATGATGCACCAATCACATCAAATCTTTTCTTTTCTCTCTCCTCCATCTCAACTCTGACTTCACCTTCTCCTCAGAATACCACCGCAGAACATCTTTTCTAATTTATTTGTTATTTTATTCTTTCCGGTCTCATATATAAGTAAAAGTTGTCCTTTTAGATTCATTAAAAAAGTGATGTATATAGTATATAATTTGGACTAGATACATAACTTTTTTTTAATGAATCTAAAAAACTAACATTTACTTATATATATGAGACCGGATGGAGTATTTATTTTTAAACTTAAAACATTTCTTTTATTAAATATTGCCTCCGTCCCGGAATCTAAGCAAAAAAAATAAAGAAATCACGTTTATTAAAATAAACATAAGAGACCAAATATATAATTAAGCCAAAAATTAAAAAATACTTTCTCTGTTTCTTTTTAGATGTCTTTTTAGAATATTAACACCAAATTAAGGAGGTGTATTTTTGCACTTTAATCCACCAATAAATTCTTATTTTAACTAATTACTCTCTCTGGTCTTATATATAAGCAAACATTACTTTTTTTTAGATTCATTGAAAAAGTTATGTATTTAGTCCATGTTATAGACCATATACATCACTTTTTTAATAAATCTAAAAAAAAACTTTTTCTTATATATATGAGACCGGAGGAAGTATATGTTTGGTTTTAAAAAAGGAGAGGAGAGAGCAAAAGTTTTAATTGTATGTTCGATTCACGAGTGGAGTGAATGAATAATAAAAGTAAATTATTTAGTTTACAAGAGTCTCATAATTTTAAAATATAATCTACTTCTAATATATCTAGTCTAATAATCTACAATATAATATAATAAAATTGATTACTACCAATAATATAATAAAATTGATTACTACCAAATTTATTAATTTGTCCTTATCACTTGTAATAATATTTCAAGTTTTGTAGCCTACAATGTAATTTTACTCTCTTAATCTACTAACAATATATTAAAATAAACTACTACTAAAAAATCTGGCCCCGGAACCAGATTAAATTGATGGTGAAAAACACAAAGAGGATATATGGGGAAAAAAGAAAAGATTGGGCCAACATATACAAAAAAAGAAGAAGAAGATTACGTCTACAATAAAAAATTAAGTACGGAAAAATAGAAACAAAAATGCAATATATTAAAAGAAATTACTACTAAAAAAATCTAATTTGTCCTCTTTAATTTTTTATAATATGTCAAAATTGTCTACCCTTAATTGTAATTTTTTTCTCTAAATTAAAGATACGAAAGATAACATATAAAACTTTAAAAATAAATAAAGAAAATTATGCCAACAATAAAAGATTAATTAGAAAGAAAAAAAAAGATTAAACGGTTAATACATGGAATAGAAAAATAGGAAAAAAGAAAAGAAGATAAAACGATTGATACATGGAACAGAAAAATAGGAAAAAAAAAAAAGATTAATAAATTATTACTACCTCCGTTTATTTTTAAGTGTCCATTTATAATAGTAACATCAAATTAAGAAAATGTATTTTTGCACTTTATCTTCCTATTATACGCTAATTTTAATCCACCAATACATTTTTATTTTTTTGCACACACTTTCTCTTTCCAATAAATTTAATATATTATGTACCAAAAAAATATTAAAAAAAATATATTTAGTTTTACAAATATATAGCATTAATTAGTTTTATTGAAAAAGATATGAGTAACTGACGAAGGGTACAATTGACAAATCGTACTTTTAAAACACCAAATAGACAGTTAAATAAAAACGCTAAATCCGACGTTTTTTGACAGTTAAAAGAACGGGGGTAGTAATAAATTATCTAATTTGTCATCATCAATTTTTAAAATGCACAGTGATCAAATCTTATACCTTTAAAAAGAAACAAATGTAGTAATATTTTAAACCTTATATCTTTAAATATAATTTTACCTATAAGAAGATAAAACGATTAAACAAGTATTAAGAATAATAAATTAAAAGAACTTATTTGCTCATTATAAAAAGAGAACTTATTTGTTAAACGCATATAACTTAAAGGATCGAAATGATGTCAATGAGATACATTAAAATTAACTCATTTTTTGAATGTTCGTAAGACGTTAATTTGGATGTATCTCATTGACATATCAAATAATTTCCGATTAATGTTATATATTATGTATATGATCTATGTTATAGTATCTTTCAATCTTACGATCGATTTTGTCATACGATTACCCACTAATAAATTATTGGAGGTGTCATACAAATTTTGTCCCTTCTTTTTATTCAATTTGTGTATGTCATTTTAATTTTAATTTTTTTTTTGCAGTATATCATTTATTACTTTTTTTTATCAAAGGACGAATTAATAAATATGAATATTTTTAGTTTTTTGTACATCAAAATTCATAAATAATTCATTTTATGTTAAAAAATTCTAGGTTATTGTGGGAGAGGCTCTTATAATACTGTAAACATTAATACAAAAAACTATTCAAAAATGTGAAAGTACACAGTTTGATCAAAAGTAAGGACCAAAAGTTGTGATAGAAAATATTTGAAATAAAAAATTGATGAAAATTTCTATAGAAATTAAAAACATAATTCGAGATATTTATAAGGACGAAAAACGTATTTAATCCAAAAAAATCTTAGGTTAAACAAGTAAATGATTCCTATAGTTTTCTAAAATTTTGTTTTTAGTTCTTAAAGATTTTTTTCACACTTTTTAGACATTGAAATATTTATGTCATAATATTTGGTCTTTATTTTTCATTCAACTAGTACATATCATTTTAAATTTTTTATACGGTCATGTTTAATGCATTATATGAGTCTCTGATATAAAAGTTTAAATTATAAAATTTTTATATTATTAAAATATATAAAATAAAATGATAAAAAAGAAATTATATTTGGAAGGGTTGAAAGCTCAAAGCTCAAAGCAAGGTTAGTGGGGAGGGATAGAGAGATAGAGAGTCAGAAGGTGGAGACGTGTGATGGGACAAAGGAGAAAAAAGAGTCATTATTGGGTGTTGGAAGACTAGCATAATCTATATGCACATGTTACATCCAATGGTTGAAATTGAAAAGGAAATTATGAAAACTAGTGGACCATCATGGACCATTTGTTACACCAGTCCATATTAGAATTGGTCTATATCTCTAACCAAATCAGAAAAAGGATTTAACTATAGATTTAGGACCATCAAAATGTAATAATTTTCTGAGAATATACTCCCAATTTCAAAATTATCATAAAAACCTAATCGAAGCAAAACGATTCCAGAACAGTAAAAACCTAATCACAATTCACAAGCATGGACAATGAAAGGAAAACAAAAAACAAAAACGCGGAATGAATGCAAAACGAAATGCAGAAACGTAACTGAAGGGAGAAATTGAAATCGAAAATGTCAAAAAAATTTGGACCATTTCTCGATTTGTGCGTGTCATCCTTGCACAGCGGCCATGCTAATCTTCTCTGAATCGTTCCAATTTTATCAGATGTCCCTGAAGGGACAAACTATCTTGTTCTCTATTTCTATATAAACACTGAAAAACGCGCAGATGCAGCCGATGTGGGACTAATAGCATAAGCAGAAGCAAGACAAATATTCATCTACATCTCACTGAGTTGAAGTGATTAAGCCAAATTTTGTTCTAATCCCCTCACTCTCCAAATCATCAGTTCACTGCTATTAATTATGTTGTTGGAGGGTTTTTTTTAGTAACAACAACATTTAAATATCACGTCGTTGGAGAGTCATAATCCAAGCTTGTCCGGGGAAGCATATGTTATTCTAAGTTCTTGCTTCGAGAAGGGTGTTGGTGGCGGATAGAGGATAACAGTCACATTCTTCTTTGGAACGAGAAGTGATTCATGATAGTGATGTTGCTATCTTCACTACAGATGATAATCTTAACTTAAATCTTAATGTTTCTGATTTTATAGTGCAGGAGGAAAAAACTCTCATAGTAATAGAGTTGGAATTGGAATTTGCATTAGCTAAAACATAATGGTTTAATCCTACTTGTGATGTGCACATTGGTGAAGCTCTTGAATTCCTCTCGACACTTAATTGGGTGCATGATTTAAATTTGGAACAGGTAGATTTTGAGCTTGACTCGAAAAGCTGGTGAACTCTCTTCTACAAAACATGTTACAAAGTTTAGGGCTATCATTCAACAATACCGCTTCGATTTTTCTACTTTTAATGTAAACTCTAGTTTTGAGATTGTTCGGAGACAAATAAATGTGGCTTACTACAATGTGATTACTAATGTCGCTTTATTCAAGTAAACGATTATATTTAATTAATGAACCCATTGACTGTGTGATTACAATGTGATTACTACAAGTTACACAAAATTTTTCTACTTTAATATCAATAATCAATAATACTAATATAGTATAGGAAGAACACACACCAACTACATTCAATTCAATCACCATTCACCACAAATAAGTTGGCAACAATAATTAAATTTGACACATTGTTCATCCAAGACAGATTCTCAATATTCCATGCCAAGGACATTCAACCAGAGAAAGTAGCAACAACTTCACAAGAAGCAAAGGCTAATTAATTTGTAAGCATAAATACAACATCAAGCAAAGCAGAAAAAAGCTCACACAACACTCCAAACAATTCCATCTTACAATACAAACACACTGCAAATACCTACAACCCCAATTTTGCACATACAATAAAAATTTGTTGTATAATTACCACATGAAAAAGGTAAACTTTTTTCTTAATGACCATAAAATCGAATCTTTGTGTCCCTTTTTGCCAGGCAATTTGCTGCAAAGGCTGCTGCTTACGACAGATCTCGTGTGCTACCACTGTTACCTTCACCAGCACGATTTTGCTCGCTAACCCTAGCTGCCAAGGCTAACACTTCTGGTGACATTTCCCAGCTTCCACTTTTTCTTCCCCAGCTAGATCGCCTAGGATGAATTCCAGCACGGTCAACCGTTTCATCTACTGTTGTCCTAATTTCAGAAGACAACTCGCCATCTTTTATAGACGCACGATCATTGTTTAACTGAGTATCTGAATCATCCATTCCAGTGTTCATCTCCCATACTGCTTTCCTTCCCATCTCTATGTCGTCGCTAGATTTTCCCAAACTTTGGTTCATATATCCTCCACCTACTGATCGAGCAGGTAACGCCGGTTCATTTGGCACCGTTGCCCTGAAATTGTTTTTTGAGGGGGAAATGCTGATGCAGAATATCTCTTTGAAATTATCCAACACTCCTTTGTTATATGGATTTGCCCGCCGATCATAACGGTATCTGAAGTTCTCATAAGTAGTCTGCCAGAACAATAGAACATACATGAAGTTTTTTAATATACATTTGAAAAGCTGAATTATATTTGAGCTAAGTTATTTTGACACAAAATCGAACAACAAGTTAGTTGTTGAATGCAATTCAAATACGTGGTTGATTACTTTTCGTGAATAGTTTTAATGAATATAACAAGGTGTTGCAAGTAATTAACCATTCACCGAATGCAATTATCCACAATTTTGAGCACAAAAACGTGGTTAATTGATATCATGTATATTTAAATACATGAAAATTCTGTATATTTGAACACACTTAAAAATCATGGTTAATAACATTGAAAATCATGGTTAATTACGTTCAGCGGTTGATTAATGATTTGTGTTACCTTGTCATATCCATTAACGATCCACTGAACATAATTAACCACATATTTGTATTGCATTAACCATTTAAACTGTTGTCGCAATTTGTGTGTCACAATATCATTTCTAATTATATTTAAAGCATTTGGATAAAAAAGAAAAAAAAGTCTAACCTGATTTGTGCTTATGAGATATAAATGGAAGGCAGTAAGACCACCCACAAACCACATTGATACAAAGGTGTAAAATATTAAAACTATGGAGGCTGGAGTTTTGATCATTGCCTTCCAAATTGTAGTCTCTTCTGACTCCATAATTCTTCTAATATAGACCCAGCAAAATGCAAACACATATACACAAAGTAGCGTGGTTGAGAAGACGAACATGAAGAAGAAGCGATAATTACGCAGCCCAATACACTGCCCAACCCAGGGACAGTGATGATCAAACCGTTCTACACAGTTATTACAGATCGAGCAGTGCGAGCATCGAGGAGGCCTATAAAGCATGCAAGTATCGCAATACTTGACCTTTACAACAACGCCATTGACATCAACCTCCTTAATCCGTGGCAACCGCAATTGAGGAGTCTGACCAGCACCGATATCTGCATTACTATCAAAACCATCTGGTTCTGGAGGATGTGCATTGCGTGGTATTATGCCAGGATCTCGACCCGATGTTAACAAAAGAAGAACCAAGTCCTGAAAAGATGGTAACATCAACATTCGTTGGAAAGAATATCTTTTAGTGTACACAGCAATGGAAAAGGGTGAATTAATGGCCGCACTTTTTTGTGACAAAATCATCACCAATTACAAAAGAAGAAAGAAAAAAAAAAAACTGGTGCTATAAAGCTCTTGCCGAGGCAGGATCTAGGGAAAGGTCAGATCTGTTGTAAGCAGCCTTACCTTGCATTTGCAAGAGGCTGATTCCAAAACTTGGACCTACGACCTCCTAGACAGAGGTCACACGACAGCAATTTCAACTGTTGCGCCAAGGCTTCCCTTCACCGGTAATTAAGTAAGGAATAAAAAATTAATAGCTGTAAACGGAATTTCATCATTTTGGCAACTAGTTAGAGAAACACCAAAATAAAGAATTAACATAAAAATCCAAAATTAACCTTTCAAATAAAAACAAACATAAGGATAGCATAAACCAACTGTAGCATAGCATACTACTTTGCATTCGATAAAGTGAATATCATCCAAGCCAATGCCATTATTAACCTTCTATGATTTGTCCAATTTAACCCCCTGACCCTGTAGTTATAATATGCCAGCCTCTAAGTATAATCATGTAGAGTTGCAGAAAGAACTACGAAGTTATTACTAACAACAATCTAGTTATACTAAAGATGTGGCAGCAGTTATGGTCTGATGCCATAAGACCAGGCTGTTTGACAGATTGGACATAAAAGTCTTCTGAATCTAGATTAGAAAGATTAAATAATTCCTGCTTCCTTTAATCTTCTGTTTCCCTTTCAGGGAAAGTTAGAAAAAGTTAGGAGTTTGATACATAACTTTAGGGTCAATTAGGGAGTTAGTTAGGATAAGAAAACTAAGGCAGGTTGCCTATAAATAAGAGGAGAGGTTTAGAGAGTGAGGAATTGTTAAGTGCAATTAAGGCATTGGTAGAGAGCACCAATTCAAAGTCTCTTGTAATCCGGAATTTTCTATCATAAACTCCATTTCGCTGTCGCAATACCAGTTGTTTGTTTCCTATCAACGGGCATCCCAACAATTCTGATCCAGGAAAATTTCAAGGGTAGGAAAAAGATCGAGGCATAATATGCAGCTTTCTGAACGTAGCTACAAGAATTTAAAGTAAGAATGCAAAAAATGAAAGAGGATTTACTGCAAGAGATGAGGGAACTGCAGTTAAATCGCGGTTACCCACATTTCTGGCACGTGGTGGCAGTGACAGCAGCGAAATGTTGATGAGCAGCGAAACCACATGTTGTTTTTACGTCTTTCCCAAAAATTGCCTATTCGAAAGGCCATGACCATTACTCCCCTCTATCACCACCTTTTCAGGTATTTTATTTCAAGAAAAATCTTATGCTAAAACCACTCTAGCTTTTGGTTGATTCTATTCATTTACCCTCTGGCTCCGGCAAGTGGATTTAAATCATGGATTCATTAGATACAAATTCCTTGTCCTTCTCTATATAGAAAGATAAGTAGAAAGGACATTTTGGAAAATCAAAACTGCCTCTAAAATAAAATCATGGATTCATTAGATACAAATTCCTTGTCCTTCATTACATATGGAGTAGATGTTCAATATTTGGCATATAAAATTATTGTGTTACTAGTACTACATCGTTTAAGGAGGAAGATGTTCAATATTCCTTCTCTTAAGTGATCATCCTTTCATATAAAAATTAACAAGGACGATAATCCATGCTATTTGGCATATCCTGGAGGATTGTGTTAGCAGTAAGTAGAGCATATTAGTGTGAAATAGCTATGGCTAGTTTTGTTTTGGTGATTATTCAAAAATGAACATTAATAAAAAGGGCATATTTCCATGTTGTATGTTACTGCTAACATATCATATGTTTTGTGAGGTTGAATAATTTAAAACGCTGTTTCGCATTATTCTAATCCTAATCGTAGCGGATTATCAATGCAGTTAAAAAAACTGCAGGAAAAAAGAAAAATGTATTAACTATTAACTATTATGTATATGAAAGTAAAAGCCTCACATATACTGTGAAAGCAACTGCAACAGCCATTATGGATACCCCCCAGTGGTCAGAATAATCATCCCATAGTTTTCTGGCAACAAAGACACAGAAAACTGCGACAGGAGCAACAATAAGGAAAACTGTCAGCGCCAATGATCTCACATCTGGTCCAAATATAAACCTTCCCTGAAGAAAAAATTTCTGCAAAAAATAAAATAAAATGAAAGCAACAAATAAGAATCTCCATATTTATGATGCATCAGAATCACCTATAATCCAAAACATAACTGAGATTGCAGAAAGACATAACAGTCAGTAAACAAGTGCTTTTTTAATACTCAAGATTCTCTACAGTTTTTGAACCTGTAGAAAACTTTGATCCTTTCTTTTCTTATCATGTCCAAACTCCAAAGCAAGTGAAGCTTTAAAACAATTTCAGTAACAGTTAAAGTGACAGAACCTAACAGTAAAAGCACCTTCAAGTATATGTATCATAATAAGGACATGTTTGGATTGACTTATGTGAACTTATCTACTGCATAAACACTTATGAGACAGTTTGGGAGAACTTATGAAAGCAACTTATGAGTTATGACATGTTCATAAGTTGTTTTCAACTTATTTAGGCCCCGCTTGGATTAGCTTATGTAAAACAGCTTATGCAAATAAATAAGTTTTTAAGTATTATTATAAGTTTGTCAAGGTAGTTTATGAAAAAATAGCTTATAGATATATAGTTTTCATTAGTGAGAAATTATAAAATACCATAAAACCTCATTTATTTGCATAAGCTGAAAAATAAACTAATCCAAACAGGCCCTTAGTTCTCTAAGATAGCTTATGAAAACAACTTATACAAAAATAATTTGACTTTATTTTATCTTGTGTAATAGAAATATACCATCATATAATCACTCAAAGATAAGCGCTTATACTATAAGTTGCAAATTAAGTTGTTTATCCAAATAGAGGCCAAGTCAAAATCTTGGCTAAGAAACAGTATTTCTCTTACTCAAAGCATCATAAACTCATTCCAAAATGGTACTAACTACTAACACCCCTAACATAACAAGTTCACAATATTAGTATAAATTAAAAACACACTCACACACACAAATTCAGTAAAAGAAAAGCTACTTAAAATCAAGAAGCATAAGCCAATAACAAATTCAATAAGCAACTAATAAAAGTAAAAGGATGAAACAAATGATTAAAAAAAAACAAAATCCACAATGGGAACTAACATTGCTGCCTTTCCAAGCTTGATAAATCCGTAAACCATCGGATCCTGAACCCGGATCGGAGCGCTGAGGCGGAGGCACCACATACATACCTCTTAAGAGTTCAAAAATCAACAGTGAATTTAAGAGATTCAGCACCCAAAATGGAAGAAAAACAAGGTGGAAACTTGAAGACTCTCTAAGGTTCAGAATTGAGTGCCATGAGTGAATTCGGTGACCCTTTTGGACAAAGTTTCCGGCGAACTTAATGGGCAACAAAGCATGAGGGGTTGGTCGGGACAGAACAGAAGAAGGTGCTTGCTACTGCAGTAATAATAATAATAATGTAGTAATGAGTTTTTTTTTTGTTTTTTTTTTTTTTGTGGTGTCTGTGTGATTTGATAGGAGTATATATGTAGTATTTGTATTTTTTGAGTTGTGTTGTGTGTGAGAGTGTGGAAAAGGTAATTGCAATTTGCAAGTGATTTTATATTTTTGAGCATTTAAGTACATTTTAATTATCTGTCTCTACTTTTTCATTTTGCCCAAAATATATCCACTTCCCACCCAAGAGTTACTACTATCAATCACACAGACACCACACAAAATAAAGTTAAAATAAACTATAGGTATTATTGAGATTCAAAGTTCAAACTGTATTTTGTTATCTACTCCTTCCTTCCGATTAATATAAGAAATATGTTATTTTTAAAATTCATTTAAAGATTATATATTAATTTATATTATAGTCTAGATACATTAATTTTTAAATGAATTTAAAACATTAATTTTCTTTTTATATTAAGGACTAGAGAGAATATATAATATTTGTATTTATATACCAATATAAAATTAAACAATCTCTTATTATATAAGCTTATTACGTTTTGCAAATTCCTAAATCTAATTTTCTTCTCTCATTTTCCCTCTCGTTTTAACCCTAATTTAATTCTCTCATTATATAAGTTTATTACGTTTCGCAAATTCCTAAACCTAATTCTCTTCTCTCATTTTCCTTCTCATTTTAACCATAATTTAATTCAAATAAAATGTTAAAAATATATCTCACCAAAAATCGAATTCATATCCTTTTAAGAATTATGTGATGCATTTGCCACTAAGCTACATTAATCTATTTGATATAATTTGACAACTTGCATGTAATAATTATGCAATCAATACCTAATTTTGTTTAAATAGACATCAAACCAACTTTTTTTTTACATACAATACACATTCAATTTTTTATGTAACCTAAATTTATGCATTTCAACCCCACATATTTAAATAATATCGCGTAAAAAATATTACTATTACTATATTCTTAATTATATAAATTTATTATATTAGCAAATCTAAACCTACTTACTTAAACTAATTTTTCCCTCTTTTTTTTGAACAGTCGACGTTTTTAATTTTGCTATCAATTAACCTTAATCTATTCGTATCTGTTAATGTTTGGTAGCTAAAAAAAAATTATTTGCGCCTATAATATATATGTCATCCCACATTCGTAATTTATGTGTGTCAAATAACTTTAATATACGCGTATCTATTAAAGTTTGGTTGTTAAAAAAAATTGATTTGCGCCTATAATAAGCATAAATTTTGCAACGCACATGTTAAAAAAAAAATTACATTACAAAATTCATAGTTAACTAATCCAACCATATTTCAAAATAAATTAAAGATATAAAAATCATAGTCGCGGATACTTAATCAAATACCAAATATACATTTTCAAGTATTGTACTACTGAATATCAAATCAAGCTTAGGTTTAGAAGTTAATTAATACATTTAATGTAGCATGATTCGAACATGACATGTAATGTCAAATATAAATTCAAGCATAATTTTAGAAGTTACTTGATATTTTTAATATAGAATAATTTTTATAGTATCTACATATTTCTTAATTCAAATTCAAAATAACAGTCAATTACAAACAAGTTTAGACGAAATAAAAACAATTACAAAAAAAAATCATTTTTATATGTGAAAAAATTTGGCGAAATGTGTATATAATTTTTCCACGTTCGGTTACAAAAAATATATTTACTTAAATTTTTTTAAAATAATTACAAAAGCAAGTCACATTCTTTTTTTTTGTTACCACTATTCTTTTATATCAAACAAATCATAATTCAATTAAACATCACAAGTGACCTTTTAATATTTAATTAAAATTTAAAATAAAGAGTCGGGGACAATATCTTAAACATGTTGGGATCCGTGTAAGGCATGGTGTGGCTATAGCCACAACAGCCACCTGAAATTTTTTTAAAAAATAAATAAATATATATTTTATAAATAATTTCGAGTTATTTTGCATACATATTTGTATAAATATCAATATAAATATTAGTTTAGAGTTTATTTTGCACCTGTAAGTCTCTCGTACGCATATTAGTTTAGATATTAGTGTAAATATTAATTTGTAGTCTATTATTGATGATTTCAAGACTTTTGTTGTACTTACGATATTATTTTAAGTTATATAGTTTAATTTTATAACAATTAATTTTAATTTTGTTTGTCAAAAAATAGTGGATAACTAATTGAATGAGTAAAATTAGCAATTGAACTAGCATATTAATATGAAATGACATAAAAAAAATATGTTTAATTAATATTTAATTTTTTCGAATAAGATAATATCAATAAAATTGGAATACAAATTAATAAGTTATAAGCTAATTGAATTATCTTATCAAAATAAACTATAAGCTTGTAATTTGAATTCAATATATTTTGGTCCAAAGTAGGATCTCGTAAAACATAAAATAATAGTGATATGCATGATTTAACATATATTCAATAACGTATAGTCTTTTTTTTTAAATAGAAATTTTGTAGTTTCTTAGATATAGTTTGTTGGTTTCCTTTTTTGAATAGAAATTTTCTAATTTATTGGTTTGTTGTTTTTTTTTTTTTTTTAATATGCATGTTGTATTAGTATTAATTTTATATATTATTTGTTGTTTAACTGAAATGTCACGATGAATAATTTTTTCTTCAGTAATGCTTAAAAAATTTAGCCCCACCGGTATTTCAAGTCCAGGTCCGCCCCTGGTTGGGATATATATCTTCTGTCGTCAATGTTTTCACATAATCAGTTGTATGTTGCGATTTCAAGAGTTACTTCTAGATATTGATTAAAGATTTTGATTATCGACGAATATGGTGAAGATACAAATAAAACTTTCAATGTGTATAAAGAAATATTTTTTATACTTATTTTTTTATAAGATCTATAAGGAATATTTCATAATATATCATAATTTATGTTGTATGAATGTTTATCCAAATTTATTGTTAAACTAATGTTTAATGTTACTCCACTTTTTCATATATCTTTTAGTATTAAAATTTTTCTATCATATTTTTTAGGTAAAATTACACGTTTGGTCCTTTATCTTATTTTTTTGTAACATTTTGGTCCTTTATCTTTTATTTGTAATACGTTGGTCTTTTATCTTATATATTTGTAACACTTTAGTCCTTTACCTTTTATAACATTCACATATAAACCTTTTTTTTCATATATTTTTATTAAAAAATGCTGAATTTTATTGGTTAAGATACCTTTTTATTAAAATTAAATAAAATTTATAATTTTGATGAATATGTTCATCATCTTCACCAATTCTTACATATTTTCATGTTCTTTAAAGAATCAAAGTGTTACAAATAAAAGATAAAGGACCAGAGTGTTACAAAAAGATAAGATAAATGACCAAAATGTTACAAATGAAAGATAAAGGACCAAAATGTTACAAAAAAATTAGATAAAGAACCAAACATGTAATTTTACCTATTTTTTATTATTACATATTACGACTAATTAGACCCTCGAAGTTCTATCAAAGTTCTATCAAAGAAACTTGTTTATATGGCAACTTCTCCTGCATTTTTTCTTAACAGCAAATATATGATTAATAATAAACCATGTCTCCTGCATTCTCTTGTTTGATATCCCCCATTATTTGTTCTCTCTTTGTGGTTAATTGGGGACAATATTTACTGTCAATCTTATAATATTTAAGGTAAATATTTTGTAAAACTACAATATTTGGACTAGAGTATTTACTGCCAGTAGGTTCTTAAAATTGTATCTCTGAAACCATTGTTTAAGGAAATATTGTAAAGCTTCTTAAAATAAAAATCGTCAAAACTTAACCAGATTTGTTGGATGTGCAAGAGAAATGTATTCAACTCTACAATACCTTTTGAAAATTCAGTACCTCAATCAAATGTACAAATTCTTATTATTGAAAGGTTTTTTACTATGTTAACTTCAAATATATAAAATTTACCCTTTAACAGGAATAACACAAATCTTCCATTCTTTATTTACGCTTACCATTTCAATTGCTCTTTTAACATGACTTGAAGCAGGGTTTTCAAAAAGAGACTAAGAGCTCAAGGGCAAAAATGTTTCTTCAAACCTTGAATAACAGTATTTACATGGATTTGGTATTACTATTTCATATAAGTATTCAAAAATCCCCCATAATATAAGTATTAAATAAGTTTGACCAAAAAGTATTAATAAATAATTGAAAAAATCAAGAGTCCTCTATTGATTATTTTTGACATACCCCTTGATCATCACAATCATATTAAAATTGTTACTATTTCATATAATATCACTTCATCAGTTATGTACCCAAAACATAGTTTTTAATATTGAAGAGGCAGCAAACTAGAGCATGGTTTCAACTTTCAAGTACTAATGCATTCAACCAAACCCTTGCCTCCCTCCTATCATTGTCGTAGACGAACTCATAAATAAAGGATAACAAAAAGGGCTAAAGGAAATAAATGAAGGCGCAACGATACTACATAACAATAAACGGCAGTATGTTTTTTAGTGACAAACCATCAAAATTCATTTAAGGGACAACACAAACCATCAAAATTTGATAGTATTTTGTTCATGTGACCTAAATTAATTCATTTTATTGATGAGCTCGTTGACGAGATCCTCACGGTCCCCTGAATCTCCACCATCCTTGAATCGATTTTTCAATCCTTTCAATCCATCAGCTGGCTTGTTCAGTTCAAAGGGCCACATAAATCTGACAACTTCCTTAAAGTGTGGACCAGCATTTTCAATTTGATGCACCATATCTTCTATGCAAACTATACCAAACTTTCCTAATTCCTGCAAGGCAAAAAGTGGAAGAGTTATAAAAACAATTAAGTAGGAGGGTCAAAAGAAAACGTAATCTAGGAACATTGTGTATTACCTGCTCAATAAGGTTATTATCTGTCAAAGGAACTTTTCGCCTATCTATTTTTGCATGTCCCTTCTTGTAAATTAGCTCCTTTATGCTTTTAAGATTTGGATATCTTCAAAAGAAGCAAATTTTGACAAATTTAGGAATAATCCTCAGAAACTAAAATTGGGGAATAATGCAAATATATACAGGAAAGTAAATATGAGAAATAGCAAAACAGGTTTTTTCTAAGAGAGTGATGCTTAGTTGCTGATGCATCATTTGTGTGACATACAGAGGAATACTCTATTATAAGTTAGTACACATATGGTTTAGCATTTTTCTTTCCTACAAACATCTGGTATAATATCCTTGCTCGTGTCAAATATCCCGATTTTCCATGAATATTCTCAATCAAAATGTAAATATAGATAGTACTTCAAACATTCTGCAAAGAATTTAGGAAGGTGACAATTTGTACAGAAGTTTATTTCAACTTTTGGGGATAGGAATAGGCGAGGCGAGCCAACTATTCGGTTAGAATAAATGTAGTCACAGAAGACCATATGAGAATCATCATTGATATTTATATAACTCATCCAACTTCCTTTAACCAAAATATAATGTTGTCAATCAAGGTAAACATCGGGTTTGTTCAAATACTGCTACCCTACATAGCTATAGAGACACTATTTGGCAACACTTGATACTAAATCACGCTATCACAAAACAATAATCATATGTTCAAATTATACTGCACTATAGCATGATAGCATTATATATGCTATTTATTTGACAAAACTGTCGAAAAATATATATATGAAAGTTCGACAGATCTACCCTTCCACTAACATATCATAACATAAATTCATAATCATCTTATACACAGAATATAGAATCATGAACATTAATCAATCTCTTACCCATAGGTAACATATGGTTCAACTCTCGCCAGCTTGGCCATCACTCCATCAGTTGGTTTCACAAAGACAGCACTGAATATTCTTCTCAATCCCAAACTGAATAAGTGCTTTCTGGTTGTAGGATGCATGTCTTGTTTCCTATAAAACGAATGGAGTAAATGAAAGATGTTATGACTGTTCACAGAGACCAAAAAAAAAAAATCAAGGGGTGAAACAAAGACAATACCCCTGTATACGAATGACTATTATGGGCTTGTTGCATGGGGTTGATTTTTCTCCCTGTTTCCACTTGACCCTCCTTTTCATTCTAATGAGGTCCACCTCCTACACAAGTAAGCACAGATGGATAAAAAATGTATTTAGTTTAATCACTTTTTTTTTTATCCGGCCCAAAGACCGACTAATCCGATGGGACCAATCTCGCCATCCATTTGTGGGTGTCTCGTTTAAAGCCAGGGTTTTTTTTTACTCTATATGGACTAGCCCACCGATATTGACATCAGGATAAGTCGAACCTGAGACCTTGAGAAGAGCAAACTCCAAGGTCTCAAGCCAACACCACTAGGCCAACCCAAGTGGGTGGGTTAGTGATTAGTGATAAAGTAAACTAAATAAACAAGTAAAATGTTGCAAAATTCATCAAATTGAATATTACAAAAATGAAAGAGGAAAATAAAGGTAAAATAGGTACCCTATTGCGATATTCAAGAATAAAATCCACTGGCTTTTTTATAAAGTCCTTGGACTTCCTCAACTGGAAATCTTTTTTCTGCAATTGTTCCTTTTTCCTCAACGCCCATGCTTCACTGTGTTTCCTCTTCTTCAATATAACCTCTGGAATATAGTTAAGAGCCTTAGGTTCCTCTTCAGCCATGTTTTCAGGTCTTCAATGATAAACACAATAGCTCATTTAGACTCAAACAGTAAGAAATGACAGTGGAAATACTAATAGATTAAGGGCCCGTTTGAAATAGTTTATTTTTTAGCTTATGCAAATAAATAAATTTTTATATATATTATTATAAGTTTGTCAAGGTAGTTTATGCAAAAATAGCTTATAAAACACAACAAAAACTTATAAATTAACATGAAACCTTATTTATTTGCCTAAGTTGTTTTACATAAACTAAAAAAATAAGCTATTCCAAGGAGACACTAATACCATGAAGAGAAAACACCAGATTAATTTTGAAAGTACTCAAATTTTTCAAAATCAAGACATTGATGATGATACTACTAACTGAAAAAGTTCAAGAGTATGAACATATAGTGAATCTAAACAACAATGATTCAATCTATACAGCCAACAATAACAACAACAGAAATTGTAAGTCTCTAAACAAGTGGTGTAAACCTAGGCATGGTTTCTACAAGATAAATAGTGATGCAAACCTGAATTGTGAAGGAATTTGGGGTCTTGAAGATGTTAGATGTGGTTCGTGACTCTGATGGCAGTGTACTCGCCGCAGCTGCAACTTAGCGGATGAATGGCTTCGAAGACCCAGTTAAAGCGATGGAGTTCGCGTCTCAGTGCTCTTTCACGCTTATTAGATTGTAGTACGCTTAATAGGGTTTTGGAGAAGGAAGAGAAACACGTATTTTGGGAATAATTTTGTAAAAAATAAAATAGTGATCGGGGCCGAAAATGAGTCGAGTCGAGTCGAGTCGAATTTGTCTGAGCTCAATTCGACTCAATAAGAATTGGGTTTACTCGAAATTCAGCTCGAGTTTGACACAATTTTTTATTCTCAGTTCGAGTACGGCTCGTTTAAAATTTGGGAGCAGTTCGGCTCGGCTTATTAAGTCCAGTTTATTTTTAACTTGAAACTCAATTCAAAAATTTGATATGAATTTTTTTCTATATATCTATAAAAAAAATCAATTATATAAATATAAATATATAAAATCAAATATATAAATTTAAAATTATTTTTGAAGTGTTATTTTAAAATATATTTAATAAATCGTACATGGAACAATTACTAACCACTAACATTGGTTCGTTTAAAAAAAATACAAAGAATAAAATATGCTACTTTATAAAAATTTCAAAATAATTATCATATACACTAAATAAATCTTAAAATATGTTATTGATTCATATATTTGATAATAATTTTTAAATAATTATGTCATTGATTCATATATATGATAAAAAATTCATGATCATTATTATATATTCAAGTTTCATTGTCGTCGCATTCGCTATTGAGATCGGCTGCTGCACAAGTGGTTTCAAAACCGTCAAAGGCGTCAATGTTGGCGGCAATGACGTTGGATTGATTCGTTTTTCAATCGTCAGATTTCTCGTGCTCTATGACTACCATCTTCTCGAAGGCACAAGTTATGGCGCATAAGTCATGCTTATGCATGAAGTGGAAGAAATAGTCACAAGAAAGGGGGGTTTGAATTGTGACCCTTTTAAAATTTAAACCTGAACTCTACAAAATAAATCTCAAGTGTATGCTTGGATAAATGTTAGTGAAATATAAAACTACCAGTTCGGAGAATGTTCTCTGAATGGTCTCTGCTGCGTGAGAATTAAAATTAAATGTAAATAAAGAGTTAAAGGTAAGAGAGATGCACACACAAAAGTTATATTGGTTCACCCAAATCCTGGGCTAGTCCAGTCCCCACGCTTGTGAGTTTTTCACTATGATCTTTGAGATACTACCGATCTCAAATACAAATCTTCTTTGATCTAAACCAAGATCAAAAACCTTAAGCCTTACAAGCTTAAATCTACCCCAACCCTACAAGCTAGTAAGGGTGTCACTCAATCAATAGTTACGTATTGACTTGAGCCAATCTTTTTTTTACAAAAGAATTGGTTTTGGATCTAAGCTTAAACACAAACTCAAAACTAGTTTGAGAAGCTTATACAAAATACACTCAATAATATTTTGATCCAAGAGTTGATAGAGAGTTGGAGTGTGAGTGGTAAAATGAAGAGACAAAGATATAATCACTTAAAAGTGGATTGTGTTGAAAAGTGATCTCTTGATGTATTTGCTTTTAGAAACTCAAAGGTTAGTTTGAGAAGCAAATAAAATTACTCAATAAACTCAGAAGTGTTGATGAGAATGAAGATCTTGAGTGTGAGTAATAAAAGAAGAGTTTTGTGACTTGTTGAGAAAAAACAAGTGTTTGATGATTTGTAGCTTTAACTCTTGCTCTTCAAATGATGTCAACCATGCTATTTATAGATGGAGAGGTTCTTCTGATATTTGAACTTCAAATATGACAATTGGAAATAGCTGTTATGAGATGGGCAAAACAGTCCATTCAAATTTGTACTTTAAGTGAGCCTGGAGACCATTCTTCTTATGGTCTCTCAAATGTGGAGATGTAAGAATATCAGAGATATTATTTATGCCAACTGTAATGAGCTGTTTATGATGATATATCTGTTGCAAAACAATAGCCCATGTGTGGAAATAGCTTTTGGATAAGAATGTAGCTTGTAGACAAAATCTGGGAGACCATTCTCCTGTCTGCTAGAGACCATGCTGCTTGTGCAAGAAAGAGAAGCCAACGAATTTCTCTAGTTGTTGCAAGCTGTATGACAGTTGTAAAACACTATTTGAAGCCTAGCATAGCCACTATTCATGAGTCCTTACAAGGACAAGTGAATAGTAAAGTTTAAACACTTGTATGGATAAGAATTGTTTCTTTTGTGATTCCTTTTGTACTTGGATCAGATTTGAAGCTTCTTTGCAAGCTGTAGAATCTCTTTGTCTACTTCTCATTGGTCTAAATTATTTCTCTAATGATATTCTTGGAGACCATAAAGCCTTATCATTCATATGTGAGCTTAATATCCCTAAAAGCACTTCCAAGAATCAAAATGTATTCCCTGCCTTAAGTGACTTATTCTTGCTGTTGTGATTCTTGAAATAACTCCCATATAAAAATTCATTCATGTCTTGTACCAAGTTGACTTATGGAAAAGTGATTATCCTTGAACACGCAAACTTGGGAGACCATCCTGAGAATGTTCTCCTGACTTATAAATATTTTAACTTTTGAAATGATTTCTTCTTCAAAGTTGATTCTTGTCATTTTACTGAATTGATATGAATGCTCTTTAGGGAAATGGACATGCTCATGATGAGAACATTATTTCATAGGAGTTGATAATGTTTCTTTCTTTGGTTAATCAACTTTGAAATCTTTTATTGTTGCAAAACATTCCATAATTCTTTTATGTTTTGCACATATTGTTGCTTGTTCATTGAGTATCTTTGATATGATATAGTGGAGGCGTGAGAGTACTCATCATGAGAATTATCATTTTCTAATTTAGAGAATGATAAAAACATTTATGCCTTGTACATAAACTCCTTTGAAAACTCATGGAAGATAATTCTCAAACTTTCTCATCTTGAGAAACTTTGATAAGATAAAACTTTGAGTAGGTTTTGACGATCTTCAACATATGCATCATTCTCATTGTTGTTAATTGTAGATGTAAATCTTCAAAGCATGTAACAAAACTCAATATGAGTTTTGACATAATAACATCAAATATATTCTTGTGTAGCTTGTGATGCAAGTTTTTCCATCTTGATTCTTCAATTATGATCTTCACATTCTTCCTTGAATCTTCAATACTCATTAGGAACCTTGTGACGATGAGGAAGACTATTAACCATAAAAACCACTTTGTTGTTTGAACCTTCCAACAAAACCTCTTATGATTCAAATCACATCCTTTAAAAATCTTCATGAAGCTTGTGATGCTACTTTTGTTATCATCTGATGCTACTCCAATTCTTTCATTGTTTGAGTATATAAAATGCACTTGTTGATGTGAGTGGCCTCTAGCTCGTCCACTTTTGTCATTATCTATCTTTCAACAAAAACTCAAGTGCAAACATCAGTAGATCACCATTCATAAAACTTAACATTTATTCGATAAGGTTTGTTGTCATTAAAACACATATCAAAATGGGTTTTGCCTCAACAATGCACAATGCATAAATACCGCAAATTGCTTAGCGCATACCCCAGATTTCTAGTATTGTGCGCTAAGCAATCTGAGGGTGCACTAGAAATCTGGAGGTGCGTTAAACAATCTGGGAGTGCATTAAGCAATTTTCATTATTTATGCATGATACATAAGGAAAAAGCTTATGCACCATAACCACTCCCCTTCTCAAAGGTTCAGTCTTAGTCTCTTAGAGACTTGTTTGCATGAAGTGATTATTTTTGGTTGCAAAAGAAATTTTTGTTACCTTCTTAATCCACTACACTGCACTCCATCTGACCTAGAATAAGGCCTCAACTCTAATATAAGAACAATAAGAAAGAGGCAAACCAACAAAAAAAGAGCGATAGAGAAGCCGCTATCCATCCCCTCTATATAAGAGTGACCCAGGGTCTTACCAAAAAAAGAAGCTGACACCACCCATCCTACTAAAACTCTTTTTTTCTTTGGTACATTCATATGTTTTTTTATTAGTTTTTTTTTAAGTAAATTGAAAAAAGACCCTTTAATGTTTTTGTTTGTTATTTTTTTATAAATTCAAAGAAGTACTTTAATTTTAGATAGGAGTATTTTTGTCACTTAATAAATCTACAACTTTAAAGAAGTACTTTAATTTTAGATAGGAGTATTTTTGTCACTTAATAAATCTACAACTTTATTTTCTTCCACTTTCATAATTATATGAAACACCTAAAAAATTATCTCAAAATTTACCAACTTTTCTCTTACTTTCTTTTCTTTAACAATTTTTTCTTAGTTTCTTTCCTCTCACTTTTCTTTGTGATCCAAACAAAGCCTTACATTTGACAAAAGAGTAAAATGAAGGTCTTTTGGGTGAGAGCAAAATGTCATAGGATCTGGATAATGTGACTTTGAAGAGTCAAAGTCACCATACCTTTCGGCCGACAAAGAAGATTTTCATAACCCAACCCACTGCCACTTCTTTCTTTTTTTTAAGAAAATGCAAACTACAATAAAATAATATTGAAACTTGTGTTATTAATCTTTTAGACATGTAAAAAAACACTATTTTCAATACTTAATTTACTTATTTTGGTTTTACTGCACTAATTAACATGCCTTTTTTTAAAAACAATAAAAAAATAGACACGCGACAAGATCTGGTGCGCAAGATATCCAACACATCATATTAAGCCAAATACATGGTTCTTTTCTTGTCCAAAAGTCAGTTAATCCTTATATAAATGTCCTACACTAGGAAGCTTCCATTCAATACCATCTAATTAGGAAGCAAATAAATGTTCTCAATAATCCCGTCGAATGCAGGAATGACAAGCTAACTCATACGAAAACCGGCTTTTGATAAAATCATTTTAATTTTAAGTTAAGAGCGAGTTGTGACTTGATGATGTTGTTAAGTTTGAGATCTTTTGAACATATAGATTCCGAGGGTTAGAATCTTGTTGCCATAAGCCAGAGAGTGAGCTGGTGAAACTCGTTGTGTTGGTCCATCTACAATGATGGCGAGCTGATTAAGTGATTTGGAGGACCCTAATGCATTTTTTCAAAATTCAACTCTAAAGTGACTGACATCAATTGCTAATTAATAAAAAAAAAAATTGATATTATAAGTATATTATACTCCCTCTGGTCTTGTATCTAAGTAAAAAAAAAAAAAAAACGCCCTTTAAGAAAGTGGATAAAGTGCATTGAATAATGGAAAAAATATATTCCCAATTCCAGTATTATCCTTCCTTTTGTTTTGCTATTCCTTTACAATAATAATAAACAAATAAGAGTAATGAAGATGACTATTGGTTGGTACATTGTACAGTACACGTTTTATTACTAGTTGAACATTTGGAAGTGGAGTAGTGTTACTTTTGAATACGTAGAAAACTATCATCATTATAGGAACATGAAGTAAATTGGAAAATTAGTTTAAGGGTAAAATTGGAATCGTGATATTAAATATAATGATTGTAGTGAACTTTTGTTTATATATAAGACCAACAATTTTTTTTTTATTTTGTTGTTTATATTAGAGATAGCAGGGAGGGAGTATGAATTTTAGAGGATTCAAATTCATTTTTCTCCACTAAACATAAGGAGTATCACGTAATGTAAAAATAAAATAAAAAATAAGGAGTACCACGTGGCATGAAAGTAATGGTTGGATTTATCCAATGGCCAAAAATGATTGAACTGCAGTGTGCAGTTGTCGCTAAAATGTGAGGGGATGCGCTTCCTTAGTTCCTCCTACTGCTACACTCTACAACGGACATTTTGCAATTCAAAATCAAATAGAGATTTTAAGTAACCCTCCCGCCCCTCTTTCAATTTCACGCTATATATCACGCACAAGTCAAAATTAAATTCATCCAAACACTCCCTCATTCAATCAGAACAAACCAAAAATCACTTAAAAAATCATCAGATTCAAATGAAGGAGGAAGAGATCGAGAAGCTTCGAGGAGTAGTTAGAGACTGCGTCAGTAAACATCTCTACTCCTCCGCAATCTTCTTCGCCGATAAGGTTTCCGCCTTCACAAATGACCCCGCCGACATTTACATGCAAGCACAGGCTCTCTTTCTCGGCCGTCATTACCGCCGCGCTTTTCATCTCCTCAACGCCTCTAAAATCGTTCTCCGTGATCTCCGTTTCCGTTATCTCGCTGCTAAGTGTCTCGAGGAATTGAAGGAGTGGAATCAATGTCTGTCAATGCTTGGTGATGAGGCTAAAGTTGATGATAATGGAAATGTTTCTCATACTAAGGATTCTAATGTTATCTACTTGGATAAAGATAGTCAAGATCGAGAAATCAATGTAACCTCTTTTTCCATTTTTATTTTGTTAAAATATTATATACTATATACTTAGTGTAAATTTGATTGTGCGCTTAGAAGAGTGAAGTCATTCTGATTTTAATTGAGTTGAAGATAAAATGATTTAATTTTAAATTCATTGATGTTAAAGTGAGTTGGACAATAAATTCGAGTTCAAAAATCAATTTTAGAATCTGAAGCTACAATTTATAGCTTCAAGTAGAATCAATTCCGGAGCCAAAATTGATTTTACTCTAGAGACACCAAACATGTCAAAATCAATTCTATACGTCCATAATATATTTTGGCCGGGATAGAATTGAAACCAAACTTACAATTATCTATGTTTAGTGTCTTGTTTGAATCCATTTTGTAATACTATAACAGATATCTTCTGCAATATGTTTCTTGAGAGGCAAAGCATATGAAGCTCTAGAAAACCGTTCTCAAGCTCGATTGTGGTGAGTATATTTCGGGTATTTTCCACCTCTTATTATATACCTTACATATAACACCTTGTTTGGATAAGTAGCTTATTTGCAGCTTATATCATGAATGATAAGTGCATATGTATAAGTAGCTTATTTGCAGCTTATATCATGAATGATAAGTGCATATGTATAAGTAGCTTATTTGCAGCTTATATCATGAATGATAAGTGCATATGTATAAGCTTACAAAAGCTATTTATGTAGCAAAAGATAAAATAAAGTTAAATTGTTTTTGTGTTATAAGCTGTTTTCATAATTCTTCCAAACAGTCTCACAATTTATGCCAGTGTATGATTGCTTGCTACTTGTGTTAAGAGTCAAATAGATAGGTATGATGTGTGCCAATTTGATTTGATAAAGGTTCATAATCATTCTATATGCTTTTGTTAAAAGGTACAAAGCAGCTATAAAGGCGGATCCCTTATGCTATGAGGTACACATTGATATTGTCATTACTATCTTTTATAAGTGCATTAATACTACCAAGTTATCCATCTTGTGAGACTAGCCCACCTGTTTCGATATTTGCTTGCAAGTTTTTGTGTGTGGTTCAACACCATCTAAAGTAACAAACACTTTGCTTTCCCCTCACTGGTCTCCTAACCCGGTAGATCTTTATGGGGGGATCCTTGAGGCACTACTCTAGTGTAATTAATACATGTTAGAAATTGATAGAGAAGAGTTAAGAATTGATGGATGATGAATGAACTATTATTGATAATTGTGGAAATTGATGAAGGAAACGGAATACAACTGCCAGAGCTAAGGCTCCTCAGTTGAGAGAATACGATTCTCTCTTCTACTTACCACAAAGGGGGTCTAACAGAATTATCATAACCTGAATGCACCTAGCCTCATGTCCCCCACTCCTATATATAATTTTTTCTTATGATAGTTTTTCTGAAGTAGTTAATTGATCCAACATTTCCAGTAGCCTTTAATGAGTTTTAGAATGCTCTATTGTTTTTTTTGTCATTCTGGAATGTATCTTTTGTAGCATAGATACATGCTTATATTTTTCCCAACTGACCCTAGTTATCTAATTCTTCCTTGATGTTTGCTAATTATGTTAGGCTTTGGAATGCCTGATTGAAAATCATATGCTTACATGTGACGAAGGTAAAAGTATTCACTCATCCCTTGGAGACTTTGATTTCAGTTTATATGTTTTTAAAGAAAGTCTATGTAGTATATTGTCTGCTTCAAAATTGATTCTAGTTTTTATATAACCCGCTCTTCCCTTTATGTTGAATACCAGAAGCAAATTTGATCTCATCATTGCAATTTGGAAGTGAGGATGGATGGCTTTCATCATTTTATTCTTGTTTGGTTAAGAAGGTAATATCAGGTGCCTAATGGGAATTGCCTATATCCAAATGCTTTGTACTTAAGAAATGAAATGTTATTTCTTTTTCTTTCCCAGTATGACAAAGAAGTTGTAGTAGAAGCTAAGTTTAGAGATCTTGAGAATGAAGGCTGTAAAACTGATCAGTTCAATCCTTCTTTCTTCCGTACACTGAAAACCAACAATGATCTATTGGCCTGCAAAGCTGAATACTATCATCAGTGTGGTGAATATCAGAAATGTTTTGAGTTAACATCTGTGTAAGTTGAGGATCTGAGCTGGAGACTGAACTTAGAGTCAGATAAAGATATAGCTTTTACATCATTCATTGTGTCCGTTCATTTCTTTCTCTGTTTTTTTGTTAAAAAAAATAACTGAGCTTAGCACTGATATTACAGTTTGCTTGAGAAGGATCCTTTCCATATCAAGAGCACATTAGTACATCTTGCAGCTGCTATGGAGCTTGGAAATTCAAATGAACTCTATCTTATGGCATGCAATTTGGTGAAGGATTATCCTCAAAAGTAAACTTTTATCCACATTCTTGATTGACTTCTAAAGATTTTCCTACATATGAGAATCAGTTCTTTTTCAGACTTTTGCTTAGCATTTATAGTTTTCTTCTAAGCCTTTTCTAGTTTGCTTCATATAACAATGAAATCTTATTGATGTTGTTTAGGGCTTTATCATGGTTTGCTGTTGGTTGCTATTACTATTGTATCAAGAAATATGACCAATCCCACCGCTATTTCAGGTAAACATAACTCCTGACCATGATGCGATAAGAATGATATCGAAACATCTGAAGCTTATTATTATTATTATTATTATTATTATTAATTTATCATAATGCGAATTATGTTTGACTTCTTGAGAATGCAATATGCTGAAAATTTCTTATATTTCACAAGTTATAACATATATGCAAAGAAAACAGGCATGATTGATGACCTTTCTGTTTTAAGAATTCAATCTATCTGTCAAATACTCAAAATTTCTTGCATATCCTATCTTAGAAATTCTCTGCATGAGTTTGGATAATCAAGGGTTTTTCCTTTAGGTACCGGATTGATTTCATTGTATCAATTTCGCAACTTATTTTTCCATTTCATTTTGTACCGTACAGCAAGGCGACAAGTTTAGATCGAACATTCCCTCCTGCATGGATAGGCTTTGGGAATGCCTTTGCAGCTCAAGAAGAGGGTGATCAGGCCATGTCAGCTTACCGCACTGCAGCTCGATTATTTCCTGGGTATTGATTTTTCTAATTTGATCTTTCTTCCGCTAGCTCCTACCACTGCCATAAATAATTAAGTTAAGTAACTTTAGCAGTCTTTTGTGTTGGACTCTCCTCATGGGCTCAAGACCTAACACTTTCTTCTGTAATACTAATGTTAGAACTTAAGCAACTGTCTCCGAGATATTTAAGACATGTTTTTCTTGGAATTGTTTTGGGTTCTTGCAAAACGAAACATACCATAGAAATGAAAGAGAAAAAAAACTATTAACACGGCGTCATGGCTTTTGTGAAACGTTTTCAGGGAAAAAGTATGTTTAATGAAAGATCAAAAGTTTAACTCTTCTGTTCCTTTCTGATTTTTGTCTAATCACCCAAAACATGAATTTATTTATTGAAAACCCTAGCAGTGAAGCACTTCAACCAACGGCTTTTTATTCATTTCATTTTTCTTATGCCTGAGACAATTTCCTCTGTTTTTGAATTTCTATCTATTAATTTTCAGAAGTTTTACTACATTAGTGGTTAATAAACAAATAATTAAAACTGTATGAAATCTTCTTATTATCTATAAATTGTTCTTTTACAGGTTAAATCTTGATGTTCTCTTATTCCAGGTGCCATTTACCAGCTCTTTATATTGGAATGGAATGCATGCGGACCCACAGCTATAAGCTTGCTGAACAGGTATATACATTACAATTACAAATTGGATATATTCTTGGATCAGTTGGGAAGCTTTTGGGAGTGGTGGGGGTTGCCAAGTTTTTAGTGTCTCTCTATTACCAATTTACCCCTATATTCTTGTATGTTCTATAAGAAGAGTTCAAAAAGATCTACCACTATAGTAAGGTAGTCAAGTTTTTAGTCTAATACTATATATATATATATATATATATATATGCTATAATTAAGTCCATTTAGCACTTTAGTTAGTTCAGTGTAGTGGCTTTATATTATTGGGATGTTTTGATCTTTCTTCACCTAATAAAACCTAGCATTGACTTGTTACCAGATCAATCAGTCCTCTCCTATGAATCTGTGAAAAGTAATGTATGATACAGACTCTTACCAGTTACCACTATTAATTTTGCTATATTTTTCCTCAGTTTTTCATGCAGGCAAAGTCAATTTGCTCATCGGATCCACTTGTGTATAATGAACTAGGTGTTGTTGCCTATCATATGAAAGAGTAAGAATATCTTTCTGATATGATTTATTAGGCTTAATTATATTTTTAGTATCTCTAGTTTGAAGTTTGAACTATGTATGATCCCTGAAGTTTTTGTTGAGCCAATCAAGTTCCTCCAATTTTAATTAAAGAAAATATAGTCCTATTTTCAATTTTCTTCAAATCTTCATTTTCTATATTTGGGGCTTTATGATTGGTTTGAGATATAAAATAATTATTTTTAGATTTTTATAAGTTAGAAATTCTGAGATATTTTGATGGAGCCAACTGTAGTTAATAATTATTTTCAAGCCAAGTATCCTTGCTACTTATAATATTTGAGTGATTTCAACTTGCACAATTGTGACTTCTGATGCAGGTATAAGAAAGCAGTGTGGTGGTTTGAGAAAACTTTAGCCCTCATCCCTACCGCTTTAAGTGAAATGTGGGAGCCAACTGTAGTTAATATTGCTCATGCATGCAGAAAGTTGGAGTAAGTTGATAAATGTCTTGGTGCTCAAATCTGACTTGAAATTTTCTTGTTCTCAGCTATAGAATTTTTAGAATACAGATAGGTATCTTTTGACAAGTTGAAACACTATTTGCTAGCTGACTTGATTTATACACAATTTTTTTGTTATATGTTAATTTCTTGGTATTTTAATTTCTCTTTATAAAGTCCAAATGAATCTTGATTTTCCAAAGAAATATATAAAATTGTCTAAATTGTAGAGTGATGAAATTTATGTGCCATACTGTGAAGTTATGGGAAATTGTGACTGAACAGAGACTAAGAAAAGAAACCAAAATCACAATCAATCAATTTGGTTTTATGCTTAAGAGGTTGACCATGGAAACAATTTACTTGCAACCTGATCTTCTTTGATTTGAAAAAGGCATATGATAAGGTGCCAAGAGATGTTTTGTGGAAAGCCGTAGAAAAGAAAGGGGTTTGACAAAAAGTTTTAGAGTTTAATTGAAAACATTTTTTCGCGATGCTGATATAATTGATAGTTTGGGCAAAAAGTTTAATCTAAATAATGGTAGTGTCAACATGTGATTAATGATTTCTCAATCCTGATTGTCTAAATGAACCATCTCAGGATGTACCGAGAAGCAATTTCGTATTATGAGAAAGCACTTGCGTTATCAACAAGTGTGAGCACTTATGCTGGTCTAGCATATACTTACCATTTACAGGTATTTCAAATGATCTCCAGCTTGTGGTATTCTGTATGTTATTTTAAAGCAAAATGTAGATTTTCTGTATGTTTTGAAATGTGGTTTCATCATTTTATTCGGCTAAATAGACTGTTGACTTTTATCTAAAAAGTTCTTTTGGCGTGGGAATGATTACTCTTGACTTTTACTGGTTTTTTGTAATTTCTGAGAGGAATAGAGGATGAGACAACCATTTACTATATTCGAGTATAAAATCTGATTTTTTTTTGTTTTTCCAAATAAAGTTCCCTTTATAATACAAATAGAAATCATTTGTTCATGAATTTTCCAAGCATAACCATGAAAACAGATGTGAATGTATTCATTAGTGAACATAGTTATGAAAATAAGTTAACTCAGGTATAGAATAGCACGTGTGAAAAGGAATGCAATATGCTACTTAATGTTAAATGACCTATGGCTAAAGCCACCGCATCTCCTTCCTTGGCAAGACACTTGTTCTTAGTGACACGTCATGCACATTTTGCATATCTATTCTTGCTTGAAAGTTTTTGGACAACTTCATATTTGTTTGTATCTTCATTTGTGGGTAAATTTATTCAATATTATAGTAATACCTATAAATTTCAAATTTTATTTTAATTTATATCTGCTAACGTATAAATTAATTTTACAAAGATGTTTAATCATATTTTACTGTTTTATCAGTGTAATAAGATTTTAGGAATTGATGTTACAATGTGGATTTATTTATTTATTTATTATAATTTGATGTATGAATAAAACTAATAAATCTCCAGTTATAATGATTAATTTCGGACTGAGGCTTATGTTTTGTTGTTGTATGTAATTCATGCAGGATGATTTCAGTACAGCAATTACATATTATCACAAAGTGAGTGAAAGCTATCTTACATTGCCTGTATCCATGACGATAAATCTTATCTATTAATGTTCTTTGATTTTCTTTTATATGATTATGCTTATTTTCTACCTTGAATTATATTATTTTGTAGTATGTAACTTTCTCCAGTTTACCTGTATTTTTTGCCCCAGTATGGTTTGTTGAATGTGATAACCATTATTTGCAACAATAATATCAGAAGTAAATTGAATTACACTCATAGAGTGAGAGGACGTCTGATGCTAGGGTGTATACCCTTAAATTTTAGTTGATAAAGATATGATGCATTTTGAAATAAATCTACTAGAGATGTGCATCATGAGCTTGATGTACTAAGGGGTACACACATGCACACACACCATTCCCTTTCATTTCAATTAGAAGAAAACTCTTGAACATTGGTAGTCACTTTGAGAATTGTGTCTATGCTGGGTAGCTTCTAAAGATTGGTGTTACCTTTCAGATTATATCATGTTGATTTTACTAAAATTCAACGCTTTATCAAAGGTATGCTTTTGCTTTGATTTTACTAATCATGTTCGTTAAAAATCAGGCGTTGTGGCTGAAGCCAGATGATCAGTTCTGCACTGAAATGTTAAGCTGGGCTTTAATAGATGAAAGCAGAAGCAGCGTTGATCCCTACCTTGAGTTCTCTTGAATTTATCCGTGCAAGTGAAACTTCATTTGCCCGTTATATATGGATGTAAACAATACATTAATGCCAAGGTATTATTATTATTATTATTATTATTATTAAATGGAAACTTTTCACTTGAAAAGAACAATTTTTAAATAGGTGTTTGAATACACAATTTTCTAGATGATTTTTCGATATTTACTTTCTCTAGTTTCATATATAAACAACAATTCATTTTTTAGGTTCATTTAATAATTAATGTATCTGATATATAATATAAATTGAATAGACTATTTCTTACCAATTGTTAGTTGGTTCTGTGGTGATTGACGCTGAACTTGGTAGGGAGAATCACTGTTCGATCTCCCACAACTGCGATCTGGAGGGGGCTGGAACCACTTGATGCCATAATTGACCCTCGAACCAGGTTAAATTGGCTTTGAAAGGCAAACAAAATAAAAAATGAATATAGTATTTCTTAACAAAATTTGTTAGCACTTGCCTTAATTTAAAAACAAAACTTGAAATATTAACAAAGTTATAAAACCGAAAGTGAGATACAATGAAGAAACTGTCATAGTCTTGTGTGATTCTGATTTGAGATGGACATTCACCGGGTGATTCTACTTTACTTTACTCCATTTTAAAATGAGTTGTGAGTCGTTTTAGATTTTTTTATGTTGATTAAAAATGCAATACTGTTTTCAAATAGAAATTATATTTTTACTAAACTTATTATTTATTTATTTATTATTGGTGTATTTTCTATCTGTATTGATTAGAGACAAATTTCAAATTTTGAAAGAAAAAAAAGAAAAATGACAAATTTGCAACATTCATTTTTAAACAGTCGAACATACTTTTTTTTGTTAAATTAGGTCGTCATTTTTAAAATGGTCGAACATACTTTTTTTTGTTAAATTAGGTCGTCATTTTTAACCAACTAACATCTTCCTTGTCACTATTATGAAATTATTATTGATAAAAATAATTGGCAAAAAAGAAACTATTATTGATAACAATAATAATAACGATCATTTTACAACTGTTTAAATTTTAAAAAATTACTATATCATATTACTAAAATTTATTTTTATATTGTCAAATTATTTTTACTAGTTAAACAGTTATTCTCTTAAAATGAAGTTATATTTTTAACTGCATCTAAAAATATGCTTTAAGGTTGAAGTACACGAAAAAAAACATGTCCCCAAAAGAAGCAAAGCCAATTTGTGAAACAATACCATAAACTCTTGGTTAAGCTAAAAGATACAAATTTGTAGAGCTCTTTCTCATACCAAACAATGAATGGGAGAAAACAAATTCCAATGAAAGAACTCATCATTTTATAATATAGATAGATGGCATGGCTCCACTATGTAAATACAAAAATTGTGTATTTGTAGCACTACTAAAGGACTAAAAATGAATAATTCTTTTTATCTGTAGGACTAAAATTAAACATTAATAATTTTACAAACATAAATATCACTAAAAAGTTGAAAGCAACAATCATGGAGCCTCCATATTTTTGTAAACACCTATTATGGTCTCTATAATTGAACAGAACTTCAGCTGGAAACTTCAAACTTGAGATTAAATGTCTCATATTAACACAAGAGTAAAATTCAGCAATGCAATGTCATATATTTGCTATCTATTTTATGTTAAAAATGAAGAAAAGAAAAAGAAAAGAAGTGTTTTCTAAGTATGTTGGAACATAGAAATATTGATAAAAGATTATATCTTAATGCACCAACCATAAATACTAAAAAGCCTCATTCAAAGCATGTAAAGGTAAACCTCATGTTCACAATAGCTGGCCACCAACCTATTTTACTTAGCTACAATTAAATCTTGAAGTTTCTTCACATTTTCTTATACTTTTGTTGACACAAGCCACTTACTAATCTGCATCAAAGGACTTCATTTTTCTTCCTCCTGCATTTCTATGTTGAATCTACAAGAGAATAGAAAGTTTTTTTTATTTTACCTCCTAATTTCCTCGGGACTATTTTGGCCACTTTGTCGTCTCTTATCTCTCCATGTCTCACCCCATTGTTTAGCCTCTGCAACAGCTTTCTCTCTTAGCAAGTCTTTAGGCAAAATCATAGATGTCTCTTTTGGGGAGTCATCGATATCCATTGATCCTGGGCTAACTGTTCCGGATCCTTTTGGAACATATTGCTTGGATGACAAGTAATCTAGGGCTAATACTATATCGCCTGCATCAGGCCGATAACGTGGCTCTTCTCGAAGACACATACTTGCCATTTCAATGGCCATCCTTAGACCAGATAAAGGGTACACACCTTGCAAACGATGATCTACTAATTTTGGAAAATTCCTTCTGTCTCTGAACATTGGGCGTGCCTATAGGAAGTGGGAAATCAAGCTTTGTTAACCTTAGCATATTTATAAGCTGCAATAACTCATGAATGATATGCATATTCATAGATTAAGTGAAAAGATAATGTAATATTGTGAAGTATGTTAGGTCACACAATATTATCATTCTTTTCTGCAATATTAACATGCTTGCACATCATAGATTAACAACAGGTAATGGAATATGAAAATGCTTATTATTTGGCTAAAAACACAAAAAATAAGGGATATCGTGATATTTATTGAGAAACTGGTGACAAGATGCATAAAAATAATATGTATGCTATGTAATTACCCAATCAACAAGATGCTTGTCATGCTCACGGGTATCGTCATAAGCTCTACGTCCGGCAATTAGCTCCAATAACACAACTCCAAAACTATATATATCAGATCTCATTGTTAATTTTCCAGTAGTTGCATACTCAGGTGCACAATAACCATGTGTTCCCATCACTCTAGTAGCGACATATGATTGGTCTCCAGTCGGACCGAATTTGGCAAGCCCGAAATCAGAAAGCTTTGGATGGAATCCTTCATCCAATAGTATATTAGATGTTTTCAGATCTCTGTATATAACAGTAGGCTTTGCTTCATGGTGCAGATAATTTAGTCCTCTTGCTGCCCCAGCCGCTATCATCATTCTCGTATTCCAATCGAGCGGTTCTTTATCCGGTGAAAGATCTGCAAGGAACCACAACAAAATCGTAACTACTACAATATAATAAGTGGAAAGATAAATTGATTCTTTAGATAAATTCCCTTTCATTTTTTTTGCAATGGGATTGAGGCAGCGTAGATAGATGAGATAACTAGTATAGTAACTTCGATGTATAAAAGCTAAATGGTGCATTTACTTTACCATGGAGATGAGATTCTAAGGATCCCATAGGCATGTATTCATACACAAGAAGCCGTTGATCTCCTTCGGCGCAGTAACCAATCATACTAACAAGGTTGGGATGGTGTAGAAGAGAGAGCATTAGAACTTCCACTAGAAATTCTTTCTCCCCTTGGACACCAGTTGTATCGAGTCTTTTAACAGCTACAACCTGATAAAATGTTTCAAACCTTTCATCAGTAAAATAGTTACATCATATAGCGGATTAATGAGTATACGTAAATAAGAAACAGGTACAAAAAAAAAAAAAATCATTCATCTTTCGAATTATACCTGACTAATCCCATCTATCTTTCCTTTGTAAACAGTTCCAAATCCACCTTGTCCAATAAAGGTTTCATCCCTAAAATTTTTTGTTGCTGTCGCGAGCTCTCTGAAGGTAAATATCCGAGCCTTATCAGAACTGTCGGCATTCACTGTTGGTATAGCTTCTGGTTTCTGTTCTGTAACAAACCATATTATGTCAACTCTGGCACATAGGTGTATTACTAATCAAATTTGTGATAATCTCTTATACTTCTTGTTAAGGGAATTTGTCTTTTAATAAAATTTTGCCGATTCAAAAAAAAAAAAAACTAATCAAATTTGTGATAATCTAATTAACATAAGGTTCAGTTAAAAGATTTCATTGAAAAAGAAAAGGAGAAAATAAAGAAGAGGATAAAAATACTCCTTTGAACTACAACAAAAGGATAGTGTTGAATTGAATCTGCTATGAGCATAAAATTTACACACACCTATTAGACTAAACTACTGCAAAAAAAAAGTATAAAAGTGCTACTCCCTCTTCAATGCAAAGATAAATCATCGCATGTGTTATAAGAATGAAAGATGAATTTTTAAGTGTTAATGCTTCCTTGAAATGAGAGTCAAACTAAAGAGGAAGCCTTTTACTTATATCCTCTTGCAAGAGGCATGTCTTTTCAAATAGAAAATAACTGTGTTATTTGAACATCAAAATATTTACGGTGTACATTGTCTGTATGTGCTATCCTATGTCTTTCTTATTACTTTTTATCTTATATAAGATTTACATACGTCTCAAAAATACACACAAAAACTAAATAACATTGTATTCGACATCAAAATTCTGATGTCAAAGGATCATTTCACTATAAAAAATTACCCTATGATTAAAACAACCGAGAGTTGTCCCCATAAGTGTAGCCCAAGGTTGGGACGTTGAAGGAGTTTCAAAAGGAGGTCGAGGGTTTGGCTACTAGCATTTCTCCCTCCTCTCTAACGATATACTAACAACTAACATTTGCCTATAAAAAAACGAAGACCTTTTTTTCTACCTTTTAAGAACTATAAAAACACAAGAATAAGTGTAGAAGTCATTTGTACAACAACTCAAACTCAACAAGGCAATTTGTTTAAAATCTTGAGAGACAAATATATGATGGAGAAATGAAATTTTAAAAAAAGAAAAAAGCTTAAACCCAACCGAACCCTATCAAAATGAAATTAAAAAATAATGTTAGAAAAATAATAAACCTTGCAAATTGAAACAACTAATGGTCTAATAATTGAAAATTAAAGAAACATATTGTGAAAATGTACCTACAGATCTTCCAGAAGAGGGGGTTTCAACAGATTTAAGGTTGTTTTTTTCCTCTTCCTGATCATTAAGGCTCTTCCCTTTCCCCTTCTTTCTAGACCCAAAACATGGGCAACGACCCATCACCTCTTATGAGTAGAATTCAGCACAAAAACAAAACTTTTTCTTGTATTGTTATGAAATAATGCCACCAAACTTGTGAAAAGATGGTGGGTATAGAGAAAATAACAAAACAACTATGATCAGAGGTTAAAACATCATTGATGATGGTGTTGAATGCGACATTGTAACGACGCATCATTGTGTATTGTATTCATATGTGGGTGTTTGTAAAAAGAAGAAATTGCAGATAATGGTGTGATTATTTGTAGAAATAGCAAAATTTTCGGATTTGGATTTCAGGGATTTGAAAAAATAATTGGGATTAAATTAAAAGATGAAGTTTTTATGATGATGTGAATGATCCAATTGTTTGTTTTTGTCGTCGTAATTTGTTTCCAAATCTGTCCTGTTACCACATTTGTCTCTGTTGCTGTTGATCTTCATTGCTGAATTTAAGGTTGGTGTGACGTATCATACTACTTTAAAACATGTTTTTTTACTCGAAAACATGTATCTTGGGAGTTAATAAAAACCCAATTTTTAGTTTAATGTAACAAGGGAAAAAAGAAAATACAAAATAAAATAATTTTACACCGTCAATCAATCACAACTATGTTTTCTATCACGTCATTCCACTTAACTCCATTTTTTTTATATCAAATGGAAGATTGAAACATTTTTATTGGTTGTCAGTGTAAAGTTAATTTACAACTTTACACGGACAATTAATGTATGTCTTTTAAACTCATGAAACAATTGTATCTGGTCGATAAATAGATTATGTAAATCAATTGTTTAATTAGTGTCTCATATACCAGTTAAGGAATAATCAAAAGGAATATTTTGCTGTTGAATGTTATTAACTTGGATGCTATGAGTTTGTTTGTATATTCATCCTTTTTATTTTTAGCGATGTTAAATTTGTACTTGCATATGATATATTCTATTAATTATTGAAATGAATGAATATCGTTATGTTTTAGTAAAAAAAGAGACATTGAATGTATAAATTTTACGAAGAAATTTTCTTATTAATATATTTAACTAGTGTTAAGGGACACTGTATAACATTTTTTTTAAAATAATGTTCTGAATACACCGGTTAGCATTTTTTAAAAAATTATAATAGGAACTACTGTAAAAAAAATATAATAGGAACCATAAAGAATAGTAAAATAGACCAAGATTTTACTATTGAAATTATAATAAATAACATGGGTTTAGTTAACTTTTAAATTTTTTGGACACTGGGATCCATCGCAACATTTAAAACAATGGTTAAAAGTTAGCATTTACTATTAAAATTATAATAAAGAATAAGATTTTAGTTAACTTTTGAATTTTTTGGACATCAAATATCCTTATTTGGGACCCATCGCAACATTTAAAGTAATGGTTAAAAAAAAAACCAAATCGAACCGTTATGGTTTACAGTCAACCGAACCATTATGGTTCCATTAATGGTTAAACGAACTGAACTGTTAAATACAAAGAACTGTACTTATGGTTCAGTTAAATGGTTAACCGAACCGAACCGAACTGTTAAGCACAATAATATGGTTTACTGTTAGCAAATGAACTATAGAGTCACAAGCACTTTTTTGGCCCTTTTAATTTTATAATTAACTAAATATTGCAACTTAAATAAACATCAGTGGTCAAGCTAAATCCAAGTATAATCATGAACTTAAAACCAACAAAAAACAAGTGTTGAAACATGAATTTGATGATCTTTCTTCTCTAATCTCTCCTTTCTTCCTCCTACGATAAAACTCAACTTGCAAGGTCTTATACATCATTGCAACTTAAATAAACATCAATGGTTAAGTTAAATTCAAGTACAATTATGAACTTAAAACCAACAAAAAGCAAGTGTTGAAACATGAATTTTGATATTCTTTCTTCTCTAATCTCTTCTTTCTTCCTCCTACGATAAAACTCAACGTGCAAGGTTTTCTACATCATCAAAGTTGGTAGATCCTAAAGATGTTATCTCTATATGGATAGATTTGAAATATAAATTAGGATGCTAGAGATATAGAAAACAAACACATTTGGCAAATAATCTCGAGAAATATAAGAAATGTACTAAGAAATGGATTGTGCTTAAGCTAGCCTCTTTTATAATCCTAGGAATATATAATTAAAAAAGCGCATCTATTTGTGTCAAGTTGTCAGCATGATTCAACATTTCTATAATCCTGCAAACAAATGTAACCAAACGAACCATTCTACATTGAAGTGACATACCTCTTTAACTCTAGGCTAGCGTGAGCGACCACATCATATCACTCACTGGTGAGTGAATGCTTTGCACCGTCAGATTGTGATGTTCTATTGATATTATGGTGCACCATTAGTATTTTATACATCTCATTTCTCTCATCCGCTGCTTCCCGTGTCTTTCTACTTTTTAATTAATTTTAGGGATTTTATTGTAGCAATCCATAATCTAGTTGCTCACAGTTGCTCACTATGATGCTCCGATACTTTAAAAATGGTGACGTATCGTGTCCGGTACGTACTCGATACTGATACTTGTTTGATACCTCTTGATACTCGTATCAAAAAAATATCGATTAAATTTTTATTTTTAAATAAAAAATAATATCTGATACTCGTCTGATACGTTCCGATACTCTTATCGGAAAAATATCGGTTAAATTTTTATTTTTAAATAAAAAAATATCCGATACAATCTGTGTTTCCTAGTGAATGTCAAACTATTATGTTGGTACACAGATAACTAACTATGTCTTTTTTTGGATAGTACTGGTGATATTTTTTGGTATAGTACTAATGATGTTCTTTTTGTATAATACTTAACTTAATATGTATACCTTAAGATGTACTGTTGATCATTAATTTTTAGGACAATATTAATGATGCTAATTTATTATCATTAATATTTTTTTGTCTGTCAATGTTTTGAAATCATTATGGTGTCCTATTATATAACAGGTTGTTAAGAATTGATTTTTATACTTTTAATTGGTCAGCTGCAAAAGCTATATAATTGTCTGCTATTGCTACAAGATGAGCTTGTTGAAAAGGTTTGTTGTCATGACTATTATGTGTTTTTTGAGTTAGTATGTGTTTTAGAACTGATGAACTCTTGTATATTGAGCCTCAAACTATTTTGATCTTGTGCTAGCTTATTGGTTTGTTTGTACTCCTTATACAATGAACTATTGGCGTTTATAATAATAATATAATACTAAAATTTTGTCTTTCATAAAAAATTATCCTTATTAATTTTAGTCATGTTTATATATTGTGCATTTATATATTTAATTTTAAATTTAATTTTTAAAAAACATATCGTGACAGTATCAGATATGGATTTTTTAAAATTTTTACATATCGGCGTATCAATATCGTATCATATCCGTATCGTGTATCGAAGCTTCATAAGTTGCTCAGAATCATAAGTCAATCTTATATGCATTTTTTTTATCAAAAGTTCTATCTTATGTTCTTACTAAAAAAAAAAATTACTGCTTTGTATCAAATTATCTGAAAATAAGGGAAATAAAATAAAACAATTTTGGCTTAATTTAATATTTGTTCCTTTATGTTTATTTTAGGTTTCAACTTGGTCTCTTATATTTTAAAAATTTCAATTTGGTCCCTTATATTTCCACCGTTTGCATAAGTTAGTTATTTTTGTCAGTTTTGATGTTTCCACCATTTTATCTGGACACGTGTCCACGTGTCTGTCCAAACGGGCACGTTCCGTGTCTGTTTATATGATCGGCATTCTCTATTGTGTTAATTTAGATAACTACTTAACTTTTTTTTGGTTGTGTTTAGCTAATTGATAATTACTTAACCTCCTTTTATTTTATCATTTCGTCATTTTTAAAAAAAATAAACAAGTTTACAAGTTAGCTTTTCAGTTTAAACGAATTTATAGCTTAATATATTTAATTCTAAATTTTTTTTGTGAAAATAAAATCCCTAATTAATACTCCTCTTGGTTTTATATATAAGCAAAAATTGTTTTTTAAGATTCATTGAAAAAGTTATGTATTTAGTCCATATTATAGACCATATACATCACTTTTTTAATAAATCTAAAAAAAAAGAAATTTTGCTTATATATGAGACCAAAAGAGTACTAGTAAAATTATAACAATCAATTTAATATGAACTAGACTTTTTACCCGTGCTCGCACGGGTTCAATCATTCAATTCAATTATATAATAGAAATGTTGATAATGTGTGATTATTTATAGTAATAAGCATTTAGGGCCCGTTTGGATAAATAACTTATACAGGTGCTTATAACATTAGAGCTTATAGTATGAGACCTTACATCATAAGCTCTTATACTCAATAAGCCTTTTGTGTTTGGATATGTAACTAAAAAGTACTTATATAAATTAAAAAGTACTTATATAGAATGTCACTATGATTTTAATTTCAAAAAACAAAATTAAAAAATCAAACCATGATTAAAAATATAATAATTATATATATATATATATATATACACTAATATATAAAGAGGATACAAATTTTTGGGATGACTTTTTCAATATTCCTATTTTACCCTTAAAAAAAAAACACTAAGCACAACTTCCACATAAAAGTAGGTTTTCAGTATTTTGTATAGTAAAAAAAATTTTTTTTTTTTCTTCTTAATAAGTAGCCACAACAAAAAAGGAGGTTAAGTAGTTATCAATTAACTAAGTCCAATAAAAAAGGAGATTAAGTAGTTATTTAGATTTGCACAATAGAGAATATCGATCACAACAAACAAAAAAAAATATCGATCAATCCATTAAGCTATGTTACCAAAAAAACAAAAAAAAAAAACTTAAATGAAAAACAGAAAGTTTCTGTCAAAAAAGAAAAAGAAAAATAGAAGTGTGTAGATAAGATGCATAAACATAAAAAGACAAAAATAAAAGTTTAAAAACCATTATCTTCAGGTGGTGTGTAATAGAGATCATTAGGTATGGATAACACATTTAATTCCATTGATGAAAGCATAGTTATTAGAATTTCCATTACTTTGAATGAAACTCAAATCAAGCCTTTGATCCTCACCAACATTAATAACATATTCTTTCAACAAAGTATCAACACCTTCAACATCAGCGTTTAATGAAGCATTAAAATCCTTAAGAAGTGTGAATCCGTTGGAAATAACAGTGAAAGAAGCATCGTGACGGTTAAAACCGTTGGTATAAGTAGAAAGGTAGAAAAAAAGACGGAGGAATTTAGGACTTGTAGCAACGGGAAAAGAGTAATTGAATATTGTGTGTGATAAACGTGCTGATGAATAAATTTTTTTGCATCTATATATAATTTTCGTAACTGATTATTAGTTATTTTTGTTTTATTAATGTTTATCCATTTTCTCTTTTTTGACAGATCTCAATTTTTTTTTAACACATGACGTGTCACATTCATTAATTGATGTGACAACATAATATTGGTTTAAAAATTGATTATTTAAGTTTTTATCATAGCCGTTGATATAATTTTTTTTTTCAAGTGTCAAAATCTAGACCATTCATATTAGGGTTAGGGTTTATAGTGCCTCTAGTTACTCTCGTTTTATTATATTAAGATTAAGATTAAGATAAGATATAAGAGGGGCATGAACAATATGATTAGGTGTTATACAAAGCAATCTTGTTGATACAATGAATGGCTCAGATCATTGTTTAAATAGCTCACCAGTGAGCAATATGAGAGACTCGCTCACTGTAGACCCCGCCCAATCAAATCCCCTCTTCTTGAACATGTCTTAACTTGATCACCAATGCATACTGTAAGAATAAGACCCTCTATTTTTTAATTAGAAACTATAACGTTATTTATCCTAGTTACTTCATAATTTGATTATTTTAGTTGGTCTACAATAATAATAGGAAAATCATGCAATATTATTAATTTAATTGTGACATCTTCTTAAAATAAATAAAAATATATTAAATAAATGATTAATGAAAGATGTATTTTTATCAATATGTGATCCTATTATAGTGCCATCATAATGATTAATGGAAAATCATACAAATGTGTACGTGAATGTATATGTTATGGGAGTTATGATATGGAAGTTAAAATAAAGCATGTATAGATAAGCTTGATAAAGGGTGCTATTAATGTAGAAGTCATGACCACCTTAGTACACCATTATATCTCAACAATAATACACTCAAATAGTGGGATTGTAGTTACTAGAAAATGATCACTTCCCTTTCCTTCCCATTAAAAGGCCAACTATACCACTCTCTCAATTATTATTCTAGCTATTTCTATTCCTCTACCAATTCATCCCATGATCTTCCTTTTCTCTCAACCATCAACTCTATATATACCCATCAACTCATGATTCTCTCAAGTACCACTCAGGCATCATTTCTTTTTCTTAATCACATATCTCTTGATAATTTCAATGCTTCAAAAGCTCTTTGCCGTAAAGAAGCCTTGAGCTTCTGATCAAGCATTTGGTAGTAGAATCTCCAAAATCAACCTTATCAGAAAGGAAAGCACTTAAAGGTAAGGGCTTATATTCCGGTACAATCATGTAGGTCATAGAATCATAGAGTAAGTTAGTGGTAGAATCCTTATCTAATACTCCATCCGTTTCTTTTTAATTGTTTTTTATTATCATATTTAGCGTTTCTATTTAAATGTTTTTTTTTGTATTTTATGGGTATGATTTGTCAATTATATACTCTTTGTCAATTGCTCTTATCTTTTTCAATAAAACCAATTAATGTTATATATTTGAAAAACTAAATTATTTTTTTTTAAATTTTTTGTTGGTACATAACATATTAAATTTTGTTTTTTTAAATAATATATTAAATTTATTGGAAAGAGAAAATGTGGACAAAAAAATAGGAATTTATGGGTGGATTAACACAAGGGTATAATAGGAAGATGACGTGCAAAAATACATTTCCTTAATTTGGTGTTATCATTCTAAAAAGACAATTAAAAAAAAACGGAGGGAGTAAGAAATAAAAACCATAGTCACATAATTCTTCCCAAAGGTGACGAACCGCGAATTGGTTCTCGCGTACCAATTCGTGGTACTTTTGCGAATTAGTTTATCGTAATTCTCTCCGAATTCTTTAAAACATAAATACCGGCGAACCACCCCAACAATCAAATACGAACAAAATATAAAATGTTGAGACTGATTTAGACTTAGCTGTGAATATGATGGTTACAAGTATAACATCACTTGTCCACTAGTACAATGCATTTTGTACAATGTATATTGGATTTGGGTTGTATATTGGAACATCTAACAAATTGTTTATTTCTAACTTTGATTACCTCTCAATGTTAGTTACACTTCTTGATGCGTGACTTGTTTTCCCTCTATGATACACGAAACACATGTGCTAGCATACACTCAACTTTTTTTTTGGTCAGGTAGCCTAGCGGCGAGAAATTCACCCCTTAAAGGTGAATAAGTGGGCATACCGGGTTTGAACCTCGGTCCCTGCACAAATGTGCAATGTCCTTTACCAATTGAGCTAGGCTCATGAGGACCATACACTCAACTTTTATTTGATGGAAATTTAATTCTCAATTTTATGATTAATATAAACTTTACATTAATAATATTAATTAACATAAATTTAATACTAATGAAAATATTTCATCAATTTTTATATTTAATTTTTTATTAACAACGTACCGTCGGTACCGAAATGCGTACTGACTATGAATACCCCTCACGTACCGAATTCTTCAAAGATAGTGTACTATGTACCCGAATCCGAACCGCACACCGAAACGAATTGCCAAAATAGGATACGTTGTTGAGTTGGCTTTCCATCAACCTAAGATGTCAAGTTCAATTGATGGATTGTAAGTAGAGGTGGAAATAGGCTAGGCCGAGCTAGGCTTTGTCAAGCCTGAACCTGGCCTGTCAAAAAAATCGAAGGTCTGAGCCTGACCTATGACCTGTCATAGGCTTATCTTTTAGGCCTGTGTCTAACATTTTGAAAGTCTAATGTGGCCTGTTGGTCTGTTTAAAAGGCTACTTCACATAAAGATATTTAAATAAAGGGGAAACAGCCATTTTGGTCCATCAATGTACAACTCGTTGTCATTTTGGACCCCCACTGAGGAAAAACTACTAAATAGTCGCTGAATCTGCATTCCTTTAGTCAGTTTAGTCCCCTACCGTTAAGTTGGCCGTTAACTCAACAAAAAAAACTGACGTGACATTTTTTTAGACACACATCAACTTGCTGAGTTGGCACGAGGGATGGGGAAACAATCATTTTGGTCCCTGGATGTGCAACTTGTTGTCATTATGGTCCCCGACTCAAGAAAAAAATACAAAATAGTCCTTGAACCTACAATTCGTTAGTCACTTTGATCTCTGACGTAAAAAATGGTTGTCAACTTTATAAAAAAGCTTATGTTACATTTTTTAGGGACACGTGACACGCAGAGTTAACACATTTGTGGGACAAGTGGAAAGATGGTGTGGTTCGGGAATAAAATGGTTTTTTTTTTCTTCATTTCTTTATCTTCTTCCTCTGATTCTTCTTCATCTTCTTCATACATTCAATAACCTAACAACAAACTATTTAATTTTTTCTCTCAAATTTTGTTGTTATGCAAATTCTATAGGAGAAATTAGATACTAGTTTATACATAATTTTTAGGTGAATGAATAGGTGCCAATGATTTTTTTTCTTAATTTTTTTTAAAAAAAATATTAACCACTTTCATATATGTGGCTACATTTTTTAATATATATATATATATAATTAGGGTTTAATTCATAAATATATGAAGAAGATAAAGAAGAATGGGAGGATGAAGATAAAGAAATGAAGAGAAAAAAAAGTAATGTCATTTTAGTCCTTGGCTACATCATCCATCCACTTGTCTCACAAATGTGTTAACTCTGCGTGTCACGTGTCACTAAAAAATGTCATACCATCTTTTTTTATAAAGTTAACTATCATTTTTAACGTCAGTGACTAAATAATTGCAGGTTCAAGGACTATTTTGTTTTTTTTTTTGAGTCAGGGACCATAATGACGGCGATTTGCACATTCAGGGACCAAAATGATTGTTTTCCCGTCCTCGTGCCAACTCAGCAAGCTGATGTGTGTCCAAAAAAATGTCACGTCTGTTTTTTTATTGAGTTAACGGTCAACTTAACGACATGGACTAAACTGACTAACGGAATGCAGATTCAGGGACTATTTCGTAGTTTTTCCTCGGTGAGGGACCAAAATGACAGCGAGTTGCACATTGAGGGACCAATATGACTGTTATCCCTTAAATAAATAATTATATTTATTTTTAAAAATATTTATGAACTAGTAAACTAACGTCCTTTCGATATTTAACATGATATTTTAGAGAATTTGACTATATATGTCATCATATTTCAATTCTAGTTTATAATAATACATTTATATATATGTGAAAAACTAATGTAGATTAATAAAGTTAAACTACTGAAAAAGTTAATAAATTTATAATTTAATCAAAGTACAAATTTTCATATATAAATAATAATAGTATTAATAATATTATTCATATTAACTTAAATAGATCGGCCTAAAAGGCTAAAATGATTTTTTAATGGCCTGTGGTCTGACATATTTAACTAAATAGGCTTATAAAAAAATTTTGATCTACTCTATTTAAAGAAATAGGCTGACCTGACATGAGCCTATGTAACCTAGGCCTTAAGGCCACGTTAGTCGTTCTGACTTATTTCCACCTCTTACTGTAAGGTACCCAATCTTCTTGAAAATATGATTCAATTTCAGTCTGGTGACACATAATGTCATCATCATCCTCATTTGGTGGTGTTGCTTGTTGGCTAGATTGAGAGGAGTCATCAATACCTACACAATAAAATTGAAAAGATTACATGTTGTAATACATAGAGGCACACCCTTTTCTAAGAAGGGTAATACATAGGTTTTCACTGATTAAAAAGTAAGAGTAATACCTTAATATTGAGCATAATTTTGCCTTTGTTTGGCAGAGGAGAAATATGAGAGAAATAGAGAGGAGAGAAAAAAAGTACGAAAATCAATGCATGAAGTCTAAGTTCATGCATTGATTTTCGTACTTTTTTTTCTCTCCTCTCTATTTCTCTCCTATTTCTCCTCTGCCAAACAAACCCGAGAAGAGTTCAATATTTTCTTTAGATCATCACCCTTTTTGTAATACAAAAGGCTAATATAAAACTCTGCTAAGGCCTTTTTCATCCTTGGATCAAGAACAAAAGCAATCAACAACAAGATATTTATTTTATTAGGATCTCCCCAATAATTGTCAAATTTAGTTTTCATCTTCTTTGTCGTTTCCTTGATGTTCTCATCAACATTCTCTAAGTGCTTATTGATCCCTTTCCCAATGTAGAATACCTATTTCATCTAGGATGCATTAGTGGCATATAAAGATCCAGACAAACGAGTTGTGGATTTATCAAACAACTCAAGCAAGGGAAGCACCGAGATAACGTGATCTCAATCCTTTTCCTGTAATCCATCTACTGCTTTAAGGAGCATTTCATTCTGAAATGTGCGATCTCGTATATAGAGCAAGTCAAAGGCATTTTTATACTTCACAACAACATTCAACATCAAATAAGTTGAATTCCATTGGGTTTCAACATCGAGTACAACAACACATTTATATGAGACTTTTTCATCCGCTGCACATTCCATGAAAGAAACCAATCTAGATGGAGAGGATTTGACATATTTAACCGCATCACGAATATTTGGAATAGAGACGTCTTTGTCCACTTTTGCACCTGATTTCACAATCAAGTTCAAGATAGGCGTGCAACAACGCATGTGCATAAAATCTCCATTCAAGACATGATTGTCCCAAGATCGCATTATTGTCTTTAGATATTTCATCATAGTCGTGTTTGCCATACCATTGTCAACTGTTATGCTTAAGATTTTACTTAACCCCCCAACTCTTTAAGTAACCATCAACATATTGACCAATCATAACTCCCGTGTGGCCGGTGATTTGACAAAAATTTATGATTTTCTTATGTATCTTCCACTCACACAAGAAAATCATAAACTTCGGTGAAGAACTTAAGCTACATGTGTTTAACTCTTCATTTTGTTGATAGTGAGTGGAAGATACATAAGAAAATCATAAACATTTGTCAAATCACCGGCCACACGGGAGACATGATTGGTCGATATGTTGATGGTTACTTAAAGAGTTAGGGGTTAAGTAAAATCTTAAGTATAACGGTTGACAATGCTATGGCAAACACGGCTATGATGAAATATCTAAAGACAAGAATGCGATCTTGGGACAATCATGTCTTAAATGGAGATTTTATGCACATGCGATGTTGCATGCATGTCTTGAACTTGATTGTGAAATCAGGTATGAAAGAGGACAAAGGCATCTCTATTCCAAAGATTCGTGACACGGTTAAATATGTCAAATCCTCTCCATCTAGATTGGTTTCTTTCATGGAATGTGCAGCGGATGAAAAAGTTTCATATAAATGTGTTGTTGTACACGATGTTGAAACCCGATGGAATTCAACTTATTTGATGTTGAATTTTGCTGTGAAGTATAAAAATGCCTTTGACTTGCTCTATATACGAGATTGCACATTTCGGAATGAAATGCTCCTTAAATCAATAGATGGATTACAGGAAAAGGATTGGGATTATGTTATCTTGGTGCTTTCCTTTCTTGAGTTGTTTTATAAATCCACAACTCATTTGTCTGGATCTTTATATGTCACTAGTGCTTCCTAGATGAAAGAGGTATTCTACATTGGGAAAGGGATCAATAAGGACTTAGAGAATGTTGATGCGAACATCAAGGAAACAGCGAAGAAGATGGAAACTAAATTTGATAATTATTGGGGAGATCCTAATAAAATAAACATATTGCTGTTGATTGCTTTTGTTCTTGATCCAAGGGTGAAAAAGGTTGTTGCGAAGTTTTATATTAGCCTTTTTTTTTATGGCAAAAAGGGTGATGATCTAAAGAAAAGAATGGATTCTTCTCTTAAAAAACTTTATGCTCAATATTCAAGTATTACTCTTACTTTTTAATTGGTGAAAACCTATGTATTACCCTTCTTAGAAAAGGATGTGCATCTGTATGTATTACAACATGTAATCTTTTCAATTTTATTGTGTAGGTATTGATGACTCCTCTCATTCTAGCCAACCAGCAACACCACCAAATGAGGATGATGATGATATTATGTGTCACCATAGTAAAAAAACTGACCATAAGGATGATCCTAAGACTAAGATTGAAATTGAATCATATTTTCAAGAAGATCGGGTACCTTACAATCCATCAGTTGAACTTGACATCTTAGGTTGGTGGAAAACCAACTCAACAAGGCATCCTATTTTGGCAAGAATAGCACGAGGGGTGCTAGCTATTCCCGCAACTACTGTAGCTTCAGAGTCTGCATTTAGCACTAGTGGAAGGGTTGTTAGTGACCACCATACTTGCCTAACGCTCAAAATGGTAGAAGCACTTGTTTGTACACAAGACTAGTTGAAAGGAGCATCTCTCTCACTGTTTTTTCATGAGAACATTGATGAGATCCATAGATTAAAGCAAGGTACAATAACTTTGTATCATCAAAGGTTATATTTTATGCAAACTGGTTTGTTAAGTCTCAAGTGTATTATTAAGTATAATTGTCTGATACATGTTGTTCGATGCAATTTTTCACACTTAAACTTAAAAGGAGTATAACTTTGCTGTTTGATATTTTAATTTGTCATATTGCATGAGCTTTTTATCTTGTACGAATTTTACATTCTGACTTTGGTAAAATGATCAATCCAAATGCACCCTTCTTATGCTTCACTATCTATGTTTGGTATAGAAATTGTTTTTCACTAGGAATTGTGAAGTGTGTGTGGTAAAAGATATACTAAGAATTGTTTTCTCATACAAAACAAGTTCACCGAACAAGTGGTTCAATTTCATAACCATCCTTTTTCTACATAAAACAAAACTAGGCATTTGGCCATTGGACTACTGAAATGCAGATTTGCTGCTTCAGTGTTCATGGTATACATTGGTGATCAAATTAAGACATGTTCAAGAAGAGGGGATTTGGTTGTTATTTTTAGAGTTAAAGAGGTATGTCACTTCAATGTAGAATGGTTCGTTTGGTTACATTTGTTTGCAGGATTATAGAGATTTTAATCATGCTGACAGTTTGGCACAAATAGATGCGTTTTTTTGCTGCAGGGCCAAAATACAGTGTTAATTAGATTTTCCTTGGAATATAAAAGAGGCTAGCTTAAGCACAATCCATTTCTTATTATTTCTAGAAATTATTTGCTAAATGTGTTTGTTTTCTATATCTCTAACATCCTAATTTATATTTTAAATTTATCCATGTAGAGATAACATGTTCAGGATCTACCAACTTTGATGATGTAGAAGACCTTGCAAGTTGAGTTTTATCGTAGGAGGAAGAAAGAAGAGATTAGAGAAGAAAGAAGATCAAATTCATGTTTCGACACTTGTTTTTTGTTGGTTTTAAGTTCATAATTGTACTTGAATTTAGCTTAACCATTGATGTTTATTTAAGTTGCAATGATGTATAAGACCTTGCAAGTTGAGTTTTATCATAGGAGGAAGAAAGAAGAGATTAGAGAAGAAAAAAGATCAAATTCATATTTTAACACTTGCTTTTTATTGGTTTTACGTTCATGATTGTGCTTGGATTTAGCATGACCATTGATGTTTATTTAAGTTGCAATATTTAGTTAATTATGAAAAAAATTGCTTGCCAAAAAATTTGCTTGTGACTCGATAGTTCATTTGCTTTTAGTAAACCATAGTTTTGTGATTAATAGTTCGGTTCGTTTAACTGAACCATAAGTATAGTTCTGTGTGCTTAACAGTTCAGTTCGGTTAACCATTAATAGAACCATAATGGTTCGATTCAGTTTTCTCGAACCATTGTTATGGTTCAGTTCGGTTCGGTTCTTTGTCTAAACTGAACCATGAACAACATGGTTGTCAAAATCGCGTGTTAACACGTAAACTCGTCCGTAAACTCGTCCGTCCGAGTTTACGTTTTTAGGTATGAAAAACGGGTTAACTCGCATGTAAACTCGATTTTTTGTAAACTCGTAGAAAAAACGAGCTTAACCGAGTTAACTCGGTGTGAAAACGTTAAAATCGGGTGAACTCGGGCGAGTTTACTTGTTTTCCCGAGTTAACCTTTTCAAATTTTTTTGACCCAATATCAATTTTTTGGCCCATTAGACACATTTCCCTATACATTTTGAAAAGAGAAAAAATATCCACTAATATAATTAAGTTAGAAATCTATGAATATTCTTATTTTGATGCAAGTTTATGGACATGATGCTATTTATATGGAGATTTGGTCTATTTTGGCTTTATAATTAAGTTAATTTTTTGAAATATTAACATTTTTATAGTACTATATTAGTATCTATGTCACATACATAATAATTTTAATATTATTTTAATTTTAGGTAAACTCGCACGAGTTTACGATTCGAGTTTACGTGTCGAGTTTACCAATGCAAAACGAGTTAAGGTAAAAACTCGATTCTGACAACTTTAATGAACAGTTCTAATGAATACCATACATGGGGGTTAAAAAAAATTGACAACTTATAAGAGGTAGCAAACATAGAGTTGAGCTAGGACAACCCAAATGGTGGAAGTAGCAAGAGGGTCGCAAACATGACATCTACTTTTGCCACCCTACACTTTTTCTCGCGCCACCCTACACTTTTTCTCGCGCGCCCTACGATTTTACTATAATATCTCTGTCCGCTACTTAGGTAGCGGACACCTCCATAAACACCCTACAATTATAACGTCCGCTACTTAAATAGCGGACGATATTTTCAAAATTTCTCATTTTTATAACGTCTGCTACTTAAGGTAAAATGGAAAACATGTAGGGCGCGCGAGTAAACTGTAGGGCGGCAAAAGTAATTGTCAGGAAACATAGGGCTTCCAAGCCCAAGCCCAATGGTGAGTGGATCAGGTTTAGGTTGTGAGCCCAAATAAACTAGTTGTATGAAAATTCAATTCTAAATGGAATGGGTTGAGGTGAATGACAATTAGTGTAGGTTTAGTGAGCAAGCAAATCACCTACCTAGAAAGAATGATGAAAATCCATGGAGAAAGTTTATAGTTAGTTAATAATGTGACAAATAAAAATTCATATAAATCACCTACCAAGAAAGAATCACATAAATAAATCAATACTGACTTAATTCCTCATTAAAACTAAAACCTGTTAATATATATAATATGTGTATACACGTACAAGGGCAATGCCCCTGGATGAGGTTTCAGAGAAGGTTCATCATTCTTGATTATCATTTGTATCACTCGCCTTAACAAATCGCCCTCTCACTCTCTTTCTCGTATCAGCCCTAGCCTTCCTTGATTCATAGCGAATGTGCTTGTCGAACCTGTGGAGAGTTTTATGGCACAACTTTAAACTCTAGATAAAATTTGATATTTCTCAAAATAAATAAAAATAGGCATATTCTAAGGGGTTCTTTTCTGTAAAATTCTATTTATTAAAATAAGGATTTTTAAATATTTTAAACTTGGGATTCGGTTTATGTTACTTTTTTTGTTTTTGTTTTTGTTTTTATAGTTTGGCCCCCCCAATCATTCTATTATATGAGTAAGCTATAAGTGCAGTCATTTGCATTTTCTTACAAGGTATCATGCATTAAAAGAAATGTACCTTCGGGTTTTCTTCTTCTCCTTGTAGCGTAACATGGCATCCCCTCTATTCCTTGCTTGCTCTTCCAAACTAACCTTGGCATTTATGTTGCTAACATATTCACTCCCACTCAAAAGATGGTCCATAACTGGTACCTTGTCGGCGCCACCATATGTTATAGATTCAATCAATCTGGACTCAGATGATAACTCATCTCTAATTTTCTTGTTGCTTTCTACTTTCTTCTTCACATGACTAGATGATGACTGATCCGATTGATTCTACAAATTTTGCAGAGACAAACAATTCATAAATTACTGGTTCCCTATAGATAAACCAAGCATGACAGAAATACATACATGATGACAATGTAGTAAAAAAAGGCCAAACCATGTGGAAATAATGCTTATACAAATATACTATAATATGTTATCTAACACTTAAGGGTGCAGCTGTTGTAGCTTTAAAGTTGAACTAAGTACAACTAAAGTTGAAAGATTTTCTACAAATCTTGGGCAATAAAATCTTGGCCACCACTATTGTCCCTCCCCATGTGAACTCTGTACAATGAATCAAAGCATTGTAGGCCCACAATTTTGTCTCTATGTATAGATTTCATTTTCAAAGTTATTAAGCCACGTTTACTGCAACTTTCTGTTTCAAATTTTTTTATTTTTTATTTTTTAAAAGATACATGGTTTCTTTATAATTAAACTATGACAAAACCTCACATGTCTTAAAATGACAGGAAGACAAAGAACCCTATAAAAAAGATCATTTGTATATTCCACACAGGTCCTCACATTAGAAAGCTTGAATCAATGATGCAGAGTCAGTATATATGCCTTTGCATCATCCACTTAACCATTTTCATCACATTCCCACAAATAGTTTGCAATTCAATGACTCTCACTTTCAGCAACAGCAAGTGACAAGTAGTAGGCTATATTAGAAGACTCCTCTAATTAAGTAAACTAGTATTAATTCCTTCATGGACTTTTGGTGACTCGTTGATCATTACACATTAAACTCGCAGATGCACATAGTAAGGAATGTGTGCTATACAAAAAAGTTGAGAAGGAAAAATGAAATATGTAATTAATTGAATTGAAAAGTTAGTATTACAGACGCCAAAACTAGAGACCAATTTATTTTCTCTCAAATTTCCGTTGGTAATTCAATTGTTTCTGCATGCTGTTAAATTGGCATGAATTGAAAAATTACTATCTACAAAGAATGGCAAATGGCTTACATTTCTTGATAAAATATCATCACCAAGTGTTGAGCAATTCATGTTATGCATATCTTGCAATGACTTTGGAATCGATAAGGAAGCATTTTCTACACCATTGAATGTCATATCTCTTGATTTCTGTAATTGAAAATCCCAGACCTGAACAAAAGATACAGAGACAAATTATTACATGTATCAGGATCGATCTTAGTTGAACCAGTACACCATAACAAATTCAATTAATGCAGAGTGAAAATTCAATGGCCCTAACTTGGGGACAGGTAAAAATATTCAAAAACAGGTACAAGGATAACTTTAAAAAATCACTTTCCAAGATCTCAACTTAGTTTTTACATTGAGAATGAAACTCTTTCTACATATGTTGCTTTTGTTCAATCATGTTGTCACAGAAACTGCAAGTAAGATGGTTGTCAAAACGGTAATGCATAATGACAATGCATTTAAGCTGGAAAATGACAAATTTCATTGTCCAGGGTTTCAACTTTCAAGCCTGAACATTATATTTTTCAAAAGATTGAAGCAATCCTATATTACCCTATAACCAATTACAATTAAATGATTAAAAATCCTAAAAAAATATCAAGCTTAAATGCAATTATCAGTTAGAATAGAACGAAAAACTAGCAACAAGTGGTAAAGAGGCGAAATGGTCCATGTAACTGAAATTAATGAGAAAAATTCATTCGCTGCACAAATCTAAAAGCCTCTTAACAAAAATACAAAATCATACAGCATACATAATCTATATTTACAAGCAAAGAAACCAAATTTTCATGTCACCGCTAACTCATTCACCTATTAACAAACAATGGAGTCTAGTTACTCAAATTCATTATTTATCCACCAGTCATTAAAAATGTAATTAAACTTAAACCACACAAAAAAAAGAACAAAAATTATTCACGAGTAATTGTGTATCATGGCAAAATTTAGATTAGCTTCTAAAAGCTTCTCAAAATATATTTTCTTATATGTATGAAAAATAAATCTTATAAACTTGCACTTAATTTTTAGAAATATTTTAAGGGCCATGAGCCCATGATAAAATTAATGATAGAAAGATAGCTTTTTATACTTTTAAGATATTGAATGTACTCTTTAGCATTTTCCATATGTTAATTATGAAGAGATAAATTTTCATACACTTATACCGACAAATCACAACAAAACTGACTTTAGAAATAGTTATGATTAAAGTCAAACGATTTTAATAATCTAACCGACACAATCCACTTGAGTTGGTCTGGTGGTATTGGCTTAGGACCTGAGAGTAAGGTCTCAGGTTCGATTCTATTTGAGTGGGCTAATTTAACTTCTTCAAAAAATAATCTAACCGACACAATGTATATAAGTTAAATCTCTAACATTTCTTTAGATTATTAAAAAGCTAATCTATAAGATCTCTAAACCTAGTTTAACCGGACAATGCCGATATTGTTAGGCCTGACACTTTCACATGGGAGGCCGGACCTCGAAGTGGTGATTGTTAATTCGTCTATAGACCAACAAAAAATAATAGTTGATCCAAATTTAACTTACATAACACAGAGAAATTAACAAACCTGAGGAGGCTGATACGTTGGATTGCGATTCCAGAGAAGAACCTCAGCTTCATTTCCATAATCATTATTATGATTTTTCTTAGCACCGACATCAAATTCAGATGAAAAATTAAGCAAAGAAGTAAACGGAGTTTGCTGAAGCAACAATAAATCATCAACTTCATTACTACAATCATTGAATCTGAACTCATTTTCAACCGACCAATCCAAATTCCTTCTTCTCTTCGCAACTTCCACCACCTGTTCATAAACCTCATCCCTATTCTGAACAACAGGAACAACAGGACCTTCAAACTCCGCAACAAAAACGGCATCGTTCGGCTTCAAATCAAGTCCTAAAGCAGACACGATCTCTTGAACGGAAGGACAACCGGTGAGTCCGTCAAGACGGCGGAGGTTATGGTGGTAGTGAGAAGAAGAGGAAGAGGAATCGCCGCCATGAGCGTCCCAATCGCAACGGTGACATTGAACTAAATTTTCGGTGAAACAACGAACCGAAGCGGCGTCGTTTTTGCAGTTTTGACAAATCTGGTAACGCACGTGCTTCAGTGCGAGTGCGTTCGCCGAGTGCACGTGCTGGTCACAAACTAAGCAGAGTTTTGCCGAGTCTGGTTTGCAATACAGCACCGCGCTTCTTGTGTCGCAATAATCACACGGAAACGACATCGTTTTGGATCGTTTTGGTTTGCAACTGCTAACTTAGGAATTAAGATATTTTGATATAGTAAAGTATATATTTAATGTATGAAAGAGCATATACAACTAACTTTGGATATTTTGATTAATGAGATGAGATGAAGTAAGTAGTGAAGAAGATTTATGAGGGAGCATAGAACATGATAAGTGTGGAGGATGTGTAGGTAGGAAGGAAGGTAGTGCTAGTAGTGTATTAGTGTGTAGTGGGGACAAAAGGGGGGGTAAAAAGATATTTTGGTCACTTTTTTGGATATGATTGATAGAGTAGTGAATCTTGCTTGCATGTGCATTTTCTTGCTACTTGCTACTTGCTACTTGCTTGTTTGTACAGATTCCTTTGTCTGTGTTTTGTTTTGTTTGTTGGAGTGAGCGGCAGTGTGACAGTTTTTTGGACTTTGGGCCTTTTGGGGTAGGTGTTTTTTGGTGTTTGGGCTGGTAGGAGCTGTTTTAAGAGGTGGTTGTAGTTCCACCGAGGTGCGTCGGTAGGACATGTATCTTCTCCCTTTGTTTTCTAACTCGACATCTCTCTTATGGTTATATTTTTTAATAGAGAGACGGTAAGGTTAAAAGAGAGATATAGAGTTAGGAGAGAAAAGAGAATGAGAAAATTCAATTTGACATTAATGACTCATTCATATTGTTAGATATGTGATGAGGAATGATAATAATACTCTCTTTTAAATATTTTTTTTAACACTTACTTTCTAATTTAATGAAATTGTTTGGATCTCACCATTTTATGTGAGATATATTTCTAAATTGACAAAGACACTTTGGTTTTTAACCAATTAGAGATTGACTTTTAGTAAGAGTGTTGAAAAGAAAGATTTTCTAGCACCAATGTTTTAAAAATCGGACCGGAGATCGAACCAGTGCGACCACTGGTTCAAGGTTCAACCGGTCTAACCGGTTGAACCGTGATTGAACCGGATAATTAATAAATTAATAAATAATAAATATTTTAAGAAATATAGTGTTACGTGACCCTTTAAAAATGAGATTTTTTAGCAAAATATAAAAATAAAGAGGTGGCCCATGGTTAAAAAAAGAACAAGCCCAACCTAATATGTATTAGACAACCCTAAATTTGTCATGCATCCACAACAACAATATGTTGCCTTTGCCTCTCTCTCTTCTCTTGCTTCAGCCGCCTCTCTCTTCTCTTACTTCATCTACCAAATGTTTCTTCTAATTTTTTTTTCACTTCTTTGTAATTCAAATTGCTTGAAAGAATGGTGCTTTCAATTCAAAGACACACAAATTCAAAAAATAGTGAAAGAATTAGATCCATAAAAACAATGAACCACTAAACAAAAAATCAAAAGGATTACTACAATGATAATTGATCCTAAAATCAATTGCAAACAAAGATCGGTGGATTATGAAACAAAATAGCGATTCCAATCTTCTCCCTTTCTATTTTTTTTTTTTTAATTCTGAAGATGCAAAAATGGAAAAATAAGGAACCGAGCGGTTTCTTAAAACCCAGACCGGTTCACCGGTTTTACCGGTTCACACCGGTTTTTCCAGTTTTTTGTCCGGTTTTGCAGACTAGCGGTTTTCTACTACTATCCGGACCGGTGCTAGGTCCGGTTCCCGGTCTAACCGGTCGAACCGGCCGGTCCGGTCCGGTTCTTAAAACATTGTCTAGCACTCGTCTTATGTCTTTGTTTTAAGGGTCATGCTAACTAGTGCCCCCGGGGCACTAGTTAAGGATACACAAAAAGCAAATTTTGCATTGAAAACACCACTTTTTTTACTTTTTAAACATTGACTACACAACTTTTGATGTAATCTTACTATTTTAAGTATCCTTAACTAGTGCCCCGGGGGCACTAGTTAGCATTTTCCTTGTTTTAAAGATTGACTTTTAGTGAGAGTGTTGAAAAGAAAGATTTTCTAGCACTCATCTTATGTCTTTGTTTTAAGGGTTGTATTTAGGCAGGGACGGATCTAGAAATTTTAATTAGTGGGGTTAAGATCATATCATAAATAAACATATAAGAGCATTTTTATTCTTAGTTACTTAAATTCAGATTATTAACACTATTCACGTGGGTCCCATTGTGACATGTAGGATTAAGCAATTTTTAAGGAACTCAACAGATTTTGTTTCATCCAAAGATTTTTATTTTAAAGTACTTAACACTATTCATTACGTCCCACAATACCTTATATTTTTGTTCTTTCTACGATAAATGAAAGAGAAAAAATGATTATTTTAATCTAATAATCAAAATTTGAAAGATACTTAAATAAGCAATTTTGCTAAGAATTAAAAGTTAAGGATTGTCAACTAGACTCTCTCCAGTGGTAATAAAATCTAAGTATCAGATACTTAGTCTAAGAATTTGTCTATGGACCTTGCAATAAAGTTGCTCTAAGTAGTTATATTTATCAATCTTATAACTTATAATTTTATAACACTTTTTTTATACAAAGTGTTATTGGTTGTTGAATCAATTCTCTTAAAGACATTCGTCATGATTCTTATTAATTTTAGAGTGCTGCTAACATGTGCCCTAAAAGCACATTTTAAAGTGCATTAAATTAAATATGGTCCAACATATTTCATTTTAAAAGGAGTAATATTCAACTTTAATTAATATTAATTAAATGCTAACATAACATTATATTTAATAACTTAAATGAATTGGTGATACCACAATTTGTATAAATATTCCATGCGCCCCTAGATGCTATTTTTGTAGACTTTTTTTTAAGCTAGTAACTAAAATTAAATAATAAATTATATAAATCCAAAATATATTAACAATTCAAAAGGTCCAGCATCATATTTTTGCGCCAAAAAAAGGGCCATATGTTAACAAAAAACAAATATCATGTAAGCATGTGTTACTACGGGTCCTTTTGGATTGACTTGTTTTTGAACTTATGTGAAATAAGTTATGCAAATAAAGATATTTTATATATTTTTATAAGTTTTTAAAGTTAGTTTATAATAAAACAGTCTATAAAGATACAATTTTTTGTTAGCAAAAAGTTATGAATTATCATAAAATTTTATTTATTTGTATAAGCTATTTTCATAGAGTAATGCTACATGGACGACGGACTACAACCGACAAATGGCACGACACAATATTTTTTTTAAAGACAAACCATTGATTAGATTGGCACACAAGAGAGCATTCAAGCAAACTTAGCTCCCTTCAATCCAAACCAAAAATACTTTTTTGAAGTAAATCAGGTGCAAATTGATTCAATCACTCTTTTACTTTTATTTGAACATTTAAAATTTATGTGGGAATAAAAGATTCAATATATTTGTTTTACAGGTTCCATATTATTCGCAATCTCAAATTATAAATCATAATATTAGCTATGCAGAACTTTTAGAGGTATTGGATGATTATGTTTTCTTAAGTTTAATAGTCAAGTTTTAATATAGATTATCAATTGTTACATTCATGTGTTCTTTTTGTAGGCACGACACCATATGAATGATAAACCATCATCATGAGGAGATGAATGAACCACTGATTGGGGTTCTTGATGTTCTCTTTGTTTTTTATTATTGGCAACAGAACTATGTAATCATGAAGCAAATGTTTTCCTACTTGCTTTTCTCTCATGATAAGCAGCGTCATGCCTCTTGTATGCATGTATCAGTAGTAGTTTTGATCAAGTACTATGCACCCCATTAGTTTCTTTTTGAGTGATGCCAATTATTTGGTTATAGTTTCAACTTCATATAGCATCAAGAATGAGTGCAAAGATTATTAGACCGCTGTTATGGTTTAAACTTCAAATATATACATTATATTCAATTTGAATGTAAAAATTATTAGATTCGAAAGTTATATTGCAAGCTGAATGTTTACAAAACTCAATGTTTAAAATCATTGTTTTGTGTATTATATACTAACTACTGGTTACAACAATACATTGGAGTTGCTAGCTATTTTGCATTTTTAATCAAGCACTAAAATAAACATAAGACTATATCTCATAGCATCTTCACTCGATTGACATTCCACGCATACCAATATCCAAGTAAATGTGGGATTTGTTGAGTTGTTTCACAAGGTGATCAACACTTTATTTCTGGTGTTTTGCAGCGTGGTACTCTAATTCTTGGTGTCTTCGAATTGATGTGCATAGCAGGCGTTGTCTGAGTTAGTTCAGGTCTGCATAAAGTTTGTTTTGATCATGTTTCAACTGATGTGCTGCAATTCAAATTCAGAACAAGAGAAGAAACAAAATAGTTATACCTATCATAAGGCTTAAAATAAGTTTTGATACTTTGTATTTGTTCTTGTGTTCCATAACTCAACCAATTAAAGCCTTATTACACTAACCAAGCTACTAAAAGTGAACTCATCCGCATTTGCAACATCCAACTCATCAAATTGAACATGCAAAAAGCCTCTTCTGTTAAACAATTGCAGGCATAGCAAGAAATCATCACATTACATATAAATCAACAAGAGCACAAGCAACAAAACAATCCAAAACAATCCAAACTTTCACTATAAAAAAATGCAATTGAATTCCCTTCTCAAAATTATGAAACACGGCACATAAACAAATCAAACCATTACAAGTTATATAATCAGGAACCACCATTCCCATCAAAATCCTTCTAAAATAAGAAAAACAAAGTTCAATATGATTCGATCCCTTCTCAAAGTCACATGATCCAACAATACCGTGAATCATAACATTCCATGACACGACATTTCTCTCAGGCAATTCCTCAAATAGTTTCTCTGCGTTTTCAATTTCTTTACATTTCAGACAAACACTCAAAATCTGATTTTGTAATGAAAGAACTTGACGAAATCCAAACTTTATCAAATGGGGATGTAACTGTTTTCCTTCAGGAAGATATCCCAATTGATAACAAATTAATTCATATGCAGTGCATCTGAGTCTGCTTATGGAGCACAATGAATGGGGTTGGTGAGAAGCGAAACATAAGCACAGCGACAATATCATTCCATGACGTTGTGACGGGACATCGTTCGATGGAGTCGAACGCGTCAGGAGTTCGGTGGTGGCGTGCAAGAGAACGCCGATGTTTGAGAATAGAGACGATCGAAGGCTCAGGAAAGAACTTCATCGCGAAGAGAGAGAGAGATAGAGAGAGAGAGAGAGAGAGGGAGATAGAGAGAGAGAGAGAGAGGTGATGCTTAATAAGCGGCCACGTCATGTCGTTAGATGTGCACGACTACTTTTGTCGTGCTTACTAGCATTTCCCATTTTCATAAGCTCAAAAATAAGCCGAATCCAAACATGCTCTAAATGACTTTGGGAAGGCTTTTGTTTTTTTTTGCTTACATCTTATTATAAACAAATATTTTAATGTTTTAATTATCAAACAAAGTGGAATGCTTATGTTTTAATTGTGAATCAAGATGGAATAAATGATATCATAGTTAATTTAATGCACCTTATCATGTGCCCTTAGGGCACATGTTATCATATAAATAAGTCACTAGATTTGGTTTAGTAGTGAGTGATTTGAACAAAATGCATAGGATCCTAGGTTTGATTCTCATTGACTCTATTGTAAAAAAAAAAAATCACATAAGTGGAATCAAATTGCATAAATATATAAGTATTAACTACAAATAAACTAGGCAAGTGGGGTCGACTGATCCCACACTGGATCTGTGGCTGTATTTAGGGATGTCGATTTGCATTCATAATTGGGATTCTCACAGTGAGTGTCCTTTGCCCAAAGATGAGTCAAATGATAAACTCTTCTCGAGATAGTTTTGGGACGAAGACAAGGATTGTACCCTTCCCTCCATTCCAAATATACTATGTGCATATGTAAATATTTTATGCATTGTATATTATTTATATTTTTACACAGTATGTATACATTTTAATATGTTATGTTTATTATTGCCGCATGACTAATAATTTCTTAAAAAAATTCTTTTTTATCATTAAATTTTAACTTTTTATCGTCCATTTGATCGATAATAACATAAGGGAACAAGGAAAAAACGCGATCCACACGACAGAACTGAAACAAGAATGGGGGGAATTTTTGGATGCAGGGATATGAAGTGGGAAAGTACTATTTGCCCCCGCCCCACCCAGTTTGCATGGACGGATCCACAAATTAAACTTAGAGGCTACAAGTATAATTTAGTAAATAAAAAAATAAATACACAACATATACATGAAATTATAAAATATAATCAAAGTTAATATTGTCAAACAACAAATATAAAAATAACTAACATTTACTTACAAAGTTGTGTTTAATTATCATTATTTAATGGAGTTAATTTTATCATGGAAAAATACCCAATTTGGTCTCGACACGCCCCATACGGCCTGTAACACCCTAAATACATGCATTTATTAGCTTAAATAAATAGACATGCAAGTATTTAGAGCATTATATCAAAATATAAAACTTACAACATGCATGAAATATCTTATTTATACCGCAGCGGAAAAATAAACATTTGTCTTAGCTACTATTTACTAGTCATGCATTTTCAACTACCAGTCATAAATAAGTTCCGAAATTTGAATCATAAGATAACTCATAAGTAGTCAACATATATGATCAAACATAACATATACTCCAAGATTAATCTTCAACAACGTAATAAGGCTACTGAGGCCGCATAACAATCCAAAATACAAACATAAAAGATAGCGTTAACCCCACAGCCGATGTTACACTATCAGAGCATTAACTAAAGATAACTAAATCCCAAATGCATGAAACAAAAAATGGAGAAGCCATAAGCTAACTCCTCACCAAATAAGCAGATAATATCTAACAGCAACTACTCCTCTACAGCAAGGAACTCAACCTGGCCACCTGGGTATCTGAACCTACAACAGTCCAACACATAACAGTAAAGAGAGTTAATTAATTCAATCTCACAAAAATAGCTAAGTATAAGGAATTCCATACACTTAGTAAATAATGCATTAACTACATCATAAGCATACCACATAATAATACTTATCATAAAACTCATATCTCATCATACCAAGTTACATCAATTTCATTTAAATAGTATAAGCATGTACTTATCTTTAACAATCGCCGAAAGAAGTCAAAACAATCATTAGTAATGGATTCCAACATGTATCAATTACCAAATAACATTTGAGCAAGTATATGCATGAGGTAATGAATTCCAACAAGTTCTTAATGCATTCTAATGTCACATAAATATGTCATGCTACCCTAGATATAACTATATGCATGAGCTGTCATTCTTCACCAAATTTATGGTGGATAACTTAACCTACTCTACATTGCACCAAACTAGACACGTGTATGCCATGAATGCATATCACAAATATCAATCATATAATAACTTTTAATAATAATAATTTGTGATTATTATTCTTCACCGTTATTTCACACCAATTATTCTACACCGAAGGTTCTTCACCAAATATAATTATAATCTTCACTACATATAATTATAATTGTCATCAACAAGATTAATAGTCATACAAGATCATAAACATCATCAATAATCAACATGAATACAATTTCTTCATGTTACAATCATTTCAAAGATCAAATAAATAAGATTTTCTCCAGACATGCTCGCTTAGCGAAATGTAATTGTAATCAAGTAAGATGGGTAAAAACATCTACAAATTCCCAATTTTTACCCCAAAAATTCGTACTTTTAATCAAGTTACAATATAAGACACATCATTAGATTCTGAAGTTGATATTTTTATTCAAAAACTCATAACAACCCAAAATAAAATGAGGTGTAGAGGAATTGGGCTAGAGAAATGTAATTTCTCACCTCTCTATGATTCACCTCTTAAATATATTCCATACTCTCTTACCTTAGATGAATTTGGAGAATTTTTTGGATTCTTCTAGCTCTAGGTTTTCCTTTTCTTTATAGTTTTCTCTTTTTTCTTCCTCTAGAAGCTATTTTCTTTCTTCCTCCCTTCAATTTGGAAAATCTCTCTCTCTCTCTCTCTCTCTCTCTCTCTCTTAACCTTTGACCTAGCTCTCTCTACAAAACTTCTAATTACACCCCCATCTTACATAAGGCCAATTCTTATAATTTCTAACCAAGGCCCGTTAACCTTACAACCCAAATTCCTTTAATTCTAAATACTTAATGAACTAGCTTTATCTACAAAAATTCTAATTACACCCCCATCTACAAAACTTACTTAATTTCTCACCAAGGCCCGTTAACTTGCAACCCAAATTCCTTTAATTCTAAATACTTAATCCTCACTAACTAAGCCTTAAGTAAGTTTATATCCAAATTAAATAATATTCACACACAAATAAACATATAATTAATTAATAAGCCGTTGTTTATAAGCCGCCGCAATCACTACTCTCCATACACCGACACATACCGACACTTATAATTATATTAAATTGTGTTATTTTTAAAAATTATTATCGGTGTCGACGTATCAGTGTCTGTGTCATATCCGATGTTCGTGTTTGTGCTTGTGGTTCATAGATAAGGGCTATTACTCGTTTTTGGTAGGAGACTATTGTAATTAAGATTTTTGTCACCATTTAGCTCCAAAAAGTATCCCATAAATTTGAATTCTTTTTTTTTTGGTACAACCATAAATTTGAATTCTATAAACTGTTATTGAGATTAAGATTTTTTTGAATGTTAAATTTACAACTTAAAGCTCTTCTCCCCTTATTAAAAGTTTATTGTACATCATTTCCATTTTTACAATGATAATTGAGCTCAATTGATATGTACAACTTTATTTATTTATTTTTGACAAAAATATTTTAAGGGTTAGTTCTGATTTTAATCTCTGTAATAATATTGAGTGAATCCAATTTTTTTTTTGACAAAAGCAAAATGAAATTCATTCATTCAAATTGATAGATTACATCAAATACAATCACATATTCAACATTCGCTAAAAACGTAAAGGATGAATTTGCGAACAAACTCACAGCATCCAAGTTAATAGCATACATCGGCAAAATGCCTACAACAAATAATATGAAAAATTTAAAGTCACTGGAATGTCCATGCTTCCGGATCTGCAACGTTGATGCTCAAATCACTGATTGAATCTGCAACTATGATTGAAGTTAATCTTTCAAGATGAACTAAACGAATACCGCAACAAGATGGAAAATCAAACGTCGTACCAAGACGACGAACAAACACAACGCAGCACGCGGACGACGAAATCACAAATACAAAAGAAAACAACGAAAATAATATATCGATCTATGTGAGAATGAGAATCACTTATTTAAATTAAAAACAATGAAAAAAGATACGGAGGGGTGATTTTAGGCCAAAAATGACCTAAAATAATATTAAGTAGAGAGATGTTTGAAAATAATATAATTTAGATTTCACTCTTGCAGTATCAGATTTTCCTAGCACCAAAAAAATATATATAATTAGCATGAAAATATATATCAAATTTTCTACTTTTGATCCCTCTTTTCCACTGAAGTAAAATACTTATTAATAAATCATATTTGTACTAGTGTGTCATCATTTTATGTATGAATAATGTTATTTGAACAACTAAAATTGACAACTTTTTGTGACAACTCTCTTTTTCTTTTTCTTTTTTTGCAACAAAAACAATAAAGTGAAAAAAGGGAGTAAAATTATAATGAGAGTGGAAAAAGGTTGTTCAAAAATTGTCTATTTTTTGTTGTTCAAATATCATTTCTCTATATGCATTTTTAATTTGAGCGTGATATTTAAATTTATTTAACCTAATATAGTAATTAAACCTAAATTAGAAAGAAAAGATAACTAGAATATTTTAATAAAAAAGGAAAAGTAAAACACAAAATTGATATCTATGAGATCCTTAAAACTTAAAATTAATCCTACATTAATTTTTTCCTTTGTACGATTTTTTTTTACTATGATTCTACAATTTAATTAATACTATGTAGAAGTAGAACATTACCATTTTTCTCTGTGTGAAATTGTTCACCTTCTTTAAAATGATTATATTTCACTTTTTAAAATTGTTCATATCTTTAAAATTGACCCCAAACCAGATTCAAATGATGGTAAAAAATAAATAAATTATATTTCACTTTTTATTTACGATATGATGAATTATCCATACTATCATTTAACAAAAATAATTTTAACAAACAAACAAAAGAAAGTCAAAATTATTCAAAAAAAAAATACTATTTTATTTCATTGATATTTTTCACTAACAAAGATAAATATTCGTTCTCGTAAGAGCTCAATTTGTCAGATTTACATCTTATATGCAGGAACTGAGGTTCGAACTCCAGACACTTTATATATCCACCCTAATCATTTCAATATTTTTGCTAGTTGAAATAGAATATATGACGGTAAATTAATGATTTATTTTTTTACAATCATAAATTAGTTTTTTTTTTTTTTTGCATAAGTGTGTTTGGTAAGTCAAATAAGCTAGCTTATAGCTTATTAAACTAGCTTATAAGCTTGTTTGAAAAATATATACTTGTTTGATAAAGAGCTTCTTTAATTAGCTTATAGTGTCTTTTGAGATGGTACTAAAAGTAGCATTTGAGCTTATAACTTATAGCTTTTACATTTTATTTCATTTTTATCCGTATTATTTCTTTTTATTATTCCTTTATTTTATTTTTTTAAATATAATAATTACCGACTAATTATATACTTTTACGTCATTTTGTACTTACAAAAACTAAATTTATCAAATACTTTAATTTCAATTTACTAACTTTTTAACTATAAACTATCACTTATCAACTAATTTTTTAGCTTATAGCTTAATTTTACCGGACAAAGCCAAGTTATTGTGGTAGTAGTAATATTTGTTTGCATCTGAACCCTTTGATACCAACCCTAGTGGTTGAAATATTTGTCCTAAAGATCACAACTTTATAATAAACCACACAGTAAAATAACACTTCCACGATCATTTCTCTCTCTTCCTTCCTCATTCCTCATTGACTCTCTAACACACATCATTTCTCTCTCTGTGAGTGCCAATGGCGGATCCAATCTCCAAACCTCTGATTGCATTCCTCCTCATAGCTTCCTTCTTACTCTGCTCTCACGCTTCCTCTGACGTCCCCTTCATCGTCGCTCACAAGAAAGCTTCTCTCAACAGACTCAAGTCTGGCGCTGAAAGAGTCTCTGTCACCATCGATATCTACAACCAAGGAATCTCGTATGCTCCGATCTATAATCCATTATTCTCTTTTTCTTTTTATATTTTCTCAATTTCAGATCCCAATTTCACATTTGCATGCATGTTTTGATTATCGATTTACTTATCTGATTTTGCTCGAATTAGGTTTTTAGAGATTTTATTTTCAATTTGGTGTTTATGTTGTTTGTATGCTGATTATATGCTGGAAAAATTGATAAATCTTTGCTGGATCTTGATTTTTTTTAATTAATTTTGAAAGTGATATTGGAAATTAGGGAAAATTGTATTTGATGAGTGGTTAAGACTTAAGAGGACGAATTGTTAAAAATATTTAATTATTTTTGTTGGTCATTTATTAAGCATATTGGGATTGTTGGTTTTTCTTGCTTGCATGCAGTAATAATAAATGGAAAAATGATCTGGTTGTTGGAGTTCTTGCTTGTTTCAATTCGATCTCGTCGAACTTGATGTGGAAAATTGAACTTTTTTGCGGCTTAATTAGAGTTTAATGGGCATTGCATTGCAACTTAAGATGGTGTGTTTTGTTGTTTTACTTGTAGTGAGATTTGTATGAAGGGTAGTTCCAAAATGCAAAATCTCTTGTGTTTTTTGTGATTAAATTTAATTATTGAATTTGATTTGGTTACGGTAGGCTAGTAGCAGAGGCCAGAGGGTGTAAATCAATAAGATAGGAATTTGTGTGCTGTTTCTTCTGTTGAATCTCGGTTTTGTTTCCTAATGGTAACACAACACCTCTTGAGTCTTGAGTGCCTCTCTATTGTCTCAGAACACGAGAGATTAAACAAGCCTTGTAATTCCTTGTCTGTCTTGTTAAGTTGTTGAATTTAGTCTTTTATGTTTTAAAAAAATAACTTCGTTTTTTGTGGTATGTTTCTGTGTAGTAACCTTCTATGTTTGCTATTGATTTTCACTTACCATTTCTCTTCTTTTTTAAAGGACGGCATATGATGTGAGTCTGGCAGATGAGAGTTGGCCAGCTGACCTTTTCAGTATAATCAGTGGTACCACTTCAAAGACATGGGAAAAGCTTGATGCGTGAGTTTCATATTTATTGCTATAACATTTTTTTGCCACTCTTAAATTGCCTCTTGTTTTCACTCTGCTGCGTTTTGGTTTATTTCTTTTTACAAACAAGTCATATTGTTTGCAGTGGTGGCATCCTCTCTCACACATTTGAGCTGGAGGCAAAATCAAAGGGAGTATTTTCCGGTGAACCTGCTGTCATCAAGTTCCGTGTCCCCACAAACGCCGCTTTACAGGTTTAATTTGTTGGCATTGTTGTCTTTGTCTGTTTTCTTTTCTAGTGAGTGAACTTTTTTACTCATAATGGTTTGTTGTATTAGGAGGCATTTTCAACTCCCATATTGCCATTAGATGTTCTTGCTGATAGACCTCCTGAGAAGAAGTTTGAATGGGTATGTTTCTTGTATATTTGATGGTTACATGAATCAATCTAAATAGCTTGAGTTTACTGACATATTGCTTTTTTGTTTCATGTATTAATATTTGGTTGGACTTGATTTCTCAGGCTAAGGTACGGACAATTATTTTATGCTCTTTGTAATTGCGATTTTTGAAATTATTTTCTGAATGATATATTTGAATTTAGCATGATGGCCACCTATTTTTATTGTTGATTTTGCGAGTTGCCAGTCATGAGTGGATCTCATTCACATTGCTGGTGCAACTTTTTCAATTATTGAGAAATGGATGATCTTGTTTGTTTACTGATGCAAACAATACGGGCTTGTTTGGTTAAACATTTTTTGTTTTGACTTTTAATTACAAAAATGTCACCTTATTTTTATTTTGTTTCACATTTTCAAAGTTTTGCACAGGAAACAATGAAAAAAAATTGTTTTAATTGTTTCCTTTACAGACATTAAAAATAGAAAATAGGAAACATTGTCTCACACCAAAGACTCTAAACTTCATCTGTGTTTGCTTACTTGCTTCACTTTTCTCTCCTGATGTGTTTCACAAGGAAATTATGCTACAGCTTAAAATCTTCACCATGATGTGTTCTTTTTAACTACTTTCTGGATGTATCATAGATTCATAGTGTTATTATGTCTTTACCTTAATCTCAAAATGTTATTGTCTACAGAGGTTGCTGGCTAAGTATGGATCTCTAATCTCGGTGATCAGCATTATCGTTATGTTTGTGTACCTGGTAGCTTCACCATCAAAATCTGGTGCAAAAGGAAGCAAGAAGAAGCGTTAATCTTTGACAAATCAGTACCTTTACAATCAGACATCGGAGACTAGAGTGTGATATTCTGTCAGCGGTCAGTTTTCACCTAGTTAGAACACATGTTTTTGAACTTTTGAATGAATGGTTAAATGAGTTAGTGAGAGAACAATTTTAATTTGTTGACGGCATAGCCTGAACAGTTGTTTTCAGTTCTTATATGGATGGTATGGATCTTAGCTAGCAAAAGTATATCAATCAATTACGTGATCTCATAGCTATTTTCTTCTGATTACCATTTATTATGTTCTGATTATCCTAAAGTCTGATGTCTGTGGATGAAAATTAGCCACTTCACCAAGTCAAGCATCTACAAGCTTGTACTCGGTCTGAAGTTTAACGGACTCTGAAGTTTATCAGGGTCAATTTCAAGCTTGTAGATAAAAGGAGACAGAACAAACTCTAGAGTTCAAGCTTATACTTTCCCTTTTGCTTGAACTTTGGTGTTTGTCCCCATCGTGTCTCTGTTTGGTTGCTCTCAGCTAAGAGTTAAATGGCTTTCTTGTTTATATTTTGACCACTTAGTTAAATGTCTCTTACTTTTCCGTAACCCGCTTTTCAAATAAGCTGTCTTGCTTTTGTTGGCTGTCCAGGGCAGAACCACAAAATCTTGATTTCAGAAAAATTTAAACAAAACTTGTGTTGCCAGTATGTCCTGCAGACCACACCCTTCTTTCCGGGGGAGTATTTGATTGTTGTTGATTATAGAAATGAACTCTAGTCTAATCAGTTTATCATCAATCTTTGTTTCCCATTGTGCAACTGCAACCAAAGGTTGTTCAATAGAACAGAGATTTAAAATAGCACCAAGCAATTTTTTGAAAGGCCCCTTTAATTTTACAGTTTCCTCCTTCATACTATTCGTTCTATTGGATCGTTCACATCATCATATTTCGTTACAGACAGCTAAAAAATGGGAGTTTTGTCATTCAGAAGCAAATGGTTTTAACTTTTAATTGATGAACACCTTAAACTTGTTTGAAAGTGTATGTTTCTCTTTGGCCAGTAACCAAAGTAAAAAAAGAGTTGCTCTAATGCTGAAGAGATTCGAGATCTCTCAACAGAAAATTTGATAATAGAAACATAGTAATAATATTCAGGGCCGTCCCTATACATCTAGAGGCCCCAAACAAATTAGATAAAGAGGCCCTTTAAATAAAATAAATTTAGTAAATTAATATGTTTTTTAATTAAAAAAATAATAATTAGAAAGAGCAATCTTTTATTTAAAATACAATAACAATATTAATAACATTAAAAAATAGTCATATTATAATTAATAATAGCAAAATACACTTCCAAATTGATATCTTAAAAAATGAATGTTTTTAATAAAAAATGCAACTTAATTGTAAAAATTATTTTTCTAGTTTTTTTAAAGAAGAAATTAATTCTTTATTTTCAAAGAAATTACAAAATGTAGTTTTTTTTAAATATAATAAATTAAAAACTTATTATAAGTTGTAAAGTTATTTTATTTGTTTATAGAGAAAATTTATTATTTTGTTGCTTTTTGTATATTACTAAGATTATCAAATATCTTTTGTCAAAAAAAGATTATCAAATATCTTATAAAATGAAATTTTAAAAAACTGTATCAGGTGAGACTTGAACCCACACCCTTTGTAAACTGGACAGACTCCCAATCCACCATAGCAAACGCGTTTCCAAGCATATATGTCACAAAACTATTACTTAACCAATACTTTGTATGTTGGACTTGAAAAAAAAATTGAGGCCCCCAAAATTTGGAGGCCCAGTGATGTGGGTCTGGTTGCACGGGCTTTGGGCCGGCCCTGATAATATTACACAGTTAAATAAGCAAAATAAATAATTAAAATATGCCAGTTTTCTCCATCATGCTTGAAGTTTTTTATTGTTATAATAGTAGGTGCATCAAATTTGGTCTGTTGATTGGTGCAAGCCCGCGTGATTGTTCGCTTTTGGCTCTGTTTGGTAAAAAATAGCGGATAGCTGATAAGCTAGCTTATAGCGGATAGCTTATAAGCTAGCTTTTAGCTTATAGCGAATAAGCTAGCTGATTGAATTTGTAGTGTTTGGTAAAATTAGCGGTTGGACTAGCTTATAAGTATGAAATGACATAAAAATGATATGTTTAATTAATATTTAATTCTTTTAAAGTAAGATGATAGGGGTAAAATTGGAAGAAAAGATAATAAGCTATAAGCTATAAGCTCATAAGCTACTTGAAATAACATTTGAAAAATAAGCTATAAGCTATAAACTCTTTTCTAAAAACTGTTACCAAACAGAGCTTTTAGCTAAGCTAAAAGCTATAAGCTAGCTTATTTGGTTTACCAAACAGAGCCTTTATCCAAATGAAATATGGTTTGGCAAATCTGTGGCTTATATCTATTACTAGTTTATATCCCGGCGTTGTTCGGTTGGGCATTAAATAAGTTTGTGTGCACGAATATACATATAATTATATTAAATTATTTTTTATTTACAATTACGTTCTTAAAAATAAATATAATAGGTGAGATAAATATTCAATGCAAGAATAAAATGTGTAACAAAACCAATGATGAATTTGTCCAAGTAGTAAGGATTTTAGACTCCTTAAGCAGGTGGAGGGGAAAATTAATCTAATGTACCCCAAATGTTCTCCGACAGAGATCAATATTGTTAAAGGCGATGAAACTTTGTACCTATACCATGATCCAAGAAAAAAAGTATAACAAATAAATAAAAGATGCAAATTAACTCCTTAAAAATTATACCAATTAAATGCAAATCTTAATTCTTAGCTTTAAAAATATCATCATACGGTATAAATTTGAAAACATAAAAAGGAATAGTTGAATCATCAATTGGCTTCACAATAATTATATATTTTTTTTAAATTGTCTACATTCATAATAAGTTGGTTTAAACTTATGGTTGTTCTTAGTAATTGAGATATTTGTCATCTCATAACATATTCTCTCAATCAATATAGATTGATACTCCATCCGGTTCTTTTTATAAGAAATAAAAGTGAATTTTTTTGTCATTTTTATAAAAAACTGATTAATTTTCAAATATTTCAAATGTTTAATTTCATTATACCCTTATTTATTGTGAGAGAAAATATTAAAAATAGTAAATTAGTTGAATTAAAAGTAATGAACTAGGGGTATACATGGAATGATGGAATAAGTTTGAATGTATAAAAGTATTAAATGAAAAAACTATCTACAATGTATTTTCTTAAGCTGTGTGATTTTTTCAAAGCGTTCCTTATAAAAAGTACCAGGGGGAGTATTTTGCTACATTGTCACTTCACAAAGTATTGAAATTTAGAATATGACGAACAACAAAAGTAAATAAAGATTAACAAAGAAAAGTTAATGTAAAATCATGTTTGTAAAAGTTAATAAAGAAAAAAAGTTGATGTTGTACCCAAAAAAAAGTTGATGCATAATCTTTCATCCATAAAAATCATACTGATTAAATAGTGGCGGATCCAAAAAAATTCTTTAGAAGGGGCTAGAAAATATTATTGTATAGGCAATAAAAATATTTTTTTAGATAAAGTTTGATTTTCTTTTTGTTACCATGTTGTTGCACAAATTTTTTACTGCCGTTTAAGAGTAACTAATCAGAGAACTTGTTTTGACACACAACATGATCTTTTCTTTTCCATCCGATTACAGTTTTTTAAATAAAACACAAATAAGAAAAGAAAAAAAAAATCATTTCTACAATTTTACAATTATTGAAGAGAAATATACTCAGATTTGGTAATAGTAAAAGAACATGAGGGTTTTTAACATCAGATTCTAGGGATTTTTTTTGTTATGATTCTTGGAATTTATTCATCAGGATTTAAATATACTTGATTTCTAATTTTATTATATCTTTTAAATCATGGACCATAAGATTGATCCAACGGTCAGGGAAAAATAATGCTATATAGCGAACGCAAATCTCACAAAATTATCACGAATTCATTGCGCTACTATACGTTAGCATTGTACTCAGTATTTTAAAAACCGGACCGGCCGGTCGGACCGGTCTAACCGGGAATCGGAGCCTAACCGGTCTGGTCAGTGTGTTGGACCGCCCATGTAATTGAACCGGCGGTTATTCAATTAAACCAATCAGAATCCACACGGTCCGGTTCAAAGAGAAATAAACCGCGCTAGTTTTATTTTAAAAAAATATAAAAATGGCTGAAGATGGGATTTGAACCCGCGTCCACAGCCTAAAAAACATTATATGCTTATCTAATATTAGTAAATGGCACTGTAGCATTGTACAAGCTTTTTAAATTATATTTTTATTACATATTTTTTAGTCAAATAATCTACTATATAATTAGGGAACAATAATGCTATATATAGCGAACGCAAGTCTTACGAAACTATCACGAATTCATTGTGCTACTATACATTAACATTGTACTATACCCAAAAAAGAAATGCTATATATATAGCGAACGCAAGTCTCACGAAATTATCACGAATTCATTGCACTACTATAGAGTAGCATTGTACTGTACCTACAAAAAGAAAAATAGTACTCTAGCATTGCACTAGTTTTTTTTACGGTAAAAACAAGTTGCATTAGATAAGATAAGTGGGACACAAACATAGAGAGACATAATGTATTAGGACATTTCCCATCCATATTCTAAAACCAACACAAACAATTAATCCAATAAAAACTTGAGTATCAATAAGCTTTGAGAAAAGAGAAACCAATAGAGTAGTACCAAACCAATAACTTAATCCAATCACCCAAGCAAATTTCTTCCATTCCCCACACACTAGTTATTAATACAAGCTTTTTAAGTTATATTTTTAGTATATATTTTTTAGTGAAATAGTAAATTTCTATCAAATATAATAGTTCATCTTCGAGATAAAAGTAAATAGAGAATCCTGAATTCGAATAAAATCCCTATGTATATATAATGCGATATTTCTATCAAATATTCTATTCGGTTCTAGATATAAGCAAAACAAACACTTTTAAATTCATTCAATAATTAGTAAATTTAGTCCATAATAGATTAGATTCATTAATTATTCGATGAATTAAAAAAAAGTCTTATATTTAGAATTGCAGGAGATGTCTCTATATAAGTATTCAAATCACTTTATTTTCATCACATTATTGTAGATACTTTTAACTAAGACGTTGATTGAGTTTGTCCGAAAAATAATCTTTTTTTATTTAATCATATTAGATTTGTATTTTTTGCAATATACCCTACCAATTTAAAATGAATTTTTGTTTATCAAAAGCAAAAAAAAGTAATGGTTAATTAACTGCCATTTATACATATCGATATAATATTGGTCGGTAAATGGTAAATACCACCTGGGTGTGCTTAGTGGTACTACTAAACCCAAACTCAATGCATTGCCTACTAAACTGAAACGTGAGTTTGTGGTGATAGGGGTATTTGCGGTCCAGTTTAGTTCAATTTTGAATATAAAAGTCGTCATAGTGCGAGATAAAAATATATGTTGTTTGATTGGTTTTTAAAAAGACATTCAAATCAACCAATGCGGCTTTAATTGATTCGGTTAGTGTGATTTACAGCATAATATTTTAATGGGATAAATATGTTTTTGGTCCCTGTAAATATTCAAAGTTTTGTTTTTAGTTCCTTTAAAAAATTTCTTCTACTTTTAGTCCCAGAAATTTTCAATTAATACTTTTAGTCCCTACTTTTAAATCAACTCATGTGTAGACTTCATATTTTTTAATGAAATTTTTTATGAATGTTTAGAATATTATAACAATCTTCTCCCAAAAAAATTAGAATTTTATAAGAAAAGCATAAATTAAACATGAATTTTTATGTTTTTGGAGTTTAAAAATTTATATTTAATTCATGTTTTGTTAAAATATTCTACACTTTTCTGGAAAATTTCAATAAAAAATATGAAGTCTACACATGAGCTGATTTAAAAGTATGGACTAAAAGTGTTAATTGAAAATTTTTGGGGACTAAAAGAAGAAGAAAAAGTTTAGAGGGACTAAAAACAAAACTTTGAATATTTGCAGGGACAAAAAACATATTTATCCCTGTTTTAATACCAAACAATTTTAAATATTCAAAGAATAACTTAAAGTTCCAAAATAGCATTACATTAACAATAAAAATTGTTTATACAAAATAATGTTACAATACCTTACGATTTTAAATATAAAAATAAAATAAAAGTTGTAAAATAACATCACAGTACCGATAAAAATTGTATATTGGAATAAAATAAAAACTTAAGTTTAACATTGCGATTCGGTTCAGTTTTCTAAAATGAAAACTGCCAATCGAATCAAACTGCATGGTTCGTTAAAAAAATCATACAAATTTATCTAAACCAAATTCGATTTTTGCGATGTGCCGTTTTCGATTTGGATTAATTCAATGTGCAATTTTGCATTTAGATTGGTTCAGATTCGATACCACAAGCATATTTTGCTTGATTAAGCACTTTCCAATTAGGGAAAGAATATTACTACAATTCTCATTTCTTCAACTTGAAGGCACCAACCAACACCAAAACGACACCGTTTCCATCAATGGTTAAGGGTTTGCACAGCCAAAACCTCCCCTCTGATGTAGCACAAGTCGTTGATCAGCTAGAGCACCACTGCTTGGCTCCTGATGGATCTTTCATCTCCAAGCCGCTCTTTAACGATCTCCAACTCGTACTTCTCTCTCTCTCTAAACTATGCTTCCTAGGTGTTTGTTAAATTTCCCCACATAATTGGAAAATGGGTGTTTCATTTAATCATTAAAAAATAGAATAAAATTTAGATGGCTATTGAAATTTTCTGTTTGATTTGCAGGCTAGAGAGGAAATGTGCAAGGAAAGATTTCGTTACCTCGAAGCCATGGTATGTATTTATATGTAGCACCAATACCTTGGGATCCAAGGCATGTCGGGTGTCCAATTGACAAACACGTTACTTCCATGTTTTTAAATTATCATTGATGTTTGCACATCAATGTCGTATTCAGCATCCGTGTCTGATTCGGTGCTTTATACTAGACACACATGTTATGTCGTGATTGGATTAAGGATTGGACTTCTCCATTGGATGTCAGTGTAAAACTAATTTACACCGACGATGTATTTTCATTAATCTCTTAAGAATTATAATGTGAGACTAAATATTTGGTTTTTGTGTTGTATTGGTGGTATAAATTTGGTCAAGTGTAGTGTGGATGTGAATGTTATTTTAGTGATTTATATTTGGTGAATTCTTCGGGATAATTATGACAGGTTCACAAATATGCTTATTAATTTTTCTATATTAAATATTATTTGTGAACATATTAAAATTGTACACCTCAGCAGTGTACCGATACATGTCCAAATAAGATTTGTACTGGAGTGTTCACCTTTATATTTTTGATGTGGTGGATTTGGTTGTAGGCTATATATTCTGAGGCCATTGCAATGGTAGAAGAGTATCATCAAGCCATTTCTGTGTCTAGCATTGGTGGAATTAGAGATACTGGAGGTCTTTATCCGTGGTTCGGTTTGAGGAACTCTCCTCAGGTTTTGAAATATTATTTCTGGAAAGTTTGTTTGATTTACAAACTGATATGAAATCTGTCTGAGAATTTTGTTGGTTTTGGGATTTGAAATTTGAGTTATGGACATGGAGAGAGCATTTACACTCTTTATCACTTAGGGAAGTGATATTTTAACAGTGTAATAATGAAGATAGGTCACATCATACGTTACCTATGTGAGAATGATGTTGATTGTTCGTGCTAAAAAATTTGAGTCGGGAACACAGAGAGAACAATTATACTCTTTACCAAATGATCTTTGTGGGAATGGCATATGATATAGATCACTTCTTTACTTCATACCTTACATCATATGTTACATGGTGGAAAGTGATATTTGAACTGCATATTAATGAAGATAGTGGAGATTTTAATTTTGATGTTATGGCGCTGTGAAGCAAAAGATTAATCTATTGAGCGCTTTCTGAAATTACGTTACTCAGTTTTGCTAAAGATCTGTGTCTTAGGTAGTTGCCTTATAGAGGACTGTGAATGTATTTCTTATAGTATTACACATATCATTTTCTGTATATTTTGTTAGAATATGTTCTGATATCTCTTTATTTTACCTTTTCAATTCTTGATATTTTATGCTTTCATATTTATGCATTGTGCATTATGTTCTTAAATGCGGTTTTTGGGCCATGGTCTTCATTGATTTAAACGAACATGTCTATATATTATCAGGTTTATCAGACATTAGAACATCAAATGGTTGTCGCTGAAGCGGCTCAACGATTGAGACTACCTCTTATTTCCAAAGATGGAGAAGTTCACGATGAAGAAATTGAAAAGCTAAGTGTAGTGTCTCAAAGCTCCCTTGATAGTACTAGCACCAGTGGCGCCTCGATCAACTCAAGCACGAACTCTTATAAATATACCACTCCAATTAGCTCTGTTAGCGGGGATAATTATTCTCTTGCTTCTATGGATCCAATGGAACCTGGAGTTGGTGGTGTTCCGATGTGTTTTCTTGGAATTACACCTGCTTATTTGTGGCAAACACAACATCAACAATCACCATTATCTGTGGTATAATATGTTAATCAATATATGAAAGTCAGCATTTTTTTATTATTTTATTTTCTACGATAGATTTTATTTTGAAGTGATTGGCTTGGTTATGTTTTTCATTATTAACACATAAACAATATATCTAGGATATGACAGAATATCGCATGTCTCTGTTGCGTGAAGTAGATTCTCGCTTGAAAATGAAATGTGATAAGTTATCAAATGCCTTTGTATTGGACGACAACGGTAAGTGTAAATTGCGTTTTTCTGATATAATATGGGGGTGTAACGGCGAATTAGTGATTTCCATTTATAATTTGGTTCTGCTAGTTGATACCTTGTTTCTTGATTCAGATTCATCATCATTTGGAAGTCAAAGTTCAACCTCACGCCTTCCTGAAAGGTTTGAGCTTATTCAAGTTTTCTAATTCTTGTAATATTTAGGAAGTGTTTTTGTTTCGGACATAATGTTTAGGAAATTCTTATTCACCTGTAATTTGAATTTGAAACATAAAGAATTCTCATTGGTTTTCATTGGATAGAGGATTACGTTTGTTCTAGGAACCCAAGTTAAGAGAGATGAGAAAATGATATAATCTGATTGAAAAGGGAACTTTTACAGAAGATAAACCCATGTAATCCCAGAGTCAAGTTCCTCAGAGAAACTGTTTTCTTTACCGAATAACAAAATAACAGCTGATTTCCCATCCTTCACTCCTCCTTCCCACTATATATGTTGCCTGGCACTGAAGCACGGACACTTGTAAAACGGTGAAGTACTCTTATCAGGCATGTATCCACTACCGGTACACATACCGTACTGATTTCTTTTATATATGTTATTTTACTAGGGTGAAGTTGCTGATTGAGGAGATTGAAAGAGAAGAAACAGCACTGAGGGATGACCTTTATTCTGCTGATAGAAAATTCGTTGAATGTTATAATGTATGTGCATAAGCATTTCTCTCTTGCTGACACAAACGTTTCCCAAAATTCCCACACTGACCCTACATGTGTGTGCTTATGCATTATATTTCTTTCTTTTGATCTCATGGTCTTGTGTATTGGAAAAAAAAACAAGTCCCATTCCCACATTGATTAAAGATAGGTCTGGAATGAGTTTATATAGAGTGGTACCCCTCATCTTACAAGCTGGTTTTGTAAGGATGAGTTAGGCCCAATATAAAAACATAATATCATGTTCATGTTGGTGTATAATGTAGATAGTTAATGATTTAATGCCATTACTCTTAATCAGGTATTGGAGCAGATACTTGGGGTGCTCATTAAACTTGTCAAAGATTTGAAGTTGGAGCATCAGCATAAATATGTGAGTATTTGTTTTTCACTAACTTCCACTACTTTGATAGTTAAGGACACATCTTGACTGACTTCCCAATGTATTTTTAGGATGAGCTGCAGAAAACATGGCTCTGTAAAAGATGTGAGACCATGGGTGCAAAATTGAGGTTTGTTATATGTTACCTTAGGCCTGTTTAATTCCTAACAAAATTGAGGTTTGTTATATGTTACCTTAGGATCATGAGTGAAATGATATTTGCTTATGAATTTTCCTTTATAATTGTGATAGAGAGAAGATGGAAGCTAACAAGAGAGAATGCATTTCCGGAAATATTGAAAACAATGTTTGAAATGTTTCAAAAATATTCAATCTATTTTTAAAATGCATTTCAAAAACTTTCAAAATGCCTTCTCTAATGTTTATTTTATCAATGAAACAGGAAACACCAAAAGTAAACAGACCCTTATATATATTTTTTCATCCACAGAAAATCCCAAAATGGATTAGACAATTTTGCTTTTTTCATACGTTGTGTTTGAAATTCCAAAATGGACGTGGTTGTACATAATGATTACTATATAACATCTAGGAAAAGCGATTTTGGTTCCAAAATTTATGTATTGTATATTTATATGTTAGTTTGGATTTTATACATGCACATTGGTAGTTAATTGATTTTGTGATGATTTCATGTATAATGGAACATTTGCACGAGACACCAAGGAAATAAATCGTTTGAGTTGTTAAACCAATAATTGAACATGTTCTTTTTTATAATTTTTGCTTATTTGAATTGTAACTTGGTCCAAGCTTTTTGTCACTTTGGTCAAACTGCAATATTGAAATAACATCGATTGCAGAATTTGTAGTAATATGGTTGTAGTATTTCATGCACAGATAACACTAAAACTTTACTGGATTTATGTTGAGTAGAAAGCATGATTTGTGTAACTTTGGCCACAATGTTTGTCAAATCATCAGTCCGTATATTTTCTGGTTTACTTCGTACACAGTTACATAACTTATGTGTTTCTATTATATTATCAGCAATTTGTTAGTTTTGCCAGGTTCTGTTATCTTATAATTTTGATATCTGCAATTGTATGTCAGGGTTCTAGAAAATGCTTTCCTCCTCGGAACTTACACCAAGGAGTCTATACCTGCCCTTTTTAAGATAAGGTATGAATGATGAAACCTCTGCACTCTGTATACAGTTCCTGATTTAGTTTTAATCTGTCATTTCCTTTTAATTTTAGGAAGTATCTCATTGAGGTTACTGAAGAGGTTTCTATTACGTATAATAAAGCGGTATGTTTCCATTTTCTTTTCTAGATGTTTTTTCAGTATGGCCATTTTCTTTTCTTGATGTTCCACCTTGATAGACATGAATAATGGATTGATGCTCATCTGTTCAATCTCCAATCCTCACATTTCTGTTTTAATCTAATAGTATAAATGAAATTTTAGTTTTATTATTTATTTATATATTTATGATAGGAAGATTTGTTCTTCATAATTTATGATATGATAGAGAGTATTTTGATGGATATTACAACACAGAATAGGTTTGGAAATACAAATGAGTGAATCGTCAATTTAGTCCTTGAAATTATAGAATGTTGCCAATTTAATCACTAAATTTATTAATATTTCAAAATAGTCCCAAAATGTAAATTGTTCGAACATATTAGTCCTTTTGGATCAGTAAACGTACTCCCGGAAATTGTTTGATAGTAATTAACGTGATTGAAAATTTTCAAATAAAAAAGTTTATTTTGAAATTTCGTTAACTTCAAGGAACAAGCTGACTACGTCTTACTGTTTTAGGGACTAAATTAGTGATTCTGTGGAATATTTAAAAGACCCGGGAAACTTCATATGATTTGAAGTAAAATTATCATCTGGTGAATTTTTTGTGGAGCCTGTGCTAACTGCTAAGAGTTATCCAATACATGTGACATGATCTAATTTTTTCTCTAGCATTTTAATAATTCTGAGAATATCGTTTCGACTATATTTGTTACATACTCTCTCCGTCACAAATTCTAAGGGAAAAAACAAAAATCACACTTATTAAGAAAAACTAAAACATGGTAATTAGGAGTATGTTTTTGTGTTTTCTTGAAATAAATTTCAAAGGAAGATAGTAAAAACAAAAAGAGAAATGAAGGTAGTGAGAAATGAAGGTAGTAAGAACTTGGTTGAATAGATTGGCAATTTTCATTGGTTATTTCTTATTAAGAAAAGTAGTGAGAAGAGAATTAAATTTCATGAGAATATGTAAAAACAATTCTTGAAAAAGAGAAATGTTTTTCTTTTTTCTCTTATAATTTGGGCCCAAGAAATTGAATTTTTTCCCTTGTAATTTGGGACGGAAGGAGTACTGTTTATTTTGTCCTACATTTATGGCTGAAATCCTTATGATAATATTTTCCTCCATTATAGTGATCATTCATCATGAATATGTTGGTTATATATATTGATATTAATCCTTGTACCAGGTTACTCGTTTGCGTGAGTACCAGGCTGTCGATCCTCACTTTGATGACATTGCAAGACAGTACGCCGACATTGTAAAGGTGACAACAAAATACACATTTCATTCATAACAAATGTTATAGATATTGTCAATCAACTTTCCTTTAAGTTCTCTTGAAAATTTATTTGAGATGACAATTGTTGAAATAAGAAAACTGAGGATATAGTGCTTTTGAATTTAGGGGAAAAAACACCATGTTATATTCTCATTTCAATTTCCTATTGAAATCATCTTTTAATTTTTTATTTTTTCAAATTCTAACAGTTCACTAAATTGTGCAGAAATTGGAGAACCTGCAATGGACAATCGACCAAGTTGAAATGGATCTGAAGTGAAAACGTATGTGAGTGGTGTGACTGACATGACTAGAACTAGAAATGAGTCGAGTTGAGTCGAAAATAAGTTTTTCCTGCGGATTACACAATTTGTGCAAGCCCTTCCCAAGTACTAAATAATATTCTCTAGTTTCCTTTAACTTTCTAAATTAATTTATCCTCTTCCATTGTACTCTAAAAAATATTCATCAGTTTAGTTTAGATAATTAGGATTCATAAGAGTTTAATAGTGTAGTACTAAATATAGGCTCATGGAAGGGAATGATCTGTAACTATTCAAAGACTGCATTTAGGTAATAATTCCCTGTCCAGAATCCCAAAAATTACTCAAATTGCAAAAGCAATCAATAAACAACAGTGTTACATTTTAAGAGTATATTGGTAAAGAAATAATTAATGTCAACAACACCTTAGAGGAAGAAACAACAAAGAACAAATATGACATATTAACAATAGAGTAATGAAATTTATCATACTGATACACCCTACAAAATTTAGATAATCAACTACTGATTCAATGCACAAAATACAAAACTATAGTACTACTTTTTAAACAAGAAGTTTAAAACAATCACAAACACACTCTAAAGAGAAATGGAGAAAATTCCAGGCTCAAGAACTAGTTAGTTGATGGTGGTACAGCTACACCTGGTACAACAAAATGTGAGACACCTTCTGATAGGTTCTTAACAGCTTTGTCATAGTTAACAAAACCCATGAACCAGAAATCATGTCCATCAACTGTCACAATCTGGATATACTTCTCTGATTGATTCTCCCTCATGATCACAGGATTAACTGTTCCAATCTTCCCCAAAGGCACCATTACCTATAATTATACAACAGAATAAGTCAGATTTCATACACTATATGAAACATTCATTTCAATTTTCATAGTTTAATGACCATATGAAATATATATAGATATTTGATGCTATGATTTTTTTGTTGTAACACTACTATGGAAACTAATCCCTCGAGCCTTGTAGGATTCAAAATGGACAGTAAACTCTCCCTGAGAGATATATAATTATTGAACTCTCTTATCATTATAGAATTTGGGTTGAGTCTAACTCAATCCCTACAAAAATGTCTTGTAAGACGAGAACTATCAACCAATTGTATCGCATCCAATGTGGCCATGTGAGACTTTTAACACCCGTCACGCTCAGGACTAGACATCTAAAGTGTGACTCGAGAGATCCAATAGTGGTGACCTGATAACAGATGACCCAATAAATTTTATATAGACTCTAATATCATCTTAAAATTTGGGTCGAGTCTAATTCAACCTCCACCAAAATAACTAGTAAATTGAAATCTATCCACCACTTCTAGAATATATCTCATTCATCTGTTGTGGCACTCTTAACAATTATCCCCACATATGAAGAATTCTATATTAATTATCCATCTAGTTTAACTAATTTTGGCAAGGAATGTTGATAAATAAACATAATAAATGGAGTACCTTGTAGTAGCTCCAAGTCTCTTGGCCAGAGGGTGCAGTGAAACTCAAGGGACGATCACTGCAAAATGCTATATGAATATTAGACAAGTAGAGGGTTCCTGCAACAGGCCCTGTTGTTGTTGAAAGGTAACAAGCAAATGTCTTCTTCAGCTTCTCATTTGGATAGGTAGTGAATATTTGTTTGTAAAGTGACTCAAATCCACCCTCTGATATTGCTTTTACAGTAAGATTCATCTTTCCCATTGCAGCTGAAGACACTGAAGAGCCTGTTTTAACTGCAAATTACAGTAGTAACAGAAAGTCATATAATAATCGAAGATTTTGCTAACCTTTTAAGAGTATGTTTGGATTCTGGTAATCACACTGTCAATCAAAATATGATCAAAGACTTACGCGAACTCTCCTAGATATACAGCAACTCTATAGAGATGATATGTAATGTTAAACTTTGGTACAAAATTTTAAAATAGTTTTGGAAATTGAAAATAGTAGAACACATTAATTCTTCATGATAATTTCAAAATCTAACTTAATATAGACAATTTAAAATTATTAATTTCAATACCAAATTGTAAGATGCTACTATATTAGAACTAATATCACAATTCACTCTTAAAACCAGTATGACTCTATTTGGGAAAAAATAGCGGATATCTGATAAGCTATCTTATAGCGGATAGTTGACAAGTAAATTAGAAGTTTGGAATGATATAAGTGGAATGAATAGTAGGAACTTACGATTGTGCCAGACGTTGTTAGCAGTGGCTTCAGCTTTTTTACTCCAAGAATCAAACATGTGAAGAATTGATTCCATGGGACTATTACTAGGTTTTTGAACAGGACTGTGTTGAACATAAGGATGATCTTGTTGATAATATTGAACCTGAGGCTGTTGTTCATGAGCAGAAGAAGGAGTTTGTAAAGCTGCTTTTTTGTTGTCTGGGTGACTACTTGGTATAGCTGGTGCTCCCATCATGTGTGTTCCCCAATTATCAGTTGTTGTACCAGGATTTTGTGGTGGTGGTGGTGGAATAGTTGATGATGATGATGATGTTGCAAATGGGTTTTCATCAAGTGATTGGTGGTTGTTGTTGTTGTTGTTCATCTTGTATGCGAGAGGAAGAGATAGTAGTTAGATTAGATTGAGAAAAAGGTTGAATAGAAAATAGAATGGTGGTTTGGTTTTAAGGGGGGGTATCCTACGCGTTTAAGGAAACACTGTTGAAACAGAGTTCAAGCAATTTCACCGACTATGTTTGTTTGCTTAACCGCGTCATCATCGTATTAAAATAGAAACGTATTGACTATTGAGAGCAGTTGTTGTTGCAATCTCTCTCCTCAAGATCATATGGTGATGACCTATGAAGCCCCGATACTCTAAAATTGGTGAAGTATTGTGTCCGATACGTACCCGATACCGATACTCTTCTGATACGTCCCGATACTCGTATCGGAAGAGTATCGGTTAAATCTTTATTTTTAAATAAAAAAATAATATCCGATACGCGTACGATACTTTCCGATACTCGTATCGGAAAAGCATCTGTTAAATATTTGTTTTTAAATAAAAAATAATATCTGATACAATTCATGTTTCCTAGTGAATGTCAAACTATTATGTTGTTACACAGGTAACTAACTATGTCTTTTTTTGGATTGTACTAATGATGTTGTTTTTGTATAATACTTAACTTAAGATGTATAACTTAAAATGTACTGGTGATCATTATTTTTTATGACAATATTAATGAAACACAAATACTTAGCTTAGTATTAATGATTTTAATTTATTATAATTAGTATTTTTTGTCTTTGTCAATGTTATGAAGTTACTATTGTGTCCTACTATATAACAAGTTGTTAAGTATTTGAGTTTGTCCCAAAATTCTAATATAAGAATGGATTCTTTATGCTTTTAATTGGTCAGCTGCAGGACCTATATAATTGTCTGATATTGCTGCAAGATAGACTTGTTGAAGAGGCTTGATGTCATGACTATTATTTGTTTTTTGAGCTATTATATGTCTTTAGTTAGGACTGAGAAGCTCTTGTATGTTGAGCCTCAAACTGTTTTGCTCTTGTGCAAGCTAATTGGTTTATGTGTACTCTTTGTACAATGAATTATTGACGTTTATAATAATAATAATTTTTTGTCTTTAAAAAAAATTATCATTGTTAATACTATTAATTTTAGTCATGTTTATATATTGTGCATTTATATATTTAATTTTAAAATTAATTTTTAAATAACGTATCGCGCCAGTATCGGATATGAATTTTTTAAAATTTTCACGTATCAGCGTATCGTATCGTATCCGTATCGTGTCGCGTATCGGGGCTTCATAGGTGATGACTCATCACAAGTCCACAATGTTCTGTTCAAGGAGTTTTCGAGGATGATCGGAAGGAGCAATAGTTTAGAGGACAAATTTTAAAATAGACCATTTTATCAAGTGATCTATGATTGACTAATTATGAATAACACTAACAAATAGGAATTTTATAAAATTTACGGTTGGATTGAAAGTTTGTTTCATATAAGATTATTTATAAAAAAAATTAGAAAAATTGAAAATCATTTGATATGTTATTTAGACCTATTAAGATTAACGGTATTGAGTTTTTATTAAACACCGTTAAACTTGATAGATTTCAATAACATATCAAATGATTTTCAATTTTTTCTAAAAATTTGTATGGATGATTTATATGATACAAATTTTCAATCTAACGGTGGATTTTATAAAATTTATATTCGTTATAGTAGAAATGATCACTTGTCCATGGTGGACCACTTGTCAAGGTGGAGTGGTCCACCGTAGCATTAGCCTAGTTTAGAGTATGTATGAATATACTATCGTATTAGGACTAAAATAATATAATTTTCATTAACCTTTTATTTTCCTCGGCGTTTTTTTTTATAATGAAATCAGCGAAGATCGAACTTAAAATTTTATGTCGATTACTCAAATGTTTTGTATCTATTACTATATCTATTACTATATATAAAAAGGATACAAATTTTTGGGATAGCTTTTTCACTATTCCTATTTTACCCTTAAAAAATAACTTCCACATAAAAATAGATTTTCAGTTTTTTTAGTAAATAATATTTTTTTTCCTCTTAATAACTAAGCACAACTTCCACATAAACGTAGGTTTTCAGTTTTTTATAGTAAAAAAAATATATTTTTTTCTTCTTAATAACTAGTCACAACAAAAAAAGGATGTTACGTAGTTATCAATTAACTAAGTCCAATAAAAAGGAGATCAAGTAGTTATTTATATTTGCACAATAGAGAATATCGATCACAAAAAAAAACAAAAAAAGAATATCGATCACACAAACGACGGCTAGTTAAATATAAATAGGATAGTAATATATTTATCATATTATGCTCCCGTGCCACGAAATGATTGAGAACTAAGATGAGGTCGAAATGGATTTTGGCCATCAAACGGATTCTAAAAGTTTGTTCAAATTACTTTTACATGAATATATTAAATTAAATATAAATTATTTTACGTTCAAGTCAATTTTAGTCCCAATCAAAATTAATTTACTCAATAAAATTAGAAACGTTAACCAAACATAGGCTTAATAAAATTAGAAACGTTTTTGAAATATTATCGATTATCAATTTAAAAGAAGTGAATTATGATTAATCAATACATTAGACTTAGAACCATCCAACGACCAACAAAGTCCTGCTTTCCAACCAACCCTACTGATGGATCAGCTTCATAGCAAGCTCCTACTCCAGCGGGCCCCTTAGGTGGTGCATCCTCTTCTTCCTCGTGGAGTGGCTCGTGGATAGATAAGTGGTTTTCTAGAGGAGGCCTGACTATGTTGCGGGTGTCCCCTCCGAGGGTCTATCTGCTACTTAGTCAACAGACTATGGTCTAGCAAGAGCATGCGTGAACCTCCAAGTTAAGCGCGCTAGCGCGCTTTACCAAGGATTTCTATGACATATAGTCGTCGTTGCTTGTTTCGGTCAAGCGTCTTCAAACCTTCGCCACTTGAGCCGTATACAGGGGAACTCACACGTGCGGTTCCAACCAAGCGAGCAAGAACACTCTGATCTGTAGTACGCCTCAAGAGTCAGCAGAGAAGAGTTATAACAACTAAGCAAGTCGTTCCTGGCCAAAAAGTAGGTAGCCCAAACCTCTTATTCTGATGGATCCAAATTAGGATCTATAGAAGTTTGGACAGAGTCGACTGCCTCTGTGTGGGAGGGCAGGCATTATACCCTTATTGAATTGAAACCAACCACCACTATATTAGTATTAATGAATTTCTTCTAGAACGAATTATTAAAATAACTCGAATTCGATTTCTAGTGAAAAAAATTTTGAAAAAAATTTACTTATTTCGTTATCAAACTTTGAGGAATAAAAAAAAAAAACAGAGGGTTAAAAAGAGGGAAAAAAGTGAGTTACGAATGTAAGGTAATTTGTTCCAAAAACATCCCTGAATTTCATATATCGTCCAACACAGAGACAGAAAGGAGACAAAAGGTGGTTTCATCTCCGAAACCCACATCTCTTCCAAATCCCCACAAAATGAGCAACTACCAGAGAGTACCTGAAGACCCTTATCCACCTCCAAGTTACGGATCTCCATATCAACCACCACCACCACCACCACAAGGCTACCCTGTAACACAACCACCACCTGGTTACCCATCAGCACCACCGCCACCTTCCTATGAAGGCTACCCTCCTCCACTCCCACCTGGTTATTCACCAAACTACCCTCCTCCTCCTCCTCCTCCTCCTCGTCCTCAATACGAAAGCTACCAAGGCTATTTCAATGATGGTTATCCTCATCCTCCTCCACCTCCTCCTAATTATCATTGCCACCATGTTCAACATCATTGTCATGATCATAATGACAACTCCGGTTTTGCTTCTTTCTTCCAAGGCTGGTATGTTTCTTTTTGTTTTCATCATTCAATTCTAATTCTCTTTTTCTTACAATTAGATTGATTTAGATGGTTATTTTTGTATCTGGGGTTTTGTTTAATTGTCATTTCATATTTGATAGATTAATCAAAATTTCAGAGAAATGGTAAATGTGAGGAATTTTGGCTTGATTATATTACATAAATATTTGTGATAAGTTGGTCATACCTACATGATTGTAAAGTTAATTCATATGATTAGAATTTTACGAGGCTCGAGTAGAATCACATCGATTTGCATTACAAAGAATTGCAAATTTGAGGATGATTGAATGAATATGATGAAATATAATGGTTATTATCCCTAAAATGATGCATTTAATTCATTGGTTGCTTACAAAATATTTAAATTGTGTCGTTTTGGTTTGCTTGATTACTAAGTTAGAATGTTGAATATTTACCATGTCCGTATTAAGCTATCTTTGATGCTATGATAGGTAAGTTTTAAATATTATTTTGGGATTTGGGTTAATTACACTCTGATGAGTTTATGCATTGAATCTACGAACTGAGTTTATGGAGATTTCAAGAGATTAAGTAAACTCGTGAATTTGAAATCCTTAGATATTATTTTGGGATTTGGGTTAATTACACTCTGATGAGTTTATGCATTGAATCTACGAACTGAGTTTATGGAGATTTCAAGAGATTAAGTAAACTCGTGAATTTGAAATCCTTAGATATGTAGCAGAATATATAAAAAGTTACGGATGTAGGATAGAATGAAATGAAACAAACATAACGAACAAATCTAACGTCACGCTCAACACAAATATTGGCAATGATAAACTACCTTAGATACAATTTGAAGTCAAAGATCATAACCCCAAAAAAAAGAGTCAAAGATCATAATATAAGATAGAAGGTAGCAAGCAAGGAAGCGAAAAAGCTAGAGCTAATAATAAAAGACAGGGAATTCTATTTTGTTTGTTGGCCAAGGAAAAGTGAAGAAGAATCGAGCAATGTAATTTTGCACTTGCAGTAATTGAAAGCTTTGGAGCTTTTTGTGGGGTATTTTTCCCTTGTGCTGTCAATTTTCACCCTCCCCATTGGTCACTACTATCCCACTATACCATTATTTTTGCTTGACTGCTATCTGAGATTGATAACACGTAGCAGCAAGTAAGGCAACTCAAAGCTATTGCTTACAAGAAAAGACAAGGAAATTATTTTTGGTTTTTAGCCAAGGGAAAGTGGTGAAAAATGAAGCGAAGATATCAGGAATTGAAAGCTTAAGGGCTAACACAATTTTCTCTAACCCCGAGTTTGCTAAAAATACGCTTTGTTTGAGGTTTTAGAAGTTAAAATGAGATGAGATAACCCAAAAACAAATCCATAACCATACCCAGGACCAAGATCAAGAAGACTAGGAGGCCAAAAATCACGAACGAAGGAGATATTATGGAAGGTCAACAACTGGTTAATGATATAGATGTGATAGTCAGTGGCTGGCCAACACTCATGCAACAAGGGGCGTTTACTGCACACACAGGAATCGGTAGTAGCATGTGGGGTCGTTTTTGGTTGCTGCAAAACTTAGCAGCAGGGAAAATGAAGGACAGCAAACCCAGTCACAGAGTGCCTTCTTGAAAAAAGTGATTGGTGGTGGGGAAGTATAGATGACCCATGCAGTTCAAACCTTTCCAATTAGATCCTCTTGTTTTCTGCAAGGTGCTACTGTTTGAGAAAATTGTGAAGGACATGAAAACGGTGCTACGTTTACTGAAATGAATTAGGTTAAAACCTCCAAATAGCAAATAATCTTGAATTTAAAACCCTTTATTCAAAATGAAATATGAACTAAAATTCAAAAACTACTTCCTAGTTTACATCACTCGCCTTGGATAAATAATAACATACGCTGCCAGCTCACCATTCCTATCATAAGTACTGGTGCGGGAAGTTCTAAATGCCTAACCCTTATTTTTTTTGGGAGAACAGCGGCACTCAAAGCATATGTGAATCATATACTCTTCACTGCGCTCTACATTAGCGAGACAAAGACAAATTCCTAGACTACTTGAACTAGTTTCCCTTTATGTTAACATCAACCATGGCTCGATCTAATTGTATAGGAAACACGGTGACTTGTGTAGCCTTGTAGATGGCCATAAAATAAAACTTACACTGGCTAGATCAATGTCTGCTGTCATATTCTGTACTACTTGAGATGTTCTGAATACCTACAAAATTTTAGAACATACTTCCTCCGGTTCTATATATAAGCAAATTTTAACTGTCTAGATACATTGAAAAAGTAATGTATCTAGACTAAATTATTGACCAAATACATTACTTTTTTAATGAATCTAAAAAGTTAAAATTTGCTTATATATAGAACCGGAGGGAGTAACATATAAGTAAACCATGGGTAACATTACTTTAGACTACCATGTGTCACCCTTTGGCTATATCTCATGTTGCTCATAATTTATTTTTCTTGATTTTTTTTATGTGCAAGCAAATTTTTACTTCCTGTTAGAAACACGATAAAGACTAGAATGAGTGTAGTCAAATTCTCTTTATTCATTGAATTCCTCTTCCTGTCTTTCTTCATTAATGACAGCAGACAAATGATATATAACTCTTGGTTTTTACCCTTGCCCTTATTTGGGTTGTTCATAGTTTCTGTGTTGTGGTCTTTGTGAATCTCTGTGTATGGATGCTTATTATATATTGGAAACTGTAATAAACAGCAGTTGTTGTATGGAATTACGACCTAAAATATTAATATTACCTTGATATCTTCTATAAACAACACTTTTTTTTTCTTTTTGACTAGATTATTTGGATAACCTCTGGATCCTCCCCCTTCAATTATGTACAGAAGTATAGTACACCAGTTTATGATAACCACTGTAATTGATGTGAACCTGGGAACTTTCTATGATTGATTTCAAATTGGTGAATTCTTCGGTACACATATTATGTGAATATGTACTGGTATATTTGTTGAGGTGGATGATTCTGATTGGCTTATAAATAGTATTTATTAATTTTTCTTTATTAAATATTATTTGTTGACCAATCACAATCATTCACCTAAATCATATATAGTATATATCTACATAAAATGTGTACCGGAATTTTAAGAAGATTCTAAATGAAAACCGGTGCCGCTGTGCACAATCAAGAATAAGAATATGGGGAAATTTTACAAAAGTGCACTAGAATAGAAGATGAGTGAGCGCCACAAGAGATCTACGATTATTCAACCAAGAGCATTAGACAGAATTTATCTACTTCGAACAAGTATAAAATCTTATAAACTCTTCTATTGTCGTCTAAAAAATAATTAAAAAAGTGCCACCCACCTGTTTATAAGTTATAACCATTCAAGCTTAAGACTATTCACACCCCCTCTATATTACTAATCGACCAATAACTAGCACTGAAGAGTGAAGAGATGGATATTGGCTATGCACCCTCTTACACAGTTCTCTAGAGAGCTAAATTGTCATATTTGTTTGGCGGCATAAACCATGTATTCTCCGCACGTAACTGTTAAGACTAATCTTTCGAGTCTTGTGGGGACTCAAATGGAGCTAAATTGTCATCATTAAGAAAAATAAAATACAACTAAAAGATATAAAAATTAAATTCAACTACAAATTTATTACACATCCATGAAATTAAAATTTAAAAAAAAAAAAAAACTGAAAATAATTTTTTATCATTGAGCTCTCCTACAAAATTTAAATCAAAGTAGTGAGTTTCCTTTCATCTTCACTTGGAGCCTCTTAGCTTTGTTTCTTCCAATCATATTCTTGTCCTTCAGCTTCTTTGAAGTCCTCAGCAATTATGAGAGCAGCAGCAAGTCAACATCCATATGTTATATTGAAGAAAACAAGTTTTACAACACAATGTTGTTACCATGACCCTTCATCATTTTATATTGTTCAACAATCATCAATAAATGTAAAAAAGAAAATAATGATTCGCCATAAAAATATTTGAAATTGTACACTTTGAATACATACAGAAACTCTCAATAAATCAGACATATATTGCCCAATTCACACAAAAAACTGTTTGTAAATGTATTGCTGGAGTTATTCAATCAAATGAAATCAGAGCTGATTTTTCAAAGAAAAATGCTAATGATTTCAGCTCTGACAGATGAAGGAGAATTGTGCATCATAGAATAGAAGTAGATAACCCAAAGACTAAACATATTAATGAAGTGGCGTCTAATATTTATGTATAAAAACTAGCAAAGTTCAAGAGAAAATAACAAACCACTACATATCCGGAGGGTCTAAAATTGCATTAATCAGTCAGCCTAAACAAAAGTACAAACAGCTTAACAACAAGAAAAATTAAACTGAACCTAAAATGCACCTAAAGAGTCCATACATATTCCGGTGCATCCTCCCTTTTCCCAGCCACCGTACGATACAAATACATCTTCTCGACTCTTAGTCCGTCTTCCACATAACAATCTGCTTGTTCACTTTCACCGAAGATCTCCACATTCAACCTCGGCATCTTCTTAGCCAATGTCTTGCACGCTCCAACAGTTACCTCGCACGACGACATCCAAAGGGATCGCATTGTTTCATACTTCCCTATGTCAGTTAGAAGCGCTGTGTCGCCAAAAGGACAGTCTCTTATCTCAAGCTTGCGAAGCTTTTTGCATCCGTTCAATACGTAGAGCATTCCCTTGTCGCTCTCGCCAGCAAATGCAATAGACAACATTTCAAGCTGCTCAGCATACATTCCAATGTAAAGGAACACCTGGTCGGTCAACTGACCGGAGAGTGATAGCCTCCTCAATCGCTTGCATGACTGCACGATCGCCCCAAAACCTTCATCCAATGGCTGCATTGTGTCGGGGTCAGGTTTTGTTGCATCGAGAATACATAACCTAAAACGTATAAAATTCGGGCAGTTCTTGGCCACTGTTATGAGAGCAGCATTTGTCATCTGGTGGCAGAAGTAGAGTAACGAGTGAAGCTTGCGGCATCCCATTGATATTGCAACCAATCCTTTTTCTGTAACAGCTCCTTGATTTCCAAATGGTGCCGATGGAAAAACCCTCAATTCTTGTAAATCTTTACATGTACTAGCAACAACACCTAGTCCTTTGTCTCCAATGCAATCCATTATCTGCAACATTGATTATTGTTTTGTCAATAATTATTTATTGCAGAAAGAGCAATAAGTTGATTGAGATAATAAATTGTTAAGAGTCTTATAAGAAAAAGACAAATAATTTCATCAAAAGTAACAATATTTATTAGTTAAATCGGCAACTAAAAAGGACGGGATGTAGTGACAAGTAAAAGGAATAAACTCTAAGCTTGATATTGTTACCCATAAACGCTGAAGTTTCCCACAGTGGCGAATAAGTTTTATCAGCTCACTGCCCTGAATGCCTGCTGCATAACTCAAGTTCAACGATGTTAAGTTCTCGCAAATTGGATACATAGCTGCAAGGCTAAAAGGAGCAACTTCCAAAAATCCCGACAAACTGGTTATCGACGTGCACTTAAGAATGGTAGTCTTAAGCTTTGCATAGGCATCTGAATTAAGATCATGGAAAAATGATCCAATTCCAAGATCCATTAGCTGAGGCGCTCGCATTAGTATCCTTTGGAGGGCATCAACAGGAACAGAACGATTTAACCTTAGACTCTTGAGGTTAGGTGATCTTGCCACAAGTCTCTCAAGTGCTCCGATATTAATCTCTCCTTTAAGGCAAGCAAAATTAAGAGAGACAAGTGATGTGCAGTTTTCAGGAAAACAACTTAGCCACTGTCCTTTGTGATCTTCCACTTCATTCTCTTGCAGGTCTAGCTCCCTAAGAGACCTACATTTCAACAACAACACAAGCCGGATTTAAGAACACATTTAACATGCTGAAGAAAACTCTCAACAAGCCAAAACATATTTCTTAACAAAATTTTCCCTTACCCCAAATATATATATCATATACAACTACTGGCAGAACTGACCCACGAACCAGATTAAACTAGTGGAAAAAGCCAAAAAAATATCACATACAAATAAAACTGCTTGTCATAAACCATTCACAATTTGATAATACAAGATCTCAACAAGTGTATGCAATTGGTCTAAAATTTGGATCAAATACAAGTACTTAATTTCTTATATTAGGAAGTACTTTACATGATACAATTGAAGACTAGAATGTCCACAAAACTAGACACATTAGGTAAAGTTAAGTTCAAAGTCATTCAACCATTTTGCTGAGCTATAACTGTACTATTATTCTTTAATTGTAGTCACATAGAACACAAGCTAAAAATATACAAAACATCCAAATTTTGATAGTACAAATAGATAAAGACAACATTAATCAGAACTTAACTGCAATATACCTTGAACAGTACAGCTATAAAAAAACATTAAACAATCAAATCAAAATTGTACAAACAAAAACCAAACACCATATGAAAACAAAGACAACAAAAACCAAATTCTCAAACAAATATACAGTAATAACACAAGATTCATCTTTTCTCACCTGCAATTAGCAGCAACAGCAGCAAGACCATCAGTAGTGAACCCTTCACAGCTAACAAGAACTAAAGACTTAAAATTCATGAAAGAACGAGAAAGTAGCTCAAGACTCTCATCTGAAACCACCATCCTCTTCAACCTAAGTTCTTCCAATCCAACCTTACTCTTGGCAAGTGCTTCAATCCATGGATAAACAAAACCACCCCAACCATGAGGAACTAAACTGAAATCAGCAAAATGAGGTTTTCCTTTCAAAGTCAAAGATTTCAGATCAGGAAACCTTTCCACTAACCTCTCAGGACTAATTGAGTAACAGTTTCCTATGAAAACTCTTTGCCTTGTAAATCTTTCTATTCTATACCAACTTTTGCATACCAAAGACAAAGAGTTTCTGTCACTATGTGACACCACATAATCAAACACATGTTCTATTACCTCGTCTGGAAAATAATTCATTTTTATTTATTTTTTTTACTTTCTCTTACTCAAGATATATCCAATTTCCACAACTTTGGTGGAAAACTTTCATACTCTCTCAACAAGGAAACAAAAAACAAAGATAGAAAACAAGATCTAAAAAACTGAGATACCCTTTTGGAAAAAACAGATCTTGACTTAAACTAGAACATGATGAAAGATCTAGAAGGAAAAAAAAGGGTAAAATAACTTAAAAGAGAAAAAGGGTACTAACAAAAATAGTAAAATTTACATTTTTCAGGTTGGATCTGCATGATAACTACCATAAAGAACACAAATTTTGTATTACAGTTACAGTAGATATGAAGAAAAAAAAATGAAAAATTGTATGGAAGAGAAGAAAATGGACAAAAAAGATGATGAAGTTGGATAGATCTAAGAAAATCTAAGCTTTTACAGAAATAGTAATTACATTATTGAGAGAACACAGAGGTGAAGAGAGTGAGAGAAAGAACAAAACCACTTCATTTGTTATCAGAGAGAGAGAGAGAGAGAGAGAGAGGGGGGGGGCTGAAATGAAGGGGAAAATGGTTGAGAGAGAGAGAAGATATATTTAACTAACCATGGTTAGGTTAGTGAGAAGAGATGAATCGAACGGTGAAGGAGGAGTTTAATGATGGGATATAGAGAGAATCTTGACCGTTGAGTGGATGAACATGCATGTGTCTTTGTCACTGGTTTCGAAGTGAGCCAGGCCTCTGCCAAAAGCAATGCACTCTGTTACCAAAAGAGAGTTTTCAAGAGAGAGACCAGGAAAATAATACACCAACGACAAATAGAAAACGACTGTTGGATCAAATTTTATTTTCTATTTATTTATATTTACTTTATGACTTAAATATCATTTTTGTTTCTGGAAGTTTACGATTTTTTATTTTAATCATGTGTTTTCTTTGTTGCAAATAAGTCTCTGAATGTTTAAAATGTATTGATTTTAGTCTCTTTTTTTGTTGCAAATAAGTCTCTGAATGTTCAAAATTTATTGATTTTAGTCTTTGCTGTCTATCGTTCAAAGTTTGTTGATGGTGATGTTGCAAAACAGTGCAATTTACTGTGGAGATACTCTGAAGAATTGAAGAGGGTTAATAAGAAAAACACTTGCAAGATCAATGTTAACTGAATTGGATCTTCACTGAAATCAAGGTGACGAAAATGATATTTAAGCCTTACTTTATTATTTCATTTATCTCAATGTATAAGATGTTATGTAAAGACAAAAAGATAATATGAAATTAAGATCCCTATAATTACTCCAACATAACAACTAAGATAATATCAAACTAAATTTCCTATTATTATATCAAAAAAAAATAATTCTTATTATTACTCCAGCATAACAAACTAAGATAAAACTTATTCCTATCACTACTTCCCTCCTTGAAATTGACCTTATCCTCAAGGTCACGAATCCAGTAACAAAGGATAAGTTCTTATCTGGTGGTTTTAGCGACGGATAAAGAGGTGGCGCCGGAGAAGGAATTGAGATTCTTTGTAGTGGTGTATGAACAATCTTTAAAAGATCATCAATTGGTTATGGTGGTGTCACCTGAAATGGAGAGAAAACCTTTTCCGGCAGCATTGGTGGCGAATCCGACGGTATCGGTGATAAGCGAGTAAATAGTGATCTCAACGTTGGATTGTTGACTTGTGGCGAGGGAGGTTGCGTCGTAGGTGGAGGTAGAAAATATTCCGGAGGTGAGTGCACGTCTGAGGGTTTTAACGGTGGTCTCGGCGTCGGGTTGGAGTTGAGACATTATCTAGTGGCTTTGAAGAGGGTGGCAGTGTCGAAGATGGTGGATGAGCTGGTGATAACGGTGCTGGAAGATTCAATGATTCTTGTTCAACTCTTTGTTCCTCTGGTTTAAACTCATGTTCTTCTTCTACTTCTTCATTTTCAGTTTTTTCTTGCAAATTTTGATCCAAAGCTTTAAACTTATCAGAGATGTTTTGGAGTGATTCTTTGAGAGCAAGATGAGGTGCTTCTCTAAATTCAGTTTTTGATTTTTTTTTAAGCTTCCAAAAATTCATACAAATCCTTTTGTAAATTTTCTATATTTGGAATTGCTTCCACCGGTTGTGAATAAGAGTATTGAAGTTGTTGTTGGTAAGTATATTGAAGTTGTATTGAAGTTGTTGTTGGTAAGTGATGACAGGAATTTCTACGGTATTTTTAGTAGTATTATTAGTAGTAAAATGACCAAGACAGACCCAAATACGAATGAAAACCTACAAAAGCAGGAAAAATCATCAAGACAGAGTCCAAGATGCAAAAAGACAAGAAAAAGCAAAAAAGTGAAGAAAATTAGCATTCCATTGCAGCACGATGGCTCCCATCGTGCCACGATGGGAGCTGCTTGCTCGCCAAGAAATCAGAAGGAATAAATCTGAAGAAAATCTTCACGTCGCAGCACGATATAGTACATCGCAGCACGATGGAGTAACTTGGTGACCAAGCTGATGAAATGCACAGGATCAGTTATAAAATTGAACTGAATCTTCACATCGCAGCACGATGGCTTCATCGTACTGCGATGCCTTGCTGAGGCCCATTACGAAAACTATAAATAGAGTCTCCCATTCATTGTTAAAATCATTCAGAAATAGTAGAACACTCTCTACTATAAGGAGAGGTTCAGAGTAGCTCTATTGGGCATAGTTTTCTCCCCTTACAGGAAAACTAACTCAGCAAGGTATGTTTCTTCAGGCTTTTGTATTTAGGTTATAATTTTGTAATTTAAATATGTAGTCTTTATAATTATGCCTTAGGTTGTGGTGGAGAAGATGAACTCCCCTATGAATATTTGGAGTCTGTGATTGAGTCTAAGTTATAATAAATGATATTTAGTAATTATGTTTGTTATTTACTTTCGTGCACTTTAATAACGTATTCTCGTAATCTGTCCGGATAAGCGGGAGCGCCCATAGAATTGATATTAGGTTTTGACTTGATATGGTCCGGAACTCGTAGTAAATAATGCTAGGTGTATAGAGACGGTAACATCCTGAACTAGTCGTGAACTGAGCGGTTAGAGGAGGAATCATGCACTAGGTGTGAACTGAGCACTTAGAAGATGAACAGTCTGATACTAGGATCTAGAGGTTAATTGGTGAAGATTATAATGCATGTTTATAAACAACTCACTTAGTAATTAGGGTATGTGACACATCGAGGTTAGGCTCTCGTAGGTACCTTAGTTAGTAATGTAGGGAAACTTTAATAAACATAGTGTAATAGTAAGGTATTACTACAACAAGGAGAATTCACCGCCAAACATAATCTAAGTAACTATGTTATACACCGATCATGCCAAATATAAAGAAGGGAGGAAGTCCAACCACCATACCCAGCCTCTATATTTATTGAATCTATTATTTATACATTCCGCAATTTATATTTCTGCAAAGCATTACGCTTCTGTTTATTAAAACCTTTTCAAAAACCCAAAGCGAATGCAAACTATCACAAACTTAAATAACACTAGTGAAGCTTCGGCAAGATCCCTGTGGATTCGAACTCATTTTACTCGTAGAGTGTGAATTACTACTCGACGACAGACTGGTGCACTTGCCAGACCGTAGTCAAGTTTTGGCGCCGTTGCCGGGGATTGAGTTTACAAAGTCTTACTAGATTTATTTAAGTTTGTCAAAAAAAATTAAAAAATCAAAAATCTTGTTGATGATTGTGGATTTTAATCTGTGAAAATTCTGGCTAAGGATAAGTCAAGGTCTCCGAGCGATCTGTTGTAATCCACCTCACTTACCTGAGAATTTTCATAGTGACAAAGACACACGAGACAAACCAAAAATAGTTTTACCATTTAGTTTTCCAGTGCTACTAAAGGTATTTATTTGTTGTACTTGATAACAGGTATTCTGGAGTTGAAGTACGACCCTGAACCCGAAAGAACGTTCTGGAAAGGAAGGCGAGCACAAAGGCTTGCAAAATCCAGTAATCTTAACACAGAAGGAGAGCCTACCACCAAAGCCATGGCAGGCGAACCAAATGAAAGGGATTACTGCGAAAAAGTCAGCATCAAACAGGAACCAGAATGGTCACCACCTAGCAACCACAGCTCTGAAGGGATATTTTGGGATGACCTAGTAGATATAGAACTGGAATCTCAGGGGGACAATTTCTCTGATGTCTCAAAACCATCCAGGGAGGACAATAGGAAACCCATGATACCTTTAGACACCAGGTGGACGGAGCATGCAAAGTGGATCAAGAAATGGATGAAAGTGGCACCAACATCCAGAAACTGTGTGAAAAGACCATTCTCGGCCAAAAAGGTTCGGAAGATTGAGTATCAGAAACACGTGGTCCATGAATGGCTGATCAGTTCCTACCGCATCTTTGAAGAAGACTACACCAATGTTGAGTGTGAGGGACTAAAAGAAGAAATGAAGGGCACCGTAAATGATAAGTGCATGGCGCTTAAAGATAAAAAGCGCAAACACCACGAGAAAGAGACTGAAAGCGAGTTCAGAGATAGATTAGCAAAAAGATCAAGGCTGCCACCCAAAAAGGAGGATCCTGGAAGCGTCACCATAATCTGTCAGATTGGGAAAGCAGGAGTCAATGCACTATGTGATGTAGGCTCAAGTGTGAACGTAATACCACTATCTTTGGCAGATATGTTCAAGCTCGCATTACCTATTGCAGGGACAGCTCGAGAACTCGTACTAGCTAATCAGTCATCCATCCACTCAGTAGGCACAGTCAGAGACGTCTTGGTGAAAGTCGAAAATCTAGAATTTCTAGTAGACTTCATGATCCTAGACATCGGAGAAGATGAAGAACATCTTATCATTCTTGGAAAACCATTCCTAGCCACCAGCAAGGCAATCATTGATATGGACCTTGGAAAGATAACACTAAGGAGTGTGGGTAAGTCAACAACCGTAAAAACTTTCAATGCAGGAAAGGATAAGTGCTTCATGCTCGAGTGGAAAGACAGGGAAGCTACACCACCAACTCCAGTTCAAGAAGTACAGGTAAAAGTAGAGATATCAGAACTGGAGAATGAAATGGCGCAGCTAGAGATGGATACAGCTCAGGAAGAGGAGGTACCCGAAGAACTCACCGAAAAACTAAAGAGGCTAACCATTGAAGTGGACATCCGAGCAACATGGGTCAAAGCATGGGGTAGAAACCGAAAAGTGGCCAGAAGATCTAAGTTAGGGGTTAATACGCCACCTCTAAAGAAGCCTGCTTCTGAGAGAAAAGAGAGAAGAGAAAAGAAAAGCTGGGTTAATGCACCAAAAGAACAAAAGAAGGAACATCCACCAAAAGGCAAAGGGAAGTCCATCATAAAAACAGTGCCTTCAGAAGATGATGAACGACTCTGTTTTGCCACCTTCAAAGAAAAACAGAACCCAGAGAAATATGAAAGAAGCAACAAGAAAGAGGGAGGAGCTAAGGCGAAAGCTCCTACAGAAGAGAGAGACATGCGAACCTATCCTCTGTAATGGAGGAAATGCCTCAAGCTAATGAGAGGCTAAACAAGCGCTGCTTAGGAGGCAGCCCAAGGATAAGTATTTAAGTATTTTGATTCCGTATTTTCAATTCAGTAATTTCAATTCAGTTTTTCAATTCAATAAAGTATGCCTAGAATTACGCATGTCATCTTCATTTGTAACAACCCTTATTTCAAACTTACAAAAAAATTAAATAACTACTTTGCTGTTTATTATCTAGTGCATGACTAACTGCTAGAGGTAAGATTGCGGCGAAATGAGTTATAAATCTTGATGAGACGAATTTCACACCTTCATACAGAAAAACCAAAGGTGATTGCTCCGAAGTGCGAAGTTCGGGAGACAGAGAGACGAGTGATGAAGCTGGTGTCCGTGAGACAAGTGTTCAATTTCAGATATACCCAAACCATGTGAGGATTTGAGCCAAATATTTTCAAACGGTATTACCACTTTCTTTCGAATTACTATGAGAGTACCGTGCACTTGTTTATTTTCTAGAACTTGCTCTAATTCTCTGCTGACTGGTTAGTTTGATAATATATGCATTGAGGCAATTGTTTGTTATAACCCAGAGCCTTTTCAAGCCACCCTTTATATTATTATCCTTTGCTAGCCAATTTTGAGCCGTAAAAAATATTATCCCTTTTGTTTCGGTGACAAACCACATTACAAAGCCTATAGACCAGAAAAACAATGAAATTACCCTCTTTGGAGTTAGGTAATAGTTCTCAAAAGTCTTGGCAATAAAATAAGTTTGGGGTTGCTCATGGAACTAGCAACGTTTAAGTTTGGGGTGGGTATACGGAGAACTATCACTACAAAAAGAAAAAGAAAAAAAAATAAATGAAAAAGAGACGGGAAAACATCAAAAATTCCCTAATAAAATAGTCTCTTCAAAAAAAAATATAATGAAAAAAGAAAGAGCCAAAGGGCACAAAAAGTGATAGAAAAGAACCACACAAAGACACATTCGGTTCTTATTTTATGATACCAACACAAAAAGGCACTCTAAGGAACAAAGGTTGCGCACACAAAAAGGAACATCAAAGTAGAACTTAACTCCAATGTTTAGCCTACTATTCCCAAAAATGTCCTACTTTGACATAAGTCACGTTATAACCCTGAAAAAGACCTCCAATAATGCATGTGTATTGAATTTTGACCGGTTGCTTAGAGTTCTTGCAAGCCTATGGTAAAATAGCAGGTTGTACGATGATTGAGAGATAACCCTTTCAATTATGAGCGAAAAACACAAATGTGAGAGAGAGAAAAGTTGAACATGGACTCTTGCGGGCATTTGTCTGATTTGCTACTATTGACGCCTCCTGAGCCTAGCAGGACTGAGCATGATCGCGGCGGTAAGAAATCAGCGGTACCATTGTTGAAATATAAGAAAGGTTGTGAAATTCCTATCATCTTTATTTATCTCTTATTTTTCTAACGATCTTGTCTGACATCATGTTACTTGAGGACAAACAACAGTTTAAGTTTGGGGTTGTGATGACAGGAATTTCTACGGTATTTTTAGTAGTATTATTAGTAGTAAAATGACCAAGACATGCCAAAATACGAAGGAAAACCTACAAAAGCAGGAAAAAACATCAAGACAGAGTCGAAGATGCAAAAAGACAAGAAAAAGCCAAAAAAGTGAAGAAAATTAGCATTCCATCGCAGCACGATAGGAGCTGCTTGCTTGGCAAGAAATCAGAAGGAATAAATCTGAAGAAAATCTTCACATCGCAGCACGATATAGCACATCGCAGCACGATGGAGTAACTTGACGACCAAGCTGATGAAATGCACAGAATCAATTATAAAATTGAACTGAATCTTCACATCGCAGCACGATGGCTTCATCGTACTGCGATGCCTTGCTGAGACCCATTACGAAAACTATAAATAGAGCCTCCCATTCATTGTTAAAATCATTCAGAAATAGTAAAACACTCTCTACTATAAGGAGAGGTTCAGAGGAGCTCTATAGGGCATAGTTTTCTCCCCTTAAGGGAAAACTAACTCAGCAAGGTATGTTTCTTTAGGCTTTTGTATTTAGGTTATAATTTTGTAATTTAAATATGTAGTTTTTATAATTATGCCTTAGGTTGTGGTGGAGAAGATGAACTCCCCTATGAATATTTGGAGTCTGTGATTGAGTCTAAGTTATAATAAATGATATTTAGTAATTATGTTTGTTATTTACTTTCGTGCACTTTAATAACGTATTCTCGTAATCTGTCCGGATAAGCGGGAGCACCCATAGAATTGATATTAGGTTTTGACTTGATATGGTCCGGAACTCGTAGTAAATAATGCTAGGTGTATAGAGACGGTAACATCCTGAGCTAGTCGTGAACTGAGCGGTTAGAAGAGGAATCATGCACTAGGTGTGAACTGAGCACTTAGAAGATGAACAGCCCGATTCTAGGATCTAGAGGTTAATTGATGAAGATTATAATGCATGTTTATAAATAACTCACTTAGTAATTAGGGTATGTGACACATCGAGGTTAGGCTCTCGTAGGTACCTTAGTTAGTAATGTAGGGAAACTTTAATAAACATAGTGTAATAGTAAGGTATTACTACAACAAGGAGAATTCACCGCCAAACATAATCTAAGTAACTATGTTATACACCGATCATGCCAAATATAAAGAAGGGAGGGAGTCCAACCACCATACCTAGTCTTTATATTTCTTGAATCTATTATTTATACATTCCGTAATTTATATTTATGCAAAGCATTACACTTCTTTTTATAAAAACCTTTTCAAAAACCCAAAGCGAATGCAAACTATCACAAACTTAAATAACGCTAGTGAAGCTTCGGCACGATCCATGTGGATTCGAACTCATTCTACTCGTAGAGTGTGAATTATTACTCGACGACAGACTGGTGCACTTGTCAGACCGTAGTCAGTAAGTATATTGAAGTTGCTTCCTTTTGTAAGTCCACAAACTGCTCACGTACACAGTAGTGCGCTTCGGCCCTAGTGCTTCTTCGAGCAACTCGAAGCGAAGTTGATGCGCAAATATTTTCTCTCTAGCCTTCTCAGCTTACTTTAAAGTGAAGAGATCTGATAAGATTTATGGATACCCTCCATCAGAATTCTCTTGTTCTGGAAGACATTACCTTCTACCTTCATGTAAGAGAGAAACCAATCAAAGCTTTCTTGTTCTAAAACACATCACTCATTGAAATAATAGCATTTAATGGCCTTAAATGAGAATTAGAACATATTTTATCTTAGCTAAAATATGAGCCAACAATCATATCTATCAAATCTATTCTAAGTGAAATAGCATAGTCATCTATTATAACTTACAATTAATAAAAGAACAATTTGAGTCAATCTCATGGTCATAATCTAGTGCATGTTACAAACCCACTTATCCTAGAATCCACATAACTTTATCACCAATTTCTATTCTTTAACTTTCATAACAAAAATTGGTTTAACATACTCAAAAGGAAATAATTAAACTTCAATAAGATTCATATCATTTAGAAATTAACATTAGTTCTAAAATTATCATGCCATATAGAACCACACACAAATTTCACATATAAACGTGCATAAAGATCCATATAAACTCTACTTCGAATAGTTACATTAAACATCAATTCAATTATCATATCTAAGTCATATTGAATCTACGTTGCACAAAATGAATTCCATTATCATATACATGTTCAAATAACAAAATCATTACTATATTTGCATTTAATCTACTCGTAATAAAAATCAAAGAAGCAAGAAGTCTCATGTTCAAACAACTAGAGCAAAACATCATTTATTATTAATCGTCAAGAATATAATTGCATCATGTTAGAATCATACAAATCACAAAATCACTAATTATGGTTTATTAAAACACAAGGGTCATAACCTTAAGCATACGAAGTTGTAACTAACATATAAGCATATTAATAATCATGAATTAACTTTCAAACATGTAAAATTACATAATCATCACATTTTTTTCTCATAAGACTCATGACAATTTAAGTATTAACAAATTAGAACTTAAACCATCATCATTTTAGCATTCAAACATGAAGTAAAAATTATAAATGCTAAAGTCATTGTCAAATTAAAACACAAGTTTCAAGAATTAAGTAAAACAACATATTAACGGGGAACTAACAATAAAATTCATGAAATTAATCTTACACATAATCAATAAGTTATTGGAATACATAGAATTCATCAATACATTCTTATCTTCCTAGATCACAAATATTTCATGAATATTCACCAATAATAGTCATGTTAGAGTATTCAAGTAATTTCATTATTTCATTCATGTATATAAATTCTCAATTGATTCCATGAATACATACATATCATCATTTTCATATTTCAATCATACTAGGCAATCAATCATCATGAATAAATCATCACAATATTTCTTTACGACATATGCATAAACAATCACACTTTATTTCATATAGCATAGATTGCCACCAAGGAATCTATACTCACATACAAACATAATCATTTGAATAGAGCAATAACAAGAAGATATTATCATTTAAGTCATTATCTTGAAATCAAAACAACAGTCATATTCTCAAGTTTGAAGAATGAACACAACTAGTGACAATAATAATATTCACTTATTTCATCGAAGGAAAACATCTAACAACAACAAATATCATCATTAATTCACATTTCAAAACAACATCACATTCTTATCAAGTGCAAACCAACACATCATTTTTAATCAATTTAGCCAAACTTCACATTTGATAAAAACAACGAGAAAATACAACAAAATTCACACACATTTGCAAAATGGTGAAATAGTGACTAATGTGCAAGGGTAACATCACTAGTTAAATCACAAGAGACACAACAATCACACAAGACACTATGCTCACTTAGTCTGACCGCACATACATGCTCTGATCGACACACATAACCCACACAGTCCGAAGACAATCGGGCTCTGATACCAAATTATAACACTCAAACCCTTTAATTAACTATTTATACTTTTATAATTTTTTTTTTTCAAAATACGCAACGGAATTAAAATTGAAATGTAGAAATATTGGTTCGAATATTACATTATTTTCAAAGCACTACTAATAACCTAATTAGTAAGATGACATCTATACAAAGTTATAAATTATATATACCTTTACTTAACTTAACAACAAAAGACTCTATACATAAATGTAAACAATTTCCCGTGTCTTAATTAGAGCGGAGCATCACCGACAACTTGGCCATAAACATAACCTGAGAACCTGGACCCCCAAAGGTCCAGCAAGTATACAAAACAGAGAGTTAGTAAGGAATTTCAAAATAAATGTAAGTATATCGAATACTATACACTTAATAACAACATAATAAATTCTACTAATATTCGCACCATAAAGATGCAAGATTATACAATTAAGATACATTTATAATTCATAAATCCAGTATCAAATAAATCATATAATCCATGTATCATCAAAATCAAGTTACTCACAATTGATACACAATAGCAATTAATGCACAACAATAGTGCCAATTACCAAATAGTTTACATAATGATTTCATCTTCATCTTCTAATGCAATCTAATGCAATAATCATGAATGCTCCCTAGCATTCTTCTAATGCATGAAGTATCTTATCAATTCATTGGAAAACAAATTCCATTTATATTTTAACCACCTTGCTAAAATATTTGTCATACTTTAGTTACCTTATTAAAGTATATGTTCATCATACATATATGAATGCATGAATGTCAAATTACCAAATATATGATTTATATATATTTTAGTCAACTGCAGCTACTAAAATATCTACTATACTTCAATCACCTTACTAAAGTATATGCTCATCATACAAGGATAATATAATCCACATATATATTTCAACAAAATTGTTAGAAATACATCTTCTCTATTAATTAAATCACGTTAATTAATATTCTCAAGTTATAACACATATACAAGAATATCATCATCGTTATCATAATTCATCCACATATAGGATATCATGAATCGTAACTTCATCTCAACAAACATAATCATCATAGTTAATCAACATATATAATATCATAACTCAATTCATCATTCAAGGCTCAATTTATAGTCATATACACTATTATATAATTATAAGATCATAATTCAATCATAGTATAAGCATATATCTCATTTATTTAACAAAATCACATTTTTCTGCACTGATAAGCTCGCTTAGCGAGCTCCCGACGAGCTCAGAGCGAGCCAAACCAGTAGCTACTGGGCTCACTCGCTCTAGCGAGTTCAGCAACACTATATTCATATCATAATTTCATCAATTTTAAAACAAAAACCCTAATCCAAAGAGAAAAGAGTGAGAGAACTGGGTTGGAGAGAAATAGATTTTCTCCTCCTCTCTTTATCACTCTAGAACACCATACTACTCTCATACCTTGTGAAATCTGATTTCTCTAGTCCTTCCTTCACTCCTAGCCCTTCCTCTTGCTCTATTTTCCTTCAAAAATGGTTTATTTCTTTCTTCTCTTTCTTCCTCCTTTCTTTCACAAAGTTATGATTTCTAATTCTCTATCTTTCTAACTTAACCTAATTTTAGTTAAAATGTCACATATATTATATCCTTCTTATCTCTTATTCTCTATTGGGCTTAGCCCACTCACACTATTAAGTCCATATACTCTACATTAATTAGTGACTATGACCAATACCTCATCACTTGTCATAATTAACTAATTAAATTATTCTAACTTAATTAAAGGTTCTCAACTAGATTAATAATTCTAATGGATTACTAAAATACCATTCACTTATCCAAAACATAATTATTCATAAAATCATGAAATCACACATATTCAAATAAATAAATAAATAATTAATAACACAAAATCCTATTTATTTAAATACGGCTGTTACAATGATGATCGATGGAAACATGGGACATGGGTTTTGGTATCACATGACGAAAACTATCCTGACTGTTAACCCCTGCCAGCGACGATGACCACTGCATAAGCCAAAGCGTGACTGAACTCTCCCTCCATGCTGGTGATCGTACGCAGAACTAATTCTAAACCCAGCATGATGATCGATTGAAGCATGAAACCTGGGTATGGGAATCGCATGATTAGAACGATGATCACGCTGCTGCATAAATCTGTCATTGACCTCCACCGCCTCTCGCAACACTTTCCGACGTCGATTTCTCACCACAGTCCATTCACCACTATCGACAAGACCATCCCCCCATTTATGCCTTACTTCCGGTAAAGACGGTGCTGAAACGGCCGCCCTAGAAAAGCCCTAGGGGCGGCGATTCTCTCTCTCTCTATCATCAGTTTTTTTGAATAAATATTTGTTATTAATAATTATAATTTATTACAAAAATCATACATGGGACAATAGATTTAATAATAGTAAATAATTAACTTAATACGTTTTACAAGAAAGAACACAATAATTTTACTTATATTTTAATATTTTATATCAAAATTTTAAATATTATATTCCAAATAAATTTTATACCTTAATATAATGACGAAGTTAAATATTGAATAAAAGTTGATGGATCCGTGTAATTTATTACAACAATATACACGGGATCTCTAAAAAAAATAATATACACGGAACAATGCCTTTAATAAAATAAATGTATTCATTTTATAAATGTTATGTGAAACCCTCCGCAACTGCGATCGGGAGGGGGCTGAAACCACTTGATGCCATAGCTGACCCCCGAACCAGATTCAACTGGTGGTGAAAACCAAAAAATTTTACTTTCACTTATATTTTAAAAGTATTTTATAACAAATTTATAAATATTTTATTATAAATAAAATTTCTACTTTAGTTTAATATCAAACTTAAATATCAGGAAAAAATCCTTACCAAAAAAAAATATCAGGAAAAAATCAACCAGCATGTGCTATCAAAAGTAATTTTTATAAATAATGGAAAAATTAGTTCTCATCGATTATAAATTAAAAAATACATGACAAATATTCATCACCGTTAAGCTAAATTTATTAACTTTTTAACATCTTCTAACTAAAAATTTGAATAATAAGAACATATTAATTCTAATTTATTTAAAAGATATCACGGGACAATAGCTTTAATAAAAAAAAATTTATATAGTAACACAACATATTTAGCAATTTAGTAAGTTTTACAAGAAAGAGTACAATATTTTAACTTATATTTTAAAAATATTTTATAATAAATTTTTAAATATTTTATTCTAAATAATTTTTTATGTTAATATAATAACGAACTTAAATATTGAATAAAAATAAATAGACCGGGTCTCAAAACTAGTTGTTTATAAAATTATTACAAAAATCTTGGTTCTCTGCCTCATGTCGATTCTTGATTCTATTGTTGCACCCTAACAAAGCAGATTTATGCCAAGTAGAGGCATTTCTGATGACAATGCGATTGTTTTGTAGGAAATCATCCACTTTATGATAAAATTGAAGAAGAAAGGCTATAATAATGTTACCTCCTCTTTGACAATGTTAAGTGTGATTTTCTTAAATCCTGCCTCCATGATTTTGGTTTTCCCGACACGACAATCTTAGCTTATCATGCATTGTGTTACCTCCTCTAATTTCTCTTTTTGATTTATTTTTCTTTTTTGTCTTGTTTTTTTTTTTTCTCTTTCTTTTTAGCTTTCTTACCAAACAATTTTAACAATGAAAAACTCTTGTGTGGCCACAAGAGTTTGGCCACAACTCACAAGATTTAGTCACTCATACAAAATTGAAGAAAGATAAAAAGAGTAAAAAAATTAAATAAATACATTTTTATATGAATATGATCAAACCTTATTTCCATTAAGTATTTTTCTTTAGCAACTCCTTAAATACTTTTTCAAATGATTACAAAATTGATACTAGAAAAATTAATTAGGACATTTTTTTTTTCGTGTGATGTTTATTTTTGAACGGAAGGACATATATGATGTTGTAGATGTTGATTGGTGACAATGACAAAATCTATATAGAGTTTTCTTTTGGTTGGTTTTGCATGAATGCCAAGTAGTAAATGACAATATTAATTGCGAGTTACAGGTCCATAAATATGTTAACAATGCAAAACTAACGCACACATGATTTCTTGTTTCTATGATTTTGCCTATTAAGTCGAAAAAATATAGGCTTAATTAAGATTCTAATCCCTTAAAAGAAAATTTAGTTTTACATTCATCTTTAATGGTTAAATGTTGCTCTTTACTCTTTTAAAGATATATTTGTTTGTCACGTTAGTCCTTTCCGTTACCTTTTCGCAGAAAATATTAATTTTGGTTTCATTTTGGTCTATTATCTAATTTAATAGATTTTATATTAGTTTTTTTTTTATCTAATTTCGTATTGGTCGCTTGTCTAGTTTAATAGATTTTATATTAATCCAAAGTTAACATTTTTTGCAAAAGATTAACATAATGGACCAATCTAGCAAACAAAAATATCTTTAGAGACTAAAGAGGAACATTTAGTGTCTCATGAGCTCAACTCAATTAGTAGAACATTGTATTATATATATGCAGGAGGCCGATATTCGAACCACGGTCTAATCAATGTAATCATTTTTTTTTGTCAGGTAGCCTAGCGGCGAGAAATTCACCCCTTAAAGGTGAATAAGTGGGCATACTGGGTTCGAACCCCGGTCCCTGCACAAATGTACAATGTCCTTTACCAATTGAGCTAGACTCATGAGGACAATAATCAATGTAATCATTTAATGGACCATTCTTTAAAAAAAATCATTAATGGACCAACATGAAATAAAAGATTTCTTTAAGAGACCAAAATAATAATTAAGAAAAAAATACTACTATAAAAAACTAGATTTTGCCTATTATATTGAGTCCAAAAGTAAATGTTTTTTACCTATAGAACCCTTCTATTATTCGGTGTGTTATGGTGCACCGTACTCATTGTAACAGGTTCACGTAATTGGTTACATCATTGGTTGATTACTCAGTCCAAGTCCATATGATAGAGACTGTATAAGACCAACCCAGAGAGAGAGAGAGAGATTTGTGTATTTGTTCGTTTGTGATTGGTGAATCCATCAATAACGAATTGTTTTTGAATAATATAGCAATGATAGAAGGAAAAAATGCCAAAATATGGGAATGCTTGGAGAGGAGGGTTAGGGAGTGCTTGTTTATCTCGAAAAGCATCAAAGAATATGTTCACTTCATGACTTTTTTTACCAAATGTTGATTAATTACGCACAATGTTTGGGGTTTGATGGCACTAGCTTTGACAAACATAGGTCACACATTTCACGAATTTATTGCTAGCAGTTAGAATAGTTGATTAAACATGTAATTGATTTATATTTGATTTTAAAATTCAACTAAATTTGAGAGAGTTAAATATAATTTTAATCCTTACATTTTGTTTTATAGTCAAGAATAGTCTCTATACTTTTTTATGGTGGAAAAATACTTTACAATTTTCATTTTTTAATAATTAAAATTGGCTCATGCTGTTATTTTTATAAATGAAATGCCGACGTCAGCTTATTAAAAACAATGATTAAATGTTTTTAGACCATACATTTCGCTTTATATTTAAGAAGAGGTTTTACATTTTAAAAATTGTGTAAAAAACACTATAATTTATTATGTTACTAAATTTGGTATGTACCGTTAATGTTATGAACATAATGCTTATATGACAAATAAATAAATTTTTATGTATTATTATAAATTTTTTAAGGTAGTTCATGAAAAAACAAATTATAAAAATACAATTTTGTTAGAAAAAACTTACTACAAATTAAGATAAAATTCTATTTATTTATATAACCTATTTTCATAAGTTAAAAATAAGTCATATCCACCTCTAAATAGACCCTAAATTTAACAAAGAAAATTATATTTGTTATATGATTGAAGCATGATTTGTTCTCCTTGTATTTTTAAGATACTCCCACTTAAAAACATTTAAGAGTATGTTAGCAACCTTATTTTTAGTGACTAAAAATCCAAATTTATCCGTATGAAATAGGTTTTATGCGAATCAAAAATTTGTATATTGTATTTTACTTTTTAAATTAAATATTAGAAACATGTTTACTAAATGTCTCATGAGTATTGGCCAACATTGTTCCTTAATTATCCTGCACTAACAAATTACCCTGCACTAACAAAACAACTTCCTTAACAGTACCATTAATATTGTTCTTTGAATTCAACAAATCTAATAGTATAAGTGAATAAAAATAAAAATATCTATTACCAGTAATATAATACAGTTGAATCAATCATATATACCTAGTCAAATTAAAACAATTTAAAAATTCAATTTGTACTAATAAAGGTCAATTGTAGAGGAAATGACGAAAACTGTAGTATATAGGATTATAGGAGCAGAAACTATATAATTTGAGGAAAATAAAAACCTGTGATGTGTATGTGTTGTATTTGTGTGTGAAAAAAACATGTTATTGTGTTTGAGGCCAAATGAAGTTTTTGTTTTTAATTAATTAAAACAAATTTACAAAACTAGCCCTAATATATATATATATATATTTATTGTATTTTTACATTTTATATTTAATAAATTTAAAATTATTAATCTTGTATTTTTAATTAAAAAAAATTATTCATGCATTTGTATCTAAGAGAAAAAACAAAAAAGATCTCGAACTTGTGTAAAAAAAAAATCTTGAACTTTTAATTTATATCAAAGAGAGAAAAAGAAAGAAAAAAAATGGGTTATTAATTATAGTAGAGCCCATACACATTTACTTAACCTTACCCATTTACTCTCTGGTTCTAAATATAAACAAAAATAACTTTTCAGATTCATTGAATAATTAATGAATCTAGACTACTTAAGAGAGGTGTATCATAAGTATAGTACGTGATGAGGAAGTAAAAGACTCTAGATATTGTTATTTTAGACGGTAGAATAATAGTGACGTGATGGATAACTTAAGATATATTTTGGGTGTGAGTATCTTGAAAGAAGAGGTAATATTAAAACAATTAAGATTGGTAAGGATGAGGAAAGATGCATGTGCCAACAGTTGCAGTCGATGAAGAGAACGTTTATGATGAGGCTTACAAGGGTAACCTAAGCAATGATTTGGAAATAATGTTGTAGTGTTAGAATACGACGCAAAAAATAAAATAAAATAGAGATGTCTGTAAAGGGAATCATTATGACTCAAATGACATAGTTTTGAGGTGTACTAAGAAAATTTGGGGAACTTTCATCACGAACCAGATATTGGAATGGTAAATTTAAGACTGTGGTTTGGATAAGATTTGTACGTGAATGTATATGGATTACAAGGAACCATGAGACTAAAGGTAAAAAGTAAGGACTTATGGAAAGTAGTGAAGTAGCCAAGTTCTCTATGAAGATGATGTCTTCTTTTGAAGTGTAATGGATTAGGTTGTACTCATTGTAGTAGTGTTGTTACTTGTGATTAATGTGGAGCGATACACAATGGATGCCTTGTGTTAGCGGAGCGTTATTGCAATTTGGTAAGGATGATTTATGCCGCCATTATAATTGTCGACTATATGGGTGTGTATGGTTGGTTATTTTGTCACACCAAACTATATACAAACCAAAACCAGATATATGGATTTAGATACATGACCATAATCATTATTTTTTAAAAATCGGTTATATAACCAGTTATAAATTTGGATACGAATACATAACCGAATATTTTTATAAAACCGGTTTAAAAGCGGTTAATTTTTAAATCCAGTTTTAAACTGATTATTTTTATAACTGGATTAATAAATGGTTAATTTGGTCTGATTTTTTTTACGCAGACGAAAAACATATTAAAAACCGTAAAAAAATACACTTTTCTTTTTTTATTCTTTGTAGTAATAATCAGCTTCAAGCCAAATGGCTTCTGATATGTGTTTGAAAGAGATGAAAAAAAAACATGTGAAGAAGACCATTCACATTCCTTCTTCTAGATTTCTCTTGTTACTAAAAATAGTGCATAACCATCATGATTAGCATGATTCTAAGATATGACTTACCATACACTGTTGTATATATTTGTATGTTAAGCAATACAAATTACAAAGTTTTTTCTGCAACTTCACATTACTGAAATAAGAACCAAAAGGAGAAAAATTGCTTCCGCATTGAATTAACTAATTGTGAAGAATAGAGAAAGGAAGAATACATGATTAGAGCGGTTGGAAGCAATTAGAGAGAATGAATGTGGTTCGATTGGAAGAGAATATCGTTGATTAGGGTTCAATTGGAGAGATTATTGAAGATTTGGGATTTAGAGTTCATCGCAAATTGCAATTGCAGATATCACACGCACATGATGATGGTTTGTGCGTGAATTAATTTTAACAAAATGATATTTGTTTGTTTTTTTAAAAAAAGGGATTTTTTTTTTGTTGACAAAACAAACACTACAAGAAATATGATTTTTGGCAACAACTTTTTTTGTTACAAGTCGCTGGCAAAACTACGTTGGGTACTTTTGCCAGCGACTTGTAACAACTTTTAACAAAAAAAATTGTTGCAAGAAATCATATTTCTTGTAGTGAAATTTGAAAAGGATATAATAATCAATTTAAACCAAATCCGAAAATTTAATTTGGATGGATAACTGACCAGATGAAAATGGTTTGGTCAATAACTATGATGCACGGGTACTCCATTTGAGGGAGAGCACTGATGACTTCACGTCATTACCATGTATCTAACCATATTTTAAAGCATGTTTAGGTATTTTTATGATGTTTTCTGCATGAATAAGGAGGAAAAAGAATTATTGCAAGATTTGCTCTAGGCGCAAGAAAATGAAGAAAAAGAAGCAAAGAATCTGATCCTGGCGCATGGCGCAGGAAGCCTGGCGCACAACGCCACATATAGTGTATTACTCTCAGATTTTGGCGCACGGCGCCACATCACCATCAGCTTACAGTGCATTGCCCTCATATTTTGGCGTACGGCGCCAACGCGCAACCCTGGTCTATAAATTAGATTTTGCTGTCACAATAAGGATTACAGAATTTTACGGCGAAAAAAGAAACTTTTGACCAGGGCCGTCTCTGAGAATTTCGAGGTCCCGTGCTAATAATAATAATGGACCCCTAATAGAAAATATATTATTTTTTTTATAAAAAAAAACTTAATATATTCAAATTGTAAACATATCAATAACATCAAAAGTAATAATGGATCCCTCCTGTTTACTACTACACCCCCTACATATTACCTAAAAAAAATAAAATTGAGGCCCCAGCTTTTTGAGGCCCAGATCTTCAGCACTGGCTGCACTGGTCCAAAACCGGGCCTGCTTTTGACGACGAATCCAGAGGTGCTCAAGCAGGGTTTCTAGTGTGGAAACACATGAATTCCTTACTTGTAATGAATTCTTTTACTCTATTTTATGTTATTTATTTAATTATGAGTAACTAAACTTCTTGATTGGATCCCATGGGGATTCTAATTGTTATTATTCTTGAACCATGTAGTCTCATATGACATGTTAATGAATTACGAAGTTAGTTTCAGTCAATTATTTCTTGTTCTTAATGGTTTACATAAATTGATCACTTGTGTGATGATTCCAATTATTTGTTTACTATGAGAATAGACATAAATCATCAATTTAGGAATAGTTGTTCAATTAACCTTCACTTAAGAGATTTCAGATTGTTAATTGATAAAGTGCCAAAACCTCAATGATCATAAATCACCTAAGAGATTATGGAGTTATGATCAAGGGAGAGGATTATGTACCAAGAGATTGGGCATAATTACTTTTTTTAATCGAATCGTGAAACTAAAGTTGTAAACCTTGTTAACATGCATGAACTATCAAGATAATAATAATTAGATGAACCAAAAGGATCCAATCGCTTTCTCTTTCTAAGTCAAATCCTATTTTCTTTGCCGTTTTATTCTTAAAACACTAATCCTAAAAATCCCCCTTTTTATTTATATCAATTAAATTACGTATTCTTTCTATTAACTGTGTTTGATTCACTATAATCCCTACGAAAAACACTCTTTATTTTACTACTTTTCGGCTATTTAGTACACTTGCTAAATTTCCATCAAGCACCGGTACCGAGTACATATCCGTACCTTAATTTATACTCATACATGTACATTAGTTTTTCTAAAAATGTCGTACCGGTACCGTACCCGCACCTAGACAACACAGGTTAATAACCATATACCAAAATCCGAATTTTTTAAAACGGATTTGGATCCGGTTATGGATTTGGGTCTTCTAACAGGATATTTTGCACAACCCTAGTCGACTATATATCTATTGACAAATTGAGAAGCTGATCACCCTTAATCTATTGTTAATAGTAGATGGAATCGTATTGACTGGAATAGACTGGTTTGTCAAGTTGTAGAGGTGTGTCGAGTTTTCGGAAGCTCTGCTTTAATTATGACACTGGGAGGAGTTTCATAGAGTTTTTTTTTATTAATCTTGTAGTCTTTTTTACTGAAAAATGTATTGTTTTAAGAAAGAATTTTCAAATTAAATTTTTATGCTAAATGCATTGTTTATCCTTTCATTTTCAATTTCAAGTGATTAAAGTTATTTTTTTATCCGCCGCGTGATTAGATAAAGCTTTCTAAAAATAAAAAATATTATGAATATTGGGTTATAGTGTTACAATGTGTGTTTGATTTTGCAACAAGAAATATTTATTTTACAAAGTTGAATTTTTGTTTTTTTTGTACACAAGTTAAATTTTGGTTGGAAGTATTTTATTTTTGGACACACATAAAATGAAATGAAAATTGGAATAAAAAACTACAAATCATAGCTTCAATTTCAAATAAATTTTGTATAACTATAATTCCTCCAAGTTTCTCATTCCTCTTATTCTCAAGGAAAATGTGGTCCACAATCCGCACAACTTCTATAATAAAAGTTGGGGCATTAGTTAACATGACTCTAATAAAAATTAATTGAATTCCATCTAAATGTAATGCAAAATATTTCAACTCTCAAACACTGTTTGTCATATGGTATAGTCACGACCCTGTCCCTATTTGCTTTCTCTTTTGTTTTCATGTTTGGACTATTGGGCACTTAATTACCTTCATTTCTCCAATCACACAACAAGAAACTTTTTTTTTTTTTGGTACAACAAGAAACATGTTTTTGCATCCTATTCATTCATTGTTAATTGATGTATTAGCTTTATTGGTTTTTTATTTTTATATTAAGGTACTAGTATCGATCTTATTGACTTGATACTCAATGTTAAAGCCTTTTAAAGTAAAAAAAAAAAAGTGTTTTGTTGAAATTAATCGAATATTAATCCTATAAGACATGCTCAATATAACAAAGATTAAATCTATAATCTTACCATAGTGCGGAAGCTTAATAAACATGAGCATGTATATAAAACAGATCTACGACATGTTGATTTATCAAAGATTAATATTAGGAGTACCTGAATAGATGAATCTACGAGACAAACTAACCGTTGGTGTAGTAAGAACGGTACTCCTGAAACATAGAAGAAGAATCGGATAACAAAGCACCCGTTGGCTTGTGGTTCTTCCTCAACCTGGACTCCTTATGCCCTAAGCTCTCTTCAGATGGGGAGAAGAGGCGATATGCAGTACGTCCGGTATATTGGGGACCATAGCCTATATATATGGTGATGACCCATTAGGGTTCCCATTATTCCGAAATGGGCCATCCTGACATCCACTCATATTGAGCCCATATCACTTAATTAAATAATTACTTAAATAGAAATCTAATTAGCCTTTTTACTGAATTTGATCACTAATCAATTAAGGCTCCGAATTGATAAATAGCTAATATAATTAATAAAGATATTTGCCCACCTAATATTATTGGAATATAATAAAATATTCCAACAATCTCCCACTTGGGCAATACATCGTAATAATTATACATTATTCTTTAGGTGCGCATCTGAATGCTATTTATCTTTAGATTTCAACTTTACAATCTGGTCCGTCTCATACATCAATAATGGGACCATGCGGCTGTCGTCACTAACATATAACGTGACGGAACCTTCGATGACCACCACATCAATGTACTTGATGACATAGATCGATATGGATGAGTGGCATGGAAATTTCATGCAATGTGATCTCTATATCATGTCTATTTCCAACTGGTCTAACTGAAATCCTTAGTGAGATCAAACTGAAGTTTGCAAATTCATTATTTGCACAAATGATACAAAATGAGTTATCATAATAACCTCAAACTTTATTTCAAACTTTAATTCTGCAGAAAACCTTAACCAAATATGTATTTGTATCAATACTAAAGTTAGAACATAACTGAAGAGAGACTCCCACTAATCCAAGACATCCTTAGTGACAACAACCAAATGAATGACCTCAAGTGTCAAGTCTTCGATTAGTGAATTAGCTAGCATAAAATTCATCTCTATATGTTCTATCCTTCAACAACTTATAAACCGATAAACTTCATAAAACAATTGTTGAAGCATTATCTGACTGATTTATGTCACTATATAACTTGAGTTGTCTTTCAAAAAATCTTTTACTTTATGCAACCAGGTGACATAAATACTTACGGTCATTTCTTGAGTTAGGATGTCCATTATATGTAAACATCCAAAGGATCGGAGTCGAACATACTGATGATCTCCAAAATATTATATCTCCGATATCTGAACACAAATTATGTTGTTCTCTATAACAATCCTTATGGTTGCTTCATTTCAACAATTCAAATTTTGAATTGTCCAGGTATCTGCTAAATGGTCTTATTATATACGCTATTTCCGGATGCGTATAATTAAGATCATACTTAAGTTTCTCAAAGCTGAAGCATATAGGAAAGTACTTTATTTTCTAAATTTCCAGATTTTCCTTTGGGCAATTATTGAGACTTTTAAACAGTCTCCTTTATGATTAAAACAATCCCATAGTTTATTGATATAACTCTTTTGTGATAACCAAATGATACATAAAGAATAATCTTTAAGTATCAAATTTCCTAATACAAAAGAGATGTGCCCAAGAACTTTCGTCACTAAACTTTTGTTAGTGATTTCTTGATTTTGCACAACGACCATATATCACTGTTGATTTAATAAAGTAAAATCGACACATTAAACTAACAATATAAATATACTTCCACCGAACCTGTATAATCCACAACTCTCCATAATATACATCTCAAAATCAAATGAGATAATTACCTGATGAGATTTTTGTGGTATCATTAATGAGACAACTTCCTTAACTCATAAATGGATTTCATCTATTTGCAAATCATCTACTTTGTGTCTTTTGACTTAAAGTTTTATGTGATTGCACCGTATTGTTTTTCTTAATGTCGCCATTAAGAAATACTATTTTGGTGTTATTAAGTCATGGACTTTGGATGCTCCTATCACATGTGTTTGAAGAAGGAATACCGTGAAAAATCCGAGAGCTAGTTGAAGGTGGAGTTTTTCATCTTGAAGACGGGAAAGCTTGAAAGGTTTGAGGTATGGTTTTTTTGGTTTGTCTTACGATGTTTGACAAATCATGTGTTTTCTTTTACATGATGTGAGGTATGTTCCTAAACTTTGATGCATGGATAGTTGGTCTATTATTGGTTATGCATTTGTTACTAGTGGTGATTCTCATATGGTTGAGTTGTGAAACTTTGGTTGATTCTTATTAGTGACATAGATTTAGTTGGACTAGTGAAACGAGGTTTACTAGGTGTTGGAACTAAATTGGAATTGTTGGATACTAACAATGACCTGAAGTTTGTTTCAGAGCAGTTTGACAGTTTTGCAGGTTACAAGGTGGGAACATAGTGGAAATACCGATTTGTGACTTTGGTGGAGGAATCTCGGTTTGAGGTGGAGTTTGTTACTAGTTGGACTAGAGGAAGACAAACATTCAACAATGGCTCTTTGCTATCTAATGAGAGGTAGGGAGAAGAGTGGAATTGTTGCACCAAAGTGGTATGACTATGAAGACCTTGTGGGTTATGTTTCAATTGTGGCTGAAGAAGTGCAAAACTTGGAAGATCTTCAGGGAGGCAATTGAAAGCAACAGTGACCAGACTTGGTAACTTGTGAGACTGCTGGAGGTAGTTGGATACAAGGAGAGTTTGATGTTGCAGCTTGTGGAACCACCTAAAATTCCAAGGTTGGTTCGGAGCCAAGCAATACTTCGAGAGGACGAAGGGCACTCCGGGGGTCGTAGGGTGGTGAAGCTTGTTGAGCTATCCAAAAAGGCCGGTGATAGCGGGGCACAAGCGTTACTTCAGGAGGGTACGGAATTAGCTACTCCGGAGTCTGAAGAGGAGGCGGTGAATCTTGTGGGTGCTACCAAACATCCTATGGTAGTGGGAAACAAGATCTTCATGAGGGCGGAAGGCATTCCGAGGGATGAAGGGGAGGTACAGCTTGCGGGAAGCAAGTGGAGGATGGTGCCTATGTCGGGGTTCAAGTGGGACTTGGACTTGGCCGGTGATCTTGAATAGAAGATTCAAGATGGAGAGAGCAACACGATGGTTGATTGGATCACCATCGATTTAAAGGCAAGATGGAGAATTGTTGGATATGCCTTTAAATCTCAAGATTGGAATTCAGAATATTGCAGATTTTGTGAAAAAAATATATTTTTGAAGAATATCTGACTTGGATTGTGTTTGTTTTTAAATATTAGATATATTTAAAATAATAGGAGATTTGGTTTTATTTTAAAAGATTTGTTTTAAAATAATAGGCATATATTTTTCTATAAATAGAGGTTGTTTATTCATAGAAAAAGTGTGAGAGCAAAGAGAGCAAACATGTAAGGGGTTTGTACACCTTGGGTAGACTAGGTCAAATTGAGTCTCTTGGCCACGGGAAGAGATTCGGGATTTTGGGTAGAATTAGGATTAATTCTTGTAACCCAATTGGGATTTCTTGTTAAGTGACTTATTTGATTCTAGTGGAACGGAGAGTTGCTCTCTCCCCCAGACGTAGGTTCATTAACACCGAACTGGGTAAACAATATTATTGTGTTCTTTTTCTTTCGCCGTTATTGTTTGAATTATTGTATCATCGTCTCTATCTCGTTCATTATTTGGTTGCTTGTTACGCTTGCCCCACACATCAGTTTATTATTGGTGTGAGTTATTAGTCGAATTCACAACAGGTGTCCATCTTATGAAACTCCAAAATTATAATAAATTACAAGTGTCTTGACTGTCCTAATAGAGTTTTTACATCCAATGTAATTTCTCTTTCCAGTCAATACTTTAAGACACTTGATGCTTTAGTTTCTTGAAGGTATTGAGTTTGATTCTCATAAATTAATTTCTTGACTTAATTGAGAGGAAGAACACTAATGTCCTTATGAGGATCCAAATTTACTATATAAATAGTAACTATATGAATTAGTTTAGAACCAATTCTTCCTTAATTAATTTTGTTCTTTTACCATATCTCTCCCCCAAACTCAATATCTTCAAGAGATTTTACTGTATGTCTGTACCTGTCTCAAAATGTTCATTAACTTGGGACCAAAATTTATATTTCTCAAAATTTTCAACAATTCAAGATTGTCACAAGTCATAACTGAATTGACTACACTTATATTTAAATTTAAAAGACAAATTGAATCCCTTGTTTTAAAAATAACACTTAAAGAATTTATAACTTTAACACAAAAGGAAATATAACAAAAAATTGATTCACCAAATTTTCTTTTAAATACAAATATTATTAGTAACAACAATCTAACAAATAGTTGAAACATTATCGATCTTCACTGACTTATTTCCCGGCTAGATTGATGTATCTTTCAACAACAATGGATATTTGTCAGTTTTGATCAATTTCCTTATTACTCTTTATTTGCCCTTATCCTTTGAGGTATTTACTTAATGAGCACTATTTTATTTTCTCTTTCTTCAACATTTTCTTCATTGCACACTTTATGAAATGATTCTATTGAAGAATTATTTCTAACTTTATTGGTAAGAACTAATTGTGCAAAGAGAACACTAAATGATATATTTTCGACCTAGTCACCTGATTGTCGAAATCACAACTCTTTAGCAAGATTAAATAGTGACATAATGTGCTCCTGATATTTTCTTTGCTCAATAATCTTAATGAAAAGTCATCTCTCCAACGAGAGCTTGTATTTCGCCTTATTGCTTTACAAGCACTTTAATTTAAGCAAAGAAAATGATGACAAAAAATTATGTCATCTTAAATAACACCTCTAATGTCCCTGGAAATTAAAACTTTATGATCACACGACCTTTGTGATTAGGAGTATACTAACTTTATAAACTTGATTCTCACTTTAAATTTACTGAATTGTGAGAGATTTGAGTTCCTTCATCCTTATCAAAGGTCTAGATCCAAGAACGTAATGTTCTTCTTATATTCCTGAGAGTTAGAATTTTAAGAATTAAAATTCTAACACGATTTTGCAGATACATAAACTATATTAGTTTATAGAGAACAAAAATATACCAATCAAAATACCTAGTGCATCATCAATGTTAATCCCTTAAAGTTAACATCAATTGCTAGTGGTATTTTGTTACAATGATCAAACACTTACAATTAATATTGATAAACAATAGTCCTCATATTGTCACATGTTTACCATCATAGGTGCTAGTGTAATCCACTAAATACCTGCATGGATTCACAATAACACGACTTTATTATACATGTCAATAAGCTATTATAGAGACATGTAAAACTTTATTTGTAAATTAAAAGACTTAAACAAGATACCAAGCGCACCATCAATCCTCAATCTTTGGATTGTAAGAATTAACTGCAAGCGGTACTCTCAATGCGATGATCAAACATTGGTGATAAGTCATGTCAAATAATAGTCACGTTTGCGCATCCTATTATTCACATGGTAAAATAAATTTATAATCACCACACATTTACCATCACAAGTATGTAATTACCCGGTCAAGTTGTGCCTTCCTTGGGGCCGACGACAACTCACATGGACAATTTCACACTACACCTTTTGTAAGTTCAATTGAATTAAATCTATGCAACAGAGGTTACTTTTGCAACATGTTTCAATCAACTCAATCGTCATTACTACACAATTTAATAAATTGAATGTATGTGTATATAATTATTCGGCCAAACTTTGTCTACCTTTTGGCAGATCCAAATAGCTTGCATGAACAATTTTATACACCCTTTTTGTGATTTCAATTGAATTAAATCTAGACAACAGAGGTTACTTTGGCAACATGTTGTATCAACCAACTCAATCAAAATCACCTGGCAATTTATTAAATCAAATGGGAAAAGTCTTAATTTACAAGGTACTACTCACAAAATGTAGGCTGTATTCCTTTATGATGTCCCTTCATAATCATAAGATTAAATGGCATCCCTTAACGTGAGAAGAAATTCTCACCACCAAACTAAAATTGGCATGAAATATAACCAAAGAGTATGACAAAAGAAATTATTGTAGAAACTTAATTCAAACCCCAAAATCATACTATAAACCAAATATTTAATTTCAAATAAAAATTAAATCGGTATATATACCAAAGAATATTCATGCCACAATTGATTCACATATCCCTAATGATTCTTTAAATAAATAATAGAGTGTATTTTCCGAAATCAAAGGAAACAAAAACTGTATATATCTATAATTAAATAAACTAGGAGTAAACCCGTGCGTTGCACGGGCTCGATTAGATCTATACGTTAAACTATTTTTACAAATATAAATTAATAATTATGATAAGTATGTACAATCTTATATAGTTAAATGATGTATATTAATTTAAAATATGATTATATTTAATATTAATGTATGTAAAAAAATAAATTAAAAAAGGTTGTTTAAAAATATGAGATTTTTTTATTCTCATAGTTTTGTTTATATTTTAATGTAATAGATCTTTTATAATAATTTATAAGTTTGAAGGGAAGCATCATATTTTATTATTATAATAGTATAATTGTATAAGATCTTAATTTTCTTTATATGGGTTTCAATTGTTTAGTCACAAGGTACTTCAAAAGACAATTGTAAATCATGGCCAACAAATAGTTATTGTTTAAAGGATCCTTACAAACAAAATTTTACTTTACATGCTTTGCAAACAAAATAAACGATTATTTCACCTATCTTTTCCTCCCAAGAACCAGAATCAAGCAAAAAAATTAATTTGACCCACTGATTTTCCTATATTAGTAACTTGCGCTAAAAGATAATTTTGTCTCTAATATTGCAAATGCACCACACCATTTTGTTGCCGACCACATCAAACATTAGACTTGTAGTATGAATTTTCTACCTGTAACAAAGTTGACTTTCCAAAATACTTACGCAACTTTCTAATTGTTATGCATAATATTATGAGTAAATTATATCTTCAACCAATCAAGAACAAAACATAAATAAAAAATATAAAAAGGAGAGATATTACATTATTTCTTCTATATATCACCTTTTAGACTTCTTTTTTTCTCTAACAATGATTGAGATACAAAAGAATATAATCTGTGATTTGTAAAAAAAAATGAAATCATCTTATTTATAATTGTTATGCATCAAAATTGTATTGATAATATGTAAAAAACTAAGCCCTCAATGGTGTTGTCGTAGTATGAGTAGCTATTGGATCAACTTTATATCGACCTCTCAAACTCAAACTTGAAATAGGACTCTAGCTGCCCTTTTTAGGTTAAAAGTTTCTATAGCAATTTTTTTACAGCAATTAGCAACTGAAATGAAATATCATCTCATTGTCTTCTTTGTTTTTTATAATGTTATTTTGTAACTGAAATTAAACAAAAGCTAAAAATCAGCTAAAGCTAAATTTAATAAAACTATTCTCTACATATATATATGATCTTAAAAATCTTATAAGTTACATATATCATCAATTAGGGAAGCTCAACAATTGCATAACCTTGACTCTAACTCTTCTTGTTGCTAAATTCTCACTAATGGGCTGTTTTTTTTTTTTAATCTATTAATGCATCATTACACATAAATTAATTTAGTAGAGAGCACCATCAATATAATGAAATGTCAAGATAATATTTTTTTAATATATATAAGAAGCTCTCTAAAGCATGCCACATAGGCAAAATGGAGGCCTATAAGCTATCTTGGAGCTTCCTTTTATTAGTAAAAGATAACTATAGAATCTATATTTTTCCGAAGTTTAAAGAATCAAAAACTTGAACTTTGTACATACCAGATTGAATCAAAATATTTTGAGAGTCATAATTAATTGCTATTTACAGGCAAATAATTTTTTGCAAAAATATATACAATAACCAAGTATATATACCAAATCATATCTTTATATACCTTAATTCTCAAAATAAACTTTAAGTACAAAACTAAAGTGAATCAACATAAACAAATCAAATATTTGATTTCAAAATATCTTTAACTTCAAAACAAATCAAATCAGAATCCTTAGTTGCAAATAGCACCTAATCCATGTTGATACCAAACTTTATACCAAACTTTATAAATAACTTAAATCAAAAATTTGGTTTGAAAACTGAAAAACCACAAAATCAAATCCACAATCCTAATCCATGTTTCTTAAGAGATTTTAATCAATGCCAAATAATTAAAATCACAAAATATTTTAGAATTCTTCTTAAACAAAAAAAATTGTCAAACCAAATTAAAAATAATAATTGGCCACTGATTTTGTTCACTTTATTTTCTTCAAACAAATAGACCTGATAAATAAGTGAAACCTTATATATATATGTTATACTGGATTTGCCAAAGGAAAAACCGATTATCAACAAAACTTTGATAACCGAAACAAAATAATACAGTAACTTAGGGATCAATTAAATAGGCCACACACGTATCTGCACACAGGAGGGTCAATTTGAATCCCATAACAAAAAGAATTCCAATCTTATAATAAAGTTTTACAAGACTAGAAAACAGTACCAAATATATTACTTTGTGGGAATTCATTCATAAACCAAAGTGTGGAAAAGACAAGATTCCGTTCCCAAACCGAATGAACATTACTCTAACCTTAATCATGGATTAAAACTTGTTACCACAATGGATTATCAAATCGAAAAGAAAACACCATATAAAAAAGTCTAGGTTTCATATGAAAGAAGAGATCACCGAAGAAAGTAAACCCAAATATGAATATAATTCAAGCAAAATGGCAAATTATCCCAATAAATCAAACATGAAGAACCGCTATGATACCACTTGTTGAAATTAATTGAATATTAATCCTATAAGACATGCTCAACATAACAAAGATTAAATCTATAATCTTACCATAGTGCGGAAGCTTAATAAACATGAGCATGTATATAAAACAGATCTACGACATGTTGATTTATCAAAGATTAATATTAGGAGTACCTGAATAGATGAATCTACGAGACAAACTAACCGTTGGTGTAGTAAGAACGGTACTCCTGAAACATAGAAGAAGAATCGGATAACAAAGCACCCGTTGGCTTGTGGTTCTTCCTCAACCTGGACTCCTTATGCCCTAAGCTCTCTTCAGATGGGGAGAAGAGGCGATATGTAGTACGTCCGGTATATTGGGGACCATAGCCTATATATATGGTGATGACCCATTAGGGTTCCAATTATTCCGAAATGGGCCATCCTGACATCCACTCATATTGAGCCCATATCACTTAATTAAATAATTACTTAAATAGAAATCTAATTAGCCTTTTTACTGAATTTGATCACTAATCAATTAAGGCTCCGAATTGATAAATAACTAATATAATTAATAAAGATATTTGCCCACCTAATATTATTAGAATATAATAAAATATTCCAACATGTTTAAAATGTGACTCAGAAAGTTCCTTTCCAATTAATTTGATAATGAGAGTTCAAACGTTTGTATTTTTCTATTGAAAAAAAGGTGTAAGAAAGTGTTTTTAGAAGCTGGCAAATTTTGTCTTTAACTTGCCTAATTCAACAACGGATACGTAGTACGACTTTGGTACACCTCATATCACACTAATTATTCATTTAGAGGATTTCAATTTGCAGCTAATTAGAATTAAAAAAAAGTTAAGTTTTGTAAAAAAAAATCAAAAATGCTAAATCAACATAGAGTAAACAATGTATGAAAATACAATTTTCGTATTTATAATATTTTTCTTCTCCTCGGATTCCTTTAGAGCATCTCAAATGGTCCAATTGTTCTACAAAATAAATGTATTGGACAAAACAACACATGACAATACAAGACAGAACAGCACATGACTTACGTTTAAGATATTGAACAAGTTTTGTGTTGTACGATGTTTGGTGGACAAAATTTTATTTTGGTATTTTAGACAACTTGTACATAGGGCAAAAAAAGTTGTCCCGTGGTTCAGTGGGGGACAATAATTTCAGTTTTTGTCCTGTCTTTAGCCCCCTTGTTTGTCCAGTACCAGAAACAGTTTTAAAATCAAAATAGTACAGCTGAAGTTATTCTGTCCTGTCCCTTATTTTTTAGTAGATCAAATACACCCAAAAAGTCACTTATATTGAATGGATTTTAATATTTTATACTATGTTGAATTTTTTGTGTGTGAATAACACATCTAAATTACTCCCTCCGCGTAATATTATTAGGCCAAAAGATTTTGAAATCAAAATATAGTTGTAGTTCCACTTACTTAAGAAAAAGAATAAATTTTGATTCCTTTTTCAATTAAAATTTCACATATATATGAATAAAGGGCAAGAATATCCAACCAATATATATGTATGTCTATCTAAAATATTTTTATTAAAATAACCCCTTGCGTAAAATACATATATATGAGGATTATTAATCGTTCTTTGTTTTGGATTGAAATATTCCTTGCAGTCCTTTAATTTAATTAGATCGTAAAAAAGTTAGCATATATATATATATATAGTTGCTTATACATTATACTTATACAAGCAACATGTGCTAATATTAACATAAGAAGAATTATTGTAAAAATAAATAAGAAGAATCTTTTACTAATTTATTTACTAATAAAAGGAAGCTCCTACATAGCTCCTAGGTCTCCATTGTGATGATGTGGCATATTGCCTATGTGGCACCTCCTAGAGAAGTTGTTCATTTCTATTTAAACATTGCTCCCACCAACTATTTAGCTTCCTATGCAATTTATGCAAGAAAAAAAACAGTTTTTCTAATTTTATTATCTCTTAACTTTTAGTTTTTAAGCTACACCAAATTAATTTAATATGTAATTATACATGAATATATATATATATATATATATATATATATATATATATATATAAATCTCTATTAAGAATAGAAATACATGTTTCTATATTATTTATCTTAACTTTACACTATATTTTAACAATTTAATTGAGACAAAAGTGAATTGACATAATTTTTTCATTCTATTGTTATGTAGTTATAAAATTTATCTTTATCTTTTTTATATTATAATAAAGGAAGTTTAGGTTATTCCTAAGCCTCCATCTATGTGGCATGTTTTAGAGAAGTTTTTCATCTCTATCTAAATATTATCTCACAACAAATAGTGTATTAATGCAATTTAAAGGTAAAATAGAAAGGGAAAACAAAGACATTGGTTATAAATAGATTAAAAATTTAATCTTAAGTTAAAAAACTCTTCATGTCTTCTTTTGCCATTGGTGCCATGTAATAGATTAATTGCATCAATTAAACATTTTAGTGAAAGTTTTGAAAATGTAACAGCAACTTCCATATGAAAAGTTAGAGTTAAGGTTAAGCAATTGTTGAGATTCCTTAATTGGTTACATTTGGAAGATCATATATAAGTAGAGAGCACATTTGTGTTTTCCATTGAACATTTTTGTTGTTGCAAATTTGCTTTCAATTTTGATGCATACGTGCATAACAACTATAAATAAGTTGATTTAATTTTATTTTTTTTGTGTTTGTAGATCACAAATTATGCTTTTGTATCTTGATCATCGTTGGAGAAAATTTCTGGGAGGTGATAATGTGCTATATTTCTTCTTTTTTATTGTTATTTATGTTTGGTTCTTGAGAGGTTGAAGAGATAATTTACTTAAAATTTTAATTTGTAATGTAATGATTTTATACTATTATGATGATCTAATTCGATTGTTTCTTTTGTAGGTATTGATCGTGCATATCTATTGCCAACATGAAATATTGGTTGTTGAGAGTTTTAGTATGTGGTATCTACTTTAAGGTCATTTCTTATAAATATGTGTGGTACTAAATTCTTAATAGATAATTTTTACTAAAGTATATGTGTGTATTAAATTTTTAATAGATAATTTTTCAGAGATTCATGTTAAACATAATGTGAAGTTTTCTTTTTCCATGTGAAACACAATTTTTTAAGAGTCATTTTTCTATATATATATATATATATTACTTTAGTAGTTTTTTACTTTTTGCAATTGGCCTTCTTTTGTTGGTGGAATATCAAAGGTTATTCCTTATATGCCTTAATTTATCATTTCATTACTAAGGAATTCCAATAATTTGATAGATAAAGAGCACATAACATGCAACAAAAAGTAAATTTATTTATAAATCTTTTGCTACCATTTTTTTTGGATATATCAAGCATGTTATAAGAGTTAGAGTATTCCTTCTATTCTCTTTAATAACATTTTCTGACAATCAAAAATTAAATAAAGGTATCATAAATCTTTATAGAAAATATAGCAAATATTAATCTATATTTTTTTAGTACTACTTTATAAATAAGTTAAGTACTACTCTAAAGAGTATTGTTTCTTAAAATTAATTAGGTTGGTAAAGAAACTAAAACACTACAAGTAAATATTATTAAATATGAGAGACAAGGACAACCAAACAAATTGTGAGGACATAAACTCAACCAAAAAAAAGCAAACAAAAAAAAGAATTAAGCAAATAAAAAAAAAGATAAAAACCAAATAACAAACTAAAAATCTAAATCAATAAAGTTGGGACATCAAATGAAGGTTTAAGAGGAAATTGTGAAATATATCAATTTTTAAGTAGTTGAGTTATTTGGTAAGTAATTTAAAAAAAATGGGATCAAATGATAAAAAAAAGGCGGAGCCATTGTATCGTATATAAATTAACTTTCTCCGAACATGAATTTCATTTTCATTATATGAGAGACAAGAACAAACAAAAAATTTGAGAGCACATAAACCCAACCAAGAAAAAGAAAAGCCAATAAAAAAATTAAGCAAATAAAAAAGAAGGTAAACCAAATAACAAACTAAAAAAATATGAACCAATAAAAGTTGAGATAAAATTCACCAAATGAAGGTTTAAGTGGAAATTGTGAAATAAGTCAATATTTTTATTGCCATTAAATGTAAGAGACCTTAATTTGCATAAAAGAGAAGTAGTTGAGTTATTTCGTGCGTAATTTCTAAAAATGGGATCAAATGATGAAAAAGGCAAAGCCATCATATATATATATATGAATTAACATTTCTCATGACATGATGAATCGTAAATTCTTCTACTTTATAAACTTAATTTATTTACCTAGGCCAAAGAACTAAACCTAAGTTCAAACATTTGGAAGATGATATTTGAGTTGTTGTAAAAAAATTTTAAATATAAGTGTTTTAAATCGCATAGATGAGAGTAATCAATTATGCTATTTCGTATGAAATTTTCAAACGAGATCAAGTTATGATAATGACATGATCACCACCATATAGGAATTACATTTTATAACGAAAGCTTATTGAAAAGAATAAGAGATACACAAATAAAAACTTATGAAAAAGATAAAATTACAAGATATGAATCACAATCTATAAACCAACCTAAAATTTAGGATAAAATTCAACCAAATGAAAGTTTGAGAGGAAACTCAAGTTAATATATTATCATAAAAATTGCATTTTTTTTTTTATAAATAATGAAGGTCTACCTAGCAACATTTTAAGTTTATTTTCTCATGGAATATACCAAAAATAAAAAGCAAATTAAAGTGCCTTGTGATTATATGTACAATTGCAACTCATATAAACAAAACTAAGATCTTATACAATTGCATTATTAAAATAAAATATGATGCATCCTTTCAAATTTATTAAATATTATAAGACTTCTATTACAAACTATATTGTTTGTTCTTAAACCTCCTTTTTGGAAAAAAAATATATAAACAAATCTATGATATAAGTCAATAAAAAATCTCATATTTCTAAACAGCTTTATATTTTTATTTTTATACCTACATTAATATTAAATAAAATCATATTTTAAAACAGTATTTAACATTTAACTTATATGTAATTATAATTATCACAATTATTATTTTTTATTTGTAAAAAAAATTTAAATATATTCTAATCGAACCCGTGCAACGCACGGGTTTATCACTAGTGATTGTGTAAAAGAATGGTCCATTAAAAAACACAAGAGGAATAGATTTCGAAGGAGAATCAGATAGAAATTAAATTATGCTACTTTGTTGCATGTTTGGAGTAAGAAAAGGTTGTGAAACAGTGAAGTCAAATCTAATTGGTTTTGCTGGATAGTGTTAGTGGTAACTGGAGATTAATCGGTTATTCAAGCCTTTCCAAGGCAGGACTTGAAGTTATTATCAAGTGTGTCCTTCAATCCATCCCAACTTATTTTATGAGCATATTCATTATTCCCTCTTCTCTTTGTGATGAAATAGAAAAGATAATGAATTCATTCTGGTGGAGACACTCAGGGACTAATAATAAAGGTATTCACTGGTTGTTGTGGGAAAAACTCTCTATGCATAAAACTGATATTCTCATTGCTATGTTAGGAAAACAAGGATGGCGTGTGATGAATAACCAAAATATTCTCATTGCTAAACTTTTTAAAGCTAGATATTTTTCTCAGTGATTTTCTTGAATCAAAATTGGGACACAATCCTAGTTTTGTTTGGAGAAGCCTTTGTAATTCTAAATTTATCCTTAGAGCTGGCAGTAGGTGGAGAATAGGAGACGGCATGAATATTCCATTATTGAATGAAAATTGGATGACCGGTGCTTCTTGCTTAACATCACAACAGTCTAGTATGAATATTGTTGATAATTTAATGGTGTCTGATATTATTTCTCATGAACACAAATGCTGGAATTTACCTTTAATCAATTCAATTGTTGAGCCTCATAGTGCAGCGAAAATTCTAAAAACTCCACTTTATTCGTTAGTTGCGGAGGATAAAAGAATTTGGCGCGGTGAACAGAATGGAGAATACTCAGTTCGAAGTGCTTACAGGCTTTGTACTCAGGAACTCATTGACACGTCTCATCTTCGAGTTAATGAAGCGTGGAATCTGATATGGAAAATTAAAATCCCAGCTAAGGTAAAGAACCTCATATGGCGGATATGTAGAAGATGTATACCAACACGCGTCAGACTTCGTGATAGAGGAGTTAATTGTAGCATTGACTGTGTATTATGTAATGCTCATGATGAAGACAACAAACATCTATTATTTAGTTGTCCGAGCAGTTTGAATATTTGGAGTATGAGTACAATTTTCCCTGTTGTTTATGCTGCTATCAGCAATGCCTCAGATGCTACTGCCTTAATATTCCAGTTGTTACTGTTGAGTCTTTGGTGTTGGCTGCATTTTTGGTAAAATAAACTCTGTAGCAGGATGTTGGATCCGATGCCTCAAGCATTGCGTAGAGCATTGTAGCGTCTCACTGGAAGTATTACTTGCGCGCCAAGCATGCGCGTTTTCTATTTATGGAATTTATATTTCTCTCTCATGAATCATATCTTGTGCGTAAAGAAAGACTTTATTTTCTAAACAAATCTTTTGTTTAGAGATTGGTTCATAAATTATTGTGAAGATTTATTTTCAAAACATATCTAATCTTTTAAAGATATGGTTTAATTTTATTTTGTGAGTTGGATGTTATTTTGGTTCAGATCTTCTTTAGCCCATGTCACCAGCTATATATATGAGGAAGAAGCTAAACCTAATTTATGATTGTTCACGCCGTCTTATGTTTTTGTCTAAGAAATTAGGTTTTGCGTGTGTGTTAATTTTGTGAACCTTTCTTGTGTCATCTTGATGCAAGCTTAGGACGTGTTCTTGAGTTGTAACTGTGTGATCCTTCTCCTAAGCTTTGAAGCACGGAGTTAGGACTTTTGGTGATTTAACACTCTAAGCCTTTAGGTACGAGTGTGTAGTTTTTAGGAGTGTGTCTCCAAAACTTGTTTTATCTTTGTGTATTAAAATCCTTGCTGTCTTGTAAGGTTGTAGGGGAGTGAGATGGGATCTCATATCTAGGAGTTCCTAGGTAGAAGAGTCATTGGTAGGGCCTAGGTTATAAGTTGTAAACGGGGCGTTTGCTGGTAACTTAGAACTAGGACTATTATAGTGATATTCCTTCCTGGATTGGTATCCCCCAGACGTAGGTTGCTGTTTGCGCCGAACTGGGTTAACAAATAACTTGTCTCTTTTATTTGTTTTCTTTTATACTTGTTTTAAATTATTACGCGCTAGGCCGGACACAATGTTAGAGCATCGGGTAGAGCATCGTGCATAGCGTGCCAGGAATTTCAATTGGCATCAGAGCAGGCACCCTGCCTGTTTTCTAGGGTGAGATTCAGGACCTGAAATCTCTGGCATTATGGAAAAAGAAGGAGGATACATGAACAGGCCACCTTTGCTCAATGGATCCGCTAACTATGATTCTTGGAAATCCAAAATGACTGCTTTCCTGAGATCTATTGATAGCAAAGTTTGGAAGGTTGTTTTGACTGGATGGGAACATCCCACATATGCTAGCAAGGAAGGTACCTCAACGGGGGTGATGAAACCTGAAGTAGAATGGAGTACAGAAGAGGAAGCTGCAGCCCACCATAATCACAAGGCCATTTATGCTCTGTTTAATGGAGTAGACACTAGTGTTTTCAAACTCATAAAAAATTGTGTGTCAGCTAAAGATGCGTGGGAGATATTGCAAAAGTGCTATGAAGGCACCACCAAAGTGAAACAGTCTAAAATTCAACACCTCACATCCAAGTTCGAAGCTCTAAGAATGAAAGATGATGAGAGTATTCAAGATTTTCACTTGAGCCTTTTGGACATTGCTAATTCCTTTGAAGCCCTAGGGGAAAAAATGTCTGATGAGAAATTGTCAAGGAAACTCCTTAGATCCTTTCCCAAAAGGTTTGACATGAAGGTAACGGCAATTGAGGAAGCACATGACATCTCCACTATGAAGATGGATGAACTTGTTGGGTCTCTCCAAACTTTTGAAATTGTTTTGGATGAACGTGGTGACAAGAAAAACAAAAGCATTGCCTTTGTTTCAAACACTGATGAGGGTAATGATCAAACTGAGGATGAAGAGGAAGATAGCATAGCAGATGCAATTGCCATGCTTGGTAAACAATTCAACAAAGTGCTGAAAAGAGTTGATCGCAAGAATCGACAGAATGGGCAGAGCATCCGATTCGACATCAACAAACAACAGAATAATCTGAAGAAGACCAAGCCTGAAGAAAAGAGCAATCAAAGTAAGGGTGTTCAGTGTCATGAGTGTGAAGGTTATGGACACATAAGGTCAGAATGTGGAACATATCAGAAAAGACAGAAGAAATGACTAACTGTTTCTTGGTCAGATGAAGACACTGATGGAGAAAGTGAATCAGCAAGACATGCGACTGCCTTTACTGGAACATGTGTTAGTGTTGCTGATCGGGAATCTGATGAAGATGAGGATGTATCTTATGAGGAACTTGCCAGTACCTATAAAGAACTGGTCACCAGATATGAGGAGATGTGTAGGATTCTTGAGAAGCAAAAGAAGACCATAACCAAACTTCAAGCTGAAGTAAATATCCAGGTTCAAAAAGCTACTCAAGCTGAAGAAAAGGTCATCCAAGTAAATTCTCAAATGGATGATCTAAGGAAACGTGTAAGTCAGTTGAACTCAGGAGCAGATCTTCTTGAAGAAATTCTGGATAATGTGCCAAGTGGGAAGCTTGTTGGATACAACTACTCAAGTCTGAATCAGTACCAACAGGACCCTGAAACCAAGTTCACATCAGGAGAAAATGTCATTGATCCTTGTACTGGAAAGGTAATGCTGGAGCATCAGACTCGACATTCTAAAGCCTACCCAGTTCCAAAGTTTGCCCTTGATTCCAAATCCTCTGTCCATCAAAGACCAAGATCTGTTGTTCATCAAAGGCCTAAAAATCAAAGGAGATATCGTAGGTGGGTGTGTCACCATTGTGGAAAAAGAGGACACATTAGACCTTTTTGCTACAAGTTATATGGATACCCCAACCAGGAGGCTCAACCAAATGTGGTACAGGAAGAGAATGTTATTAAGAAGGAATGGAGACCTAAAGAAGAAAATGTTGGATTGCCTAAAGAAGAAAATGTTGGGTTAATTGCTCACACATCCCTAAGAGCTTCTTCTAGGGAAGATTGGTATTTTGATAGCGGGTGCTCTAGACATATGACTGGTGAAGAGAAGTATCTCATAAATGTAAGATCTTATAAGGCCAGCTTTGTAACTTTTGGAGATGGTGCAAAAGGAGAAATAATAGGAATTGGGGATCTGATCAGCCATGGATTGCCCAACCTTGAGAATGTACTTTTGGTTAAAGGCCTCACAGCAAATCTGATTAGCATTAGCCAGCTGTGTGATCAAGGCATGAAAGTCAACTTCACTAAATCTGAATGTCTTGTCAATAATGAAGAAGGACAACTGATGCTGAAAGGCACTAGATCTAAAGACAACTGTTACTTGTGGATCCCTCAGGAAGAAGCTCTAACATCCACTTGTCTTGTTTCCAAAGAAGATGAAGTGCAACTGTGGCACCAGAAGTTAGGTCATCTTAATCTGAAAGGGATGAAGAAAGCAATGACAGCTGAAGCTATTAGAGGACTACCCAAGCTCAAGATTGGTGAAGGGCATGTATGTGGAGAATGTCAAATTGGGAAACAAACCAGGATGTCGCATCCAATGTTGGAGCATCAGACAACATCTAAGGTTCTTGAATTGTTACACATGGATCTCATGGGACCCATGCAGGTGGAAAGTTTGGGAGGTAAGAGGTATGCTTTCGTGGTTGTTGATGACTATTCCAGATACACATGGGTAAATTTTGTCAGGGAGAAGTCAGATACTTTTGATGTGTTCAAGGAGCTGTGCATTCAACTTCAAAGAGAGAAAGGAAGTAATGTTGTTAGAATCAGAAGTGACCATGGAAGAGAATTTGAGAACTCGAAATTCAACGAATTCTGCTCCACTGAAGGGATCAAGCATGAGTACTCGTCTCCTATAACCCCACAACAGAATGGTGTGGTTGAAAGGAAGAACAGAACCATCCAAGAATCAGCTAGAGTTATGCTTCATGCCAAAAGCATTCCATATCACTTCTGGGCTGAAGCCATGAACACTGCTTGCTACATACACAACAGAGTTACTCTAAGAAAAGGTACTTCTTCTACTTTATATGAATTATGGAAAGAAAGGAAGCCAACTGTTAAACACTTTCATGTTTTTGGGAGTAAGTGCTACATTCTAGCTGATAGAGAACAAAGAAGGAAACTTGACCCTAAAAGTGATGAGGGAATCTTCCTTGGATACTCTACAAACAGTAGAGCATACAAAGTTTACAACTCCAAGACTCAAGTTGTGATGGAATCTGTGAATGTTGTTGTAAAAGACACTCCTTTAGAGAAGAATGATGACGTTGATCAAGGTGCACCCGTTATTGACAATGTTGAACAAGATGTTGGAGCATTAGAACATCCCAGCAAAGAAAAATCTGATGAAAAGACTCTTGAAGAAGATGCTGAGACAAGTAATGAACCTCAAATCCAAAACAAAGGTCCCTCAGTTCGTGTTCAGAAAAATCATCCCAAAGATCTCATTATTGGGAATCCTGAACAAGGAATAACCACTAGGAGGACAAATGATGTAATTGCAAACTCTTGCTTTGTATCTATGTTCGAGCCAAAGAATATCAAAGAAGCTCTCACTGATGAAGCTTGGATTGAGGCTATGCAAGAGGAACTAAACCAATTCGAGAGAAGTGAAGTGTGGGACTTAGTTCCAAGGCCTGAAGATGTGAATGTAATTGGAACCAAATGGGTGTATAAAAACAAGTCAGATGAGAATGGTACCATTACCAGAAATAAAGCAAGGCTTGTGGCACAAGGGTATACCCAGATTGAAGGGCTTGACTTTGATGAGACTTTTGCACCTGTGGCCAGACTAGAATCCATCAGATTGCTTCTAGGAGTGGCTTGCATTCTCAAGTTCAAACTATACCAAATGGACGTGAAGAGTGCATTTCTAAATGGATACCTACAGGAAGAGGTGTATGTTGAGCAACCTAAAGGGTTTGTGGACCCAGAACATCCTAACTATGTCTACAAGTTGAAGAAAGCCTTGTATGGTCTAAAACAGGCACCTAGGGCATGGTATGAAAGGTTGACTCAATTCTTGGAAGAGCAAGGATACAGAAAGGGAGGATCAGACAAAACTCTGTTTGTGAAAGAAGAAAGAGGAAAGTTTATAATAGCTCAAATCTATGTTGATGACATCGTGTTTGGTGGAATGTCGAACACTATGGTCCAACATTTCGTCCAGCAAATGCAGTCAGAGTTTGAGATGAGTCTTGTTGGAGAATTGACTTACTTTCTTGGTCTTCAAATCAAACAAATGGAAGACACCATCTTTATATCCCAGAGCAAGTATGCTAGAAACATCATCAAGAAATTTGGGATGGACAATGCTGCACACAAGAGAACACCAGCACCTACTCATTTGAAACTCACCAAAGATGAGAAGGGAATAAGTGTGGATCAAAGTCTCTACAGAAGTATGATTGGAAGCTTGTTGTACTTGACTGCAAGTAGACCTGACATCACTTATGCTGTGGGAGTGTGTGCTAGATATCAGGCAGATCCGAAGGTAAGTCATATGACTCAAGTTAAGAGAATCTTGAAATATGTGAATGGAACTAGTGATTATGGGATAATGTATTCCCATTGTGAAGATTCTACTCTATATGGATATTGTGATGCTGATTGGGCTGGAAGTGCAGATGATAGAAAAAGTACTTCAGGAGGATGTTTCTTTTTGGGCACTAATCTAATATCTTGGTTTAGTAAAAAGCAGAATTGTGTGGCACTATCTACTGCTGAGGCAGAATACATAGCAGCTGGGAGTAGCTGCTCACAACTGGTGTGGATGAAACAAATGCTGAAGGAATACAATGTTGAACCGAATGCTCTACCATTGTACTGTGACAACATGAGAGCCATAAACATCTCAAAGAATCCGGTTCAGCATAGCAAGACAAAGCATATTGACATCCGCCATCACTACATAAGAGATCTTGTTGAGAATAAGGTTGTAACTCTGGAACATGTAGGCACAAAGGAACAAGTTGCAGATATTTTCACTAAGGCACTAGATGCAGTTCAATTTGAGAAGTTGAGGGGCAAGTTAGGAATTTGCCTCTATGAAGAGTTATAGTAGTTAATGAGCTTGAGGCGTGCAACTGTCAGTTTTTTCTTCTCCAACCTATGTTTGCACGCTATCCTAGGAGAATCAGATCAAATTTTTTCTTCTCATTACATGTGGTATATGCTATCATATGTCTTATCCTCAACTGTGTGTTATCTGTATGTTTGCATTTGTCTACTGATTCCTGATCGTTCTGATGTTGGTAGTTGTAGATCAGTTGTAGCATGTTTGCCTATAGAAGCATGCGTATGTTATGATGGTTACACATGGCTTGTCTGCCCCATGTGCATTTGCAGTTGTGGTATGGTTGCATATAGCCTGTCTGGCCTATGTGCATGAGATTGAGTAGTGAGGGGATGAGTAACTCTTGTGGTAGTTGGTGGTGATTATTACTATTCTTGTATGTGCTCCTTATGTGCGAGAATCTATTTTTCTCTGTATGATGGTAGTGAGGGGGAGCTGGTGAGTTATGTATCCCGTCTGTTGGTGTGCATTAAAGTCATGTACTTCTGTACTCTCTGCTGGTGCGTATTTGTCAAATTTGTGGCCAAAAGGAGGAGTAAATGTGTTGATTAATTTGTTGGTTTGGTTACCTGCTCTTGTTTCTGGTATGTGCTTCTGATATGTGTTGTGACTGAGAACTGTGTCTGTTCTGGTATGTGTGCTTTGGTGTGTGGCTGTGTATGTTCTGAGATATGCAGGTGTTTAGGTGGAGCTGAGTTGTGTTATGCAGGGGGAGATGTTGGATACAATGCTCCAACATCCTATGCATGTGTGCAGAGGGAGCAGTTGTGTGAAATGTTGAAGCATTCTATTCCACATCCTATCAATGTTTATCTTCCTGACCATTTAAGGCGAAGTAGTTATTTTGTGTTCCGCTGTTGCATGCCTTTCTGATAATCTTAAAAGATACATCTTATTCGTCTCTACTGTTGACCATGAAGGATTAGTATGGTAACTGTTTTGAAGGATAGCCTCTACTGATCTTTATGCTTGTGTGTTTATGTTGAGAAAAAGAAACGTAGTTGAAGTATCTCTTTAAGTAAAATCTGTATGGTCATAATTTGTTTTAGCCAAAAATTTGCCAAAGGGGGAGTTTGTTGAGTCTTTGGTGTTGGCTGCATTTTTGGTAAAATAAACTCTGTAGCAGGATGTTGGATCCGATACCTCAAGCATTGCGTAGAGCATTGTAGCGTCTCACTGGAAGTATTACTTGCGCGCCAAGCATGCGCGTTTTCTATTTATGGAATTTATATTTCTCTCTCATGAATCATATCTTGTGCGTAAAGAAAGACTTTATTTTCTAAACAAATCTTTTGTTTAGAGATTGGTTCAGAAATTATTGTGAAGATTTATTTTCAAAACATATCTAATCTTTTAAAGATATGGTTTAATTTTATTTTGTGAGTTGGATGTTATTTTGGTTCAGATCTTCTTTAGCCCATGTCACCAGCTATATATATGAGGAAGGAGCTAAACCTAATTTATGATTGTTCACGCCGTCTTGTGTTTTTGTCTAAGAAATTAGGTTTTGCGTGTGTGTTAATTTTGTGAGCCTTTCTTGTGTCACCTTGATGCAAGCTTAGGACGTGTTCTTGAGTTGTAACTGTGTGATCCTTCTCCTAAGCTTTGAAGCACGGAGTTAGGACTTTTGGTGATTTAACACTCTAAGCCTTTAGGTACGAGTGTGTAGTTTTTAGGAGTGTGTCTCCAAAACTTGTTTTATCTTTGTGTATTAAAATCCTTGCTGTCTTGTAAGGTTCTAGGGGAGTGAGATGGGATCTCATATCTAGGAGTTCCTAGGTAGAAGAGTCATTGGTAGGGCCTAGGTTATAAGTTGTAAACGGGGCGTTTGCTGGTAACTTAGAACTAGGACTATTATAGTGATATTCCTTCCTGGATTGGTATCCCCCAGACGTAGGTTGCTGTTTGTGCCGAACTGGGTTAACAAATAACTTGTCTCTTTTATTTGTTTTCTTTTATACTTGTTTTAAATTATTACGCGCTAGGCCGGACACAGTGTTAGAGCATCGGGTAGAGCATCGTGCATAGCGTGCCAGGAATTTCAGTTACATTGTCTCACAACTAAGGAGTCATCCACATTTGCTTGCATACTTTGGAGTATATGGAAACAAAGGAATAATAAACTGTAAAATAATATAATTGATGCTCAAAACTTTGTGTATATGAGAGCTATTACTTTATTGCAGGACTGAAAACTAGCTCATGAGACTACATGAGCCTTTGTTCCTTCAAATCAGAATTCTTTGCAAGTTATAAAATGGACCAAGCCTGCCACAGGACGCTTTAAATGTAATATAGATGCTTCTTTCTCATCTCAATATAATAAAGTGGGAATTGGCATGTGCATTAGAGACGAGCTTGGAGCCTTTGTTTTGGCTAGGTATGACCAATTTACTCCTGTGTGTGCGGTTCATATTGGAGAAGCTCTTGGCTTACTCTCTGATCTTACTTGGGTTCATGAGTTAAACTTGGGACCGGTTGATTTTGAGCTTGATTCAAAGAAAGTAGTAGACAGGTTACATGCAAGTACACATGATGCTACTGAATTCGGTGATATAATCACGCATTGTAAGAGTCTTTTTTCCCAATTTTATAATAACTCTCGTGTTGAGTTTGTTAGGCGACAAACAAATGAGGTTGCTCATAGTTTAACTAAGGCAGCCACATATTTAGCTAGTCCCCAAATTTTGGTTGATATACCACATTGTACTGAACACATTCTGATTAATGAAATGCTATAAATGTAAGAATTGAATCCCTTGCTTTCATTGATCTGATTATGCAATAATATACAAGCGTCTATATCTATATTTGGAAGCTATAATAATATACATTTATTCTAATAAATACAGAGATTAATGCTAACAGTCAACACTTGCATATTCTGATATTCTAATACTCCCCCGCAGTCAAAACGGGAGGTGGTCGGACGTTGAGGCTGTCTCGAAAATCTTGAAAAAGTATGAGAGGAAGACCCTTGGTGAAAATATCCGCAATTTGATGTTTGGAGGGAACATGTAGGACCCGGACTTGACCGCGTGCAACCTTTTCACGAACGAAATGAATATCCATCTCAATGTGTTTCGTTCGTTGATGCTGAACCGGATTTCCCGAGAGATAGATGGCGGTGACGTTGTCACAATAAACCATTGTGGCCTTATGAATGGGACATTGGAACTCTAGTAGAAGGTTTCGTAACCAGCAGGATTCAGAGACCACATTAGCAGCACCACGGTATTCTGCTTCGGCACTGGATCAAGATAGCGTGGGTTGTCGTTTAGACGACCAAAAGAGTAGGTTGTCACCAAGGAACACACAGTAACCGGAGGTCGATCGTCTAGTGTCGGGACATCCACCCCAATCTGCATCCGTATATGATAGTAAGGTAGTAGTGGAAGATGGATAAAGATGTAGACCATAGTATCTTGTACCCTGAATGTATCGCAGTATCCGGCGGAGAGCATGCATGTGTGTATTCATTGGATTATGCATAAAAAGACAAATTTGTTGTACCGCGTATGAGATACTCCCTCCGGCCTTAATTATAAGCAAAAGTCTTCAAAAAAGTCTATCCTTAAATATAAGCAAAAGTTAACAAATTCAACTCTATTTAATACCTTTATTCCAAAAATACCCTTCTTTTCAAATTCTACTACCAACTTTAAATACTCAAATCAAATAAACATTTCATTGGGTCTCACAAATTCCAAGGTTTAATCTCACACGTAATACTCCCACTACTCCCACTGTACAGTACTAGTATGGCTTTCTTCTTCTTCTTCTTGGTGCCACCGTACGCAACACCATTTGATTCTTTTCTTTTTCTTTATTTTTCATTGTTTCTACTAATTGTTTAAACGTTAATTATTCACTCTAGATTCAAGATCTTGTAGTATTTTATTTTGAAAAAATTAAAAACTCATGTAATTTTTTTCACCAATAAAAAAAAGAAACTCAAGTAATTTTGAACATTAATTATCCTTAAATTTTTTTCACCAATAAAAAAAGACGAACTAATTAAAATAACTCAAGTAACTCAACTTTTTTTTTTCATTTTCACAATAGATAAATTGGGGACTTTTTATTCTTTTCATTTCTCATTATTATAAATTTGACTAAAATCAATGTCAAAACAAGAAGCATTTTTCCACACATTTAACTATAGATAAATTGGTGATTTTTTTAGTAAAATAAAAATGGTGATTTTTAAACAAATTATGGTGTTGAATGTTGATTTATAGACTTGGATTTATTTATTATAGAAAGATTGAGGAGGAAAACTAAAACTGAAACCAAATTTTCGTTTCAATTATTTATGTGAGGAATATGTAAAATTTGTGAATAGAGAAACTCTAGTACTTTCTCTGTCTTGGTAGTAAACAAATGTGGGTCCTGTAGCTGGAAATTGGGTACCGTGTGACTTTTCATCAAGCTGAGGTTATTTTGGTCCATATCCCTTGATTTTTACATAAAGCAAGAATTTATTGGTATGTGTGAAACTACAAAAAATTGCTTATAAATCCGGATGGAGGGAGTATCTGGTCGTGTGAATGTCAGATATTGGAGAGCACCTGCAAGGCTGCGGTATAAGGATGGATCTTCGTATGGAACACTATGTGTAGCACTCATCTTTGATTTGGTATCACCAGGAGTTGGGCAGGATTTGCAGGAGGACATACCAGCTCGGGAGAGGATGCTTTCAGCATATTTCTTTTGTGAGAGAAATAAGCCTTCTTTGTGACGAGTAACTCCAATACCTAAGAAGTAGCTGAGGTGTCCTAAGTCCTTCATAACAAACTCGGAGCTGAGGAGAGAGATGATAGACTGTCTCAAAGTAGCAGATGATGTAGTGAGAATAATGTCATAGACATATAAGAGGAGGTAAGCTATGTGATTGTCTTTCTTATAGATGAACAGGGAGTTATCACACTTGCTTTGGGAGAAACCAATGGATGATGCATAGTCAGCAAACCTTTTGTACCACACTCTCGGAGCTTGTTTGAGCCCATATAGTGATTTACGGAGTCAGCATACATGATTCGGGTGTTTAGGATCTCGGAATCCTAATGGTTGATACATGTATACTGTTTCTTTTAGTTCACCATGGAGTAAAGCGTTCTTGACATCTAGCTGATGGATGTCCCAAGAGTTGGAAAGAGCTATACTAAGAACTGTGCGAATGGTAGCCGGTTTGACAACTGGGCTAAAAGTTTCTCCACAATCAATGCCAACCTGTTGACCTGCACCATCACCTACAAGTCTGGCTTTATGCCGCTCAAAAGAACCGTCTGATTTTTCTTTATGTCTAAAAATCCACATAGATCGAATAACATTAACATCAGGTGGTCGTGGTACTAAGTCCCACGTCTCATTTTTAATTAAAGCATCATATTCATCATGCATGGCCATTTTCCAATTTGGGTCTTTAAGAGCAGACACGAGATTCCTAGGGAGAGGAGATTTGGAGGATGAAGTGTGTAGTCCATAGTATTTTTTGTTGGGTTTAAAAATACCATGTTGACTTCTGGTAACAGGTTTTGTGTCAATTGGGGACGTGAGTTGGAAAATGGGAGGAAGGTGATTGGCACGTGTATTGTGGGATTGTGTAGGTGGTGTGGATGATGAGGGGGCATTTAGCACGGGACTTGGGTGGTTTTGAGTGGGGGGTGAATGTGGAGGTGATGGAGGGACTGGTGGAGGTGTGTTTGTTGATGGGCTTTGTGGACGATTAGATTGGTCATGGTTTATGAGATGTGAGATTAGATAAGGTGACAATTCATTGTCTAAGAATGTATAAGTGGTGGATTGGGGGGTGTGCAACTTGGCATAAGGAAAAGTTGACTCAACAAATAAAACATGACGACACATGATAAATTTGTTTGTTGTCAAATTGAGACATTTATACCCACGATGATTTGAGGGATACCCAAGAAACACACAAGGCGTAGAGCGAGGTTGGAGTTTGTGAATGGTATTGGAGGGAAACAGGGGAAAACACAAGCATCCAAAGACACGTAAGTAAGAGTAAGATGGATGTTTGTTGTATAGCATGTAGACGGGTGATTGAGAGTGAATTGATTTGCTTGGAAATATATTTGAGAGATATGTGGCCATTTCTAAAGCACAATGCCAAAGTGAAGGAGGTAATGATGCATGATGTAGTAAGGTGCTAACTAGGGTCTGACAAGTGCATCCGTCTGTCGTCGAGTAATAATTCACACTCTAGTGTATAGAATGAGTTCGTATCCACAGGGATCGTGCCGAAGCTTCACTAGCGTTATTTAAGTTTTTGATAGTTGCATTCGCTTTGGGATTTTGAAAAAGGTTTTTATAAAATAAGCGTAATGCTTGCATAAATATAAATTGCAAAATGTATAAATAATAGATTCAAGAAATATAGAGGCTAGGTATGGTGGTTGGACTCCCTCCCTTCTTCATATTTGGCATGACCGGTGTATAACATAGTTATTTAGATTATGTTCGGCGGTGAATTATCCTTGTTGTAGTAATACCTTACTATTACACTATGTCTATTAAAGTTTCCCTACGTTAACAACTAAGGTACCTACGAGAGCCTAACCTCGATGTGTCACATACCCTAATTACTAAGTGAGTTGTTTATAAACATGCATTATAATCTTCACCAATTAACCTCTAGGTCCTAGTATCAGGCTGTTCATCTTCTAAGTGCTCATATCACACCTAGTGCATGATTCCTCCTCTAACCGCTCAGTTCACGACTAGTTCAGGATGTTACCGTCTCTATTCACCTAGCATTATTTACGACTAGTTCCGGACCATACCAACTCAAAACCTGATATCAACTCTAAGGGCGCTCCCGCTTATCCGGCCAGATTACGAGACATGTTATTAAGTGCAAGAAAGTAAATAACAAACATAATTACTAAATATCATTTATTATAACTTAGACTCAACCACAGACTCCAAATATTCATAGGGGAGTTTATCTTCTCCACCACAACCTAAGGCATAAATAATAAAGACTACATATTTAAATTACAAGAAATTATAACCTAAATACAAAAGCCTAAAGAAATCATACCTTGCTGAGTTAGTTTTCCCGTAAGGGGAAAAAACTATGCCCAATAGAGCTCCTCTGAACCTCTCCTTATAGTAGAGAGTGTTCTACTATTTCTGAATGAATTAAACAATGAAAGGGAGGCTCTATTTATAGTTTTCGTAATGGGCCTCAGCAAGGCATCGCACTGCGATAAGCTCATCGCAGTGAGATGTGAAGATTCAGTTCAATTTTATAACTGATCCTGTGCATTTCATCAGCTTGGGCGGCAAGTTAAGTCATCGTGCTGCGATGTGCATCATCGTGCTGCGATGAACAAATATTTTGCAGATTTATTGGTCTTGATTTCTTGGCGAACAAGCAGCTCCCATCGTGGCACGATGGGAGCCATCGTGCTGCGATGGAATGCTGATTTTCTTCACTTTTTGGGATTTTTCTTGTCTTTTTGCATCTTGGACTCTGTCTTGATGCTTTTTCCTGTTTTGTAGGTTTTCCTTCGTATTTGGGTCTGTCTTGGTCATTTTACTACTAATAATACTACTAAAAATACTGTAGAAATTCCTGTCATCAGGTGCGAATAATGTTGTTAACGGATCTTTTTTTTTTCTTCCGGCTTTACCATTTTGTGGTGAGGTATAAGGGCAAGAGAGACGAATGTAAATTCCATTTTGTTCACACAAGTTTCGAAAGTTATTAGAGACATATTCACCACCGTTATCACATTGAATTGTTTTGATGTCCCGGTGAAATTGTGTTTTGATGTAAGCTCGTAGTTTTTGAAAGATAGGATAAACTTGAGATTTATTAGACATAGGGAATGTCCACAAGAAATTTGAATAGTTATCCAAAAATAACACGTAATATTTGTGACCTAACGAGATTAAAACAGGAGATGTCTATACATCACTATGTAAAATGTCAAACGGTAACAAGCTTTTATTGAAAGATGATTTGAAAGGCATTTTAATGTGTTTCCCAAGTGGGCAAGAATGACAAAAACTAGAATGCAATTGACTAAAGTTATTACATTCAATGAACTTATTTTTCTTAAGAAAAGACAAAACATGATATCCCGGGTGTCCCAGACGGTTGTGCCAAATAGAAGAGGATAAAGCTGCAAAGGTGGACGAATGCATGATTTTATTGGTGGAATGAGGATCGGTGATGGGGTATAGGTCGCCTTGGCTTTCACACCTCATGATAGGTATCCCTGTCTGAAAATCCTTCACAGAAAAACCAAATGGGTCAAATTCAAATGAAACTTCATTATCAGTTGTGAACTTACGAACAGATACTAAATTTTTAATTAAATTTGGAGCATGAAGGACATTGTTTAGGACAAGAGGTGAGTGAGGGTTTTCTAATTGTGTCTTACTGAGACCTTCAATTGGAACCGAATGACCATTTCCGACAATGATTTTATTATTATTGCTTAATTTAAAATAAGACGAGAGATTACCTGACGAAGATGTCAAGTGTGAGGTGGCTCCGATGTCCATATACCACGAGGGGTCTGGCTGAGTGAGATGAAGGGTGACATGAAAGGCAGCTTGCTGAGGTCCAAGCCCAAGGACTCCATTCTGTTGAGGCTTAGGGGCATTATTGGGCCTAGCAGTTGGATATGGGCATGGCAGAATAAACCAAGGAGCCCAATTTTGCCAAGTTTGCCAATTCTGCGTATTCCAATTTTCCCAATTTGGTGGACCGCGAGCACCACGACCTGAATGCGACCAGCCACCGTTTCTGCCACCTCTCCCGGAGCTGCGACCGTCGTGGTGGTGCTTCTTTCCTCTGTTCCGATCTCGGTAGCTCGAATTGTTGTTGTTCATGCCTTCAATGTCTTCTGCGACAACACGATTTGGGGATTTCGTCTCCGACGAGGCTGTTTTGGCCATGAGAGCTGCCGACATGGTGGAGGATGCTGACTCACGCGCCGCTCATTGAATCATGGTGCTTTCCTCAAGTTCTAGTCTAGATCAAGCATTGGCAAAAGTTGGTAGAGGGTCATGCTGCTGGATGTATGTCACGAAGCCAGAATATGCGTCGGTGAGGCCGGAAATCATTTTAAGAACGAGACGAGTATTGGTGACTGGTGAATCAACGTTGGCGAGTTGATCGGAGAGAGTTTTGAGACTGGTGCAGTAAGCTTTTGTTGATGGAAAATCTTCTAGGTTAGTATTACTGAACTGAGTTTCTAGTTGTACTGCTCTGGAATAGTTGTACTGCTCTGGAATGTTTGTTGTCACGAAACATAGCGGCGATGCGCTTCCAGCAGTCTTCGGCAGTGTCATCAACGACGAGGATTGATTGAAGAATATCCGGTTGCGTACATCCACTGCAACACGACGGCATCGAGTCAATTTCAAAGTTCAGAATCAGTAGCCTTCAAGTCTGCTGATGCTTGTATGGCCTGCGCTTCGGTTGGCGGGATGATGTGATCGAGCATGTTGTGAACGCGTGCTTGCACCTTGATGAGAGCAGACCATGAGAGGTAGATGTTGTTGTCGTTTTCTAACGTCACCGGAATAATGGTTTTGACGTTGTTAATAGCGAAAGTGGAGTGGAATTTGTTTTTCACCGTCTGTTGGGGATTCGATTGGGCTGATGAACTGTCATCAGGAATTTGAGTAGGGATGTTCTGTCCTGCCATGGTAAAGCAGGGTGTTAACGACGACTGTGATAAGGATTAGGGTTGGATCGAGAAATGTGATACCATGTAAGAATTGAATCCCTTGCTTTCATCGATTTGATTACGCAACAATATACAAGTGTCTATATCTATATTTGGAAGCTATAATAATAGACATTTATTCTAATAAATACAGAGATTAATGCTAATAGTCAACACTTGCATATTCTGATATTCTAATAATAAACACATTTATGTCAAAAAAAATAATCTAATTGGTTCCTTCTAAGTAAATGTGATTACTACGTATGGTTATACTACCTTTTAGCTATGGGGTGAACTTTTTTTTGCACATTTGCGATAAATTCACAAATAACATTTATTAATTTTTTTATATTAAATATTATTTGTAAATATATTATAATTGTACAGTAGTATATCAATACATTTCAAATAAGATATGTACCGGAGTATTCACCATAATATGAAGTTGCAATTGATAAATTACACTAACTATTTGCGCTAAATATGTAGTTATAATAAATTGAAATACAAATAAGAGTCATGCTAAACAGTGCAACTGGTGTGTAGTACTTAAGCTTAAGCATACCAAAAATAGAAATAAAACTTTAGACTTTTTTGAACTCTCTAAGACTTTTTACTTTTATCATCACCGTATCAGATTATTACTTTCGCAGTTCATCATCACTGCACCTGAGTTTTTCTTCTTCTTTTCTTTGTTCACTTATTCAACAATCTCACCAAAAGCCTTGAGACTTTTTCAAACTCTCCAAGGCAAACTTTCATCATCACTATACCAGAAAAAAATATTTCTTCTTCTTTACCTATCAAATATGCTTTTTGGCAAAAAAAAAATTAACAAATTCTACATCTTTTTTACAAACTTTTGATTCATTACAATTTTTGTACAATTTTTTTTCTTTACATCATAAATTTTGTTTCTTCAATTTTTCTTTTTTACAGCAAACCATTTTTTTTTTCTTCACATTCATCTGCTTTTGTTTTCCATCAATGGTCGTGGTGATAACCTTTTCATTTTATTGGTGATTAGGAATATATACGTAAAAAAAAAAAAAAGAATATGGAGTTTTCTATTGTAAGTTTTTTTTTAATATTTGGATTCCGAAAAAAATTATAATTTCTTTTATTAAAATTTATTGATTCTTTTAAAATTTTCCTAATATACAAAAGTTTCATAATATATAAAGTATTATGAAATCTGATTGTAAAAAGTCTTTTGAAAAAAACTCTCAAAATCCATTCAAATCATGTGTTAAAAATTTTGATTGTAAAAAAGTCTTTAAAATCTCACAAAATCAATATAGTCCAACAAAATCTCATAAAATCATCAAGATTTTTTTTGCCAAAATTGTCTCATAAAATCTCAATCCCAATACATCCCCCTAAAAATTCATAAACTACTATAACAAATTTATGGAAGACATATAGGTTCAGAGAAATGCTAAAAATCCATAAAGTATTATGAAATCTTAAAAATCCGTGATTGAAATCCATTAAAATCCTGAGTAAAGAGTTTTGATGGCAAAAAGTCTTTTAAAAATTTCTTTTAAAATCTCACAAAATCGATACAATCCCACAAAATCTTGTAAAATATTTAAGATTTTTTTTTGTCAAAATAGTCTTTCAATTGTTAGAATGTTGTAATTCAAGCTTGTTAATAACTGTTTTGTAAATATCTTTCAAGTTAGTTAGGTTGTTAGAGTTTGTAAAAGTTAGTTAATTAGTTAACTTGCTTTACTAGTTAAGTGTCTCAAGTATTATAAATACTTGTATTAGTGCTTGTAAATTTTAGAAGTTCCATTACCCCAAGGTGGATGAATAAAATTAGTTTGTTTTTCTTATTCATTCATTAGATTTAGTTTCATCTTGATAGTGTAGAAACACATTGTTTCTGCAACTGTGTGTGTGTTAACATCTTTTGTTCTGTGTGTATATAGAACTGTGTGGATCTGTTTTGTGTGCATATAGAACTGTGTGGATCTGCTCTGAGTGCATATAGAACTGTGTGGATCTGCTCTGAGTGCATATAGATATGTGTGGATCTGTGTTTAGTGGCTGCGCTAACAAGTGATATCTAGAGCACCAGTTTCAATTCAAAGGGAAACACGAGTGACTGTGAGGGGAATTCATCAAAGGGAAACACTTGAGTGAGGAGTGTGATTTTCTTCAAGAAATTGTGTGAATTTCTTCAAGAAATTGTGTGAATTTCTTCAAGAAATTGAGTGAATTTCTTCAAAGAAATCAAGATGAACACAAACGGTTTTGGTACGAATATTTTGGTTCTTGATGGAAAGAATTGGGATAGGTGGAGTGCAGTTATGAAGTCATTGTTTGGAGCTCAAGATTGCTATGAAGTAGTGATGAATGGCTATGAAGAGCTAGCTGAAAATCCAAATGATGCACAGAGAAATCCTTACAAAGAAATCAAGAAAAAAGACTATAAGGCCTTGTTCTATATTCAATAAAATGTTGATTCTCAACACTTTGAGAAGATTGCAAAAGCTACAAAATCAAAAGAAGCATGGGATATTCTGCAAGCCTATCATGATGGTGGAGAAAAGGTTAAGCAGGTGAAGCTGCAATCATATAGAAAAAGTTATGAGATGATGCAGATGGAAGATGATCAAAATGTGAGTGATTACTTCTCTAAACTACTTGCAGTTGTTCATCAAATGCAAACTTGTGGAGAAAACATCACAGACAAGATGGTTGTAGAGAAAGTTCTTAGATCTTTGAATCAAAAATTTTATTTCATCGTGGTGGCTATTCAAGAATCACATGACATAAGTGAAATGAAGATTGAAGCATTACAAAGCTCTTTAGAAGCACATGAGTTGATGGTGATCAACAAAAGTTCTGAAAGAACAACTCAACAAGCAATGCAGGCTCAATCTGGTGGGAAAGATAGCAAGAACCACAAGAACAAGGGCAAAGGTAAATCAAATTGGTCAAAAGATTCAAAGACCAAGACTGAAGACAAAACTGAATCATCAAAAGGAGGTTATGACAAGAATCAAGGCAAGAAGAAGTTTGATAAGAGTAAGATCAAGTGTTATAACTGTGGCAAGCTTGGTCATTTTGCAAATGAATGTAGGCTCAAAGATCAACAAGATGCAAATATGGCTGAAGATAGCAATGATGCAAATGTTGTGCTTATGATGGCCACAACCTGTGATGAAAATGCTCAAAATGAAGATTGGTACTTAGATTCAGGTTGTTCAAATCATATGACATCACATAGAGAATGGTTAACTAGTTTTGATGCAAGCCAGAAATCTAGCATCAAACTAGCTGATGGCAGGAAACTTGCTGCTGAAGGTATTGGTAACATAGTGATCAAGAGCAAGAAAGGAGGTAAAGTAATCATCTCTGAAGTCTTTTATGTGCCTGGTATGAGTTGTAATCTACTCAGTTTAGGTCAATTGGTGGAGAAAGGTTTCTCAGTTAACATGGAAGATAGTGCACTGAAGCTGTTTGACAAAATGAAGAATTTGGTGTTAATGTGTCAATTGTCAAAGAACAGAACTTACAAGTGTAAAATCTCTAGTGTGGATATGATGTGCATGTCTACAACAATAACTAATGATACAGAAGCACTATGGCACAAAAGGTATGGTCACTTGAACTTTAGAAATTTAAGTGATTTGAATTCTAAGGAGCTAGTATATGGTATACCTAAGATTAGAGTCAAGCATGCATTGTGTGATATATGTATGAAGGGCAAGCATAGTAGGTTACCATTTGTGAAGGAGACAAGTAAGAGAGCTTGTGCTGCTCTAGAAGTGATACACTCTGATGTTTGTGGCCCTTTTGAGGTACCATCACTTGGTGGAAGCAAGTACTTCATCACTTTTGTTGATGAATTTACTAGGATGATCTGGTTATTCACTATAAAGCTTAAGAGTGAAGCTTTGTCAGTGTTTAAAAATCTTAAAATTTTAATTGAGAAGGAGAGTGAGAAATCAATTAAAATCTTAAGAACTGATGGTGGAGGAGAATATACCTCAAAGGACTTTGAAGATTTCTGCAAGAGTGAAGGCATAGCTCATGAAGTTACACCACCCTATACTCCACAACATAATGGTCTAGCTGAGAGAAGAAACAGGACCTTATTGAATATGGCTAGGAGTATGATCAAGCAGAAATCACTTCCTCACAAATTCTGGGGTGAAGCAGTTACAACTGCTGCTTACATTCTTAACAAATGCCCTACAAAGAAGTTAAAAATGGTACCAGAAGAAGCTTGGTGTGGAAGGAAGCCTAGTGTGAAGCATCTAAGAGTGTTTGGCTCATTGTGCTACAAGCATGTGCCAGATGTTAAAAGAACCAAACTTGAAGACAAGAGTGAAATTATGATCTTGATTGGTTATCATCCAACATGTGCTTACAAATTACTTGACCCTATGACTAATAAAGTACATATTAGCAGAGATGTGATTGTAAATGAAGCTGAACAATGGAAGTGGGAGGTTGAAACTACCTACAATAGTGAAAGCAGCTATATATTTCCTGATTCAAGTGATGAATCTGACAATGAAGCAGCTGGAAATGTGGATGATGGTATTAACAATGATGTGATTCCTGATAGTGATGATGATGAGAATGAGGAAGTCACATCTCCACCAGTGATAAGGCAACTACCTCAAAGAAATATAAGTGTTTCAAGCAGATTAAATGATCACATAGTCACTTCAGACAGTGCAGTGAATGATGATGGTGATCTAATCCATTTTGCCCTCTTAGCAGGTTCTGAGCCTATTGATTACAAAGATGCATTGAAAAATAGAGTGTGGAAGAAAGCAATGGAGGATGAACTTCACTATATAGAGAAGAATCAGACCTGGAAGCTAGTTAACTTGCCAGACAAGAAGAGAAAGATTGATGTGAAATGGGTGTTCAAAGTAAAGTTAAACCCTGATGGCACAATTTCAAAACACAAAGCAAGGTTAGTAGCTAGAGGATTTCTGCAAAAACATGGTATTGATTACAATGAGGTCTTTGCCCCAGTAGCAAGAATAGAAACTGTCAGATTAGTTGTAGCACTAGCTTGTAAAAATAATTGGTTGATGTATCATTTAGATGTTAAGTCAGCATTCCTAAATGGTCCTTTAGATGAGGAGGTGTATGTGTCACAACCACCAGGTTTTGAAATTGAAGGTAAGGAAATGATGGTGTTTAGATTGTATAAAGCACTATATGGTTTAAAGCAGGCACCTAGAGCTTGGAATAAGAGGATTGATCAATTTCTTATCCAAATTGGATTTAAGAAATGTGCAGCAGAATTTGGTGTGTATGTGCAAAGCTCAAAAGAGGAATTAGTCATCATTTGCTTATATGTTGATGATCTTCTCATAACTGGTAGTCAAAGATCAGAAATTGAGAAGTTGAAATGCAAATTGAAGGCTGAATTTGAGATGACAGATCTAGGTGAGCTTTCATTTTTCTTAGGAATGGAATTTGTAAGGGTCAAGAATGGTATTGTGATGCATCAACAAAAATACATATGTGAGCTGCTTGAAAAATTTGAACTGAATAATTGCAATTCAGTCACAAACCCTTCTGAAACCAACTCAAAGCTAAGTGAATGTAGTGAAATGGAGAAAGTTGATCCAACTTTATTCAGACAAATGGTTGGTTCATTAAGGTATGTGTGCAACAGCAAGCCTGATATATGCTATTCAGTTAGCATGATTAGTAGATACATGCATGATCCTAGAAAACCTCATTTGATTGCTGCAAAGAGGATTTTTAGGTATATTAGAGGTACTCTTGATTTTGGCCTGCATTTTCCAATTGGCACAAACAGTAAGGGGAGTGTCTTAATTGGCTATTCAGATAGTGATTGGTGTGGAGACATAATTGATAGAAAGAGCACATCAGGCTATGTTTTCAAATTCAACAATGTTGCAATATCTTGGTGCACAAAGAAACAAGCTGTGACTGCTCTCTCATCATGTGAGGCAGAGTACATAGCAGGCACATTTGCAGCATGTCAGGCATTATGGCTTGATTCAGTGATGAAAGAATTGAAGTGTGAAGCAAGCAAGCCTTTACTACTCAGAATTGACAACAAGTCTGCTATAAGCTTAGCAAAGAATCCAATTTCTCATGGAAGAAGCAAGCATATAGAGACCAAATACCATTTCATCAGAGAACAAGTTTCAAATGGAGTGACTGAAGTGCAATATTGCCCAACTGAACTGCAGCTTGCAGATGGTTTTACTAAAGCTCTCAAACTTGAGAGATTCGAATTTTTGAGGAGGCAACTTGGGATTTTTAGTTTGAAACAAGTTTGAATTATGGTGGAGTGTTAGAATGTTGTAATTCAAGCTTGTTAATAACTGTTTTGTAAATATCTTTCAAGTTAGTTAGGTTGTTAGAGTTTGTAAAAGTTAGTTAGTTAGTTAACTTGCTTTACTAGTTAAGTGTCTCAAGTATTATAAATACTTGTATTAGTGCTTGTAAATTTTAGAAGTTCCATTACCCCAAGGTGGATGAATAAAATTAGTTTGTTTTTCTTATTCATTCATTAGATTTAGTTTCATCTTGATAGTGTAGAAACACATTGTTTCTGCAACTGTGTGTGTGTGTGTTAACATCTTCTGTTCTGTGTGCATATAGAACTGTGTGGATCTGCTCTGAGTGCATATAGAATTGTGTGGATCTGCTCTGAGTGCATATAGATCTGTGTGGATCTGTGTTTAGTGGCTGCGCTAACATCAATATCCTAATCCAATAAAACCCCCCCCCCCCCCCCTAAAGTTAATGTCGATAAATACAACTTTTTACACTTTCAATGTGAATACACGAGTTTCAAGATAAAATTTCTTTATTTATATGTTTAACTAGTGCACCAATGCGTTATTTAGCATTTTCCAAAATATTATGGGTACTAAAAGTGTTAATTTCTAGTTAATAGTCGATGTGAGACTTAAGCACCCACATTTAAAACCCAACAATCTACCCAAAGTGTAAATTTCTATATTTTATAGTTGATCCAATACTAAGATTGGCTCCTGCTCCCGTACCATGCCGAAACCACATGACTCTGATACAACTTGTTGGGGAATACAAAAGAGCTCGAGAGAAACATCAGTTCAGATTCTCTATAACAACAAGAGAGGAAAACACCACGTCTTCACTCAAATCTTAAGACATTAGATTAATGAATCACCTCTTTTATAAATATAACGTTCTTCTTAGTTATAATTGATCTAGGACTTAACCACTCATACTGAAAACTCTTTGTAAATAGTTAAATTTGTAAAAGTTCCATTGAACAGCCAAACACCCAATTTTTTTATAATTTTTATTTTATTATTATTATAAATCACCCAAATTTCATTTAATTTAATATATATACAAAAAAAATCCCACAAAATTTGGGTGCAGCCTACAGTATCATAACGCATGACGAATGCATAATGTAATGGTCCTGCTTTTATGAGGCTATTAGATGATTGAACTGTTGAGTTGGATAAATATCACACACTTTATTTTTTTGGTGAGTAAATATATATCTCACACTTTTCCAAAATAAAATGAAAAACACAATAAGTTCCCACTTATGCTGCCACCACCAAACTATATGCTTCCCCAACATTCAATTTTGGTAGTAAAGGTAAACCCTAAAGCCAAATCCAACAAATACAAATGAATGGTAGTTTCAATTTCAAACATTGAAAAGTAAAAAAAGGTGAAGGAAATGGATGGATAGTATAAATAAGAATATAGGACCACATAAATGGTCTAGTGATGTCACCCACTTAGTCCTTGTATTGTATAATCATAAACAAAAAATAAAGTGTGTCAAAAGCTAAACCCACCATTGCATATCTTTGTTGCTCATTTCAGCCGGCCTATATTTAGAAATGAAGAATATTTTTACATGCAAGAATATGTCTATGGTTTTTATTTTTTTTAATAAAATGAGAGTGCACATTTTTCACATAAATATTATCTTAAAACTTTTTTAAGGAGATGCCAAATGGATATGTACGTGTAAGGATTTGACTTATAATAGGAAATATGAAACTTAATAGTAGTTGTTGAAACTTGAAAGTAGCTATAAAATAATAGGAAATCTTTTTTTCGGAAGAATAAGCTCCCATAATTCAGAGTTTGACCGCAAAATAAGAAAAATTTGGTTAAGATTTATTTCTATTAGAAGTTGATCCAGATTCTCTAAAACAATCTGATTCGTCCTATAGAAAAAACTTATTAATCACTTAAATTTAATATTTTGATTTAAATTGCATAACTTTAAACAATAGTTAAACCGTAGATTAATATGTAGAAAAAACTCCATCTGCGTAAGCCTTCCATTTACAACAAACCTAACCACATCACATGTAGCCCATTTCTTTTTAGTGCTGTTTAACTTAGTGCAGCATAAAGAGTTCCCATTTTTTAATTATTACTCTATGGTCAAACTATGAACATGAAACACACATATACATTGAGTTTGAGTATAGATTAACAAATATTACTAATTTTGCTTTTCTGAAAATTCACTTTAAAAGTGCTATCCAAAAGTCTACTACTTCCAAAAATATGAAAGATTTTTTAACAGTCAAGCGGAACCTATGAAGAAAAAAAAAATGTTTGTTGGGAAGTTATATTAGCAAAGCCACTGAGGAACCATTCTGTTTTTAGAATTTAATTTGTATACACTAACAATATAATTTTAGAAACAAATTTATAAAAATAGTATTATAAATTAATTTAATCAGATGTATATGTAAAAAAGAAATAATTTACACTATCGTGTGGAAATTAATGCCATGTTATTAATAGACTAAGAAGACACAAAGACCTAAATATTTAGATTTATTATTTCTGCCGTCCTATTTTCTTCTTGCACACCCCACGCGTTTTCATTTTTACTCTTCCGCTATTTAAGTAGTGGACATTATAAAAATGAATTTTTTTAAAAAAATGTCATCCGCTACTTAAATAGTGGACATTATAAAAACAATTTTGGTAGGGTACTTTTTCCAAAAATAAATCCCAAACATTTAGACATGTACTTTTTCCACCCTATGAATTATGGAACGCGTCCTACGAAATGACAAAAATAGCTATGTCCGTTACTTAAGTAGCGAACACTCCCAAAACACTCTACAATTATAAAGTCCGTTGCTTAAGTAGCAGACTATATTTTTCAAAAAATTTCATTTTTCTTACATCCGTTATTTAATCCATGAAAGAATATTTTCATCATTTCGTAAGGCGCGGAAGTAACCTATAAAATGACAAAAATAATTTTCAACACTTATATACAAAACAAGTTAAATGGGCTTGAAGTGGAGTTTTACCGAATCTCTCTTTGAGTAGGCCCACTTCAAAATCAAAAGGCACGTGTTGAAACAAGCATGCATTAAAAAGTTGGTAGCAAACGTACCAACAAAAAAACAAAAAGGCTGCTAGCACGAATAGGAAGGACCACGAAATGCAATTATTTACGACGAATACTAGTCTTGAACTTGTAGATCTTTTTTATGGAAAATGCCATTTAATAAAAAAAAAAAATTGATGCAAAACATTTAACACTTTTTTATTTTTGACAATTTGAAGTTTTCAACCGGTAACATGTAAATGTAATATGAATTTAAATGAACAAAGTGTAAGTGTAGATTAATTTTACACTAACAATTAATAAGAATGACTCAACATATTATATCATATCAAGAAATTGAAGTTAAGTGTGATGAAGTGACAGAAAATATAGCCGTGATTAGTTGCTGGTATAAAATTATGGGAAATGCTTTTTATCAAGAAAATCTAAACAGAAGAATTGCAAGAATAAATCTCCACCCTTGATTACATTCACTACCCCCATGATTTCCAAAAAAAAAGATTAAAACTATATCATCCTATAAAAAATTGTCATATGTTACTCTTGCATTTCTTCTCTTAAATCATTCTTAACAAATAACATTACTCTCAAATTATTATATACTATATGTAGATATTCCTTTTTCTAAACAGTTAACCAAATTTGATAAAAATACACTAGACTTATATTATACTTGTGTATCAATTAAATCATACCACATAATTTACACCGGTGTAATATTTGAGTAATGTTACACCGCTCAATAACTTATTAACAAATTCAAATTTTATAAAATTCACAGTTGGATTGAAGGTTTATATCATATAGATCATTTATGTTCAATTTTACAAAAATCTAAAATCATTTGATATGTTATTGAGACTCGTCAAATTTAGCGGTTTATGCATTTTTATTGAATACCGTTAATCTTGATTAGTCTTATTGACATATCAAACAATTTTAGATTTTTATAAAATTGAGCATGAATGATCTATATAATATAAACTTTCAATACATGTTGGCAGTAATGTCAATCGATTTATGCATGTGTTGACATTGTGTATAAAGTTTTACTTTTACCACACTACTTCATTTATCGCACGCTCCTACAAAATTACCAAAATATTCTATATGCTACTTAAGTAGTAGATTCTACGTTTAAAATCTAAAAAGATCATGTTAAGATGGTGTTTATTTTTCAAAATTCTCCGCTACTTAAGTTGTGAATGTTATAAAAATGAGAACTTTTCAAGTAAGGTGTTTTCATGTAGGGTGTTTTTATTTCTTCTCAAATTTCGTATTTTTATAACATCCGCTACTTAAGTAGTGGACAAAAATTTCATGTAAGATATTTTCATATATGGTATTTTTTCCAAAAATTACTTTTTTTTACACCATCCGCTACTTAAGTAAAATTTATGTGTACATATATTGGGTGGCAAAAGTAAAAGCCATGTGTGTGTGTGTATATATAGGGTTGGAAATTTGACCCAAGTCCCCTGCCATCTGTCAGTCTAAAATGGGTTAAAATTCTCAAAAATTTCTCTTCCCACCCCCCAGATTTCCATTTATGCTCTTGAACAAAAACTTCGGTAAATGTAAACCGATTTTTTTAAAAATTCGGAAAATATTTACCGAAGTTTTGCGATATAAAACCAAGTGTGTTGTCCTTTCTTTCTCATTTGTTCTTCAGAAACACACTTCCAAAAGTTCTCCACAAGATGTTTGTGTGATTCCCTCCATTGGTGGCTTGAAATCAACTTTGGAACATTGACTAGCTGTTTCTATACTCATTGAAGCTAAATTTTTATGCCTTGTGTGTGCTACTTGTTTTTGGCTAAATTTTTATATCGCAAAACTTCGGTAAACATTTACCGAAATTTCAAAAATTCGGTTCGTATTTACCGAAATTTTGCGTTCGTAAATTAGGAATAAAGCTAACTTTTTAGGGGGTTAAAAAGAAACGTGGGTGGTCAGAAGAGAAATTTTAAAAAACATCCCTCCACCACACTCATTCGCAAGTTGCCGAGAATTTGTGTGATTGTAAACCAAAAACCACTTAACCACAGATGGCAATTGTTGTCTTCTGCAGTGGTGCTGTGTTAAAATATAATTCACAGCAAAACTTGGAGTAATAGTTAAAAGATTAACTACATTCGTCACAAGGGGAACAAAAATTAGCCAAAATCAATATTCACTTGGTCAATAAATATTCATGCATTGAAATTTTGCATACAATTTGGAAGATGCCACAATGAAATATTATCATTCGTGATGAAAAATGTGTCATTTGTCCCTGTACACAACAACACTACAGTATTATAAAAAGGCCACAGGAGCAATTTCAAAAGTGTTTGCCTTGCATAAAAAAATGTTATATACTGAAAACACCAAATCTTTTATGATTAGAGAGGGTTTTAATCCCAGCACTGCCTCAAAACATTGGTGCAAAATAAGCAAGCCAATACAACTCCAGTATCCATATAAGGTTCCATAAATCGTCTAGGACATACATTTGGAGCATGAAAAGCTTCTGGTCTTTTACATTGAAAGGGGGGTTTATCCCCAAAAACAAAATGAATTGGTACACAATGGAAAACAAAAAGCACTGTAAGTCACACAGAAGTTGGGTAGCTTCAGCCAAAACATCACCATCCTCCTTTCATAAACTCAAACCTTCCTGCACGGTCCAGAGCCAGGACTCCTATAATAAACAGAAACACGAAAAAGTTTAATAAATATTGCTCCATAAGTTGCAATAGGCATAGAAAGCCAAGTACATCATTCAATCATGAGCATGCTCACACTCTCAAGAAAAGTGTTAATATTGATCATTCAATCATAATATATTTTGACAGAATCACAGAATTAGACTTAAACAGTCTTGATCATACAATCATAATATATGATTGCATAATAAATATTAACTCCTCTCACACTCTACTAACATGCCTCCTTTACATATGTCATTACACCTTAACCCCTGAGTTAACCGCACTCTTCCTTTGAAAGATGTTTTAAAAATTACACGTTCTCCACCCCTGAAAGTTTAACATGTGCTGCACTTTACTTCTCTGACTCTTAGGCTTCGTTTGTGAGTTTGGAGGGGAGGAGATGTTTTGAAAAGTTTGGGTGGGCAGGAGTTTGGCGGTGTTAAATTTTCTTCATAACACAAAAACCTCCCAAGTTGGCAGAACTAAAAAAATGTATTGGAGGGAATTTTGGAGGGTTTCTATGAATTCTTCAAATTTAATTTATGTTATAATATTCTTTAAATTAAAAATATATTAATAATAAGCATTTATTTATCTTTCTCTATAAAAATACTCTATCCAAAAATGTGAAAGATTTCTGTATTTTTTTCTCTACTTCCTTCCCCCCAAAGCCAATCCCCTCCCATCCAAACTCGCAAACAAAGCCATAGAGTTAATGTAGCTATTGCTATTAGGGAAAACCCTCAAGTTGGTTCCCTGAAGTTATATATCTCACCACATTAGTCCTCCAAAAAATCTATTAATGATATTTGTCCCTCAAAATCTAAAAGGTCACCACATTAATTAGTCCTTCAAAAAATTTACCGAATTAGTCCACCAAAGATTAAATTTGTCAACAAATTCATATTTTCTTGGTAACAATTTAATCTCTGATAAGGACTAATATGATGGTATTGTATAAGTTCAAGAAACTAATTTGGTGATGAACTTCTAAAAGACTAATTTGATAACCTTTTTCATTCATTTTTTTGAGGTTAATGACCAAATTTTACAAATGATTAATTTGGACTTAGTGATGGGTTCAATTTCAGGGGGTTAACTTGAAGATTACTCTTTAACATTACCAGCAACTAATTTTGAACCACTGTTTTTGACTCAGGAACTCAAGAATATGAAATTAAGACTTGGGAAAAGTTTCAAAGTCATGGGGTGTTTGAAACTTGATTTTATTTCTCAAGTACAAACACCGAAAGAGGGTCTTCAAAACTAGTAGTTGGTGACAAGACCCGAATAACAGTTGCAAAGAGACGTCAAATGCCCAGAGGTTACTCATTGTCACCAATGAGTATGTTAACATTAAAATGGAGGGAATGCAATACATTTTGAACTAGGCAAGAGGGAAAAGTATTTTTTTTCGATATAGAGGGGAAAAGAGTGTAATTTGAGTATCTAGAAGAGAAGGGGATACAATTTATCCTCAACCATTGATGTAAGTTTCTTGTCACCAGAAACAATTAGAACAACCAAAATGCAAACAAGTGCTTTATGTATGTAACCTAACCTCAATACCATATAAACTTGTTTTTGCTAGGAAATAAGTATACTGTTCTAATCCCATCTTAGAGATAAACACAATGTAATCAAAACAAAACAATGGTAGCAAGTCTATCCCTCCACAAAGTGATGAATTAAATAGATTTATAAAGAAAAGCTACAACTACAAATTATTAAATACTTTGACCAAGTGATGACACATTATACACTCTTTAAAAAAAAAGATTTCTAAAGAAACAAGTCCATTGAAAAATTGTGTTTCTCTGTTTGTAATTCTGGAAGGCGAGGCACTGAGGCCTAGCACGAAAGCAAAGTTAATACATTGTGACTTTAATGTCATTGGTTCTAGGGAAATAGCCCATAAATCCATAATAATTGGGTTCTTATGGAGTACACTCTACCAAGCAATTCTGTTTCTGCTTTCTCACATTAAAGAACTCACATTTTCGCTCCCTTAAAAAGAACTCACAATTTTTGTTTTAGATCCCAATACAGCTAATTAGGTTCCATTCCACGCATTCTATCCTTCAAACACGTGATCAATTTAAACAAAACTGATACACATGTTATATAAAAATTTGAGCTAATTTTTCTTCAATCATATGAACAGAAGAATCACAACTGTTAAACCAGCAAAAACATCTATTTTAACAAACTTTGAAGGGGATATAATTCATGATTTCTTATTACATTATTACAAATTTAAATCCCCTAATCGTGAATGCAGATTACCCACAACAGGTTTTCCGATATATCGTTTATTAAACAGTGTATTACTGCCTGGATCTCAAAAGAAGTAGATTCCACATGCCCTTTAAAAGAAAACACTGAAGATAGCAAGCCATCTTCATCACAGTTATTATTATTTTTAGTCTGTAGATGGGATGGTAAATACCTCAAGAAACTCACACACACACATGGGAGGTCCCAAGTTCGAACCCATGACACCTGGCACAGATATTCAGCCTAACAATTTCGGCATTTTCTATTCATCACACTTATTCTGTCATGAACTATGCAATGTTATGAACTTGATAAACAGTCCAATATACTCCGTTCTCGACCTAATCCTCTAAAACTTCAACAGAGAACCCATTGGCCAATATCTCGAATTTCAATAATCTCAAAAAATCATATCACTACAACCTGAACCTACCTAACCAAAAAAACAATATAATCCAATAATACTATAACAATATCAATAATTAATCTAAAACTAAAACTAAAACCTCACTAACCTTGATAGAATTTAATCAGCATTCGGTGTGCCTCCAGAAATGTGCAATCCAGGCTGAGCAGTTCGCCGCCGAGTCCTCGAAGGAAGAATGTTATTCAAATCAACCTCCGCAAGTGGATTATCAGAAAAATCACTGTCGCTACCAGACACATTGCCGTCGGAATCATCATCACTATCACTACTACCATCATCACTGTCATCATCTTCTTCATCTTCTTCTTCAATCAATTTCCCTTTCCCCTTATCATCGCGCAAAATCCCTTTTCCCTTCCGGTCCACCACAGGTTCACCTTCAGAATCCTCGTCGTCATCTTCATCATCATCGTCGTCGTCATCATCTGTGTTGTTTTCGGATTCATTGTTTTTGTTGTTGCCTTCATCATCTCCACCGTCTTTTTTGTCGGGGACGGCGTCGGATGAAAAATTGGCGGTGGTGGGAATTTCGGAATCTTGAGAATGGTTGTTGTCTAAGGTGGTGGTTGTTGTTTTGGGAATTTTGTTGGGAAGGTTATGGGTGTCTTCTTCTTGATCGGGCTTGCGCTTGGCGAGGAATGTGGGTTCTTCTTGTTCTTGTTGATGGTTGTTGGTTTCAGGTTCAGCCATGAGTGAGAGGGTTTAGGAGGTTTGTCTCGTCTGTGTGTTAGGGTTTTGTGGGGAGAAGGAGTTGGGGGAATTGAAATATATTCTTGAAATATTCTCTTTTATATTTTCACACGTTATTTTGGATTAATTAATTGTGAAATCTTACCCAAAAAATATACACATTTAATTAATTGTGAAATGATATTTTGTTTTATTTTTTAAATAGACAAAAATATAAATCACTGAAAATTTACACATTTAAACAATTTCAATTTGGACTAAATGAATTTATTTTTATTTTATGAAAGGGACGAATGAGCGATGTAATTACTTTTATTTATTTTTATTTTTAAAAAGAATTTAACATTAACCGACAATAAATTAGTCTAAACATAAAATAATTGAACCTTAGTCAAAATTTTAAAAAATTATTTTAGCTTCCCTACTATTTTTAGGATGCATCCTACGAAATTACAAAAATACCTCTATCCGTTACTTAAGCCACGAACACCTCCTTAAAACACTCTACCGGGATTTATCTTTATAACATTCGCTACTTAAGTCACAGACGGCATTTTTCAAAATTTATTATTTTTCTTACATCTGTGACTTAAACCATGAAAGAATATTTTGGTCATTTTATAGGACACGCAAGTAACCCATAAAATGACAAAAATACTTCTCAAATTTCATACGTGTAAAATACTAACCCAATTGTCTTATGAATTAGAGCCCTTTCTTTGAAGAAGTATTAATAGCCCTTATGGAAGCCTTTAGATATAGTGCATGAAATAAATAAAAAATGTGTCCTAGTATTTATTGGGTGACTATAAACGTGATGGTTCAACTTATCACTTAATTTGATTATGGGATTAAATTCTCAATAATAAAAAATTCTATACTCACATGCATTTAAGTGAATGTAGGATTTTGAAATGTAGAGTTTTCTTTAATGTAAACGGAGTATCCTTTGCGGTTAACTGGAGATATTAATTTCTCTAGTCTTGTGGGATCCAATTGGGTGACAAACTTTTCTTAAAAAATTTAACAGTGTTGCATGTCTAAGTTATGAATAGAACCCAAGACTTTGGTTAAGTTAGAAGAGACTCGCGTCATTTCATCTATGTTCTCTTGGGTGAATATAAGATTTTTTAAACAATTATCTTTTATAAACCTTATTTTTAAAACAACTTTATTTATTTTATACATTTTAAAATGGCGCCTAAACTATTTTCAATCAAAAAGTCAACGAGGACTGTTCAATGGTAGTTGATGCTGAACCAGATTAAACAGATGGTAAAAAAGGGAATAGATTTGAGAGGTTAATATTGATGAATTAAAACTTGAAGTGCCAAATTCCAACAATCCTAAAATTTAAAAATTAAAATCAAACAATTCAAGTTCCGTTGTTCCGGTGAGCTTAATTAAATTGGTAAAAATATTGAACTCCGGCCATCCTATTTATCCCCATTATTATAAATGAAAAAAAAAAATCAAACAATTGAAAATTAGAAATTCAAACTCTACCTTTCCGGTGATCATTGTCCATTGTATATCATAAATAAACAAAGTTGAAATAGCAGTGAACTCAACTGGCCGTAAACACGCAGGCGGAGTTGGTCCTCGAAACTCATCAAGCTTTTCGGATTTTGCTTCCCCTCTCATACATAATAATAATAATAGGTAATGTGCTTGTATATTTTCGAATTCTTCAAGAAACACCGTGTTTTTCATTTTCCTGCTATAGCCTTGCACACCTTGTGTTTGATTTATTGTCTATATAATATTATTGCCTTGCACACCCTGTGTTTGATTTATTGTCTATATAATATATAGTTCTGCATTTTAAAAAAAAAGATTTCAATTACTCATGAAATCAGTTGCATTGCATGCGAGAAGATCCTTTATGTGAATATAGCTTGAACATTTTTGTCATTGATCATCAACTTGCTATCATCATACTCTATATCACTAGCCATCATCTTCCTTTAATTTTATATCGTTCGTTGTTACATAGTTTCACAATGATCTACCTTGTTTTCATATCTTATGAGTACCTGCGATGGTTACAAAGCATTTTCTGCCATGTGAGTAGCTTTTTCTGCTGCAAGTATGCAGTACTGATGCTAATTTTTGGCTTTGATTGATAATTATCTTCCATGTATTTCCACATTCTCCCTTTTTCGTTCGCCCAGTGTCTATAATAAAGTAATAATCCCACTCCATATACATATGTTAGTTTATATCTAATCTAGATGGCATGCATCAGCAGCACGAGTGTGCTCGTATCGTATATTTGTCACATGTTGGTTACTCTTCGATTGCTTCTTTTTTTGAAATAGTATGTGTAATTGTAGTTTTGTATTTCTACTTCATATAGTGCTTGTATCTTGAAATTCAGATTTTATTCAACTTGAATGTAGCATCTGTTGTTAACCTCAATGATAGTTTTTCTGCTAATTATCAATGTGATTCTTTTCAATAGATTAAGAATCTGTTTGGTTTGGCGTTTGGAGGCTCAAACGCACGCTCATTTTTGGTTTTGCTGTGGTTTCCTAGAAGCTACAGAATGGAGCTTCGCTTAGACGTGGAAAACTGCCTTGAGTTTGGGCTAATGGATGTCTAGTTGATGCAAAACCAATCATATACTAAAATGAAAGACAGAAATCTTGAATGGATATTTTTTTTTTGAAACAATTAACCTCTTGCATCGAGTACCTGAATTCCTTTCCTTTTAATGTGTGACATTACATATTCGTTCATTGTTACTTTTTTCTGTTCCTTTTTTTGAAACTGATTTATGTTCTTGATTTCTGCCCACTTTTCAGATGATTAAAGAATGACTTTAACAAAATGGTATGTGCTGAGATTGTTCATATCAATAAAGTACATCACCGCAAACGTGATAGATCGAAACAGTGGGCGAATAGTAGCAACATCATCCACCGCAGAACATGACATTAAGCAGTCCCTTGAGTGTGGCCGGTCCTGCAATGCAAAAGCAGCTGCTGTTGTATGGGAGGTGTTGGCAAGGCGGCTCAAAGTTGAGGGACTCAATGAAGGAGAAGGAAGAGGTATTCATGTAAATGTAAATAAGGAAGTAGAAAAGAAAGGGTTGAAGAGCCAAACCAAGATTTGGGCTGTGGTAAATGCTCTTAAGTACAATGGAGTTAAACTTGTCCTTGATGATGAAGATGGTGGCAGTAATCCTTGATCTCTTTCATAAGATAGGAATGGTATCTTGTGCTGAAATAATACCTGAGTCAGATGTAACTTAAAGACCACTGATTTAATTATTTCACACCATGAATTATTGATAATATAATTTGTGATCATTGTAATGTTATACAATACATTGTTGATATTTGAGATAAATTTTTTGGTTGGAGATGTTTTTACCTTTAGCTCTGTTTTTAGTCTCTTTTATTACTAGCACCTATCAAGATAACTAATTGAGGGTTGTGACTTGTGATAACAGCTTAATTTTATTTAAATTTTAACAAATGTAGCATTACAATAACCGTGCTACGGTGGACCACCTTAATATCCCATCGCTTCCTGCCCCTCAAAAACACCTCATCCCTGAGGTTGAATGGCGCAAATTAGCTCTTCAAGAAAGTTTGATTTCATTGCTTATGTAAAAGAGAAAGTTTGATTTCATATTAGAGATGAAGTTTTTCTTTTTTGACAAAATGTTAGAGATATAATTAGGGTTGAGAATAGGCCAGGCGGCCTCCATGGGCCTTCGGCATGGCATGTCTTAGGCATGACATGACATGTTTAGTAAAAATGGCAGGCTAAGGCTTTGAAAAAAGCCTATTTAGATAAATAGGTCAGGCTTAGGCTTTTAAAAAAGCATATTAAGCCTATTAGACCGGCCTATGTATATTTAATTTAATAAATATTTTTTATATAATATTTTTTTTAATGTTAGGCTAAGGATTTGATGTTAGGCTAAGGATTTTAGATGTGTTTTCCTTACATTTGAAGAGTCTGGATTTGAAGATCTAGTGTTTTGCTAACTTATGGTGTATATTTTGGTTGTGGCCGACTACACCGATTAACATTAGTGCTTAAGAAACAATTTGTATTATGGCATACTTAATAGACTTTGTCGTAATCGTATTTCTATTTTATTAGCTATTAACTATTGTGCTAACAGTTTTATAAGCTTTTTCTTAACATTGTAGAAATTATAAAAATTTAAATGTGAAATAGGCTTCAAGGCGTATTTAGTTAGCCTATTTAAAAAGATTACATGGATGCCTTTATGTAATGCACGCTTTTAAACAGGCTACAAGGCCAGGCCAGGCTTTAACAAGGCCCAGGCCAGGCAAAAAAAATAGCATTTGATAGGCCGTAGGCCAGACTTAGGCTTGAAGAAAAATCATAGGCCAGGCTCAGACCTGTCAAAGCATGGCATGGCATGGCCTATTTCCAACCTTAGATATAATTAATGATTTGATACTTTAATCATAATTGCATCAATAAAACCACACTATTATCTATTTTTTTATTTTTTATTTTCAAAGAGCCACAGGCAAAACTCACATACTAAGGGCATCTCCAATGGAGAGAACTTAGATGGTTGCTTAAGTTGTTTTTTATGGGCCCAAATTGCCACATTGCATTTAAGCAATTCATAAGCAATTTTGACTAATTTCACTCCAATGACAATTATAACAAGCAATCCATGTTTGAACTCACCAATTAATATCTTTTTATTTACATTTGACCCCACCAATTAAGATTGAGTGTTAAAATATTATATTTAATTGTTAAGCTCTAGGAGAGAGAGGGTTACTTGAGGAAGCTCCAGACCCTATTTTTAAGCAATCTCACCTGCCTAGTCATCATACTCCAATGGTAAAAGTAAATAAGGGACGGAGCTTAACATATAAGAGACCGATAAAAACCTTGCATTGGAGATGCCCTAAATGCTAAGAAGTGGAAATTGTGGGTTCAAACATGCGCCCCAACTTATCAAATGTTCACATAGCTTTTTACCATTTGAGCATATTGTTATTGTTGCTATTATTAATAACTAGCCGCCACGTGTCCGTTTGTGTGATCGATATTTTTTTTTGTGATCGATATTTTCTATTGTGCAAATATAAATAACTACTTAGGCTCCGTTTGACCTAGCATTTTTTAGCTTTTTATTCTCTTAAGAATGAAAAGGTGGGCCAAACACAATTTTAATAAAACTCTTAACTATAAAAAGCAGTTTTTCTTTAATGTGTAAAATTAAATCAAAAGAGCTTCTAAGAGAAGAGGTTGAAACCTACTTTTGGGAAAAAAAATTCGGAGCTTTTCTGTTATTATCTTTAGTAAATTTAGTTTAATCTAGTTTATTATCATCTTTTCTTAAGTTTCATACTAATCTTTACTTTCTTATTATCTTTTTTTAAAAATATATATATACCAAATAACTTTGAAGATAAAAAAAACAATTACCAAAAACTTTATCTTTTTTCTGAAAATCTATTATTTTCACTTTTAACTTTCAGATAGCTTCTAAGACCTAAAAAAGTCAGGTCAAACGGACCCTTAATCTCCTTTTTATTGGATTAGTTAATTGATAACTACGTAACCTCCTTTTTTTGTTGTGGCTAGTTATTAAGAAGAAAAAAAAATATTTTTTTTTACTATAAAAAAACTGAAAACCTTCTTTTATGTTATTAAGAAGAAAAAAAATTATTTACTAAAAAAACTGAAAATCGATTTTTATGTGGAAGTTATTTTATAAGGGTAAAATAGGAATAATGAAAAGTTGATCCAAAAATTTGTATCCTTCTTTTTATGTACAGTAATAGATGAAGTTAACCGTAGGGAATGTTAATATGCTGAAAATAAGTACCAATCAGGTATTTATAATTGAAAAGGATGCACATGCCAATTCTCTTATCCAATTTAAATGATGTAGCTTTCACAATATGTAGCACAATGGAGAACCGCAAATTTACACCAATCCAAGAAAGAGTATTCACAATCCATAAATTTGATTGGCTTTATTATTTTGCACTTTCAATGAAATGACTCCTACCCTCCAGTCATAGTCATGGCTGATACACAAGAAGAAGGAAGGAGATCTTCAACAAATTTATCCTTTCTCTTTTTTGTATAATTGTCTTGCTTCTCAACTTTCCTTTCTTTACCAACCCAATAGAAAAAATTAAAAAAAGATACAAACAAAATAACCAACCAATCCCATTAAGCAAGTCATCACCAAATTCAGCTTGAACAAGAGAGAAAAGAAAAGCTGATATCATACATCTTCTTATTTCTTGGTGGTTGGAAGAAGAAATTTGAGTTAATAAGAAAGGGAAAATCTTCAAGAGGGAAGAAAAAAAAATGGTTGGGGAATCAAGAAAATGGGTGGTGCTAATAGCAACAATTTGGATACAAGCATTCACTGGAACAAATTTTGATTTTTCATCATACTCATCTGAGCTGAAATCAGTTCTTGATATAACTCAACTTCAACTGAATTGTCTTTCAGTAGCATCAGATATGGGGAAGGCATTTGGTTGGTGTTCTGGTGTCTCACTCATGTATTTTCCATTGTGGGTGGTTTTGTTCATGGCTGCTTTCTTGGGGCTTTTTGGTTATGGCTTCCAATGGCTTCTCATTCAAAGACTCATCACTTTGCCTTATTTTCTGGTCAGTTTTCATTACTCCTAACTAACTATTCCTTCTTTACATTTCTACTTTGTTGTTTGTTATTGGAAATTTTGCTTCTTTGATTTCTTAATTTGTGGTAGAAATTTTGTTAACCTTGTTATGAATTTTGGCAACTAGCAACAACTAATTTTGGGGTTTTTTAACATTGAAACAATTTCTTACAGCACAAAATATAAATGTTACAAATCAAGACATTGGTTCAAGTGGTTAATGATTCCCTAGGACGAATCGTTTGGAAGAACCCGAATTTGATTTATGGTGGAAACTCTAGATTACCAGGACTCCTTCCCTTGAGAATTAGAGGGTTAATACCAAAAATAAATAAATATAAATGTCACGTGTTGTTTCGGAGCCCAACAAAATACATAAATTCTGTGTGGCGGCTGCAGAGCCGTTGAATCTATATTCAATGGGTTTGCGGCCGTTATAGAGAATCCAAATTGTTGTTCACATAACTTTATAATAAAGGTTGCTAGAGTCCACCTAACTTGCAAGTTGTTGGAACAACTCAACAACATAGAGTCATGTTGTGGTTCAATTTCCTCTCTTGACATAACTTATAACTAATTTAGAAAAGCATAATTTTTAACCAATAGCTAAGGCTCTTAATTTTGACAGCCATATTAGAAACACAGTATTTTGAAACACAAGTCCACCAGGATATTATCAAATTTCAAAGATTATAAGCCAGGAGTATATTGCATATCAAAGAGCACCCACTTCCACAACAACTCTCCACCATGACTTTGATTGACCAATTAAAATTGACAAGAATTGTCTTTGTTATTATAAAATGATTACAAAAGTTGCAAAAGAAAACATGTTAACCGTGGGATACTACAGTTACACCAAAAGTTTGATTTCTTTTTTCATATTAATTGTCTAAAATAAAATATGATATATATGTCCCAACTAGTATGATAAAAAATATATGTCCCAACTATAGTAATTTAGAATTAAAAAATGTGGAGAAAAAACTGCTTTAAAAAAAATCAATTTAGTTATAAATATATGGTTTAATTGTACTTTAGGCTTCCAAAGTATTGTGATTGTGCGGCTTTGCCGCTTTGGTTCCAACTTTTATTTTAAGCGCGTTTGGTCTATTATGTTTTCACCTTTTGTGATTTGGTAGTCACACTTCCAAGTTCCAATTTTCTCTAAAATTTTATGCAGAGGTGACCACATTTATTGACATGACACATTTCTCATATTGTGACTTTTCGTTAAATTAAAAATTGAAAACGCCAAAAAATTGAAACCATAATTAGGGATATAAGAACAACTCCAATGAGAGTATCTAAGTGAGTTTCATAGAAAGATTATTTGTTCCTTATTTTTTTCCTCCACTCGAGGAACTTGACGTGGCAAAGTAGGTAGCATAAAATAGTAGAATTAACTTCAATAACATACGGTATCATATTAATGTTTTCTTGCATGATAAGGTATACTATCACCATTAATATATAAGGCCCCTTATTTTCTTATCATTGGAACAAAATATGAATAAGTTGTATAAATATGACGCAACATTGTAGAGACAGCTTAATAATAGTGCATAAAGCTCAAAGTAGGTTCCTTAATAAATGACCATTGGAGATGCTCTAAACATAAATTTCGGAGTAAATTGAGATGCGATTACCAAATCACAAATAACAAAAAATATAAGGGGTCAAAATTGCACAGAAAAGAACAATGACCAAAAATCGCACAATCAGGTAACTACTACAACAATTAATTATAGATGTTAACACAACTTTATTAGTCAATATGAGAGCCTCATATCCTCACTGACCCAAATTCAAACTTTGAACTCAACAAAACTTGATTTTTTTTAAATTTTTTTTTACAACCTTTGTGTTAATTTTTAAAAATGTTTTACTGTTACTTACTATAAATTTTTCTCTAGACCTATAATTGATTACAATATTGTTGACTACATTGAACTGCAGGTATTTTTTCTATGCTTGATTGCAGGCTGCAGCATCAGCTGGTTCAACACCATCTGCTATGTATTATGTATAAAAAATTTCACAACTAACCGTTCACTTGCATTATCTTTAAGCATTAGTTTCAATGGTGTAAGTGCAGCTTTATACACTCTCATTGCAAATGCAATAATCTCAAACAATGACACTCTCTATCTCTTCCTCAATGCCATTGTTCCTCTCCTCATTTCATCATTAGTACTCATTCCAATTCTCCACCAACCACAACCTCAACAACAACATTCCACGGACACACTTCATCGTAGCGATCATGATTCCTTAATTTTTCTTTTCCTCAACATCCTTGCCCTTGTCACAGGCCTCTACCTTCTCTGCCTATATTCTCTTTCCTCGTCCCTAACCGTAGCTCGCGTTATCCTTGTCGGCGCGATTTTTCTCCTAGCAATGCTTTTATTTTTGCCAAGCATTGTGTATTCAAAACAATGGTCTTGTTTCACTCTTCCGACTAACTTTTCGTTATATGAATCGAGTTTCACTCTTGTTGAAAATAATGACGATCGCGAGCTTCACAAAGAACTAATTAGTAAAGAGGATCATGGTTCAAGGAATAATGGTAGTGTTCAAAGCATGATGATTGAGAAGAGTTTATGTTTTGTGAATGTGTTGGAGAAAGAGAAGATTATAATGCTTGGTGAAGAGCATACAACTAAGATGTTGATTCGTAGGTGGGATTTTTGGTTATATTACATTGCTTATTTCTGTGGTGGAACAATTGGATTGGTTTATAGTAACAATTTGGGCCAAATTTCTCAATCACTTGGACATAATTCTATGACAAGTTCTCTTGTGACACTTTACTCCACATGTTCGTTTTTTGGTCGACTTCTTGCAGCTGCACCTGATTTATTCAGCAGGTATGTTCTAGAGGTCTTTCTAGGTTCAAGGATAATTTTTATATAATGTGTGTGCGTGCGCGCACGCATTAAGAAAAAGATGGAATCATAACCTTTTTCAATAGTAGTATTGTTTTCTTTCAGGAGCTCTACTTGAAAGTACCTTATACATATTTGACCACTAGTCCAATACAGACATATAAGTGCTTATAGTATAAACATTTATCATATAAGTGCTTATGTATAAGTTATGTATATATGAAAAGATAAAATAAAGTCTAATAGCTTCTTTTTTCCAGATTAAGTCAAACGCTTTTCATATAATCCATTAGTTGTTTTTATAAGCTATTCTTGAGAGCTTACAAAAAATAAGCCGAAAATAGCTTAAGAACATGTCATAAGTTGTTTTCATGAAATCTTTCAAACAATATCACGAGTGCTTATATGTCAGTAGATAAACTCAAATAAGTCAGTCTGAACAGACCTCCCATTTAAGGAGACCAAGGCATCCCTAGGTCCTTTGAAATAATATTCTCATAACTATTCTTACTTGCTTTTTAATGTATGAGTGATCCTTATCTCATTACCATCATGAAATTACTCATGAATCTAGTTCAATGTTTATTGACTAATGAATGATTCTTCAAAAACTATAGCTAAAAAAGTATGTTTAGTCTTCTATCTACTCCATAATTAATCCACAAGTCTTGTATGACAAATGCAGCAAGATACACTTTGCAAGAACTGGATGGTTTGCAGCAGCATTGATACCAACACCGATTGCATTCATTTTGCTAGCCATATCCGGAACCAAAACAGCATTGCAATTAGGCACAAGCTTAATTGGATTAAGTTCTGGCTTTGTATTTTCTGCAGCAGTATCTATAACATCAGAGCTATTTGGTCCAAACAGTGTAGGGGTAAACCACAATATCCTCGTCACAAATATTCCTTTAGGGTCATGTCTTTATGGCCTCCTTGCAGCATTGGTTTATGACTCTCATGCCATAAGCACAAGACAATCAATATGGCTCCGCGAGATGTCGTTGTGTATGGGAAGGAAATGCTATTTGCAGACATTTATATGGTGGGGTTGCATTTCAATTGTTGGATTGGTTTCAAGCTTCTTGCTTTTCTTAAGGACTAAGCAAGCTTATGATAGTTTTGAAAGAAATAAAAATAGAAACAGAACACTGATAAATTAGCTTTTGATTCAAAACTATGTTATGATGAACATTGTACCATATGATGCAATGTTTAAAATATTATAAGGAACTAAATATAAATATTATTTTCCATAATCCCACACTAATGGTTTTGGCAAGGAAAGGTGTTATCCATTAGTGAGGTCACACAGTATATTATGTCTAAGAAGTGACTTGCTCTTAAATTTAGTGGGATTTTATGAGACCCTCACTAGTTTTACATATAAGGTTGTGATATCTTTGCAATAAAATATTTACATGATAATGATAATTAAAGTCTTTTAACAAATTTACCTTTGGGTTACTCTAGTGCCTTAAAAAATGAGCTTATGTCTTTATAAAATGTGATATATTTATAGGGTGGATCAAATGTAACGTGGACTTGGTTTTTTACAAGCAATAAAATTATACTTTGTCCCTAAATATAAGATCCCTTTGAAAAAAAACATAAATTTTAACAAAGTTTGATGTAATATTTGACCAATATATAATAGATTAGATGAAAAAAAAGAAAAAATGTGGATGATATATTGCTTTTACATTCCCTATTAAATTTGTTAAACCATAATTGTTTACTTTCACATGTTCTTATTTACTACCAAAACCTACATAAAATGTAGTGTTTTTTACACAATAAAAAATAGTGTTTGTCTAAGTGAGATTAGACCTAATACACACTTAAATAAAAAGGAATAGACACATGTGGACTGAGCTTCTATACTTAGTTCATACCTATTGAAAAAATTCGGTTGGAGATGAAATTCCAACTTATGTGTTTCATAGATTCTCCACCTTATATTTGTGAAATTATTTCATGAGTTTAATTGTTGTGCACTGTTAGTGTAAAGTTATTTTATACATGCATTTAATGAATGTAACGGGTCATGTGTTTTAAAACACATTACATAATTTGAGTAGAGAAAATATAAATTATTTAATTGTGTAATATAATTTACTTGAGCTGACCAACAATAAATTCGTTCAAATGTTAAACGTCTTGGTCCCCTCAATCATGCGATCAGAAGATCGATTTCTGATTCATGTGTATGAAAAAAGTCTGACGAAGATTAGTCATCACCAACACGATTGAAAATTTGTTATCAATACTATGGTAATGAAAAATTAAAAATTAAAAATATTTTACTCACAGCACCGTGGCATTGCACGGGTCTGGACACTAGTATATGACCATATCGGTAGTGAACCACTATAAAAATCATGTGTTGTCTTCTTTCATTGTTTATCTTCTTTTTACTTTGTTTAAGTTCTTTATAATTTAACTTCCACTCTATGTGAATCTTAAATTAATGTTAAATGTTTTGCCAACAAAGTTAAAATATTTGTCTTACTTTATGTTTTAAAATAAACTTTAAAAAGTTAAAAATGGTAAATATGATTCAAACCCCTCGTTTTTTGTGTTTCCTAATGCACCCTCAATTTCGACGTCTCAGGATAAAACAACTCAACTACAATTATATCGAAATCCTATTGCATTGTAAGATCTGTTCTAAAAACTCACCACCAAATATTGTACTATGATCACTCGAATATGATATTAAAGTCACTCTAATATATGGTACTTTGACCACGTTAATATGGTGTTAAAACCACTTTTAAAACTGAAGGGATTATGGTATTGTAACCACTCTTAAATTGAAGAGATGATGGTATTGTAATCACTCTTAAACCAAAGGGACAATGATATTATGACTACTCTTAAATCGAAGAGATTATATATGGTACTATGACAATTTTTAAATTAAAGGAATGAAAAGAAAGAGGAAGATTTGGCTTGAAAATGCATCGAACAAGAAAAAGAGAGGATAGGAAAAAACTAATACATCGAGTTTTAGTTTATTTTTCTCAAATGGTTAGCAAACTTTATATAGTGTTTGAAGCTAAGCAATGTGTGTATACTAATCAATGTGAAACTTGATGATTTTTTTATAAGGAAAAATATTGAGTGAGGGGATGGTGCCACAATCTAAGGTAGAAAAAACCTTATGGCTCAAAGAGTGCTTACAAAAGTATTTATATTTACCTCCTTCCAAAGATACTAGCGGGACTCAAATGATAATTTTTTTCAATTGCACACACTAGCACCCTTAAGATAGATAAGAGGGATGACCGAGGTTTGAACATTGCCCCTGCACATATGATGCAATATTCCTACTAACTGAGTTAAGCTAATGAGACAAGACTATAAAGTTTTATTTTCAATTTATACATGTTAGTATGTTCCAATAATACTACATCCGTCTATAAATATAAGACCATTTTAAGGAATTTTGTTGTCCTTTTTTATAAGTCTCTTTTGAATTTTCAACAACATTAATTATTTCTTTACCAACATACTCCTAATTATTATACATCTTTTTCTACACTTTACAATAAATGGTATGGTAATAACATAAACAAATTTTTTCTCTTAAAAGATAAATTTGTAAAGTAAAAACTACCTCGGTCCCTAAATATAGGGTCTCACTGTGAAAATTGCGGAGATTAAGAAAGTTGATTGTAGTATTAAATATATTGACGATTGATATTATTTTTAAAATTTTATCTTTTAAGAGAGAGAATGAGTTAATATATTTTCTAGAGTATTTATTATAGATTGTAAAAAAAGATGCACTTTACCGATCGTTAGTTAATTCAGTGGTGATTGGCTCTGAACTTGGTAGGGATGACCACGGTTCGATCCCCTGCAACTGCGATCAGAGGGGGGGCTGGAACCACATGATGTCAGAACTGACCCCCGAACCAGATTAAATTGGTGGTGAAAGCAAAAAAAAAAAGTTGCACTTTAATTAATAATATGTTGGTAAAGAAATAATTAATGTTCTTGTAAATTTGAAAATAGTCTTATCAAAAGGGACAAAGAAAACTTTGAAAAGGTTCTTATATTTAGGGACGGATGTAGTATCCACTATTAATAAATTTATTATTACTGCAGATTTTCTTAATTTTCATATCTAGTCAACGGAGTCTTACATTTTAGAATAGAAGTAGTAATAAGTATCAAATTAAATATGCATTGGACTATGCCTCATAAAACAAGAGTCTTGCTAACATGTATTCTAATGAATAATGATATATGTTAAGAATCCAAAAATAGAAATATATTTTTAAAATTTGTGTAATTAATATGTGAAACGTTTAAAAAGTGATTTAAATATATAGATTTTACAATAAAACATTTCTTTTATTAAATCATTAACGTGTGCCCTGACGACCCATGTTCACTTTTCCCTAAAAACAAAATCATTAATAAACGTTATTTTTGGAACAATCGTATTAAATAGAGTTGAATTTTCATAACTTTTATTTATACTTATGGTCAAAAAAATATGTTGACTTTTGCATATAAATTAAATCATGTGGGTGACATGTGGGTACTTTGAAGAAAAACAACTAAAAATGAATAGAATGATCCATAAGTTTTAACTCAATTGACAATACTAATATTATTAACTTTGACACTTTCATTCGAATTTAAAGTCAAAATCTCATAATTGTGAATTTTAATGGTGTTTGTCACTTTTGTTACCAAAAGAAAAAACAAAGGAGCAACAATTAATCAGTACTTTTGTTAAAAAAAACTTATTTAATTATTAATTTAAAGGTTTAATGTACCAATGTATTAATAGATTTGAATTTTCAAATGTACCGTCAAATTTGCATTATTAAAATTGTCAACTCAATTGACAATATTAAAATTGTTAAATTTGACACTTTAATCCAAATTCAAACTTAAAACATCACCGTTGGGTAGGGTGGACAACGGTCGGATTCAGTTTGAAAAACCTTGATCTGACTAAACCCACGGATGACAATATCATATCCACTTTCGTCCATTTGGTGTTTTCGGTTTGATCAGATTCGGTTTTGACGGTTCGGCGGGCGGGTCAGATGAGTTGAATCGGTTGAAAATTCAATAAAAAAAATTACACTTTCTAGGCACAAAAGAGAACAAAAGTCTCAAATTTTTCCACAATTTTGACCCAGTAAAATAAAATCTAACAAATATTAAATTAAACAAATATTACTATATTTTCAAGTAGGAGTAGAAAATAGGAGTAATTAATTGTAGAACAGTAGTATTCTTGAAAAAAAAAAGTAAAGAATGATGAGATTTGTGAATGACATGTCATAAATTGCTTTGATAACATGAAAATAGCGGTAGAAAAAAAAAATTCATGCTGCCAATCCCTTCCCTTCAATGACCATGTGCACGAGTTTATACCGATAAAATAGTATTGTTAAACTTTCGGTCGGTTTTGGATTTCAATTGATGAAAATTTCAAATCCGAGCCCGTCCGTCTCAATCCATTTAAACCCAATTTTATTCACCCGATTACCCTATGGCCCGACCCACTATCACCCAAGATTCAATTTTTTGATCGGTTTTATCGGATTCGGATCGGTTCGGGAAATCTTGTCCACCCCTACAGTTGGGTGAGTTTTAATTATGTTTGTCGCTTTTTTCTAATCCACTGATTTTTAAGGAATGAAATTCCGATAATCCAAAGTTTAATCGCAATGTAAGTAAAATTTGACTAAAAATTATGTTTACTATATGAATTAAACTCTGATTCTCCCCCAAACAATTTAGGCTGTGTTTGGTAAAAAGTAGTGGATATCTGATAAACTAGCTTATAGCGGATGAGCTTATAACGGATAACTTATAAGCTAAGCTAGCTGATTGAATTTGTAGTGTTGGGTAAAAGTAGAGATTGAACTAGTTTATAAGTATGAAATAACATAAAAAAAATATGTTTAATTAATATTTAATTTTTTTCAAGTAAGGATGATAGATGTAAAATTGGAAGAAAAGATAATAAGCTATAAGCTTATAAGCTACTTGAAAATTGAAATAACATTTGAAAAATAAACTATAACTTATAAGCTAGTAAAATAAGTTATAAGCTCTTTTATGAAAACCGTTACCAAACAGAGCTTTTAGCTTATAAACTAAAAACTACTCCCTCCGTCCCAATTTAATTGACACAGTTGACTGTTGTGTACTATTCACACATATTGTTTTGACCTTATTTTTCTACTAATAAACAAAATAAAATATTAGCATATAAGTTGTTGTTTGATTCAACCCGATGAGTATTTTCAAAATATTAAATTTTTATATTTTTTACTATTATGCAATTAAAAATATTAATCATGAAAGTTATGCATTAGCGTGCGCAGGGACGGAACCAAGTGTATTGGAAAAGGGGCTGCCGCCACCCCCATAGCCTTGTAATACTACTACCTCTCACATATAAATTAGCTTTCGCCCCTCATATATTTATCATGAGTCATCGTAAAATGAAAGCATTGATCAAACAACAAAACCAACTTACAATTACTAATTCCTGTGTCAAAGAAAAAACTTGCTATTCCTGTGCACTTCCTAAGTACTATAAGTTATTCAATTTATTTAAAATAATATAAAATAGCAACATCAAAAAATTGAGAAAATAAGACTTTTTTTAAGAAAATATTTTCTATTTCTTAAAATTTGTATTAATTTTATTTGCTAAAATAGAGATATTAGATTATTTTACGTGAACAATTGTATGCATTGTTTTAAAACAATGAAAATTGTTTGAGGTGCATATTTGAAACCAAAGATCCTAATTACCGTGAATTAATTAGAAAAATAGAGGTTGAGTCAAAAAAAAAATTAGAAAAATAGAGGGTAATTTTTTTTGCAAATAGTTTAAATATTTGTTCTTTTTGGTACAAAATACTTATACTATTTTTTCTTTTTGGGTTAAAAATACTTAAACTATTTATTTACAATCCAAGACATGACAACTAAAAAAATAAATGCAAAATAGTTTTATTAGCTGAGTCGAAAAATAATATGATCCTTCATAACTACGTTTTTGTATGTGTATATAATTATTGTTTTTTTCTTATCAATTGTTATATTTTCGCCACCCTCAACAAATTTTTCTGGTTCCGTCCCTGAGCGTGCGTGAAACAATCAACGGTATTAATTAAATTAGGACAAGAGAATATAAGCTACTTTCCCAAATACAGCCTTATCCTAAGAACAACTAATTAAGACATATATAAGCTCAATGCCTTCGTTTGATTACTTTGGAAAATAAAAATAGAGGAGCAGCAATTAATTGGTTCAATTAACTTGGTGCTTTATTATTTCAATGATGTACTCTACTTCAAGACCAGACTTTTTTTTTTTGTTTTGACTCAAAGCAGACTTTGTGCAACTATTTGGAGTTACTTCATTAATTGACATATAAAAGCACCTGTGCATGTTATCCAGGTGTAGTGGCAACAATGTTTGGGAATCCACATATGACTTCGCAAATCTACCAACTGTATAAATAAATAAATAAAGGAAAATGCTAACTAATGCTCCCGGGGCCCTAGTTAATGATATTAATTATAATATACTTTTTCCGTTCCTTTTTATAAGAGACAATTCACGTTTTAGATTTATTCAGTAATTAATGTATTTGGTCTATATTATAGGTTAAATACATTCATTATTGAATGAATCTAAAAAGTCAACTGTCTCTTATAGAAAGGAACGGAGAGAGTAATAATTTAGGAATTTGTGTAGTCAACATATTTAAAATATGAGCAATGATGTTTTTAATGCAAAACTTACTACTTTTGCCTCCTTAACTAGTGCCCCGAGGACACTAGTTAGCATGACACATAAATAAATCATCAACAAATTACTTCCTCTAGTCCTATATATAAGAAACTTTTGACTTTTTGGATTCATTATAGAATTAATGTATCTAAATTATAATATTGTCTAGATACATTAATTTTACAATAAATCTAAAAAATAAAATTTTTCTTATATATAGAATTGGAGGGAGTATAACCCAAAAATAAACAAATAAAGAAAATAAGCAATTATACTACCCTGCTACGCTCCTCACATAGGAAGAAAACAATCACGTGGCTCATAGTCCATCCATCATATCAAAATCTCCCACGATTCAAATCAAATCACCATGTGCTCACTTAACACCACCTGACGTGGCAATCTCTCCTTACACCAATATACCCACCATGCAAAAACAACAACACTCTCAACTCAACTCATATCAAAATCAATATCAATCAAAACCTTGCTTATAAAAAAAAATAAAAAATATATCAATCAAAACCTTCAAAACTACCATCATTAGTTCTTTTAAATTAATTTTGTCAAGAAATCTAACATTAAAGATGATCTGAATATATATTTATAAAATATAGATAATTTTCTCTACGATACTATCAAATTTTTGATTGAATTATCCACCAAATAGTACCTAATGTAGCGATAAGATTAACTCTTAGGCCTTGCTTGGTAGGAGAAAAATTAAGAAGAGAGAAATAAAAACACAGAAACCAATGTATAATGTTGGTCCGATTACATGCATTGGTTTCCGTGTTTTTATTTTTCTCTTCTCAATTTCTCTTCTATCAAGCACACCCTTAAAATCTGTTTGGTTTTATAGAAAGAAAAATAAAGAAAAAAAAATTATGAAAATTAATGAATAAACTTAGATTAAAGTTAATCTAAATTTATTTATTGGTTTTCATAATTTATTTTTATTCATTTTTCTTTTCATCGCACCAAACAAACTTTTAATTCTAAAACAATTTCTCATTTAAGTATTCTAGCTCTTCCATGATGCACCCAAGTTTTCAAAATTAAATCTCAGACACAACAAAATTAAAACACTCCTCTTTCTTTTAATATGTTTACTATTATACCCTCTATCCTCCTATCTATACCAGAAAAGTTTATCTTTAATAATAAGCTAAAATAATTTTTTAGATTCATTGAATAACAGATATATTTGAACTGTAATATAAACTAAATAAGAGTATATCAGTTATTCAATGAATAAACAACTGTAATATAAACTAAACAGGAGTATATTAGTTATTCAATGAATAAACAAATGTATCTGAACTATAATATAAACCAAATACATAAAATCGAAGAATGAAGTAGTCGGAATAATTTAAGATGAAAGAAAGAGAGAAAGCAATAGTAAGTTGTTAGTGAGTGAAGTAGTAATAGAGTAGTAGAAATACTAGAAATTAAAACAAAGCCATTGAATTCTGGTGCAAGTTACAGAACTTTAGCAACACCTGTATACAAAAATGAAGCAACAAGTTTCATCTATGTTCAAAAACCATCCGTCAAACATTGTTTGGTCATACTCTAACCACCACCATCACCACCGCACTAACCCCAATACAAAACTCAACTCAATTCAACTTAACTCTGGTTTACTCATTCCCCATTCACATTCAGCCACATTCATCATACACATCACTAACTCACTATACCACATTTTATCATCATTAATATCAAAACAAAAATCCAAAATAGAACCAATGAATCCAGTCATAACATTTGGTACATATACAAAAAATTGAGATTATTTTGGTTCACTCAACTAACTAACCCATTACCCATTAACCCATTTACAGCTAAGAACCTGTCAAGAAAAATGGAGTAAAAGTAAAAGACAGCAAAGGGAGAGGATGAGATAGGAGTGAATGCAGATTGCACAAATGTCATAAAAATCTTACACTAAAAACTTTGTTTTTGCTAAAAATAGAACCCAAAAAAAAAACAGAGTGATTCAGTTTTTTGTTTTCTCTACTACTATATTTCTTCACATCTTCCACTCAACTAGCTCCACTCACTCCACCATTGATCTCTTTTAACACCAAAATCAAAACCCATTTCGTGATTGCCGAGCGTCGTTTATTTTTTCATATCTTCTTCTGCACAAAATCTCAGAAAACAGAGTGAGATAGAGAGAGAGAGAAAGTTAGTAGTAATGATGATGGATGAGGGAGAAGGAAAGAAGAAAGTGGTGGTGAAAACCGAGGCGTGTGATTTGATGGCAGGTGTTGAAGATGAAGTTGGGTTTGTCAACGTGAAAGGAGACAATAACAACAACAACAAGAAGAAGATGATGATGATTAATGGGTCGGGTCAACGGATCCGAAATGATTATGGGTTTGTTACTGCTGCATTTGGTGCTGTTCAAAGGAAGAAAAGGATGGCTAGACAGAGAAGATCTTCATCTTCTACCATTACCATTCATCTCAAAAATCTTCCTTCTACTGCAACAACTACTACCTCCTCGCACGTGCCAATCTCTCCACTTCCTCCTCTTTTTCACTCTCTCCCTCCCGCACGTGTGAGTTTTTTAATTTTATATCTCCTCATTTTCTTTCTCTTTTCATTCCAACATTTTAGATCTGTATTTTTTATTACATGTCCTATCTTGATTTGAAAACTTGTTATTTATTTATTTTTATTACGAAATGACTAATACCACTGAAATTCACTTACACACAACAGTAAGATCTTGTGTTCAAATACATCTGGATCTTGTATTCAAATACATGTGGAGAGACACTATCATCATTATGGGCTGAGTTATGATTTACGAATTGTCCACTTGTTTTTTTTACAAGTTTCAAATTATAAACAACATTGTTGAAAGGAAGTTGATGTATTTGATTTGAAAGTCGGATACATCAATATTTTTGACCAATTTTTACAAGGAGAAAATATTATTTATTTTTTTAAGAACCACAATTAAATTTGGAAAACAGTTTAGAAGATATAATCTCTTTAATAATATTTTTTTTGTCCACTTTTTTAAGTTTTTTTTTGACAATGTGTAGTAAATAAAGTTGTTGAACACAAGTCAAAACATTTTGATTTTCAAGCTTGTGTATGTCTTGAACTTTGTACTATAGTATAGAATTGTGTCAGAATCAAATATACATCAAAGAAAAATTGTTATACTATATAAAAATGGAAAAAGGTAGAGGCTTTTTAACACATTGCAGGTTGAGCAGAATCTATGTTGGTACGGAATTTGCCTCGTGGATCCGTGGGCAATGACCAAAATAATGTTCTTGTTTATTTTTGGTAACAGTACTAATATATACACATATAATAATCCTAAATAATACTATTCATAGGTGTTTGTACGATGCATATGTAGAAGTAAGTTTATGGACTTATTTTGGGAATCAGATTTCCCGCGTTGTAACTGTTCAGGGCTATCTAATCTCTGATTGGCGACTGAGACAAATGCGAGTCATTTGATCTCTATCGATTAACTTAGATCAATCAGACGAGCGATCACAAGAACTATTGACTATACAATATATTTATGTTAGTCAATGTTAATTCCTTGGAACATGAAAGTTCCTACTTTTGGTTCCCAAAATCTTTGGTGGTAAATTGAGCTTTACATTTGGTAAATTGTATATTTCAAGATAGCAATAAGGCATGCTAGACAAAACTTTGGACACTCTGCCTTTTTAAATTGTTGACTCTTGACTTGATGTTCTTATTATTTAGACAAAAATTGTATTAGTATGTACTATGTTTGATAATATTTAATTTGTTTGTCCCAACTTTTTGAGGCATGGCCTTAAAATTTTCAATTTGTTTTAGGAAATTGATCATAGGAGGTTGAGATTCCTTTTCCAAAAGGAATTGAAGAACAGTGATGTTAGCTCCCTTAGGAGAATGGTATTGCCAAAGGTTTGTTTGGTCTTTTCTTATAGACTTTAATTCCTATGTAGTATCATTTGTAAAATAATATCTCAATGATTAACTAGATTTATAAAACATCATAATCCTATACTAAATTTATTATAACTACAGAAAGCAGCAGAGGCTTTTCTTCCTGCCCTCGAGGCGAAGGAAGGAATTCTTATCAGCATGGATGATATAGATGGTCTTCATGTATGGAGTTTCAAGTACAGGTCTGCTATCTCTATATACATTGTTGGTTAATTGTCATGGCCAAAAAATAAAATAAAAATGAAATTCAATACAATTATTGTAATTTGCGATTACATTCGGAACTAGATTCCCTATATAGTCACACCCTTAGCAGTTGCTAATCTTAGCTGTGTAGATAAAGAATTACGAGTCAACTCATTTGAAATTGTAATTTAAAGTTAATTAGGCAAATTACGAGTCATCTGATCTTTATCTAAAGACTGATATTCTTTGACACATTTTTCTCTTTATTGTGTTACAATCTTTTAAGACGAAAAAGATTGATATTGGTTGAATATATTTTAAAATTTTAGATTATTTTAAAAATTGACTTTTACTTACGATTCAAATTTATAGGTGATTACATTTCTATTTGAATAATGCAGGTTTTGGCCTAACAATAACAGTCGGATGTATGTACTTGAAAACACCGGTATGTTAAATTTACTTAAAACTACTTCTCTAAATCGATTCGAGAGTTAAATTTTACTTAAAAGAATATTAGTTTGTTAAATATTTTCAGGAGACTTTGTTAGCACACACGGTCTACGCTTTGGAGATTCCATTATGGTTTACCAAGATAATCAAACTCACAATTATGTATGTGCTTAACAATTTTTTTCTCAATTCTAAAATCTCATTAAGACAATTTTTAACCATGTTTTTGTTTTCTCTCCTATGCATTACTTTAGGTAATTCAAGCAAAGAAAGCTTGTGATCAAGATGAGTATATGGAAGGAACTAGTGATACATTAATGAATGATATCTTCATTGATGATTATGAGGTGAACAAATGTTGCTTTGATGAAGCCTATCCTGCAATGAATGATACAACAAGCATGTCATTTATATATGACACAACAATCTCAAATGACTCACCACTTGATTTTTTGGGTGGATCAATGACAAATTACTCAAGGATTGGATCAGTTGAAACCTTTGGCTCTGTTGAGAATTTGTCACTTGATGACTTCTATTGAGAGGTCATTACTACATATATGAAGGGCACTAACATGGTACCAAAACTCTAGGATGGTGGGTTTGTTCATTTTGGTACTAAAGAAACATGAAAGTGGTGTGTGTGTTTCTTTTTGTTTTTTGTTCTTTTTGTGTTTGTCATGACAATGAGAGGAACTGTGTAAAATAAAAGAGTAGCCAGTGGACATGTTTTTGTGTTCCTCTCTCTTGAACAAGGTTGGGACTGCTCTACGATGTATTGTTTATAATTTTTGGTGGATAACATCTACATAAATTATTTTGAATGTTTCATTATAAATAGTAAAAAGTATTTTTATGTTCAAATGACATAACTCATTAGAGGTATCTAAAAAGTAAAAGAGACATGTTATTATGACACACAAGTTCATACACAAGTAACCGTCAAAAAAAAAAAGTTCATACACAAGTACGACACAAGGATATCTTTGTCATTTTAACCCTTAAAAATAAAGGAATAGTAAGGTATAAAGGAATAGCAAAGTATGTGTGTCAACTTTGTTTAATGAGTACTATACTCACTAAGGAGAAGTACAAGTGCTACTATATCCAAACCATAAAAAATCGAAGCTAACGAGCATCTCGGGGAGGTAAAAAATACCAATGATGTTGTCACTCCTTTTATATGTTTTTAAATAATATGTCTTGTTTCTACGACCTGACTTGAAACTTATATAACCGACAACATATTGAAGTATCCGATCGGGCGTCGGGTCAACACTTTCGAAAAAACGGGCATGAATGGTTGCATACTTATTTCATGAGTTTATTCACTATTCCCTCCCCACTTTGTGATGAAATTAAAAAAATTAATGAATTCCTTCTAGTGGGGTCATTCAGGTGCTCGAAATAAATGTATACACTGGATGTCATGGGAGGAGCCATCTATGTATAAGGATGATGATGAGATGGGCTTTAAAAGCCTCCCTGCCTTCAATATGAATATGTTAAAAGTGCCTATCACATGTGTATTCAAGAATTGCTGGACGCAACTCACTTAAGGATGAATTTAGATTGAAGGTTTATCTAGAATTTAAAAGTTCTCCCGCGGGTCAAGAACGTTATGACGAATATGTCGTCGGTGTATTCCAACTCGTATTAACCTCCATTGTAGAGGGGTAAATTGTCCAATTGTGTGTGCGTTATGTAATGATCAGAACGAGGATAGTCGTCATATGTTCTTTGATTGTCTTAGTAGTAAAAATGTTTCGACTATGCGTAATTTTAGCAATTCTGTTACTGCAGGTCAATGCAAAAACATTGATGAAAGTCCGATGTTTAAATTGTTATTGCAACTTAATGGTAATGATGCAACTCTTATGACATGTGTTGTTTGAGTATTTGGAAACAAAGGAACAACCTAATCTGGAACAATGTAACAGGTGTGCCAAATTTTATTTTTTCTCGTGTGTGAGCAGTGTTAGATGAATGGCGTGTTATTGATAGTGCGCGTACTGGTGTGCAGATGCAACATGCAATAGATGGTCGAATATGGAACAAACCTACTAGTGGTCGTGTTAATGTAACATTGATGCCTCTTTCTCATCTCCATCAATAGAGTATGCATCAGTATATGTATAAGAAATGAAGATGGCGCTTATGTATTGGGAAAATATGTTTTGTTTTCACTTATTTCCGATGTTCATGTGGGTGAGGCCCTTGGATTACTATCAGCGCTTAAATGAGTTCGTGATCTTAACTTGGATCCAATTGATTTTGAACTAGATTTTAAATTGGTGGTGAATAACTTCTATTCTAATAAGCTTGATGCTTATGAGTTTGGAGAGATTATCTCACAATGAAGAGGGATTTTTCATTCTTTTTATGAGTGTCAAAGTTATTAGGCGACAAACAAATAAAGTTGTTGATATTTTAGCTAAGGCGGCCACATATATAGTTAATTCCCAAATATTGGTTGATGTACCGAATTGTATTGAACATTTACTAATTATGAAATGCTATGAGTTTGTTTTGTTTTCAATAAATCATATTAAAAAGTAATTGTATTAATAAAGTAAAAAGTTTTTAATTTATTTTATTTTATTTAAAAATATTAATGAAACTATTATACTTTATTAAAATAAAAAATGTATTTTATTTTAATAACAAAAACTATTTTATTTTAACAACAATTTAAATTTAATATTTAAAAATTAACACACAAACACACACACACACACACACACACATATATATATATATATATATATATATATATATATATATATATATATAGATGAGATCAAATGACACCAATGTGTCAAAGTTAATATGACACCAAATCACAACCGTTAATTGCATTTAATCTAAAGGTTCACATCTATTCATTTAATGAGTCACACAATAATTTTAAACTTGATTTTTACCAATAAGGAAATTAATTGTAATCTTCAATAATAATTAAATTTGATAATCATTAAATTTCTGTCTCCCTCTCTAAATAATCAAACGTGCTTAGTTTTTTCACAGCCTCTCTAACTTTCTATGGTTATTAGTATTTGTTAACAAATCTTCTATGATTGTCAAAAAATAAAAAACAAAGCTTCTATGTTTTTTGTGTCAATGCTTCTGTGATTTTTTAGTTGTCACAATTAGATCAACATCAAGCTTCTCTGAGAAAGTATAAGCTTTGTCATGGTGATGATGATAAGAGGAATTAGATTTGGATTCATGATCAAGATGGTATGGGTATGACGGAGAAAACATTAAATAGGGGAAAGCAAAAGAGGTAATAATTTATTATGATTTTCAATTTATGAATTTTTAGATCGGACAAATTATAGAATGTATGTGGTCTACATTAATTATTATAGTCATTGTTATAAACATTTGGTTTAAATAAAAACAATGGTTGAGATTTGGTGTCAAATTAACTATGACACCTTGGTGTCATTTGATCCTATCTCATATATATATTATTTTTTATTTTAGTCGTTAAAAATTTCACCTTTAAAATTAAAAAGTGGATTGTTCATAGTTCGAACTTCGATCCCAACATATATAATGTAACGTTCCTACTATCAACCGAGCTAAATTTCATGGCAACATAATTGCATTTAAATCTAATTAATTGTTTTTTTTTTAAATCAAATTATTATTTCTTTTTTTTTTGGGTAAGAAATTATTACTTCTTTTATGGCAACTCAAATATTATTTTTTGTAGAATGGATATATATATATATATATATATATATATAAAAACAAGATACATGTAATTTTCCCAACATACCCTCCATTAATAATTTGACACATCCCTAATTTGAGGACAAATGTTGTATTTTCAGTGCATCTTTTTTTTGTCTTACTTGAGTAACCTGTTTAGTCTACCGTGTAATAGATTTATCCAAATCAAAATTTCAAATTTGTGAAGCCATTTTAAGTTTATTCACTTTTGGCTATACAAACATTTTATCCATTGGATATTACTATCTTACCACTTAGCAAAAATAATGTGACATGCAATCACGTCAAGCCTAAAACAAAAGATTTTCCATATTCTCATATCACCAACTACACGCCATTCTTTGCTCTCTTCTCATTTTTCTTCTTTGCTTTAGACCACATTTACTTACTTCTTTCTCTCTGTCTTATTCCACTGCTATCAAATCTTGCACACTACAAGCTTTACTCCGGTAAGTTTCTCTACTCCTTTTCAACTCTGCGTTCAGCCTTTCTCTACTCATTTTCTCGCCGGTTAAGTGCACAAAAAACTAATCTTTCGGTATAATATCACTGCATCTTTGGTTGCATGCCTTCAGAAAGACTAAAAATCAAATCTTTATGGTATTACATGACTTCAAATATGGTTGTAGGTTTAGATTTGTTTAGCTGCACTTCAGATTTCCTTTTACGATGGAATAAAAATAACATTTTTTTACAAAATCCTTTTTCAGTTCAGATGGCAAGAGCTATAGATTTCATTAAGGATATCAATGATGAAAAGGAACTCTGGAAATTAATTGTTTGCCTGGAAGATGTTTGGAAAACCGGTATTGGACAAGGTGAACATTTGGAGTTCCTTATTCTTGACAAACAGGTAAAATTTTCGAAATCTATAGCTGATTTGTACTATACTTTGTTAAAGTTCACTTTTTGGAACATCACGATTTGTTAAAGTTCACTTTTTCGAAATTTTATTCTTTTGGTTTGGAATATACACAGGGAGATACTATTCAAGTTGTACTTCCATCTGATCTTTATCCGCTGTTTGAGTCTAAACTGGAAGAAGGGACCACCTACATTATGAAGAACTTTAAGGTTCAACCTAATGACCTAAAGGTGAAGTTTTGTACTCACCCTTTCACACTGGTTGCTGTTAGGGGTGATGGAGGGTCTGATATCATTCCAACGAAGGTTCCTAACATTCCATCATACAAGTTTAACTTCAAAAGTTTTGATGACATTAAAAATGGAAAATATCGTCATGATCTGTTAGTAGGTACATATTCATGTCTTTGCAGTTTTACATTCATTATCATTTCCATGTTTCTATTGCTACATTACTTTGAAACTGAACCTTAAATGATTTGCATATATCATAGGGGCTGTTTATGATGTTCAACAGGATAAAAGAGGGTTTACCACAAAAAAACTTCCAACTACCTTTTCTTTGGTTGATGCATCGTATATTATCTATGATTACTTTTTTTTGTTATTACATTATATAACGTATATATTGTTTAACAAAATTTAACTCATAATCTTTTTCAATCTATAGAATGAACATACTAACTTGCTCTCTATGGGGAAAGTATCAAACTGAATTTCTGGAGAAATACAACGAACTCGCCGGAGAAGGTCCAGTAATTGTCATTCTCAAACATGCTGCTATCAGAGAACCTCAAGGTAATGTTATTCAAGTGCTACAAATTATGAAATTATTATCCATTGATGCTTTTTCATGCCTTATGACTTCCATGTTATAGGTATATATGAGTTGCAAGTCACAAATGCTTGGAGTGGAACAAAGTTAATAATGGATCCAGATTTCAAGGAAGTCAAGGACTACAAAACTAGGTCTCACTTTTGTACATATATTCAGTAAAATATTCATTTATATGTTCAGTTTTAATTAATAATTTCGCTTACCTCATAATTGCTCTATGATTTATAACAACTTACCTCAGGATTTTGTTTCCCAAACATAATCTGCAATCAACTTGAGTGAGGGTAGTGGTTTACTACAACAAAACTCTCAAAGTTCTCAATACTCTGCGGGCTCTCGCTATGCATTTCGTGCCCCTGTTACTCACATCTCTCAGCTCATTACACTCCCTGAGGTTTCTAACTATTACCACTCTGACATGTTTACATTAGACACAAGATCCTTGCTTATTTGATCTTAAATGTTTGCTTACTATTTACTTAGGAGGAAATCGTCACTACGGTTGCAACTCCCCACCATGTTTGCATTTCAAAAAATGGCTGGTTTTACAAATCTTGTGCCGAATGTCCTAAGGCACTTATTACTGATACTCCTCCTTACAAGTGTAAAGTAGACTCTCATGTTACTATTGAACCTGTCATCAAGTTAGTTTCTTTGTTCCTTAATTTTAATAAGTGCTTCATTCCGTAAAACGTATTTCTATTTCACATTTTTACATTCCTTTGTCTGAACTTTTATATGGCAATATGCTTTGATGCAGGTATAGGCTTGAAGCTGAAGTTCGATTTGAGGGTCATAAAGCCAGATTCCTTTTTTGGGATCGGGAATGTACTGAGCTAATAGGGAAAACTGCAGCTGAGTTGCAGACTATTATGCTTGAGGTAAAATATCGCGGTTATTGCTCCTTCATTTCCAATTAACTTTAATTTACATTCATTGGACAATATAACAATCTGGTTTACAGGCTGGTGAATTTGATCCCCGTGAATATCCTGTTAACCTTGACGATATCACGGGCACTGAATTGGCTTTTAAAGTCAAAATTCAGGCCAAAGGCAAACTTGCAAGTGTCCTTACTTATAAAATTGATCCATAAATTATCCAACATCTCAAAGACCAGATCAAGCTGTCTGAGGTAACCTTTATTGATAACTCCAACCTTTCAATACTTTTACAAATTAAATTTACATATATCAAACCACGTTTAACTTCTAAATGTCTTTACCATACAGATTCCATCTCTTTTGGCCCTCATTGCTCCCATTATTGGAGAGGTACTATCAACTTATATTTTAAATTCGACTTCTTTATGTCTTTTTTTCATAATCCTTGATATTTAATACTATCATATCTTATTTGTTTACTCTAAAAATAATTTTGAATACAGTCTTCACAATTGATGCTCGAAGATGTACCAGAAACAAGTGATATAGCTCCTTTCCACACCGTATGTTATAATTACTTCTAATTTAAACAATTAACAAATAATGGTTCACATATAATTTGTATTTTCCATTATTTATGATTATATATTTTCCGTCTCACCAGCAAGACCTCTCAGCCACAGGTGAATCTGATCCCGACTTTATCAAAATGCACACCCCAGCTAAAAGATCAGGCGAAGATTCTCCAACTGATGAGCCTACTTCTGCGAAGCTCTCTTCAAACAAAATCATGTTCAGGTCTACAATCAAGAAGGAAAAAGGGTCTACCAAAGATTGAAAACCTACTTTTGATCTGTTTGTGTTAATGCTTTCTTAGTATATGCCTCTTTTTTGAAACTAATATATATGGAGGCTATATTTTAAAATGCAACTTATGCTAATTACATCATGTCTTTTTGTAACACTATCTATTTATGATGATCATATATGCCTCAACCTATGTAATGGTGGGATGAACACTCATGTAATATATTCCCAGATTATGTTTCCATCTATTTAAAATGCAATGTTCAACAAACTAATTTTATGGCATCACACCATTAATATTTTCCACAAATAACTTATTTAATAAAACAGAAATCATACCAATATCTAATTACCTTCTACATACAAAAAAAAGATCATATATAATCTTCATCACTAATTAAATATCTACTCCTAATTGTGCTTGGTCAATTCAAATATATGCACATCCATTAGTTTTGAAAATTAACATACTTAATTTCATAATTAATACTCAACGGAGATATACACAGTAAAAGAACTTATTTTCCACAAATAACTTATTTAATAAAACAAAAATCATACCAACATCAAATTTCCTTCTACATCCAAAAAAAAGATCATATATAATCTTCATCACTAATTAAATATCTACTCCTAATTGTGCTTGGTCAATTCAAATATATGCACATCCATTAGTTTCGAAAATTAACATACTTAATTTCATAATTAATACTCATCATCTAAGATTAGATTAGTACGATACCCATTGCAAACAAACAATCCAGTTCACAACAAAAGTAACCCAAGTCTTTATAAGTAACCCACAAATATAAATAAAATAAAGTACATATATATGAAACATTGGAACTAACAAAGTATCTCCACCTGTTTCACACATATCACCAAGTACATGTAAATATTGAGTTATATATCTACTTGCAGTCAACATCTCATAGCAGGTAGACCTTTACCATATTTCCGTAAAGGATTATATTTTAAACCTAAAGTACTGTACAGTTGTCCTGCACTTAACCAAATTTTGAATTTAGACCACCAAAACGAAAGTTCTAATTTTTTGGAGGGAATATTAAATGAAAAAATGGCCCTCTGATGAAAATATACTTTAAAATTTGAAGTTTTGAATTTTTGGAGCCAACACTATTGTTCCAAAACATCACTTATAAACCACACTTAATCCAAACTTACAGGTTTTGCTTTCTCAATTTTGTAATATTTCTTAACTATGACCAAACAAAATATGTATTGATATTACTTAAGATATCCAACCACTCTATTTCAAAATATGGGTTAATTTAAACACGGACAAACAAAATACTAATCAACCAGAAGAAGTTTCAAACTTAAAACCAAAAAAACGAAGAAGATTGATTCCACTCTCAAACTCACATCCAATTCCTATTACAAACTTAAATCCATTCAATATTACATCCATTCCCAGAACTCCTCTTACTGATTTGACTAATAGGCTATCTTCAAATTTCAAAACCACCACTGGAAACTGTAGCAGCAGCTCAGAACCCCAAGTCCATACTCAACCATCAACCTCCGTAAGTCATGTCAAATCCAAAAGGCAAACAACAAACATTCACACTCTTGGCATTAACTTATTTAGTAGATTTGGTGAACCATCACAACCCACATTCCGGGCAAACCCATCCGAATTGCTGCCTGGAAAACGAAATTTTGAAGGTGAAACTGTTAAAAATCTCAATGAAAGGATGCGATTGAATGTTGATCAACACACAGACACGTCGGATGATGAAGAAGATTTTGATAACTTTGAATTGTCATACCATTAAATAAAGTAACAACATGTGCAGGCATAAGTTAAAAAAGTGTAACTCATCTTCTACCATTGAATTGTCAAAATCAACCCATCATACCAATACCAACAAATAACTCAAAATCTGTACTTTCCTACAAGACCTACACAAAAGTAAATGAAACTTAAAGCTTTATGCACGTTCTCGAGCATCTTCATTTATCAAACATCATTGTACCACAGTGTGCTAGCTAATATTACTCTTCTACTAAGCTATGTCTACTGTACAAGGTCATGTCCCTTCAGTAAATAATTTCAGAATATATTATTTAATAATTATTATATTTTTTAAAATAATTTTATTAAATCTTATTAAGCCAATGTGATTTCAATTCAATCTACTATATAAAGAAGAATTGAAGCATTTCAACTTAAGTTTTGCATACAAACAAATTATTATCTAATGTCTACTTTCAGTATCAAACTTCCTGATAAACCAATAGCCACATTCTCAATTGTATATCTTGAAAATCAGGTATAATACAATTCGACAATTACAAAACTAAGTTTATTTGTTGTATTTTATTAGTTATATTATTAGTAGTTTAATTAATTTGATTATTTTAATTTTCATTCTCACTGCTTAACAAATTTAAGCGATTTTTATGTCTTCATCTCCAGATATATCCATAAATCGATCCTGAGTTTGTTGAAGAACATTTAAAGAAACTACAAAAAAAAAATGGCATGTTATCAACAGTAATGAGATTTCACGTGACTTGATTTTCAATCAAGATTTGGAATATCCACTAATCAAGCAAGGTTGGAATGAATTCAAAGCTGTTAATAATCTTCCAAATGATGTAGAGGTGATACTAACATGTTATGGTCCGAATCTTTTCACTATCAATTCATACAAAATGCTTATCAATAGAGAAGAAATTCCAACCTTCAGCAGCAGATGTCTTAAACCCTTGGAAATCATTTTTTTCGACATCCCTCTTACTAAAGAGAACTTTGCTACATCCGATTTGGTTCAACTTTTAACTTTTCTTTTGAATTAATTTAAATTTTGGTACATATTTTTCCATTTTTTAACTTTTCAATACTCTGACTTTGTTACATTTCTTTGTAGAAATTACCTTCAACTTTTGCATTCTACCTTAAAGAACATGATATGAAGGGCATTTTACTTTGTGGAGACCATGGTAACAAACTTGATTTCTGTGTTACCAATATGGCAGATCCTACCAACACATGTTTGGCCTACGATTGGAAGTATTTTTCAAGTCTCAATTTCTACAAGCCAGAAGACATCATCCGTTTCAAGATTAATCTCTACGACATCAATGGAAAGTGTCTCGTCTACAAGTTATGAAAGTAGTTTATCACATCACTATCTATTTGAATTTATGTTATCATTTTAATTGTAATGCTGTTTTTTTTTTTTTAAATTCATGTCTATTGTCCAATCAACTATCTAAACTTTCTACTATTGTCATGTGTTGTTAGTTAATTGTTAATTTCTCACCTTTACAAAATAAATAAAATTTTGATGCAAAAAATAATTTAGAATAATGTTAAACTAAAATGAAAATAAATTAATAGTACTAATACATTACATTAATAAACAATAAAAAGACATTAAAATTACAGCTTTTTAAAACAACTACTGCTACTTCAAACAAATAGAATAACATAAAATTTCCCCTTCTAAAAACATTTAATTTCACTTATATTTCTTAATCAAACCCTGTCAAGAACAGTAGTATGCAGATTATGAGGATTGTCCCCAAATAGAAGAAGAAAAATACTATCCCCTTGCTTCAATTCTTTAGCTCTTAAATAATCATCCCAACCTTTTCCCACATGGATATCTTCAATGATTTCAGTACCAAAATGAATATCACATACATATCTTTTACCATTCTCCTGATCAATGACCATAATTTCAGGTTGATTCCTATCTATAAATATCTATGAAAACTCACTAGGAATTTCCTGCAAAACATTTGTACACTTTTGTCAACAAAAATAAGTTGAAACAATTAGGTTTGAAATAATTGTCTAAAATAACTTACCAATCTATTGTTGTTTTCGGGAATCATATATTCCCACCACTGACAATTTTCCCCATCTCTTATAAAACCAAAAGGATACTTATAACCACTAGAATCCAAATTTATAACTTCTCCATCACCTAAATATTGATTACTATCCATGGCTGCATCTAGGGCTGGGTAAAAAATCGCAGCCCGTCCCAACCCGCAAAAAACCGAAAAAAGAGAGGCAAATGGGCAGGTCAAAAAGGGTCACGAGTCAACGGTTTTAAAGTGCAGTTTGGGGTGGGTTCTGCTGGGAGGATACGGGTGCAAAGATCTGGCCCAACGGTGTCCAGAACCGCCCGCATATAGAGAATTAGTAAGCAAAAATTAGGGTTTTGATACACATATATATTGAAGCCATAGTTATTCTCACCTCTCTTTTCTCAGACACAAGCCGCCTCCTCTCATACTTTGTCACTTTTCCATGGATTCTAAAACTTTCATTGAAGCTCTCTCTCACTCTCAGTTACAAAAGCAACCCTAAAATTATTGTTCACCACCACCACCACACAATCTATTTACCACTGACCCTCACCTTCACCAACTTTTCTAACCCAGAACTCGACCTCTATTTCTTGTTTCTACAACTTCATTGAAATCAAAGATTAGCTAGGTTTGTTTAATTTTATAACTTGTTTCTGCAACATTTTTGTTTTTTTTACCAATTCTTGTTTGATTTAGGGTTTCTAACACTTAGATTTGTTGTTATTTCATGATTCTCATATCTATCTGCATTTTTCTGGATGGATCTACACTCTAAAGGTATGACTTTGTTACTGATTTTATTATTTGAGTTTTGACGTTTTAATTTTTTATTTATTTGTTCCTTCTAACATTTTTTTTTCTTTCATGATACTGATACGCACCTTCCAAATCTGCTGCAGACCAAAAGGTTAGTTTTTTTTTTTTTTTGTTGCATTTTTCGAGTTTGATTTTTACTTCTTTGATTTAGGGTTTGTAATAATGTTTTACTTTGCATCTATTAAGTAATCCATTGTTTTTAGCTTATGTTACTATTTTAACACATTGATTTTCACTTGAGCTCTGTTATTGTGGTTTGGTTATACTTCCTGGAGGTTTACTTTGTGTGTAGTTTAGGCCTAAAGTTCTTTTGTTTTAGTTTTTGCTATGTGTGTTTGCTAAGTTACAGTAAATTTATTAGTTGTGTTTGTTAGATACTATGATCAATTTCTTATGTAAGAGTTATTTTGCTTTCATTCTTTTGTTTTTGTGTGTGTAGATCTATGTTATAGTGTGAGTAACATTGCTAATGATGACATGTTATTAATGTGATATAATGTAGGAGATGTTGTGCCGGTTTACTTTCTAAAACATGTTCAGTTTCTGTTATTGTTGCTAAGTTACAGTGACTTTTTATCTTCTCATTTTTATGAGAGTTTATATTCAAACAACTTACTTTTACTTTTAAAACATATGTTTTTAATTTTTGGTATTTTACATTTTTTATTTGTTAATTCTATTGCCTAAAATATGTGATATGAATCTTTTCATGGCATTGTGGCTTGGAAAGATGAATCAAAAAACCAACGCAACAACTCAAGGAGTAAGAAACGCTGCAAGTCAAGGAGTAATGAATGCTGCAAGTCAAGGAGTGAATGGGCAAGGAGACCATGGTAAGTGTATAATAACTCATTTGGTAAATCTAACAAATTTTGTAAATATGTAATTAATAAGTAACTTGTATTTGAGTATGATCTATCTTGTTTAGTCTATGCATGTCTTAGATGCTTAATATGTTAGTTGATTTAATGTGTACTTATTATGGTTTTGAGTATTAGGATTACTAGGCTAGGTTTATGCGCAACATGAGTTGAAGCATTTCTTTAATTTATGCATGATTTTTATGCTTATGTTTTCTAAGTTGTTGATTCTTTTGTTTGTTTAGTTTATGCCCAATACTCTTAATGAAACTTGTAATTAAGGCTCTTTTATTATTTCAGTGATGGGACCACCTAATCAAACTCTTCCTACTCAACATTTGAATGATGAAGCTGGTCCATCAACTCAAGCTATTGGACCTGAATTGGCTAACACTCAAGAGTCTAAGAAGAGAAAGCCTAATGCAAATGGTTCTAGACAATCAGCTCCTTGCTGGGAGTTCTTTATCAAACTACCTGATATTGAAGTTGAAATACCAACTGCTGTGTGTAAGCTTTGCCACAAAAGGTACTTGTGTCACCCTAGGCATCACAGTACATCGAACTTGAACACCCATATTTTGAAATGTCCACAAATACTTGCTCTAAAGGCAAGTCGTGCCAACCAAACTCTTCTTTCATTTCCAACTGTTGAGGGTGCTGGTTTGACTACTGTTAGCTCTAGGTTTAACCAACTAGCTTGTAGAAAGACTTTAGCTGTGTTTGATAAATCTGTTAGTATGCTAACCTTTTTTGATGCTCAGTTTGTTATTTCAATTTGTAATAATTTAGTTAATGTTCAACTTTTTAATAATGAACTATTATTCTTGTTGCTCTTGATATTTTGACTAGGCATAACAACTTTTTGTGATAGGTATAGTTTTTTAACCTTGTATTTATTTTTAATAAATTTTATTGATGTTGAAGTCCTAACACGCTCTATTTTATTCTATAGTGTTGTTGCCTTAAGTATATATATATATATATATATATATATATATATATATATATATATATATATATATATATATATATATATATATATATATATATATATATATATATAAAATTAAGAGTTGGATAGGAGTGTATATTTTTTGGATGACACCAGCCTTATTATCAGACTTTTTGTGGCTCTTTGAACACAAGTTGATGTATAATTTCAGTGAATCTGAGCAAACTTGAAAGGTATATAGTGTTAATAATTCTGTTTCTGTTTTTATTGATTATTAGCTGTCTTTTTTACTATTTTAGGACTGATTATTGATTAATTTTTTTGACTGTTTTGGTATACCAACCTTGTTATTTTAGAAATGGGGGGACCAATGCAAAGAAAGACATGAAGAAGACGTTGAAAAGGTTTAATGTTATTGAACTACTCAAGGTGCTGATTTTTGTTTGCTTCAATGTTTGATAACTCTTGTTCACAATTTATTTATTTATTTTTTCACTTTTGTTTTCAATCTTCATGAACTTAACAGCTAGAGAACAATTCCCCTGTTATGTATACTGGTTATGTATACTGGTTGGATTCTACATGGAATCTATGAGAAGATGGAAGGTGCTTACATTTTTAGATTATTGTTTCATCAAATTCTAGCTTTTAATTTGATTAGATTTAGCATGAATGAATTTATGTTTATGAATTGTTGGTTAAAACTTAATTACTGAAATCATCTAATTGTGATTATGCAGAATTTAAACTTGAGAGAATGTGTGCAGCTTGTGACTGGATGATGCTAATGCTACTGCACAATGCCAATGTTATTGCATGATTGCTTTACTTAATTAGATAATGTCACTTTTATTTCTTTGTGGATGACTGTATTAAACTTTAATATTTACAATGGTTGGTATGCAACTTCTGTCCAACATATTATACTACATACTATCTATTTTAGTCAAATTATGGTTGATGATACCATTTATAACTTTGATCTAGTACTAGTTTTAATTAGTACAAGTGTGAATGTTATTCTCTAAATATTAGTATTTATTTTAAAAGTTGAGGACTAAATTTCGATTTCATTTTTTTGGTAAATAGATAAGAATAAACTTGAGCAGGATGTAATTTGGTTGTCAAAGTTTAAATCAGTTCAATTTTATTTTAAAAAAATATCCTAGCCTGTTAGTTAAATTTGTGGCTAGAAATAGTTTAAACCGAATCAAACCGCCCGATAAACCGATCAAACCGCAAACCGAAACCCGCAAAAACCGTTGTCAATGTTTGGGCGGATTGGGTCATATATATTAACTTTGCGGTTTGGGATGGATGATTACTTTGGGACCGAACCCGCCCGATTCCCACCCCTAGCTGCATCATTCTCTCCTTCCATTTCACAAGAGTCTCTCAACCCAAAACAAATAAACCTTTATTTCTAACCATCAACCCAAGTTTACATTTATATAGACATTATATGTATAAATGGGCTTACATTCAATCACATTTTCTTCATATTGGGCCGAAAAATGACAACATTCCCATTTTTTAAATAATAACTATTTAACCAACAAAAATTTTAAAATATTTTATACACATGTATTTAAATACTAAACTTATTTAATTAATAATACTTATATTATACCAACATAACTATATTTATAGAGATGACACCTTTTTACACCACCTAAATTAAATTTAACTTATTCTCTTAAGCCGTCATTGTCTCTTCTAACCCGTGATTGTCCCTTCTAAGCAGGCCATATGATTGTCCCTTCACTTTTTATATTGGTTCAATAATTGATGTATTTGGTCAGTATTATAAGTTAAAAAAATTATTTATTTCAATCTATATACATTCACTTCTTACTACTACATATAATGAAATAAAAACCAATGGGAGCGGCAACGCCGCTCGCCCCGTGCTGGCACGGGTCTCTCAGCTAGTTTGGTTGGAAAAAGAAAACAAAAATGAAAAAAAAAAGTGATGTGATACATATTTATTGTTTACTATTATCTGAAGTAGGGGCATTGAGGTGTATGTAGTGATAAAAGGAGTGCTAGGGACACACCTGTAACACACTCATTTGAACACACTCCAATATAATAATGCCATGTCATTCCTTTTTTAACTTTTACCTTTTTTAACCGATGCATCAGGTTCAAAGTTAAGTTTTTTTTTTTTCACTTCTTTCTTTTTAAATTAAATAATAATAAAAATGTTAAAAAAAAAAACACGACTTCTCCGATTCTCTCCATCTCCACCGCTCCAATCATATATCCCTTGGTTGCCGCTTCCTTGCCTACATACCCTTTTTTCCACGAGCTCTGGCAGCCGCTACCGTCTCCGTCAAGGGTGAACTAATCAGATTTCTAGGTTATATTTCTCTCGTACGTATAGTTGTTGTCGCGAGATCTAGTTGTTGTTGTCCCGGAGTTAATGGTTATTCTAGTCAATTGATATGCAAACCAAATCGGTTTATGTGGATTTGCTGGTTATCAGTTGAATCACTGTAGTATCAGACATGAGTATAGAGTACAGTAGAACAATTTTGGATTTGCTGGGTATTGATATACTCCTGCAAATGTTTATTTTAGGCTAAAATACATATTTGGTCCCTTACGTTTATTTTAGTTTTCAATTTAGTCCCTTACGTTTAAAAAGTTTCAATTTGGTCCCTTACGTTATCAACGTTTGCATTAGTTGGTCCCTTCCGCCAGATTCCACTATTCCACTATTTCAATTGGACACGTGTCAACGTGTCCAGGTGTCCACGTGTCAATCCATGTGTGCAAACTGTTTGCCACATAAGCAAACTGTCTGCCACATGTGCAAAAACTGACGGAAGGGACCAAATTGAAACCTAAAATAAACGTAAGGGACCAAATTGAAACTTTTTAAACGTAAGGGACCAAATTGAAACCTAAAATAAACGTAAGGGACCAAATGTGTAGTTTAACCTTTATTTTATTGTTATCTTACCATTCAATTGTCTTCTAAATTATTCTAATATTTATTTACATTACAATGAAAAATATACGTTTGTGAGTTTGTCCATGGTCTGTCAAACGATGAAGAAGAAGACATATATCAGTATCCATCTTTTGTAATTGATTCATATGTTGCTAAACAATTATGTGGCAATGGTATTTTAGTTGATAGCTGTTTTGCTTGTTGTTGGTGTGCTTTTACTCTGTACTGTCATCAATAAGGTGAATGTAGAAGAGAAATGGTACAATGGCGGCAACTTTGAAAGAGACCGTGAATGTGGAAGATGAAAGATAAAATTTAAACATAATAAAGTACAAAAAAGTAAAAATAAAAAGTTAGAACAATTGTTTAACTTGCTGAACCGGTATAAAGGTAACATTTTAAAACATGGATGATGTGGCATTAGTCTATTGGAGTGTGTTTAAATGAGTGTGTTAAAGGGTGTGACCCTAGCACTACTCGTAGTGATAATAATCATTTTCATTTCAAGAGAGAAACAGAGAGAGAAAGTTAAATTTTGCTTAAAAGAATATTAATTTGTTAAATATTTTCAGGAGACTTTGTTAGCACATACGATCTACGCTTTGGAGATTCCATTATGGTTTAACAAGATAATCAAACTCACAATTATGTATGTGCTTAACAATTTTTTTTTCAATTCTAAAATCTCATTAAGATAAGTTTTAACCATGTTTTTGTTTTTCTCTCCTATGCATTACTTTAGGTAATTCAAGCAAAGAAAGCTTGTGATCAAGATGAGTATATGGAAGGAACTAGTGATACATTAATGAATGATATCTTCATTGATGATTATGAGGTGAACAAATGTTGCTTTGATGAAGCCTATCCTGCAATGAATGATACAACAATCATGTCATTTATGTATGACACAACAATCTCAAATGACTCACCACTTGATTTTTTGGGTGGATCAATGACAAATTACTCAAGGATTGGATCAGTTGAAACCTTTGGTTCTGTTGAGAATTTGTCACTTGATGACTTCTATATAGAGGTCATTACTACATATATGAAGGGCACTAACATGGTACCAAAACTCTAGGAAGGTGGGTTTGTTCTTTTTGGTACTAAAGAAACATGAAAATGGTGTGTGTGTTTCTTTTTAATTTTTGTTCTTTTTGTGTTTGTCATGACAATGAGAGGATCTGTGTAAAATAAAAGAGTAGCCAGTGGACATGTTTTTGTGTTCCTCTCTCTTGAACAAGGTTGGGACTGCTCTACGATGTATTGTTTATAATTTTTGGTGGATAACAACTACATAAATTATTTTGAATGTTTCATTATAAATAGTAAAAAGTATTTTTATGTTCAAATAACATAACTCATTAGAGGTATCTAAAAAGTAAAAGAGACATGTTATTATGACACACAAGTTCATACACAAGTATGACACAAGGGTATTTTTTTCATGTTAACCCTTAAAAATAAAGGAACAGTAAGGTATAAAGGAATAGTAAAGTACGTGTGTCAACTTTGTTTAATGAGTACTATATTCACTAAGGAGAACTACAAGTGGTACTCTATCCAAACCATAAAAAATCGAAGCTAACGAGCATCTCGGGGAGGTAAAAAATACCAAAGATGTTGTCACTCCTTTTATATATGTTCAAATAACGTGTCTCGTTTCTACGACTTGACTTGAAACTTATATAACCGACAACATTATGAAGTATCCGGTCGGGCCTCGGGTCAACACTTTTGAAAAAACGGGCATGAATGATTGCATTCTTATTTCATGAGTATATTCACTATTCCCTCCTCACTTTGTGATGAAATTAAAAATATTAATGCATTCCTTTTAGTGGGGTCGTTAAGGTGCTCGAAATAAAGGTATACACCGGATGTCATGGGAGAAGCCATCTATGTATAAGGATGACGATGAGATGGGCTTTAAAAGCCTCCCTGCCTTCAATATGAATATGTTAAAAGTGCCTATCGCATGTGTATTCAAGAATTGCTAGACGCATCTCACTTAAGGATGAATTTAGATTGAAGGTTTATCTAGAATTTAAAAGTTCTCCCGCGGGTCAAGAACGTTATGACGAATATGTCGTCGGTGTATTCTAACCCGTATTAATCTCCATAGTAGAGGGTTAAATTGTCCAATTGTGTGTGCGTATGAGGATAGTCGTCATATGTTCTTTGATTGTCTTAGTACTAAAAATGTTTGGACTATGCACAATATTAGCAATTCTGTTACTGCAGGTCAATGTAAAAACATTGATGAAAGTCTGATGTTTAAATTGTTATTGCAACTTAATGGTAATGATGCAACTCTTATGACATGTGTTGTTTGAGTATTTGGAAACAAAGGAACAACTTAATTTGGAACAATGTAACAGGTGTGCCAAATTTTGTTTTTTCTCGTGTGTGAGCAGTGTTAGATGATCGAATATGGTGTGCGCGTATTGTGAGCAGTGTTAGATAGTGCGCGTATTGGTGTGCAGATGCATCATGCAATAGATGGTCGAATATGGAACAAACCTACTAGTGGTCGTGTTAAATGTAACATTGATGCCTCTTTCTCATCCTCCCTCAATAGAGTATGCATCAGTATATGTATAAGAAATGAAGATGGCGCTTATGTATTGGGAAAATATGTTTTGTTTTCACCTATTTCCGATGTTCATGTGGGTGAGGCCCATCGATTACTATAAGCGCTTAAATGAGTTCATGATCTTAACTTGGATCCAATTGATTTTGAACTAGATTTTAAATTGGTGGTGAATAATTTATATTCTAATAAGCTTGATGCTTATGTCTTTGGAGAGATTATCTCACAATGAAGAGGGATTTTTCATTCTTTTTATGATAACTTTAGTGTCGAAGTTATTAGGCGACAAACATATAAAGTTGCTGATTTCTTAGTTAAGGCGGCCACATATATAGTTAATTCCCGAATATTGGTTGATGTACCGAATTGTATTGAACATTTACTAATTATGAAATGCTATGAGTATGTTTTGTTTTCAATAAATCATATTAAAAAGTAATTGTATTAATAAAGTAAAAAGTTTTTAATTTAATTTATTTTATTTAAAAATTTTAATGAAACTATTATATTTTTTTAAAATAAAAAATGTATTTTATTTTAATAACAATATAAAAACTATTTTATTTTAACAAAAATTTAAATTTAATATTTAAAAATTAACACACACACACATATATTATTTTTTATTTCAGTTGTTTAGAATTCCACCTTTAAAATTAAAAAGTGGATTGTTCATAGTTCAAACTTCGATCCCAACATATATAATGTAACGTTCCTACTATCAACCGAGCTAAATTTCATGGCAACAAAATTGCATTTAAATCTAATTAATTGTTTTTTTTAAATCAAATTATTATTATTTTTTGGTAAGAAATTATTCCTTCTTTTATGGCAACTCAAATATTATTTTTTGTAGAATAGATACTTGGTTGAAAAAAAAAAAAGTGATCTGATACATGTTTATTGTTTAGTATTATCCGAAGTAGGGGGCATTGAGGTGTATGCAGTTATAATTATCATTTTCATTTCAAGAAAGAAACACAGAGAGAAAGTAAAATGGCAAACAAGTACTGGGTGGTGTCTCTTCCCGTCCAGAACAACAACTCTTCTTCTTCGATATGGAATCAATTGCAGCAAAACATCTCCAAGCATTCCTTCGATACTCCTCTTTACAGAGTAACCAACTATTTAACTAACCATCATCACCATCATTCTTCACTTTATCTATTGTTTAATTGAATTCATCGATCTCTTCTTCTTTTCATTACAGTTCAATATTCCCAATCTCCGTGTCGGAACCCTAGATTCACTCCTCTCCCTCAGCGATGATCTCACCAAGGTTATTTTCGGTTTTCATTTTTACGATTTCATCATATCAATCAAAATCGCGTAATTATTCTCTTCTGATTTCATCGATTAACGTTTTTCTGCAGTCTAACGCTTTCATGGAAGGAGTTTCTTCTAAGATCAGGCGCCAGATTGAAGAACTCGAACGAGTTTCAGGCGTAAACACTGCTGGCCTTACCGTTGATGGAGTTCCTGTTGATTCCTACTTGACTAGGTTTTCTCTCTTTTTTACCTTCGATCTATTTATTAATTTATTAATTGATACTTTGTTTTTGTTTCGGCTGAAATTTTGTTATTTGTATTGGATCTAGATTTGTTTGGGATGATGCTAAATATCCGACTATGTCTCCTTTGAAGGAGATTGTTGATGGCATTCATGCTCAAGTCGCTAAGATTGAAGATGATCTTAAGGTTTTCATTTTCTTCCCACTCTCTAGCTTTTGTTCGATCTTTTGATTTCAGCTATGAAGCAAAGACACGGCACACACCGACACACCAATAATAGTTTGAAAAAATGGCATAGTTCAATGTAATCATATGTGTCAGTGTCGTGTCGGTGTCTGGCACGGGGACACATCTCATCTGAGGAGTGTACATGCTTCATAGGATTTCAGAGATGTGATAAGTAGTAAGTAATAAGAACATTATATGAATTTGTTATTCGTTCAGTTATTTATACTATAATAATTTTGGGCTGCTAATATATAATAATGAGAAAGATTGTAATCTTAGTGGGTGCAAATACTCCCAATGTGATGAATGTGGATCCATCCCGGTTTGTAATTAAGTGCTATAGAGTTGATACCTCAGTTTGTGGAGCCTTGCTGTTTTTAATTTTGGGTTTGTAATTAGTTTCTTTACATGCTTAATTTTTAAATTGATGTCCAAGAGGAACCAACTTGGTTTCTCTAAAGTGAAGAGGATCACATTACTTATTCACTTTAGAGGGACAAATGGAGGATCTCAAACATTGATATTAAATTTGAGTGTTGTTAGTTATTATGATAAACATATATCCACATTTGTCACAAACTATTGAGTATTGATTTGTTAGAATCTGCCTTCCATCGAATATTTCCTTCCAAAGTTAGTCTTATGCTTTAGCGGATTCAAATACTATAGAGTGGAGTATTGAATTTGAATCAATGAATTCTTTATTTCTGGTTGATAAAAATATGCAAGTTTTTCCACTTCGATCCATGGGCTTTAGGCTCAATTGAAAGTAAATATCTCAATGTTCAGGTAACCTTTTATGTGATGCCTCTATTGAACTGTTAACTGAGATTAGTTTATCGCTCAACTCAGTCTAGGGATAGTTTTTTAGTCATTAGCTTATCACCCAAGGCTAAGAAAAATAATAAGATAAGACTACCTGCCAATCCACACCTTTCTCTCTCCGCTTTACGTTCAGAGTCACAGATGGGTAGACATTATTCTCATTCTAGGAACACGCTCTTTGATGGCCTCTATTAGAGTTACAGACATTTCTATTTTGTGTAACTTCTGTTTAGGAGACCTCAGTTTGTACGAGATGGTGTAGAAGTCATTGAGAAAATAATGTAGAAGATATGGGTTCTTTTTGTCCCCAATGTCTGGGCTGATTTATCCTACGGATTTTACTCTTTGCTGTTGCAGTCCTCTATGCTCATATGTGATATTGGTTTCAGCTCAGTCTCTCATTTTTAAAACTATTTAATTTTAGTTTCTGAAGTGACACAAGAATTTACCGCCATCCACCTTAGCCATGAATGCGAAAGACCGGAGAAGTAGTAGTGATGTAGCAGGTTGCTATCATAAAGCAATATCTTCAACTTTAATAAGCTCGGGATATTGAAATTTGATAGTTAATACCTAACAGACAGACTTGGAATTGTTTTGCAATATAAAACTCTTAGAAAGAGATGGGTGGAGTTGAAATAAAAATGAAAATCCTAAGTATATAGATTAACTGGATTTAGAGGTGTTAAGAAAGCAAATACATAATTCCACTATAAAGGTTGAAATTATAAGAATAAATGTACCCTTAATGATGTAAAACACACTTTATTGATCGAAAGGGGAGTGCATCCTCTCATGAGAAGTTGGCATTTATTTATTTTTGTTACTGTTAGCTAGATGCTTTTGCATTTGTCCAAAACTTGATTAGGAGGATACATTTTTCCAAAACTAGAGGCTTTTGCATTTTTCCAAAACTTGTTGTATTATTTTTATTTATTCACCTAGGTTTCATTTCCTGCTCCTCCCTGCCCTTTAGATTTCGTTGCTAATTGTTCATAATGTCTTTCTTTCCTGCAAAAGGTTGGGGAGGGGGGAGGGGTTTTAAAATATCTATTCACGTGGCAAGAAAAACCATTTTGAATGGACATTTCAGAAAGGTCTTACAAGATCAAATAGTTTTCCCTTCAGATGATTTGTTTCTGACAAATATTACAAAGAACATCCCTTGTCCCTACTTATTTTGCATTATGTGGATTGATATTTCTACTTGAGCCTTGAAAATTTGTCTTCTGTGCCAGGTTCGTGTTTCTGAGTATAATAATATCCGAAGTCAGCTCAATGCTATAAACCGAAAGCAAACCGGAAGGTATAGATGTTTTACAAATAATGTAGTTTTCAAATTTACTGTATTATTTTTCTTGGCTGACCGACCTGGTTTACTATTTCAGCTTAGCAGTTCGTGATCTTTCTAACTTGGTAAAACCTGAGGACATTGTAACTTCAGAACATTTAACTACCCTCCTTGCCATTGTTTCCAAGTATTCACAGAAGGATTGGCTCGCAAGCTACGAAACATTGACTAGCTATGTGGTAAGATATATCATATCCACTAGAAAATATGAATATTACTTCCTAGTGGTTATTGTAAATGGGTTAAGAAACCTCTGTAATTCATCTGAACAGTCCAATAATATTTTTTTGACACCTTTGAATAATTCTGAGTATGCTTTATCTTTCATATTACTTTATTCCTTATTCTAATTGGGTTAAATTTTTTAGGTTCCAAGGTCTTCTAAGAAGTTGTATGAGGATAACGAATATGCTCTTTATACTGTAACACTCTTCAATCGTGTGGCAGACAACTTTAGAACTAGTGCACGGGAAAAAAATTTCCAAGTAAGTATTTGCAATATCTATGATTCTATATAGTTAAATTTGTGAAACACAGTGCTGAGTGTTTCAGTATCGAATATTAATTCATAAGTTGGTTGGTATGAGGTGTTTACTGGAATTTTATGTCTTTGTATTCAGATTCGTGATTTTGAATACAGCCCAGAAACACACGAGGGCCGAAAGCAGGAGTTGGATAAATTGATGCAAGATCAGGAAAGTTTGAGGGGTTCTCTGTTGCAATGGTGCTATACCAGTTATGGAGAGGTATTATTCACTTGCTCATTACTTCATTTAATTTTGGAGAAATATCGAAAGAATATATCATAGCTGAATTTGCAGATAGCATTAGAAAAACCAAAGTGGTTATGGGAAACCTATGCTATGTTAAATGACGAGTTTCAAGCTGGACTTCTTATACCTTGATGTGTTTGTTTTTGGACTAGACTCTCAGGCTGAGGCTGACATTATGGAGTGACTTAGCTTCTCTGTTAAAGTCTAGTAGTGTTTATTGACCATAAAACTTCTCTCACCTTCGCTTACTATTGCCTTGTGATCCTAAAATGCCACGATTCATCTGGCTAACAGCTTGTACTTTATACTTTCTGTAGGTTTTCAGCTCCTGGATGCACTTTTGTGCTGTGCGCTTATTTTCTGAAAGCATTCTGAGATATGGATTGCCGCCATCTTTCTTGGTACTATACACTTCTAGAACAGAAAGTTCAGCCTCATCACCCTCTCCCCCCCCCCCCCCCCCTAAAACAATATTATTTATCCCTGACCATTATTGGGTCTTGTGTTGATTGCAGGCATGCGTCTTAGCTCCATCTGTAAAAGCCGAAAAGAAAGTACGTTCAATCCTTGAAGGGTTGAGTGATAGCTCAAACAGGCAAGCAGCTGATTAATCTCTATGTTGTCTCATTTAAAATATATCGCTTTCAGTGCTTTTAAACACTACCAAGCCTAATTAACATGCAGGACAACAACCGGTGAATTTAAGCTCCCATGTTACCTTTTTCTTTTCTGGGTGTGTGTGTTGTTGTTGTTTGCATGTTTTTGCAGTATATAGCCATATTTGATTGTACTTCAACTGAGAATTTCATGAAATCTCTTCATGAAGTTCTTTAAAAGGCTGAAACTCCAAACTGGTGTGGACAAATACTAGTTTAAACTCATTTTAGATTGACATTACATCAAAGAGCAGTGAAAGTAAAAAAAAAAAAGAAAAGAAAAAAGCATTTGTCTGCGCTTTGCTTGATATATGCATCTGTATTATTCAAATCACAAAACATGGTACTGGTCTCTTTGTTGTGACCAATATGCAGATCTTTAGAAAATAAATTATGGTTAGTGGATAGTTATTTGAAAGTTTAAACTACTCTACTCTCTTGATTAATAATTTGACTGAGATGCTAGAAAAACAATTGGAATTCACTCCCTGTTTGTGTAAATGTGATATTATTGTTTACCGACTCTGCTCAAAAACTCAATTTGAGTACTCCATCATCCCCTATATCATGCTTCAAAAGATCTTGCTTCCCTCTAATGTTGTGATACATACAGACAATATTTCTTTGTCTTTGTTTTTATTATTTTTGTCTCTTAATTTGATAGACTATTCTTACATGATAACATTGTACCTTCAATAAATTTGTGTGCAGTGCATACTGGAAAACCGACGAAGATGTAGGTGCTGGAATGGCTGGCCTAGCAGGTGACGCGGATACTCACCCATATGTTTCCTTCACCATCAATCTTCTTTGAGTGCGACTGGAGACAAGTCCTATTTCTTAATTTAGATCTGTTAAGGGTTCTCTTGGAATGCCAATGCGAGGCAGGATTTGAAGATTTTGTACATTGCTATCATATTTCATTATTTGTTATTATTTATATATAATTGGAGCAGTCGAAGTTTCAACGGGGTCTAATGAATTTCAAGGGCAGAGTCCGTTGCCAGGATCATTGCCCACTTGTATTGTTTCATGTAAGTTTTCATGTTTGCGATATTGGGACTCAGGAGAACTGATGCTCACTAGCTCATTTCTTCAGAAAATAAAACAAACATGCGTGGGATTACTTACGGCGTGCCATAAGTAAAATAATAAATCTGTCACTTGTACGCCATAAACTTTATATTGTTGTGGGGGATACTTATTTTACACCACTTCTTTATAAACACAGTCAAAACTTTGACCGATAGGTTGAAATTTATTTCTGCTATTCAATAAATTTACTGGTTAAAATTAGGAGCATATCTACACCACATCTTTGTTGTACTTTGTCCTTTTATCAAATATTTAAATGTTTTGTTAACTCCAACGGCTTGGAGCATGATATAACTTGTATTGGTCCCGTCACGTTTGTTCATTTATTTATTTTGGTGAAAACGTTTGTTTATATCTTCAGTATTCATTTTGGGATGTCGTAAAGTAAATGTAATTTTCATTGCAACCATTTCTCAAATATTTATGATGGCTTGTTAACTAGGGTTGGGAACAGGCCAGACTTTGACAGGCCTGAGCCTGGCCTATGATTTTTTTTCAAGCCTAAGCCTGGCCTAGGCCTATCAAATGCAATTTTTTTGGCCTGGCCTGAGCCTGTTTAAAGCCTGGCCTGACCTTGTAGACTATTTAAAAGTCTGTGTTACATAAAGACCTATATATAGGTTTTTTTAAATAGACTAATTAAATAGGCTTTAAAGCCTATTTCATATTTAATTTTTCATAATTTCTACAACATTAAGAAAAAACTAATAAAATGATTAGCACAAAAATTAAAAGCTAATAAAATAACAAATACGATTACGACAAAGTCTATAATTTGTACTATAAAAGCATATAATTTGTCTTTGTCAAAAAATATAATTTGTCTTTGTCAAAAAAAATAAACAAATAATTTCTAATTTGTCTAAAAAATAATATATATATATATTGTCTAATAAATATTTTGTATTTATATAAATAATATTTATTTTTTGTACAAGATATAAATAATAATTATTAAATATAACCATGTCGGCCTATTAGGCTTCGCAGGCTTTTTTAAAAGTCTAAGCCTGACATATTTAGATAAACAGGCTTTTTTCAAGGTCTGAGCCTGACATTTATAATAAATAGGCCAGGCCGAAGACAGGCCGAAGGACCCTGGAGGCCACCTGGCCTATTCCCAACCATATTGTTAACTCCAAGGTTTGGAGCATGACAGTCACGTTTGTTTAAATCTCCACTATTCTTTTTGGAGTCGGATAAATGTAATTTTCATTGCAAAAAGACTTGTATTCGACTTGTTTGTTGCAACTAGACTTGCAACTTGCAACTTGCAACAAGATTTGTACTCATCTATTTTTTGGTTATCTTAGTGACTTCGTCTCTAAGATGCACAATTCAAAAGTTACCTCAAAGTCTGAATTGGTCATCTATGTCAACTTCTGTCTTAGAACCATTTCTTTTGTTTGTAAATGATTTATTTGGCTGAATTCTTCTCATCAATAATTTTTGAATTCTTCTAGAGAGGAATGGTAACTCTTCTTCATTATCTTCTTTAAGAAAATCATCATCACATAAAACTTCATTTTGAGAACATTCTTCAGAGACTCGAGCGCAATCATATTCTTTTTCATAGGTTTGTCTTCTTGGAGAGTTGATTCATGAGCTTTCAGAGACTCAATCAAGTCCTCTAATTTGAGTTTAGTGAGATATTTTGCTTCAGTGATTGTTGTTACAATGTGTCTCCAACTCTTTGGTAAACACCTTAGTATTTTTCTTACTCTTTCAGGTGTAATATACGTTTTCCCCAGAGAATCCAGTTCATTGATAATGATTGTAAGTCTTCCATACATTTGATCCACAATTTCATCTTCCTTCAGAAGTGAACTTTGCACCCTTTGCCATAACTTCCTTCCTGAATCTTTTCCTCCCGCACTTGTTAGATACTCAACCTTAGAGGCAGAGATCTTATGTCAATTGAAATAGCAAAGTTTTTCACAGGAAAGGAGGAGAGGGAGGGGTTTAAATTGTGAACCTTTCAAAAAATTTCCTTATAAAAATTAAGCTTCAAACATAAACCTTGGAATGATCTTTGATTGATCTGGTTAGCAACAAAGACAAATAAAAAGTGTGTTGTTTGTATAGTGTATGCACGTACTAAAAGATAGAGAAAGAGAGAATCAACACACAAACAATTATACTGGTTCACCCTAAACTTTGGGTTACGTTCAGTCCCTACACTTCGTGAGTTTGACCACTATGATCTTGAGAGATTTCCGACCTCGAAATACAAACCTCCTTGATCTATAACAAGACTAATAACCTTAAGCCCTACAAGTTTAAATCTACCCCAACCATACAAATTGTCCGGGTAACACTCAATCAATAATCACATTTATATTTACTTGAGCAATCTTTCTTTTTACAAAGAGTTTGTTCGATCACAAGCTTACAAATAAACTCAATCTAGTTGAGAAGCTTAGAATACAAATACACTCAATAGTATTTTGCTCCAAATATTTGATTTAGAGAGTTGAGGTGAGAGTGATAAGAATTTGATCTCTTGGACGATAAAGACAAGTTGCATAATGATTGTTGTAGCTTAAACTTTTGCTCTTCAAATGAGCCTAAGTGTGCTATTTATAGATGTGGTTTGCACTGAGTTGCTTTGTTTAGCAAACACTAGTCGCTGTTCCTTAAAAAATAGCAGATCAAACAAAGTTGATGAAAGAGAGTAAAGACATTGCAAAATGGCCATTATATTTAAATTATAACTTCTCCTGGAGGCAGCTGGACATGGATGACCGAAGAATGTGCAAACAGCTGTCAAAAAACAAGACATTGCAAAATGGCCATTATATTTAAATTATAACTTCTATTGTTAAAACTTGTTCTCCAAGTAAAGACATTGCAAAATGGCCATTATATTTAAATTATAACTCCTCCTGGAGACAACTGGACATGGATGACCGAAGAATGTACAAAAAGCTGTCAAAAAACAAGAATGTTGTCACAACGTTTTCTAGTAGTTTGTTGATACTTGGCTTAGTTCAAAGAAGTTGTTGCTTGTTCTTCAAGGTAGCTATGAAGGCCAGAAGATAATTGCTAGAGCTTCTTCTTATCTAATACTATTCATGTGTACCTGCAAAGTATAACTAGCTTTTCTTTTTGTAATAAAGGACATGGGAGAATGTTCAAAAAATGTCCATGAAAAGTACAAGCCAACTATTAGTTCAGAGTTGTTCTCTTAATCTCATTGGTCCATAAAATGTCTTCAAATAATCTCTGGTGGGAGCATGTCAACTTGAGAATTCATGTGTCAAAAATATGTTCATATTTATTCCTTAAACATGACCAAATGAAAAACTTTCTCTTGCCACTATTTGATCCTTCCCTTAAATGACTTATATCCTGCAGATATTCCATGAAATAAATCCCTTGCCAAAAGTGTTTCTTTGTCATTTGCCCAGTTGTCATGAAATTAAGTGTTTATGATGAGATATGTTCTCCAATCATTCTTAAAAGGTATTGCTGTCATCATTTTTAAAGGAAGTGATATATAACTAATGAGATTTTGTTCCTGTCTAATTTAATCACTCAAGAGCACTTGTTAGATCACAAAAAGATCATAATTCACTTAAAATATAATTAAGGTGTTTGTTATCTTTAAAACAACAAATTGAAATTTTGCCTCAACACTTCTTAAGCCGCATGAGACATATTGTGAATTATAAACATTTTCGACTTGGATAAAAGCCTTGTCCGTAATGTGGTAAGATAGTACTAATAACATGACTAATAAGCAAGATTTATTTAGAAAAACAACTACTAAAAGTATGCATATTTTAGAGGTGCCAATAAGCACTGAATAATTAAGTAAACTCACACACATCATCATCCAATTAATTCTTTGACCACTATTAATCTCATTTTAGATAAAATACCAGGAAGAAAGCCTCGATCTATTTTGTCGCAGGCCATGCTAATATGAATCTTCAAGGCCAGCTCACCTCTTCGGCCATTGGTCTTTCTTTTTAATGCATGAATAACTTCTATAGCAATAAGAACATTATCAAGAATTGATCGTCCTTCGATAAAAGTTAATTGTTCCTTAGAGACACGTTTATCAAGACACCTCTTCAACCTATTGGCCAACGCTTTAGAAGTCATCTTATATAAAACATTTATCAACTTACTTGGCTAAACTGTTCCCTTACACTTATTTTAGGTTTGAATCAGGTCCCTTACGTTTTAAAAGTTTCAATTTGGTCCCTCACTTTATCAACGTTTGCATTAGTTAGTCCCTTCCGTCAAATTTTTCACTAACTCCGTTTGATCCTTACACGTGACTGGCCGTTTGGACACATTGACATTATTTTGGACACGTTCAGTGTCGTGTGGGGTGCTAACTAAGTAAAAAAAGTAATATATCCTCGATCTGTCACACGTTGCTAGAGGTGTAATTGGACCGGTTTAGATCGGTTTTGAGTGAATCCAATGTCCGAACCAATGAATCCTCGATTGGTTCGGTTTTTAGTGTTTTAAAAATGAATCCGAACCAAACTCATCGGTTTGGTTCAGATACTTTAATCGGTTTTTTCCGATGTATTTCATGCTATTATTTTTTTTCGGTATATTGTATTCCCATAAGCTCGTCAAATATAAAATACAATTTTTTTCCCACAAGTTCATCAAATACATATACATAATATAATTATATTGAATACAAATACAAAATACAATTCTTTTCGCTTAAGTTCATCAAATACGTTCATCAAATACATAATACAACCTTATTAAAATTAAGTTCATAAGTTCATCAAATACAAAATACAACTGTATTGAAATTAAATTCATAAGTTCTTCAAATAATAAAGTGCAATAAAAATAAAACTTCAAGTCTATTCCCATTTAAATCAGAAAAAATAATAATCAAAACAACGCTTGAGAAGTTACTGTTCTGAGGGTTTGAGATAAGAGCAGCAGCGTGACGTGAGAGTGTTGTTTGCGTAGTGTTGAGAGTAGCTTGAGGATGAGGTGATGTGAGATGCGAGCATCTTATGGATGAGGGTGAGGTGAGAACAACGTTTCTGAGTTTGCGTTTGCGGTTGTACATGCTTCTGAGTTTGCGTTTTTAAGTTAGAGTTTCTAAGTGAGACAAATTTTATTTTAATTTTTAGAAGTAGTTGGGTCAGTTGTAGTTTTTGATAGATATAGTGCGCCTAAAAAAATAATTTAACATATATACTATATATTGGTTTGGTTCGGTTTGTCCATTGGATCTGAAATCTGGAACCGAGAACCGAACTAAAGCACTTCAGTTTTCAATTGGTTCGGTTTGGTTTTTGATCCGAACCATAATTTTTTTATTTTTTTTTCGGTTTGGATTGGTTTAGAACGATCCGTGATCTCCATCTCAAACCTTAAATAGGGAATCAAAATGTTTCTTTTCCACCCCACAAAGGTCTTCTTGGGTATGAAATTCAGTACCTATGTTATCAAGAGCTTACTCAATTTTTCTTTTCACTATGCATATTTGCTAACATATGGAAAAAATGCGTATTCAAATCACCTTTACGCCAATGTATTTTTGCACGTTGTTTCCAATACCCTTTCTCTTGTATAAACAATGTAACATGTCTGTCATACACAAGCATCAATCTCCTCTTTAAACTAAAAAATGAATCTAAAAAATGAGTTATTTTCATAAAAAGCACCGAAAAGAGTAATATATCTTATTAGGCACTATAATAACCAGTAGGTGATCTAATCCCTTTGTGTTCATCCTTAGCCTAAAATTAAAATTAATATCTGCTCCTTCGGTTCTATATACTATAAACAAATTTTGAAATTTTAGATTCATTCAAAGTAACGTATCTGACCTTTGTTATTGACTAGATACATTACTTTTTTAATTAATCTAAAATGTTAAATTTTACTTATATATAGTACTAGAGAGAGAAAGTTTAGATTTATTGAAAAAGTAATGTATCTAGCCTATATTATTGATTAGATACATTACTTTTTCAATGGATATAAAAAATTTAATTTTGCTTATATAAAGTACAGAGAGGGAAAAATTTAGATTCATTGAAAAAATAATGTATGTAAATTATATTATTGACTAGATATATTACTTTTTCAATGAATCTAAAATGTTAAATTTGGCTTATATATACGGTACCAAATTGTTTACCCTCCTCATCTACGCATAAAACCCTAATCATTGATCCGCCGCATTCAGTCAATCTGTCCGAAGAAAAAATGCAGCGACAGAGAAAGTTTAATGCAGCACTGACGGTGGATGCGATCAGCAGTTTACCAAACACGATTTTGAGTCGCATTCTCTCTCTTCTCCCCATCAAAGAGGCAGTTGCAACAAGCATTTTGTCAAAGAGATGGATTCATGTTTGGCACACTGTCGATAGTATTGACTTCCCCGACATCACAACATTGAATATCATTGAATCTATCATCATTTTTAACAAGTTTATGGATTCCGTCTTGGTTTCTCGTGACGCCGCCGACTCTCATTTCATAAAAAATTTCCGCCTCAAAATTAAATACGGTAACCGTAATCTTGCCCGTAATTTAGGGTTCTCGAATGTCACAAAATGGATCGACCTTGTTATTGTTCAACGTGGACTCAAGTATTTTTGTCTTCATCTCCTTGATGCTGATAATGTTACCTATAATGATGATGATGATGATGATGATGATGATGAAGATGGTGATGATGATGATGATGATGAAGATGATGGTGATGATGATGATGATGATGATGATGATGATGATGATGATGAAGATGGTGATGATGATGTGATTGGTCAAAAACCTTCATTGCCTATAAGTATTCTCAGTTGCCGAACCCTTGTAAGTCTCGATCTTGCTAGATTCTGTGTGAAGGGTTTTACATTTTCTTCCATTGGATTTGGATTTCCATCGCTCAATGTACTTCATTTGGATCATATTGTCTTTCAAACAATTCGAGATTTTATGTTGTTTCTAGCCGGATGTCCAAATATAGAGGATCTACGAGCGACACATATATACTTCTGTGATGAAGGAGATTCTCTTACCATTCAAGAGTTTGAAAGCTTAAGCTTACCCAAATTGATTAGTGCAGTTATCACTCAATTTTGGTGGTCATGTTTACACTACTAGAAAAACAGTGTTTAGCCACCGAATTAGCAACCGATTTTAATGAAAATCGGTTGCTAAATACGTTAGCGACCGAAATGGCAACCGATGAAAATCAGTCTCAAATACCTTGGTCGCTGATCTGTTGTGACCAAATTAGCAACCGATTTCTTAGCAACCGAATTAGCAACTGAATTTAGAGACCAAAATAGCAATTGAGCTTAGAGACTGATTTAGAGACTGAGTTTGCGACATATTTTGCGATGCTTTGTCCGACGCTATAGCGACTGAATTAGTGACTTATTATAGCAGCTGATTTTGTGACCGACTTTGAGACCGATTTAGCGACTGATTTTATCAAGCTATGAGAAATTCGGTCACTAAATCGGTCTCTAACTTGTTTTATGGCAAAAAAAAATTAAATAATAAAAATATAATCTTTTTGAACTAAAATTAAATAAAAAATTATAAGACATAAAATGTATCCATTATTACATTAAATTTATACCTAGCTTAACTTAGCATATAATATTGAACACTTTCTATGCTTAAGTAATAATGCTTTTTTTCTATAGTCAGTTTTAGAAATCTCCTATAAACATATGTATCATTGTAGAAGACAATCCACATACAAACACTACTATGCTTAACTAATAATGTTTTTTTCTATAGTCACTTTTACAAATCTCCTATAAACATATGTATCTTTGTAGAAGACTCTAATCCACATGCTCCATGATACACATTCTTGATACCATGACTACTTTTACCTGCACAAAAGTTAAGGCATTCAATAATTAAGTTGATTTTTAATCACAACAATTGTTATTTGTAATCAATCAAATATTTTAGAAAACGCTGGTATCAAATAACAAAAATTGAATAAGAAAGATAATGTCAATGTAAAATAAGCTGACATTAAACCTAAGGTATTGCATACTAGAGAAATTTTAAGAGATAAATCAGAACGTTAGCCTTGCAAATTTGCAAGAGGTGGTTACAATTCAGCAGAGGTAAAAATTACTTGTTACATATACTATGACAACATCATATAGAGTCACCTTGTACAGTTCAGTCCTGGATACATGGTACAGTTCACAGTGACGATGATAGCAGGTCCCATTTTATGTGAGAATGACCTAAAGATGCACATGAAGCATTTGTCATGGTTAACAAGAAAATAATAAGAATAAAATAGTTAGCTGGTCCAGTACCCTGTTTCCAGCTCTAAAAATACAATTGAGTTGATATATAGCTATAAATTCAATTGAAAAAAACAAGAACCATAAACATAAAAAAACATAAGCATATAACATTAATAAAATTATAGGCAAGTGCCATTGAGTCTATATACAGGTTAGATTGAGATGATATAATGAAAACAACACAGTAACATTTATAATTCATCCTTTGATATATAAAATTACATGTTTATAACAATGCTAACTATAAAGGTCAACACGCAAACTAAAGCATTTCAATCTCATGAGAATAATTCATAAGTAAGCATAACCAAGCAACTCACACTTAATGACAGAGTTGCTAGCACCAAAACTGAACCAATTAGATACATCCAATCAGAAACTGAATTCCAGACACGCAACCAGCCTGCACCAAAAAAGAAACTGCTAGATGCAATACCAAGCATAAGCAAAATATAAATGAGCTTCAACTGATCAGCTACATCCCTAAGCAAAATAACATATGCTTATTGCACTTAAAGCCAAAAACTCACCATGCATTCCCTATACAAAGATATTTACAAGTTGAACCTTTGTGATATAAGTTACTACTTTACTGATTTGTTCCTGTGAGCAAAAGTATCAATAAACCACAAATCAATAATCATAAATCCTTTTATTATCATTCCCGTGGCTGTCGTAAACTATTATAGTGATTGTGATTTTTCCCTTTTGTCTTTGACTCATTTTCTAGCAAAAGATCAAAAATATTTAGGGCCTATTTGGATTAGCTTATTTTTGAGCTTATGCAAACAATTTATACAATTTTTATGTATTATTATAAGTTTGTTAAGGTAGTTTATGATAACATAGCTTATAAAAATACAATTTTCACTAGTTTGCATAAGCTGTTTGCATAAGCTCAAAAATAAGCTAATCCAAATGGGCCCTTAATCAGATCCAACATGCAAATGGAAGAAAACAATTCAAAATAGCATGAGTAAATAGTAATTACCTTTATTAAGAGATAATCCAATATTGACTATATGCATCAAGTGGAGTTTTTCCTTTACATATAGAATTGTCATCGATTTCCACAAATTTCTTTTCTTCTCCCTCTTAGCAAAACCCATACTGAGTATTTAACTGCAAACAAGAGCCTGTCAGTGAAACACACACACACACATACATATATATATATATATATATATATATATATATATATATATATATATATATATATATATATATATATATATATATATATATATATATATCTAGCTATAGAACTCTACCAAGGAAAATTGCTTTCCATAGCCAACATAGCATATGCAAGTTTAACTTGAACAACTTCAGTTACAAACACTCGTACACAGGAGCACAACTAGTTGGCTATTGAATCTAGTCTCACACACACAAACTATACATTGAATCACATAAAAGTTGAAATAAAGGAAAAATACATAGCCATATAACCATGTTATCCCTGTTATGGAATGTGGTTAGTGACCAATGTTAAAGAAAAATACTTATGATTTGTAAATTACATAGTTGCAGTCCAGGCTGAATTCTCAGTACTTCCTTTTACCCTTGTCAAGAGTTGTTTTGCTCTCAACTTGTCCACTTGACAAGAGTCTGTTATGTAATCATGTTTGTATCCCACAGACACCTAGAAGCTAATGAAGAGAACGAACTACTATTGAGATACATTTAGCTAGAAACGTAAAATTGGTATGAAATATAAAATCAGTTTCACACATTACAATTCCAAAGCAATGCCATTTACATCTTCAGCTCCGCTCAAGATAACATATTATCATGAATCAACTATTCCAAAAGCTTAAGGTGGTGGGTAAAAGCACATGAGCGGTTTTAAATCTAACATATTAATGCACACGAACACCTAACCTTGGGCTGAAACTTAGCTTTTATATAGAAGACTAGATATAACAAGAATTAAACTCTTCAGATCCCATTATCACATAAGCTTCAATATCATGTGATTCATGTCATGAACCAAAGCCTAAGCCGTAGGTGATAGCTCATGAATAATATAGCTCATGCATGGAGATTAATCACAACATGAAAGATTATCTATTTTTGCAATAAGTTATGCGGTTTCGAAAAACAAAGTAACTGCAATCAGTTTCTCAAACCTGGTATTCTTATTCATTATGCAGGTTCGAAAAACAAAGTAACTGCAATCAGTTTCTCAAACCTGTAATCAATTGCAGAAACAAACATAAGTAATCAGCATCAGTTCCACAACATCAATTTTCAATTAAGTTAACCTAGTTCAAACATGCAACAATGGTAGAAAATTACAAGGGGGAAAAAGAGATAATACCATTAAGAACAAATCAAAGTAGTATAACGTAGAAAGAAAAGAACACCCGACAGCTCAAGGCAAGAAGCAGCAATATCGAAAACCCTGCAAAATCAGTTAAAGATAAAATCGAATGCATAAAAGAGAGATTAACCATAGCTTGAGTGGGATTCGATACAACCTTCGTAGAGAGTTTTGGGCATCAACGGCAAAATCAAACTCGAAGGAAGCACGCAAGCTTGATTTTTGTTACTCTAGCGATTGTTGAACGGCTAAATCAAAGGGTTTAGAGGGCATGAGGACAATAGAATCAATTTGGGGCACTTGAATTGCTTAAAGGGTTTAGAATTTAGATGAAACTCAGAATAAAATAGGGTCTGTGTTCTCTCTCTTTACGGTAGTATAGGAATTAACCAAGGTTATTTTTTTAATTTTTTATAATAATAAATAAATGAATAAATATCTCTAATTTGGTTAAAAAAAATAATAATAATATTTGTGTCGGATTTTTTAACGCTATTTTTCGGTCTCCAATTCGGTCTCTACAGCGACCGGTTTAGCAACCAAAATGTTTTTGAATTTGACCTCAAAATATCAGTCTCTAATTCGGTCTCTATAGTGACCAAAATATTGGTTGCTAATTATTGGTCTCTAATTCGGTCTCTATAATTATGTAGCAACCGATATAGCGACTAATTTTTTTTTAAGTTTACGTTCAAAATATCAGTCTCTAAATCGGTCTCTATAGTAACCGAAATTTTTCAGTCTCTAAATCGGTTGCCAAAAGCGTGTTTTCTAGTAGTGTTTTCTAGTAGTGTTTTCCGGTGAAAGCACTTTCAAATTCAAAGTATTTGTTCTTAGAGACGTCCATGTTATGCACAAAAGACCACGAAGTCTACGAGGTTTGTTTTATTTTAAATATTATGCATCGATACCTCAATTCAATCTATACAATAGCATACCATGAAGAGGAGTCATGGTGTTGAACATAACACCAATACATTTGATTATGTTCAATAATTATATTTTTTCAAATTATTACCGGCGTCGGCATGTAAGTCAATTAAATATCATTTATTGATTGAATAAGTTGCAAAACAAATCAAAATTTAATGGGTAAAATGGTGTTTACCCCCTGTAAAGTAGGCGACTTCTGCATTACCCCCTGAAAAAAATTTCGTTGAGATTCCCCCTTGCAAAATATTCCTTGATGATTATGTTCCATACTCCATAGACATGTGAATTATCCCTTTAAAAAACTAAATTTTTAGATTTTTTATTTTTATTTTTGAATAAAAATAATAATAAAGTGACATGGCATTAAAATTTTATTTTAAATTTTTTAAAATCCACGTGGCACTGCCACGTGGAGATTCTGTCATCGTCAGCTGCCATGGTGTACATTTAGGGGGGGAATCCAGGAAAAAAAAATTTGTAAGGGGGGAATCTAAACAAATTTTTTTCCAGGGGGGTAATGCAGAGGTCGCCTACTTTGCAGGGGGCAAACACCATTTTACCCAAATTTAATTCATCTGCATTTTGTTTGTGTGGATTTTGCCCCAATTTGATAGTGTGCTTTTTTACATAATTCAGATGGATCAGCCACAATGCCCTTGCAATGATATACCTATCTTTCATAATTTGACCCACTTGGAGCTCTACGATAGGGTGGAATTGGTACTACAAACGCTCCAACACTGCCCCATGCTTCAAAATCTCGAACTTCACCAGGTTTGTCAAGTCTAAGAACCAAAATTGGTTTATCTTTTAACGCATCTTTATGTTTAGTCTAATTTGCCTATAAGTATTCTAAAAACCATATTAATAGGAACCATTTGAGGAATTGGAGGATGAAGAATATGATCTGCAAAATTGGGTGGAACCAGAAGTTGTTCCACAGTGCCTTTCATCACACCTTAGAACTTGCACTATTTATAACTTTGAAGGAAAACAAAGTGAGCTTATGTTAATCAAATATATTTTGAAGAATGCGAGAAATTTACAAGTCATGAGGATTGAGATCGGATGTGATCATCCTGAAATAAAAACAGAAGTGTCCACATGCCCAAGGCCTTTGCAATGTCAAGTTTTTTGGTTTTAGAGGTTTGAACTTTGAATTATTCAACAGTTGGATTTGAAGGTTTAAATTTAATTTGAACAATGGCCTATTGCGAAGGTGATGACTTTATCTCCGGTGCAAATGAAGGGAAAATTATCTTTAAATGATTTTGTTAGTGCTTATCTACCTTACCTATTTATGTTCAATTAGATGAAGTCTTATCCTCATTTTATTGATAGATATCAATTTGCATCCGTCAGTAGGGATCTCTGCGGGGATTGTCCCGTTCGGAGCTCTGAGAATGAAGATTTTTTCTCCGTGGGGACGGGGATGGAGGGAAAAACTCCCCCGCGGGGATTTCGGACCGGGGATCGGGGAAGAAGCATCCGTCCCTGCGAATTCCCCGAACCTGTCCATTGCTTAATTTTTTATTTTTATTTTTTTCTTTATATTTGAAAATTCAAGGTATCTATTTTTCTTTGCATTATGAGATATTTTGGTTATGAGTTTTGTATGATTATGCATATTTTGCTATACATTAGAAATGTTTTGGCTATGAAGTTTTGTAGGATTATTAGTAGTCAAATGCTTTTGTTATGAATGCATTATGTGTTATTTTTATTTTTTTTAAAATGACATGAAAATATTTTTTTTCTTAATAAAAAGGGAAAAATAACGTCATAATACTGTCATACTTTTGACCGAAAAATATAAATTTTTTGTTGATATTGGATATTCGTGAATCTTCGCGGCTATCGTGGGGATTTGTGAGGGGACGGGGATGGAGAGAAATATTCCCCCGTGGTAAGGATCGGGGACAGAGAATATTTTAGGGGACGAGGCGGAGAGCTGGAAAACTTCCTCCGCTCATTCCCGCCCCATTGACATCCCTACCTATATGTAGGGTTGGGAATAGGCCAGGCCATAGGCCCCTGTACATAGGCTCAGGTCAGGCCGGCCTATTTATTTAAATAGAGCAGGCTAAGGCTTTGCTATAAGCATATTTAGCTAAAAATGCTAGGCTTCAGGCCATGAAAAAGGCCTTTTAGGCCTATTAGGCCGGCCTATTTAAGTAAATATGAATAATATTTTTACATTTATTATTATGAAAAATGCTCTTTAGGCTCCCTTATTTGCTACTCAGGCCCCCCGTGTTGACGAAAATGCCCTTAAGACAAGTTTTGGAACTTAAATTCCAAAATTAATTAGTTTTGGAACCTATATTCCAAAATACACTAATTTGTATTATTTTCGATCAAAATAGCTATACAAGTTGAATTTGGAACTTACAAACTGAATTGTTTTATTTTTGAAATTTTTTTACGCTTTAGAACTTACTATCCAAAGTATTTTTTTTTTAAAAAAAAATTTTACTTCGGAATTTAACATCCGAATTGTGTTTTTTTTTTTAAAGTTACACTTCGAAATTATGAACCGAAAACGGACACTGACATTTCCTCGTTGTTGTGTCTTCTTTCTTTAACTTTGTTTTCATTTCTTTGTACTCACCGCCTCTTTCACAACCCAATACAATTTTTTTTTCCTTCGGCTAGAACCGTTATCTGGGTAATGCCGGATTCATCAATGTTTTGTTTCAATTCAACCGGAGGTTCCGCCATCGTAACACGTACCTATATAACCAATACAATAACTACATATCAGAAACATGCACTACAAAGCTGAAAAACCAAAATTCTGCCAAGTTTGGATTTTATCTTCCAAAATAATTTCATAATGCACGTTCCAAAATTTACGTTTACATATAACACTTGAAAACTCAAACAATAAACCGATTAACGCATACATTACCTGTTGGATGACACCAAATAAGTGTAGGAACCCTCTATGAGTGAAGAAACGTTGATTTCAAGGCTTCAAAATGTGAAAAAATCAACTTGTATAGCCATTGATCGAAAATAATACATATTAGGGTATTTTGGAATATAGATTCCAAAACTAATTAGTTTTGAAATTTAAGTTCCAAAACCTATCTCCAGGGCAATTTCGTCAACACGGGGGGCCTGGGTAGCAAATAAGGGGGCCTAAAGAGCATTTTTCTATTATTATTATTATATATTAAAATTTGTACATTGATTAAATTATAAATCTATTAAATTTTTTCGGTAGTTTATGTTTATTAATCTACATTAACTTTTCACATATATAAATGTATGATTATAAACTAAAATTGAAATACGAAGTCATATATAGTCAAATTCTCTAAAATATCATGTTAAATATCAAAAGGAAGTTTAATATCATTGAATTATTAGTTCATTAGTATATTTAAAAATAAATATAATTATTTATTTAAATATATTTATATGAAATAGGCTTTTAAACAGGCTAATAGGCCATGTCAGGCTTTCAAAAGGCCAGGCCCAGGCCTAAAAAATAAGCCTATAACAGGCCACAGGCCAGGCTTAGGCCTTCAATTTTTTGGCAGACCAGGCTCAGGCTTGGCAAAGCCTAGCTCGGCCTAGCCTATTCCCAACCCTACCTATATGCTAAATAAATATTGATACAAATACAGTATAGATAAGGATCGTATGATATTCACAAGCAAAATTGTCACCATGTATAAGTGTGTTTCTTTACCACCGGAAGTCAAATCATATCTACTAAAAAAAAATTATAATTTTTTTTTTACAATTATAAATAAAAACACAAAATTAATTTTACTTTTTTATAAATTCTCTAAAATTAATCTCTCATTAACCCAATTGTAAAAATTAAGTATGCATGGACAAAATATGGCTCACTTTTTTTTATGCAGTATGTCTCGTATGCACAATAGAATTAGCATGTAATTAAATATACCGAAATCATGTTTGTTAAGAGGAAAATACCTTTCCACATCTTTTAAAGTGAATCTTAACGGTTAATAAGCAACGAATTTTGCGGAGATTCTAAAAATCATGATTCTGAAGGTACATTGTTTTGAGTCCGGCTTTGCTCCATTTCTTGGAGCTCCTTTTCTTCCTTTTGATTTAATAACTAAGTGACACGTGGCATAAGTATATCAAATGGTTGAGATTTAAAGACATAATTTAATTATTATTATTTTAATAAAAAAAGGAAACAAACAATGAAATAGGCCTTCCATCGTCATCTTGTTCCAGATCTGGCTTGGAGTCCATGGTAACTAACAGCATGACAAACCAATAGGCTTGAGAAAAGAGACAAAACAAATAAAAAAAGACCAACATAAACACAAACACATAAACAGCCTTTTTTTTTTAACAAGACGCAAACAACTTATCGAATCCTAATTTATGGCGGCCAGATGAGAAACGATGCCATGAAATGGAGCAAAGCCGGACTCCATTGTTTTAGCCTTAGACAATATCGTTTAACTTTTTTGAGTAAATAGACAAGTTTTTCTTTGAATTTGTGACCACCTATCAAATTTGTTTTAGAATTTCTTAAAATAGCTAAATCATTTCTCAATTTACTTTACATCTATCAAATAAGTCTCTTTGTTAAATTCAGACGTTAGACGCGTTGACATGTTAACATGTATGGTAAACACTAATGTGTCCGTCCAGATAGTGATATATTAGTTGGATACAATATCTTTGGATCAAAGAGAGATGAGAGAGAAACCTAGAGAGAGAGAGGGAGAAGGAGGAAGGTGGCAGGAGAAGCAGAAACAACAAACGAAAGGGAAAAATAATCCTGAAACTTGTGGTTACCGTAACAGAGAGGATAATACAACAACCTTCTTTGTTACAAATTTCCCAGATGCTGTCAATATGGAGGAAATGCGGGAGACTTTTGCTAGATATTGGAGGGTCGGGGAAGTGTACATTCCGGCTAAAACAGACAAATTTGGAAGACGATTCGCCTTCGCAAGGTTTGCAGATGTTCAGGACGCTCAAGCTTTGCTCAAGAAACTAGAAGGAACTTGGTTTGGTACCTACAAAATAAGGGCCAATATATCCAGATTCAAGAGGAATGAGACTAAGAAAGGGGGGATAGAAGGAAAGACTAATCACAGGCAACCACAAGAACAACAGTTGTATGCTGAGGCGACGGCAGGGCGATCATTCAGAGACGTGGTGACGGCTCCAACTGGTAAAGTCACAAACAATCAGAAGGCGAATGACAAACTACAGGGGGTCTTGGAGGTTGAGGTAGTGCAAAGCAACATTGACAAATTGGAACATTGTTATGTTGGTATTTTAAGAGAGATTGACGGGGCGGAGAACACTCAAATGGCTATTTCCATGGAGGGTTTCCAAGACATTCAAGCTGTGCCACTGGGAATGGATTTAATTCTACTATCCAGTACGAAACACGAGGGCGTAAAAAAGGCTGTCGAATTGAACGAAGCTTGGTGGGAGAAGAGGTTTTTAGACATTAAAGGTTGGGATCCTTCCCAACAACCAAGAGGAAGACGTGTCTGGGTCAGGATTTTCGGAACCCCTATTCATGCCTGGGGTTGGGATTGCTTCGAAAAAATTGTTTGTACATGGGGAAGGCTGATTCGCTTGGATGAACAAACTAAAAATCAGGACCGATTGGATGTTGCTCGTGCCCAGGTTTTTGTCCACTCATGGGATTTTGTGGATCGGAACATTGAAATCAAAGTCAAAGAGAAGCTTTTTACGATCAGAGTAGTGGAGGAAAGGTTTGGAGATATCGATCTTGGTATCTCACGACAGGCTGGGTCCCAGATCTGCGAGGAGGAGGGTTCGGTGGGTGAATCGGAGACGAGAAGGGTAGTCGACCGGGCTTCTGACATCGGGTGGCAGGAAGGGTGGTCCGACGAAGATCGCGACGATAGTGAACAGTGTGAACCAGCAGATATTGACCAACAACAGGTCTCCATCAACGGTCAGTGTGGTACAGATGAGAGAGAACAAACCCATCTTGTGAAAGCTATTAAAAGTACAGATAAAGTGCCTGAGGTAGGAGTAGAAGGTGGTAAAGGTAATCAGGATGGAGATGTTTTGGTGGAACTAGTGAAAGAAATTCTGACACAGCAAGAGAGCAGGGAGGATGTTGGTGAAAAATTACTTCTTGTTGGTGAGGATGTTTCGGCGCTGCAGAGAAGTAGAGCAGAGGTTAGTGATAAAAGAAGGGAAGTAGGTTTGGTGGGGTCACAAAGTGTTGAGGTTATTGAGGTGGACTCTCCACAAACGGTTAGTGGGCCTGTAGTTATAAGCCCATTCAACCCTTTATTATTTAAGATGGATAAAAAACAAAAACAGGTGGTAGTTTGTGAAAGGGAGGTGGATTTTAAATACAGAGATTTAATGAGAGGGAGCTGCTCCCATTGGGCCGAAGCTTCTAATGGGCTGGGCCAAAGAAATTGTTCTGAAGAGAATAATTTAACTAAATTACTAAAAGACAAGGAGGTGGCAAAGTTAGCTTTTGAGGAACTACAGGAGCATATTTCACAACCTGAGAGCGTTGCAAAAAAGGCTCTTCAGCGTAGCATTTTTCCAGCAGGACTTACAAAATGTGAGAGGTTTGCACAAGCAATTCAGAAAGGTGGTAGGGGGAAGAAGGGCAAGAGGAAGACTAAGAAAAATAGAGGGAATAATGAGGGGGCTGGTGAATCAAGCGACTCAATTAGCAACGGTTCTACGGGGGCAGCGTGTGATGACGGGCACCGGAACCACCTACAAATATCGGCGATTCAAGTGGCTCCTGTGGGAGGCGAATCAAATGAGGTCTATGCCCTTGAAAGTCGGGCATATCGTATTGAAGCGGAGAGATTATTCAACATTGGAGCTAATTTGGGGGCTACTAGCAATGAGGAGAGAATTACAATGATTGAAAGACTTATGGATATGGAATCTAACGACATGGTCAGAGAAGATGATTTGGGGGATGACGAGGTGGATCAATGATACTATGTTCTTGGAATGTCAGAGGCTTGGGGGGAAGGATTAAAAAAAAAAAAGTTAGGGAGTTGATTGGAAGACAAAAAATTGAGTTGCTTGCACTACAAGAAACTAAACTAGGCACAGTAGATAGTAAGCTTGTTGGTCGGCTTTGGGGGAGTGATGACGTCGGTTGGAGGAATGCAATGGCAATTGGGAGGAGTGGTGGAATCTTAACTATGTGGGATAGTAGGAAAGGGTCACTAGTAACATCATTTCAAGGGCAAGGCTACCTAGGTGTTTGTTTGGATTGGGGTGCCAAGAAGGTTAGGTGTGTTGTTTTGAATGTTTATGCTCCTTGCTTTCTAACCGCCAAAAAGTCACTTTGGGTAGACCTCTTGGTTGCTTTGCGAGTCTACGGAGCCAATCATTATTGTATTCTCGGAGATTTTAACTCGGTGAGGTGTAGAGAAGAAAGGAAGGGTTCGGGGGTGGGTGGCGAGGTGGTGGAGGACATGAGGATCTTTAATATTTTCATTGAAAATTCCGGCTTGATAGATGTTCCACTTATGGGTAGGAAGTTCACTTGGATGCAACCTAATGGTCGTTGTTCGAGCCGACTTGATAGGGTGTTGGTGTCTCAAAATTGGCATAATGAATGGGGCAATGCTACACTTTGGGGTCTAAAACGGGATGTGTCGGACCATAGCCCGATCCTCCTAAAGTACGACGATTATGATTGGGGGCCAAAACCGTTTAGATTCAACAACTTTTGGTGGGGTAATTCTAGCTTCCGGGAGGTTGTTAGTAAGGCGTGGAAGTCTTTTCATGTGACGGGGTGGAAGGGATACGTGGTGAAGGAAAAGATGAAACTACTCAAAGGGGTCCTAAAAACATGGAACAAAGACGTATACGGTAATATGGACTCCAAAATTGATGCACTTACAAATGAGATTGAGGAGTTGGAATTAAAATGTGAAACAGTTGGTTTGAGTGTGGAGGAGCTAGTTACAAGAAAGAAGAGGTTTGAAGAACTTTGGATTCTACTAAAGAGTAAAGATAGGTTGGAATTCCAAATGTCAAGGTCGAGATGGCTTGCGGAGGGGGATGCAAATACGGGTTACTTCCATGCTTGTGTAAAAGGGAGGAGGAGGTCGAACTCAATAGTGGCGTTGAAAAAGGGGAGGGTGTGGCTCTCTAATCCGATTGATATTCGACTAGAGATTGTTTCTCACTTTAGGGAACACTTTGCGGAGGTACAATGGGCAAGACCAACGTTGGACGGGGTGGAGTTTGCTACTATTAGTGAGGTGGACCGGTCTCGGCTAGAGTCCGTTTTCTTGGAGGAGGAGATGGTGGATATCATTGCTCAAGCGGATGGTAATAAAAGTCCGGGCCCGGACGGTTTTAATTTTTCTTTCTTTAAAAATTCTTGGGGCCTTATCAAGAGGGAAGTGCTTGATCTTTTTCTTGAGTTTCATGACCGTGCAAAGTTACCCTTCTCTTTCTCATCCTTCTTCGTTGTGTTGATTCCGAAGATCCTCAATCCTCATGCTATTAATGATTTCCGTCCGATCTCTCTCCTCGGTAGCTTATATAAGCTACTTGCCAAAGTCCTCACTAAGAGATTGTCCGAGGTGATGGATTCTATCATTTCAAAGAATCAATCGGCATTCATCAAGGGTAGGTTCTTAGCGGATGGTGTTGTGGTGGTCAACGAAGTGGTGGATATGGCGAGGCGTTGGAAGAAAGATTGTCTCATTTTTAAGGTAGACTTCCAAAAAGCGTACGACTCCGTGAGTTGGTCCTTCCTTAACTACATGCTAGGGAGGTTTGGTTTCGGGGATAAGTGGCGGATGTGGATGAAGGCGTGTGTGTGCAACGGTAACATGTCGGTTTTAATTAATGGGAGTCCATCGGAACAAATCAATATTAGCAAGGGGCTCAAACAAGGGGACCCCTTGGCCCCATTTTTGTTCCTAATTGTGGCCGAAGGGTTGAGTGCTATAATGCACAAGACGGTTTCTTTGGGATTTTTCCGCGGCTTCAAGGTTGGCCCCGACGTTGTGGTCTCTCACCTCCAATACGCGGATGATACTCTTTTCATCGGGGAGGCTTGCGTGGAGAATCTTTGGTCTATGAAGGCAATCTTGAGGTGGTTTGAACTTATCTCCGGCCTAAAAGTTAACTTCTCCAAGAGTAGCTTGTTTGGGATCAATGTGGACAACACCTTCTTGGATCATGCCGCTTCTTTTCTCCATTGTAAGGTAGGGTCTTTCCCCTTTATCTATCTAGGCCTACCGGTTGGTGCAAACCCAAGGCGTGCCTCGACTTGGGTCCCAATGGTGGAAGCTATAGACTCGGTATTGGCTTCAATCCCTATTTTTTATCTCTCCTACTTCAAAATGCCAATTTGTGTTTGGAAATTGATTGTTAGAATTCAAAGACAATTTTTGTGGGGCGGTGTTGTGGGGGGTAGTTGTAAAATTCCTTGGGTGAGGTGGGAGGAGGTGTGTCGACCAAAAAAAGAGGGCGGTTTGGGAGTAAAAAACTTAATGTTGTTCAATGTTTCCTTGTTGGCGAAATGGCGGTGGCGACTACTAGCGGAGAGGGATTCCGAATGGGCGAGGGTGTTGGTGGCTCGATATGGTGAGGTTCGAAGACCATCTTTGAATGTTTCTAGGCCTACCAAAGTATCTTTGTGGTGGAAGGATTTGGTGGGAATAGGTTGTTTGAGGGGCGTGGAGGCCGATTGGATTCAAGAGGCTTTTGTGAAGAAGGTGGGGAATGGTGGATGCACTAGTTTTTGGCATGACGCTTGGATTGGGGAAGGGACTCTTCGGGAGGCCTTTCCGCGACTATTTTCAATCTCGACACAATCTCAAGCAACTATTCAAGAAATGGGAGGGTGGATAAACGGCCATTGGAGGTGGAATTTTGAGTGGCGTAGATCTCTTTTTGTTTGGGAGGAAGAATTGTGCCTTCGCTTGTTGGGAGCTTTGAATGCTATCTCATTATCTCATGAAGATGACATTTGGGAGTTCGGTCCGGATAGGGAAGGCAAATACTCGGTCAAGGTAACTTATCTTCACCTAGTTCACAAACTCTCTCCTACCTTAATTTCTTCTTTGGGACCCGTTACTTGTCGGGTGGTGGCGGGGGTGTGGGATAGTTGGGCCCCTTCAAAAGTGGTGATATTTTCTTGGCAAGCTCTACTTGGTCGCCTTCCGACTAGAGTGAATTTGGGGAGGAGGGGAGTTTTGCTAAACGGTGACCATACATGTGTTCTTTGTGGTTTGGGGTGCCAAGAAACGGAGGACCACCTATTTTTGCTATGCCCCTTCGCTTGGAAGATTTGGTGGGAGATTTATAAATGGTTTGGGATATCGGAGGTAATGCCCGATACGATAGGGGCGATGTTCCTCTCTTTTTTCGGTGCACTCAAGGTGGCAAAGAAGAGTCGCAAAGGGGTCGTGATGTTGTGGCAAGCGGTAGTTTGGGGGATTTGGAGAGCAAGGAACGATGTAATTTTTTCTCAAAAATCCGTTGTCTTCCAAGAGGTGGCCGAAAAAATCAAACGCATGTCTTGGGATTGGCTACTTGCAAAGAAATCGCACTACCCGTGTTTGTATTATGAATGGTGTACTAACCCTTTGTATTGTATAGTTAGCTAAGGGTGTTGGGGATCATATTTTTTTTGGGTTCGGATCCTCTTGTTCTTGTTTTGGGGTTGGTAGAGTACTACATGGTACTTATCCGACTTAAGTGGATTTTGTACTACTTGTAATTTGTTTCAACCTTATATATATATATACATATCTTTATTGCCGTTCAAAAAAAAAAAACTAATGTGTCCGTCCATACAACCTTAAACATTGTACCAATAAATGCGAACCCTACGAAAACATTTTTGTTGATTTTCACCAAATCTACTATAGCAACCTCCAACTCTTCTTTAAACCCTTTTCACACCAAACAGCCCAATCAACATGCTTTTCAAAGAGGTAGACACTTCTCTCCCACCCTTACATTTAACCTTTCATCCCCACAAACAATCTAATATTCTCAATAAGAGGATGAATGTTTAGTCGACAAAAAAAAGAGGATGAACATTTAAAATAGAGTATCAAAAGGTGTTATTGTTTGTCTTCATCTAAGATTCTCGCGCACTACTAAAAATTTAAAAGTAACATGCTCGAGGTTTAGAACTCGAAACGTGTTTTTGGGTTTTCGAATTTTAAAAATCAAACTGAGTCAGTGGCTGGTAGAGAAGTAACATTGGCCACAACCACAAAATAAGAAGATATGCATATTTATTAACAAAGCGAAATACATTTCAAATTGAATGGAAAAATCAACACAAGTAATATAATCGACAATGATAGAAGAATGAATTTGAGAAACATTTTATAGAGTCAAAGTTCAAATTAAAATATTCACTTCAGGAACTTGAGAAACATTTTAGGAATACCCATGGTTGGAAAGAGTAAAGAAACATACGTTTTCTTTCGTTAAAAATCTGGTTTGTAAACAGATAAATTCATGGAGGGGAAAAACATTCTCAAAAGCTGAAAAAGAGGTGATGATCAATTTAGTCTTGCAAACAATATTGTCCTATATTATTTATTATGCGTATTTACGTTCTTCCAGATGCAATCGTAAATAATATTGAGAAGATGTTGAATGCCTTTTGGTGGGGAGGAGGTAATTGTTGTTGCGGATGGTTGAAAAATAAATAACCGAAAATTATCTGTAAATATTGTGCAATTCTCCAAAAATACAATCGATTCTTCTCGACGGTAAACATGAGAAGACTATCAATATATGAAAAATAACAACATAATAGGCAACTTAGACAATTAGTGAAATGTAATCATCAACACTGTGACAGAGAAGGCAAAGTATGATATTTTTGTGTTACCGAGTATCTATATTTTCGGTTGTTAATTTGTTATATATCCTCATGTCCTATATGACGAGGAGTATATGCCTAACAAAGTTAAACGAGTTTTGCTATAATCTTTCACAAAAATCTACTTACAATATATTAAAAGGAACTAGTACTAAAATCCCAAATTTGTCCAAGTTTAATAATATTGTTCTTAAATGTAATTTTAACTCTAAATTAAAAAAAAAAAGATAAGCATGAAAGAAATCTTCCCATAACAATAGCATCATAAATCAACTCTAAACAAGTATCAATCCAATATATTTTTTAAAAAATGAATTAAAAGAAATTTACGTATAAAATTAGGAACAAAAGTAAATATAAAAGATACGGCATTAAAAATAGTACTAATTTTTTTTTTTGTATAAATTGAATGAAAAAATAGTAATTCAATCTAATATAAAACAACTTATATATAAAAAATAAAAGGCTTAATTGTATATTTGGTCCCTTATCTTTATTTTAGGCTTCAAGTTGACTCTCTATATTTTAAAAGTTTCAATTTGGTCCCTCATGTTACTGATATCAACACAAGTTCATCCTTTTAATTAAATTTTGAGTTAATTTTTTCCAACTTTTTGTTAAAATTTGAGTTAATTTCGTCTAAAACTTTCATGTGATGCCATTCCAAATTGTCCACGTATGCAAATTTATTAGTTATATGGACGATTTAAACGGAAATTTGACTAAAAGGATTAAATTGAAACTTTTTGAACATAAGGGACCAAATTGAAACCTAAAATAAACATAAGGACAAAATATGTAATTAAGCCAAAATAAAAATAGAAGAAACCTAATAAAAGAAGATACTTATTTATCGGCTTAAAAATAAAAGAACAAAAAAATAGAAACAAAAATACAGTAAGCCCGTTTAGATTGATTTATTACAAGTTTTATAAGTTAGTTTATGAAAACAGGTTATAAACATATAATTTTTGTTAGTGAAAATTATGAATTAACATGCGTAAAAATAAATTTACGAATTAACACAGGACAATTGCTTTAATAAAAAAAACTAATCATACACGCGACAATTGCTTTAAATATAAAAAAGGAATTGAATAATTAATATTAATTATAATTTATTACACAAAAATCATACACGGAAAATTGCTTTAATAAAAAATATTAATTTAATAAATTTTACAAGAAAGAGTATAATGACGTCACTTATATTTTAAAAATATTTTATAACATATTTCTAAATATTTTATTCTAAATAAATTTTATACTTTAGTATAATATCAATCGTAAATATAAAAAAAATTAAAATCAATGGAAATGAGCTTTCACAAATAATTTTTTTTAAACAATAGAAAAGTGAATTCTCATCAATAATAAATATAAAAAAAAAACACAAGACAAAATATTTATCATAAAAAAAATTGAATAAAAAATTCATGCACGGGACAATTGCTTTAATAAAAAAAAATCTTACATAGGACAATTCCTTTACTAAAAAAAAGAATTGAATAATAAATATTTATTATTATTAATGATAATTTAGTACACAAAAATCATATACGGGACAATTGCTTTAATCAAAAAATTTATTAATTTAATAAATTTTACAAAAAAGAACACAATGAGGTCACTTATATCTTAACAAAATTTTATATGTAAAAATCAATAGACCGGACCGAATGCACGAGTCTCAAAACTAATTTCATATACAAATTGTTGGGTCTCAAAACTAGTTTCATATACAAAATAGATAATGTGAAACAATATTTCTCGGTCATATTAACTCACTGTTCCTAATGTTGGAAAATGATAAAATAGAGTTAGTACTCATTACTACAAGGTATATGAAAATAATTCTCAATTAAATTTAATCAAACAGAATAGTAATTAGCTTTTGAAATATCTCAATTCTCAACAATCTCCACATATTTCAAAAGTTTAAATTATAGAAAATTTTAAAACACCAACCGAGTTACATTTTGAGTGTGATGCATCAAACTGGTGTAACAAGCTATATGAACCCGTAGCTAGAATAATAGACTTAATACATAGTGAAATTAATGTAGCAAGTTATATGAACCAAATACACTTAGTGTATGTTAGATGTCTACCGCCCACATTAGATTCCCACAATTCTTGTGTCACACCATATTCTCTTTTTAGAATTCAAAAATGTTGAACCTTGAACTGGTATTCATGTAAGAACATGCATTGTATAATTTGGATGGATCCAATAGTTATATGACTACCATATGAGCAGTTTCAAAGATTAACATAGCAAGACCAACATATTTACCTTTTAATCAAAGCAGGAAAGGATATGCATCTTCTTGAGTCTTTAGACCCTCAATTGCTCTAATCATATCACTACTAATTAGCTTCTTGTTGTGATATATTTTCACGATCATAATATGATCAGTGCAGAAGAAATTCAAGAATAAGTTAGACTAAAAGCTTGAATCTATATCCAATGATTGTACCTGATGTGGTGTTGTTGTTTTCGTTGAATTATAACCACAGACGAGGTTCGCATTTTAAAATGTAAATTCAATTTGTAGCTTATCTCACCAACTAATTTTTGCAAAAAATTGTACTTTTATTCACTCTTAGATTGAATAGTAAGGTGAGTAAATTTAAAAGCGCACGAAGAGCGTGAATAACAAAACCCACATTTTTTTTTTGAATTGGCTAAATTTTATTAACGGACAATTCCTTAAACAAGAAGTCTAAAGAATTGTCGAAACATACAAAAAAAGACAAAGTGGTGAAAAACACTTTAACCAAACAAAGAGTTCCGAACTGAAAATCAAATGAAAATCACTCAAAACCACGAGAGAAGACACCAAATCCAACCCGTAGATACGCCACTGAACACTGACTTCCGAACTCGAATCAAAAGTGTTCGGCTCATCACCATCGAAGATAGCTTAAAAAATATTTTACAAATATTTTTTTTCATATATGCTATATCAAAGACCGAGTTACACTTTTTTTCTTTTTTTGAAAAAGCCTGAGTTACACTTTACCATCCTCGTTTACGCATAAAACCTTAATGCATTCAGTGAATTTGTGCGAAGAAGAAATGCAGCGACGGAGAAAGTGTAATGTAGCACCTGCGGCGGTGGACGCAATCAGCAGTTTACCGGACGTGATTCTGAATCGCATTCTCTCACTTCTCCCCATCAAAGAAGCAGTTGCAACATGCATTTTGTCAAAGAGATGGATTCATCTATGGCATTATTTTCACAGTATCGACCTCCCCAACACCATCACATTGAATACAATTCAATCTACTCACATTTTTAACAAGTTTATGGACTCCGTCATGGTCGCCATGGTCTCTCGTGACGATGCCGACTCTCATTTCATCAACACTTTCCGCCTCAAAATTGAATACGGTAACCCTAATCTTGCATGTAATTTAGGGTTTCCCAATGTCACCAAATTGGTTGACCTTGTTGTTCAACGTAGGCTCAAGCATCTTTGTCTTCATCTCTATGAAGGTGATGATAGTGATGGTGATAATGTGGTTGCTCAAAAACCCATATTGCCCATAAGTATTCTCAGCTGCAGAACCCTTGTAAGTCTTGATATTGCTCGATTCTGTGTTAAGGGTTTTACATTTTCTGGATTTCCATCACTCAAGGTACTTCATTTGGATTTAATTGTCTTTCAAACGGTTCGAGATTTTATGTTGCTTCTAGCTGGATGTCCAAATCTTGAGGATTTACGAGCGACAAATATATACTTCTATTATGGAAATTCTCTTACCATTGAGGAGTTTGAAAGCGTAAACTTACCCAAATTGATTAGTGCAGTTATCACTCAATGTTTCTGTTCATGTTTTCCGTTGAAAGCGCTTACTAATTCGGAGTATTTGTGCGTAGAGACGTCCATGTTATGCACAAAAGACCACGAATTCGAATACGAGGTTTGTTTTATTTTAAATATCATGCATTGATAGCTCAATCCAACATAACACCAATACATTTAATTACATTCAATTTTGCCTCAATTTGATAGTGTGTCTTTCTACATAATTCACATGGATCAGGAACAATGCCCTTGCTATGATATTCCTATCTTTCATAATTTGACCCACTTGGAGCTCCACGATACGTTGGAATTGGTACCACAAAAGCTCCAACACTTCCCCAATCTTCAAATACTCGAACTTCACGAGGTTTGTTAAGTCTAAGAACCATATTTGATTTATCTTTTAACACACCAATATGTTTAGTTTTTATTTTACGTGTACTATTAATAGGCCTCATTTGAGATGCGAGGGAGTGAAGAAGATATTCTGCATAATTGGGTGGAGCCAGAAGTTGTCCCACAATGCCTTTCATCATACCTTAGAATTTGCACTATTCATAATTTTTTAGGCTTACAAAGTGAGTTTACTTTAGTAGAATATATTTTGAAGAATGCAAGAAATTTACAAATCATGAGAATGCAGAACATAAGGGATCATCCTGATGAAATAGAAAGAAAATTGTCCACATGCCCGAAGGCCTTTGCAACATGTCAACTTGTATTTTATTGATAACATACAAACAGTGTAAATTGTATTTTTTCTATGCTGCTTGTTTCATTAGTTTCTACTATTCAACTGTTGGATTTAGAAGTTTGAAGTTTGAACTATGAGCTATTATGAAGATCATGACTTCATTATCTTCAAATGAAAGGAAAATTATCTTCAAATGATTTTGTTAGTGCTTATCTACCCTATCTATCTATCTATCTATCTATCTATCTATCTATCTATCTATCTATCTATCTATCTATCTATCTATCTATCTATCTATCTATCTATCTATCTATCTATCTATCTATCTATCTATCTATCTATCTATCTATCTATCTATCTATCTATCTATCTATCTATCTATCTATCTATCTATCTATCTATCTATCTATCTATCTATCTATCTATCTATCTATCTATCTATCTATCTATCTATCTATTTATTTATTTATTTATACATATTTATTGAACCTGTTTATGTTCAATTAGATTGAGTCATATCCATTTTATGGGCACCTATGTGCTAAATTCAGATTTGATATGCACAGCCATTGGGAGTGTATAGAATGGCCAATTTCATTATTTTCTAATGTTATGCTATATTTTGATCTTACTGGCTACATTTGATAACATGATCGGTGTCCTCTTAACTAGAAGGCTTTGAGATACTAGAAGGCTTTGATAACATGATCTTGAACTAATTCCCTTAGACTTGTCGAGACATCGAATAACTCCAATATTCACAATTTCGACAGTTAGGAAAGCACATATTTGGTGTTGAAGAGTGCCAATTTAAACACATTTTAGATTTTATATGTTGACAGTGAAAGTAAAAACAAAATTGTTTGTGCTTTGCTTAATATCTGCTTCTGTTGTTCAAAAAATATCTGCTTCTGTACTATTAAAATCACAAAACACTGTACTGCTCTCTCTGTTGTGATCAATATACAGAACTTGCTCTAGAAAATAAGATGTTATGGTTAGTGGATAGTTATTTGAAAATTTAATACTACTCTACTCTCTTGATTCTCTAAATAAAATAGTTGATTGAGATGCTAGAAAAACAGTTAGGATTCACTTCCTGTTTGTGTAACTGTGATGTTATTCTACTTTATATTTGCTGACTCAATTTGGTTACTTCCTGCTGTATCACCCCTACTTTATGTTATTCTACTTTATTTTTTGTAATTTTTGTCTGTTAATTGTATCGGCTATTCTTACATGTTAATATTGTACCTTGAATAAATTTGTGTGCAATGCATACTGGAAAAACGACAAAGAGGTAGGTGCTCGAATGGCTGGCCTAGCAGGTGATGTGGATTGATAGACTCTAGTCGCATCATTACCTATCTGCACTAAAATTAGAGAAAGAACACTAAAACTATCTGCAAAAATTAAAGACATTTTTCATTTCATTCATTAGTTTTTAATCATGAGACTATACAATGCTTATATAGGTTGATGCATATACATAGAAAGATTACATCAACCACACAATAATAATGTTACCAAACAAACTAATGGAATATGCCTAAAAGTTCCACTTCTAGAATAAACTAGAAGAATCATTATTCCCTCACCCTTCATGATCCTATCATTACCTATTCCTTCAAGAGCAACCTTGTCCTCAATTAGCCAAATTGGTGTCATACAGTGTTGCATGATGATGATGGTATGAAGAGCCTCAGAGAAATTGTCATTTATTTATCATTATTGTATGATGATGGTATGATACTGCTTCTTGAAAAACAAGTGACAACCACTTATTGAATTCACCAACCAGCAATATTCACCAACAGCAGGAACTGGCCAATGGAAGAAACTGATCTCTTCCTTGTACTTTAAGTGCATGAAACCCTCAAAGTGATTGTGGTGGTGAGCATACTTGGGGGAGCATTTGAGTAAAAATCAAATTTTCTTGATTGTTCATGAAATTCTTTGACTTTTCTCTTTTGCAATTGCATCAATTTCCATTCATGCCAGGGGAGAACAAGCTGAATATTAAATATGGAGGTACCAAAATCCTTTTTTTTTTTTTTTTTTTTTTAAGCAAAAGGAGAGGAGAGGAAACCCTCTACCCTATCCTAAATAGATTAAATATAAAAAAAAAAGGATAATACAAAGAAAATTGGGGGGACATCAACCTGACCTAGTATACCACACAAAAATGTAGCAAACAAAGATAAAAAATTAAAATCAACTACAAGTGGTTTTGGAGCCAACCTTAACAGGTGAAAGAAAACCAAAACAAACACAGACTCATCGGACACTACCCAGCGAACCCGCGTACGGGCGCGAAACCAAATAGCAAAAAAGCGATGAATGAGCATTTGCTAAGGTATGAAACGGCGAATGAACTGACCGCCAACACGGACGAATTCACGTACCACAACCCCCTATGATAGAACACAACAGGCATAAACGGCCCTTTCGAGCCAACGAAACCAAGATTGCAGCAAGCTAGATCCGAGAGGACCCAAAACGCAGCACAAAGACTTGATCTGAAACATATCCAGGAACAAACAACCTAGATTAGAGATGAAACAACCTCCACAGCCAAAACCAGATCAAAGATCCAGTTTTTCAATGAAACCCAAACGAACAGAACCACCAGGAAAAGGAATCAACCCACCAAACACAGCCACGGTGACGGCGGCGATCCATCTCCAGTCATAAGAACCAAACGGCGAAAAACCGCAAGCCGACCCAATCGGACAGGAGAACCCGAACAGGTTTGACAGGGAACCAAGTAGAGTCGCGACGGCTCCGCAACCTACCTAAACAACCCTCGTCCCTCCGGCGCTGAGATGAGCAAATAGCAAAAATCAGATATCGAAGCATAAACGCACGGCAACGAAAACGGAACAAGAGCTCGCCGGAAAGGAGGGTGAGAGACGTGGTGGTGTGGAGTGAAGAACTCATCACACCACCAGCCAGAAAGATCTACATCGTCGCAGAGGTGATTTGGATTTTGAGGGAGGAAGGTGGCGGCGGGTTAGGGTTAAAGAGAGAAGGCGGTTGGTCTCACAGCGATTTCTCCACGGCTTAAAATTCTTGTCCAAGCCAGGGATCGAAAAAGAAATATATGCATAAAATAAGGTGTTGAATGAGTTATAAATTTTAATAGTCTACACTTCCTAAACTAAGATCCTGACTCCGCCACTGATTTGACATCATCGGGTGGTTGGTGCACCTTGGATATTTGAGTGGTTAGAGGATTTATGTTTTATGTATTGTGATGTGTGTTTTTGTGCTATATATTATGTGTCTCCTCCATAAGTGGTTGTTGGATTTTATGTGTTGTATTTTTTTCTGGGTACGTCTAGTGTTTATAATTTAGTTGAAGATTTTATTTTTAGTTTTTTATAAGAAAAAAATGTGTTTATTGTAGTTATTTCTTTGGATTGAAAATCGTTCACTCACATAATCACTCACTAACAATGATTGTTTCTTTTTAATCCTTTTATTTTTACTCACTTACAGAATTGTTATCTGCATATTAAAATCATACAATTTTGGTCTCTCTCTAAAATTTTGGATTTAAAATGATTGTCACATGTTTTAAATTACTTGGCATACAATTTTTTTCCGTCTAATAGCCTAATAACTAGACTTACGTGTTATAAATGTGGAGAAGTGAATAAATTTGGATTCGAACTCCGAACTCTCTAATAATGTAGATATCAAGATGGATTAATTATTTATATTCATTAATTGAATTATAAAATGAGTCACTTTTGAATTATGTAAAACATGCGAAGCTGATATTAAAAATATATAGATAAATAAATCAACACTAATACTGTTGTAAAAAAAAAAAAATCAACACTAATAATAACTAAAACCTAGGTATTAGATTAACCTTCAAAGGGTTCTTCATGACTATTGTAAATTGTAGCTTCTCTGACAAATCAACCTCATTTTCGTCTACAGCTTTCCATTCAAAATTCCAAACAAAATTGGCTACAAAATATTCCAAGTGCAACAATGCTAAACCATAACCGGGACACATTCTCCTTCCCGCTCCAAATGGCATCATCTTTATCTCTTTACTCCCCATTATATCAAAAGTACTATTATTCATAAACCTCTCCGGCTTAAATGCCATAGGATCCTCCCAAGCCGAAGAATCTCTCCCTATCTCAGCCACCAAGAAATTTATAGACGCAAAAGTAGGTATCGAAAAACCATTTAAAACAACTTCCTCCGTTACTTTATGAGGAGCAACATAGTGTAGCGGTGGGTGACGCCTTAACCCTTCCAAAATTACAGCTTTAAGATATGGCATCTTTTGCAAATCTTCTTCTATGATTTCCTTCTCTTCTTTATTATCACCAATTACCCCTTTAATCTCTTCTAGAAGTTTTTCTTGTATATCTTGGTACCTCACCAAATTCGCCACAATCCATTCCAATGCAGTTGAAGTTGTATCTGTTCCCGCATTTAGAAACTCCGAACATAAAGTGCAAATTTTACTATCATCAAGTTTGGTCTTTTTCTCATCCTCCAAAAACTCCAAATCTAATAAAGTATCAACATATGACAAAACAAATTCATCATTTGAGTCATTGACATTGTTCTTTCTACCATTACTTAATATCTCTTCTTTGATTTTCCTTCGAGTGTTTATATAAGGAATCAACACGGCTTCTTGATCACGTCTTAGATTCAAAAACTCGCTCCATCGATTCCTAAACAATATCTTTGTAATTGGTGGCCAAATATTCAAGACATTGTATCTTGAGAAATTAAGAAGCATGATACGTTGACTTTCCTCAATTTCTCTTATTTGATTCTCATTCAGTTTGTCACCAAAACACATGAGAGACAACAAGGAAAACATTCCATATCGAAAATGATCAACGACGAAAACCCCCTTGGAGTTTCTTTCATGTGAATCATATTTGAGACGTTGTAGAAGAATGTCTAACACCCATTTACGCGCTTGAGCATAGGACTTAATCTGCGAAGGGTGAAGAATTCTTGAAGTGAGGTTGCGTCTTAAAAGGCGCCAAATGGGACCGTAGAAGCTAAAAAGGATGTCATGTTGGTCGCTGCTAATTATCTTCTTTGTCGGAAGAGCCTTAGGGCGATCAGCGAAGATGGTACTATTTTGGATTAAAGCTTGATGTGCAAGAAACCTATTGGCAATGAAAATGTCAGTGTGAGAACCCATTTGAAGAGTGAAGATTGGACCATATTTGGCATGAAGATTTTGAAGAAGGGTTTTAGGATCTTTAAAATATTGTTGTAGCAATGTGAAGGTGCCTATGAGGGGTACTTTTGGAGGTCCTGGAGGCAGGGGAGATTGAGCGAAGACAAGGTTTCTTATGAATTTTAGAATTAGTGAAAAAATTAAGCACAAAAATGTTATCACTAGCCATGTTTCCATTTAACTATTCTAAATGAAGGTCATTTCTTGTTTTTATAATTTTTGTAAGATATGTATAGTTTTCCATTTTTTTTTATAATGTATAGTTTTACATTGGTAACAAGAGAAAATGACTAATAAATAAAAATATGTGGGGGAAATTGTTAATGTTTTGTGCACGTTATTTTTCTTTAAGCATTCAGGTATGTTACATTCTAATTGTTATTAAAAAACAATGAATTGTAATCAATTTGTAGATTGATAACTGTCAAGAAATTGTAATCTGTAATTTTGATAAGCATTCAGGTATGTTACAAACAATTCCTGAACAATGAAACTGACAAGTTAAAATTTAACTTCGCTTTTATATCATTTTTTTTAACTCCATTGTGGTTAACACTTAGCACTTTGAAATAAGATTTTTTTTACCTCTCATGAAAAATAAATCAATCTCTCTCTCATTATATTCGTACTCTCTATCTCCTCCTCTCACTTTATTTTTTTGTTGCAAAGAAAAAAGAATGGTTGTCCCAAAAGTTGTCAACTTTTGGATGTATAAATAACACAACTCTGAAATCATGATACCCACATATTTTATGGATACTAATTTTTGTGATATGTATGTAGATTTATTGTCCATTTAGTCACTTTTAAAATAAAAATAATATAAAAATTAGTCGGGCCGGTCCATCGGGCAATGTAGACATTTGCTAATCGGGTCGAGCCTCGGTTAGCAGCCCATGAAACTTAATGGGTCGACCAACTTAAGCCCTTTTATATGTCCTGCCCGTCGGGCCGGACCGGCCCCTTGACAACTCTAATCACAAGCTAAGATCTACCTGTCCCATCTTTTCTTCATCTTTACCATGCTTTTTAGTTTCTTTCTCACCGTTAAATGGTATGTTTTGCGTTTTTGACTACTATTTGTCTGTACCTCTTTTTTGTGTGGTCCTAATCGAGTCATCACCCTCAAATCTTTTGATTTTTTATCTTGGATACTAAATCAGTTTTGCTGCCCAATTTTATTATTGGAATTTTATTTGTTTCTGCAACAAGCTACTATGATTTTTTCGAGTGTTTCCAAGACTAACATGGCTCAAAATGAAGAGATTGTTGATATAAATAGAAACACCAATCAACAATTTTAGTTGGTGGTTCCAAAAAAAAAGAAAAAAAGAACAAGTTTAAGCAACATGATAAGAGACTAGCAAAGGGTTCAAGTATGGTTTCTTCCAACTTTTCGTCTCACGTGTTTTTGAGAGGAAAGTTGTCGCTTTTTTAAGGTTTTAGATTTTGTTCTCACTCTCTTTTATACGTTTTCTCTTCTATTACTACCACCGGTACTTTTTATTTTTATAAAAAACATTTAACTTTCAAGTTCATTGAATAACTAATTGAGTATTGCTATTTTTTACAGAAGTATCTAGGCAAGAAAGACAAGAATTATACATTGACTTATTATTTTAATAAAGCAAAAACTGTAATCTCCACTTTTAGTGGAAAACATGTGGGTGGTGATTGTGTAATCCTACGGTTGTAAACTATTCTTGCTTTTTTTTTTTTTCACTTTGTAGTATCGTAAGAAATAGCATTATCCTAACTAATATATGTCATAGACTAAATACATCCGTTATATAATAAATCTAAAAAATTGAGGCGATTCTTATAAAAATCACATGAATAAGTACTATATATTATTAGGGATTTGGTTTTCCTGCTATTACAACAGGATGCTGTAATAGATCAGAACTGTTCCATTTGAAATGGATTACTTTGGCATAAATTTACTATATGTGATTTGTACCGTTCAATTTACAATCGGTGGTTATGATATTTTACGGTGTTAAACTTTATGCTCCTACTATGAGGTAATCTCTTTGTCTTCTTGGACTTTTTGATCCAATTGCCGCACTTTGAAACAAATATTTTCAATATGCCACCTTTTGAAAAAGAAAAAAAATCCCAAATGCCACACTTTAAAAGACTACCAAATTAAGGACCGTCACAGACTGTGGCGAAATTTTAAAGTTATCTTCTTTAGCATAATTGTATGTTTGATTTCAATTCTTGAGTAGTCAAAATTAATTCTAGACGTATATAATTGATTCTAACTTGTTTGGTTCCTCAAAAGTAGATTGATTCTGCCTTCATAATTGATTCAACTTAAACCTAAAATTTTTAGCTTATGATTCTCGAATTGATTTTTATTGTCACTTTAACTTCAAATCTTGGCAAAAATATACAGAACCAACCAAAATAAATCATCTTAGTGCAGAACAAAAATCAATTAATATATAATTTAGAATATTGAAAAAGAAAACAAATTGATTTGTTAATTGATTATGCTATGACCTACACAGAACCAAAATCAATTAATATTGATGCGTTGCATTCAGTGAATTTGTGCGAGGAAGAAATGCAGCGACGGAGTGCAGCACCGGCGGTGGATGCGATCAGCAGTTTACCCAACTCGATTCTGAGTCACATTCTCTCTCTTCTCCCCATCAAAGAGGCAGTTGCAACAAGCATTTTGTCAAAGAGATGGATTCATGTCTGGCACTTTGTTGACAGCATCAACTTCCCCAACGCCATCGAATTGATGGATTCTCAATCTATCATCCATTTTAACAACTTTATGGACTCCGTTTTGGTCTCTCGTGACGCCGCCGGCTCTCATTTCATCAACACTTTCCGCCTCAAAATTGAATACGACAACCGTAATATTGCTCGTAATTTAGGGTTTCCCAATGTCACAAAATGGGTCGACCTTGTTGTTCAAGGTGGACTCAAGTATCTTTGTCTCGATCTCGATGTGTATGACTATGATGATGATGATCTGATTGATCAAAAACCCATATTGCCCATAAGTATTCTCAGCTGCAAAACCCTTGTAAGTCTCGATCTTGCTCGATTCCGTGTGAAGGGTTTTACATTTTCTGGATTTCCATCACTCAATCAACTTCATTTGTATAAAATTGTCTTTCAACAAGTTCGAGATTTTATGTTGATTCTAGCTGGATGTCCAAATCTTGAGGATCTAAGAGTGGAAGATATAGACTTTAATTATCAGGGAGATTCTCTTACCATTTGAGACGTGGGGGAATGAAGAAGATGATCTGCAAAATTGGGTGGAACCAGAAGTTGCCCCACAATGCCTTTCATCACACCTTAGAACTTGCACTATTCATAACTTTGAAGGCATACTAATTGAGCTTGTGTTAATCAAATATATTTTGAAGAATGCAAGAAATTTACAAATGATGAGAATGCAGAACATAAGGGATCATCATGATGAAATAGAAAGAAAATTGTCCACATGCCCAAAGGCCTCTGCAACATGTCAACTTGTATTTTATTGATAACATACAGACAGTGTAAACTGTAGTTTTAGTTTTTCTATATTGCTTGTTTCACTAGTTTCTACTATTCAACTGTTGGATTTAGAAGTTTGAACTTTGAACTATGAGCTATTATGAAGATCATGACTTTATTATCATCAAATGAAGAGAAAATTATCTTCAAATGATTTTGTTAGTGCTTATCTACCCTATCTGTTTATTTATTTATATACATTATGTTACGGCAACCTGTTTATATTCAATAAGATAGAGTCTTATCCATTTTATGGCAACCTGTTTATATTCATTATGTTCTAATGTTATGGCAACCTGTATATATATATTAAACCTGCTTATCTGCCCTATCTGTTTATATATATATATATATTGGACCTGTTTATATTCAATTAGATAGAGTCTTATCCATTTTATGGCAACCTGTTTATATTTATTATGTTCTAATGTTATGACATGACTACATGCTTGTTTCATGTTCTATGATCATTCTACTATATTTCTATTTCTCTTTATAGTACAATTTGATTTTTACCAGTTAGTTGTTTAAAATCATTGATTTAGTAATATGATTCACAAAGTTGTACCAAAATATGCATTGCTTTTATTTCTGATTTTCCTCATTCTGTTGGGATTTTCTCATTGCTTGTTGCAAATTGTGGTTTATGTTCTACTAGTAGTTGTTTCATAGTGCTTGTTTTGCGCTTTAGCCCCCTGTTAATCACTCAAATAATTGTTAGTCTTTAACCCTACACAAGTTACTTTTCATTACATGTAGTCAAAAAATGTGAATTGAGCTATTATAGGATTAGCTCCCAATGTTTGAACTTGCTTGTCATCAGATATACATACTCCATAAGCCAAAAGATTTCAAACATGATCTCATTTTGACAACCTATTTGTGAAAATTGAGCAACATAAATTGGTTGAACCCATCTGCCTATCATTTTGACAATCCATTGGTTGAATCCATCTGTCTATTATTCATCCTTTTACAAATCAAACAGATGGACTCAGATTGAATTTTGAGATGTAATTCAAACTCCAAAATTCTTCTACAATACAATTTTTTAGTTCACATAAATTAGTTAGATTTTGTCTTATGAAGAAAAACAAACACCTTCAAATATTCTGACGGTGGGATGGGATACCGAGATTTTCACGTCTTTAACATGTCTTTGATCGCAAAACAAGCGTAGAAATTTGTGTCCGAACCGGATAAATTCGTGTCAAGAATTTTCAAGGCTAGGTATTTTCCCTACTCCTCTTTTTTTCATGCTAAACTTGGTGACAATCGTAGCTTTGTATGGAGAAGTATATGGAAGTCTCGTGATTAATGGTTGTAGGTGGAAGATAGGTGATGGGAGTAAGATCAAAATTATGTGTGGACCTTGGTTGCGCGGGGAAGACAAATTATGGGTGCAATCTCCTCAACCTCAAAGTATGTATGATTTATATGTCAATGATTTGTTATTACAAGGTATGAAATGTTGGGATAGTCACAAAATACATTCTCTTTTTTCAGAAACAGTGGCTGAGCACATCCTAAACACACCTTTCTTTGTGGAGGTGAAGGAGGATAGGTTGGTGTGGAATTATGAAAACCATGGAAACTACATGGTGAAATCCGGTTACAAAAACTACATCAAAAGTAAGGCGGTGGAGGATAATGCACGGGTGGAAGGTGCATGGTCCTCTCTTTGGCGTGTTGCAGCACCTCCAAAAACAAAACATCTCCTTTGGAGAATTTGTCGTGGTTGCTTACCAACTCGTGTTCGGTTAAGGGGAAGTTATGTGCCATGGCCAAGTGAGTGTCCTTTATGTGTTCATAATGAAGAGGATGATTGGCATATTTTATTTGGGTGTAGTGAAAGTCAGCAAGTGTGGAACGAATCCGGATTGGGAGAAGTTATCACGCCTAGATTACGTGCTTCTAATGATGTGAAAAGTGTGATATTTGATATTTGCAGGTCTGATAGTGAGTCCACTGTTGGTAATATTGCTTTGATTGTGTGGTGCATTTGGCATAATAGAAGACCCGGCGATTGTGAAAAGTGTGATTGTGTGGTCCAGGTTTGGAATGGAGTTAAAGACTCGGCGAAGGAAGTAGCAATGCGAGCTGGGGAGTGCATCCTCTCATGAGAAATTGGGATTTATTTAGTTCTGTTACTGTTAGCTAGATGCTTTTGCATTTGTCCAAAACTTGATCAGGAGGATACATTTTTCCAAAACTTGATCAGGAGGATACATTTTTCCAAAACTAGATGCTTTTGCATTTTTCCAAAACTTGTCGTATTATTTTTATTTATTCACCTAGGTTTCATTTCCTGCTCCTCCCTGCCCTTTAGACCTCCTTTCGTTGCTAATTGTTCATAATGTCTTTCTTTCCTGCAAAAGGTTGAGGGGGGGAGGGGTTTTAAAATATCTATTCACGTGGCAAGAAAAACCATTTTGAACGGACATTTTAGAAAGGTTTTACAAGCTCAAATTGTTTTCCCTTCAGATGATATTTTTCTGACAAATATTACAAAGTACATCCCTTGTCTCTTCTTATTTTGCATTATGTGGTTTGATATTTCTACTTGAGCCTTGAAAATTTGTCTTCTATGCCAGGTTCGTGTTTCTGAGTATAATAATATCTGAAGTCAGCTCAATGCGATAAACCGAAAGCAAACTGGAAGGTATGGATGTTTTACAAATAATGTAGTTTTCAAATTTACTGTATTATTTTTCTTAGCTACCGACCTGCTTTACTATTTCAGCTTAGCTGTTCGTGATCTTTCTAACTTGGTAAAACCTGAGGACATTGTAACTTCAGAACATTTAACTACCTCCTTGCCGTTGTTTCCAAGTATTCACAGAAGGATTGGCTCGCAAGCTACGAAACATTGACTATCTACGTGGTAAGATATATCATATTCACTAGAAAATATGAATATTACTTCCTCGTGTGTTTCTGAGTATGCTTTTATTATTCATTACTTTATTCCTTATTCTAATTGGGTTAAATTGTTTAGGTCCCAAGGTCTTCTAAGAAGTTTTATGAGGATAATGAATATGCTGTTTATACTGTAACACTCTTCAATCGTGTGGCAGACAACTTTAGAACTAGTGCACGGGAAAAAAGGTTTCCAAGTAAGTATTTGCAGTATCTATGATTCTATATAGTGGAATTTGTGAGACACAGTGTTGAGTGTTTCGGTATCGAATATTAATTCATAAGTTGGTTGGTACGAGGTGTTTAATGGAATTTTATTTGTATTCAGATTCGTGATTTTAAATACATCCCAGAAACACACGAGGGCCGGAAGCAGGAGTTGGATAAATTCATGCAAGATCAGGAAAGTTTGAGGGGTTCTCTGTTGCAATGGTGTTATACCAGTTATGGAGAGGTATTATTCACTTGCTCATTACTTCATTTAATTTTGTAGAAATATCCAAAGAATATATCATAGCTGAATTTGCAGATAGCATTAGAAAAACCAAAGTGGTTATGGGAAACATATGCTAAGTTAAATGACTAATTTCAAGCTGGACTTCTTATACCTTGATGTGTTTGTTTTTGGACTAGACTCTCAGGCTGAGGCTGACATTATGGAGTGACTTAGCTTCTCTGTTAAACTCTAGTAGTGTTTATGTACCTTCAATAAATTTGTGTACAGTGCATACTGGAAAACAGACGAAGATGTAGGTGCTGGAATGGCTGGCTTAGCAGGTGACGCGGATACTCACCCATATGTTTCCTTCACCATCAATCTTCTTTGAGTGCGACTGGAGACAAGTCCTATTTCTTAATTTAGATCTGTTAAGGGTTCTCTTGGAATGCCAATGCGAGGCAGGATTTGAAGATTTTTGTACATTGCTATAAATATAGGCTCTAGTTGTTAAACCAAATAAGTTAGCTTATAGCTTGTAGCTTATAAGCTAAAAGCTCTGTTTGGTAACAGTTTTTAAAAAAGAGCTTATAGCTTATTTTACTAGCTTATAGTTTATTTTCCAAATGTTATTTTAAGTAGTTTATGAGCTTATAACTTATTATCTTTTCTTCCAATTTTACCTCTATCATCTTACTTTAAAAGAATTAAATATTAATTAAACATATCATTTTTATGTCATTTCATACTTATAAACTAGTCGAACCGCTAATCTTACCAAACATTACAAATTCAATCAACTAGCTTATTCGTTATAAGCTAAAAGCTAGCTTATAAGTTATCTGCTATAAGTTCATCCGCTATAAGCTAGCTTATCAGCTATCTGCTATTTTTTACCAAACAGAGCCATAGTCAGAACTTTAACTGATAGGTTGAAATTTATTTCTGCTATTCAGTAAATTTATTGGTTAAAATTAGAAGCATATCTAAACCACATCTTTGTTGTACTTTGTCCGTTTATCAAATATTTAAGATGTTTTGTTAACTCCAACGGTTTGGAGCATGATATAACTTGTATTGGTCGCGTTTGTTCATTTATTTATTTTGGTGAAAACGTTTGTTTATATCTTCACTATTCATTTTGGGACGTGGTAAAGTAAATGTAATTTTCATTGCAACCATTTATATCTTCACTATCAAATATTTAATATGGTTTGTTTTTTACTCAAATAAACTCAACTCATTTCATTAAGTAATTGGTAGCTCGATACAAAGAGGAATAAAATGAAAAAAATTACGCCTAGACTAAGAATTGGCTGCTTTAGTTAACAAATGTGCAATTGAATTCGCTTGGCGCTTCATAAACTTTACCTCAAAGTTGTAATGTGGAACTAATGAACTCGTAATACTAGATATAAGCAAGCTAAATTCTGATTGTCCACCATAATTTGCATGAATTGCTTGTCCTACTAGTTGTGAGTCGCTCTAAAAAATTACTTTCTCCATATTCATTTGTATGGCAACTTGCACAGCTTCTTTTAATGCCAATGCTTCAGCTTCAATAGTAAAATAAGTGCCATAATCCCACGTTGTACCTGCACTATTAAACCTGTGTGAATTTAAGATATTAAGTTTGGTCTAATGGTGAGGGACTTAGGTAGTATGCATGAGATCTTGGATTCGATCCTCTGCTCCGATGTAAATAAAAAAAATAAAAAAAAAGGTTTGTTAACTCCATGGTTTGGAGCATGATCTAACGTGTGTCAGTCACATTTGTGTAAATCTCCACTATTCTTTTTGGAGTGGGATAAATGTAATTTTCATTGCGACAAAACTTGTATCCAACTTGTTGCAACAAGATTTGTACTCATCTCTTCTTTTGGTTATCTTAGTGACTTTGTCTCTAAGATGCACAAGGTTCAAAAGTTACCTCAAAGTCTGAATTTGTCATGAGACGCACATTTGCTGCTCTTCTTGTTCTTCCTATTTGGCTCATGTCAACTTCTGAATTAGAACCATTTCTCTTGCTTGGAAATGATTTATTTGGCTGATTTCTTCTCATCAATAATTTTTGAATTCTTCTAGAGAGGAATGGCAACTTTTCTTCATTATCTTCTTTAAGAAAATCATCATCACATAAAACTTCATTTTGAGAACATTCTTCAGTTTGAGACTCGAGCGCAATCATATTCTTTTTCATAGGTTTCTCTTCTTGGAGAATTGATTCACGAGCTTTCAGAGACTCAACCAAGTCCTCTAATTTGAGTTTAGTGAGGTTTTTTGCTTCAGTGATTGTGTTGTAATTTTATTAAATATTTTATTATTTCAAAAGTTTCTTAAAATTGTTCCTTATTTTTTTATGTGACAATTACTTGGTCAATCCTCATTTATAAATTATTAAGTGGCCAAAACCGTTTTTCTTTATGAATTAAGGATTGCTTAATAATTGATTTATTACCAATTATTTCATCTTAATGGTCATATAATTCTTGAATGGTCACATGAGGAATGATTTTATATGAACACATAATTGGTGTGTATATATCCATATATCATTAGCATAAACAATAGCTTTTGATATATATACGAAGAACAAAGAGACTTATATAGATAGATACTTTTCAATGATGAGACACAATTTTGAACAAAAAAATATTTTCCCCTCTCATAAAATTGAGTTTATCTTCCTGAGTTACATCGCCAACACTTAGTGAATTCAAGTTGTTCTGTCACCTCGAGTATGATTCATACTCGGGAAGGACCTGTTGAATCCTGGAGGATTTGCACAAATATACCGCGGATAAATCCTTAAGGACAGCGACTTTGTCATGCCTCAGGCTATTACTCTATTTTGCAGGATATCCGCAGTTCATGAGTTTAAGCTTTCATCAAAAGATAAGTTCATCATCTCTAATTTATTTGATTATAATTTTTATTTGATGATTATGTTCTTACTTGTTTATTATTCTGATAATTTTAGGTCTCAATTATGGGACAATCTTAAGGACTAAATTGAAAAAGATAAGTTTATATGATATCTATATACTCGTATATTATTGTCATATTTATTTGATGTTTATATTCTTATATATATTTGTTTACTATTATGTTTTGTAGGTCAATTCTACAACAATCTTAAGGATTTATTCTTGTCTTTGAATTCGATTGAGTAGGATCATAGTTTTGATTGCGAGAGATTTTTGTGTTATTGCGAGGCAATGTGTTGAGGTGATGCTAACATACTACATGGTGCGTATGAAAGGTACGCTTTAAGTACTAATTTTATTATTAAAGAAATGAGATTAAAGATTTTATAAATCACATATTGTGAGTTCATGACATTATATTCTGGTGTAAATTAAAGTTGAAGGTCAGTGTTGCAATTCTAAATAATTTTTTTTATAGTGCTGCAACAATATAATTAAATGAATTAATATATATCTTTTTGTGATGGTTGATTTTTCAATTAAAGAATTTGTATTAATTTTGTGAAAGACTTATAGACCTTCTTGTATCTGATATATTATGCAATATATTTGTGTATATACGCATATAATTATTTATCCAACTTGTGCATTAAAAAATAAATAAATAAATAAATAAATAAATAATGATAGAGATTTATTAGTTTCATATTATTTTGTGGTCTTGGAAATGAGTTACGTTCATAATTAAATATCTCTGAATTGAAATACTCTTTTGTTATTATTTATGAAACTAGGCTGTGAGCTGAAATTGAAATTTGTGTTTGCTCTTACATGTGATAATATCAGTGAAATTTGAGGATATTATTTGTCCAATTTTGTGGAATGGTAATTATCCTTATATGATAATAATCACAGTAAATGCTATTGTTGTGACTTATTTATAATATTGAGATGATGTTTGTCTTGTGCCATGTAAATGCCTCATGTATGTACATATCTTCAAATGAGTGTTTGATATATTTATGCATGACTACTGTGATTTGAGAAATTTTGTTTAATGAATACATTATAGGCTTCATGTTTTGCATTAACAACTTTATGAGTGGAGACAAATTTTAAAATGTGTTGTGAAATTATAAAGAGAGTTTACTATCACTGAATTTAGAGTGTTATGCTTGTGTTGACATAATAGAGTAGTGCTCTTGACGAGAGAGACTAGTTGATATCATAATAATCAAAATACTATACTTATATTGAGGAATATTTGAAATAATTTTGACGTTTTATATGAGTATATATTTGAAGATTGGAAAATATTATTTGGTGTATTAATGTGTGATTAGCCATTGTATTAAAATAATACAATGATGTCTAATTAAATTTATTTATGAGAAAATATGTTTATTTGGAGACTTATAAATTGTCTTCAATATGAAGGTATTGTCGCTTGAAATTATTTCAAGCAGACATGAAATGTGGATTTACAAATTGTACCCAACATAGGGGTAGTTGTCACTTGTGAAATCATTCAAATAGACTTGAATAAAATTTACCTATATTATAAAATGTGGGGGTGTTGTCGCTTGAAAGTCTTTCAAGTAGACCTGATAAATAAATCTAATCATAGATTTAATTTTTCCCTTTGTGGAGATGTTGTCGCTTAGAATTTATTTAAGCAGACTTGTTGAAATATATTATGAAAGTTAGTTTGACAATATATGAGATATCGATGAGCCATTATATTAAAATAATATAATGATGTTAATTGGAATTGAATTTCAATGACAATAAATCTAAATGAGAAATTATTTTACTCTCGTGTGAATGTTGTCGCTTATTAATAATCATATAAGCAGACCTGTATAAATATGATTGTTGAAGACCAAGTTCATTATTATAATATAGACTTGGATAAATATTGAGATTAATTGACTTAGAGACGTCTTAGTCAATATTATTTTGATGAAAGAAAATTGTCTTCATCATTTGTGTAAAGTAGCTACTAAACAAAGCCCCTGGGAAGAAATAAGTATGTGAAACATCGAGGGAAATGGGACTTGAGCCATATGAAATTAACAAGTGATGGGAACCCGACCTTTGTAATTGGAGACCCCATGAATAAGGTTCAATGTGGTAAGAACAAGTCACGAGTTAATTCTGCCAACACTAAACTTTATTTAGTTTGTCCCTTTTCTATGGTGTACGTAATTGTGAAAGTGTTAGACACTGCATTATTGAGAAGGTAAGCTATAAAGCTTTTAATGATTTTCATATCCCTTATGGGTAGTGTATGATTTGCATCATACACTTGATGAAATCACCTATATGAGTGTCGAGTGGGGCCGCTTGCATGAGATCTTGGCAAAATCTCTAGAACACTTATGAATATCAGGCACGCGCACGGCCTATTAGCGCACAACCGCGTAACAACAAGAATTGTGGGGGTGTAATGTGATTGTAAGACCGCTAACACACATGAAGTGTCTTGGGTTCCATTGCTTGCAAAACCAATTCACTGTGTGTTAAGTCTTATCTGTCTAGGACGAGTTCCATAGCTTGCTACACCGTTCCGATGCATTACATCTACAATGTTTACTCAGGAAATGTTTTTTACTATTTTTAAACTTTTGAAATATGTGGGGGATTGTTGTAATTTTATTAAATATTTTATTATTTCAAAAGTTTCTTAAAATTGTTCCTTATTTTTTTATGTGACAATTACTTGGTCAATCCTCATTTATAAATTATTAAGTGGCCAAAACCGTTTTTCTTTATGAATTAAGGATTGCTTAATAATTGATTTATTACCAATTATTTCATCTTAATGGTCATATAATTCTTGAATGGTCACATGAGGAATGATTTTATATGAACACATAATTGGTGTGTATATATCCATATATCATTAGCACAAACAATAGCTTTTGATATATATATACGAAGAACAAAGAAACTTATATAGATAGATACTTTTCAATGATGAGACACAATTTTGAACAAAAAAATATTTTCCCCTCTCATAAAATTGAGTTTATCTTCTTGAGTTACATCGCCAGCACTTAGTGAATTCAAGTTGTTCTGTCACCTCGAGTATGATTCATACTCGGGAAGGACCTGTTGAATCCTGGAGGATTTGCGCAAATATACCGCGGATAAATCCTTAAGGACAGTGACTTTATCATGCCTCAGGTTATTACTCTATTTTGCAGGATATCCGCAGTTCATGAGTTTAAGCTTTCATCAAAAGATATGTTCATCATCTCTAATTTATTTGATTATAATTTTTATTTGATGATTATGTTCTTACTTGTTTATTATTCTGATAATTTTAGGTCTCAATTATGGGACAATCTTGAGGACTAAATTGAGAAAGATAAGTTTATATGATATCTATATACTCGTATATTATTGTCATATTTATTTGATGTTTATATTCTTATATATATTTGTTTACTATTATGTTTTGTAGGCCAATTCTACAACAGATTGTTGTTACAATGTATCTCCAACTCTTTGGTAAACACCTTAGTATTTTTCTTACTCTTTCAGGCGCAATATACGTTTTCCCAAGAGAATTCAGTTCATTGATTATAATTCCTAGTCTTCCATACATTTGATCCACAATTTCATCTTCCTTTAGAAATGAACCTTGCACCCTTTGTCATTACTTCCTTTCTGAATCTTTTCCTCCAACACTTGTTATATGCTCAACCTTAGAGGCAGAGATTTGGTGTCAATTGAAGTAAAAAAGTTTTTCACGGTTAAGGGGGAGGGGGAGGGGTTTGAATTGTGAACCCTTCGAAAATTTGCCTTCTAAATATTCAGCTTCAAACATAAACCTTGGAATGATCTCTAATTGATCTGGTTAGCAACAAAGACAAATAAAAAGTGTGTTGTGTGTATAGTGTATGCACATATTAAAAGATAGAGAAAGAGAGAATCAACACACAAATAATTATACTGGTTCACCCTAAACTTTGGGTTACGTTCAGTCCCCACACTTCATGAGTTTGACCACTATGATCTTGAGATGCTACCGACCTCAAAATACAAACCTCCTTGATCTAGAACAAGACTAATAACCTTAAGCCCTACAAGTTTAAATCTATCCCAACCATACAAACTGCCCGAGTAACACTCAATCAATAGTCACATGTTTAGCAGAAACTAGTCGTTGTTCCTTAAAAAAAAGCAGACCAAACAAAGTTGATAAAAGAGAGTAAATCTGTTGGAACGATCTCAGAGTGTTCTTCAGGATTTATCAAAGAGGAGCATGAGCAATGAGGTTTCTTGAGCCGTATCCTATTGTTAAAAATTGTTCTCCAAGTAAAGACGTTGCAAAGTGGCCACTATATTTAAATTATAACTCCTCCTGGAGACAATTGGAAATGGATGATCGAAGAATGTGCAAAAAGCTGTCCAAAAACAAGAAAGTTGTCACAACGTTTTCTAGTATTTTGTTGATACTTGACTTAGTTCAAAGAAGTTGTTGCTTGTTCTTCAAGGTAGCTATGAAGGGAAGAAGATGATTGTTGGAGTTTCTTCTTATCCAATACTATTCATGTCTACCTGCAAAGTATAATCAGCTTTTCTCTTTGTAATAAAGGACATCAGAGAATGTTCACAAAATGTCCTTGAAAAGTTCAAGCTAACTATTAGTTCAGAGTTGTTTTCTTAATTTCATTGGTCCATAAAATGTCTTCAAATAATCTTTGGTGGGAGCATGTGAACTTGAGAATTCATGTGTCAAAAACATGTTCAAATTTATTCCTTAAACATGACCAAAGCAGAAACTTTCTCTTGCCACTATTTGATCCTTGCCTTAAATGACTTATATCCTGTAGATATTCCATGAAATAAATCCCTTGCCAAAAGTGCTTCTTTTTCATTTGCTCAGTTGTCATGAAATTAAGTGCTTATGATGAGATATGTTCTTGCACGTGTAATCTAGGAATGAACTGGAGAATGTTCTCCGATCATTCTTAAAAATTATTGTTGTCATCATTTTCAAAGAGAGTGATATATAATTAATGAGAATTTGTTCCTGTCTAATTTAATCACTCATGAGAACTTGTTAGATCACAGAAAGATCATAATCACTTAAAATATAATTAAGATGTTTGTTATCTTTAAAAAATCAACACTTTCGACTTGGAAAAAATTATTTCGTGTCCGAAGCCTTGTCCATAATGTGGTAAGATAGTACTAATAACTTGACTAATAAGCAAGATTTATTTATAAAAAAAAAACTACTAAAAGTATGCATATTTTAGAGGTGTCAATAAGCACCGAATAATTAACTGAACTCACTCACATCATTATCCAATAAATCCTTTGACCATGAATTGATCATCCTCTTCGGCCCTTGGTCTTTATTTTTAATGCATGAATAACTTATATAGCAATAAGAGCATTATCATGAATTGATCATCCTACCACAAAAGTGAATTGTTCTTGAGAGACACGTTTATCAAGACACCTCTTCAACCTATTGGCCAACACTTTAGAAATCATCTTATATAAAATATTACAAAGAGATACAGGTCGTAAATATTTCATCATAGTAGGATTGTCACATTTAAGAATAAGACATATGTTAATTTGTCTCATTGAGGCTAACCGAAAAGTACCCTCTATGCAACCATGTATTCGTTGCAACAAAAATATCATCACCATATTGCTGCTAGAACCTCTGATAAAAGGCCGAATTGAAACCATATATCAAGGTTCAGTGACTTGTCAGGATGCATTTGTAACAATGCATGTTGAATCTCAACTTTGTTAATGGGCGCTGTAAGAAAAATAGTATCCTCTTCTGTCACATGTTGCTGAATAAGATTTAGAACGATTCCATGATCTCCATCTCGAACCTTAAATAGGGAATCAAAATGTTTCTTTGGCACCCCACAAAGGTCTTATTGGGTATGAAATCCAGTGCCTATGTTATCTAGAGCTTGCACAATTTTTCTTTTCACTATGCACAGTTGCTAACATATGGAAGAAATTAAATGAGTATTCAAATCACCTTTAAGTCAATGTATTTTACACGTTGTTTCCAATACCCTTTCTCTTGTATCAACAATCTAGCATGTCTGTCATACACAAGCATTGATCTCCTCTTTAAACAAAACAAAAAAAAATGAATCTAAAGAATGAGTTATTTTTCATAAAAAGTACCGAAAAAAGTAGTATATCTTATTAGGCGCTATAGTAGCCGGTAGGTGATCTAATCCCTTCGTGTTCATCCTTAGCCTAAAATTAATTTAGAATATTGTATGCTTCTCCAATTCAAACAAAAAAGGGGGGGAAAAATTAAACAACAAAATTGATATCTGCTCCTTCGGTTCTATATACTATAAACAAATTTTGAAATTTTAGATTCATTAAAAAAGTAACGTACCTGACCTATATTACTGATTAGATACATTACTTTTTAAATTACTCTAAAATGTTAAATTTTACTTATATATAGTACTAGAGAGAGAAAATTTAGATTTATTGAAAAAGTAATGTATCAAACCTATATTATTGATTCGATACATTACTTTTTCAATGAATCTAAAAAATTTAATTTTGCTTTTATAAAGTACAGAGAGGGAAAAATTTAGATTCAATGGAAAAATAATGTATCTAACTTATATTATTGACTAGATACATTATTTTTTCAATGAATCTAAAATGTTAGATTTGGCTTATATATATGGTACCAAATTGCTTACCCTTCCTCACTACGCATAAAACCCTAATAGTTGATCTGCTCCATTCAGTCAATCTATGCGAACAAGAAATGCAGCGACAGAGAAAGTTTAATGCATCACCAGCGGTGGATGCGATCAGCAGTTTACCAAACATGATTCTGGGTCGCATTCTCTCTGTTCTCCCCATCAAAGAGGCAGTTGCAACAAGCATTTTGTCAAAGAGATGGATTCATGTCTGGCACTTTGTTGATAGTATCGACTTCCCCGACATCATCACATTGAATAGCATTGAATCTATCATCATTTTTAACAAGTTTATGGACTCCGTCTTGGTCTCTCGTGATGCCGCCGACTCTCATTTCATCAAAACTTTCCGCCTCAAAATTGAATACGGTAACCGTAATCTTGCCCTTAATTTAGGGTTTCCCAATGTCACAAAATGGGTCGACCTTGTTGTTGTTCAACGTGGACTCAAGTATTTTTGTTTCCGTCTCCTTGATGCCAATGATGATACGAATAGTGACGATGATGTTGATGATGTTGTGATTGGTCGAAAACCTACATTGCCTATAAGTATTCTCAACTGTAGAAGCCTTGTAAGTCTCGATCTTGCTGGATTCTGTGTGAAGGATTTTACATTTTCTTCCATTGGATTTGGATTTCCATCGCTCAATGTACTTCATTTTGATGATATTGTCTTTCAAACAATTCGAGATTTTATGTTGTTTTTAGCTGGATGTCCAAATATAGAGGATCTACGAGCGACATGTATATACTTCTATGATGAAAAAGATTCTCTTACCATTCAGGAGTTTGAAAGCTTAAGCTTACCCAAATTGATTAGTGCAGTTATCACTCAATTTTGGTGGTCATGTTTTCCGGTGAAAGCACTTTCAAATTCAAAGTATTTGTGCACAGAGACATCTATGTTATGCCCAGAAGACCACGAAGTCTATGAGGTTTGTTTTATTTTAAATATCATGCATTGATACCTCAATACAATCTATACAATATCATACCATGAACATGAGTGTTGGTGTCCAACATAACACCAATACATTTGATTACGTTCAATAATTATATTTTTTCAAATTATTATCGGTATCAACAATTAACTATCATACATTGATGGAATAAGTTGTAAAACAAAGAAAAATTTAATTCATCTGCATTTTGTTTCTGTCTGGATTTTGCCCCAATTTGATAGTGTTCCTTTCTACATAATTCAGATGAATATTCCTATCTTTCATAATTTGACCCACTTGGAGCTCCACGATAGGTTGGAATTGGTACTACAAAAGCTCCAACACTTCCCCAAGCTTCAAAATCTCGAACTTCACCAGGTTTGTCATGTCTAAGAACCAGATTTGATTTATCTTTTAACACATCTTTATGTTTAGTTTTATTTTTCGTGGACTATTAATAGGAATCATTTGAGGTATTGGGGGATGAAGAAGATGATCTGCAAAATTGGGTGGAACCAGAAGTTGTTCCACAATGCTTTTCATCATACCTTAGAACTTGCACTATTCATAACATTGTAGGCATACAAAGTGTGCTTATGTTAATAAAATATATTTTGAAGAACGCAAGAAATTTACAAATTATGAGAATGGAGAGCATATGTGATCATCCTGAAATAGAAACAGAAGTGTTCACATGCCCAAAGGCCTCTGCAACATGTCAAGTTTTTTGGATTCAGAGGTTTACCTATTATGAAGGTGATGACTTTACCTCATGTACAAATGAAGGGAAAATTATCTTTAAATGATTTTGTTAGTGCTTATCTATTAGATGAAGTCTTATCCATTTTATTGGCACCTATATGCTAAATAAATACTGAAACAAAATAAGTAAGGATTGTATGATATGCACAAACAAAATTGTCACCATGTATAAGTGTGTTTCTTTACCATCAGAAGTCACATCATATCTACTAAAAAAAAAAAATTATTTTTACAATTATAAATAAACACAAAATTAATTCTACTTTTTCTTTTATAAAATCTCTAAAAGTCGATCTCCCATTAACCAAATTGTAAAACATGGTTCACTTTTTTTTATGCAATATGTCTCACATATGCACAATAGAATTAGTATGTATTTAAATATACCAAAATGATGTTTGTTATGTGGAAAATACCTTTCCACATCTTTTATAAAGTGAATCTTAACGGTTAATAAGCAATGAATTTTGCGGGGCTTCTAAAAATCATGATTTTGAAGGTACATTATTTTAGCCTGACAATATCTTTTCTTAGTAAATAGACAAATTTTTCTTTGAATTTGTGATCATCTATCAAATTTGTTTTAGAATTTCTTAAAATAGCTAAATCATTTCTCAATTTACTTTACATCTATCAAATAAGTCTATTTATTAAATTCAGATGTTAGACGCGTTGACATATTAACGTGTACCGTAAACACTAATGTGTCCTTCCATACCACCTTAAACATTGTACCAATAAACACCAACCCTACAAAAACATTTTTGTTGATTTTCACCAAATCTACTCTAGCAACCTCCAACACTTCTTTAAACCCTTTACACACCAAACAGCCCAATCAACATGCATTTCAAAGAGGTAGACACTTTTGGAAAAATTTCTCTCCCATCCTTAAATTTAACCTTTCACCCCTTCAAAATATCTAAGATTCCAAATAAGAGAATGAATGTTTTAGTCAACAAAAAAAAAGAGGATGAACATTTAAAATAGAGTATCAAAAGGTGTTGTTGTTCGTCTTCATCTAAGATTCTCGCGCACTGCTAAAAATTTAAAAGTAACATGCTCGAGATTTAGGACTCAAAACATCTTTTTGGGTTTTCGAATTTTAAAAATCAAACAGAGACAGTGGCTGGTAGAGAAGGAACCTTGGCCACAACCACAAAATAAGAAGATATGCATGTTTGTTAACAAAGCGAAATACATTTCAAATTGAACGGAAAAATAAACACAAGTAATATAATCGACAATGATAGAAGAATGAATTTGAGAAACCTTTTATAGAGTCAAAGTTCAAATTAAAATATTCACTTTAGGATCTTGAGAAACATTTTAGGAATACCCATGGTTGGAAAGAGTAAGAAAAGATACGTTTTCTTTCATTAAAAATCTGGTTTGAAAAGAGATAAATTCATGGAGGGGAAAAGCACTCTCAAAAGCTGAAAAAGAGGTGATGATCAATTTAGTCTTCCAGATGCAATCGTAAATAATATTGAGAAGATGTTGAATGCCTTTTGGTGGGGAGGAGGTAATTGTTGTTACAGATGGCTGGAAAATAAATAATTGCAAGTGTGTAATCTCTGAACTAAGAAATTATCTGCAAATATTGTGAAATTTCACAAAAATACAACCGATTCTTCTCGACGGTAAACATGAGAAGACTATCAATACGTAAGAAATAACAACATAGTAGGCAACTCAGACATTTAGTGAAATGTAATCATCAACAATGTGAGAGGCATTTAGTAAAATGTAATCATCAACAATGTGAGGGATTCAGGTTGGCTGTTGTAATAAAAACCACAGTTTGACGTTGTTTTCGATCTTGACTGTTGATCTCAGATCGGACGGTTTATATTGAAACTGTGGCTTTTTAGTAATAATGATCCCAGCCGTTAATTTTTTATCAAACGGTCCATATTGATTACGCGTGTTACAGTGTCATATTTTATTACTGCACAAAATCTTTTTCCCAATGTGAGAGAGGGAAGGCAAAGTATGATATTTTTGTGTTACATGCGACAGGAATTAAGTATCAATTAATAGTTTATTTTAAATAATAGTTTATTTTATGTCATTTTATATTTTTATTCTTTAGGATTGTATTTAAAGGCATTATGTCTCACTTTGAAAATCAATCAATATTCAACAAATTATCTTCTTCCCTTAAACTCTCACATTCAATATTATGTTTGCATAATATCTCTTAATTGTACCGGATTCTATTTCAGATCATTAGAATCCCTACTCTTGAGACTTGAATTTTATGCAAACATAATATTGAATCCGGTACAATTAAAAGATATTATGCAAACATAATATTGAATGAAAGAGTTTAAGGAAAGAAGATAATTTGTTGAATATTGATTGATTTTTAAAGTGAGGCACAACATTGCCTTTAAATACAACCTTAAAATATAAAAATGTAAAATAACATAAAATAACGTATTAATTGATAGTTAATTCATGTTCATATAGTATCTATATCTTCGGTTGTTATATATCCCCATGTTCTACAAGTGACCAAGTCAAAAATTGATAAGAGATACAAACCAATTATGAGGGGCTAAAACCAATAACGTGTAACAATAAAGTTAAACTGAATTTTGCTATAATCTTGCACAAATATTTCATATACAAAGTAGATAACGTGAAGCAATATTACTCGGTCATATTAACCCATCGTTCCTAAAATATTGGAAACATAATAAAATAGAGTTGGTACTCACTACTCAGTCATAAGAGGTATATGAAAATAATAATTAAATTTGATCAAATAGAATAGTAATTAACTTTTGAAATATCTCAATTTTCAATAATCCCTCACATATTTCAAAAGTTTAAACTAAAGAAAATTGTAAAACACCACCTAAGTTACATTTGGAGTGTGATGCATCAAACTAGTATAGCAAGCTATATAAATTCTTTGCTAGAATGGTAGACTTAAAACACAGTGAAATTGGTGTAGCAAATTATATAGACCAAATACACTTAGCGTATGTTAGCGGTCTACCAACCAATCACACTCCCACAATTCTCGTGTCACACCATATTTTCGTTTTAGAATACAAAAATGTTGAACCTAGAAGTGGTATTCATCTAAGAACATGCATTGTATAATATGGATGGATCCAATAGTTATATAATTAGCATGAGCAGTTTCAAAGATTAACATAGCAAGACCAGTATATTTACCTTTTAATTAAAGTAAGAAAGGATCTGCATCTTCTTGATTCTTTAGACCTGCAATTGCTCAATCTTATCAGTACTAATCAGCTTCCTGTAGTGATATATTTTCACGAACATAATATGATCAGTGCAGAAGAAATTCAAGAACAACTTAGACAAAAAGCTTGAATCTATGTCCAATGATTGTACCTGGTGCGGTGTTGTTGTTTTCGCTGAATTTTAACCACAAACGAGGTTCGCATTTTAAAATGTAAATTCAATTTATAGGTTATCTCACGAACTAATTTTCGCAAAAAATTGCACTTTTATTCACTCGTAGATTGAATAGTAAGGGGAGTAAAATTAAAAGCGCGGGTAGCGCGCGAAAAACAAAACCCACACTTTTTTTTTTAGGCATCAAAACCCACTAGTTTACTTTACAATGGATAAGTTTTTTGATGCCTATTTTTACTGTGTTTTAGGCTTTTTGTATTTTGAGGTCCAAATATCACCTATTTGGTAAGCACAATCACAATCAGGTAATTTATAGTTTATAAATTCATACCACTAAAAAAACTCAGTTTAGTAAGAGTCAATTTCTCATGAATTAATATCTTATTGTCACTAAATTATAGCATTTTTGGATAAGTCAATACTCGGTAGATAACCGATAAACTAGTTGCTAATAGGTAAGCTAGTTACTAACTGATAGCAGATAAATTAGTTGATTAAAATTGTAATGTTTGTAAAATAAACTTGTAACCTAGTAAGAATAAGTTAAAAGCTATGAGAAAATGTCACTTATCAAATAGATCTTTTATTAATCATACCAAGTTTTAAAAAACGGTCGCGGTCGCGTTTCGGTTACGTAAAAGTTTTCGCGATTTCGGTCGGTACAAGTGTTACGACACTAAATGCAATCGTCGCGGTGTGAATTAATCATAATTTGTTCTTTAATATAAAAATCGGTGATAACGATAACGGTAACAGCACCTGCCAAAACTGTTTTGTCGCGGTCATTTTCACGGTCGCAGACCTTTATTTAAAACCTTCATACGTTTAACATGAGAGTTTAAAAAATGTGTTTTGCCAAAAAAAGACTCCTAATCTCCCTTAAACTTTCTTCTTCATCTAAATATTTGCGTTGCTTCCATAGAAATTAATTACATGGAAGGAGCACAGAAAAAGAAGTGTCGCAGCAATGGAAGATGGCTCTCAACCAAGCTCCAAGCTTGTGTGGGTACAATTTCAATATTAGGTACCCCACTTTATTTCACTCTTATTTTGCCTTCTTATTTATATTGTCTTTCTTCAATTTAAATTGACAAATATTCTATTCTTTAAATGTTAAATTACAAAATAATCACATGCATCGTAGAGACTATATTCTTCCTCCGGTTCTATATATAAATTAAATTAAATTTTTAGATTAATTGAAAAAGTAATCTATATAATCAACAATATACATGTTTTTTTAAGGAAAATGCTATTTAGCAAGAATTTTTTGATGCAAGAAAGAGAAGAATAAATCTTCACCCTTGATTACATCCATAACCACCCATGTTTTCCACTAAAAAAGAAGATTAAATGACATCATCCTTTAAGATTTTGCCATATGTTAATTCTTGCATTTCTTGTGTAAAAATTTCATGCTAAATAGCAATGCTCTTTTTTTAATACATCTATAAAGTTAAATTTTGATTATATATAAAACGAGAGGAAATATATATATTGGATAAAAATATGCATTCAAGTCTCTACTTTTTAGCAATTTGTCATGTCCAGTCCGCTGTTTTTTAGCAGATTAAACACATCCTATAGACTTATATAGGTTTAACAGTTAACACGGTATAAAAACATAATATTAGCATTAAAATGTCAAAATTTTGTTCATTAAGGACTAAAACCAAAAGAAATATTTTTGCAGGGATGAAAATATATTTTATTTTAAAGGGACAAACACCAAAACTCAATATAAAAGTATGGACCGTAGACATATATGAGATCTACTTTTCGCACCCCGTGGTTTTCCTCAATTACCCCTTGAATTACCAAAGTACCCCCCTCGTTTTCTAGGGTGCAAGCAAATTTCGCTCCCTAGACAGCGGGTGTTTTAATTTTATGACCGTTTAAAATGCTTCCACCCCCCAAATTTCAATTTTAAAAAGTACACGTTCACTTTCCAGGGAGCGAAAATATCAGTTCACTGGCTAGGGAGCGAACGGTCGTCCTAATAAGCAAATCTTATTCTTCTTCCCCCCATTTCAACAATTACAAAAAACGTTAAAAAAAAAACGCCCCAAACCCTTGACTATAAAAATAAGTGCATCAAATTGAAAATTGTTGCTCGTTTGGGACCGAAAGCATCATACAAGTGAAGATTAACAACAGGTAAACCGCCATTTTCATCGTTTATGCGTTTTTTTGATATATTTTTTTTGCGACTGGGAGGAAGAAGATTGTCATACCCCAGTTTTTGACCTAAGATCCCACATCATATTATATGTATCACTAACAAAAATCCAAAAAAAAACATGTCAATTTATTTAAATTTGTTATTATTTGTAACCTTATTGAAAATCCAAAAATATGTCAAATTGAATAAGTTTTTTTTTTTTTGAAAACAATCCCAAAAAATGTGTCTAATTAGGTAAGTTTTTATTTTTATTCAAAATAATACAAAAAATATGTTGAATATTTATTTTTAGTATAATTACCATTATTTTATTTCCTTTTCTTATCATTCGTCATTAATCCTCATTATTATCATATTTTCTTCCATGTTTACCTTTTTATTATTATTACTATTATTATTATTATTAAAAAAAAAAACAAAAAAAAACAAGAATCTCTTCCTTTCCCCTTCTTTTTCTCAACTTCTTTTTCCTTTTATTATTATTGTTATTGTTGTCATTAATAAAACAAAAAAATAAAACAAAAAATAAAAATAAAAAAAAACACGGTGGCTTTATGCCAACCGTTTCCCCTACCCCTTTCTTTTTTCTTTATTTGTTTTTTTAATTATTATTATTATTATTATTATTATTATTATTAAATAAAAAAAAAAAAAAAGTCAGTAACAAAGCAGCAACACAGCAACAATAGAAGCACGCTTCTGTCTTCTTTTTTTAACTTTTCAGAAACTTTTTTCAAAACAAACTTTTCTCTTAACACTCAATCAAAAAGTGAACTACTTTTCAGATCTTTAAACCATTTTTCTTCCCAAGCCAAACTGTAATCATCACACCAAAATCATGCATTGGTCCAAAAACTCAGCAATTTGTTGTATAAATTGGAATCAAAGCATCAGGAGAAAAAAAAGGAGAGAAGGAGAGACAAATGCACAATTCTGAAACATCACAGAGAAAAATTTTCAACAAAAAAACTTCTCAAACCCTTACCTTTCTCAAATCCAGAGAACAAATCCTTTCAAAACCACCACTTCAATCAATAACCTCACAAACAAAATCAAACACAAATTGAAACAGAAATAAAAGAAGAAGAATCAAAACCAAGAGAAAAAATAAAACAAAAGTTTCAAACTTTCTATTATGATCCGGTCATTTTGGTAAGGCTTTTGGGGTTTTTGAATGTAGATTCGGACTTAAAAGGGCTTAAAATATTTTTTAGTAAATAAAGTTTTTTTTTTTTGACTGATTAAAGTTTCCGGCGCGGTGGTGCCACCGTCCGGCTCCGACGACCGCCGCGCCGGTCTGAGCACACACAGAGAGGGAGAGAGCGGTGAGAAGAGAGAAGATTAATGAAAAAATGAATTTTTTTGTACGGTTGATATATTTATGTACCCCAAGATCCAGTGTGCGCGTATCCACAGCATCATCATGCACCAACGCGCTCCTAGCCTCTCTGATCTTCATCAAACGCCCCAGATGCGTTCTCACTTTTGATCAAATCAGGCACGTCTGATTAGATCAGACGGCTCTGATCTCTCCCTCCATTTTCTCCTTGCACCCCCAAGGCTGCTTCACGCGCCCCCCATTTGATGTGTTTTTTTTCAGAACTAACTGTTTTTTGCAGGTCTGACTTTGGGCTTAGTCCCCCTGCGTTTTGCTAAACGCACCCCCCTTTACTGCTCTTTTCACCCTTTCTGCTTTATTTTATTTTATTTTTATGCATTTTTTACCTTAGTTTATTTTATTGTACCTTTTTTTAGCATATATATTTGCATGCAACATTACTAGAACTCTAGTTTACTTTATTGCATTTTTATTTATTTCATTTTATTATTGTGATTTAGGATGTATTTAGGTACCAATGTAAATATAAATGAGAATCTTGCATCGCATGCATATTTATTTATTCCGCTTTATGTCAAAAAACGAAAAAAAAACTCCAAGGAAAAGGGATTTTCATCTTGATCCGATATCATTATGAAATCCCTTGCGTTTAGTTTATTTTATCACGCTTAATTTTTTTAGAATAACAAAAAACCACAAAAAACAAAAACATTCAAATATTCAAAAAAACTTTAACAAAAATATTTTTCTATTACTGAACCTTGGATTTCAAACCAAGTGATTCCGTCCTTTTTTCAAATCAAACTTCAATCAATTTAAATCACATTTAGACTTTTCTTCACAATTTAAAATCAATCAACATCACACTTCATTTTTCTATGCCATTTCGGCCTCTTACCTTTTCTAAAAACTTTTTTTAAAACTTTAAAATCAATCAAACAAATCACTCGGCTTTTTTACCCCGAACTACGGGATTTTGATCCTTAACGGGTACGTAGTGCAAAAGACTTCGCGTCTTCCCAAATCAAATAAAAAAAAACAAAAAACATTTTCCATTTTCCTTTTTATTCATCATCTTAACTTTTCACATTTTTAAACTTTTTATTTACAAGCAAACAAATAATTTTAGCACAAAGATAAATAAAAACAAGAGGTTCCTATAGAGTACTATAGATGTTTAGGGTGCTAATACCTTCCCTTAACGTAACCAACCCCCGAACCTTTAATCTCTCAAAAAATAGTGTTATTTCGAACTTTTTCCCTTTTCCTTGGAAAAATAAAAGCTCGGTGGTGAATCATAATTTGTGAGTCAAACTAATCAATAGTTTTGATATCCGAAAATCACCGCAACAAAGATGATGTCAAGTGATGAAATTGTAAACGGCTCCTATATGTACCAACGTCTAAAGGATGCTGAGGAGTCGACCATGGGCCTGACTTTTATTAGGAGAGATGGATTGGGTTCTGGTAGTGGTAGTTAGGTTGTTTTTTAATTTATGAACAACGTTTTGGTTTTGGTTTTGTACATTGGTATGTACGGATGGATGAATATTTTCAGTTGTATAATATTACACTTTGTCATACCCTAATTTTGCCCCATACATTTTTATTCCCATTTTTGCCCCTCATATTTTTTCATTCCAATTCTTGCCCCATGACATTTTGCATTTTTTTAAAAAAAAGGGTCAACAAAAGTCAACAAAACCAATTTTTAATTTAAAAATCAATGTTGACACAAAAAACACATGGAATTATTTTTCTTGCATGATCTTGGCATAGCATGATCATAAAAGACAAAATTTTACCATTTTGCCCTTACATTTTCTTTATTTCTTATTTATTTTTAATTAGTTACTTGCATTTCAAGAAACCTTCTAAAAATCAAATTTCAATTCTTTTTCCTCCCATAAACATTTCACATAATCATATCTCATCATGCATATTTTTATTTCTTGACATATTTATTTTATTTTCATATATTATTTTTAATTTGTTTTATTCCAAAAAAAATCAAAAGAGATATAAAAATTTCCCCAATCATTGACACATCATCATAAGCCTAGAACATTCCATTCTCTACACCTCATCATGCAAAAAAAAAAGAGCCCATGTGCCAACAAAAATCTCACAAAATATCATAAACCTCTTTCTCAATTCTACCATTTTCTTGGCCAACAATTTCAATCCATTCTTAACCTAATTTCTCACTATAAATAACACTCCTAAGTGAAGAGAGAGAGGGGACGAAATTTCACACAAAAACTCAGATCAAATTCATTCACAATTCTCTCATTTTTAACCCTTTTCTCAAAAATCCAAAATCCATAAAAACCACCTCCAAACATCAATCTCTTCATCAAATAAGCTTCTAACAACTTCCAGTAGCACAAAACAACCATAAAACACAAGCTCTAGCCCATAATTTGAGAGAATCAAAACCTCAAAAAACTCCAAAAATGTGAGAATCCAATATGAGCTTCCAACCACTGTTTCTATCGTTTTTTCAGCACCATTCATCACCAAATGACACCATGAACCTTTTCCCATCATCAATCGAACATAATCTCACTCAAATCGTGTTTTCCCAATTTTTCATCCAAACTTTTTCTCATTGTTTTTCACAAATGAAGCACTGATTGAAGAAACTAAGGTCGGATTCGAAGTCTACGCAAGATTTCGAGTGAAATAGTGTACTCACTCGACGATTTCGTGGAGGTTTTGAATCTCCGGTGAGGGCACCGTCGCCGGCACCGTGTGGATGTAACGGAGAAGATGAAGTGCAGCGTGGACTATGCTTCAGGTAGGTTTAAATTACAGCCGTCTGATCCCCTTGCTTCATCGCGTTCGTTGATTTGTTGTTTAAAACGCAACCGTCAGATCTCATTTAAATGAGATCTGACGGTGATGAAGTTGCATGATGTTCGTGCACCTTTTTCCAGCGCCACACTCGATTATTTTTATTTTGACTTTCTGTTTTTTGTTTGACTGGGTTTGTTGGGTCACAGATCTGCTATTCACACCCCCATATTTTTGCTATGTCTGAATAATTTGCACCCCCCCTCTGAACTTAATTTTAATTGATTTTCAGCTTATTTCCAAAAACAAGCATTAAAAGTTAACCTTTACACACCTAAACTTCTTTTCAGAAAACATGGATATACGCTTTATCCATTCCTCTGACACATACACAGCTTAAGCCTCCAAGTGGAGCATACAAGCGTCGTTGTATCAGCGGAATGCGAGTTAAGCCACATCCGTTAATCAAACTCTCTTTTTAACAATGGATACGCGTTTTATCTATTCCTCTGACACACACACAGCTTAAGCCTCTAAGTTGAGCATACAAGCGTCGTTGTATCAGCGGAATACGAAATAAACGATATCCATTTAAAATCAACCAACCACACAAACATTTTTTACCAGAACTACGTGAGTTTTGAGTTTCCCATTGCACCGGGGAATACGTAGGAGCGGGCTCCTACAACCGTCAAACTCAAATAATAAAAACCCTTATTTTCTTTTAATCTATTTTGGAAACGAAGTAGAGATTAGATAAGATAAAAGGCAATTTAATTCAAACCTACGCAAACAAACCCCAAACCACCTAAACGGTTCCCATCGAGTACGATGGATGCGAGGGGTGCTAATACCTTCCTCTCGCATAACCAACTCCCGAACCAAAACCAAGGTTTTAGCGATATTTTCCTTTCCCCCCACGGGATAAATAAACGTCGATGGCGACTTCATTGTATGAAAAATGGAAGTGATTTTCCAGCCCGCTACACACTTATTTTGGTTCGATTTTAATTTTTTGCCGTTTTTTATTTTAATTGCGATTTTATGTCATTTTATTGAATATATGTTTGAATGCTTGGTTGTCGGTGCGTAATTTATTTTGGCGAAAACAATGTTGCGTGACATGGCATAAAAGCCAAAACAGGAAGTGTAGTATTTTTACTTCTGCTATGTTCTGTTTCCTGCATCAGTTTGATGTCTAGGGAGCAACCACCCCTTATGTTCGCTGATTAGGAGGCGAACACCCCATATGTTTGTTTCTCAAGAAGCGAACGCCTTCTATGTTCGTTGCTTAGAAAGCGAACTTGAACACTATTGAATGCAACATACTATCAGGAACGCACCAGACCTTTGTCTGGTTCAAAATGTGACAAAACTTGTATAAATCTATGCGTTTGGCTGAGTAACAACTCATCTTATCAATATGAAAAATTTAGAATTTCAACCGAACACCCAAATAGTTGCAATGTACTACAATGGGGGAAAAACGAATCTTTTCAGGTTCCACGTCAATGTTACTGTGGGTGATCTGAAGCACAAGTTGACCCAACTCAACGGTCGTGTCCACCACCGCGATCACAGAAGGGTGACCGATGTGGAGTATCGTCGTCTGTCGGTTTGCTCAGACGGAACCGTCGAATCTATATGTTCCAATTTGATCCGTCTGAGGACATTCAACGAAATTGCGGCTTGCATGGTTCAACCCGAAAAGGAGGACGACGTTGAACCAATTAATTTATCTGATTTCTAGTGTCTTTGCTTTTTTATATATTGTTGTTTTTAAATTTAACATCAAATGTAGTTTTTTGTTGTTGTTGTTGTTGTTGTTGTTGTTGTTGTTGTCGTCGTCTAAATTCCAAGCATTAATTTTAACTCATGTTTTGTTAGAGTTCGCTACGTAGGAATCGGACTAAGGGGGTGTTCGTTGTATGGAAAGCGAATGTGGGGGTATTCGCTGGCTAGAAAGTGAACCTCATGGACCGCAAATGAAAATTAACAACATAAGATTTTATTTTATTGCAAATAAAAGTGGTGATTACATCGCAAATCATTATTCCATAAAAAAATTATATTAAAATTAAAAAACAAGTTTAAACCAAATTGGAAGCACCACATAAGTGATAAAAGAGGTGTAGGCACCTCTTGCCATTTTTAGTTTCCTCTCCAGCTTGAATTCTCAGCGGTTTGGACCTGTGCATGAAGCAAAATTCAAAAAATTGCTGAACTTGCACAATTTTGTTGTTCGATCTGTAATTTTTTTACACATTCTTTCTCCTGCCAAGTTTTTTCGAAAGAGGACTTATAGGATTGATATCATCCTATTGAGCTAATCATATTAATCCTAAAGAGAACACAAAAAGTGTCATGTGGATTACCGTACCAGTCACAACCAATGTGACAATACCACACTGGTGGATCTAATAAGAGTAACCCATAAAATCTTAATATAATAAAACGAGAGTAACTAGAGGTACCCTAAACTCTAACCCTAATATGAATGGTCTAGATTTTGACACGTGGAAAAAAATATTATATTAACGGCTACGATAAAATCTTGAATACTATGCTGCCACATCAATTAATGAATGTGACACGTCATCTGTTTAAAAACACAATAGATGATGTGTCAATATATGATTGGATGTGTGTATAAAATAATTTTATACAAATCCCTAATTTTGTTATCTACTAATCCCTAATTATATGCTTTCATTTGATTATTGGATATACTCTATGAAATCTATTTTATTTATAGGCTTAAATTATGCATCTTTTACGATAAATAGAAACCTTTTTATTTCTTTCTCTCAAGACCAAGAATGTATCTTTAACATTAATTATAGCCTTAAATTATGCATCTATTTTCACGTTTTCGCAACTATTTATATTTTTTTTATTTAACGCAGATTTGACTTTGGGGTGCTAGAAAGGTATGGATTGTTATAGATATTTTAGGTGTTTAAATTCTGATTATAGTTTGTAGTGTTCCATATTAATTCTCTATTCTTTTTGAATTTGATTTTTATTCCAATAAGTATGGATTCCTAAAGGTATGGATTCCATCTTTTTTTTTTTTTGTTTGTAGTGTTTGATATTAATTCTCATTCTTCCATTTAAGAACAAAAATTGGGTTTTATTTTTCTTAAGTTTCATATATTTTATATTGAATGCAGGTTTTGTTTTGGAGTTCTATAAAGGTATGTACTCATATGAATATTTTTAGGTGTTTGAATTCATATTTTTTTTGTTTGTTTGTTATGTTCTGTATCAATTTGGTTATTATTTCATGTTTTTTCTTTTGTTGCTTTCATATTTTCAATTTTTTCATGGTCAAAATTTAAGATTTATAAGTATTCAATTTGATTTCATGTTCTTTTCTATTTTTTAAGTTTTGTATTTTTTTTTATCTTTACAGGTAAAATTAGATTCAAGGGCAGAAGATTTGAAATATTATTAAAATAGATGAGGACGAATTAGGATTTTTAGTTGTAGTTTCTTTTAATATATTGTTATTAGATTTATTTTATGCGTGTATTTATCTTTTTTGTATAATTTTTTATTGGTTTTCTTTCGTTCCTATTATTATGCATATATTCATATATAATATTTTTATTTTAATTATTTTATTCTTTCTATACTCTTTCTTAATTTTTTAGTGAAATTACAATGAATGATACAAAATACTGTATAGAATATTATCCTATTTTTATGAATAAATTCATCTATAATATTTTTTTTGTTCTTATAGTTTATGCATATATTCATATATAGTAATGGCCTTATTGTATTAGTCGTATTTTTTCTATAATTTTTTTAGTGAATTACAAAGATGGATACAAAGTTTGGAATATTATCTTATTTTTATGCATAAATTCATCTACAATCTTTAACCTTTTTTTTTTCATTAAAAAAATCTTTAACTTTTTTTTGTTCCTATTTTTATGCATAGATTTGCATATAATTTTTTTTTTTGTATTTATCTTATTCTTTCTATGTAGTATATTTTTTGTATATTTTATCTGGTGAAATTACAATGAAGATGTAAAACTTGGAATATTATTAATAGTGATAAGGACAAATTAGTAAATTTGGTAGTAATCAACTTTATTATATTAAATTAAATAAATAACTTTATCATATTAAAAGTAGATGAAATTAAATGAGTAAAAATATGTGCAATTTGTCGTGACATACACTAACACTAATATCAATCAATATTATTTTCCTTAAAAATACGATTTAACCTTGAGAAAATAAAATCTATACTTGAAAAATATATCTTAAAAACACTCATAAATAACATTTTTTTTAACAAAACAATAAGGATATACTTGAAAAATATATAACATTTGAATTTGTGCTCTCCTTATTTTACAAGATGTGCGCTCATTAAAAAAGTAAAGGCTGGCTTAAAAATAGGTACAATTTGTTGTGGATTAAATTAATAATCATGAAGGATTTATTTTAATTAATAATTGGTACAAATAATTAGTACTGTAATAGATATATATTTCCTTACTAATAGGGTTTGAAAATCAGCAACATAGATATACTTTTTTTTAATGTAACCAATAAGGATATACTTGAAAAATATATAACAACTGAATTTGTGATTTTTATTTTACAAGATATACGTCCAATAAAATAAAATAAGTAAATATTGCCTAAAAAAATTTATTATTTAAGTTCATGTTATACTGAATTTGTGATTTATAATTTTTGGGTCTTGCTAACAGGTGCCCTTAAGACACATGTTAATAATTAAAAAGTAGAAACATTTTTTAAAAATATCTTTGACCGATGCACGGGTCAAAGTCTAGTTAACTAATATTCTAAACAACAACAACAAAAATATATTAAAAGAAATATATGGATTAGGATAGTATATGGAGGAAGGAAAGAAGATTGCTAGTGTGAATTTTTTTTTGGCGAAGCTACTATTTTTACTGTCTCTCACATAACCAATCACGTTTGGCTATATGACAATAGCTTTTGACTGCTTGGGGGCTGTGTTTTTCTAGTGCCGACATATTCATTACGTAGGAGATGAATATATCAATTACTTACTATTTAGGAAGCGAACTATGATACGCCTATTTTTTACAATTTGGGCAAAATTATATGTTTGATCTTTTATCTTATTTTTTGTAACATTTTGATCTTTTATTTTTTATTTGTAACACTTTGGTCTTTTATGTTATATATTTGTAACAATCTGATCCTTTATCTTTTATTTATAACATTTTAGTCCTTTATCTTTTATAACATTCACATATAAACCCTTTTTTTAATTATTTTTTTATTAAAAAAATACCGAATTTTATTTGTTAAGATACATTTTTATTAAAATCAAATAAAACTCATAATTTTGATGATTATGTTCATCATCTTTATCAATTCTTTCATATCTTCATGTTCTTTAAAGGACCAAAGTGTTACAAATAAAAGATAAAGGACAACAGTGTTACAAAAAGATAAGATAAATGATCAAAATATTATAAATAAAAAATAATGGATCAAAGTGTTATAAAAAAATAAAATAAAGAACCAAATTTTGCCTACAATTTATACACTCGTTTCTTAAGTAACGGAGCTAATTTGAGAAGATGAGATTGAGAAGTGAAAAAGTGACCACGTGATCCATATAGGTCCTTGTTTAGCCTAAACTTTTTTTTTTATGTTTTTCCATTTACTATTTATTACAAAAAATATAAAGGAAAAAAGAAATTGAGAAACAATCTTTTATCTTACCAAATTGTTTACCCTTTAGACATTCAGTCAATTTGTGCGAAGAAGAAATGCAGCCACCGAGAGAAATGCAGCCACCGAGAAAGTTTAATCCGGCGCCGGCGGTGGATGCGATCAGCAGTTTACCGAACTCGATTCTGAGTCGCATTCTCTCTCTTCTTCCCATCAAAGATGCAGTTGCAACAAGCATTTTGTCAAAGAGATGGATTCATCTATGGCATTATTTTGACAACATCGACTTCCCCGACATCATCACATTGAATAGCATGCAATCTGCGATCATTTTTAACAACTTTATGGACTCCGTCTTGGTCTCTCGTGACGCCGCCGACTCTCATTCCATCAACGGTTTCTGCCTCAAAATTGTATACGGTAACCGTCATATTGCCTCTATTTTAGGGTTTCCCAATGTCACCAAATGGGTCGACCTTGTTGTTCAAGGTGGACTCAAGTATCTTTGTCTCCGTGTCCTTGCTCGTAATGTAGATGATTGTGATAGTGATGATGATGATGATGTGATTGGTCTAAAACCCATATTGCCTATAAGTATTCTCAGCTGCAGAACCCTCGTAAGTCTCGATCTTGCTCGATTCTGTGTGAAGGGTTTTACATTTTCTGGATTTCCATCACTCAATCAACTTCATTTGTATAAAATTGTCTTTCAACAAGTTCGAGATTTTATGTTGCTTCTAGCTGGATGTCCAAATCTTGAGGATCTAAGAGTGGAAGATATAGACTTTAATAATCAGGGAAATTCTCTTACCATTCAAGAGTTCGAAAGCTTGAACTTACCCAAATTGATTAGTGCAGTTATCACTCAATTCTGGTGTTTATGTTTTCCGTTGAAAGCACTTACTAATTCCGAGTATTTGTGCCTAGAGACGTCCATGTTATGCACAAAAGACCACCAAGTCTACCACTACGAGGTTTGTTTTATTTTAAACTAGCCGCCAAACGGGCACGTTCCGTTTGTGTAATCAATATTCTTTTTTTTTTTCTTCGTGTGTGATCGATATTCTGTATTGTGGAAATATAAATAATTACTTAATCTCCTTTTTATTAGACTTTGTTAATTGATAACTACGTAACCTCCTTTTTTTGTTATGGTTAGTTATTAAGAAGAAAAAATATATTTTATTTTTACTATAAAAAACTGAAAACCTACTTTTATGTAGAAGTTGTGCTTAGTTATTAAGAAGAAAAAAAAATTATTTACAAAAAAAAACTGAAAATCTATTTTTATGTGAAAGTTATTTTTTAAGGGTAAAATTGGAATAACAAAAAAGCCATCCCAAAAATTTGAATCCCCTTTATATATTAGTATAGATATCATGCATTGATACCTTCAATCCAATCTATATAATACAATACCATAAAACATAACATCAATACATTTGATTACATTCAATTTTGCCTCAATTTCATAGTGTGTCTTTCTAAATAATCTAGATGGATCAGATGCAGCAAGTCCAATTCCCTTGCTGTGAAATTCCTATCTTTCATAATTTGACTCACTTGGAGCTCCACAATAGGTTGGAATTGGTACTACAAAAGCTCCGACACTTCCCCAAGCTTCAAAATCTCGAACTTCACCGGGTTTGTTAAGTCTAAGAACCATGTTTGATTTATCTTTTAACACACCTAGATGTTTATTAGTTTTTATTTTACATGTGTGTACTTTTAATAGGCCTCATTTGAGACGTGGGGGAATCAAGAAGATGATCTGCAAAATTGGGTGGAACCAGAAGTTGTCCCACAATGCCTTTCATCACACCTTAAAATTTGTACTATTCATAACTTTTTAGGCTTACAAATTGAGCTTATTTTAGTAGAATATATTTTGAAGAATGCAAGAAATTTACAAATGATGAGAATGCAGAGCATAAGGGATCGTCATGATGAAATAGAAAGAAAATTGTCCACATGCCCAAAGGCCTCTGCAACATGTCAACTTGTATTTTATTGATAACATACAGACAGTGTAAATTGTAGTTTTTCTATACTGCTTGTTTCATTAGTTTCTACTATTCAACTGTTGGATTTAGAAATTTGAACTTTGAATTATGAGCTATTATGAAGATCATGACTTTATTATCTTCAAATGAAGGGAAAATTATCTTCAAATGATTTTGTTAGTGCTTATCTACCCTACCTGTTTATTTATATATATTTATTGAACCTGTTTATATTCAATTAGATAGAGTCTTATCCATTTTATGGCAACCTGTTTATATTCATTATTATCTAATGTTATGCTATGTTTTGATCTTACTAGCTACATTTGATGACATGATTACATGCTTGTTTCATGTTCTATGATCATTCTATTATGTTTCTATTTGTCTTTATAGTACCGTTTTATTTTTACCAGTTAGTTGTTTTAAATCATTGATTTAGTAAGATGATTCGCAAATTTGTACCAAAATATGCATTGCTTTTATTTATGATTTTCCTCATTCTGTTGGGATTTTCTCAATGGTTGTTGCAAATTGTGGTTTTTTTGTTGGCAGATTTTGCACTTGATGTTACGTTTTGCTCCATTGTTTTTAGTGCTTCCCCTTTTAATCACACAAATAGTAATTGTTAGTCTTTAACCCTGCACAAGTAATTTACTTTCCATTACATGTAGTCAAAACTTGTGATTTGAGCTATTATGGGATTAGCTCCCAATGTTTGAACTTGCTTGTCATCAGATATACATATTCCCATAAATCCAAATGACTCAAAATTCCCTATTGGTTCTAACCTTTCCTTCAACACCTTGGACTACTTGCATACAATTTGTTTCTATTTGAATTTGTTGCATGTTGTATTGTTGTAGCCAAGTGAGAGCTACCAATAGTGTTACTGCTTCAGCTTCTCTACCTCTGGTTTTCCTTCAAAATTCTTCACATAGGCATGTATAAATCTGCCTTCTGCATCTCTCAAACCTGCTCCAATGCAGTACTGGTTAGCTTCCTCATAGCATGCAGCGTCGATATTACATTTAAGCGTACCTGGTTGTAGTTTGCACCAGCGTCGTTCAGTCTCTTGTACAGCTGGTCTTCGGTGTGTTGTTCTCATATTTGTCGCTTTCAACCAGTCGTTAAGTGACTCTGTAGCTCTTCTACTAACTTCAAAAGTCGTCGGTAATTTATTGTTCCAACACTTTTGATTGTGTCTCCACCAAATTGTCCAAAGAATCATACAAACTCGCTCCATAGTCATGTTGTTCAGTTCTTAAATCAGATAAAAAAACCAGCTGCTTAAATCCCTCCGCATTTGAAATATGTTGATGCAGTCTCGACAATAATCCCACACCCATCCAAACCCCTTGAACAACATTACATCCAAAGAAACAATGCCACTCATTCTCGCCACTTGAATCACAGCAAGGACACTTTGAATCACATTGAACTTCTTTCCTAATCAGCCTTTCTTTTACCGGTAAGCAGCCTTTGAGAGCTCTCCACAAGAATATCTTCACTTTCGTTGGAACTTTGAGTTTCCACAATTTTCTCCACCAATTTCCTTTTTCCTTGAGATGGTTATTATCAATGATAACCTCCATTAGATGGTGTAATATGCTGACCGTACATAATACTTTCCATCGCGACTAAATCGCCAAACCGGCTTGTCTGGTTCTTGCATTGAATTGAGTGGAATCTAAAGGATGGCTGAGACATCACTTTGGTTGAAAAACTGCTACCCTTGTAGAGTTTGCCATCTCCCTTCATGGTGATTGATAAGTTCTGCTACTGTCATATGTTCTAAGCCTGTGATTATGTTGGTGGTGACATGTGCTTTGACTATCAGTTCTGAGCCATGGTTAGTTCCACACATTGATTCGTTCTCCATTTCCAATCTGCCATCGTAAACCTCTTTTGACTATCACCTGAGAAGTATGGATACTACGCCACACATAGCTTGGGTTATGACCCAATTTCACCTCTAAAAATCCCTCATTCGGATAGTATATAGCTTTGAAGACCTTTGATAAAATAGTATCATGGTTAGTAACTAAGTGCCAACCTTGCTTCTCTAGCATCGCCAAATTGAAACCATACAAATGTCGGAATCCCATTCCTCCATGTTCCTTCCTCATAGCAAGCTTTTCCCATCTTAACCGGTTGATCCCTTTTTCGGAAGTCTTGTTAGAGCCCTGCCAAAATGAGTTCATATATTTACTGTGTTTTAAGCTTTTTGATTTTTGAGGTCCAAATATCACCTATTTGCTGAGCACAATAAGTTAATTCATAGCTTAAAAATTCATACCACTAAAAAAAAGACTCGTTTAGTAACCGTCAATTTCTCACAAACTTATTTATTTTTTTTGACAAAACAAACTTATATCTTATTTTCACTAAATTATAGCGTTTTTGGATAAGTCAATACTCTGTTTGGTATAAAATAGTAGATAATTGATAAACTAGTTTATAGCAGATAAATTAGTTAATTAAATTTGTAGTGTTTGTAAAATTAACAGTTTAACTAACTCATAAATATAAAGTGACATAAATCATATTCCAATTAAGATATTAAAGGTAAAATTGAGAGAAAAATGATAGGCTATAAAATATCTGAATCAAGTTAAAAAAAAGGTATAACCTACTAATAAGTTATATAAGTTATAAGAAAATATCAGTTGTCAAACAGATCTATGTTTATTATATATACAATTCCTTTCTCTCTCTATCTGAAACCCTCTCCCTTCTCTCTTCAAACCCTAGAAAGCCGCCGCCCCCCCTTTTTTCTTCCCCCAAATCCAAATCGACGATTCAAGATGTAGATCCTCAAGAGGGTGGTGCGATGGGTGTGACTCCGCACCACCTTGCTGCAGTCGACCGTCAGTGTTCCACGTGAGACCTCTGCTCGCCGGCCGTTTCTGTCCTCTTTTCTGGTCTCTCCTCTGCACGCCGGCGTCGGTTTATGTTTGTTCTGGTTGTGGTGTTGCCGTGCTCGGCGTTATGGTGTGGGTTTTCCGGCTGTGTGGTGGTTTGGCTCGGTTCTGGAGGTGGGGTTCAGTCTTGGTGGTAGTGGAGCGCGTTCCCGTTGGTTCGCCGGTGGTGGTCGGCAGCCTTGGTTTACTTTTTCGTTTTTCTGTTGTTTTTCTTTGTTTTTACTGGTTGTTGTAGCCTGGTGTGTGGAGGTGGTGCTCTGGTCCGGTGTGGTGAGGTGGGGTTTTGGTGTGGGATGTTGGAGGAGGTGATGTCAGAGGCGTGGTGGTGCTTGGTGGTGGCTGACGGCCGTTTTGCTCCTCTGTTTCTCTTTCCTTGGTTGTGCTCGTTGCCTTGGTGTTTCGCCTGGTCGCTGCTGAGTTTTGGGTCTGTTTTGTGTTGGTTTTGCTCTTCGCCGGAGCTCCTTTTTCTCCGGCGGTGGGGCTCGGTTTGGGGGCCTCTGTAGGCTTTGGTGTTGGGTTATTGTGGGGTTTCGCCGTTTTCAGGAGGTTGGGTGTTGTTCCTCGCCGGAGTTCCTCCTTATCCGGCGATGGGTCTCGGTTTCGGGTGGCTTGTGTTGTTTGGGTGTTTGGAACAGGAGGTGGCTTGGTCGTGTTGGCGTTTGTTGGAAGGGGCAGCGAAGGGGGCAGTGTGGTAGCCGAGGTGAATTGGTATAGCGTTGGGATTGGTGGAGGAGGAAAGGCGGGGTTGCCGTTTGTGTTGTGTTTGGGTGGCGATGTTTGGCTGAGGTTTTCTCCTTGGCCTTGGTATTGGTCCTGGCGTGCCCGAAAGGGCGAGGTACGTAGACTCTCCGTGTTGACGGACGATGTTGCTTTATCGTACTTCCAGGACGTTTCGGTGTTGGAAGGGTGTTTGGACGGTTAAGGCCGAGTGTGAGTGGATTCTCCTGGATACAAGAGTCTCTGACCATTTTCAAATCTGGTGAGATTTGCAGGACTCTCGGAGTCGCTGAGGGGTGTTCAAGTCTGTTGAGACTTGCAGGTCTCTGGTATCTGGTTGAACTCTTCTGCATCAGGTGTTGACCGTCGATTCTCTGACTACTGGGGTCCCTCAACCGCTGACTTCTGGGGCTACTTTCTGGAGCTGATGGGCCGAGTAATTTTAATTCGAGTTCGGAAGTTAGAGCCAGTTGGTGTCTTCTAGGGTTGGGTAGGGGTTTTCTCTGGGGGTTTTAGCGAATCATTATTGGTGTATTGGTGTATGGGTGTTGGGGTGTTTGGTTTGGTGTTGGTAATTGTGTTATATCACGTTACCGTTTTGTTGTATGTTTCCTCGACAATTCATTTCACCTCTTGTGGAGGAGTTGTCTTTTAATAAAATTTAGCCGTTCAAAAAAAAAAAAGTTGTCAAACAGATCTTTTTTTTCAATCATACAAGCTTGTTTAATCATACGAGCTTATAAACACATGCCAAAAAAATGTGTTTTTTCAATCATACGAGCTTGTTTATAAGTTTAAAAAATGTGTTTTGCTAATCTCCATCCAGTACATGCTGCCCCAACGAACGATCGAGGACATTACATTTTGATTATAATATTTTAAGTTTTTTCTGATAGTAAATGGATAAATAAAGGTAAAATATTATCGTATCTTGTTTTAAAACTTTTTTAAGAAATAATTTGCTCAACTTAAATATACATTTATATATTTTAATTCTCAATTTATATCTTTTATAAATATGTAGCGGTAAATATTTTGTATTTTTATGTTAACAATATCGACATAATCATTGTCCATGTCGTATCAGGTGTTCGTGCTTTATAATTGATAAGTCATACATAAAACTATAATTATATATATTGCCTCAAAATATAAATACACTCTTAGTTTGACCGGTTCAACCTTCTACACTTTACCCTTCTCTCGTTTACGAGTTACACTTTACCTTTACAATATTCAGTCAATTTGTGCGAGAAGAAGAAATGCAGCGACGGAGAAAGACTAATGCAGCACCGGCGGTGGATGCGATCAGCAGTTTACCCAACTCGATTCTGAGTCACATTCTCTCTCTTCTCCCCATCAAAGAGGCAGTTGCAACAAGCATTTTGTCAAAGAGATGGATTCATGTATGGCACTTTGTTGACAGCATCAACTTCCCCAACGCCATTGAATTGATGGATTCTCAATCTATCATCATTTTTAACAACTTCATGGACTCCGTTTTGGTCTCTCGTGACGCCGCCGGCTCTCATTTCATCAACACTTTCCGCCTCAATATTAACTACGGTAACCGTAATCTTGCTTGGAATTTAGGGTTTCCCAATGCCACAAAATGGATCGACCTTGTTGTTCAAGGTGGACTCAGGTATCTTTGTCTCGATCTTTATGTGTATGACGATGATGATAGTGATCATAGTAAGATTTATGAAAATCCCCCATTGCCTATAAGTATTCTTAGCTGCAGAACCCTTGTAAGTCTTGATATTGCTCGATTCCGTGTTAAGGGTTTTACATTTTCTGGATTTCCATTACTTAATGTACTTCATTTGGCTGATTTTGTCTTTCAACAAGTTCGAGATTTTGTGTTGCTTCTAGCTGGATGTCCAAATCTTGAGTATCTACGAGTGCAAGATGTAGGCTTTTATTATCAAGGAGATTCTCCTACCATTCAAGAGTTTGAAAGTGTGACCTTACCCAAATTGATTAGTGCAGTTATCACTCAATGTCGGTGTTTTCCGTTGAAAGCAGTTTCTAATTTGGAGTATTTGTCCATAGAGACCTTCATGTTATTCACAGAAGACCACAAAGTCTATGGGGTTTGTTTTAATTTTTATATTATGGTTTGATACCTTAATTCAATCTATATTCTAGACAATACCATTTAATTACATTCAATAATTCTATTTTCTCAAATTATTACCAATGTCGACATGTCAGTCAATTGAATTTCATTGATAGAATAAATGTAAAAACAAAGCAAAAATATGAATCATCTGACATTTTGTGTGTGTGTGTGTGGGAATTTTGCCCCAATTTGATAGTGTGTCTTTCTACATAATTCAGATGGATCAGCTGCAATGCCCTCGCTATGACATTCCTATCTTTTATAATTTGACCCACTTGGAGCTCCACGACAAGTTGGAATTGGTACCACAAAAGCTCCTACACTTCCCCAAGCTTCAAAAACTCCAACTTCACCAGGTTTGTTATGTCTAAGAACCGTATTTGATTTATCTCTTAACATACCTTTATGCTTAGTTTTTTTTTATGCGGACTATTAATAGGCCTCATTTGAAGTATTCGTGAACCAAGAAGAGATTATGCAAAATTGGGTGGTACCAGAAGTTGTCCCACAATGCCTTTCATCACACCTTAGAATTTGCACTATTCATAACTTGTTAGGCTTTCAAAGTGAGCTTACGTTAATCAAATATATTTTGAAGAATGCAAGAAATTTACAAATCATGGAAATCTTGAACACAAGATTTCATCCTAAAATGGAAAGAAAATTGTCCACATGGAAGGCCTCTGCAACATGTCAACTTTTGATAACATATAGACATTGTAAATTCTAGTTTCTCTCCCGCTTGTTTCATTAGTTTCTACTATTCAACTGTTGGATTTGGAGGTTTGAACTTTGAAATATGAGCTATTATGAAGGCCGTGACTCGTGACTTTATCTTATCTCGCTGCACAAATAAAGGGAAAATTATCTTTCATTGATTTCGTTAGTGCTTATCTACCCTACCTGTTTATTTATATATATTTATTGAACTTGTTTATGTTCAATTCAATCAAATCTTATCCATTTTATGGGCACCAATATGCTAAATTCAGATTTGATTCACAGCCACAAGGAGGGAGGTGTGTGCAAAGATTACATAAGTAGTTATTTTCTCATATTTTCATGTGCACCTATATTCTAACAGATACATTTATATAGAAATATGTTGTTTCCTTCTCACTGATATATAGAATGCCCAATTTCATTATTTTCTAATGTTATGCTATATTTTGATCTTACTGGCTACATTTGATGACATGATTGGTAGTCTATTAACTAAGAGGCTTTGAGATACTCCCCAAAAAGCAATAAATATATCTTGAACTAATTCCCTTAGACTTGTTGAGAGATCTAATAACTCTGATTTTCACAATTTAAAGACCACTGTTACTCAAGTACTACAAGCTTGTCTCATGTTCTATGATCATTCTACTATATCTCTATTTCTCTTGATAGTACAAATTTATCTTCACTTGTTGTTTTAAATCATTGAATTAGTATTAATATCATGATTCACAAATAAAATGTTACTCTGATGAAGCAGTACAGTCAATTTCTCAGATAGTTTCAGGTTGTCTGGTTTTAAGGGATCATTTTGGTAAATTTTATTTCTGATTTTCCTCATTATGTAGGGAGTTTCTCAATGGTTGTTGCAAATTGTGGTTTATCTTCTAGTTGTTTAGATAGGATGCTTGATATTACACCTTAGTTTATTTCCTTTTCGTTGATGGCAGATTTTTGCAGTGATGTATGGTTTTGGCGTTTTGCTCCTTCATGCTTTTTAGTGCCTTGTTTTGCTCCTTCACGCAAACAATTGTTGGTCTTTGCCAACATTGTTTTTTAAAGCAACATTCATTACATGCATGCAGTCAAATTATGGTTTATTGTGGGATTAGCTCCCAATGGTTGAACTTGCTTGTTTTAAGATATACATGTTGGGGTAGTTGCATCAGCCGCCGGCACCTCCTTGGGGTAGTTCAGTACTGATTGTGTTGTAAACCCGTTTGGTTCAAGCTCCAGTTGCCGTTGTTTGTGTGGTTCAGAAATGATCTCACGCAGATCTGGGATTTTTGTTATGATTTTGTTGTTTTCTTCAAGATCCGGCGCCGCCTCCTTCTCCAGCGGCGGTTGTCCGTCCGGTTTCGTGTTCGGTGGTTAGTGGTTGGTTTCATTGACGTTGCTACTGCCTCATCTCTCAGATTTCACTTTGCTGCTCCGACATCGTCTTATGTTCGATTTTCGGCTCAGTCAATGCAAAACTATTTTACACAGTCAGTGCATCTTCATTAAACTCAAATTTAATTTAGTCGATGATGAAAAATAATATCCAATTAGTTTATGATTTTTTTTTTTTTTGATACAATTAGTTTATGATATTATTATACGGTAAACAATTATTATAAATTCATTTGACTATTATTTTTGTCGGACCAAAATTGGCTGAGAGAAAGTGTGAAAGAGACTAAATTGAATCTTTATTCTTATAATTATATATATTGCCGTCCAATGCAAAAGATACGGAAGTAGGAAGGAAATTTCATTTTTGCTAAATGGTATAAGTCACACATAATATATATTTTATATTTTGAGTAAATACATAAATACACTCTTGCAGGGTTGCCTTTTACTATGATGGCAGTAACACAACATTCCAACACTCGTACGTATATCTCTTCTAATGGCTATAGCTATACAATCAGCTTCTTCTTCCTCATCCTCCAATGATTTCACCTATGGCTATGATGTGTTCATTAGTTTCAGGGGTACTGACACTCGTTTCGGTTTCACCGGCAATCTTTATAAAACTCTTTGTGACAACGGAATTCGAACCTTCATTGATGACAAGGAGCTTCAAGGAGGTGAAGAAATCATACCATCACTCCTCAAGAACATTGAAGACTCAAGGATTGCTATTATTGTCTTCTCTGAGAACTACGCGTCTTCTTCATTTTGTTTGGACGAACTTATACACATCATTCACTACTTTAAGGGAAAGAGTCGCGTTGTTCTGCCGATTTTTTATGGCACTGAACCTTCTGATGTGCGACATCAGAATAACAAGTATGGTGAAGCACTTGCTAAGTTTAAAGAAAGGTTCAAAAATAACAAGAAAAATATGGAGCGGTTGCAGCAATGGAAGATGGCTCTCAACCAAGCTGCTAACTTGTCTGGGTTCCATTTCAATCTTAGGTACCGCACTTCATTTCGCTCTTATTTTGCCTTTCTTCAATTTAAATTGACAAATATTTTCATCCTTAAATGTTAAAGGGGAAATAAATATATGATTTTATATTTTTCTTTCATCTTTAGAAAGTTAGTTCAGTATATTATATGTTGAAACAATTTCAGTTGTAATATCATCAGCAATACATGAATGTGACTCTGAATTCATTTACTCAAAGTTTTATGATTGGATGCAGGAAAGAAGAATATGAATATGTGTTTATTAAGAAGATAGTTACAGAGATTTCCAACAAGATCAGTCGTGTTCTTTTACATGTTGCCGATCACCCTGTTGGGCTAGAATCTCGACTGTTGCAAGTAAAGTTGCTTCTGGAAGGTGACTGTGATAATAGAGTCAGTGTGATTGGGATATGTGGAATTGGAGGATTGGGTAAAACAACACTTGCTCGTGCGGTTTATAATTTGATTGCCGATCAATTTGAAGGTTTGTGTTTTCTACACAATGTGAGAGAAAATTCAATTAAATATGGCTTAGAGTATCTCCAAGAGCAGCTCCTCTCCAAATCAATCGGATTGAAAATTCAGGTAGGACATGTTAATGAAGGAATTCCAATCATAAAACAAAGGCTACATCGAAAGAAAGTTTTGTTGATTCTCGATGATGTTGACAAACTAAAGCAGTTGCAGGTTTTGGTCGGAGAGCCTAATTGGCTCGGTCCTGGAAGTAAAGTCATCATTACCACTCGAGACAAACATTTGCTATCATGTCACGGGATTAAAAGAATATATGAAGTAAATGGCTTAAATAAAGAAGAAGCTCTTGAATTATTTAGGTGGGTTGCTTTTAAAAGTAACAAAATTGATTCAAGTTATAATTATATATTAAACCGTGCAATTAAATATGCTTCTGGACTTCCATTAGCTTTAGAAGTAGTGGGTTCCAACTTGTTAGGAAAGCGTATAGCAGAATGGGAATCTACATTTGATAAGTATGAAAGGATTCCACATGAAGATATCCAGAAGATACTTAAAGTAAGTTTCGACGCTTTGGACGAAGAACAACGGAGTGTCTTTTTGGATATTGCTTGTTTCTTCAAAGGGTGTGAATATAAAAAAGTCAAAGAGATACTTCGTGGTCATTATGGTCATTGCATAAAAAGCCACATTACAGTGTTGGTTGATAAATCTCTCATAAGGATTATTGAGCCCAAGCAAAATTGTAGAACTGAAGTAACATTACATGACTTGATAGAGGATATGGGTAAAGAAATTGTCCGACAAGAGTCACCAAAAGAGCCTGGAAAACGTAGTAGGTTGTGGTTTCGGGATGATATAGTTCATGTTTTCAAAGAAAATACGGCGAGTAAAACTAACATCTATGAACAATTTTTTCTCTTTTGAACTTATATTTGACCATCTCATACTATTTATTTTACTCTTGATTACATGTAAGTTTCTTGATATATGTATTGTGATTGATTCGTGATTTTTGTGTGAAAAGGGAACTAAGAAAATTGAAGCAATAGTAGATTGTAATGCAAAGGCATTCAAAAAGATGAAAAACCTTAAAACACTTATCATTGAAAATGGTCATTTTTCTAAAGGTGCAAGATATCTTCCAAGTAGTTTGAGACTATTGGAATGGGAAAAATGTCATTCGAAGTCTCTATCTTCTAGTTTTTTGAACAAGGCAGGTCGCATAAGTTCATTTTATAATTTTGGATATTTATAAGTTCACAATGAAATTACACTGTCTAATTTTTATTTATTTGTGTTTTTCCTTTTGTTTATGCAGAAGTTCGAGAATATGAAAGTTTTGACCCTTAACCATTGTCAATATTTAACAAACATACCCAATATCTCAGGTTTTCCAAATCTAGAAAAGTTCTCATTTGAAAATTGTCATAATTTGCTTACAATTCATGATTCAATAGGCTATCTAGATAAACTTGAAATCTTAAATGCAAAGTGTTGCTACAAGCTCGAGAGTTTTCCACCATTACAGTTGACCTCTCTTAAGATTTTGGAACTCTCTTATTGTAAGAGTCTCAAGAGTTTTCCAGAGTTATTAGTCAACATGACAAATATAGAAGAGCTTTTGTTGTCTGAAACTCTCATAGAAGAATTTCCATTTTCATTTCAAAATCTCAGTGAACTTCGCCTCTTAAACGTATTGGGATGTGTAAAGCTCAAGCTTTCTAGTAACATTTCTATGATGCAAAAGTTGTCAAGTTTTCATGTTCGACATTGTGATGGTCTAATATTGCCAAAACATAATAAGAAATTGAGTTTCACAGTGTCTTCAAATGTGAACCGTCTTAGTCTCGAACGGAGCAACCTCTCAGACGAATGTCTCCCAATAATTCTCAAGTGGTTTGCTATGCCTTGATGAATGTCACCTTATTAGCCGCCTTGTTTTGAATGGTTGCCAATTTCTTGAAGAAATTAGAGGGATTCCACCAAATCTAATTAATTTTTCTGCAATCAAATGTGAATCATTAACTTCCCAGTGTAGAAGAATGTTATTGAGCCAGGTTTGTTGTTTTTTCTTGCACTAGTATTTCATATAGTACTGTTTCAAAATCAACATTGTAATATATTTTATGCTAAACTAATAGAAACTACATGAGGTTGGATGCACCGCAATTTCTTTGTCAACCGGAACTGAGGGGATTCCAGATTGGTTCGAGCAACAAATCAGAGGACCAATAATTTCTTTCTGGTTTCGTAAAGAAATCCCTTCTATTGTTCTATTCTATTATCCTGAAACATGTCCTCTTTTTCTGCTTCGTCATGAGCCTAATTATATGGAAATGAGCGTCAACTTGTTCATCAATGGCTATGAATATAAACTTTCTGACGGCGCCTGGATTTTTAGTTACCTCTGCAGGATGCGATCAAATCATACATATTTGTTTGATCTGAAATTGGAAGAAATGATTAATCACTGGACTTTCAGAAAACTCAAGTCTAAACTAGACGAAGCACTTTCAAAAAATGAATGGATCCAAGTAGAGGTTAAGTGGGAGGGCAGGAGGAAGTTCAATTATAGTGAGGATGATAAAATGAAATTATCATGCAGTACAAAAATCAGAATCCACGTGTTCAACGATGAAAGAAGCATGGAGGGGGATGTCATGTTCACCGGTGGTTATGGAAAGAGAAAATCAGATGAAAATCTCATAACTTCACTATCACAACTCCGCCCTCTGTTGAAAAAGCAAAGATTGATGGACATAGAAGTTTCTGAGACAGAACTTGTGCAAAAACAGCAACGCCGTATGGCCCTTTCATCGTTGATACCAATTGGATCCGAGCGAATGGCTCGCTTTACAGAAAGTGTCTTTTGTTCCATTTTATTTCTCTTTTTGCTTGCTTGTTTTCTCTTTTGTTATTTTGTTTTGGAAAATTCCTTTTTCCTTTTTATATTAGCAACAATGTGTATCATCATGTATGTATGATTAGATTGCTTTTGAGAATTAATTACTTATTTTGATACCTAAACATGGTTCATTACATTATCATCACTGTTCAATGTTTGTGATTGTGAACTCAAATCTCAAATTATATTTTTTTGCATAATCTACTTCATTGCGAAAAAATTCCATATGTATGTTTGTTCGAAAACAACTTTATAGTTTCTTTGAGACAATGTTATTTTGGGGGCCTTACGGTGTTGAACCAATCATGACATAGAAATCCATAGTATTACTCTTTGTCTTTACCAATTTTTTATCGAATAGTCTTCGTTTTTAATTAACCGTTGATTATATGACCATTAAACTGTGTGAAGTCATCCACTACGTGACACTTAACAATTCACATAAGCATTTATATTTTTTGTTACAACACATAAGCATTCATATTTAATGTGTGCCTGGTAAGTTCAATAAGATAGCATATTTGATTAGCTTATAAGCTTATTTGAACAAATAGAGATGTTTGGTAATAAATTTCTTTAATTATTAGCTTATAACGATTTTTGATATGCTATTAAAAGTAGCATTTAAGTTTATAGTTTATAACTTTTTATATTTTATTACATCACTACTCGTATTATTTTCATTTTATTTTTTTTAAATATAATAACTACTCATTTGACCTTATACTTTTATGTCATTTTATACTCTTATTTCTCTCTGAATCCAGCGGCGACCTTGTTCACCTAGCATCCCATAACGACGTCAGTCGCCGCACCACCAAATCACCACCTCGCTGAACGGTCCTAACAATCACGGGTAACTCTTATTTTCACTTTATAATTTATTTTTACTTTCAATTAGTAGTGTATAAATTGTGATGTCACGGTGGATTCAAAATGAGTCCCCAAATGTGTAACTGGTGCTTGCACCCTATGATTGCATAGAACCCTAATTGTTAATGTTGCGTGCAGGTCAATTTTGCGAAGAAGAAATGCAGCAACCGAGAAATTCTAAAGCTGCACCGGCGATGGATATAATCAGCTGTTTACCGGACACAATTCTGAGTCGCATTCTCTCACTTCTCCCCACCAAAGAGGCAGTTGCCACCAGCATTTTGTCGAAGAGATGGATTCATCTATGGCACTTTGTTGAGAGTATTGACTTCCCTGACATCACATTGAATAACATTGAATCTACTTACAGTTTTAACCAATTTATGTACTCTCTTTTGGTTTCTCGTTACGCTGCTGGCTCTCATTTCACCAATCGTTTCTGCCTCGAAATTCAATATGGTAGCCCTAATCTTGCATACCGTTTAGGGTTTCCCAATGTCATCAAATGGATCAACCTTATTGTTCAACCTGGACTCCAGTATCTTCGTCTTCGTCTACCTGTGAATTGCCTTGATGTTGATGATGATGATGATCATGAATATGATCTTTTACCCAAATTGCCTATAAGTATTATCAAATGCAGAACCCTTGTAAGTCTCGACCTTGCTCAATTCCGTGTGAAGGGTTTTTCTTTTTCTTCAGTTGGATTTGGATTTCCATCACTCAATGAACTTCATTTGAAGAAAATTGTCTTTCATGAAGTTCAAGATTTTATGTTGCTTCTAGTTGGATGTCCAAATCTTGAGTATCTACGAGCGGAACATATACTCGTCCATTGTGACCAAGATTCTCTTACCATTCAAGAGTTTAAAAGCGTAAGCTTACCCAAATTGATTAGTGCAGATATCACTCGGTGTTGGTTTCCATGTTTTCCAGTGAAAGCACTTTCTAGTTCAGAGCATTTGTGCGTAGAGACGTCCATGTTGTGCAAACAAGACCACAAAGTCTATGAGGTCCGTTTTATTTTGAATATCATGTCTTGATACCTACAACACCTTGAACATGAGTGTTGGTGTACAACATAACACCAACGCATTTGATTACATTCAATAATTTTATTTTCTCAATTGAATCATACAATGATGGAATAAGATGTAAAACAAAGCAAAAATGTGTGTGTGTGTGTGTGTGTGGGTGGGAATTTTGCCTCAATTTGATAGTTGTGTCTTTCTACATAATTCAGATAGATCCACGGCAATGCCCTTGCTATGATATTCCTATCTTTCATAATTTGACCCACTTGGAGCTCCACGATACGTTAGAATTGGTACCACAAGTGCTCAAATACTGCCCTAAGCTTCAAAATCTTGAACTTTATGAGGTTTGTTAAGTCTAAGAACCATATTCGGTTTATCTTTTAACACACTTATATGCTTAGTTTTATTTTATGTGTACTATTAATAGGAGGAGCATGAAGAAGTTGGTCTGGAAGAAAATTGGGTGGAACCAGAAGTTGTCCCACAATGCCTCTCATCATGCCTTAGAAATTGCACTATTCATAACCTTTCAGGCGAGCTTATAATAGCAGAATATATTTTGAAGAATGCAAGAAATTTACAAATGATGAAAATTTGGAGCATAATGGATGATCAACCTGAAATAGAAAGAAAATTGTCCGCGTGCCCAAAGGCCTGTGCAACATGTCAACTTTTTATTTATTGATACCATATAGACTGTATAAATAGTACTAGTTTCTCTAACTTGCTTGTTTCATTAGCTTCTATTATGCAACTGCTGCATTTGGTGGTTTGAGCTATGAGCTATTATGAAGGTCGTGACTTTGTCTCCCTGCACAATGAAGGGGAAATTATCGTTAAATGATTTAGTTAGTACTTATCTACCCTACCTCCAGATGCATGGTCCGGATGGATTTATTTTTGATCGTTTGATAACTCGGTTCGTCCTCGACAAAAGGCAAGACTAATGAAGACTACATCCGGGGGAGAAGGGGTTCTATTTATTTACATTTATTTATTGAACCTGTTTATGACTTCAATTAGATAAAGTCTTATCCATTTTATGGGCACCTATATACTAAATTCAGATATGATGCTCAGCCACAGGAAAAGAGGTGTGTATGATGATTACATAAGTAGTTATCTTCTCACTGATAACAAACATGAATATATAGAAATATGTCTTGTTATCTTCCCATTGATAACAAACACATGTATATAGATTGCTTAGTTTCATTATTTTCTAATGGTATGCTATATTTTGATCTTACTGGCTACATTTGATGACATGATTGGTGTCCTCTTAACTAAGAGGCTTTGAGATAATAAAAGCAATATATAGATCTTGAGCTAATTTCCTTAGAGTTGTTGAGAGATATAATAACTCCAATTCTCTATGATCATTACTACTACATTTCTATTTCCGTTTAGAGTACAAATTTAACTTCACTGGCTGTTTTAAATTATTGAATTAGTATTATGATTCACAAATTTGTACCAAAATATGCATTGCTTTTGAGTTTATCATAAAAGCAATACTTGTTAACATGTTCAATAAGATGTTGGAGTGCTTTACTAGCTACTTAAATACAATGTTACTCTATTGATTTAAAGAATAAAATGTTACCCTGATGGAGTAGTACAATCAGTTTGTCAAATAGTTTCAGGTTATGGGGTTTTAAGGGATAATTTTGGCAAATTTTATTTCTGTTTTTCCTTGTTATGTAGGGAGTTTCTTACTTAGCAGAGCTTCTAAAAATCATGATTTTGAAGGAACTTGGTTTTAGATTTTTCCACTAGGAAGGTACATCTGCTTTTTCATTTTTACACACGCGAGTCAATGGCATGTTTTTAATTGTTGTACTTTATTTTTGGTTTTCACCATCAGTTTAATCTGGTTCGGGGGTCAGTTCTGGCATCAAGTGGTTCCAGCCCCCTCCCGATCGCAGTTGCGGGGGATCGTATATACTGTCAAAGATAAGCTTGTCTATTCCAAATATTATGCATAAAACAAAGATTAAATCAACAGAATAGCAATTTTCTGTTTCTAAGAAACTACAAAACTACATCTGTAATATATCTATATCGATGGTGTTTAAAATGTGAATCGGATCCTCTAATAACTTGTTCCACCAAGAATCTTGCGTGCCTTAAAAATTAAAAATTATTATGCTCGAGTTCTAAAACTCAAAGCGTATTTTTTATTTATTTTAATTCTAGAAGTTGAACTAAGCTGGTGGTCGAGGACTATTGGCCACAACCAAAAAATAAGAAGGTACACATGTTCACTAGCAAAGCTAAATACATTATTAATTTAAAATCAATTTAAGAAAGTTTGTGATTGATAATGAACCAAATACATCAATTTATATAAGTTTCAATTTATTGTAGACCAAAAGAGTTATAGGTGTGTGTATAGCACACAAACTCTCGTTGCATTCTAGACCACATATTAGTAAATAGTGTTTTACATTTTTGGATTTTATAATTCAAACATATATGAAGTTTGCTCTTCCCACCCCCCGGTTTTCTTTTCCACCCCCCGAGTTTCCCTTAATGCCCCTAATAAAAAAGTACGGAGTACGCGGGCCGTATTTTTACACGAATTTTCCACCCCCTACGTTGAAAAATGGTACGGGAAACGAGATACGTACTCTTTTAAAAGTACGGACTACAAAAGCCGTTGCGGAAAAAGTACGGGACGCGAGATCCGTACTTTTCCTTAATAGAAACAGAGCGTTCGCTCCTCTTCTTATTTCAACGTTTCTGGGTTTAGGGTAATAAGAACCCTAAGTAAGTTAATTTCAACGTTTCTGGAGCGTTAACTTCCATATACATCATCAATTCCTACTCCATCAAGTAAGTTAATTTCTAATTTTGATCACTTTATTGTGTTCCTCTTTCTTCATCTCAATTTTCTGCGATTTTGGGATTGCATGTATGAAAAATCTCAGAGATTTGTGATTAATTTGAAATTATGTTGTTGAAGATGTTGATTCTTGTTTACTATGATGAATGCATGTTAGTTTGATTTTTTATTTTGATTAGGTTTAGGTATAGGTTTATTTTTTGATATTTCAATTGTTTAGAGATGAATGGTTGTTAGGGTTGAATGTGTATGCTGTAAATGATTTTGTTTACATTGTTGATTATTGGTTGTTAGGATGAATGTCTATTATGTTGAATGTTATATTTAATTAGGTTTTGGTGAAATTTTGAATTTTGATTTGGTTAGAGATATAACATAAGTTTATGCATATTTTTGAATTACATTAGTTACTAATTATGGTTGATTGTCGATTGAAACCAATTGTAGAAGTTTAATTATTGATCATGAATGATTTTTTCCTTGTTTAGATATGGAAGAAGATGTTGGTAGAGGGCGACACGGTAGAGATAGCAGGGCACATGGTTCTGCTCGAAGACAAGTTCCTCCTCCGCCAAAAAGAGGACGCAAGAAAGTGCAACTTCCTCCCGTGGAATCTGGTTCCTCGCGTTCCCGCACACGGCGACCACAAGTTGACGAACCTGATGAAGCCTTTGATGCGGGTCAATTCCTAGATGACAATGCAAATTGGGAAGAGCCAGAGCCGCAACCTCAAGAACCACCTGAGACGCAAGAAGCTGAGGATCAGGATGCGCCGCAACATGTACAACAATTGCAAGATGGGGATGCATACGGAGGAGGACCGACGGCATTCATTAGTGCAGCATCCCTGTCAGTCACAATCACCTTCGGTTTCACCTCTTTACTCCTCAAAAGACCCTTACATTGTTGCAAAACCCATGTAAAGTTTTCTTCCTTTTCATTACTCATAAAAGCAAATCCCACGCTATAAGTTTCTTCACACGAGGTTTCGCCGACTATTTCAAACAATGGCATCCCGTACTTGTTGGTTTTATATGTAGAATCCATCAACAAAACGGTAGGAAAAGTATTCAACAAACATACGGATTTAGGATGTGCAAAAAATACATCTTGAACATAGTCGGACTCACCATCGGTACGAGCTTTAAAGAAGTAGTTGTTTTCGTCAAGACACTTGTACAATTGTTGCATTTCCGTCCTTGAGGCCCTACTTCTTTGTTTGAACCTATAGCGTCCGACACATTGTTTGGATCCCTCTCTTTCATGGTAGCAATAATGTTCTTCGGCGATACCAAATTCCGTGTCAATTCACTTAGTAATTGCTTCTCTTCCGGTTTCAAACGTCCCGCGACGAGATGACCTACTAAGGCTCTATCTAGCGCATGGTTATGCATTCCATTAGTGACTGTAACATGCCAATCACTTGTTGTGGCATGCAAGCGACCCCGAAGTCGAAACGGGCACTCACATTTCCTCGTTCCCGTCTCTTCTTTTTTTGGCTTCTTTCCCGTCGGTGTGTATTTACCGCCCCTTTCGCAACCCAACACAATAAATTGTTTTCTACCACCTCCACCGTTGTCTGATCTCACAACAACTATTGAAAATTGTAACGGCGTTGCTACCTCACGAGCCCACTTAAGCACGGCTTCTTTTGACTCGAATGCTTGATTCGTCTCGAAATGAGAACCGACGTACACATTTATTGCCGGAGGTCTTGCTACTAATGCTCTACTCTCATCCGGAGGTTGAGATTGATCAGCCATAACTACAAAATAACATAGCCAAAAATTTATCAATATAAACTTATCAAATATTATGAATTATCATAAATTCTACATTGGCATAAAAATAATCTAAGCATGAAATTGGCGTTTAAATACCACTACAATGCACCAAATAGTCCTTAGGTTACTTGTTTTCTAAGTTAATGTAACAATATTGCAGATTATATAAGCAAGTCAGTGAGCTACGCAGCAAATTTCAAACCCAGAAAAGTACGGCACGCATAATCCGTGCTAGAGTACGGATCTCATAATCCGTCCTAAACTGTGTCAGAAACCTAGTAAGCTAGAAAGTAGGTAAGCGCAAACTAAACGGTGGGTTACGAAATTTACCTTGATTTTGAGCTCCAATGCGTGTAGATGCAGTTAGGCAACACTCCAATGTTGATTTTAAGCCTCCAATGGACGGAATCGCGCAAGGATCACGTATGGAGATTTTGATTGTGTGTTTGTGAAGAAGAGAAAGTGAAGAAGAAAGACTGATGTTCTGGGTTTATTAAGGAAAAGTACGGACTACGTCATCCGTATTTTTTCCGCACGGACTTTGTAATCCGTACTTTTCAAAAGCTCGGATCGCAAGATCCGTACTTTTTCGTTCAAATTTTTTGAATTTTCAGGAGTAATTTTGGGTTTTAGGGGGGTGAAAAAGAGTTAGGGGGGTGGGATGAGCAATCTTCAACATATATTTTATCAAAACTTCATATTTGAATTATAGAATTTGAAAGTGATGACACATTTTTTTATCAAGTTTAGTTAATGTCAATGTGTAACTTTATGTGTCTAAATTTTAGACTTTGAATTTGTCATTTATTCAAAATACACGTCCAGAATTTATAATCCAAAAATGTAAAATTCGCGAACAAAGTCTGCAAGTCAGAGAAACATAATGTGTAAATTGATTTAAATTATTTTTAACCAAATAACCTAAAAAGCGATAACTTGAAAACAAAAATATATTAACCGTGAAGATAATTTGTTCAAAATATTAGAAAATTTGCACGTAACTCAGGATTCAATGTGACAAAATATTACAAACAACCATGAACATATATATCATATCCTATCCGCATCCCATGGGTGCAAAGCACGAATGCGTCTGTCCTCCTATAGTTGATGCACAGGATAAGAGACAAGATATGATAACTGTATCATATCATGTCTTAATCTAATGTTTGGCGTACCAGCAGGATATGATAAGTTAATCCTGAATTTTATCTTATCCTGTCTCTCTAGTTAAAATTCTTATCCTGAATTTAAGCTGGGTTACCAACAGGATAGGATAAGAAAATAATTTACTGATTTATTTTATAACATATATTTTTAAATAAAAAATGAAAATTAATAAAATATAAATAATAAAATAATTTGATAGTAAATTAAAAATAAAATAATTTTTAAATATATACACAATTTTCTCACATGGTAATTTTGTAATTTATACAATCTTAAAAATCAAAATTCTATTAAAGTTACAATATTTTTAAAATAAAATAATTATTAAAAATTGAAAATTAGGGATATTAATCTAAATTTTATAATATATATATATATATATATATATATATATATATATATATATATATATATATATATATATATAGCTTATCTAACATATATAAATAAGTTTTTTATTTGATCATGTTTCATATAATAAATTTATCGTGTTTACTTGCTTATGGTATTATTTGATTGCTTATTTAATTTTTTAATTTATAAAATTCAAAGTATTATAAAATAATTTATTTAGAATATAATTATTTTATAAGGTTAATTTTGTCATTTAAATATGATATATATCTTATCATATTATCCTGAGCAATGCATGTATTAAGAACATGATATGATAGTTATATGTTTTTTATCCTAGGTGCACCAAACAGATGATAGGATAACTAAAGATAATTGTTATTCAGCTCATATTATATCTTTATCCTGTTTTATATCATATCCTGTCACTATCATATCCTGCGCATCAAACAGGCCTTAATGTTTATCATATCTCGAGTTAGCTGGATGTCTCAGGGTAGCCTAAGCATACCCAAACTGGCGTAATACTCGCATTGGGAGGTAACAGACAATACGAGGTCTGTATTCAGTGGCGAAGCTAGCACATTATCTATGAGGGGGCCAAATATATATACAACTAAAATATTTTTTAAAATTTGTTATTATTCATTTTATTTTTGAATTATGATTTGATAATCTTTTCGCTGACAAAATTATTTTTGTAATTGTTAAAGAGACTTTGTAATAAAAAAAATTGTTAAAGAGATTGAAAATGACAAAATAAGATGAAATAAATTTACGAAACAAGTAATAATTTTTTGACATTCTTATTTCTCCTAATTTTTGACAATTAAATTTATTCGAAGTAGTTAATTATATATTTTTGAGGTAACTAAATATTACATATATTAACTTATTTAAAGAAAATAATAATTTTTGAGGTAGCCAAAGCTACCCCATAGTTGTAGCTAGCTGCGCCCCTGTCTGTATTTGATCCATCTTCAATAGAAACTGGTTTCATCAAACAAACGGTGTTCATCATAGGAGTACAATCAAATTTCATCAGATAATTATCGATTTAGCCACTCATCATATGGCTCTATCAGAACTTTTTTTTTTGCTTCATCCTAACTTGGAGGGATTTAGAGGGGACAACTGAGTTGTTTTAAAAAAGTGACGTCCGACAATGCATTATGCCATTATATAAATTATTGTACTCCCTCCGTCCCAATTTATAAGTAAAAAAAAATTATTTCACACTTATTAAGAAAACCAAATTATAATAAAGTTAAGGAAAAAATACACTTACCTCCCCTAAACTCTATCTATATGTAAAAAACACTCCATCTATTTTCTCACATGACACAAACCTCCCCTGCTGTTAGTTCCGTTAAGTTGCTGTCAAACCAGATAGAAATCTCCTATTATTTTTGTTTCTCATTCACGTTATTCCACATGCCTCTTCTTCTTCCTTTTCTTTTCCCTCTTTTCAATTCCATCCTAAATAACGAATACACCATGGGAGGATCATGAAGAGTTTTCCGTAGATCCCATTTCAGTGCTTCCTCCATAAACACGAAAAAATCGTCTCTTTTGGTTCTCACTGTTGTAGCATGAAGCACCTTCTTTAAAGCATTTTTCATTCAACCTAGTTCTCAACATGAAAGCTTTAGTTTTTGCAAAAGTCGTTTTTACTCGCCGCTGTTTTTTCTCGCCGTAGTTTTTGGCTCGCCATAATATTTGTCTCGCCGTCATTTTTCTCTATTTCGTTCTCTCGTCGTGAGTTAGGTTGTTGGCACCTTCAACCTCTTTCATTCTATTCATATATGTTTCTCTCTTTTGGTTTATTTTCCCTTCCCTTCTCATGGCTAGTAGATGCCTCCCTTTACTCACTTTTTTCTTGTGTGATTTTGTAATGAATAGTCTAAGATGAGCCCAATAATAGATTTATTAGGTCCAAACCCATTTTAGGGTATGAGTCATTAGTTTCTAGAATATTTTAGATAAGTTTTAGTGAGTCATGCTATCATCTTGCTTATATATAGAGAGGTAATCAATGTAATAATTATCAAACAAAATGAATGAAAGAAGTTAGTTATTTTTAGCTTAGTGTAGTTTATTAGTAGTTTTTAGCAATTATCTCTTCCATCTATGAACAACTAATAACAGATTTGTGGCCAATACAATCGCTTTGTATAATGGGATTTTGAGGGACAGTGTGCATAGGATTGAGTGTTTCTATTGATTCTCGTTGGATTGTAGCTTGAACAGAGGAAATCCTATGAAGTTGTATATTTCTCTTGCCAATTCCAAAGTTAGGTGTTTAACGGATTTTAACAGTGTTAAGTCAATAGGGGAGGTTTTTATGTATTTTAAGAAACTTAAAGAGAGGTTAGTGTTCATTGTAAAATTGGAGGGGGTGTTTGTGCCATTTAAAGAGACCTCAGGGGAGGTTAGTGTATTTTTCCCTAAAGTTAAAGTATGTCTTTGACTTTTCCTTATAATAAGTTTCATAGATGTAAAACTTTTTTTCATTGGTCATTAATTATGGGGAAAATGAGAGAGAAAGCAAATTTTATAGAAATCAATAAAAACAATTCATAAAAAAAAGAAAAGTTAATTTTTTTTGCTTATAATTTGAGACAAGAAAAATAAGTTTTTTTTGCTTATAAATTGGGACGAGCGAATATTAAGTTTTTCACTTTGCTGAATGAGTCCTTATATATGGAATTTAATTTTATAATTGTTTTATTGTAAAATAGATTGTCAAGATCGAAAAATTGATGTCAATACAGAATTTGATTAAGGTTGAAGAGCAATAACTCCTTAACTCGAGTGATTGTAGTGATTCAGATGTCTCTCATTAACAAATTGAGTAGGTATAAGTTCTAAGAGAGAATATTGTGTTCAAAATATAATCTATAAACATCAAGAGACATGTTAAAAAAGTATATGGAAATAAAAGTAAAATTAGTTTTAAAATCTCTCCTCTCTTGGTGAACAAAAACATACCTTTAATTTAATTAAAATCCCTTCTCTCCATTCCCATCTCTTTTGAACCAAAAATATGTGTAATTGTAATTCCTCCCTTCCCCTTCCCTCCATTAAAATCCCTCTACTCACCTCACCATGATTGAACCAAACAGACCCTTAAGGGTTTGACAGCTTTATTTCTATGAAAGAATAATAGTTGGTTGCAATCTGATCATTCTGATGAATGGCAAGAGAACATAGAGTGAAATACAGATAATAGCAACATAAGAAACGTAACAAAAAAACCCAGATGAAAATTAATCAGGTAAACTAGAAGAAAAATTGATCTCAACCTAGGCATTGCATATGCAATCCATGCTTATGCATAGACAGACAATAAAACAAATGTGTGTATTCCCGTTTGACAGAGGCGTGTAGTGACCCTAACACGCAAAATTATATCATTCCTAGCTACAAAGTTTTCAGCAACTGGAAGGATTCGAGCAAAACCATCCTACCAAAAATCAAAATAACCAAATGCAAGAAAAATGGAAACAATGTCTGAACTTGAAAAGAATATTATCCAACCATGCTTGAGAACTGAAGCAACCTCAGCACTCCTCTGTTTATTTATGGTCCCTATTCGCTGGTTTCCTAAGTTTCTTAAACAAACTATAAATTGTGTCACCATTCGTCACTTTATGCATTTTCGGTCTCGACAGGAACAGGAACAGGAGCAGGAGCAGCACCACCAGTGGTTGGCCTAACAAAGAAAAATAAATAAATTAATACACACGTCTTAATGAAGAACATGAGATGTATGAAACTATATCACAGACAAAGTTGTATAAACTTACAGCCCCACAAAGACTTTGAAAGCATCATATATTCCCCACTGGGCTCCAGTAAGTGTTCCAATCATAACAATACGGAGAGGGAGACCACGGGTGAAAAGACCAACCACACCAAACTTCTTAACAGCCTGCATCAAATAGTAGATAAATCCCGTATCCTTGTCGAAAACAGACAAAACACAAAACAATTACATTACATAAATACGATCTAGTTGAAACTCACATCACCAACTGTTGCACCTTTGGCATTGTTCAGAAAAGAGACAAGATTATCAGCAGGATGAGACACAATTGCACAAAGTACACCAGCAATGTATCCACCAGCAAAACTGACACCAAGTTGCAGCCCTTTGCTGCACTCATTCTTTGGTGTGGGGATGGCATGCTTATAGATCTGCTCAACAATGGTCTCAAAAGAGGCAAATTTCATCATTGTGTCTGCAAGAAATAATATTCTTTAGTTCTACAGGTCTCATAATAAGGTATCATACCCTTTGGTAAACTTAAATTGCAGAACAGCAAACTTCAATATTCATATTATAGAGTTTCATCATTTCTTAGCAAACAATAATTACAATTTTTTATACATTTGAATTGAGGATATATAAGTAGGGGTACAAAAAATTGTCCAAAAAATGATAAAGGTGAATAGGTGATATAAATATCATAGAAAATTTATGGTTATGAGATCATTGCACAAATCATGCACTAGCCAAGCTCTATTATATTAAGAGCAAGAAAAGTCAAGATTTACTAATACTACCTTCCATCCTAAATATAAGAAAAGGTTGGGCCAACAAAAGTTGATGTATCTGATTTGAACAAGATACATCAACTCTTGTTGAGCCAAGAGGGAATATTATCAATTTTAAATATAATAATACTAATAAGTATTCTATTTCATCTAAAATCTACAATAAATAACTATATCCTTTCATAACAAATACAAAACTAATAAGTAATTTTCTACCAGAATTGATAAAAAAAATATCCGCAAGATCATTGAGTTTATGTACAAAGACAATCAAAAGAATGTAGCATATATCCTTGACAAACTTATGACTTAGTCTACAATGAATTTCTATAATTCATAAGAGTAGAATCCGGTCACTAATCCTAAATGATAAATTCAAACAACAAACATATTCAGTTTGAAAATTGAGTATAAGTCCAACAAGGTAGTTTTACATAGACAACAAGCATCACATGAGAAGCAATATGATATATTGGGAAAGTAATTATGTACAAACTAAAATGCCTCAGCTGGTAACCTAAGTAGTAGATATTGAACAGCATACAAACAGTCAATTCAACAAGAGGGAAAATTAAAGATTAACAAAAATTACAATCTTTAAGATGGAAAACATACATGGAATTTGACGTCCCCATAGAGGCACTAATCCCTTGTACAGCCTGAAATCATGAAAGATTTAGTTAGATCACATCCTAATTCATAGCATTGATCAAGAGCAAAATAATACAATCACATAACATCCTCTAGTCTACTATGACAGTTTAGAAGCTAACAAGTTTATAAGCATACCCCAAAGCTCCTTCAGACTTGACAAATTTTGGGAGCCCATCACCCAAACCTCTTGCGAAACCAGGCTGAGTTTGAACACGGACCTTAACAGCCTCGAATGGGCAAAGTGCAATGTCAGCAATAACCTCAGCAGATGCTGAACCAGCAAGGTAGATCAAAGTCTTGTACTTGGCTGCATACTCTGGGCCAGCAATATCAGAATAGTACTTCTTAAAGAACTCATAGAATCCAAATTTGCAAGCACCCTGTGCACTGTAACCAAGCAAGGTTGGCACCCATCCACGGAAAAAGCCCTTAACTCCTTGCTCCTTGAGCAAAACTCCAAAACCTGATGAGATGCTCTTGTACTTGGCAGGGTCAATCTGAAATCAATAATCAACCCACACATTACAACACAATACAAAGCTAAAACCAACTAAACAATTCCAATTTTAACTCCAACAACACAAAACTAAGTCAGCAACACTGGTAATTAACATTGACAACGGAACATACGCATCAAGACTAACAAACTCTGAAGTCATCGAGATAGTCAACAACGCTGGTAATTAATATTGACAACAGAATATACTGCATCAAGATTCAAGACTAACAAACTCCAAAAGTCATCAAGATAGTCGATAAACAAAATATGACTGTTCTCCTCGACACAATCCTACACAAAATCTCAACAGAGTAAAACGCTGATATAACAACGAAATGCAAAGGACATTTATCCAAGAAACCGCAAAATTATAATACACTAATAAACACAAACAAAATCCCAAAGCTTCAGATTAACAAAATGGAATCAAAATTGAAATTTAACACAGCCAGCACCGCACTTCAAGACTAACAAACTCTGAAGTCATTGAGATAGTCAATGCACAAAATATGAGTATTCTCCTTAACACAATCCTACACAAAATCTAAACAGAGTAAAACGATGCTATAAATGCAAAGGACATTTATCCAAGAAACCGCAAAATTATAATACACTAATAAACACAAACATAATCACAAAGCTTCAGATTAACAAAATGGAATCAAAAATGAAATTTAACAATAATAAATCAAATCATCCTCCAATTCAACACACAACCAGCACCAAACTTCACAGATCTAATTAACCAAAACAACAGTATCATAGATTCATAATCAAAATTCCTAACATAACAGTCAGCAAAACCTAAAACGAAATCACAGATCTAAACAATCACAAATCAAAATCAAGTAAAAAAATATCAAGATCTCACAAGAACAGAAAGAAAACCTGCATATTACACTTGACTAAGTCAAGAGGAGTAACGCTCATATGAGTAAGACCACAGCTAAGAATTCCACCAGCAGTACAAGCAGCATAGAAAGCCGGCGAATACATCTCGATCTTACCGAACGGTTCCTTAGGAGAAGGAATCATGAATCCGGCGGATCCAGTTGAACGCATGGAAGGAGACGGCGGCGTACCGGGAACAGGAGCGGAAGCAGAACCGGAATTGATGATCTGGTGAATAACAGGTAGGGTTTTGGGGGAAGAACCGTAGAGAAATGAAGGGATCATTGTTTTACGAGAAGAAGATTCTGATGAGTGAGTCATTTTTTGAGAGAGAAATGTAAGAAATGGGTTTGATTGATTTCTCTCCCAATTCTTCGCTGCGTTTGCACTCTCTCTGTTTGCGTTTATGCAACCAATCACTGTGACTCTTACCTTTATATCGCTACGGAAAATTATGTAAGGACTGAAATGCCCTTGCATTTTGTAGAAATTATCGCGTTGACACTGCCATGAAATTACAGTCTTTTTTTTTTTTTTTTTGAAATTACGGTCTATATTCGATAACTTAATATAGTATTCTTAATATACGTATTTTTTTAGAAATTATGAGTTAGTTTATAAAATTATCTTTCATAAATTGTATGGAAAAAATAAATTGAAGAATTGAAAAGATAAAGAAAAATAAATAATTAAGGATATAATAGAAAGAAAAAAAAGCAATAAATGTTTCATTGCTAATGTAATCGACTTATAATTTGGTACAATTTTTTTTTCTTCAAAACTACTTATATTTTGGTTACATATTTAGGGTCCGTTTGGTCTGACTTTTTTAGGTCTTAGAAGCTATCTGAAAGCTAAAAGTGAAAATAATAGCTTTTCAGAAAAAAGATAAAGTTGTTTGGTAAATTGTTTTTTTTAACTTCAAAGTTATTTGGTAAAATATAAATATTTTTTTAAAAAAAAAGATAATAACAAACTAAAGATTGTCAGAACATGTCAAACGCAAATGGTATAAACGTGTGTTGGTTGTCAGAACATGCTTTTTCATGTTTGACCATTTTGTTTGAAGCAGCTTTCAGGGCCGCGTGTCCCGCAATAAAATCCCCTGTACTCAATCCCACAAGTGGAGAAACTCCAGTCAAATCCACGCTTCCCTTCTATCCACCCATACACTAGAACATCTGCAGGTCTAAGTGTCGATCTCCCTTCTTGTGGGTCAGTCAAAAAGTTTACAGACGCCTCTTTCTTCACAGATACACCTGCACGCTGAAAAATATCACAAAGGACATCCCTAACAAAATCATGCCTATATTTGAAGCCAAGAAGCTCCATACAATGAAATGCATGCTCTCCAAATTAATCCAGGCACGCTTTATGACATACAGGGCAAACCTCAACAACAGGAAATAATGGGATCATGAGGCGCTATCGGAGAATAGTGGGGTATTCTACCGGTAACATATGTTGTCCTAACTCATCAATGGGGATAGCTAAAACGAAATATTGAGCATGAGACGCTCGCAAACACCCAAAAACTGTTGTCTGCCTGATAGTCATGTTAAAATTGAGTTCCATATCCTGAACAATTTTACTAAAAAGGCCACTCGCCAAAGCATGTTGGGCCTTATGGAGGACGGTGTCCTTACTAGTGAAACTGCTAAGGTCAAAAGTCGGAATCATATCACGGAGACCATTCAAGGCAATGTGAAAGTCAGAGTCCATACCATACACATCACTATCTCTCAATATATGATCTTGCAATACCCAATTCTGGGCCCTATAAGCCACAAAAGCATACGAGGAAGCCTCAACTGCTGAGTACAAGCCTAACCCTCCAACCTGAATAGGTAAAGAAGCCACCCTCCACCAACCACAATATCTTCAACTGTACCTCACAACTCTATCAAACAACATAATTGCCTCCTCCATATGAACTGGTTGACACGTTCTTAAACCGAAAAAAAAGTTTGGCTATGCTCATGCAAGATCGGAGTAAAAGAAGCTCACTATGTGGGTCCTTTAACTGAGGAAGAAGATGCATCAACTCAACAGCCCTAACAGCTCTTTTCATAGCCACCCCCTCAATAAACCCTTTATCTCGATTAACAGCGCCACCGAGCAATTTTACCCCCAACGTCGGCCTGCCAATGTCTGAAGGGAACAAACCCTCACGAAGACCCAATCCTGGACCTATCTCTCGAATGATATCAAGTGCCTTAGCCACGTCCCTTGAATCCCCGACGATAGTCCCATCATCAAGATACCAGGCATGGAGAAGAAGCTTGCAATTGTCCCGGATCTTATGAATAAGAGGGTGTAAAACAAGGGCGAAAAGGAGCGGTCCCAACGGATCACCTTGTTGTACTGCAGTGGATGACATAATATGATCATCACCAATGTACAACCTTGCTGCCTATAGAGCTGTAAAAATAGGTCGGGTTATTGGACCGTCTATAGTTTTATATGGGTCTGGCCGGGCTTAACAAAATTTATTTGGGCCGGGCCACTTAAGCCCCTTTATATGTCTTGGCCCTCTGGGCCGGGGTCGGGCTGGGCCGGGCCGACCCATTTGACAGCTCTAGCTGCCTGGCCATATAAAAACTCAACCCACAAGGAAATGGATGGGCATCTCACCCTTACCTCGAGCAGTAATGCTGACCTGTCTGCCGTGTTGAACGCATTTGAGAAATCTACAGTGAGCATAGCCAAAGAACCATCCTCATGTCGCTGGCTCATCAACCTATTCACACTGTGCAAGATAGCCTCTGCACCACATGAAATCCCGACCCCAAACTAAAAGTCGTTGAGATATTTAGTCATGTCTTTACCAACCCTTTTTCATAGCAACTTTGGATACTAGACATCTCCAAATAGTATCTACTGCAATTGGGCGTATCCCACCATCAGACTTTAGTATTTTTTTTATTTACAAAATTTGAAACGTCAAACTTTTTGTCAACAAAATTTAGTGTACTAAGAAAAATGGATTAAATTTAAAAATAAATGAATAATTGTCTCCTTTTTTTGCCAAAGTAATTTAGTAGTTAGAATTCACTCGTGAATAAATGATAAATTTTGGATTCGAACCTCTGGTCTCTGTATATATAATGTGTTGTATATTAGACTTACGAGGTTGCCTTACTTTTACGTATGAGAAATACTTTCTCTAAATCCTATTATAAAAATATTAATTTTTATGGTTCATTAAAGATCATATACATTAGTTATTCAATAAACCCAAAAAAATTAAAAAAAACAATTTTTTTATAATAAAGATTAGAATGGTAGAAATTCTAAGAAATTAAAGAGTTTTTTTTAATTGTGTATTCAATGTTTAAAATTTTATTTTTTCAAAACAATATTTTTAGAGCATTGCTATATTTTATTGAAACTACTTTATTTTTATTTAAATTTTATTTTTGAAATTTTAATTAAATTATCATAATAAGTTATATTTAACATTTTAAATATTATACTAGTTGTTTGAATTCTTTAGGAGTTGCAAAGTTATAGTATCATTTTTATAATATTTTTTCTCAAAAACATTTATGTTTTCCTCAGAGGCCTTTTTCTATTGTGGACTTATGAACTTACGACTTATGAAAGACCTTTTCTACTTTGTAAATTTTTTTCATTTACGGAGGCTTTCCTTGTTTTGCTTGGGTTGCCTTACCCTTGGGCCGACTCTGAGAAATATGCTAACTAGTGTCCCAATGGACTAGTTAAAGAAACTAAATATAGTATAATCCTCTTATTGTATGTGCTGTTAACATTTTTAAAATATAAAAATTGTTATTTTTAATACAAAGTTTACATTTTTTTGTTTTCTTACTATTAGCATGACCCTTATATTTTAGTCGTTTGAAGAAGAAAAAAAGTCGCCATATTGCTTAGATTGTTCCTCCCTACTTAATATAATAGACAAGGTACATATTTATTCAATAAAATCTAAAAAGTTGTGTTGTTGGTTATAATTGTATTAAAAAATAATAATTTGTATTTGTTTTTAAATTGAAAGTTGTCTATCGCGTGTTTTTCGTTCTATATAAAATATCATTACTCTTTTTTTTTAATAACTCTTTGATTTTTAGAGTAAGGAATAAGTAAAATTTGATAAAAAATTGTTCAGAAAGTGTACTCAAGGTCTTCTGAACATACTATATTTTAGTATAAGAGCTCATTAATCGTTTGAACTCAATGTATTGGTTAATACCATTGCTCTTTTTATAACATCATTCCGTGGATTTCCTGTTGGAAGTATTGCTCAGGATATTAGTTTTAGGGATTTCATTGAGGTGGAGATTGACCGGATGATACTTTATCACTCATTGCCCCACCATCTAAAATATTTTTCATCCCCGTCCTCATTCTACGCTTCGAAAAATATTCTTCCTTCATCCTCATCCCAGCGGATCCACATAGTTCTCACAGATATCCGTCAAATTTTAAAAAAAGTATCAAATTTCTATTATTTTCGATAAAACATGTTGTAAAAAAATATTCAAGTTTAACTATAAAACAAATAAAAATATTAAAATATTATTGTGAGTCTTGCGACAATTATAAACATCATATATAAACAAATGTATACACATATTATGTAAAAATATAATTAAAAATATTATTATAATAGTTGTCGGGGACGGAGTCTCGTGAGGCGCCTCCATTCTAAAACCTTTTTTGGGAGAACTTTCTCCTCCATCCTCATTTCTGCAAGGAAAATTTTTTCAATTTTGAATCTTCAAACGGGGCAATTTCCGCAGGATCTCTTTTTATGGGTGCAAGTGACATTCCTACTCAATTTGCATTTCATGAGAATGAAAATTTCCAATTAAAAAAATGTAGTAATTATATCATAAAAAAAATCTGTTGCACAATGTTGCAAAAATGGAATATTCTTTCTTTCGTCATAGTAGTAGTACACTAGTACTAATTAAATATTGGTCGATCAATTCAACGCCACCTTGCTTGTGTTGCCTCTCCATCCTCCGATTGCGTAGGCTCAACTTTTGTTGATTTGGCAAAACTAATACACAACTTGGCAATTTGGCGCGCAAGATTACTTATTATTAGAATTAGAATGAGATACTTGCTACAGAGTCTTAATACATTTGCAATGAAGCCCTTGACTTTAGGATATTTAGGCTATGTTCGGTAAAATTGAACTATAAGATAGTTGATAACTGATAAATTAGTTTTTAGCAGATAGTTAAAAGTTAGTATGATTAAATTAAAGTGTTTGGTAATTTTAACTGTTGTAATTATAAAATGACATAAAAGTGTGTGATTATTTTATGTGAGTGGGTTGTTATTTTTTTGAATGGGTGGTTTTTTTTATCAAAAATAAATAAAGAAATTAAAATAATAAGATTAAAATTGGAATAAAAGGTAAAAAGCTATAAATTATAAGCTCAAACGCTACTTAAAATAGTATCTAAAACAAAGCTATAAGGTAGTAAAAAAACATCAAACACCTATCATTTTATGAAACAAGCTTATAAGCTAATATAATAAGCTATAAGCTAGCTTATTTGTGTTAACAAACACACCTTTAAGTGGATTTTATATATATTTATTGTATTGTATTGTTTATTTATAATTTTTAAAATAATTGTATATATTTTACTGAATATTCAATCTCTTCAGCTCAATATTTCTAATTATTATTAAATTAATGAATCTAACTAATGATTGTAGCAACTATGTGTAGGCTCGGGAGGGAGGTAGGAGGAAACGGGTACCAGTGACGTAGGCGCTTGTTAGCTTGGGAGGAACAATTGTGGGCCGAGTTTTGTACTATTGTGATAACGTAGTTTTGCAGGTTGCTTCCCCTGATAAGTGGGAGTGGTTATCTGATCCTGTTATAGGATACACAGTAGGAGGAGCTTATCATTTGTTGACTCACTTATATTTAAGAGAGACGTCTACTCACAACGATCTTATTTGGAATAAGCTTGTACCAACAAAGGTTTCCATTTTTGCTTGGCGTTTTATCAATGATAGGTTAACCACAAAACTTAATCTCTTTGATCGTGGTTGTTTACGTAATGATTTCATGTTATGTTCCGTTGGATGCGATGCTATTGAGGACATCCATCATCTGTTTCTGTAACATCCTAAATTTTATTTAATAGACGAAAAATAATTAGAGGTGTAATTGGGATAAATTGTGTCAAACTTATTATGATAAAATAAGAGAGTAATTCAATTTTGATCAACTTATGTGAAACACCAAGCCTAATGGGACCCACGTGTTTGGCTATAAGTTACTAGATCACCTTTGGAATAAGCCACTTATCTCTTATTCATTTCTTTCACTTACTGAATATCAAGTCAGGAAGCAAAAGAAACTCCCATTTTCTTCTCTCTCACGAGGCATTCCTTCTCATCCTCCAAACTCCACAAATTGAAGCATGCAACCTTCTTCCATAAACATCAGATTGTCTACACCAGGAAACAATTTCAGTTTGCTATTCTCATTCCTCTCTTTCTCTGAACCGCAACAACAACAAAGGGGTTAATCCCCATTTTCACTTTTGTTAAAGGCATGCACAAATCCTTGGCTCAAGCTTTCTGGATGGCAGAGGAACAATTTAGAGGATCAATTAAGAACTGGGATTAAGTATCTAAGGTAAGAAATTGTCAATTTCATCCTTAACCCTTGTTATGATCATGTTCATGATTCTTTCCTCCAAACACCTAATCTTAGAAATTGGTGTTGCATGTACGAATTAACCCTCGTGGGTGGCTGTAAGAGGGCTTTAAAGATCGTAGGAATGAAGTTGGGTGTTCCGTGGTAACCAACAGATCAGTTTTCGGCCAATCCGACGAACTCGCTCGGCGAGCTAGTTCACTCGCTGCAGCGAGTGTTGCAGAAATTGCATCTGCTGCTGCATGTATTTCTTTTCCCTGTAGCTTCCTTCGTAACACTTGGTAAGTCAAATTCTAACTTTCTCCTGCCCTTCTCAGTGTTGGTGTGTTGTTCAAATTCCCCTAACTTTAGTTAAGTCTCAAACACTCATCAATCCATTCTTTTTTTCATTAATTGCTCAAGTACACTTTGGTGGAATTCAAGTCAGTTCTGGAGTAAGGGATTTGTAGCTGCTGCTGAGCCTTAGTCAGTGTTAAAGCTTCTGAGTTAAACTCATTACAGGTGGGTTCTTTAGGATAGTGTAGCTAGTCTCCCAAAATCATGATTTGTTGCATGTTAACATAGGATTAGGAATAAATGTTGTGTGAGGAGAATTAAATCCCAAATTCACCTCCATTCTGTTTTATATTATGTAATTTATTGTTGCTGCACTGGCTTAAATGAGAATTGTAGGTGTTCTTTGAAAATTATGATTTCTGACAAAACAGGGTAATTTCTGCATGAACTCGCCGTAGCGAGTAGTCAGCGAGTATTCATGGCGAGCTGGGTTCTGGGCTGATGATACTCGCCATAGCGAGTTGATTTAGGTCAGGACCTATAATCTCGCCGTGGCGAGCTGGTGAACCGCCACAGCGAGCTTATACAGAACTTGTCTACATTTTCTACTTTTCTGACGAACTTCACACACTCGTTTTATATACTCATTAAAGCCAGATAGTTTGCAGTAATATAATTTTCATAATGTCGAACAGAGTGTTAATCACAGAAAATTGTTAGGGCATAACTTATAATATTATTAGGATTGTATGCTCCCCGGGTCTTGGGAAATTATGGTAGTAATAACTAAACTAGTGTCAGTCAGTTAGGTGCGATTTTTGATGTCGCTTTATGGACTCCCAATGGGATAATCCATTAGGATATGTTATTGTGAGCTGCATGCCGTGACCGAATCGGTTGACGGATATGGCAGGCCTCTGAGACCTGCTCACCTCAGAGTGACCTCGTGTTTAAAATGAATAAGAGTTTATTAATCTGTGATACACCTTTATATTATGCTATTATGTTATGTTAGTTAAGTTAGTATGTTACGACTGATTTTAGGATTCCCCAGGTGTAGTCACCTCTAGGAGGGTAGTAGGACTCACTGAGGCTTAGTAGTCTCACCCCACTCCAAATCAATTTTTTTTTAGGTAGACAGGTTAACTGGAGCAAGGACCAGGATGGAGCTGATGATTTGGAGCTGAGCTTGGATCATCATACTAGACGATTTAGTCTTCCTTTGTTTTAGTTTACCTGTATACTTGGAATTCTATTCTATTTCCGCTGTATTTTGGATGCTCATCAACTGTTGTAATGATTTAATTGTAATTCATCTGTTTTACCTCGTTAAATTTATTGTACTTAGATCCATTTATTTATGTCTTGACTAAATATTCTAGATATTTTAGTTGGGGCGTTATAATTGGTATCAGAGCAGGTCGATCCAGTATCGGACCTTGCCATGAGTCATTCCAATCCTTCCTAAGTAATACAGACCCTTTGGATCTGAACTGTTTACGCTGAAACCATCGCGTGCTGAGCCTGATCAACTTAGTATTGTGTATGGTAGGCAGGGTATTATGGTTTAGAACTGACGTGAACTCTGGAATTCCAGCGGTAAACCCGTAGTGAAGCTGCAAAGAAGGAGCATTCGTCGAAAAGGACTCTTATAAGTAGATATTGGGACGATGGCAAATGGTGCCAAAGAAGTAAGTTGTGGATGGCAAGCGATGAATGCAAGTGTACCTTTATGCTGAGATGCTTAGAGCGTAACAGTATTCCACTGGCACTATGCGTCAGCTAAACTCCCTGAACCTATAAGTAACCTTATCCTAACGAGGGCCTAAATTCAGCCAAACTTGTGGACCAATCAACACCCAATGACAGTAGGCAGTAAACCAAAACTCATCCTAAATTCAAGTTAGTATATGACTGGGAGTTATGAGTGTTGTGCAAAGTAGAGAATTGGGCGAACCACAGAATTATTCCTTCACACTCTGTCAAACTCGCTTAGCGAGTAAACGTGCGCTGCAGCGAGCTTAGCAGGCTGCTGCTACTGCTTGTTGCTGCCTTACTCCATGTTCAGTTGTTTTAATCATGGTGAGTAGCCTCCAGTCCTCTTCCATAATCTTACCATTCTACCTTTCTAGTTTTAGTGTAGGTGATTCTAAACTACCCAGTGTGCATAAGAATTGTTGAGGAGATGCAGTGGAGAAAATATAGGAAGTTGGATGCAACCAGAAATTAGATTACGTATACCCTTCCTACTAGAAACCAATGACTCTGTTGAATTATCAGGAACTTAACCATAACCAATCGACGATTAGAATCCTTGTGTGCCATACTTGAGAAAGCATATTTAAGTCCAATCACCTATAGGACTCCGAACCAGTAAATCCAGCATAGTGAACCTTAGGAATACAATAGAAATTCAACCTTTTGAGTCTTAGTGTATTTGATTCTAAGCCAATCTGTACATTTGGGCTACCTAAACTAGAGAAACAGAATTAGGGCGCTAACACATCCCAATACTTCTTTAAGGTCACCTTATTAGGTTTCCCTCTAGAATACCCTTAACTAAGTTACTTCGACATTTCAACTCGTAACAGCAAATCCTACCTCACTAGTAAGAGACAAGTTTCATTCAATACGACAATTAGGATTTTCAGTTAGATAAATGTCAGTCTTTAGCAGTATAACCGCAGACCGTAGTGACCAAACAATGGCTAGATTAACAATTAGGAATCATTATGACACCGTTAATTATCTAAGACCGTTGAGGAACAGTGGCACAGAATAGGTTGGAAGCCAATAGTAGTACCGTGCCACATAAACTAGATCAATAGTTAGGAATCCTATAACCTCTTGGGAGCTCTTCAGTCAAAATCCCTAGAACATCATCACCGAATAGTTAGCAACCTAACCGCTGATAGAACCTTGTCACATAAGTATAACCTTAACTCACACCAAATGCTGAATTCTTTCATTTGCAATACCGCCACCTAAATAGAGTGTTATAGACCGTTAAATTAAGAATCCATAAACTAGTAACCCAACACTTCTGGCCAGTCAATTACCTCGATACGGATAGTGGAATCTTAGCATCTATACCTTAACATTTTATTATCGCAAAACCTATTAGGTGAACACCTAAGATAACTACCTTTAGACGTCAGTAAATAGGATCAGCCTATTAGAATATACCAGTATTCGCACCAGATCCTTGTAGATTAAATTTTAACTAGTGTAACAGTTAAGGACTACCGTTAGCACCGTCAGACGCCAAGTCAATCCGTAGCTACCTTGCCATTAGATGGATTAGAGATCGGAAACTCAGTTCCATGTTAGGTTGACCATTCAGTTTACGAACCCTTACAGTTGAACCATTTAGCAAAGAAATCAATAGGATCAGTTAACCGTACATTCGAGAGTTGTCATCCAGTTACCATTAGGCTAGTAAATCAATATTGAAGGCCCACTAGCCACCCAGTTTGAGGATTAGGTTTAAACTGCCATATTTTGTTACTCTCCTGACATCAGCCAAGCTATAATACCACCGAGGATAATAACACTAGATGCTAGCGGCATAAGGTCAACATTTTTGTGTGGAACAAACCTTAAGCCAGACAATAGAAGACAAATAGGAGACTGTTAGAAATCATTTAGACATACCGGTATGAAATCGTCATGTAAGGAATTTGAGTGAATATCCAGTTGTCCTAACCTAAGAGCTCTGACAGCAGAAATAGAGATGTAGGACAGCAGCCTGAACCCAATAGGAAACCAATCTTCAATTACCTTTCATTCGCTTTGAGATCCTCCTTCAGCCAGCTCATTGGACCAAGCAATGTTCAAATCTGCGTTCATAAGTCCTGGAACACTATGAACGTGTGTACGTTATAACTTGTCTGATTACGCGTCAGATGAGAAAATTCTTCTCGTGCCTTAAATGACTTGTCAATCACATGTTATGCCTAAATTCAATCAGGATTCAAACCTGCCAGTTCCATCTCCTGAATTCATGTTAGATTAGCGTGTTAACCTTAAGTACCTCTGCCCGAACGTTTCAACCTTTTAGATTCATTCCTTGTAATCTCGTGAAGTTTTGTACCGAAGCCCGAACGCTTACACCGGAACATTTCAATTCCAAGTCTAATTACCAGTAATTAGCATAAGTGTAAGAGTTACTTACTCGTTTGAAGTAATATACTAATCTCATTTGGAAACCCTTCCCCTATCCTTAGTGATCTGTTAATATAATTCAGTCAACCGTCCTAAGTTAAACCATTCAACTTGGCCTTAACTCTGCAAGTTTACACTTTACGTGTGCAATCAACCAAGTGGAGAATCTGGTTACCGTATCCTAGTTTCACATTTTAGTCTCCAGTAGAGGAAATTCAAACAAGATGAACCATCGACCTTGAGAGATAGTCCAGACCTAAATGCATCTGCATGTTAGATGTGCAACTGCGATCACCGTGCTGTACCAGAATGGATTAAATTGTAGGTGGGATTTTATCGGATAACTATAGGTTCGTCTGCTCATGAGTCCAACTCATTGGCAGAAGAATCAGTAGTGTCTAGACGATGTTCCACTCGTTTTATATTTCAATCAATTCTGGAGCATTTGGACAACACGTGGTACAGGTGTATATTTGACGTGTCATGCATGATAGTGTTCGTAAAGGGAACGATCCTGGAATGGAAGAATTAGAATTTGTTGTAATAACACTCGAGCTTGTACCTTAGGTTTTAGCTTTTACCCAACCAGGCCAGATACCGGCATTCAAGCCCGATAAAGTTGGAGCTATGTAACCGTGGCAACCCTGTCAGAAGAATACTGTAGGCAATTGAATCAGAGTGCGCAGCACTGTGGACCTTTGAGAATGGGAGGATAACCTTAGCCAGTAACTTAAGAGGAAAGTTTTATTCCAAGGGATTGAATGCTTTTAACTAGAGAATAGACGAAGTGTAGTTTCGTATGCAGACATTAACAACCTACCCTGATGTGGAATGGAGAAGCCTGAATTTCGAGGACGAAATTTCTTTAAGGGGGGTAGATTGTAACATCCTAAATTTTATTTAATAGACGAAAAATAATTAGAGGTGTAATTGGGATAAATTGTGTCAAACTTATTATGATAAAATAAGAGAGTAATTCAATTTTGATCAACTTATGTGAAACACCAAGCCTAATGGGACCCACGTGTTTGGCTATAAGTTACTAGATCACCTTTGGAATAAGCCACTTATCTCTTATTCATTTCTTTCACTTACTGAATATCAAGTCAGGAAGCAAAAGAAACTCCCATTTTCTTCTCTCTCACGAGGCATTCCTTCTCATCCTCCAAACTCCACAAATTGAAGCATGCAACCTTCTTCCATAAACATCAGATTGTCTACACCAGGAAACAATTTCAGTTTGCTATTCTCATTCCTCTCTTTCTCTGAACCGCAACAACAACAAAGGGGTTAATCCCCATTTTCACTTTTGTTAAAGGCATGCACAAATCCTTGGCTCAAGCTTTCTGGATGGCAGAGGAACAATTTAGAGGATCAATTAAGAACTGGGATTAAGTATCTAAGGTAAGAAATTGTCAATTTCATCCTTAACCCTTGTTATGATCATGTTCATGATTCTTTCCTCCAAACACCTAATCTTAGAAATTGGTGTTGCATGTACGAATTAACCCTCGTGGGTGGCTGTAAGAGGGCTTTAAAGATCGTAGGAATGAAGTTGGGTGTTCCGTGGTAACCAACAGATCAGTTTTCGGCCAATCCGACGAACTCGCTCGGCGAGCTAGTTCACTCGCTGCAGCGAGTGTTGCAGAAATTGCATCTGCTGCTGCATGTATTTCTTTTCCCTGTAGCTTCCTTCGTAACACTTGGTAAGTCAAATTCTAACTTTCTCCTGCCCTTCTCAGTGTTGGTGTGTTGTTCAAATTCCCCTAACTTTAGTTAAGTCTCAAACACTCATCAATCCATTCTTTTTTTCATTAATTGCTCAAGTACACTTTGGTGGAATTCAAGTCAGTTCTGGAGTAAGGGATTTGTAGCTGCTGCTGAGCCTTAGTCAGTGTTAAAGCTTCTGAGTTAAACTCATTACAGGTGGGTTCTTTAGGATAGTGTAGTGTAAGACCCAAGATTTCTTTGTATAGTTGGTTTAAGGAATATTAGGATTTCGATGTGTTCGTGTGACGAAACATCGTGTAATTAGTAGCTTTTGCTGTAATTGAGCCTGTTTAGTGCTCGTGCACTGTAATTGTACAGACTTTGGTTCTGTGATCCTGTTACTTGAATAAGAAGTTACTTGTGGTTTCAGAATAATAAGTTTTGGATTATTCTTGTTTTTGGAAAAACGAGTAGGATTTTACCCGTCGTTGTAAAATCTTATTGCGTCTGTTTTGAGTGAGGTTTCGGATGGAAGTTTTATATATCTGCGCGGGTTAGGATATATTCTGAGATTAATTTTCTGAGGTATGGAAGAAAATTACAGTCGCGGAAAAAGATTCGGCGATAAGTTTTGGAAATGTGAAACGTTAGACGTTCCTTCCGTAAGTTTTCTGTTTTGGTGAGTTTCGTTCGTCGCGGCGTGCGAGAGCTGAACGTGAGAGTGTTTCTATGAAGTATTGAGTTTTATCTCAAGTGGATTTGGTTTGGTTTGATCCAATGGCTAGGGTTGTGTCTTGGCATTGTGTTTTTGATCCAATGGCCATGAGGTAGCAAGAGGCTTTGTAATAGTAAGGAGGTTTGTTGATTGTGGACTTAAGAAAATCATAAACTCCACTCCTTTCTTTCTCTCTTCCACGTGAAACTCCATTTCATTTTTTAACCTTCACTAAATTTTCCATTCCTCACCATTTCACTCCATTTCAAGCTTTGGAGCTTTGAGGAAAGTTGTAGAGAATCACTTTCTTAAGGTAACCCTCTCTTCTCATCTCCTAGGTTGGTAGATTTTTAGAGTTGTATGGTTTTTGGGTTTATGTTCTTAAGAGGGTTTGGTGAGAAAGGTTGTTCTTGCTAGTTCTTGTTTCATGAATGTTGTTCATGAGGTCTAGAGAAGCATGTGTAGGCTTTGTTATGTTTGTTTTCCATGAGTTGGTGAAAATCTCATGAGAAAAGTTAGGGTTTTGGTTTGGTTATGTATTGATCAATTACATGAGGTTATGTTGTAAGGTTTTGAAAAGAAAAGTTGTCTTTGAACCTTTGGGCAAAAGGGAAATGCGTTGTATGGTTTTGTTTTAGAAAATCCGATGAAAAATATTTTGAGGTTTATGAAAATATTTCCTAAGTGTTTTGGGTAGTGTTTTGGGGTCAAAATGGTTTAAAACTATGGTGACATGTGGTGTCGCTATTTACCTTGAAAACATGTTTGAAAATGATTACCGGACGGTTAAGGCCCGTAATAAAACTTGTGCTTGGATTTGGTTTTGATTTTGGAAATGAAAATCAAATAACTTGCACTCGAAGCAACCAACATGCTTTCGGAAATGTGTTGCTTGCTTATGAAAATGGTTTGTTTTTATGCCTTGAAAAAGTGTTGGGAACTAATAGAATCAAACTAGGCTTGGGTGGAAAAAGGTGGTGTGAGTTGCTGTCTTTTGCTGTCATGACAGTTGAAACTCGCCGGGCGAGTGGTTACTCGCCAGGGCGAGTGTCACAGGTCTTGACAACTCGCCAGGGCGAGCTCCAGAGCGAGTAAGACCAGTACTCTCTGCCTTCACTCGCCACCAACTCGCCAGGGCGAGCTCTGGGAGTTGAGATTTTGGATTCTGATTTCTAAACTTGGTTTTTAGCCTTCTAATCCCTTTTTATTAATTTATGGAAGTGGTTGGGATTGGAAACGAGTTTTTCGGATACTCGGAAAGTACGTAACTTATAACGCAAGAAAATAGCCATTTTGCATTTCAAATTATTTAAGACTTTTGGCAATTGTTTTGGGTCCTAAAAATAGTACAAATAACTCATGGGGGTTGATCAATACGGTAGTTTTTGGTAGAGAATCCGAAATAGGGATTTTACCTTAGAAAACCTTTGGTTTTTGGGGTTTTAGAGTTCAATTCATTGAGGATTGATTGGTTATGGTTTTGATTGAATACTTTGCTTGTTTTAGGAAGCAAGTAAGTGTTGTGCGATCGTGTGATAGTTGAGTGCTTGACGAGGTAAGGGCTCCACTTTATTTCCGTCTTTTAAAACGGTTACGACATGCTTGAATTAGCTGTTTATGCATTTGCTGTGTGCTTGGCATGTTTGTACTTATGTATTCTCGTTGATGAGAACGTGGTGATATATATGTGTGCAATTTGCATATGATTGAGAAAATGTATGTATGTTGTGATGCTTTGTACATAGGCTTTAGGCTATGTGAATGTTTGCATGAGCATATATGAATGCGTGCGTCTGATGGGACTACGCGAGGATTTTGTCTTGTGTGACTATCCTGTATATGCCGAAAAGAATATATGCCATGCATTTCATAGTTGCGTGCCTAGGTGTATGTCTGTGTGACTTTGCCTACGTACCGGGCGTTTGACTGTGTGGCTTCGCCAAATCCCTCTGGATTTATATTGAGTGGTGTATGTCTGTGTGACTTCGCCTGGTGTTTGTCTGTGTGACTTCACCTGCCTTGTGTGGCATTTTTAGTGCGGGTACGTATATTTCTGTGTGGCTTTGCCTACCCCACGACTCTTCGAGGAGAGGTTAATTTTCCGGAAAATCATGCATGTGGTAGCTTGGATAATACCACACCCATTGTAGAAGTCTGCATTAGGCTTGGTGTGCATTTATTTATATAAGCCCGTTGGTGGGAATTGCTTTTGTGTTAAAGAGCTTTCTCTTGTGTATGTGGAAATTTGTTATGTGTACATTTTTCGCACCGGTTATATATATATACTTGTATTTTGTGGTGACCCTTTCTTTCATTTGCGGGCTCATCCCACCCAGATGATGGGTTAGGTCGTGGTGACGACGGTGGCTGTTCCAGGCCCCAGTGAGCGGTTGGAGCTGTAGCCTAGGATAGTTAGACTATGCGCCGGTGTGTTTTGTGCACCGTGCTTTTTGGTTAGCATAGGATTTCTAACTTGTTTTGAATACTTAGACTTGGATTGTAATTATTCAGGAAATACACTTTGCTTGTCGAAGCACCTTTTGGTAATGAGTCTTTTGTATATTTGAATGCCGGTTCATTTAAAACTATTATGCGCACTTTGAGTGTTAGTTGAAAAAGAAAAAAAAAATAATGCCCTTTTTGGCTTATGAAAAACGGGGTGTTACAATTTGGTATCAGAGCACGGCTTTAAATCTTCAAAGGGAAAGTGTATACTTGAGTCGTTAGTCTAGAGTCGGTTAGAACATAGCTAGAGTAGTGTCAGTTCTAGTGGTTGTTCGGTGTCGGGTTTTGTGCTAGTAACCGTTGTATGAGATTTCTGTTGAGACTCAGAAATGTTTGGTTAAGGAATCTAATCAGAATTGGTATTGTGCAGAATAGAATGCCTCCAAGAAGGGCACCTACAGCACCTATGACGGATAATGTTGATATTAACCAGATGGCTTATGCCATGCATACGATGGCAGCGGCTGTGACTGCTCAGAGCCATGCTAAGGCGCAAAGGGATCTGGAAAAGCGCGAAAGGGAAATACTAGCGGCTGGATCTAGACTTCTTTCGAATTTCAACCACCAGACTCCCCCAAAGTTTAATGGAGAGGGAGGTCCGGAAACTGCTGACCTATGGCTCCAATCTGTGGAGAGGATATTCGGGGCAATTCATTGTCCGGAAGGAGATAAGGTGGTCTTAGCTACCTATCAATTACTCGGGGGTTCTGAGTATTGGTGGAGGAACACCCGACTGATCATGGAGAATGTTCATGAAGAGTTAAGTTGGGAGAATTTCAAGAGGAGGTTCTTGGCCAAATACTTCCCTGATACAGCTAGGGAAAGGTATGGGGAAGAGTTTCTGAGGCTAAGGCAAGCGGGCATGAATGTTGAAGCATATGCCAAAAAGTTCGAATCACTATCCCGTTTCTTCCGCTTCTTTAGGGATGGGATAGATGAGGATTATATGTGCCGTAGATTCCAAGATGGGCTGAGGTACGAACTGCAGGATGCGGTTGTGCCGTTGGGTATTCGACAATTCAGGGTCTTGGTTGAAAAGTGCCAGGAGGTGGAAGACATGAAGAATAAGCGGGTGAACCGCCAAGGGAATTCTAATGCCGGAGGACCAAGTCGCACCAATGATCGTGGTTCGACTCAGAATAGTGGGAGGCAAGGGAGTAAGCCTTATAGCCGTCCTCAGCACAGTAAAGGACCGGGCCGATCGGTGAATCAGGGAACCCGGGGAAAATCAGAGGGTAGTAAGGGGACGTGCTACAACTGTGGAGAAGCGGGGCATTTTTCTAATGAGTGCACGCAACCGAAGGTGGGAAACACCTGCTATAATTGCAAGAAGCCGGGACACTTTGCTAGAGATTGCAGAGCCCCGAAGACTGGGCCGTCGGCAAATGTGGCACAAGGTTCACAGGGTGCCAGACCTGCGGCAAAGGCACGTGCTTACTGTATGGGCACTGAACTGAGTGGGCAGGCTAGCAATGCCATCCATGAGAGCTGTCACATCGCAGGTAATTCTTTAACTGCTTTGATTGACACGGGGGCAACCCACTCATTCATATCTTTGGCATGTGCAAATCGTTTGAGTTTGAATGTATCTGTGCTTCCTTTTGATTTGAATGTTTTGACTCCTGCTAAGGATTTGGTAGTGAATACTGCATGTTTGCATTGTTTGGTAGTAATCCAGAATAGGGATTTTCTGGTCAATTTGGTTTGTCTACCGCTTTTATCTCTCGAGATCATCCTCGGGATGGATTGGTTGTCGTATCATTATGTGATTTTAGACTGCGCTCGGAAATTGGTTTTCTTTCCCGAGCCAGGTGTGCGAAGGTACTTGTCTGCGAATCGACTTTCTGTGGTTATGTGTAATGGAGAACCGGAGATAGTTTCACTTGCTAGCTTAGGAGTGATGTCGGAGATTCGAATTGAGGAAATTCGTGTAGTTCAGGATTTCCAAGATATGTTTCCATCGGAGATTCCAGCTTTTCCTCCGTGTAGAGAGGTGGAATTCTTTATTGATTTGCAACCGGGTACGGGTCCGATTTCGGAATCAGCTTATCGGATGGCTCCAGCTGAGTTGGTAGAGTTGAAAAGTCAGATTGAAGACTTGTTAGAGAAAGGTTTCATAAGGCCTAGTGTGTCGCCTTGGGGAGCACCGGTCTTATTGGTTAAGAAGAAGGATGGTAAATCTCGTCTGTGTGTGGATTATCGGAAGCTTAATAAGGTAACTATCAAGAACCGATATCCATTGCCACGAATCGATGATTTGATGGATCAGTTGAGGGGAGCCTCAGTGTTTTCAAAGATCGACTTGAAATCTGGTTATCACCAGATAAGAGTACGAGATGAGGATATTCAGAAAACGGCGTTTAGGACGCGTTATGGGCATTATGAGTTTCTAGTGATGCCGTTCGGAGTGACGAATGCACCTGCTATCTTCATGGCGTATATGAATCGGATATTCAACTCATTTTTGGACAAGTTTGTGGTGGTGTTCATTGATGACATTTTGGTGTATTCGAAGAGTGAAGAGGAACATGTAGAGCATCTTCGTTTGGTATTGCAAGTTTTGCGGGAAAGTAAACTGTATGCAAACCCGTCAAAGTGTGATTTTTGGTTGGAAGAGGTGAATTTCCTTGGCCATGTTATATCAAAAGAGGGAATAGCCGTGGATCCAGCCAAGATTGATACGGTACTTTCATGGAAACAGCCTCAAACAGTGACTGATGTGAGGAGTTTTGTGGGTTTGGCCGGTTATTACCGAAGGTTCATTGAAGGTTTCGCTAAGATTGTGGCACCGATGACACAACTTACGCGGAAAGATCAACCGTTTGCGTGGACAGAGAAGTGTGAGTTGAGTTTTCAGTTGTTGAAGGAGCGTTTGACGACTTCACCAGTTTTGATGTTACCACAGTCGGATGAACCGTATGAGGTTTATTGTGATGCTTCTCATCAAGGATTGGGTTGTGTGTTGATGCAACACAAGAGAGCAGTGGCTTATGCGTCAAGGCAACTGAAAGTGCATGAGAAGAATTATCCTACGCACGATTTAGAGCTTGCGGCCGTTGTTTTTGCATTGAAGATTTGGAGACATCATCTTTATGGTTGCACTTTTGTCGTGTTTAGTGACCATAAAAGTCTTAAGTATCTGTTCGATCAGAAAGAGCTTAATATGCGACAGAGGAGGTGGATGGAAACTTTGAAAGATTTTGATTTTTCGTTGGAATACCATCCTGGAAAGGCTAATGTGGTAGCCGATGCTTTGAGTAGGAAGAGTGTGTCGGTTTGTTCGGCACAAATGGCTAGTCAACAGGAGTTGTTGAGAGAGTTTCGTGACTTGCACCTAGAGGTAGAGTTTGCTTTAGGGAATATGAGACTGGGTATGATTACCATCTCAAGCGGTTTGTTGGAGGATATTGCTAATTGTCAAGATGACAAGTTTCTCATGGAGAAGAGAGCTTTGATTGTTCGAGGAACCAACCGAGATTTCAAGGTGGGATCGGACAATATCTTGAGGTGTCAAGGTAGGGTGTGTGTACCCGATGCTATGAACTTGAGAAACATCATTCTAGGGGAGGCACATAAGAGTAAACTTAGTATACATCCCGGAGCAACAAAGATGTATCAAGACCTGAGGTATGATTTCTGGTGGCCAGGTATGAAAAAGGATGTGGCTGAGTATGTGGCGTCGTGTCTGACTTGTCAGAAAGCGAAGATTGAACATCAGAGACCGGCAGGGATGCTGCAGTCTTTAGATATCCCCGAGTGGAAGTGGGATAGTATTTCTATGGATTTCATCACTGGTTTACCTAAGACCAGGAGGAAGCATGATTCCATTTGGGTGATAGTGGATCGTTTGACGAAGTCCGCTCATTTTCTACCGGTAAGGATTACGGATACGGCGGCAAAGTTGACCGATGTTTACATTGCTGAGATTGTGAGGTTACATGGGATTCCGTCAAGTATAGTGTCAGATCGAGACCCAAAGTTTACTTCACACTTTTGGAGGACTTTGCATGAGGCGTTGGGGACGAAACTGAGGTTGAGTTCTGCCTATCATCCCCAGACCGATGGGCAAACTGAGAGAACAAATCGGTCACTAGAGGATTTATTGAGAGCATGTGTGCTGGATGATCGTGGGAGTTGGGACGACGTGTTGCCGTTGATAGAGTTCACGTACAACAATAGTTACCATTCGACTATCGGAATGGCACCATACGAGGCTTTGTATGGGAGGAGATGTCAGACTCCTTTGTGTTGGTACCAAGATGGGGAAAGCATGATAGTAGGACCGGAAATGGTACAACAGACGACGGACAAGGTCCGAAAGATAAGGGCAATGATGAAGGTTGCTCAAGATCGACAGAAGAGTTATGCGGATAGGCGTCGGAGGCCTTTAGAGTTTGAGGAGGGGGATCACGTATTTCTCCGTGTTACTCCAACAACGGGTGTTGGAAGGGCTTTGAAAGCAAAGAAGTTGACTCCGAAGTTTATAGGGCCTTATCAGATTACGGAGCGGATTGGGAAGGTAGCATATCGGATCGCGTTGCCACCGGTACTATCTTTGATTCATGACGTGTTCCATGTGTCGCAATTGCGGAAGTATACACCGGATCCATCACATGTGATCACACCAGATGATATCCAGTTGAGGGATAACTTGTCATTCGAGGTTCCGCCGATCAAGATTGCGGATAAGAAGATGAAGCGTTTGAGGACGAAAGAGATACCTTTGGTAAAGGTGATATGGAACGAAGCTACGGGAGATACTACCTGGGAGCTCGAGAGTAAGATGAAAGAATTGTACCCCAGTTTGTTTGACGACGTCTAAGTTTCGAGGACGAAACTTCTTTTAGGGGGGTAGTATTGTAAGACCCAAGATTTCTTTGTATAGTTGGTTTAAGGAATATTAGGATTTCGATGTGTTCGTGTGACGAAACATCGTGTAATTAGTAGCTTTTGCTGTAATTGAGCCTGTTTAGTGCTCGTGCACTGTAATTGTACAGACTTTGGTTCTGTGATCCTGTTACTTGAATAAGAAGTTACTTGTGGTTTCAGAATAATAAGTTTTGGATTATTCTTGTTTTTGGAAAAACGAGTAGGATTTTACCCGTCGTTGTAAAATCTTATTGCGTCTGTTTTGAGTGAGGTTTCGGATGGAAGTTTTATATATCTGCGCGGGTTAGGATATATTCTGAGATTAATTTTCTGAGGTATGGAAGAAAATTACAGTCGCGGAAAAAGATTCGGCGATAAGTTTTGGAAATGTGAAACGTTAGACGTTCCTTCCGTAAGTTTTCTGTTTTGGTGAGTTTCGTTCGTCGCGGCGTGCGAGAGCTGAACGTGAGAGTGTTTCTATGAAGTATTGAGTTTTATCTCAAGTGGATTTGGTTTGGTTTGATCCAATGGCTAGGGTTGTGTCTTGGCATTGTGTTTTTGATCCAATGGCCATGAGGTAGCAAGAGGCTTTGTAATAGTAAGGAGGTTTGTTGATTGTGGACTTAAGAAAATCATAAACTCCACTCCTTTCTTTCTCTCTTCCACGTGAAACTCCATTTCATTTTTTAACCTTCACTAAATTTTCCATTCCTCACCATTTCACTCCATTTCAAGCTTTGGAGCTTTGAGGAAAGTTGTAGAGAATCACTTTCTTAAGGTAACCCTCTCTTCTCATCTCCTAGGTTGGTAGATTTTTAGAGTTGTATGGTTTTTGGGTTTATGTTCTTAAGAGGGTTTGGTGAGAAAGGTTGTTCTTGCTAGTTCTTGTTTCATGAATGTTGTTCATGAGGTCTAGAGAAGCATGTGTAGGCTTTGTTATGTTTGTTTTCCATGAGTTGGTGAAAATCTCATGAGAAAAGTTAGGGTTTTGGTTTGGTTATGTATTGATCAATTACATGAGGTTATGTTGTAAGGTTTTGAAAAGAAAAGTTGTCTTTGAACCTTTGGGCAAAAGGGAAATGCGTTGTATGGTTTTGTTTTAGAAAATCCGATGAAAAATATTTTGAGGTTTATGAAAATATTTCCTAAGTGTTTTGGGTAGTGTTTTGGGGTCAAAATGGTTTAAAACTATGGTGACATGTGGTGTCGCTATTTACCTTGAAAACATGTTTGAAAATGATTACCGGACGGTTAAGGCCCGTAATAAAACTTGTGCTTGGATTTGGTTTTGATTTTGGAAATGAAAATCAAATAACTTGCACTCGAAGCAACCAACATGCTTTCGGAAATGTGTTGCTTGCTTATGAAAATGGTTTGTTTTTATGCCTTGAAAAAGTGTTGGGAACTAATAGAATCAAACTAGGCTTGGGTGGAAAAAGGTGGTGTGAGTTGCTGTCTTTTGCTGTCATGACAGTTGAAACTCGCCGGGCGAGTGGTTACTCGCCAGGGCGAGTGTCACAGGTCTTGACAACTCGCCAGGGCGAGCTCCAGAGCGAGTAAGACCAGTACTCTCTGCCTTCACTCGCCAGGGCGAGCTCTGGGAGTTGAGATTTTGGATTCTGATTTCTAAACTTGGTTTTTAGCCTTCTAATCCCTTTTTATTAATTTATGGAAGTGGTTGGGATTGGAAACGAGTTTTTCGGATACTCGGAAAGTACGTAACTTATAACGCAAGAAAATAGCCATTTTGCATTTCAAATTATTTAAGACTTTTGGCAATTGTTTTGGGTCCTAAAAATAGTACAAATAACTCATGGGGGTTGATCAATACGGTAGTTTTTGGTAGAGAATCCGAAATAGGGATTTTACCTTAGAAAACCTTTGGTTTTTGGGGTTTTAGAGTTCAATTCATTGAGGATTGATTGGTTATGGTTTTGATTGAATACTTTGCTTGTTTTAGGAAGCAAGTAAGTGTTGTGCGATCGTGTGATAGTTGAGTGCTTGACGAGGTAAGGGCTCCACTTTATTTCCGTCTTTTAAAACGGTTACGACATGCTTGAATTAGCTGTTTATGCATTTGCTGTGTGCTTGGCATGTTTGTACTTATGTATTCTCGTTGATGAGAACGTGGTGATATATATGTGTGCAATTTGCATATGATTGAGAAAATGTATGTATGTTGTGATGCTTTGTACATAGGCTTTAGGCTATGTGAATGTTTGCATGAGCATATATGAATGCGTGCGTCTGATGGGACTACGCGAGGATTTTGTCTTGTGTGACTATCCTGTATATGCCGAAAAGAATATATGCCATGCATTTCATAGTTGCGTGCCTAGGTGTATGTCTGTGTGACTTTGCCTACGTACCGGGCGTTTGACTGTGTGGCTTCGCCAAATCCCTCTGGATTTATATTGAGTGGTGTATGTCTGTGTGACTTCGCCTGGTGTTTGTCTGTGTGACTTCACCTGCCTTGTGTGGCATTTTTAGTGCGGGTACGTATATTTCTGTGTGGCTTTGCCTACCCCACGACTCTTCGAGGAGAGGTTAATTTTCCGGAAAATCATGCATGTGGTAGCTTGGATAATACCACACCCATTGTAGAAGTCTGCATTAGGCTTGGTGTGCATTTATTTATATAAGCCCGTTGGTGGGAATTGCTTTTGTGTTAAAGAGCTTTCTCTTGTGTATGTGGAAATTTGTTATGTGTACATTTTTCGCACCGGTTATATATATATACTTGTATTTTGTGGTGACCCTTTCTTTCATTTGCGGGCTCATCCCACCCAGATGATGGGTTAGGTCGTGGTGACGACGGTGGCTGTTCCAGGCCCCAGTGAGCGGTTGGAGCTGTAGCCTAGGATAGTTAGACTATGCGCCGGTGTGTTTTGTGCACCGTGCTTTTTGGTTAGCATAGGATTTCTAACTTGTTTTGAATACTTAGACTTGGATTGTAATTATTCAGGAAATACACTTTGCTTGTCGAAGCACCTTTTGGTAATGAGTCTTTTGTATATTTGAATGCCGGTTCATTTAAAACTATTATGCGCACTTTGAGTGTTAGTTGAAAAAGAAAAAAAAAATAATGCCCTTTTTGGCTTATGAAAAACGGGGTGTTACATGTAGCTAGTCTCCCAAAATCATGATTTGTTGCATGTTAACATAGGATTAGGAATAAATGTTGTGTGAGGAGAATTAAATCCCAAATTCACCTCCATTCTGTTTTATATTATGTAATTTATTGTTGCTGCACTGGCTTAAATGAGAATTGTAGGTGTTCTTTGAAAATTATGATTTCTGACAAAACAGGGTAATTTCTGCATGAACTCGCCGTAGCGAGTAGTCAGCGAGTATTCATGGCGAGCTGGGTTCTGGGCTGATGATACTCGCCGTAGCGAGCTTCTGCTCGCCATAGCGAGTTGATTTAGGTCAGGACCTATAATCTCGCCGTGGCGAGCTGGTGAACCGCCACAGCGAGCTTATACAGAACTTGTCTACATTTTCTACTTTTCTGACGAACTTCACACACTCGTTTTATATACTCATTAAAGCCAGATAGTTTGCAGTAATATAATTTTCATAATGTCGAACAGAGTGTTAATCACAGAAAATTGTTAGGGCATAACTTATAATATTATTAGGATTGTATGCTCCCCGGGTCTTGGGAAATTATGGTAGTAATAACTAAACTAGTGTCAGTCAGTTAGGTGCGATTTTTGATGTCGCTTTATGGACTCCCAATGGGATAATCCATTAGGATATGTTATTGTGAGCTGCATGCCGTGACCGAATCGGTTGACGGATATGGCAGGCCTCTGAGACCTGCTCACCTCAGAGTGACCTCGTGTTTAAAATGAATAAGAGTTTATTAATCTGTGATACACCTTTATATTATGCTATTATGTTATGTTAGTTAAGTTAGTATGTTACGACTGATTTTAGGATTCCCCAGGTGTAGTCACCTCTAGGAGGGTAGTAGGACTCACTGAGGCTTAGTAGTCTCACCCCACTCCAAATCAATTTTTTTTTAGGTAGACAGGTTAACTGGAGCAAGGACCAGGATGGAGCTGATGATTTGGAGCTGAGCTTGGATCATCATACTAGACGATTTAGTCTTCCTTTGTTTTAGTTTACCTGTATACTTGGAATTCTATTCTATTTCCGCTGTATTTTGGATGCTCATCAACTGTTGTAATGATTTAATTGTAATTCATCTGTTTTACCTCGTTAAATTTATTGTACTTAGATCCATTTATTTATGTCTTGACTAAATATTCTAGATATTTTAGTTGGGGCGTTATAGTTTCTGCATTGTCCCATCTTTGGAGCGGTTTGGAGTGGCATCATTTCCTGGTTGGGGATCACGTGGGTTTGTCATGATAGTGCAGTTACGGTGGCATCTCAATTTTGTGGGGCTCACGGCTTTTGCAAAAAAATTAGGACCAGTTTACAAGTAATTTGGTTAGCCTCAATTTGGTATATTTGGAAAGCTAGAAATGATAGAGTTTTTAATGGCACGTCAATCACTATTGACAAGTTAATCTTTACCATCAAAGTTCATGCCTGGTGGTGGTTTAAGGCAAGGTAAAAAGGTTTTTGTTTCGATCGAGATCATTGTAAGTTTAACTTAGTTGATAGAAACTTTACGTTTTATATATAGGGGTCGGAGTTCGAACTCTGGACACTCCATTTATTCATCTTAAAGGTAAAATTTCAATCCATCAGGATGCTTGATAGTTATTGGTGATGAAATTTTTTAATTAACTATTGTACACGATGACTGGATTATTGCTGATGATAAATTAAAATTAATTATTATACACAAGAAATAAGTTGTTGCTAATGAAAAATTTATTTTAATTACTATAAGCGGGGAACAATTTTCGCCGATGAAAATTTCAAATAACTATTGTACATAGGGAATGTGTTATTAACTATTATATACTAAGAATAAAAAATTTGCTATCGAAAAACTTAAATAACTACTGCACACGGGAAATAAGGTTTTGCTAATGAAAAATTAAAATAACCAATATAGCAATATTTAAATATAAATGGACAAAAATATTTTTAATCAAATATTTCAACTTTATTCGCATGTGACTAATTTAAATAACCAATATATTAATATTTGTAACAAGACTAATTTTGCACTATATAAAATTCGCCCCACACAAAAAAAAATCATGGCAACGTCGCGACCCGTGCACTCGCGTGTGCATGCATGCGTGTCTCTGTGTGTATTAAAATAAATAAATTAAATAATTATTATAACTAAATTTTAAATAATGAAATCTATTTGAAGAATGGAAAATTATCAGAGAGATTCTGACAATTGAAAGTATATGATTTATAAAAAAAATGAGACACCAAAATTATAATTTGCACATGGTATTCAAAATCTTAGGGACGGCCTTGTCTAGCATATCCAAGAAATATCAATATGTAATAGCTTCAGCTATTGCTGCCAAAAGACTATCTCTTCCAGCCTCAACTCCATGCACAACATATATAACTAGAATTAACAACGAATATTAAGTTATTCATCCCATTCTCACATATGTTAGAATTCAATTTAGAAATAAATGTTACAATCTAATTCCCTGACATAAGTCCGATGTTCAATCACCACCACTCCAAAACTGAATTCATCACTTTTGTGAATAAGCTCGAATTGCTTGCGGTACTCAGGATTGACATAGCCTAAAGTCCCTTGTGGACCTGTTTCAACACGTCTTTGATCCTTTGGAAAAGGGCTCGCGAGTCCAAAATCTCCTAATTTGACATGCAAATCGGCACTAAGAAGAATATTGTTGGGTTTGATGTTTCTGTGGACGATGTTAGAAGCATGAATATACTTCAATGCACTTGTTGTCTCCACAACAATATGCATCCTATTACCCCCAAGTGAGCCTGACATATTTTGCTTCATTACAATGAAGATCATACACAATTCCATTTCCAACATACTGATAGACAAGCATAAGTTTTCTGATATGGAGTGAAGTGCAACCGTATATCACCACAAGATTTGGATGGGAAAGTTTAACCAGATTCTGAACTTCAATCATAAACAATGCATCTCTATTGTGAGTGTACTCATCAAGCACCTTCCCTGCAACACGACACCCATCTTGCAGCATGCCTAGAAAAAATATCATATGATAGAAAATATTTTTTAAGACTATTGATAAATAAACAAATTATATTGATAGAAAATATTTGTTAAGACTATTGATAAGTAAACAAACTTTGATTCTCAATATCCAAAGAGTTCCTAAATTTTTGCGTGAAGAAGAAAAAAAAGATTGAAGATGATATTGAAGAATTGAAGAATATGTTCACTGAGGATGCAATTGAAGGCTATACTGATAACGATCTCGCTTGGATATTATTTGTGGATGGATGTTCTTTGCTACATTTTATGAAATGTATTGATGACCAATATGTGCATGTAGCGCACACGTACGTGAGCATGCGTGCATGCGCGTGTGCGTGTGTGTATTAATAATGATAATAAATTAACATTTAAATTTATATCTATATATATTATTTGGGACCTATTTTTCAAAGTCTCATGTACACATGGTATTATCAAACTCTTCCTCTTCTCGTATGATTTTAGCAATTAATTCATATAAGTTTAATTCACAAAAGTTGTACAATTAATACATTTGTTTTAGGTCAAAGTTGTATAAATGGTAATGAATTATGCAATTAAGGAATGACATAACAAAAAAAGTTGTATCATTCATTAAAAAAAAAAGGGAAAAGCTAACATGTGTTATTAGGACACATGATAATGATTCAAAAAAGGAAATATTTTATCATAATATGTATGTAATTCACTTTTTCAACTTGATCACAAATTAATTGCACAAAATTTAAGATAATGTTTCTACTTATGTATTCTTAACATGTACCCTTAAGAATGAGAAATATATGCAATTAAGGAAGTAGGAATAAGGAATTAATGAATAATGAATAACATAACCGATAAAATAAAATTATTTTTATTTAAACAATTAAAAATAAGAATTTTCTTTTTTGAACAAACAAATAAGAATTATATATATTAGGAAAATGTTAACTAGTGTCCCTGGGGTACTGGTTAAGGAACTAAATATGGTAAAGTTTTTTTAGAAATTGTGTAATCAATTTCTAGAAAGTGTAAAAATTAAAAAGTGCAATTTTTTATATTAATTTTTTTTAGTTTCTTTAACCAGTGCTCCGGGGACATCAGTTAGCATGACCCTTATTATTATTATTATTATTTAATTATTAGTGTTTAATATAAAACATTACAATTGTACTTGGATAAAAAAAAGTAATTAAGAATAATCCCATAGTACATATTTTTTGTTAGCATTAATGTACACTTCTAATTTTTGAATATTTCATCATAAATCAGGGGAAATAATTAATGTGATTATTTGATATCTTTGCCTATAAATAAGTTTTATAGACTTAAATTTTTTACACAATTTTTGAAATCCTTCTCTAGCCTCTATTTTCTTTGTTCTTTATTATATTGTTCTTTGTGTTCTTATTTTTTATTCTCATATATTATTTTTCTTTCCAATATATATTTTAAAATTATGCCTATATATTCTTAGGTGAATATATGACGTATATTTTTTATTAGTAATTACTCCCAAATTTAGTCATTTTTATCATGATTTGGTTAATATGTTTTGAATTGAATTTAATCATTTATCTATATATATATTATTTGGGAGCCTTTCCTCAAAGCCTATTGTACACGTGGCAATCCCACAATGATTCTTCTTCCATATTGTTTTGGCAATTAATGAATTAAATGATTTAATTTAAAAAAAAGGATCAAAGTACAAGCATTCTATATATATATTATTTGGGAGCCTTTCCTCAAAGCCTATTGTACACGTGGCAATCCCACAATGATTCTTCTTCCATATTGTTTTGGCAATTAATGAATTAAATGATTTAATTTAAAAAAAAGGATCAAAGTACAAGCATAATAAAAACGTGGTGCTCAAATTATGCAATTAATTCTCTATTCTCCTTCATTTGACAATTAATGTAATAATGATTTTTACAAAATGGAAATAATTATGATTTCCCCTATTTCAGTCAAAGAATATAAAAATTTCTCATTAACATTTATATTTTTGGTAATACAATTAAATCGATATGATTTTCAATTATTATTTATATTTGTAGAAACAAATTCAAATCATAATATTTACTATATAAACCCATATACCATTTCATTTTACCATTGCTTTTGTTAGTTTCTTTCCGACCTATTCATCTTTAGACGAAAGTTTAAAGCTTCTCATATTTTGAAACATATCAAATTCGTTGCTGCAATGGTTTATCTTCATCTATTGGGATCACTTTTGTTATTAGCATTTGATATTGTTAATATCTTTTATGCATTTGTTATTATTTTTTGCTTATAATATATTAATTGTGATTATTTTTTGCTTATGACTATACTAATTGTCACATTGAAGTCTTTGTTGTGAGTACACTTATACTTAATATGAGTGTCTATTATTTTGTAATAGGTCAAAAATAAAGGAAATGTACAGCTTAAGAGATCGAGAAGCATCCATTTTGAGCAGAATTACACCATCTCGCAAAGATCAACCCTTGAGACGATGAAATATTATATTTATCTAATATGCTCAACTGGACCTTTATGTTGTTGTAAAATAAAAATTAGAACTCTACTTTTTATTGTTTTTATATGTATTTTTTCATCTCTCATTCTCTATTTGTTTGGTTTCATCTATATATATAATCATACATTAATTACATGACAATTAGAAATTATCATTCTCTTATTAAACCTAAAGTAAAAAAAATTGAAACTTTAAGTAATTTTTAATTCTTTATAAGCTGTAAAAAAAATCTCTATAAGGAAAAAAAAACATATATGAACCGATTTCATTTTCTCTCTCTTATAATATGGTCTGTTTACTAGAACCAAAACTTCTCCTTAATTTTGCCTTCAATATTGAAATAATTAGATAGCAACAAACTATGAATCCAAGCAAATCTCAACCTTTAATTTCCGCCACAAGAAAAAACGGAATAAAAAATTCAATTTTTAAATGCTGATTTTCAAATTTGTAAACATTGATATAAGAATAATATTAGGGTCACACCCTTTAACACATTCTTTTAACATACTCCAATTATATTTAGCCACATCATCCCATTTATTTTCTTATGTAACCTTTATTTTATATTTTATTATTATTGTTTAGATGATTTTAACTTTGTATTCATTCTTTAAAAAAAAAACTTCATCTTCATCCTTACTTTAGTACTCAACTCTCATCCCTATCTTCAATCATATTAATGCATACTAAGAATTGTATCATATATAGGAAATTAATCATATTAATGCAGTTTTTTTTACTAAATTAATGCAGATTCTTAATAAAACTATATTTATGCGTAATTAATGATTTTTTTTAGTATTGCACACATACATCAATTAAGCGACCTTTAGTATTGCACACGTACATCAATTAAGTGACCTATTCTTATAAAATGAAGGTGTATATTAATATGAAGGTCTATTTTTTATTTTATTTTTAAATTTTTACGATATTTATATTTCTACTCATACATTAATATATTGACCTTTTTTTTTTTAAAACATGAAAATATATATTTCATTAAAGGAAACCAGGCACAAGGAATATTAATATATTGACCTTTTCTTTTTTTAATACATCTATTTTCACTCATATATTAATACCTTTTTTTATATATATAATTTTTATGTGAACTTATATTTCTACTCATATATTAGTAGGAGACCTATTTTTTGTAATTTTCACGAAATCAATATTTCTACTCTATATTAATATGTGAACTGTTTTTTTAATTACAACGGGATATTGATACAAAGACCTTTTTTTTTTCTTATAATTTCTATAAGAATGCCTTTTTTTTGCAGTTTTAATTTTAATTTACATTTGTAGGAAGCCCTATGTTTTATGTTTAGGTGACTTATATTTGTGTTTATATATTAATACAGATGCCTATTTTTTATTGCAATTTTCGTGGAAATGTATTTTATACTCATATTAATAGGGAGGCTATCTTCTTTTTGTTTTTTTGTAGTTTTTACAGAATCTATGTTACTCATACGATGATTATTTTTTATTTAAATGAGACCTATATTTATATTCATAAATTAATATGTGATCTATTTTATTTTTGTAATTTATATTGTAGTTTATATTTTTTACTCATGTTAATACGAAGACCTATTTTTTTTCTACAAGATCTATATTTCTACTCATAATCAATACGAATTCCTATTTTTTATTAAAAATGTCTATGGGTACAGATATTTCTACTCACATATTAATACGAAGGACTTTTTTTTGTAATTTCTACGAGAACTTATATTTTATTAATATATATTAGTATGAAGACCCATCTCTTTTTTTTCTTTTAAATTTTTTACGAAATCTATATCTTTACTCATATTAATGCGAGGACTATTTTTTTTAATTACTACATAAACTTATATTTTTTTTAATATATTAATACGGGGTCTATTTTATTTTTCCACTCATATATTCATCCAAAAGCCTTTTTTTATTCCTTTTCCATGTGACCTATATTTCAACTCATACATCAATACGGGAGCCTATTTTTTATTGTAATTTCTACGGGAACATATATTTATACGTTTTTTTTTTAATAATTTCTATGCTTAGATCTATAGTTTTACTCATATATATAAATACGAAGAACTATTTATTTTATAATTTTTACAAAATGGACGTCACAACATGCGATCGGATGGGAGGTATCACTACTAGAAAAATCTTAAATACCGACGGGCAAAATCTGTCTCTAAAATGCAAATATTCCGTCACTAAGCACGTTAGAGACGGATTTGATCCCGTCGGTAATTTTCTCGTCTCTAAACTATTAGAGACGGACAAAATCTATCTCTAAAATGAAAATTTCTGTCTCTAAAATAAAAATATTTGTCTCTAATTGCTTTTTCCGTCTCTAATTCCATCTCTAGTAGAGACAAAATATATTTTGTCTCTAAATTCCGTCGATATTTCAACTTTTTCTAGTAGTGTATTGAGGGACCTCCTTCACTGCGAAGGCTGACAATGCATTGTATCAAACCACACTGTGGCAAATCGATACAGGCCGATTGCTATATTTTTGTTATTTATATTGTAGTCTATATTTCTACTCATATATTGATACACCGACAATATTTTTTGTAATCCATATCCACCTCAAAGCCATTTTACGAAACCTCAAAGTCTCTTCCATATACCCCATAGAAAAGTTATTTTCCATCAACTTTATAATTATTTTTGTGGAGAATAATAGAAAAAATAACTATGATACATTTTTAATTTGATAAAAAAAATATGAACTATATATAGGAATCTTTCCTAAGAAAATTTATGACTATACATAAATATTACAGTTAGTTTTTATCAACAGACTATTATTTTAATTATTAAATTATATAAGTTTGTAAATATTTATGTAGTTGTTATTAATTATCTTCCATTAGAAATTAAAATTTTCAATTTAAAGTAAAATTTATTAAAATATTTTTTTTACATATTTAAAATATACAATATTATTTATAAATCAATAAATCTAAAAACGTATTTCTACCCGTGCTTGGCACGAGCACGGGTCTGGATACTAGTTTAATATAAAACATTGCAATTGTAGTAGGATCAAAAAAAGAATAATAATTAATATATTAATGTATACAAAGAAAATTCTTATTGTACAAATTTTTTTGTTAGCATTAATGTACAATTTTCATTTTTGGATATTTCATCCATAAATCAGGGGAAGTAATTAATGTGAATATTTGATATGTTTGCCTATAAATAACGCTTTTTATACTTACATTTTTCACACCATTTTTGAAATTCTTCTCTAAACTTCTATTTTCTTTGTTCTTTATATTGTTCTTCTTTTTTTGTATGGCTTTATATTGTTCTTTGTGTTCTTATTTTTTATTCTCATACATTATTTTTCTTTCCAATATATATTATCAAATCATGCCTATATATTCTTAGGTGAATACATGATGTATATTTTTTATCAGCAATTACTCCCTATTTTGTCATTTTTATTATGATTTTGTCAATATGATGTTTTGTATTGGATTTAATCATATATTATATTTCATTTGCAGATGTATAGAAAAATTATGAATAACCGAATTAAAACCAAGATGGTTGCAATTGAACTTGAGGGATTAATGATATTCTCTTCTTATAGTGGGCAAAATTGATTTTATTTGATTAGATTAAAATTTTTTTCACTATTCATGAAATAGTGCAAATTTGCTATTCTTTTTATTATCTCTTACAAGAAAATAATAGATGGTTACCAAATATAGAGAAGCAAAAATAAAAATTAACTATTACTTACTATAATTTCAAATGAAGACTTAATTACTATCTATATATATTATTTGAGACATTTTTATCAAGGTTTAATGTACACGTGACACTTCCAAATGAATCTCTTCTAATATTGTTTTGATATTAAATTCTCATATTCAAATTCATTAGTTACTTATGCAATTAAGAGATAACATAACCTTACCAAGCTGTACATGTACGTGTATATAATGAAATCAACATGTTACTCAATTCATAATTAAAGGAATTTTTTATTTACAAAATAAAATAAAATTAGATTAATATATATAAAGGAAATTATCATTTTAATAATAACTAATAAGGCATGGTTGATTATTGTGGAGACACAAAAATGGCATGGTCATATTGACATGATACCGTTTTTACACTGAATTAATGTCAATAATAATACATAATATTATTTTTTTGACGGCAACAATCATAAAAATTATATAGAGCAACAATCATAAGAGATGATAATTGTATTGTATCAAACATATTACTTTAGCCAGGGGCGGAGCTATGTGTGGGCCGAGGAGGGCCGTGGCCCGCCCCAAGATTTTCGTTTTTAATTGGTATATATTATATATAAATAGTTTTATTAAATATTTTCGTGTATATATATATATATTAGCGTGCATTTTAATCAAAAGATTGCCTGCAGCCGAGTTGGTAAGTGAACTCTTTTGTGACATAAATGTCATGGGTTCAAATCCTATTGGCTGCTTTTTTTGTGGTTTTTTTTTTTGATTACACGTGGTTTTTTGAAATGCAATGATGCAAGTTTGCCTATAGTCATTAGTTTACCACAATAAATTATGAAATAATTACCACAATAAATTATTAAATATTAGTTTATATTTTTTTTGATTGAATTTACTTTTTTTAATAAAAAAGAATTCTCCAAATCAATGTTTTGGTAACTACGTGTCTAAGTTTAACTAAGTAAAAATAATCTTATGTTTATAATTTTTTGAGTTTCTCTTGATTTTGAATAAATGTGTGAACTTTAATTGTTATCTTGCTTTAGTTTTTCTTTCATTTGATATGTTATTAAAATACAGAAAAATTAACTATTTATGTATCTTTAGCACCCCATAGAAACAAAATTCAAACTCCATTGCGACCCCCCCCCCCCCCCCCCCCCCCCCCCAACATTGGAGCCTAGCTCCGCCACTGACTTTAGCCAACCCTTTTTTCAAAGTCTCATGTACACATGACACTCCCAAATGAATCCTCCTCTCATATGATTTTAGCAATTAATTCACATCAAATTCTATTCATAAAAGATGTATAATTAATATTTTTGTTTTTGGTCAAAGTTGTATAAATGGTAATGAATTATGCATGAATCACAAATTTTTAAAATTACTTGCATTTGTTTCTCAACTTTCTTTTTAAAGAAGATTAGAAAAACAAGTTTTTAATTTTTATTGTTTAACTTTTTTAACTTCACAAATATTATTTTTCTATTTTATTTTCGAAAAAAATATACATCTCATATTTATGCACATTTACTTAAAAAAAATGAGTGTACACATGATACGAAATGGGAAGCTTTATTTAATACGAGTTTTATTTAATACGATTTTGCAATTTTACGAAATCTATATTCTTACTTATATTAATACAAGTACAATTTTTTTTAATTACTACATAAACTTATATTTCGTTTCATATATTAATACAAGATCTATTTTATTTTTGTAATTTATATTATTACTCATATATTAATCTGAAAGCCAACTTTTTAAAAAAATTTATGTGGCCTATATTTCAACTCATATATCAACTCGGGTCCCTGTTTTTTATTGTAATTTCTACGGGAAGATATACTTCTACTTATGCATTAATACATATGACTTTTTTTCTTATATTTTCTATTTATATCTATATTTTTACTCATATATTAATGCGAAGATCTATTATTTTATAACTTTTATGAAATCTATATTATTAGTAATATATTAATAGGGAGACTGTTTTTTTTATAATTTCAACATGAACATGTATTTATGTTTAAATATTAATACGATAATATATTTTTTTATCTATATTGTAGCCTACATTTCTACTCATCTATCCACCTCAAAGCCTTTTAACGAAACCCCAAAGTCTCTTTGATATATCTCATAGAGAAATTATTTTCCATAAATTTTATAATTCTTTTAGTGGAGAATAATAGAAACAACAACTATGATACATTTTTAATTTGATAAAACAGTGCATAAACTTATATTTCTTTTCATATATTAATACGGATCTATTTTATTTTTGTATTTGGTACTGTAGTTTATATTTCTACTCATATTTTAATAAGAAAGTCTATTTTTTAAAGTTTTTTATTTTATTTCAAGTCATACATAATACGGGCCCATTTTTTATTGTAATTTCTACGGGAACATATATTTCTACTTATGCATTAATACAGATGACCTTTTTTTTATAATTTCTACTTAGATCTATATTTTTACTCATATATTAATACGAAGATCTATTATTTTATAATTTTAATGAAATATATATTTATAGTCATATATTAATAGGGATACTATTTTTTTTAATTTCAACAATAACATGTATTTCTGCTTAAATATTAATACGGGAATATTATTTTTTGTTATTTATGTTGTAGCCTAAATTTCTACTCATATATCCACCTCAAAGCCTTTTTATGAAACCTCAAATTCTCTTCGATATATCTCACAGAGATATTATTTTCCATAAACTTTATAATTTTGTTAGTAGAGAGTAATAGAAACAACAACTATGACACATTTTTAATTTGATAAAACAGTGCATAAACTTATATTTCTTCTCATGTATTAATATGTGGTCAATTTTATTTTTGTAATTTATACAATAGTTTATATTTCTACTCACATATTAATATAAACGTCTATTTTTTAAAGTTTTTTACGTTGCCTATATTTCAACTCATATATACATCAATACAAGGGCCTACTTTTTATTGTAATTTCTACATGAACATATATTTCTACTTATGCATTAATATAAATGACATTTTTTTTAATAATTTATATTTAAAACTAAATTTTTACTCATATATTAATACGAAGACCTATTCATTTTATAATTTTTATGGAATCTATATTTTCAATCATATATTAATAGGGAATTTTTTTAAAATTTCATCATGAACCTGTATTTCTTCTTAAATATTAATATAGGGAATCAATTTTTTTTTGTTATTTATATTGTAGCCTATATTTCTACTAATATATTGATACACAAACATTTTTTTTGTAATTCATATCCACCTAAAAGTCTTTTTACGCCACCTCAAAGTCTTTTCCATATGTCTTATATAGAGAAATTATTTTTCATCAATTTTATAATTCTTTTAATGGATAATAATAGAAACAACAATAGGATACAAACTATAAGAATCTTCCCTAAGAAAATTCATGACATTATACATAAATTTTACAGCTAATTTTTACCTCAGTGTTATTTTATATTATTAAATTATAGAAGATTGTAAATATTGATGTAGTTCTCATTAATTGTCTTCCATTAGCAATTAGAATTTTAAGCTTATAGTTTAAAGTAAAATATACAAATGCATTTATAAGTCAATAAATCTATAAATGCATTTTTACCCGTGCTTGGCACGGGTCTGGATACTAGTTATATTTTATTTGCAGATGTGTAGAAGATTAAGATGCTTGTAATTAAGTCACACCTATTCATAATATCTCATTCATTCCTTCAAAAACCTTCACCAATCAATTTGGCCCAACCATTTAGCAACCCACGCGCACAACAATCAATTCCGTAGACATTCAATCGCACGTCAGCTCATACCCAATCATTAAAGTAGCCGACACAATCATTAAGCCATTAAATGCTCTTTATTCCCCATCAATCAGTACCAGTAACCTACCTTTAATCACCTAGCCAACAAAATCTGACACCATTAATAACCAATTATTGCCTAATCAAGCCTTGGTCTTCAGTAGCCAACCGTCCACACAGACCCCACCTAAACATTTACCAACCAACCACAAAAAATACGTGTGGATCTCACAGAATGAATTTGCCTACCCGTAACAAGAATTTGACCCAACCCAACCTGAATGTTGACCAACCAAGACCCGACAAAAAAACCAAAGTCTCTATTACAATAATTAACCCGACCCACAACCCGTTACCCAACAAACAGGTCGATCAAAACATGGAGAATTCGGGAGAAAAAAAGGGAGAATGGAGGAAGGGAATTCAACAAACAAAGACACCATTGAAGCTTCTGAGCATTTTTTAACGGCATGCCCTGGCAGCCAGGACTGCCGGGACCAATGAAAATCTTAAGTTGGAATTGCCGAGGATTGAGCACTCCGAGTGCAATTCCTAACCTTCGTAACATTGCTCAAGGTAATAAGTCGTATATTCTTTTCTTGTTAGAAACTCTTTCAAAAGCCCAAACTATGGAACGAATTCGTGTTAATTTAAAGTTTAATTCTTGTCTGTCTGTGGATATGGAAGGGAGAAGTGGAGGTTTGTCAGTGATGTGGAGGGACACCATAAAATGTAGGGTCTTGAATTATTCTAGAAACTTTATCAATTTGGTGGTGGAGGATAAGGAGGAAGAATGGAGATTAACTTGTTATTATGGGTACCCGGAGAGGGGAAGAAGGAGGCAAGCCTGGGATTTGTTGAGATAATTACGGGACATGTCAGACCTTCGGTGATTCATTATTGGCGATTTCAATGATCTCTTATCACAAGATGACAAGAAGGGGATGCACTCCCATCCTAATTGGTTATGTGATGGTTTCCGAACTGTCGTTAGTGACTGTGACTTGACTGATATTCATTTGGATGGTTATCCTTACACGTGGATAAAGAGCTGAGGAGCAACAAATGTCATTGAGGAGAGACTCGACCGTGCCATGGCCAATTCCACATGCTCATGCTGTTTCCATAAGTTAAGTTGTGTAATCTTCTTGCATCGCATTCAGATCATAGCCCTTAATTACTCCAAAGTTCACCGGTGGTAAAAAATGGGGCAAACTATATGTTTCGTTTTGAAAACATGTGGTTCAAGGAAGAGGATGTGGAAGAAGTAGTGGAGGACGGGTGGGGAAGAAAGAGAGATGTGGAGATAACTGATAGAACAACTAAATGTGCAGATAAGATGAAGCGGTGGGGAAGATGGAAGCGAATGAAGTTCAAGCAGGAAGTGGAAAAGTGTAGAGAAGAAATGGAGCATCTACGTGGTAGGCATGACTTGCAAAATTCCGAGCGGTATAGGGTGGTTCATGACAGTCATGCCAAACTGCTAATCCAGGAAGAAACATATTGGAGGCAACGGGCCAAAATGCATTGGCTTAAGGAGGGTGATCTCAATACAAATTTTTTCCATATGTCAGCTTCAGCGAGGCAAAGAAAGAAAAAGATTGAAAAACTTGTAAATGAGGCAAATATTGAAGTCAAGAGTCAACCAAAGATTTGTGAGGAGGCAAGAAACTACTTGGATGCTCTCTTCAAGGCAAATACTACAACTGATGATCCGATTTTATCCATCGTTTCTCCTAAAATTACTCAAGAGGACAATGACCGGTTGGAAGCACCTATTACTAACGAAGAACTTAAAGAAGCTCTTTTTCAAATGCATCCGGACAAGGCTCCTGGGCCGGATGGTTTCAACCCTGCATTTTATCAACATTTTTGGGATTTGTGTGGTAGTGATATTTTTGAGGCGGCAAAGGAGTGGTTAGACAGGGGATATTTTTCTTCTTCATTGAATGAAACAAACATTTGCCTTATCCCGAAGTGTGATAATCCTCATTCTATGAAGGATTTAAGGCCAATTTCACTTTGCAATGTACTTTATAAGATGGTTTCAAAATTGTTGGCGAATAGATTGAAGGAGTGTCTAGAGAAGTGTGTCTCCGAAGAACAATCGGCTTTTATTGAGGGTCGGTCCATCTTGGATAATGCTCTTATTGCCATTGAATTTATTCATGCTCTCAAAAGAAATACAAGGGGTAGGAGAGGTGAAATGGCACTTAAGATCAATATTAGTAAAGCCTATGATAAGCTTATGCGTTAGTTCTGTCAATTATTCGGTGTTGGTAAATTTTGAACGAGTTGGACCTATCTTTCCAGGGCAGGGATTAAGGAAGGGAGATCCTCTCTCTCTTTATTCTTGTAACTAAAGGTTTAACTGCCTTAATAAAAAAATCGGTGGCAAGCAGACACTTACATGGAGCAAAGATTTGTAGAGGGGCACCTACGGTGTCTCACCTACTTTTTGCTGACGATTGCTTCTTGTTTTGCAGGTCTAATCTAGAAGAAACTAACCACTTAATGCAGATTCTTAAGACTTATGAGGTAGCTTCTGTTGGAACAAAAGAGGTTCTGACATGACTCAATTAAGTTTTGATGATAACAAAGGTATTAATATACAATAGGGTATACTAATTATCTACTCTAGTGTGCAGATATATAAGCTAAAATTTTATATTTTCTATAAGTACACTGGAGGCTCTGAAATGGGAAGCAAATTCTGACCAGAACATGCTCATCAGAAGATACTATATCAAGTTTCGTCAGAAGCTACATATCAGAGGCTACGTCATCAGAAGCTGTGTTTAATTACATCAGGTTCTGATACTTGCAGTGAAGGCCGTTTTGTCAGAAGAACATTCTCTGCTTCAATGATTAATTCTTCGTCATTCTCTGACAACTCAAAAGCTGGAGAATCAACCTTATCCACAGAATAGTAACGTTAGTACTATTGTATGAACTTATTACCAGATTTGGGCAAATCTTCATTCTCAAGTTTGTTCGTACACAAAGGTTACCAGATATGGTTCAAGAGCGTACTATTACCAGCTGGCACAATCTCCTGCAACGAATTCAAATTCAAGGCGCTCCACCCCTCACTATAAATAGAAGTGGTAGTGAAGTTTTGTGCACACAACAATTGAACAATTTGAAAGAGCTGTTACTCTGCAAAAATCATTCTGTGCACAAAACAACTTGAATACAACTTGAACTCATTTGAAAAATCCAAGACTCAAGCTTCAGCTTCTGATTCATACAGTTGTTGAACCTTAGATTTCTTTTATTAGGACTCTAAGATAAGTCTTGTAATTGAGTTGTATTTTACTTATTCTTTTGAACATTGATTTGTATATCAGTGTTCACAAACTCTGTTTTCTTGTAAAGTTGTTTGAAGTCTCTTGCTTTTGTGCTTGAGCAAAGGAAGTCTCTTATAAGTGTTACTTGAGCATTGAAAGTCTCTTGCCTGCGTGCTTGAGCAATTGTAATCTTGTTTGATTATAGTGAACTCCCTTGGAAGTGCAAGGGGACTGGACGTACTCTCGGTTTGTGAGAGGAACCACTATAAATCTCTGTCTCTATCTCTCTCCCTTTCTCTCATACTTTTTAAGTTGCTGTTTGATTGTGTTTTGTTTTCTAAACCGCTGCAAACTCTGATAAGTTTTTATAACTTAGAAGAATTTTTCAAACTACCCAAAAAACAATTCAACCCCCCCTTCTTGTATTTTTCACACCTTCAGCTTCCAGCCAAGAGGTCAATTTGACGAAGTCGGAGGTGTTCTTTAGTAGAAATTTGAGTGTGGCAGCACAAGAAGATTTGTCCAGAATTATGGGAGTTGAACATGTACTTGGCACAGGCAATTACCTTGGTCTTCCTTCAATGATAGGTCGGAAAAAGAAGGACATTTTTGCTTATATACGAGATATGGTATGGAAAAGAATAAACTCTTGGAGAGGTAGAGCATTATCAAAGGCCGGGAAGGAGGTTATGATAAAATTGGTGTTACAAGCTATTCCTTTTTATGTAATGAGTGTCTATCTTTTATCTGAGGCGATTATCAAAGAGATTGAGAGATTAATGAATTCCTTTTGGTGGGGAGGAGGCACGCACAATCAAGGTATAAGGTGGTTAGCTTGGGACCGTATGGCTTATCCGAAAGCTCTTGGGGGAATGAGATTTAAAGACTTGCACTCTTTCAATTTGGCAATGATAGCCAAGCAAGGGTGGAACATTATGACAAAGCCTCATTCTTTAGTTGCAAAGATTTACAAAGCACGGTATTTTCCTAACTCATCTTTTTTTGATTCTAAACTAGGCCATAACCCAAGTTATGCATGGCGGGGTATTTGGAAAGCTCGATATATTCTAATGAATGGTTGTAGGTGGACTATTGGTACCGGTTCATCAATAAGTGTCATTGAGTGACCCTTGGTTGAGATAGGGCAGTGGTGCTTGGGTTCACTCCCCACAAACTCAAGGTGTGCATAGTCTTAATGTTAATGATCTTATGTTGCCAAATGAGAAAAAATGGAATAAGGAAAAAATTGAGTCTTTGTTTTCCCCGGATGTTGCTAATAATATTCTTGATGTCCCTTTGTTTGATACGGATAAACTAGTTTGGAATGATAATATACATGGCCAATATAGTGTTAAAAGTGGATATAATATGTTGTTTGATGATATAGGGAGGGGCGTGAATCCAACAAGCCAAGTGCAATGGAACAACATTTGGAAAATTAAAGCTCCTCCGAAAGCAAAACACTTACTATGGAGGATATGTAGAGGGTGCATTCTTGTCATGACCCAAATCTCTGGTCATGACCGGCGCACAGACCATTATTATCTAACCCTATACTTAGTCTGGCAAGCCTAATACACTATAACAAATATAATTATTTAAAATATAGAATTACTGAAATTATAGCTCGACAAGGAGGATCCTTGGTCCTACGTATCCCTAATGATTAGGGAATCAGAGCCACGTAGTTCTCAATGTGTTGATTAACTATCAACAAGGTATATAAAACTATCTCTTACTTACAAAAATATTTACAACCTCGCAAGTAAGACTTTTCTATAAAATTCCTAGCATGAATATGTAGTTCTATTTCCAACCTAGAATTGAAAGTAACAACAAGCTCATCCCACCATGTACTCATAAACCACATTATCTCTTCGCTGTGGCAAACATATACCACATTTTCTCTTCGTTGTGGTGAACGGACATACCACATTATCTCTTCGTTGTGGCGAACGGATACCACATTATCTCTACGTTGTGGCGAACGGATACCACATTATCTCTACGTTGTGGTGAACGGATATACCACATTATCTCTTCGTTGTGGCGAACGGATACCACATTATCTCTTCGTTGTGGTGAACGGATATACCACATTATCTCTTCGTTGTGGCGAACGGATACCACATTATCTCTTCGTTGTGGTGAACGGATATACCACATTATCTCTTCGTTGTGGCGAACGGATACCACATTATCTCTTCGTTGTGGCGAATGGATACCACATTATCTCTTCGTTGTGGTGAACGGATATACCACATTATCTCTTCGTTGTGGCGAACGGATACCACATTATCTCTTCGTTGTGGTGAACGGATATACCACATTATCTCTTCGTTGTGGCGAACGGATACCACATTATCTCTACGTTGTGGTGAACGGATAACTTTATTTCATTATTTCTTTTCTATTAGTACTAAAGTCTTGAACTAACAATATCTTGTTAAGCTTCTAATGTGTTAAATGGAAAAAAAAAATGTCTACAAGCATTATTCTAGTTGCTATCTAATTACTCTTTAGCTATGAATCCATGGTGATTAATATTTTAATCACTTTCCTATAGTTCTATAATTATGAAAACTAATCCTAGAAACTTATTTTACTACTCTATGGTGTCTCTACTAACATTACAACCCTCAAAATTACACAAAATAGTATAACAAAGGGACTGAAAATTGTTGCCTTGCCAGAACAACGAACTTGGACCATATTATAAATTCTAGTAATATTCAATCTTTCATTTCTATCAAATAAAATTCTACTTGAAAATGGGTATCCTAATACTAATTGTGACAATTCCTTTCAACCTCCAACAAATAATTTAAATATTAAAAATTCACAAGAACTCACCTCTTTGGAATTTGGTGGAATGATAACTTGCACTTATCATTTTCTTGAATCAAATTTTCTCTTTTTCCAACTTAATTCCATCTTCCATCCCCATTTTGGTTTAAAAATTAAGACTCCTAATTTAATCTTTATCCCACAACTTCTTCTTCTATCTTTTCCATTGAGTCTTCTAATTACCCATTGAAACTCAAACTACCACTTGATTTTGCATTCAAGGCTCTTACGATTGGAATGGAGAAGAAAATGCATTTGAGATGAAGGAGAGAGTATGGGTCTGTCGGTGAGAAATAGGAAAAACCCCCAAAATAAAAATGAATTTCTTTTCTTTTGATACCTTCCCAAAAGTCTCACATGGATGGTTCTAGAGAAAGCATTAGTCTTTTATTTAATTACTATTATATTATTATTATTTTACATGATACAATAGAATTATAATTTAAATTAAACCCCCACACATATATAGACTTAGAATTACCTTTATCACTTTAATAATTGATTAATAAAATAGAAAATAAAATTGGAGGTTATTACAATTCTGACTCGTACTCGCCTTCAAACTAGGTGTGTTCCTTGCCCTTTAATCTGCCCGATTTGTGAACATAGTGATGAGGATGATTGGCATGCATTTTTTAACTGTCATGATAGTATCCATGCTAAACAATCAGCTGGCCTTGGTTTCAAAGTTGTACACGCGTGGAATGAATGGATCTCAGTGCAACAACATCATTCATTCTCTGCCCAGCAGCAGCAACACGTAACAAATTGGCAAAAACCACCCATGAATTGGTATAAATGCAATGTCGATGCCGGTTTTTACAAAGCTTCAAGAAGGACTACGGTGGGCTGGTGTGTAAGGGACCATTTGGGAGGTTTTGTCAAGGCTAGAACTTTATGGAAGGAAGGACAATTCTCAATTGTTGAAGGGGAATCTTATGCTCTTTTAGAACCCATGAAAGCTATGGAACAACAAGGTATTACTAAGGTTATTTTTGAAACATGTTGAGTCTTTGGTTGGCTGCATTTTTGGTAAAATAAACCTTGAAGCAGGATGTGCGGTGTGATGCCTCAAACATCGTATCAAACATCGTGTCATGTACTGGAAGTGTTACTTGCGCGCCAAGCATGCGCGTTTCTTATTTATACGCGTTTCTCTCTCATGAATCATATCTTGTGCCTTAAGAAGGGTTTTATTTTCTAGACATATCTTTTGTTTAAAGCTTGCTTTAGAAATTATTGTGAAGATTTATTTTCAAAACATATCTAATCTTTTAAGATATGATTTATTTTTACTTTGTGAGTTGGATGTTCTCTTGGATCAGATCTTCTGAAGCCCATGTTACCAGCTATATAAGGAATGAGCTAAACCTAATTCAATCAAGTGTTGTTCACAGCGTTTTGTGATTAAGTCTAAGAACTTAGGTTTTGCGTGTGTGTTTATTTGTGAGCCTTTCTTGTGTCACCTTGATGCAAGCTTAGGACTGTGTGTTATTGAGTTGTATTTTCTGTGATCCTCTCCTAAGCTTTAAAGCACGGAGTTAGGACTTTTGGTGGTTGTAACACTCTAAGCCTTTAGGTACGAGTGTGTAGTTTTTAGGAGTGTGTCTCCAAAACTTGTTTAAATTGTGTTAGTGAAATCATTGCTGTCTGTAAGGTTGTAAGGGAGTGAGATGGGATCTCAGATATAGGAGTTCATAGGTTGAAGAGTCACTGGTAGTGCCTAGGTTATAAGTTGTAAACGGGTGGTTTGCTGGTAACTTAGAACTATGACTATTATAGTGATATTCCTTCCTGGATTGGTATCCCCCAGACGTAGGTTGTTGTTTGCGCCGAACTGGGTTAACAAATACTCTGTCTTCTTTATTTGTTTTCTTTTATATGCTTTGGATTATTACGTGCTAGACCTGACGCAGTGCTTAGAGCATCGTGTAGCACATCGTGTAGCACATCGTGCATAGCGTGCCAGAAATTTCAATTGGCATCAGAGCAGGCGCCCTGCCTGTTTCTAGGATGAGATTCAGGACCTGAAATCTCTGGCATCATGGAAAAGGACGGAGGATATATGAATAGACCACCTTTGCTCAATGGATCCAGCAACTATGATTCCTGGAAATCTAAAATGACTGCTTTTCTGAAATCTATTGATAGCAAAGTTTGGAAGGCTGTTTTGACTGGATGGGACCATCCCACTATTATCAGCAAGGAAGGTACCTCAACGGGGGTGCTGAAACCTGAAGTAGAATGGACTTCGAACGAGGAAACTGCAGCTCACTATAACAACAAAGCTATCTATGCCTTGTTTAATGGAGTTGACACTAGTGTTTTCAAACTCATTAAAAATTGTCTGTCAGCCAAAGAAGCGTGGGAGATATTGAAAACTTGTTATGAAGGTACCACCAAAGTGAAACAGTCAAAGATCCAACACCTCACATCCAAGTTCGAAGCGTTGAGAATGAAAGATAATGAGAGCATCCAAGATTTTCATTTGAGTCTCTTAGACATTGCTAACTCCTTTAAAGCCTTGGGAGAAAAAATATCTGATGAGAAACTGTCAAGAAAGCTCCTTAGATCTCTTCCCAAGAGATTTGATATGAAGGTTACTGCTATTGAGGAAGCACACGATATCTCCACCATGAAAGTGGATGAGTTGGTTGGATCCCTTCAAACGTTTGAAATTGTCTTGAACGAACGTGGTGACAAGAAGAATAAGAGTATTGCCTTTGTCACAAATACAGATGATGATGTTGCTCAAAGTGATGGTAAAGAGGAAGAAAGTATAGCAGATGTTATTGCCATGCTTGAAAGACAATTCAACAAAGTGCTGAAAAGGTTTGACCGTAGGAATCAACAGAATGGGCAGAGCATCAGATTCGACATCAACAAGCAGCCAAACAGTCTGAAGAAAACCAAGCCTGAAGAAAAGAACGGTCAAAGCAAGGGAGGTCAGTTTCATGAGTGTGAAGGCTATGGCCACATAAAGACAGAATGTGGAACCTTTCAGAAAAGACAGAAGAAATGGTTCACCTTTTCCTGTTCAGATGAAGATTCTGAGGAAGAAAAGGAGTCAGCTAGGCATGTGACTGCCTTAACCGGAACCTGCATCTCAGATGGTGATTCTGATGAAAATGAGGACGTATCTTATGAGGAGCTTGTTAGCACCTATAGAGAATTACTCACAAGGTATGAAGAGATATGTAGAGTCTTTGAGAAGCAGAAAAAGACCATTAACAAACTCCAAGCTGAAGTAAACATACAGGTTGAAAAAGCATCAAAAGCTCAGGATGAAGTTACTCAAGTTAATACTCAAATGGATGAATTAAGGAAACGCGTGAGCCAGCTGAACCCAGGAACCAATTTTCTTGAGCAAATTCTGGAGACTGTACCAAGTGGAAAGGCAAGGTCAGTTGGATACAACTACACAAGTCTCAACCAGCATCAACTGAATTAGGAAACCAAGTTCATGTCAGCTGAAGAAGTATTTGATCCATGCACAGGAAACGTGATGTTGAAGCATCATACTCAACATCCTAGAACCTACCCCGTTCCAAAATTTGAGTCTGACTCAAAACCCCATGTGCACCAAAGACCTAAAAGTCAGAGGAGATATCGAAGATGGATATGTCATCATTGTGGGAAACGAGGACACATTAGACCTTTCTGCTACAAATTGTATGGGTATCCTGACCAGAAGCCTCAACCAAATGTTGTACATGAAAGTGAAGCTACTAAGAAGGAGTGGAAGCCCAAAGGAGAGAATGTTGGCCTAATTGCTCACTCATCCCTCAGAGCCTCATTAAGGGAAGATTGGTATTTTGACAGTGGATGCCCTAGACACATGCCAGGTGTAGAGAAGTATCTTATAAATGTGAAACCTTACAAATCTAGCGTTGTAACTTTTGGAGATGGTGCAAAAGGAGAAATATTAGGAATTGGGGATCTGATCAACCATGGATTGCCCAACTTGGAGAATGTGCTCTTGGTTAAAGGCCTTACAGCTAATCTAATTAGTATCAGCCAGCTATGTGACCAAGGTATGAAAGTAAATTTCACCAGATCTGAATGCCTTGTCAATAATGAAGAGGGACAACTACTGATGAAGGGCACTAGATCTAAAGACAACTGCTACTTGTGGATGTCACAGGAAGAAGCTCACACATCAACTTGTCTTATCTCCATAGAAGATGAAGTGCAAGTATGGCACCAGAAGTTAGGTCATCTCAACCTGAAAGGGATGAAGAAAGCAATGACAACTGAAGCTATTAGAGGGCTACCCAGACTCAAGATGATTGAAGGGAATGTATGTGGAGAATGTCAAATTGGGAAGCAAACCAGAATGTCGCATCCGATGTTGGAGCATCAGACAACTTCCAAGGTTCTTGAATTGCTACACATGGATCTCATGGGACCCATGCAGGTTGAAAGCTTGGGAGGCAAAAGGTATGCTTTTGTGGTTGTTGATGACTACTCTAGATACACATGGGTAAATTTCATTAGAGAGAATTCAGATGCCTTTGATGTTTTCAAGGAACTGTGTACTCAGATTCAAAGGGAGAAAGGAAGTAATGTGGTAAGAATCAGAAGTGATAATGGAAGAGAATTTGAGAACTCCAAGTTCAATGAATTCTGCTCTACTGAAGGGATCATGCATGAATATTCTTCTCCTATAACTCCACAACAAAATGGTGTAGTTGAAAGGAAAGGGAAAGAAACTGAGGTTGCAGTTGAGGCAACAAAGTTTGAGAAGAAAAAGATTGTTGGACCTGCTAGAAGATCAAGTAGAGTAGAGATCCCTGCTAAACAAAAGAAGCAAAGCTCAAAGAGAAAAATCATAAGTGTGAGTGACTCAGACTATGATGTTGAAGAAGATGTGCCAAACATCACTTCCTCCTCAAAGAGAAAAAGCACTTCAGGAGGTTGTTTCTTTCTAAGCAATAATTTAATATCTTGGTTCAGCAAAAAGAAAAATTGTGTGGCTTTATCTACAGCTGAAGATGAGTACATAGATGCTGGAAGTAGTTGCTCTCAACTGGTGTGGATGAAACAAATGCTGAAAGAATACGATGTTAAACAAGATGCTCTAACATTGTACTGTGACAACATGAGTGCCATAAACATCTCAAAGAATCATGTTCAGCATAGCAAGACCAAGCATATTGATATTCGTCATCATTTCATCAGAGATCTTGTTGAGAACAAAATTGTAACATTGGAGCATGTGGGTACAAAAGAGCAAGTGGCAGATATTTTCACTAAGACTCTTGATGTTGTGCAATTTGAGAAGCTAAGGGGCAAGTTAGGAATTTGCATCTATGAGGAGTTATAGCAGTCAATGAGCTTGAGGCGTGCAACTGTCATTTTTTCTTCTCCAACTTATATTTGCACGCTATCCCAGGAGTAACTCTTGTGGTAGTTGGTGGTGATTATTACTATTCTTGTATGTGCTCCTTATGTGCGAGAATCTATTTTTCTCTGCATGTTGGTAGTGAGGGGGAGCTGGTGAGTTATGTATCCCGTCTGCTGGTGTGCATTAAAGTCATGTACTTCTGTACTCTATGCTGGTGTGTATTTGTCAAATTTGTGGCCAAAAAGGGGGAGTAAATGTTATGATTAATTACCTGCTCTTGTTTCTGGTATGTGCTTCTGATATATGTTGTGACTGTGAACTGTGTCTGTTCTGGTATGTGTACTTTGGTGTGTGGCTGTGTATGTTCTGAGATATGCAGGTGTTTATGGGGAGCTGAGTTGTATTATGCAGGGGGAGATGCTGGATACGATGTACCAACATCTTATGCATATGTGCAGGGGGAGTCATTTGTGAAATGTTGAAGCATTCTATTCAACATCCTATCAGTGTTTATTTTCCTGATCATTTAAGGCAAATTAGTTGTTTTGTGTTCCGCTGTTGCATGCCTCTCTGATAATCTTAAAAGATATATCTTATTCTTTTCTACTGTTCTCCATGGAGGAGTTGTATGGAAACTGTTTTGAAGGATGGCTACTACTCATCTCTATGTTTGTGTGTTTATGTTGAGATAAAGAGGAGTAGGTGAAGTATCTGTTTAAGTAGTATCTGTATGGTCATAATGTGTTTTAGCCAAAAATTTGCCAAATGGGGAGTTTGTTGAGTCTTTGGTTGTTGGCTGCATTTTTGGTAAAATAAACCTTGAAGCAGGATGTGCGGTATGATGCCTCAAACATCGTGTTAAACATCATGTCATGTACTGGAAGTGTTACTTGTGCGCCAAGCATGCGCGTTTCCTATTTATACGCGTTTCTCTCTCATGAATCATATCTTGTGCCTTAAGAAATGTTTTTTTTTCTAAACATATCTTTTGTTTAAAGATTGCTTTAGAAATTATTGTGAAGATTTATTTTCAAAACATATCTAATCTTTTAAGATATGATTTATTTTTACTTTGTGAGTTGGATGTTCTCTTGGATCAGATCTTCTGAAGCTCGTGTTACCAGCTATATAAGGAATGAGCTAAACCTAATTCAATCAAGTGTTGTTCACGCCGTTTTGTGATTAAGTCTAAGAACTTAGGTTTTGCGTGTGTGTTTATTTGTGAGCCTTTCTTGTGTCACCTTGATGCAAGCTTAGGACTGTGTGTTATTGAGTTGTATTTTCTGTGATCCTCTCCTAAGCTTTGAAGCACGGAGTTAGGACTTTTGGTGGTTGTAACACTCTAAGCCTTTAGGTATGAGTGTGTAGTTTTTAGGAGTGTGTCTCCAAAACTTGTTTAAATTGTGTTAGTGAAATCCTTGATGTCTGTAAGGTTGTAAGGGAGTGAGATGTGATCTCAGATATAGGAGTTCCTAGGTTGAAGAGTCATTGGTAGTGCCTAGGTTATAAGTTGTAAACGGGTGGTTTGCTGGTAACTTAGAACTAGGACTATTATAGTGATATTCCTTCCTGGATTGGTATCCCCCAGACGTAGGTTGATGTTTGCGCCGAACTGGGTTAACAAATACTCTGTCTTCTTTATTTGTTTTCTTTTATATGCTTTGGATTATTACGTGCTAGACCTGACGCGGTGCTTAGAGCATCGTGTAGCACATCGTGCATAGCGTGCCAGAAATTTCAAAACATATTCCAAAAGCGTGGTGGATGCAATTCACAATTTACATGGCGGCAATTCCGAGTTTAGTTCCCTAATTTGTAATATTAAACGTATTTTGTTGTCGAATCCAAACTTTGTGGTTAAGTTTATTAAGCGTCAACCGAATATGGTTGCCCATACGCTAGCTAGGGCGGCTGATGACAGTAATTTTTATGATGCATTTAGTATTAATTATTATTAGTTTAATATTAGTTTTAGACCATTTACAAAGAAAAAACCTAAAGAAGTACAGCTACTTGTCCAAGAAGTCAAGGATTGAAGAAAATGCATAAAAAGAGGCTAAAAGGAAGAAAATGCGCAGCTTTCAGTCTGTGGACCATAACTTGAGCTACGAGTATCAGATTGAGGTGCGGTCAGTTGCGTTGGAAAAATAAGACGAAGACTTACAACTTTCGTGTTGGAGAAAAAACCTAATTTTCCCAACGTAGCACGATGGCACCCATCGTAGCACGATGGGAGGAAAACTTCGCGTACAAGAAAAGAACATAATATGCAGTTATATTTTTGAAGAAAATCCACACATCGTAGTACGATGTGCTTTGCAGCCCAAGTCCGAAAAACTATAAATAGAGCTCTTTTTCTCATTATTATTCATTCAAAAACAGTGAGAAACATTCAGAAACTTAGAGAAACACTTCTCTCTAAGAGCAAAGGAGGAGGAGTTCTAGGGAAGGTGAAGGTGGAAAAACACAAGAAGAGGGGGTTGAATTGTGTTTTAGAAATTTAAAACTTTTTCTAACTTAAAACTAATTTGCAGCGGATAACAACACAAATAAAGTAAGGGTGCTGAGAAAGAGAGAAAGACACAAAGATTTATCCTGGTTCCCTTCACAACTTGAAGGTACGTCCAGTCCCCTTGTTGCTAACAAGAGATTTCCACTATAATCTATTCAAGATTACAAATTGCTCAAGCACTCTTGCAAGAGACTTCTCAGTTGCTCAAGTTTCACTAAACAAGAGACTTCACAAACAAACTTAAGATCTAAGAATGAATGTTTATGGACACTTGATATACAATCAGAGGTGTTTACAAAATACAACACAAATTGCTTTAAGACTTTGAATGACAGATTAAACAAATGATGTCAGAATGCTTCAGAGCCTTAAACGCAGTAATAGAACAGTAGTCATTTCTTCCATTTGAGTCTTCTATTTATACTTGAAGGAAGATGATGACCGTTGCAGAGAGATGAGGTGCCAGCTGGAATTTACTCGTACAATTGTGATAGCTGTAGTTGCCTTCTTTGGCAAATATCTTCAATTCCACTACCTTGCTATTTGAATTATCACTCATCCATTTTGAGTAATAATAGTACAATAGTACGATCCTCAATTGCGCTCCACTTATGGATAAGGTTATCGTTGTACCAACGAATATTCCTTCATGTGGATGTGACAGAGTCTTGAAGTAGATTGTTCTTCAATCATTGATTCTGATTCTGTCAGTTCTTGAGTGACGTAAATTCTTTTTGCTTCAGGTGCTGTTGTCAAGCTTCTTAAGGACTTTAGCTTCTGATGACTTCAGAGCCTTGTTTTTATCCCCAGAATCACTTTCTTCAGCACGCAAAATTTAAGCTTCTGATGAATAGTGATGTGCTTTCAGAGCTTGTTTAGCTGGCTTCTCTGCTATTATTCATAGTGTTTCTGAGTAAATTTTATCTTGTAATTCTGCACACTAGAATAATCATTAGTAATTCCAATTGCAATTTTAATACTTTGTTATCATCAAAACCACTTAAAACTTAGAGGTTCATGTCAGACCCACTTTGTTCCAACAGAAGGAACTTTTCCCCCTTCAATGGGAAAGGTAACTTCCTCCGCAATGTAGCAAGGTTATTGGTATGCATTTATTTAATTCTTGTAATTTAATTATGTCTATTAGTAGCTAAACTTCTTTAGGTTAGGTGGAGAAGATGAACTCCCTTAAGAATGCTGGAATCATGTAAATTGGTACTAAATTTATATAATTTTTTATTCAGTTTTATTTATTCTATTGTCTATGTTTTAATTACGTAACCCGATTGATAGCTACAATTAGGGGAACGCTCTTAGGGTTAGTGATACCTATTATTGTGCCTCAAAGCCGACAACTAACCCCGATCAATAGATAATAGCTTAGTCATTCACGTGGTTAAGGGCTAATGAACTACTGAAACCAAACTTAATTGACTACATATTTAGAGTCTAATCAGTAGTGTGGGGACGTGACAACGTGCCTAACGCGGGTTCCATGTTCTATTAATTAAGGTTCTTTATACTCGTAACTAGGGTAATTCTCGTACGCAGTTATTACTACTTATATTAGTTCGTCAATAATAAAAAGGAATAGTCAACGATATAGCACCAACTACCCAGCAAGAATAAGGAAGGGATTCTAACTACTTAACATATCCTCTTAAATTGTCTCTTTTCTAGTCTATATTCTCTGTTTCTTGAATCTAAAAATATCTCAACTTATAAAGCGGAGGCAACTCATAAGTTCATAAAGTAAATTAGTTGCTTTGGCACAATTCCTGTGGATACGAACTCATTCTACTCAGTAGAGTGTGAATTATTACTCGACAACAGACTGACGCACTTGTCAGACCGTAGTCAGCGGTCATTTCTTGGTCTAGATGTTGTACCTTTGAGTCATTACCTATGTGTATTACCGCTTATTTAAATAATGAAATGCTATGAATTTATGTTGATCAAAAAAAAAAAAAAGATGGTTGTAATTGAACTTAAAGGATCAATGATATTCTAGCTTTTCTTAGAGTGGACAAACTTGATTTTATTTGATTAGGTTAAAATTATTTTTCATAGTAATTTTTTATTTATTTATAGAATATTAACAAAGAGGAGAACGAGCAATATAATTACACAAAATTGAATAGAATTTTTGTTTCAAGGCAGAAAATTATATTGCAACACACACCGCCGTATCAATCAGATGATGAATAACACATCGTTGCATTTAGACGACGAAATCACAACGAAAGAAAACAATTAAAAATCTTGATTATGTGAAAAAATCATTGATTTAGATTAAAAGTGCGGAAAATAAAATGCAAAGGGTGATTCTAGGCCATAAAAATGGCAAGTATCTTGGAACTTCAACATGTGGTCATGTATTCAATTTTTTACTCATAGTAAACAGCCATAAAATCTTCATACAAATATTATGGTAACAAAAAAAATCATAGTAAAAAAACACTATCATCTCTATCCATGACCATTGAAGTCAATTATTACAAAAATTATAGTCATTAATGAACAATCAATCATCCACATAATTAGTAATAATTGACATTGTATATAGAATGAATTCTAATAAAATTTGATAAAGAATCTATGTAACGTTTGTCCTCAGCTACATGCCAGCTAATACTTTTCATTCAAATTCTTTCCTTGCTTGTTTACACACTTTACCCTATTGTCTTTTTTGGTCCTTTGATAAATTTATTTGCTGAGGCAAAGAATAATCACCCATTAATGTTCATGGAGAATAAAGATGCTGAATCATGGAGTTCTTCTCCTATCTACCAGTCTCAATGGCTTCAAGCTACCATATCAGGTTTCTTTCTTTAATTTCTTCCTTTGTTTATTTTGTGGGGTCTTTCATTTTTCACACAATCATGCACCCTTAGGTGTTACATTTCTGCAGCATGTTGCACGATACATTTTTCAAATAAGTTGTTGGCATTTTTTTAATTGACTATGTGAATAGAAAGCATATAAAGTAAGGATGGAAAATACAGTCAAAAGGTTTGAAGTCAATATAGTCGATTTAAAACTGTCCATCTAGAAAAGTTTGTCAAAGGTTGATTGCAACTTTGCAACTACTAATTATATGTTGCATAAGATTTCTCATAATGATGAAAAATTTAGAGTTGAAAAAATTACATAATTTATACTAATAGTAATATTATTTAAAAAGATGATTTTTTCAAATTTCTCACCTGCTATAGAATTGGTGTCCTTCAGATTAGTTAATATTTGGGTTGAATAGTCTTCCAAAAGAAAAGTGATTCAGATTTCTTTTTTGAACATGATAAATTAAAATTCCTTTTTTATAAAATATTTTGAAAAATTTGTATATGTACTTGATAAAATAAAATTCAATTCTCTTGAAATAAAATTTTCCTCACTAAGGAAAAAAAATTCCCCAAAAAAGTATTTTTTGTAGTTTCTTTTTCCCATGGATGCCATCTGAAACATAATAAGACAAGTAAAGGGCAATGAGGACATCAACATAATAAAAGATGATACAATCATCCTTCAAGTTCTGTAATAAATAGGCATTTTTTTGGGTACACAATAAATATGCATTTAAACCCCCTTAAAAGTTAAAATCTCTTGGCCTTTCTACACAGGAAGACCCTATATGCAGTTGCTCAAGGTAATGCAGCAGATTACTGAAGTATTCCCAAGCTGTTTGCCAGTTATGCTGCAGTTTATACTCACAAACTACTTATTTTTTATTGAGTGTTAGATTTGGATGAGAAATTGGGAGCCATGATGACCATTTTAGAAGGTGGAAATTCTCCAAACCAAGAACACATACACTGCAAATGGAGAGAAGACCTCATACAGATGCTTGAAGAATTTGGCCAATCATACCGTGTTTTAGCTATAGCATATAACCAATTGAAGTCTAAAACATCTCATGGTACCTTTCATTCAGGATCTTTATCATCTTCTGCTACGTCAAAAACCATATGTGCTAGCTGCAATAGAAGAGCAGCAAGTAACTTGGAGGATAAGAAACTCGAAAATGGTCGTAATAGCCATAGAAAATCCCTCACGGAGCGTTCCATTGTCAAATCTGGTGGCAATAATCTGGATTTTGAGATATTAAAGAAGCAAGAAGATGAATCTGATGTATTGTCATCATCTACCCCATGCAGCATGAAATTAGAATCAGAAGTCAAGTGCATTGATATTCAACTTGAAGATAGAATGACTGATGTTTACACAGATGAAAATATTTTAATGAAGATTGAGGATTTGGAATTAAACCAGACTACTGAAGATCCATCGATAATCAATTCCAAATTTGAAAGTATGTGGCCAACATTGAAGTATCAAATGACAAAACTTACAGAGGATAATCTGCACCAGCTAGAAGAGTTAGCCCAAAGAAATGATGAAAAGAGAGAAACCATTAGAAGGCTTCAGTTAGAGGTGGAAACTTTGAAGCGCGAGAATAATGCCCTCCAGATTTCGTCAAGGTCCTCCAATGCAGATTCAGAATGCAGACAATCACAAATATCAACACCAGGAACAAAATCTGTGAGCAAGTTCTTCAAAGGTTGCTCTCCAAGATATTCTGACTTTACATCCTAACAATCTTGTACTCCAGCCAAGCAACGAACTTTTATGGATAATAAAAAGATCTTGGCTATTATGCTTTGTTGTCTAGCAAGCAAGGGAGCACTTGTGGTAAACGCAGCAATGAAGGCACAGTTAGTACCCAGAAGAGTATTATTACACGTTCTTAACGATTTCTCAATTTTTAAGGCAAAACAATTACCTTTATAATATCTGCACTTGGGTTTTATTGTGTGAATGTAATAGAACAATAACATTATGTATTTGAACCGGGGATAAGTGATTTAAAATCCCAGCAGAAAATCTATTCATTGTTTTTGCTGGAACTAATAGATTCACCAGATATGCACCTTCACAAATGTAATATAAAGTTGTGTGCACCAATCAAGCTTCTGGTCAGGCTTTGATGGTGAAGAAGTAATGCACACCCAATGGCAACACCATAGATTCTGACTCCTTTTATTTCAGTTACCGTCACCAATAGTCCCCACATGAACACAATCCGTCCTTGAAATGATGAAATCGCTTTGAATCTCTGATAACAATTTCACGATTTACTATTTTGGAAATCAATTTAATTGCAATATGGCAGTCCCCACAAATTCTAAGATTTTTTATGATCTGAATAACTGACCCAGGAACTGAATTCATGATTCCAAAGGCAACAGCTAGTTTCTCACCGTGAACTCTTAGAACCATTCCTTTCTCTTCCTCATCAACATCATGGAGCACTGATGTTACATTTGGCATATATCCAATTTCTTGCAGCTTAACATTTAATTCGTCCAAATACTCATAAATCTTCTCATGTTGAGGATGTTCCTTGTCTCCAACTAAAAATACGTGTATCCTACCTTTATGTTCAACTATACTATACCCAGGGGCTTTAAGCAATCCATGATTCTTCATTAATATTATCATCCTCTCAACATCATCCCACCTTCCAGCATCAGCATAAATATTGGAGAGTAGTACATAGTACCCGCAATTACTTGGATCTAACTCAAATAGCTTTCTGGCAGAGATCTCCCCTAGTTCAACGTTCTTGTGAACCCTACAAGCCCCGAGAAGGGAACCCCAAACTATAAAATCAGGATTCACCTTCATTTCCTGGATCAAACCATAAGCTTCTTTAAGATAGCCAGCACGTCCAAGGAGATCAACCATGCACGAATAATGTTCAATGCCAGGTTCAACATCAAATTCACATTTCATTCTATTAAACCAATTCCATCCTTCTTTCAACAGACCAGCATGACTGCAAGCAGCTAATACAGACACAAAAGTAATGTAATTTGGTTTGGTTCCAGACCGTATCATCTCGTAGAAGATTTCCATAGCCTCTTTTGCACGTCCATGCATTCCATAACCAGCAACCATAGCAGTCCATGACTTAACATTTTTCTTTTTCATGCGATCAAATGCCTTCCTTGCCATCTCAACTCTCCCGCATTTGCAGTACATATCAACTATAGAAGTACCTACAATTACATTATCCTCTAATTCCATCTTTACAACCTATATAGTAAAAGAAAAGAGTCACATTAGCGAGACCAACAATTTTCACTAAGGTTCTTGCTAAGTATATTTTGTACAAAAATACAATAACAACAAACAAAAAGTTTCAACAAAAACAAAGTTTTTCCATTAGGTCGCACTGATTTCATGGTTTAAATGATGGCATAAGGTTTTTTCCAAAAAAAAAAAATGACAGCATAAGGTGCTATCAAAATAAATTTGTTGATCCATGTCATGATGATCGAACAAAGTTCTACCTTGGCTGTCAGCTACTAAACACAACTGTCATATTTCCTCTAAACTTGGAGCTGGCTATGTAATGCAGCATAGGTAGAGTTTGCATACACACACAGTTATGCACAGACCCAAAAATACAATAAAATAATTAATGCTAAATTTTGTGAAATAGTAGTAAACTATTAGACAATGAAGCTAGCTAACAGTATACCTGATCATGTATGCACTTCCCTATTTGCAGAGCTCCAGAATGAGCACAAGCTAACAACACCGCAGATAATGTGACCGCATTATATCTAACCTCGTCCCTCTTCACCATATCCCTAAATACACTGAAAGCCTCTTCCGGCAATCCATCATGTGCATATACAGCAATCAAAGAGTTCCAAGAACAAACATCATTCTCCTCCATCCCATCAAACACTTTCCTAGAAAAACCTATCTCCCCACACTTAGCATAGGCATCCATCAACGTATTCCCAACCGCCAAACACCCTTCAAACCCCTTCTTGATCACAAATCCATGAACACATTCAGTTACACTCTTCTTACACACCCGAGCACAAGCCGAAATAACACAACCCAAAAGAACAGAATCCACACCAACACCCTCTTCATAATCACTCTCCTCAACCAACAACAACTCCTTAAACAAACAAACAGCTTCACGGGCACGCTCATTTTGAACATACCCAGTAATCATAGAAGTCCAAGAAACAACATTTCTTTCAGGAATTTCATCAAACAGTTTCCGGGCATCTTTCAAATAGCCACATTTAGAATACATATCAATAAGAGCAGATGCAACAAAGATATCCGAACCATACCCAAATACGAAAGCTTGTTGGTGGGTCTGTTTTCCGGCGCGGAGGTCGGAGAGGGAAGAACATGATTTGATGGTGCAAGGGAAAGTGGAACGATTTGGGTGAAGAGAGAGTTTGCGCAATGAAGAGAATGCGTTAAGAGCTTCTAAAGGGTCGCCATTTCGAGCGAAATCAGCGATGACAGAGTTCCAACTATAGATGTTTGTTTTGTCGACATATTTGCCGAACATGGTTCTTAGGTTGGCATTTTTGGTCCATTCTGTAGTTCTCGTTGTTGTTGTTGTTGAGTGCATGCGGATACAATTATTAATCAATGATGATGAAATTCGTGTTCTAGAAACAAATTGAACCATCATTATTCAGATGTTGTTGTTTTATGTCATTGATTCAGGTTTCTGCCATATTTTGAATTTACGGTGTTGTGTTTTGTTGGAGGGAAGTTGACGTTAGTTGAGAAAGACAAAAATGAAGAATGACAATATCATTATCCGCATAGAAGAAACACTTTGTTTTTTGTATTTTTGTTTTATTATTCTTTTTAAGAAGAGTTTGAACCGAAGGAGATTAGGATCACCTCTCTAAATCGCGTGGCTAAGATGGTTTGAAATAATTTTAAAATTGTGTTAATTTTAGAAATGTCAATTTTATTTGTAAATGGAAATTCCTGCAGGAGCATCGTTCAAAAAGGTACTATTTGGATTATCGACAATGGTAGGAAAGGTGTGAATTTGGAAAGATAGGTGGGTGTCACCTCAGTCAAACTCTACAATTTTCAGTCCGATGAGAATACGGCATGAGGAAGCCTTGGTTAAGGAGTTGTTTGTTGTTGATGTTGATGATAGTAGAATGTGGTATACAAATCTTATTTATCAAATATTCATCCATTCAGATGCTCATGATATTGTCAATATACATCTTCCTTCAAGAGAATCTGATAACATTTTGTTTTGGCCAAGTGAGAAAAATGGGGAATAGTATGTGCGTTTTTCCCATCACCTTTTGTGTAATGAAAAAGTTCTAAATCAATTGGGTCTGTCATCCTCGCTTTAGGACTATTTGTGGAAACTCATTTGAAAAGTTCCGCTTCCAACTCGAGTTAGAAATTTCATGTGGAGGCTTGCTCCTGACATTATTCCTACGCGATGTACGTTGAGGAGAAGATGGGTGTTTTTGGATGTTGTTTACCCACTCTGTTTTGATAAAAAAGAATCATCTTATAACAGTCTGCGTCCCTTTTCTACATATTTAGTAGGAAATCCTGATATTGTACCTCACGATCGTCTCTACCCCCTCGCTAGTAGAGTTTTTGTCTTCCCTGAGAATCGAACCATGTACCTTGGGTTCAAGTACGTGTTCAATCCTTCCCAACATCTATTTATGCTCTGATATTGCCTACTATAAATACGTAGAAAAGGGGCCCGGACTGTTACACATCCCAACATCTATTTATGCTATGTCCTTTGACTCAAAGGGTTTTGTTTGCTTCGCCGCTTGGAATTTTTGCCTCATACCCAAATGGATTTAAATGTGTTGATTCTTAATTGATTATCATCAAAATAACCTCTTGATGTTCAACTATTCTGTGTTTCTTTGTGGAAAATTTGGTCCTTTAGAAATCAAGTTATTTTTAAACAGAAAGCTTTTGATCTGATTGTGGTTGCCTTTGGAGCGCATGGTTTTGTTGAGGAATATAATATGGCCAATTCTTTTACTCGTGCTGAGATATGTCTGCGTTCGCACATCGAATGGTTTGCTCCTCCTCTTAATTTTTTAAAGGTGAATATTGATGTTGGGCGTGATCAATTGGGTAAAGTCACGTGCGGGCTTGTGATTCGTAACCATAACAAGAAGGCAATTTATGCAGTGATGGAAAAATTGAAGGTGGTTGTTGAACCACTCTTGGCTGAAACTTTTTTTTTTGTGGGTGGGGGGGGGTGTTGGATAATAAACTTGATTTGGTCCATTGGACTAATCAAGTGTTAGGCCCAATTTAGTAATAAGATAGTAAGTCTAAGGAATGTTCTAGAGATATGTAGAAATAACTAGTAGTTTTGGAAGACAATGTTAAATATATGTAGTAGTAGAGAGAAGTGTGTAGAATTCTCTCTACTTAGAAGTGTGTAAAACTATTTCTTGATGTATCTTAGAACTCTCCCTTGAAAGCTATAAATAGGGGAGAGGTAGTCATTTGTAAACTAAGCAAGTAAGAAGCAAAAACCAAGTAAGCAATTAGCAAGTAATAAAATTGTTCTTTTCTCAAATATTTTCTTTTCTTCAATTCCTTCATAACCTCACCATAACCTCTCATTTTCCAACAAAGTGGCATCAGAGCTTAGGTTCTGAGAATAAATTTTTTCATAGTCATGGCAAGCGTTGGAGCGGCGTCCTTCCATGTTTCACTACTAAAAGGGGGAACCTATGGTAATTGGTGTATTAAGATTAAGGCTTTACTTGGAGCACATGATGTTTGGGAGGTTGTTGAAAAAGGTTATAAGGAATCACAAGATGAGGATTCCTTAACCCAAACACAAAGAGATATCTTGAAGGATTCAAGAAAGAGAGACAAAAAAGCTCTCTTCCTCATCTACCAAGCATTAGATGAAGATGAGTTCGAGAAAATCTCAAATGCAACATCTGCTAAGGAGACATGGGAGAAGCTTCAAACATCTTGCAAAGGTGAAGATAAGGTAAAGAATGTATGTCTCCAAACTCTAAGAGATGAGTTTGAATCTTTACATATGAAAGAGTCGGAATCTATTTCAGAATATTTTTCAAGAGTCATCACTGTTTCAAATCAATTAAAAAGAAACGGTGAGAAGTTATAAGATGTGAGGATTATGGAGAAAATACTCCGCTCGTTAGATCCCAAATTTGAGCACATTGTTGTCATAATTGAGGAAACCAAAGATTTAGAGACCATGACAATAGAGCAACTTCAAGGGTCACTGCAAGCTTATGAAGAGAAGCACAAGAAGAAGAAAGAGATCACCGAGAAACTATTCAAGTTTCAAATAAAGGAGAAATAAGAAAGTCAAAGAAATGAGTGAAGCCAACCAAGTCGTGGTAGAGGACGAGGTCATGGACGTGGACAATTTGGACGTGGCAACATAGGAAGAGGCTCAAATTTCATCGGTAGCAGTTATGAGAAAGGAGAAAACTCAACGAGAGGACGTGGTAGAGGATACTCAAAGACAAGGTATGATAAATCTCAAGTTCAATGCTACAACTGTCAGAAATTTGGCCATTATGCTTTGGAATGTAGATTTGCCAAAAATAGAGTCGAGGGGGAGACTAACTATGCGGAAGAAAAGGATGAAAAGTTTGAAACGGTGCTGCTAGAACGTGGATGCAGCGAAGGAAGTCAAGAAAATTCATGGTATCTTGACACTGGTGCAAGCAACCATATGTGTGGAAAAAGGAGCATGTTCGTGGAACTTGATGAATCGGTAAGTGGCAATGTTTCATTCGGCAATGATTCCAAGATTCTAGTGAAAGGCAAAGGTAATATCTTAATTCGCTTGAACGATGGAAGACATCAATTTATTTCAAATGTCTATTATGTCCCAAATATGAAGAACAATATTTTGAGTTTGGGATGTTGGAACAAAAGAGGTTCTGACATGATCTAATTAAGTTTTGATGATAACAAAAGTATTAATATACAATAGGGTATACTAATTATTTAATCCAAGTGTGCAGATATTCAAGTTAATTTTTATATTCATTTAAAGCACATTGGAAACTCTGATATGGCAAAGCAAACTCTGATCAGAACTTGAAGACATCAGAAGATGCATATTTGGTTCATCAGAGGATGCAAATTTTATTCATCAGAAGATGCATATTAGACTCTGATAAGAGCAGTGAGAGCCGTTTTGTCAGAAGAACATTCTCTGCATCAATGATTATACTCTGACATTCCAAAGGCTGATGGAATCAATCTTATCCACAGAATAGTGACGTTTGTACTATTGTACGAACTCTTTACCTGATTTAGATAAATCTTTCTCTCCAAGATTGATCGCATACAAGGTTACCTGATTTGGATATCAAAGGTACAATCTACAGCTGGCACAATCTCACCGTATCAAATTCAAATCAAACACGCTCCATCTTCATCTATAAATTGGAGCAAGTTTGAAGCTTTGGGACACGATACTTGAACAATTTAAAAAGAGCTGTTACTCTGCTAAATTCATCCTAAAGCACAAAACTACAAATACAACTTGAACTCATATTCAAAATCCAAGACTCCAGTTTCAGCTTCTGTTAATTCATTAGTTGAACCTTAGAATTTTGTATTAAGATTCTAAGTTAAGTCTTGTATCAAAAGTTGTATTTAATTTGTAACTGAACATTGATCTTTATATCAATTGTTCAGACTCTGTTTTTCTAAACTTGTGTATTGAAGTCTCTTGCCTGCGTGCTTGAGCATTAGGAAGTCTCTTGTTTGTATACTTGAGCATTGGAAGTCTCTTGCTTGTGTGCTTGAGCAATTGTAATCTTTGGTGATTATAGTGAACTCTCTTGGAAGTACAAGAGGACTGGACGTACTCTCGGTTTGTGAGGGGAACCAGTATAAAAATCTCTGTCTCTATCTTTCTCTTCTTCTCTCTACCTTCAAAGTTATTCTTGATTGTGTTTTGTTTTCTAACCGCTGCAAACTCTGATAAGTTCTCTGTAACTTAGAAGAAATTTTTTAAATTACCAAAAACACAATTCAACCCCCCCCTTCTTGTGTTTTTCACACCTTCAATTGGCATCAAGAGCCCGGTTCTGTTTTTAATCACCTAACAGTGAGACAGTTTCCTGTTGAAAGACACTATGACTGAAACTCCAAGTGGTAGCTTGAAATCAGTTCCACATGACTATGATGTTGAAGAAAAGTCAAGCAACAAAGCACCAAAGTTCAATGGAGATGCATCTACTTTTTCCTGGTGGAAAGATAGAATCTACAGTCATCTTATTGGTTTAGATGATGAACTTTGGGACTTGGTTGAAGAAGGGGTAACTTTCCAAGGACTAGATGAAAAGGGAAGGCTATCTGTTGAAGAAAGAAAGAAGTTCACTCCTACAGACAAGAAACTTTACAAGAAGCATCACAAGGTTAAGGATCTTCTCATTGGATGTATAACTCATGATGAGTACCTCAAGATTACAGACAAATCCACTGCCAAGAGCATCTATGACTCCTTGTGTTCCACATATGAAGGGAACAAACAGGTTCAAGAAGCAAAGGCTACTCTTTTGATCCAACAGTATGAACTCTTTAGAATGAAGGATGATGAGACAATTGAATCAATGTATTCTAGATTCAAAATTCTTGTGGCTGGTCTCCAAGTTCTAAAGAGAAGTTATACAACCTCTGATCATGTAAGGAAGATTTTGAGAAGCTTACCTTCAAGGTGGAGGCCTAAGGTAACAGCTATCCAAGAAGCTAAAGATTTGGACAAACTTGGCTTGGAAGAATTGATAAGTTCACTCATGAGTCATGAGATTGAACTATCTTCTGATGAGCCTCAGAAGAAGCTAAAATCTGTGGCCTTGCCATCTATTTCAGTTTCATCTAAGGCTCTGAAAGCCAAAGTTGTAGAATCTGAAGCAGAGGAATCTTCCATAGATAATCAAGAGGAAGGATCAGATGATGATTTCTTTGCACTCTTGTCCAAAAACTTTCAAAAGTGGTCACTAAGGAAGGGCAAAAATTTTCAAGGCAGAGGATCTGGATCAAGAAACAACACCAACAAAGAGAAGAAGGATGACACAAAAAATTGTTTCAATTGTCATAAGCCTGGACACTTCATGGCTGATTGTCCTGAACTCAACTCCAAAGGTAAAGGAAGAAAGAGTATGATCAAGAACAAAGCCAAGAAGAGTCTGATGGCAACATTGGAGGATATTAATGAACTATCTGAGGATGAAGACTCTGAGGAAGCAAACCTAGCGCTTATGGCCATTGGTGAGTCAGACAATGAAAATGATTCAGAGTCTGATACTGACGACATTGATGAGGTAATATCTAAAATGTCTAATACTCAAATGACCAAAGCTTTGAAAGATGTAATGGTGAAGTACATGGAAAAATTGAGTGAGTTAGATTTTTGCAAACAAAAAATGAAGCTCCTCAATGAAAATCTCACCCAGACTCAAGCAAACTATCAAAAATCTCTTAAAACAATTAAGGTGCTTGAGACTGGATGCAGAACATGTCACAAATCTTATGACGAGTATGAAATCTCTCTACAAGAGTTTGTGCACCATAACATAGATAAGACTAGGGTAACTTCTGTAATTCATGGTGGACTTAGCAACTATTATAAAAGACAAGGACTTGGTTCTCTTACATGTCCTGATGTGGGAAAATTAAGTAAACCTGTCGTGTTGAGCAAGTCACCATAAGAATCTTATTCAAACTTCACTAAGAGTACATCAGAACCTCTGACTGTGTCTGGTACTCTTGTGAGCTTGGAACCACAAGATAAGGTATCAAAAGATAACTCATCTTCTGAACCTAAGTCTTCTAAAACTAAGGTTCCCCTCACATCAGTACCCATGTCTACTCAAGTTAAAGCTGTCAAAGTACCAAAGCCTGTTGATAAGCGGGGCACTAGTACTTCTAAGGCAAACTTGGTAACTGGTTCTCTGACACACTCAAGAGGAAAGTCTCAGAGACAACATAAGCCTAAACAATTTTCTAAAGGCTCAGTTGACTCCAGATCTTCTGATTATACTAACAAGAAGGATAAGATTCTCAAAACTAACCAAAAAGGACCCATCAGAGTATGGGTACCAAAATCTGAAATAGTGTATGCTGCAGGTATGCACCCAAAGAAGAAAAGAAAACTCATGGTATCTGGACTCTGGCTGCTCACGTCACATGACAGGAGACAAGCTCTTATTCCACACCCTGAATCAGCAAGAGGGAGGAACAGTAGGGTTTGGTGGCAACCAGAAGGGAAGGATCATTGGTATAGGTACAGTTGGTAATTCTTCTTTGTCAATTTCTGATGTTTGGTTAGTAGATGGACTACATCATAACTTACTTAGCATAAGTCAATTGTGTGATAGTAATTATGATGTTATGTTTAATAAGGATTCATGTACTGTACTTAGAAACTCTGATCAATCCATTGTTTTCAAGGGAAATAGAAAAGGCAATGTGTACAAAGTCAATTTTTCTGATTTAAAGGAACAACAAGTGCTTTGTCTTTTGACACTGAGTGATGAAAAATGGATCTGGCATAAAAGATTGGGTCATGCTAACTGGAGATTAATTTCTAAGCTTAGCAAGGACAATCTTGTCAGAGGCCTTCCAAAAATAAAATATCACTCAGACTCACTTTGTGGTTCTTGTCAAAAAGGAAAAATTGTCAAAAGTTCTTTTAAGAACAAGAACATTGTCTCTACTACTAGACCTTTGGAACTCTTACACATTGATCTTTTTGGACCAGTTAGCACTGCCTCAATCAATGGTAAGAAATATGGATTAGTCATTGTGGATGATTATAGTAGATGGACTTGGGTAAAATTTCTGAGAAATAAAGATGATACATATGAAGTGTTCAGCATCTTCTGCACCCAGATTCAAAATGAAAAGAATTCAAAAATTTTGAAAGTAAGAAGTGATCATGGTGGTGAATTTGAAAATGAACCTTTTGAAAAATTCTGTGAAGAACATGGAATTCTCCATGAATTCTCTTCTCCCAGAACTCCACAACAAAATGGAGTTGTTGAGAGAAAGAATAGATCTTTACAAGAAATGGCACGCACCATGATGCATGAAAATAATTCAGCAAAATTCTTTTGGGCAGAAGCTGTTAACACTGCTTGTTATATTCAGAATAGAATCTATATAAGACCTATTTTGAACAAAACACCATATGAACTCTTTAAGGGAAGAAAACCCAATATTTCTTATTTTCATCAATTTGGTTGTACATGTTACATTCTGAATAACAAAGTCCATCTTAAGAAATTTGACTCTAAAGCCTGTAAGGGTATCTTCATTGGATACTCTGAACGCTCTAAGTCATACAGGGTGTATAATTCTGAAACTAATATAGTGGAAGAATCAATGCACGTAAAGTTTGATGACAAAGAGCCTGATGATAAAAAGTCAGAGCCTGTTAAAGATTTGTCAGGATCTGATGAGTCAGAAGATGAAGCTCCAGAGTATGATAACAACATAGAATCTATAGAAGACTCTGAAGCTCAAGAAGATGCACCTTCTGATGCTGCTCAAGAACATCAAACTATTGATGATAACCCTGAAGAATCTGATATTCCAAGGAACACATTCAAATATAAATCATCACATCCTGAAGAGCTCATCTTAGGAAACAAGAATAGTCCAAGAAAAACAAGGTCAAACTTCAGAGTTGAAGAATCATTATTTGGATTAGTTTCTTTAATTGAACCCAAGACAACAAGTGAAGCTCTATCAGATGATGCTTGGATAGTTGCAATGGAAGAAGAGTTAAATCAATTCAAGAGAAATGATGTGTAGGATCTGGTACCCAAACCCAAGCATAAGAACATTATTGGAACAAAATGGGTATACAGAAACAAATTGAATGAACAAGGTGAAGTCACAAGGAACAAAGCAAGACTTGTTGCACAAGGATACAGTCAACAAGAAGGAATTGACTTCACTGAAACATATGCTCCAGTAGCAAGACTGGAAGCAATCAGGTTACTTTTATCTTATGCAGTCAATAATGGTATTACTCTATATCAAATGGATGTGAAAAGTGCATTTCTAAATGGTGTCATATCTGAAGAAGTGTATGTCAAACAACCTCCTGGTTTTGAAGATTTGACAAACCCTGATCATGTGTTTAGACTAAAGAAGTCACTCTATGGACTCAAACAAGCTCCCAGAGCTTGGTATGAGAGATTGAGTACTTTTTTGGTTGACAATGGTTTTGAAAAAGGGCAAGTTGACAACACACTTTTCAAAAAGACCCTTAAGAAAGACATTTTAATCATTCAAATATATGTTGATGATATCATTTTTGGATCAACTAATGCCACTCTTTGCAAGAATTTTTCTAAGCTTATGCAGAATGAGTTTGAAATGAGCATGATGGGAGAATTGAAGTTCTTTCTTGGTATTCAAATAAATCAAACAGAGAAAGGAACATTCATTCATCAATCCAAATATATAAAGGATCTTCTGAAGAAGTTCAACTTAGAAGATTGCAAACCCATGAATACTCCAATGCATCCTACATCAAGTCTAGGCAAAGAAGAGTCTGAAGGCAAGGTTGATCAGAAGCTGTATAGAGGTATGATTGGATCTCTTCTTTATCTAACTGCCTCAAGACCTGACATTTTATTCAGTGTCTGTTTGTGTGCAAGATTTCAATCAGATCCTAGAGAATCTCATCTCACTGCTGTGAAGAGAATCTTTAGGTATTTGAAAGCTACTTGTAACATTGGATTACTGTATCAGAAATCCAATGACTACAAGCTGATTGGATTCTGTGATGCTGACTATGCTGGTGATAGAATTGAAAGAAAGTCCACCAGTGGTAACTGCCAGTTTATTGGTGAGAATTTAATTTCATGGGCTAGTAAAAGGCAAACCACCATAGCTATGTCAACAGCAGAAGCTGAATACATATCAGCAGCTAAATGTTGTACACAACTACTCTGGATGAAATATCAATTGGAAGATTATCAAATCAGCAGTAACAATATTCCTTTATATTGTGACAATACTGCAGCTATTCACCTTTCTAAAAACCCTATTTTACATTCAAGAGCTAAGCATATTGAGATTAAACATCATTTCATCAGAGACTATGTTCAAAAAGGTGTAATTGATCTCAAGTTCATTGAAACTGAAAATCAATGGGCTGATATCTTTACAAAACCTTTAGCTGTTGAATGTTTTAATTTTATCAAAAAGAATCTGAACATGATGGAAATCTCTGATTAACTTAGACTCTAATGAAAAATTGAGTTTGTGAGAATCTAATAGCGATCAGAAGATGAAGTCATCAGAACCTTCTGTATCAGAAGTTGTGATGAGGGCATCTTCTGACATGCTATCAGAATCTGATTAGAAGGTAAATGGTTCTGGCGCGTAAGTAAAAATCTTTTGTAAAAATCCTTTCGTTTTCTCAAACTTACGTGTCAGTTATTTAACAATCTTCTAATACACATGTCTTGTTGTAAGAGGATAAAGAAGTTGGTTAATGATGATTAGCATTTCTTATTTCCAATTGTGGTAAAATACTCTACTACCCCTGTGTTTGTGTACTTGTTTTTTGCGCGTAAGTTTCTATTTAAACACACTAACTGTTCACATTCACACTTTTGCACTCTCACAACCTACACTTTCATTCTTCTAAAACACAGAGCAATTTCTTTCTCCCTCTTTAGAAACCCTAAATTCCAAATTTCATCCATGGCATCCTCATCAACATTCTTGAATAGAACATGTATGATCCTACCAAATGAATCCAACCCTACAGAGTTCGCAAAGGATCAACGACCATATAAGTATGACGAACTAAATGTAGCGATTGAGAACCCAGTTGATCTTGAGAGCATTAGGGTAAACGGTTTTGCTGAAGTCGTTCATCTATACAAAAAGCAAGGTTTGGAATATTATTTTGATCTTCTCAATGGACCAACATATACTGAGATGGTAAAGGAATTCTGGATGAAAGCCTCTATTATTACGAGGGATGTTTATGACAGGAAGGTCAAGGAAAAGATGAAGGAAAATCCTGAGTTCAAAGAGAGAACACCAGAAGAAATGGGATTAAGGTCTTTTATCTCTACAGAGATTGAATCCTTCGTGGCTGGATTCAGAATCTCTATCAGACTCTCCCACATTCTTGAGGCTCTGAAGCTCAAGCGTGATGGTGTGATAATCAAACACTCTGATGAAACAGGTCCTGATGTGGATGAATATCTATTCAAACCTAAGACCAATCCTAAGGACAAGTTTGAATGGACAAACAATTGCAAGATCATCTACAGGATCTTGATTGAAAGTATTCTGTCCAAATTGGGAGGCACTGATCAAATATCCAGTGTTCAGAAGTTGTTCACGTATAATGTTGCTAAAGGAAATATTGTGGATATTGGAAGGCTAATTTTTGATCATCTGTGTCTGTCTATTATCTCCAGCAAAGCTATTGTCAGACATTCAAGACTACTGAGCCACATGTTTGCACAAAGTGGTTTGTTGGATACTATTACACCATATCTTCTTGGCTTAGGTACTTTTTTGCTTAGTTCTAAGATTGTAAATAGTACTACATTAAGATACTTAAAGCTGGTGAAGAACAATGAGATAGTTCATCCAACACATCCTGTGTTACTCAGAGAATCTGAGAAAGGCATTGGTGAAAGTTGGCTTGTACATGTCAGAGATAGTGAAGCAAAGAGAGTGATAGAAGCACATGCTGAATTCATGAAAAAGCTAGGTGCTGATGTAGGAGATGGAGAACCTACAAAACTGACTGTAAGACAATCAAGGCTTTTGGAACAGCCTCTTAGACTTGAACCAGTCAAGAGGAAAGCTGCCAAAAGTCCTACTGTGAAGAAAGCTGCTAAGGTTCAAAAGACCACAAAGACTACTGCTCCAAGATCCTCTAAACCAAGAGCAAAGAAAATGATACTGAAGGATCTTACTGAGGAAGAAAATGAAGCAGCTGTTGTACAGGCAGCATTGGCTAAGGTTGCAGAGTTTAATAGGAAGCAAGATGCTCTGAAGGATAGCTATGACTGTGGTATTGGTGAAGCTGCATTTGATGATATGCACAAGAAGCTCCCAAAAAGGAATGATCCTCACAATCTGCTGGAACAGCAGACTCTGTATGGTAATGAAACTGGTAAGTTTTCTAATTTTCTTGGAGGCAGCAAAGGATCTAGTGATTATTTCAGAAGACTTCAATTTCCTTCTGAAATTAGAGTTAAACATGTTTTTGATAAGATTTTAAAAGGAGTTAATTCTGAGAAAGTCATTGACCTTTCTGAGAATCAACTATCATCAAAGCAGTTTAAACTCATCCTATATCACCCATCAGAATCTCAGGCTAATTTTATATGCAATGATGCAGCGCAAGCTTCTACAAGCACTGCACCTGCTATTCAACTTTCTTTTGATGATGATTCTGATAAAACCCCTTCTCCTCCACCTGCACAATCCCCCAATCATCAAGAAATACCTACCACAACACCACAACAAGATGAACCACAAAATGATTCCCAACCAAACTCTGAGATTGTTCATCATGAGAACACTCAAAAACAACCAACAACACCTCAACCAGAAAATACTGAACCAGAGACTACCCAACCAGAACATCAAATCCCACCAGAAAATACTTCATCAGAACCTGATCACCAAAAATCACCAGAACCTGATCAAGATCAAGCCTCAGAAACTCTTCATGCTGATGAACATGTTCTTGAGAAATCCCCACAACATGTGGCTGTGGACAACTCATGTGATTTACCTACACCTATCAAGACACATGTTCAACATATAAATGAGACTATGAATCATGAAATCCTACAAAGAACCCCTCCTGACCAATCACAACATCTCCAACACCTTTTGCGGGATCTCTCTATGGACTGCATATTTTTCCCACCTCACCTACCCTCAAGAATTATCAATGAACCTCTTGACCAAACTCAGAATGACATCACTAGCCTGCTGCAAGCTGTTGACAAGAATCTTAGGAGAATGTCCAGTGTCATTCCACACAGGTCTATTGACACAGCACACATTGACAAAGAGTGTGACCTTATGGAGAAAAATCTGGTACTCATGATTCGCTCTGTCAGAAAAGCTTATACTACAGACTTGAGTTTGAGAAATGAGTTAGCAAGGAAGGAAGAGGAGGAGAGGCGTGAAAGGGAAAGATTGGAAGCTGAGGAGAGGGAAAGAAAAAGATTGGAGGATGAGCGTATAGAAAGGGAAAGGCAAGCTGCTGAGCAAGTCAGGCTAGCAGAAGAAGCTAGAAGAGCTGCTGATCAAGCAAGGCTTGAGCAACTGGCTAGAAATGCACCAGAGTATGCTCAGCACGTATTGGAAAATCAGGAAAATTTTCAAAGAAGGCTTGATGAGCATTCGTCTATGCTGGCTGCTATTATGGAAACTCTTCAAAGTATCAATGCAAGATTACCTCAGCAACCTGATCAACCTTAACCCCTAGGATTCTAAGCACATGTTCTGATTATTTGTTTAATGTTTATCATGTTCTGATATCTGTTTTGTAACTTGTTGAATATTTTTTTTATCAAGTACTCTGTTGCTTATTCAACTATCTTCTGTGTTCATTATTTATTTCTATGTTTATTAGTTGTTGTCTATTTCTTTTATGCTTTCATAAATAATTTTGAGACAAAAATCAACACAAAGATTTCAAAGCTAAATAATGAGTTTATTCAATTGAAAATTGTTGATTACATAAGTTTCTATCCAACTTTTCACTTGGATCCTACATAAAACAGCTAGTCCTAAATCTAGCTTATTTGAATCTAAGGGAAATGGAAGAGTTCACGACATTCTCTTCACTTCCTTATTGGGAAATCAATGAAAAGTGATCTCATTGATTATGAAGAGGATTATTCTTCCTTGGGAGGAACATATGTACTCAAGAATTCCTTCCAATCAGAATCCCATTCAGATTCTGACTCAGATAAGGACTCTTGTTGTTTAGCCTTGGATCTCGTTTGATATTTGACTCTGACAGGAGCAGAAGTTGATGCCCTCATCTTCTGAAGTTTCTTCTTAGACTCTGAGTCATGTTGAATCTTCACTTTCTTCTTCTTCTTCTCCTGCACTCTCTTACTTTTGATCACTTTTCTATCCTTCTCCATTGTTGATTTTTTTTCACAATGAAATGGAAGTGTTGAGTGAAATGACAAAGTTCATGGTCCTTATATAGTGGTTTCAAAATGGACAAGTGCTTGGTTTTTACGACAAGCCATTTAATTGGAGTAGTTGTAACCACCTTGACTGCATTGAAACTCTTCTTTTGACCAATTTTTTTTCAAAATTGTCATTTATTTCTTGTCAGTTCTATCTTTTTGTTTAATGACAAAAGGGGGAGTAAGAGCTGTTATTAATTTATGAGATGCTAAACTGAAACCAAATTCCAAAATTTTAGTTTTCAGTTATGTCCATATACAATATAAATTTGAGGAAAATATTAGTTGAAATTTGAACTTCTGATACATGGTACGTATAAAAGAAAATTGCACTTTTCTTTCATAGGTATCAGACTTAGGGGGAGAGCTTGCAAACCTAGCCTCTGAAAGTCTAGTGTATTAGTTTAAGTTCAAAATTCAAATGAATATTTTTAAACTGATTTAATTAATCATTGTTGAACTTAGGGGGAGCTTGCAAAACTCATCAACCTAAGAGATGCTTGATAAATTTTATCAACAACCATTGTAAATTAATACTTGGTTTGTCATCAATCAAAAAGGGGGAGATTGTTGGAACAAAAGAGGTTCTGACATGATCTAATTAAGTTTTGATGATAACAAAAGTATTAATATACAATAGGGTATACTAATTATTTAATCCAAGTGTGCAGATATTCAAGTTAATTTTTATATTCATTTAAAGCACATTGGAAGCTCTGATATGGCAAAGCAAACTCTGATCAGAACTTGAAGACATCAGAAGATGCATATTTGGTTCATCAGAGGATGCAAATTTTATTCATCAGAAGATGCATATCAGACTCTGATAAGAGCAGTGAGAGCCGTTTTGTCAGAAGAACATTCTCTGCATCAATGATTATACTCTGACATTCCAAAGGCTGATGGAATCAATCTTATCCACAGAATAGTGACGTTTGTACTATTGTACGAACTCTTTACCTGATTTAGATAAATCTTTCTCTCCAAGATTGATCGCATACAAGGTTACCTGATTTGGATATCAAAGGTACAATCTACAGCTGGCGCAATCTCACCGTATCAAATTCAAATCAAACACGCTCCATCTTCATCTATAAATTGGAGCAAGTTTGAAGCTTTGGGACACGATACTTGAACAATTTAAAAAGAGCTGTTACTCTGCTAAATTCATCCTAAAGCACAAAACTACAAATACAACTTGAACTCATATTCAAAATCCAAGACTCCAGTTTCAGCTTCTGTTAATTCATTAGTTGAACCTTAGAATTTTGTATTAAGATTCTAAGTTAAGTCTTGTATCAAAAGTTGTATTTAATTTGTAACTGAACATTGATCTTTATGTCAATTGTTCAGACTCTGTTTTTCTAAACTTGTGTATTGAAGTCTCTTGCCTGCGTGCTTGAGCATTAGGAAGTCTCTTGTTTGTATACTTGAGCATTGGAAGTCTCTTGCTTGTGTGCTTGAGCAATTGTAATCTTTGGTGATTATAGTGAACTCTCTTGGAAGTACAAGAGGACTGGACGTACTCTCGGTTTGTGAGGGGAACCAGTATAAAAATCTCTGTCTCTATCTTTCTCTTCTTCTCTCTACCTTCAAAGTTATTCTTGATTGTGTTTTGTTTTCTAACCGCTGCAAACTCTGATAAGTTCTCTGTAACTTAGAAGAAATTTTTTAAATTACCAAAAACACAATTCAACCCCCCCCCCCCCCCCCCCCCCCCTTCTTGTGTTTTCCACACCTTCATGGGACAACTGTTAGAGAATGGCTATGATATCCACATGAAAGATTTAAGTCTCTCTATCAGAGATGAGAGTAATAATCTCATCACCAAGGTACCAATGACAAGAAATAGGATGTTCTTATTGAATATCCAAAACGATGTGGCAAAGTGTCTCACATCTTGCTACAATGATTCATCATGGCTTTGACATCTTCGATTTGGGCACTTAAATTTTGGAGGCTTAAGTTTGATGTCGAAACAAAATATGGTGAGAGGGCTACCATCAATTAACCATCCAGATCAACTGTGTGAAGGATGCTTACTCGGAAAGCAATTCAGGGTGAGTTTTCCAAAGGAGTCAAACTCAAGGGCCAAGAAGCCACTCGAGCTTATTCATGCTGATGTCTGTGGGCCAATCAAGCCAAGCTCACTAGGTAAAAACAACTATTTCCTTATTTTCATTGATGATTTTTCAAGGAAGACATGGGTCTATTTCTTAAAGCAAAAATCAGAAGTCTTTAGTACCTTCAAGAAGTTCAAAGTTGTCATAGAGAAGGAGAGTGGTCAAGAGATAAAAGTCATGCAGACAGACCGAGGAGGTGAATTTACTTCTAAAGAGTTCCTGGAGTTTTGTGAAGAGAATGGAATCAGACGTCCACTGACAGTCCAAGATCCCCCCAACAGAATGGCGTGGCAGAAAGGAAGAATAGAACAATTCTTGATATGGCTCAAAGCATGCTCAAAAGTAAGAAAGTGCCGAAAGAATTTTGGGCAGAAGTTGTGGCGTGTGCAGTCTATCTATCCAACCGATCTCCAATAAGAAGTGTGTGGGGAGAGACACCACAAGAAGCATAGAGTGGAAAAAAGCCCGGTATCTCTCACTTGAGGGTTTTCGGGAGTGTAGCCCAAGTTCACATTCCAGATGAGAAAAGAGTCAAACTTGATGACAAGAGCGAGAAGTTCATCTTTGTCGGTTATGATCAAAGCTCATAGGGTTACAAGTTGTACAACCCAAACAACAACAAGATTGTAATTAGTCGAGATGCGGTCTTTGATGAAGAAGGAGAATGTGACTTTTGAACACACAAAAAGGAATATAGTTTCTTTCCATAATTTGAAGAAGAAGCATCTAGGGAAGTTCAACAAGTACCCAACTCACCAACATCTCCCGCTTCTGAAGACACTGGAAGTGAAAGGATTGTGACGCGTACAAGAAGTCTCCAAGATCTATATGACAACACAAAGGCTTTATCACCACGAAGACTTGAAGATTTCTATGAAGATACTAGAGGTATGGATAATATTACCTTGTTCTGCCTCTTTGATGATTGTGAGCCTATGAACTTTGAAGAAGCTGCGCAAGATAATAGATGGATACATACAATGGATGAAGAGATTAGAGCCATTGAGAAGAAAAGCACATGGGAACTTGTCTCCCTACCCAAAAGGCATAAGGCCATCGGTGTCAAGTGGGTGTACAAGGCAAAGAAGAATATCAAAGGAGAAATTGAAAGATACAAGGCAAGATTAGTCGCAAAAGGCTACAATCAAAAGGCTGGGATTGATTATGACGAGGTGTTTGCTTCAGTCGCTCGCTTAGAGACCATAAGACTAATAATCTCTCTAGGAGCCCAACATAAGTGGAAAATTCATCAGATGGATGTGAAGTCAGCCTTCTTAAATGGGCTTCTAGAAGAAGAAGTGTACATCGAACAACCTTTGGTATACAAGGTGAAAGGGCATGGAGATAAAGCTCTCAAGCTAAATAAAGCACTCTATGGGTTGAAGCAAGCACCACGAGCATGGTACAGTCGAATTGATAACTACTTCAAAGTAAACAATTTCATGAAGTGCCCACACGAGCATGCCATGTATGTCAAGACCAAAAATGGAGATATCTTGATTGTGTGCATATGTGTGGATGACTTTATCTTCACAGGAAGTAATCCAAAGTTGTTTGAAGAATTCAAGAGAGTGATGATCAAGGAGTTCGAGATGACCGATATTGGAATAATGTCATACTATCTTGGCATAGAGGTAAAACAGGAGGAGAATGGAATCTTCATTTCCCAACAAAAATACGCAAAGGAGATGCTCAAGAAGTTCAAGATGGACGGTTGCAAGCCAATTAGCACACCAATGGAATGTGGGTTGAAGTTATCAAATTTTGATGGGGAAGAAAAGGTGGATGCTATAAATTTCCAGAGTTTAGTTGGGAGTTTGCGGTATCTAACGTGCACAAGACCTGACATTCTATATGATACTGGATTCATCAGTCGACACATGGAGAATCCAACTATTACTCATCTCAAGGCTGCAAAGAGAATTCTTCCTTATATCAATGGTACAGTTGATTTTGGCTTATGGTTCTCATCAGATAAGAACTATAAGTTAGTTGGTTACAGTGACAACGATTGGGCTGGAGATTGTGATGATCGGAAGAGTACTAGTGGTTTTGTGTTCTTCATGGGAAACACAGCTTTCACTTGGATGTCAAAGAAGCAGCCAATTGTTGCACTTTCAACTTGTGAGGCTGAATACGTAGCAGCTACATCATGTGTTTTCCATGCAGTCTGGCTAAGGAATTTGTTGAAGGAACTAGGAATGTCACGGGAGGAGCCAACCAATATTTTTGTGGACCATAAGTCAGCCATAGCTCTTGCGAAGAATCCAGTATTCCATGATCGTAGCAAGCATATTGATACCCGTTATCACTACATAAGGGAGTGCATAGAAAGAAAAGATGTACAAGTTGAACATGTGAAGTCCCAAGATCAAGTAGCTGACATCTTCACCAAGCCACTCAAGCATGAAGACTTTATCAAGTTAAGAGACTCACTTAGAATGACAAATCAAGTTTAAGGGGGGGGGAGGGGGGGTGTGTTGGATAATAAACTTGATTTGGTCCATTGGACTAATCAAGTGTTAGGCCCATTTTAGTAATAGGATAGTAAGTCTAAGGAATGTTCTAGAGATATGTAGAAATAACTAGTAGTTTTGGAAGACAATGTTAAATGTATGTAGTAGTAGAGATAAGTGTGTAGAATTCTCTCTACTTAGAAGTGTGGAAAACTATTTCTTGATGTATCTAGAACTCTCCCTTGAAAGCTATAAATAGGGGAGAGGTAGTCATTTGTAAACTAAGCAAGTAAGAAGCAAAAACCAAGTAAGCAATTAGCAAGTAATAAAATTGTTCTTCTCTCAAATATTTTCTTCTCTTCAATTCCTCCATAACCTCACCATAACCTTCTCCTTTTCCAACGCGGGGGGGGGGGGGGGGGGGGGGGGGTAATGCAAGTTGTTAGAAACTGTCATCTTAGTAACACGATGTTCGAATTAGACGCATATTGTTTTAATGGTATTTTAGCTATAACTAGTATTGAACCTTTTATTAAGGATTGTCTTGAGCTAGCTGTTTGTATTGATGGTTGTTTTGTTTTTTTTGTTAATCGTTTATGTAATAGTGTTGCTCATAATCTTGCTCAAGCGGCTAAAACTTTGGAATCTCGTTCCAAGCCGGAGAATGCCCCTTTAAAGAATTGGTCTTTGTTTTCCTTTAGGGCCTGTTTGGTGCACAGGATAAGAGACAGGATAGGATAACTGTATCATATTCTGTCGCAATCCAGTGTTTGGTGATACAGCAGGATATGATAAGTTAATCCTGAAGCTTATCCTATCCTGTCTCTCCTGTTATAATTCTTATCCTGAATTTGAGCTGGGTTACCAGCAGGATAGGATAAGAAATTTGTTTTACTGAGTTATTTTATAAAATATATTTTAAAATACATAATAAATAAAATATTAATAATAAAATAATTAATTTTTAAATATATAAGTGATTTTCTCACAGGGGTAATTTTGTAATTTATATTCTAAAAAAATCAAAATTTTACTATAATTACAATATTTTAAAGTAACATGTCTAACATGTCTATATTATTGAGTTATTTATTTGATTATGATTCATTTAAAAAATTAAACTTGATTATTTTCTCATGATTTTTATTTGAAATTATATAAATTTATTTGATTACTTATTTGTATTTTTTATTTATAAAATTCAAAGTATTACAAAATAATTTTAAAAAAATGACAATTGTTTTACAAGAGTAATTTTGTCATTTAAATTTGTTATATATCTTATCATATTATTATGAGCAAGTATGTATTAAAAACAAATATAATAGTTATCATGTTTGTTATCCCGTGGGCACCAAACACAGGATATGATAACCGAGTATAACTGTTATCCTGCTGTTATCATATCCTATCATTATCCTGTTTTATATCCTATCCTGTCACTATGCTATCCTGCGCACCAAACGGGCCCTTACTTTATTTATCTAATGAATGAGTGGATTGTTTAAAAAAAAAAAAAAAAACTCCTGGCAGCATGATATTATTATAAATAAATAAATTCAAGGTTCATTAAATAAATGATACATCAAAACTCTATTATAAATAAGATACATCAGTTCAAAAACTTTTTGGCAAGACTTCATGTTCTTAATAAGGACAAAGGCAAAACAGAAACACATGGCATAGATGGCCACATGGCAACTGATCCACTCATCAAGGAAAATCACTCTAACATAATACTACCTCCGTCCCAAAATAAAAGACCATTTTGAATAAATCACAGGAATTAAGAAAGTTGATCGTGATATTAAATGTGTTGACTATTAGTAGTATTATTTTTATAAATTTGCCCTTTATGAGAGAGAATTAGCTAGTTGACAATTTTACAAAGTATTTATTACCAATTGCAGAAAACAATGTATCATAATTAGGGGTATTGAGGAAAAGAAATAATAAATGTACTTGAAAATTGGAAAAAATTCTTATAAAATGGGACAAGTAAAAAAGTAAAAAGGATTTTATATTTTGGAACGGAGGTAGTAAAATAAAATATGATGAGGACTACGTTAAATATATTGTACTTGAATTCCTTCAATTACTTCTTCAATTCTGTCTTTGTAGAATTTGATTCATTACATCTAACCCCTCCTAGTTTTTTTAATTAATCTAAATTAAACCTTTGGTATATAAATTTCTCAATGATTGTATATAAAAAAAATCTCAATGATTCTATATAAATTTTATTTACAATATGATCTGAAACATGGTACATTGATTATACATTTAGAAAAGTAAAAATGCTTTCAATTTGCATATAGTAAGACTAATTTAACGATTATATATAAGTTGCTATTAAAGGTTCAAATCCAACAAAATATGGAACAAAAGTCATTAATTAGAATTACAAATACACAAACCAAAATTGAAGAATTCACCATGATTATGAATGACAACCTCAACCTTCTTAATTAATACAAATAACATTACCATGATGACATATAAATATGATGACATATTAATACAAATATATAAAATACCAATGTTATGCTTAGAAAGACACTATAGAGAACATAATAGCAACAATTGTAGCAACAACACAATATTCCAATCTTGAACTAGATGATTTCTTGGCATCAAATTCTCCTGAACTTGGTGATGGTGCAGATGCTTCTGCCTCAAAAGGAGCTTCAGAAGAACTCATTGGAGTTGGAAAAAATGAAGAAATATCTGGAGAAGTTACATAAGGTAAAACACCTGGTGAAGCTGGAATTGTTGGCTCAGTAGTAGTAGTTGAATTCACAACATGTGAATTTTCAAGCACAACAATTGCCACAAAAAGAAAGGAAAGTAACTTGATGAAAGTAATAGTAGTAGTAGCCATGAATAAGAAGAATACAAAGAATTTTTGAGAATTTTGTCTAAGACAGAAGGGTGCAAATAGTTAAAAGGGTGTAAGAATGTATGTGTTATATAAGTAAGGAAATTAAATAATAGAAGCAGTAATTATATCAGTGTGATTGTTGTGACAGTTTATATTTTTTGGTGCATTTTGTGAGTTTCACGAGATAAGCAAGAGATGCAGTACTACTATATTATTTCTCATTCATATTTATTAATATGTTGTTTCTTTCTGTTGATATGTCGGTAAGTTAAGAAGAGATTCCATTTTCTTAAGGAAATGTTTTTTCTTTTTTTAAAATAAAAAAGCAAAATTGGATTTTTTTATTTTTTATGTAGATGATATTCTTATTGCAAGTTCTGACAAGCATGAGATTCAACAGCTCAAGGTGAAATTAAATGGTGAATTTGAGATGAAGGATCTTGGCAATGCGAAGAAGATACTTGGTATGGATATTGTGAGGGATCGGAGTAAAGGTGTGTTGTTCTTATCTCAGCATGATTATTTGAAGAAAGTGGTGGAGCGGTTTAGAATGTCAGATTCTAAGGTAGTGAATACGCCACTTGGTCATCATTCAAAGCTGTCAGTTAAACAGTGTCCTCAATCCGAGGATGAGAAAAAGAAGATGGAAGGTACTCCCTATGCAAGTGGGGTTGGAAGCATCATGTATGGCATGGTTTGTAGTAGACCGGATTTATCCTATGCAATTAGTGTGGTAAGTCGGTTTATGGCAAATCCGGGCCAAGTTCATTGGCAAGCTTTGAAGTGGGTGTTGAGGTATTTGAATGGAACCTTGAAGGGTGGTCTCAAGTATACTAGAACAGATCCGGGTATGGATGCTTTGGAGGGGTATGTGGATGCGGACTATGCAGGTAATGTAAACACTAGAAAGTCTTTGTCTGGTTTTGTGTTTACATTGTTTGGTACAGCAATAACATGGAAGGCAAATCAACAATCAGTTGTAGCCTTGTCGACGACTCAAGCGGAATACATAGCCCTTGTTGAAGGGGTCAAGGAAGCCATATGGTTGAAGGGTATGATTGGAGAAATGGGGATTAGTCAAGGGTGTGTGAAGATACATTGTGACAGTCAGAGTGCCATTCATTTGGCAAATCACCAGGTGTATCATGAAAGGACAAAGCACATCGACATCCGATTGCACTTTGTGAGAGACATGATTGAGACAAAGGAAATCATGGTGGAGAAAATTGCAACGGAGGAGAATCCAGCAGACATGTTCACCAAATCACTACCTAGAGTAAAGTTCAAGCATTGCTTGGACTTGATTAACTTCGTCGAGGAGTAGGCGGAGGTTGGAGAGGGCAGCATGGTGGTTGATGGGAAGTTGGCATCACCATCGTTTTGAAGGAAAGGTGGAGATTTGTGAAGGATTGCCTTGAAAACTCAAAAAAATCAGAAAACTGAAGAATCTGGCAGCTGTGTGGCGCCTAGCGCCAGGAGCAGTCTAGAAATGCCTGTGCATTCTGTTAGTTGGCGCGGGGCGCGGGAAGTTTGGCACGGGGCGCCGGTACGCGTGTATAAATGCGCTGTTTGCGTTTTCTGTTGTTTCTAAGTGATTTTTTAGGGTTTGCAGCCAATCAAAAGACTAGGGTTTATAGAGAATTCTCTTGGCAATAATTCTAGGGATTGGGAATCAATTAAACACCTTGGTAAACACTTGTAATTGAATTTCTTGGTCACGGGAAGAAATTCAGGACTTGGGTAGAATAGGATTCAAACTATTTCTTGTAACCCTTGTTGTGGGGATTTCTTTGTAACTTTGAAACTTGATTGATAGTAGAACGGAGAGCTGCCCTCTCCCCCAGACGTAGGTCTTTATTTGGCCGAACTGGGTAAACAATATTGTGTGTCTCTTTATCGCTTGTGGTTGTTTATCTGTTCGTGTTATTATTGCTATTTCCACTCAGTTGATTGCTTATTCAATTTGCTCCACACATCAAGGTTATTGGTGTGGTTCAGTCCGAATTCACAACAATTGGCGCCCACCGTGGGGCAAAGGATCAAAAGAATTAAGTATCATGGGTTCAAAGTGGAACATCGAGAAATTCACCGGGAGTAACGACTTTGGTCTGTGGAAGGTGAAGACAAGGGCAATACTAATCCAACAGAAGTGTGAACAGGCGCTGAAGGGGGTGGAACACATGCCGGCTGGTCTCTCAGATGCGGAGAAAACTGAGATGGATGAGAAAGCACTCAGTGCTATTATTTTGTGCCTCGGTGATAAGGTTTTGAGAGAGGTAGCCAAGGAGAAGACTGCTGCTGCTATGTGGACCAAACTTGATGCATTGTATATGACCAAGTCCCTGGCACATAAGCAGTTACTGAAACAACAACTGTACTTCTTTCGTATGGTTGAAAATAAGCCGGTTATGGAGCAACTGGCTGAGTTCAATAAGATTATTGACGATTTGGCGAACATCGACGTGAATCTTGAAGATGAGGATAAGGCTTTCCATCTGTTGTGTGCGTTTCCAAAGTCACTAGAGAATCTCAAGGATGCTTTGCTTTATGGCAAAGAGGGCACTATCACCTTGGAAGAAGTCCAAGCGGCTCTGAGAACCAAGGAACTGACAAGGTTTAGAGACTTGAAGGTTGATGATAGTGGAGAAGGCTTGAATATCTCAAGGGGCAGGAGTGAAAATCACGGTAAAGGAAAGGGGAAGAAGCATAGGTCTAAGTCTAGGCCTAGAGGTAATGGTGACACAACAAAATTCAAATGTTATCATTGCCACACACCAGGTCACTTCAAGAAGGACTGTCCTCAGAGAGGGGGCGGTGGTAATAGTGGTGGTTCGTCTGCTCAGATAACCGTTAGTGAAGAGGAAGGTTATGAGAGTGCAGGAGCACTAACTGTGACTAATTGGGAACCTGAGAAAAGCTGGGTCATGGACTCAGGATGCTCATATCACATCTGTCCGAGAAAGGAGTACTTTGAGACCTTGGAATTGAAAGAAGGTGGAGTTGTGCGTCTTGGTAACAATAAGGCGTGCAAGGTTCAAGGTATGGGTTCTATCCGACTGAAAATGTTTGATGACCGTGACTTTCTTTTGAAGAATGTGAGGTATATCCCTGAACTTAAGAGAAATTTAATCTCTATTAGCATGTTTGATGGTCTAGGTTATTGCACTAGAATTGAACGTGGTGTGATGAGAATTTCTCATGGTGCATTAGTAATAGCTAAAGGGTCTAAAATTAATGGTCTTTATATTTTAGATGGTTCCACCGTTATTTCTAATGCATTAGCTGTTAGTGTAGAAACTGAGGACATAACTAAACTATGGCATTTGAGGTTGGGGCATGTCAGTGAAAGAGGTTTAGTTGAATTATCTAAACAGGGCTTGCTAGGAAAAGAGAAATTGAACAAACTAGATTTCTGTGATAATTGTACACTAGGCAAACAACACAAGGTGAAGTTTGGGGTGGGAGTACATAAATCTAGTAGACCATTTGAGTATGTTCATTCGGATCTTTGGGGTCCAGCATCAGTTTCAACTCATGGGGGAGGTTCATATTTTCTTAGCATAATTGATGATTATTCTAGAAGGGTATGGGTGCACATTATTAAAAATAAAAGTGACACATTTGAAAAGTTTAAGGAATGGCATACCTTAATAGAAAATCAAACTGGAACTAAACTGAAAGTTTTGAGAACTGACAATGGCCTGGGTTTGTTTCAGAGCAGTTTAATGAGTTTTGCAGGAAAAAAGGTATAAAGAGGCATAGGACCGTTGCATACACACCGCAGCAGAATGGTCTTGCTGAAAGAATGAACAGGACCTTGTTGGAGCGGGTGAGGTGTATGTTGTTGGGAGCTGGACTACCGAAAAGTTTCTGGGGAGAAGCTGTTAGTACTGCAGCATATTTGATCAACAGATGTCCATCAACAGGTATTGATCTGAAGACACCTATGGAGGTTTGGAGTGGCAGGCCGGCAGACTACTCCAACTTGAAAGTCTTTGGAGCACTAGCGTATGCACATGTCAGACAGGACAAACTTGATGCTAGAGCTGTAAAGTGTGTGTTCATTGGTTATCCTGAAGGTGTGAAAGGTTACAAACTGTGGAAGATGGAACCTGGAGGATCAAAATTTATTATAAGCAGGGATGTTACTTTTGATGAGACCCGAATGGGGATGAAGTGCAAAGACCTGGAAGAAAGACCAGAAACGGGGGTAGAGAGATTTCAGTTTGAGGTGGAGCCTTCCACTGATGAGGGTGAAGAGGATAATCAGACTCGGGTACCTGAGGAGAGTGGAAGTCAGCCAATAACTGCTCCGGACTATCAGCTAGCACGAGATAGGGAGAGGAGAGTTATTACTCCACCTAATAGATACGGTTATGCTGACCTTATTTGTTATGCTTTGAATGCAGCTGAAGAGGTGCAAGACTCAGAACCAAAGAACTTCAGGGAAGCATCAGAAAGCATAGATAGTAAAGACTGGCTGAAGGCAATGGAAGAGGAAATGCTTTCATTGGAGAAGAACCAGACTTGGGAACTTGTTCCACTACCTAAGAACAAAAGGGTAGTTGGTAGCAAGTGGGTGTTCAAAAGGAAAGAAGGTATACCAGGGGTCGAAGCACCAAGGTATAAAGCAAGACTTGTAGCCAAGGGCTTTACACAGGTGGAAGGAATTGACTATAATGAAATCTTCTCACCTGTGGTGAAGCATTGTTCTATAAGGGTACTTATGGCAATTGTGAACATGTATGATCTTGAGTTAGAACAGATGGATGTGAAGACTGCTTTCTTGCATGGTGAATTAGAAGAGACAATCTACATGCAACAACCTGAAGGTTTTGTGGAAGACAACTCTAAAGTTTGTTTGTTGAAGAAATCTTTGTATGGGTTGAAGCAGAGTCCAAGGCAGTGGTATCGTCGGTTTGATGATTTCTTATTGAAGACCGGTTTTGTGAGAAGCAACTATGACAGTTGTGTGTACATGATGAAGAGGGATGAGAAAGTCATCATCTACCTTCTTCTTTATGTAGATGATATTCTTATTGCAAGTTCTGACAAGCATGAGATTCAACAGCTCAAGGTGAAATTAAATGGTGAATTTGAGATGAAGGATCTTGGCAATGCGGAGAAGATACTTGGTATGGATATTGTGAGGGATCGGAGTAAAGGTGTGTTGTTCTTATCTCAGCATGATTATTTGAAGAAAGTGGTGGAGCGGTTTAGAATGTGAGATTCTAAGGTAGTGAATACGCCACTTGGTCATCATTCAAAGCTGTCAGTTAAACAGTGTCCTCAATCCGAGGATGAGAAAAAGAAGATGGAAGGTACTCCCTATGCAAGTGGGGTTGGAAGCATCATGTATGGCATGGTTTGTAGTAGACCGGATTTATCCTATGCAATTAGTGTGGTAAGTCGGTTTATGGCAAATCCGGGCCAAGTTCATTGGCAAGCTTTGAAGTGGGTGTTGAGGTATTTGAATGGAACCTTGAAGGGTGGTCTCAAGTATACTAGAACAGATCCGGGTATGGATGCTTTGGAGGGGTATGTGGATGCGGACTATGCAGGTAATGTAGACACTAGAAAGTCTTTGTCTGGTTTTGTGTTTACATTGTTTGGTACAGCAGTAACATGGAAGGCAAATCAACAATCAGTTGTAGCCTTGTCGACGACTCAAGCGGAATACATAGCCCTTGTTGAAGGGGTCAAGGAAGCCATATGGTTGAAGGGTATGATTGGAGAAATGGGGATTAGTCAAGGGTGTGTGAAGATACATTGTGACAGTCAGAGTGCCATTCATTTGGCAAATCACCAGGTGTATCATGAAAGGACAAAGCACATCGACATCCGATTGCACTTTGTGAGAGACATGATTGAGACAAAGGAAATCATGGTGGAGAAAATTGCAACGGAGGAGAATCCAGCAGACATGTTCACCAAATCACTACCTAGAGTAAAGTTCAAGCATTGCTTGGACTTGATTAACTTCGTCGAGGAGTAGGCGGAGGTTGGAGAGGGCAGCATGGTGGTTGATGGGAAGTTGGCATCACCATCGTTTTGAAGGAAAGGTGGAGATTTGTGAAGGATTGCCTTGAAAACTCAGAAAAATCAGAAAACTGAAGAATCTGGCAGCTGTGTGGCGCCTAGCGCCAGGAGCAGTCTAGAAATGCCTGTGCATTCTGTTAGTTGGCGCGGGGCGCGGGAAGTTTGGCGCGGGGCGCCGGTACGCGTGTATAAATGCGCTGTTTGCGTTTTCTGTTGTTTCTAAGTGATTTTTTAGGGTTTGCAGCCAATCAAAAGACTAGGGTTTATAGAGAATTCTCTTGGCAATAATTCTAAGGATTGGGAATCAATTAAACACCTTGGTAAACACTTGTAATTGAATTTCTTGGTCACAGGAAGAAATTCGGGACTTGGGTAGAATAGGATTCAAACTATTTCTTGTAACCCTTGTTGTGGGGATTTCTTTGTAACTTTGAAACTTGATTGATAGTAGAACGGAGAGCTGCCCTCTCCCCCAGACGTAGGACTTTATTTGGCCGAACTGGGTAAACAATATTGTGTGTCTCTTTATCGCTTGTGGTTGTTTATCTGTTCGTGTTATTATTGCTATTTCCACTCAGTTGATTGCTTATTCAATTTGCTCCACACATCAAGGTTATTGGTGTGGTTCAGTCCGAATTCACAACAATTGGCGCCCACCGTGGGGCAAAGGATCAAAAGAATTAAGTATCATGGGTTCAAAGTGGGACATCGAGAAATTCACCGGGAGTAACGACTTTGGTCTGTGGAAGGTGAAGACAAGGGCAATACTAATCCAACAGAAGTGTGAACAGGCGCTGAAGGGGGTGGAACACATGCCGGCTGGTCTCTCAGATGCGGAGAAAACTGAGATGGATGAGAAAGCACTCAGTGCTATTATTTTGTGCCTCGGTGATAAGGTTTTGAGAGAGGTAGCCAAGGAGAAGACTGCTGCTGCTATGTGGACCAAACTTGATGCATTGTATATGACCAAGTCCCTGGCACATAAGCAGTTACTGAAACAACAACTGTACTTCTTTCGTATGGTTGAAAATAAGCCGGTTATGGAGCAACTGGCTGAGTTCAATAAGATTATTGACGATTTGGCGAACATCGACGTGAATCTTGAAGATGAGGATAAGGCTTTCCATCTGTTGTGTGCGTTTCCAAAGTCACTAGAGAATCTCAAGGATGCTTTGCTTTATGGCAAAGAGGGCACTATCACCTTGGAAGAAGTCCAAGCGGCTCTGAGAACCAAGGAACTGACAAGGTTTAGAGACTTGAAGGTTGATGATAGTGGAGAAGGCTTGAATATCTCAAGGGGCAGGAGTGAAAATCACGGTAAAGGAAAGGGGAAGAAGCATAGGTCTAAGTCTAGGCCTAGAGGTAATGGTGACACAACAAAATTCAAATGTTATCATTGCCACACACCAGGTCACTTCAAGAAGGACTGTCCTCAGAGAGGGGGCGGTGGTAATAGTGGTGGTTCGTCTGCTCAGATAACCGTTAGTGAAGAGGAAGGTTATGAGAGTGCAGGAGCACTAACTGTGACTAATTGGGAACCTGAGAAAAGCTGGGTCATGGACTCAGGATGCTCATATCACATCTGTCCGAGAAAGGAGTACTTTGAGACCTTGGAATTGAAAGAAGGTGGAGTTGTGCGTCTTGGTAACAATAAGGCGTGCAAGGTTCAAGGTATGGGTTCTATCCGACTGAAAATGTTTGATGACCGTGACTTTCTTTTGAAGAATGTGAGGTATATCCCTGAACTTAAGAGAAATTTAATCTCTATTAGCATGTTTGATGGTCTAGGTTATTGCACTAGAATTGAACGTGGTGTGATGAGAATTTCTCATGGTGCATTAGTAATAGCTAAAGGGTCTAAAATTAATGGTCTTTATATTTTAGATGGTTCCACCGTTATTTCTAATGCATTAGCTGTTAGTGTAGAAACTGAGGACATAACTAAACTATGGCATTTGAGGTTGGGGCATGTCAGTGAAAGAGGTTTAGTTGAATTATCTAAACAGGGCTTGCTAGGAAAAGAGAAATTGAACAAACTAGATTTCTGTGATAATTGTACACTAGGCAAACAACACAAGGTGAAGTTTGGGGTGGGAGTACATAAATCTAGTAGACCATTTGAGTATGTTCATTCGGATCTTTGGGGTCCAGCATCAGTTTCAACTCATGGGGGAGGTTCATATTTTCTTAGCATAATTGATGATTATTCTAGAAGGGTATGGGTGCACATTATTAAAAATAAAAGTGACACATTTGAAAAGTTTAAGGAATGGCATACCTTAATAGAAAATCAAACTGGAACTAAACTGAAAGTTTTGAGAACTGACAATGGCCTGGAGTTTGTTTCAGAGCAGTTTAATGAGTTTTGCAGGAAAAAAGGTATAAAGAGGCATAGGACCGTTGCATACACACCGCAGCAGAATGGTCTTGCTGAAAGAATGAACAGGACCTTGTTGGAGCGGGTGAGGTGTATGTTGTTGGGAGCTGGACTACCGAAAAGTTTCTGGGGAGAAGCTGTTAGTACTGCAGCATATTTGATCAACAGATGTCCATCAACAGGTATTGATCTGAAGACACCTATGGAGGTTTGGAGTGGCAGGCCGGCAGACTACTCCAACTTGAAAGTCTTTGGAGCACTAGCGTATGCACATGTCAGACAGGACAAACTTGATGCTAGAGCTGTAAAGTGTGTGTTCATTGGTTATCCTGAAGGTGTGAAAGGTTACAAACTGTGGAAGATGGAACCTGGAGGATCAAAATTTATTATAAGCAGGGATGTTACTTTTGATGAGACCCGAATGGGGATGAAGTGCAAAGACCTGGAAGAAAGACCAGAAACGGGGGTAGAGAGATTTCAGTTTGAGGTGGAGCCTTCCACTGATGAGGGTGAAGAGGATAATCAGACTCTGGTACCTGAGGAGAGTGGAAGCCAACCAATAACTGCTCCGGACTATCAGCTAGCACGAGATAGGGAGAGGAGAGTTATTACTCCACCTAATAGATACGGTTATGCTGACCTTATTTATTATGCTTTGAATGCAGCTGAAGAGGTGCAAGACTCAGAACCAAAGAACTTCAGGGAAGCATCAGAAAGCATAGATAGTAAAGACTGGCTGAAGGCAATGGAAGAGGAAATGCTTTCATTGGAGAAGAACCAGACTTGGGAACTTGTTCCACTACCTAAGAACAAAAGGGTAGTTGGTAGCAAGTGGGTGTTCAAAAGGAAAGAAGGTATACCAGGGGTCGAAGCACCAAGGTATAAAGCAAGACTTGTAGCCAAGGGCTTTACACAGGTGGAAGGAATTGACTATAATGAAATCTTCTCACCTGTGGTGAAGCATTGTTCTATAAGGGTACTTATGGCAATTGTGAACATGTATGATCTTGAGTTAGAACAGATGGATGTGAAGACTGCTTTCTTGCATGGTGAATTAGAAGAGACAATCTACATGCAACAACCTGAAGGTTTTGTGGAAGACAACTCTAAAGTTTGTTTGTTGAAGAAATCTTTGTATGGGTTGAAGCAGAGTCCAAGGCAGTGGTATCGTCGGTTTGATGATTTCTTATTGAAGACCGGTTTTGTGAGAAGCAACTATGACAGTTGTGTGTACATGATGAAGAGGGATGAGAAAGTCATCATCTACCTTCTTCTTTATGTAGATGATATTCTTATTGCAAGTTCTGACAAGCATGAGATTCAACAGCTCAAGGTGAAATTAAATGGTGAATTTGAGATGAAGGATCTTGGCAATGCGAAGAAGATACTTGGTATGGATATTGTGAGGGATCGGAGTAAAGGTGTGTTGTTCTTATCTCAGCATGATTATTTGAAGAAAGTGGTGGAGCGGTTTAGAATGTCAGATTCTAAGGTAGTGAATACGCCACTTGGTCATCATTCAAAGCTGTCAGTTAAACAGTGTCCTCAATCCGAGGATGAGAAAAAGAAGATGGAAGGTACTCCCTATGCAAGTGGGGTTGGAAGCATCATGTATGGCATGGTTTGTAGTAGACCGGATTTATCCTATGCAATTAGTGTGGTAAGTCGGTTTATGGAAAATCCGGGCCAAGTTCATTGGCAAGCTTTGAAGTGGGTGTTGAGGTATTTGAATGGAACCTTGAAGGGTGGTCTCAAGTATACTAGAACAGATCCGGGTATGGATGCTTTGGAGGGGTATGTGGATGCGGACTATGCAGGTAATGTAGACACTAGAAAGTCTTTGTCTGGTTTTGTGTTTACATTGTTTGGTACAGCAGTAACATGGAAGGCAAATCAACAATCAGTTGTAGCCTTGTCGACGACTCAAGCGGAATACATAGCCCTTGTTGAAGGGGTCAAGGAAGCCATATGGTTGAAGGGTATGATTGGAGAAATGGGGATTAGTCAAGGGTGTGTGAAGATACATTGTGACAGTCAGAGTGCCATTCATTTGGCAAATCACCAGGTGTATCATGAAAGGACAAAGCACATCGACATCCGATTGCACTTTGTGAGAGACATGATTGAGACAAAGGAAATCATGGTGGAGAAAATTGCAACAGAGGAGAATCCAGCAGACATGTTCACCAAATCACTACCTAGAGTAAAGTTCAAGCATTGCTTGGACTTGATTAACTTCGTCGAGGAGTAGGCGGAGGTTGGAGAGGGCAGCATGGTGGTTGATGGGAAGTTGGCATCACCATCGTTTTGAAGGAAAGGTGGAGATTTGTGAAGGATTGCCTTGAAAACTCAGAAAAATCAGAAAACTGAAGAATCTGGCAGCTGTGTGGCGCCTAGCGCCAGGAGCAGTCTAGAAATGCCTGTGCATTCTGTTAGTTGGCGCGGGGCGCGGGAAGTTTGGCGCGGGGCGCCGGTACGCGTGTATAAATGCGCTGTTTGCGTTTTCTGTTGTTTCTAAGTGATTTTTTAGGGTTTGCAGCCAATCAAAAGACTAGGGTTTATAGAGAATTCTCTTGGCAATAATTCTAGGGATTGGGAATCAATTAAACACCTTGGTAAACACTTGTAATTGAATTTCTTGGTCACGGGAAGAAATTCGGGACTTGGGTAGAATAGGATTCAAACTATTTCTTGTAACTCTTGTTGTGGGGATTTCTTTGTAACTTTGAAACTTGATTGATAGTAGAACGGAGAGCTGCCCTCTCCCCCAGACGTAGGTCTTTATTTGGCCGAACTGGGTAAACAATATTGTGTGTCTCTTTATCGCTTGTGGTTGTTTATCTGTTCGTGTTATTATTGCTATTTCCACTCAGTTGATTGCTTATTCAATTTGCTCCACACATCAAGGTTATTGGTGTGGTTCAGTCCGAATTCACAACATATACGAAAAAAGATAATATTAAATTGATGATTAGGAATGACAACGGGTGCCCGTGGGTGCGGGTTTGATACTACCCACACCCACGCCCACGCCCACGCCCATAATTTCGGGTGTCACCCAAACCCAAACCCAAATGATATTTTTCATCCAAAACCCGCAGTTTGATCGAAACTCACGCCCACACCTATGGGTTTTGGGTTTTTTCACCCAAAACCCGCAGTTTGATCAGTCAGAATTAAAAAAATTGGATTTTTTCATCCAAACTCAAACCCGCAATCACTGCATAAAAAGAAGTTCCAGAACATAGTTTAACACACTTTGTTTTGTTCACAATCACAATACATAACATAACAACACAACATAAAAAGAAGTTCCAGAACATAGTTTAACACAGGGTAAATACATAACTATTCAATGATTGATAATGATATTTGATATTAAAAAATGCAATACATGAAAGAGCATGAACAAAAACGCAGCAACAAATCACACCACACAGGGGAAGTATCAAAATTGGTAACAAAATTGATATTAAGTTAGTAAATATGCAATGATTGATATTAAAATTGGTAACAAAATTGATATTAAATTAGTAAATATGCGATGATATATATACACCTAGGGTATTTTGGTAATTTCAATATATAACGAGCGGGTGTATGGGTTTCGGGTGTGGGTTTCATACTACCCAAACCCACACCCATAATTTCGGGTGCCACCCGAACCCAAACCCAGTCAACTCGGGTTTCACCCGTTGACTTGGGTTTGGGTTTGGGTTCGGATGGGTGTGTCGGGTTTAGGTTTTTCTGCCATCCCTATTGATGATACAGTACCAATAAGGTACCGTATCATCAATTTTGATATCTTCTATGTCATGTCATAGAACTCCAATAATAATAAAAAAAAAGTTATGAATCATTGGTCTATAAAACTCTCTTTAATATTATTATTGGAGAGATGTTCTTACACAGAGTCAGATATATTTCACAAGGCTAATACTTTATAGCACTTGTTTAATGAAACGCAATTAATTTACTAGTTTGGTATGTGTTAAATGTTGGATTAGTTTTTCTTTTAGGCAAAATCTTAGATTACTTAAATAACTTTGTTTTCCAATGCTTAGTCTAATGCTAGTCTGATGAAAATAATTATTAATTAGATTTTACTTACATCACAGTTAAACTCTAAATTACTAAATCATCTTCTCCCGAATTCCACGGGGTTAATAAGAGTAATATAACACCTATTCACATCCTATCTATTATCATAGTGAGTTAAACTTTGTTTTTTAGACTTGATTTACCAAAGTGGAAATGTTGGCCATCTGATCTTGATCTAATGTTGGACATTGCTTACATGCCGAAGGTGTAAGATTATTTTGAAAAGAAGGGGCCACCTTATCATGGGATGGGGATGGGGGTTTGTACTGTTTCCTACTCCACACCCCACTCCATGTGATTAGAACTTTACATGGTAGCAAGATATTTATTTAGTCAATCTTCCATTTTAACAAAAAAGAAAAAATAAGTAATTAAAAACTTACATGCATTGCTATAGGTGCATTTCTTACTTTTCCTCTCACAAAGAAGTAGTTTTTAAATTGAAAAACAGTTTTTTTTTCAAAAATAAATAATAAATTAAAAAAACACAAAAAACCACCTCTGTGTGAGTGGAAAAGTAATAAATGCACCTATAGCAATGTATGTAAGTTTTTTCCTTAATATTACTAGTTTAAACTTTGAAAATGATAAAAAGAAAACGAAGTCTAATAGAAAACTTTTTTTTTGTAAGAAGTTAAATTAACCCACCAAATTAGTATAAGAGACAATCATACCCGAAACATTAAAGATGAGCACACTCCAATGTCCCAAACTAATACCACCGGACCAACCCAATGGGTTATCTAATAGAAAACTTTCAAAAGAAAGTATAAAAAACAACAAAAATTTCAAAAAACGACACTTAAAATCACCGGTAACATGTGAGACTAGTATAGTAAAACAGCATGGTCCGCACCGAATGGGAGTATGAGACAAACAAAAATTGTTGTAGAGTCCACGAAAGTGATAGAACAAATATAGTTTTTGTGTAGATCTCATCTAAGTTTGAGAGTGAAAATAATTATATTTTCGAAACTCTTGAATCTCAATGCAATTGTGTACATTCAGAAGTGTTTCTGCAAAATCCGAAAGTGTACAAGGCAGTATAAAAGATTATTGTGTTTGTGTCTATATAAATAAATTAAGAGAAAAAAGAATATGCACAAACAGTGTAAAATAATTTTACACTGTCAATCAATCATAATATATATACCTCACTTTCTTAATATGATATGGCAAATTGATGACTTTTTATTAAATAATCATGTAAAATTATTTTACATTGTTAGTGCATCTCTATTAAATTCATAAATTAATTAATTATTTTCTCTAAAGCAACTCAAATGATAAAATATTGCATAAACATTTGATATATTGGGGCGCAGATTTGTTCTTGCAATTCCCTACTTTCAAGCACTTAGTGTAGGTAAGTTTTGTTGTTCTCTTTAGAAGGGGGAAAAAAATACTGTAGTAATTAAAACTCTATAAGAGTCTTGACAATTATTTAACACTATAACTTATAAAAAAAACTTATAATTACTCAAAATTGAATTTAATTTATATACAGCGTCAGTGTAAAGTTATTTTACACATGCATCTAATAATATACCTACACATATGTATTGTGTTTAAAAACACATGATGTGTCACATTTATTAAATGACGTGGCAACATATAATTGGATTCATGTGTAAAAAAAATTACACTGACAGTGCACAACAATTAAACTCCTCAAAATTATATATGATTAAGAGTTGTAAAAAAAATAAAATACATGCTACTGCCAGCAACTTCAGTAATGGTACATAGGAACAAAAATTGACACAACATTCCCAATTACTGAATCATTTCTCTTGCTGGAATTGAGCAGTATACCAATAAGTGTTTATTCATGTGAGTTGATGAATTACAAAAGACAAGATTGGGTCCCAGTAAAATAAAGCTTCTGTTAGTAACCAGGAGGGTCTTGTATCTAGCAAATCCTTATGTTGGGAATCAATTCAAATTTTTAAATAAATGTAATTGGAAAACTGGGATATTAGGTGAAGAAATTTATTTTGACCTTTGATGAACTCCACCGTAATAAAGACAATTGGAAAACTGGGATATTAAAAACCACTGTCATATCCATTAATAATAAAGAAGAGTCTTGTGAAGTGCAAATTCAATCAAGATGTAATTGGAAAGCGTTGGTTCTTATAGCAAATAACGATACATCTCTATAACACTTGAGTTTGGTGCTTGAATTTGTATGGTGACACAAAATTAGAGGTGAGTTACAACCATTGTAATCTTATTTACAATGGCTGATACTATTTTTTTTAGGCAATTAGGTGAAAGGTGAAAAGAGGTGTTGAATCGCACAAAATAGTAATTTTAAAAAGTTATCAATCCATACAATATGAAGCAGAAATAGTGTCAATATAGTAAACAATCTTCAGCTTGGTAAAACCAGATTGCATCTAAGTTTATAGAATGTAGTTGATAACAACTTCCCAAATCAATGAAATACAACTGCATTGACAATTTGAGGCATTTCGATAATCATATAACGCAAACATAATATGCATATAGTAGAAAGCGACTTCTACTTTTGATGAAAAGAGATGAAAGGCTTGGATCATAAACACTAAGTTAAGCAATCATCACAATGGATACACCAAAAATTACTTAGGCTCTAACTTTTTCCCACATGCCGGTATGCACCTCCATAGGTGGTGCAAAACTTCATTCCATAAATTTAGGTCCAATTAGTAGCTATAATTAAAATCGACAATATACATGGAAGCACTCCTCAAGTCCCATCAGAATCTAAACTTCTAATAATACAAACCTTGCGATCAACATCACAAGAGCATACAACGTTCTTTAGATCAACCAAGAAAACACTTGGCCATCAGATCAAAGAATGGCTTTAGATTAAGATGAATAACAAATTGATCAAGCCTCATTAACTGGTCTTCGAAGACCGGAACAAAGAGCTGACCGAAAAAGGGGAGGTGCATCCTCTGTTAATACCTCTGCATCCAACTTTTCAATATGGGCCCATATCTGCATAAACAATATTAATGTCGCATGATGTCAAATCATTTACTAAGACTATGAAATCCTTTTTGCGGATGCTACTAGAACAATATTTGAGGAGACGGTAAGAGAACTGTGCAGATACATTAGACCGATTTGAATTTTCGCAAAAACAAAGCAAAATAAAATTGTGACACAAAACAAGACTCCCTTCGGTCCCATATACAAGCAACAAAAACTTTAAAATTAAATGCATTGAACCAACTTTCTTAAGGAGTGTGCATTTTTTTTTGTAGCTTAAATATAAGACCGGAGGCAGTACTACACAAACCCAGTAGCAATCTAATTGCCAAAAAATAGGTGTAAGTGTTTACACATGGCTAAGTTTTGTTTATATGGAAATTCCAACCTACAACGATTATGTTCAAAAATCAAAATTCAAATGCAAGCACTTAAATAATGTTACCTCAGAAGCGTACTGCCTAGAAAAGGCCTTCACATAACTCAAAGTAGTGATACACCACTGCTCCTTTTCACCTACATTATAAGCAACATTTTTCTTCCCACCATTTGACTGACTGTAGAAGAGATTAAGAAGCCAAAGTTAATGCATAGAAATAATAATTTTCCACATGATGTATTTTGGTAGTTATTTAATATGTATCCTTGGTAAGATAAGGACAGGCCCCGAAACCTGTTTTGAGGTATCTGATTCTCATTGTCTAATTCCATAGTTGATGGTTCTTCAGAGTCAACTGCCATATCTTCAACTTGTGCAGACTTCCATTCACGAAGTGTTCTAGCTCCAGATCCCTTGGGAAGGCGATCAGTCAATACACTTGAGAAGCTTTTGAACAATAAGAGAAACAATGCCTGTGTGAACCAATGGGCACCGACAGGAAAATACTATGAGAAACAGAAGAACTTCAAGTGTATGCAATTCAAATTAAATGGGTCAGCGACCCCTTAAACCAAACCCAAATTATAAATCAAATAAATAAATGAAAGAGGACAAATGAAAGTGAAAAGAAAATCCATAGTCGTTTAGTACTATTTTAAGTGACTCAAAACAAAACAGCAGTGAAAATATAGAAGTGGCTAGGTGCTTCTTCAGTCTCTATTTTATCTTTCTTTTACTTCTTAGGAGGATTTATTTTCTTCCGCCATTGTATACTTACCACTCAAAAATGAATCAAGTATTTGCTCGTCTCCATTTTCTAATAATAATTCTTTTTATGCGCTCTTATCGCAATTTTTCCAAAATAACCACATATAGAGTTGTGTACAAATAACCTGATCCTATATTTCTCTATTTAAATATCATTCTTCCCCATTCACCAATAACTTACAACACCTACAAACGGCTACCTATGGTCATGATATAGTCCAAATCACTCTGAGAGAGTGAATATTTCTAAAATAGAATCATACTATCGGCACATTGTTTTTTCAAACATTTCCAAATGGTATCTGTACACATCATAAAAAGGAAGTGGCACTTCAAGTATCGCCTTTTATAAGGAAAAATGTCTCCAGACTATTAACCACTGAAAATTTTACATCAATTACCTCATTTTCATCAGTTGCTCGGCCAAGAAGAGCTTCCTTAGCTTCTACAGATTCTTGAATAGATACCAGCTCCTCCTGTGCTTTTTCAGCACGTGATTTCAATCTATTCACCCTTACAGGATTTTCACCAAGAACTGGTTCACCATCCACAAGTGCTAGTTTTGACTCTGCAGCATCTATCTCTGCTTTTGCCTCATTGACAGCTACTTCAGCTGAAGAAATATTCTTTTTAAGAGATAATATTTCTTTCCTTAGATCAGAAATACGGTTGTATGTTTTGCTTACTGCATTTCTAAGGACCTGTTCGATGGAAAACAAGGTGGAAATTACAAAACGAAATAAAGTATGCATGGCAAGGATCAAATATTTAAATGTTATGATTTGTAAGCCAACAACATGATCAAAACATGAACAAAAACACGTATTGTTTCCAGTCCTTATAAATGTTAGAAAGAATTAACCATCCAAAGCTGATAATGCTAACTTACAATCAAAAGCAAAATAAAAAAAATTCCCAATCACTGTATAGTTAACTAAGAAGGAAGGAAGAAATACAAATGAATTATCCATAAAAGCTAGATTAAGTACCTCCCAAGGACGATCTGACATGTGAAATTGCTCGACATTTTCTTCTGAGAAGACCCATCTCACAATAGCCAGATTTGATACAAGTCGATAACCCATCATTCGGTCAATTGCTATTGCTGTCATTTGGGTGTTACTCTTCCAGAAAGAACTGACTTCAGCAATCAGCATAATTTGCTTATCCTCATCAGGACACATTTTTGAAATTACTTGCCCATATCTTTCTAATACAGTTATCAAATGAGTGAAACTCTTGGATCCAATGTTGAGAAGAGTCTGTACGACAACTCTGAGTGTAACTTCTAGACTATTATTAGGAAACACGCTTTCATCAATCCATGAGATTATTTCACGAACAGGTGCCTTCCCTTTAACCATTTCGTTGAGCTGTCCAGACAGCAGCTGTTCATTGTTTTCTTTACCATCTTCTGCACCAAGATTGAAATTCGGTCCACCCTTTGGAGGAAGCAATTCTTCTAAACCAGGTGCATTTTCAATGCTCTATACAAAATATAATGAAAGGAACCATTGGAAACATCAATATACCAATTTCAAGAAACCAAAATAAATCATCAACAAAAATATATAGCGAGACTTCTCCATACTCTTTTGTGATTTTTGAATATGGACCATAACCACAAAATAACCCAAGTGCAAATGAAGTAATGAATAATTACCTGCTTGACTTTGTCCCAGTATGATAAGCGAACTTCCCTCTCCAAAACCTCCTGAACAAAGACACGTTGAGGAGCCCACCTAGGGAGATCTAACACATAAGCCCACTCTTCCCAAGGCCATATGAACTGAAAGTTTGATCTGTATATCGGAAACCATCAATCACTCAGAGCATGAATACACTAGAGAATAAAGATGCAACTTTACACTTGACAGTAAAAAGAGAACTGGTAAAAACATTATTTTAGTTTGCCCATGCATGTTAATCCATTGCTTAACTCTCGTCTAAATTAAGTAAATGAAAGTAGCAAGTATTTGTTTATCATTTATGCCAGAGCTATAAATATACATATCCCAATAAGTATTCTAAATTTATCCATCAAATTATCATAAACCTTTGTTCCTGAGCAATCATCACCAGTTTCTAATAAATATTATGTATAGGGTTATTCAAAGACTACGCATTTATTCCAACAACAAATTCATCCCATGCTCTTGAGACCTGCAAAAAAATCGTTCAAGGCTGAGTACTAGCTCCAATATAAACATCAACCACCTCGTCACTGAACCACCAGAACCTCCTCCTAAGTTGAGCTACGAGATCTCACTTTCCTTTTGCCCAAGACAAATTCCAGGTCAGATAAATGATTTTGAATTGTGTAACTGTACCCTTCTATAAAAGCAGTCATTTGATCATTACCAATGGACAATCATCATTTCCAACAGCCTGTGAAAAGGACACTCCAGTAAAATTGCAGCACAGATCAGAATCTACAAATGTCAGATCTGCAGCTTGAGTTTTCCAACTTCTGTTCAGTTTCTGGAGTTGAACTGGAACTTTTACCCCATTTATTTGGACCATTTAGTTGAATGATTTGTATTGAAAATCAATGAAGAAAGGTTGTGATTGTGATGAGCATGAGCTAAATCACTAATGGGAAGATCATTTTGTAGTTAATAAACTAATTGTTGCGTAAATGGCCAATGCCAATATATGTATGAATAAAGTTTTTGTTAATATACCATGGCACCGCATATTATTTTCTTTTACCAGAAAGAAAAAATATCTATAATTTATTGAAATAAGATTAATATTTTAGTAAATATTGGCATGAGATGTGACTAAGACAAAACGGTTTCACTTCACCAATTTCCCAAGTACTGAACATAACTAGTGCAAAGAATTTCAATGTGAAAATCATGAATAATTATCTCTTGTTATTGTATTGCAACTTCAGCAAATAAACTATGAATGAATCCTGAAATAGCAATTGCAAAAAGTTGGAACATACAAATGGTGTGAGAACCAAAGGATTAGTCGTGTTCGGCATTCCATATCCAAATCAGCAATCTTTTCAAAGAGAGCACGAACTGCTCCAGCAACAACTGCAGGAAAAGCTCCAGGAAGAGCCTACAAGATAGAAAGCAATAAGTACCATTTATTAAGTGGAAATTGCATCCGTATAAAATTGTAAAGGGGTAACAGTGATCCCACGGTGATGGGGAAAAGAAGTCAGCAATGTTAAGTCCACTTGAAAGTACCTTACAAAGGTCAATAATAACCAGTGTGTAATATACTGGTTTGAAAGGTGGTTGCGGAAGCATAAGCAACTGAAAGAGACAAGAGACAAGAGACAGAGAGATATCATTATCAAATTTTCCAATATTGTGTGGCATATTCAGCTATTCAAATTAAAAAAACACAAGGAAACAAAATTCAGCCATATCAGAATATGAAATAAAACATGTTGGTGCATTTAATTTGCATAACATATTTTAGTTCAAATTTAACAATTTAATTATAATAAAACCAGCCATTAAGCCTTACTCAACATATCAATAAAGTGTAGTACTCCCTCCGCAACAAAATAAATGTCACTTTAGCAAGTTGCACGCGTATTAAGAAATGTAGTTAATTTTGTATGGAAAAGAAAGAGAAATTGAGTCATTTTACAATAATATCCTTCATTAATTGGAATGAGAAAGAAATTAAAAAATTTGGAAGAGAATGAGTAATAAATAGTAAAGGTTGTAATAGGGAAAACAAGAATAATACTACATTGGTATTGTAAACGACATATAAAATGGGACAATTTTTTTGGCTAGAATGACATATTGGGACGGAGGGAGTATCTTTATTTTTGAGCTTCTGAAGGCAACATGTCAAAGCCCATGTGGAAGGCCAATGCAAGCTTCTACAAATAATCTTCTAATGTCAAAGCACAGATTACACATAAGTATAGGACAAAAAAATCGCAACTTTACGTTTTAGTACCTGAGAAAATATTGTCTCAGCCATGAGGTACTCATATCTGAAGGTAACCGGCAGGCCAACCATGAAAGAAGCACATTCCTTTCGACTAGCTTTGCATGAATCCAAAAATGAGAATAGTTAAAAATACATTGAGAACATTTTAACACAAAGTGTTTAAAAAATAAATAAAAATAGATGAAGTATAACAAAGGATCCGAAGGGTTCTAGAATTAATAAAATAAATGGACATACCCCAAGTTTCTATTGATATTACCATGCAAAACATTCGATGGAATTAAAATTAAAAGTTAACTAGACAAAATTGGTGCAGCATGATGCATTTTGAGTATATTTTAATATGTTCCTTGTTTACACTCTCCCCGCATCATCACTACCTATGAAGCACAGACACTTCTCGGATTAGGCGTGTCCATGTCCGACACCGACACTTATGATTCCACTGAATTATGTCATTTTCCCAAATTATTATCGGTGTCGCCGTGTCAGTATCCGTGTCGATGTCTGTGCTTCATAGATCACTACTACTAATTCTAGTATAAAGAAATTTAGCAGTATATACTAACCTGCCATTGAAATAAAAAAGCACATCTAAGAGATACTCTTCCACCACAAATCGATCTATAGGCTGGATATCCTGTCATAAAAAATATTTATTTTATTTAATCCATTATGTGATTGGCAAAAGTGAAATTTGAATTAATGTAAACCTAGTCTAAGTATTACTATAACTCATTAACCCTGAAAAAGTTCATGTGTTCAGGAAATAATCAGCAGGCACATCATGCAAACTGTTAGCGGCCAACACTCGGTGGGATTTAGTCCCACATCGGATAGATAGGATTCTTGATAAGAGTTCATAAAGAGGAGGCACTCCTCACCGTACAAGCCGGTTTTGTAAGGATGAGTTAGGTCTCGATATTCATGACACAAACTTCGTTAATAGTTTTGTAGATTAATATTCAATGAATGTAAACAGACTTATTCCAGCTCCAAATATAAATATGGAACACAACAAAGAAGTGGCATGAGTTCGGAACACAATAGTTCTACGAAGGCTGATGTGCCATAGATGCTGAAATCTACTGTGAAAGAACATCTAAAACTGTTAGGTGAAAATGCCATGGAACTAGAAGTTTCTTTTCTGAGAATTGCATCAGAGGCTGTTGAACTTTTTCATAAAATTATCATAAAAATGTTGTATGAGACAAAACTACATGGAACAATGAAGCCTTCTACAATAACAGCTTTTAAGAAAGTTAGAGATTGCTGCTCCTATTTGGGTACACCAGGGTATCCCCAGCACACAATTGTTGAAACTAATTACTCAAAGTAACTAAGATGTATTTAACGGGATGACATCCCCCAGCATATCCCATGTGCACCAGACCAGCCAGATAGATTGAACCCCGACCAAATTCTTACAAGACCCAAGCACTCACAACTTGTGCCACACCATGCTGGTTGGTAGGGATAGATGCTTTTATATGCTAAAATTTGGAAGGAATAATCACGAGAACAACGTTTATAAGGAATTTATATTTTTGGCAGCCACGGCAGCTTTCAAAAGCATTAACTATATACTTCTAAAATAAACAAGTTGCAAACATTCAAATGAATAGCATTAACTATATAACTGAAAATGAATAGCATTCAAATGGTAAAGGAGATAAGTTTCCAAAAGGAAGATTAAAGGAAATTAGTGCAAACATGGAGGACGAATATCAGATGGAAGGCAAATTACCTCCATCTTACTGGGAGGAAATATATTTAGCCGCCGTATTCTTTGAGGATACTTTAATTCTGCCTCGTGCTTCTCTTTACCAAATGATACACCAGAAGGAACTGAAGACATGGTTGGTAAATTGGAGCAGCTTACTGTCCCAAATTCATGGGACTTCCCAACAACCAGCTGAGCTTCAAAGGAAAGATGAGGTCTTGGAACTAACAATTAAAACAGTAAACATAATTAGGCAAGGAATGAAACACAAGGAACTAAAGGCAAACAAAGATGATGAGTATGGCACAAAAAAATACAAGAGAAGACAAAAGCAAAATGATGTGTCAAAAAAACAAGTTGTACTAAACATATAACTTGGTAAAAAAAATAAAGTTTGAGGGGGTGGTATGTGAGAATATGCCATAGACCCATGTGGAGTAGCACACTGTAATATCCCCAAATCAGTTTAAGTTATTGAGACAGTTAACAGTAACTGAACCCATTGCCCAGATCATGAAGTTATCTGCAGTTCTGCAAATCTTTAAAGAAGTTATTTGCAGTTCTGCATATGAACGTTTTTATAAAATTGGGGCCCAGCCCCTATGCACATAAACTTTCTGCTCTTAATATGTATGAAGGGCAAGTGAGACTTCCAAGTTAACATAATGATTTTTTTTCTTCACAAAAAGAAAAAACCTAAGTACATGATTAGGATGAGGTGTGTTCCTCATCCTAGTAATTGATTATGTACATGATTAAATGCACTAGCATACACAGCTAAAATTTGCATAACGATAAAACTTACCACTTTCAACTTTCCATCCATTGGTTGATAAAACTTGTATTCTATCCCATAAGTCCTCCAAAAAATCCTAAAAGAATAGCATAACAAAAATAATCCGCTTTAAACCCATTCTGATCAACAAAAGGGTATAATAAATAGACAAAAACAACAGAGCAATCATTTCTTTCATTTTCCTACAAATATTTGCAAACAAAATTCTCCGCAAGTTACAGAAAAAGTGGACTTTATATTGCCTGTTATTCTAAGAATATATCCTTCCTATGATTTTCGGTTCTGTCGCAATAATAATAATATCCTACCAGTATCAGCGTAAGAAAAACATGACATGGTAGGTTTTTAAAAATTAGAAAACCTACTAGAAAACCCAAGTCATTTTGCGAAAGCCCGACCTGACTTCCCACTTCCCCAAATGTACAGAACTTGAAACAATCTCGCAATCCCTCGAGTTGGCGTCAAAATTCATGATACTATTGTGATCTTTCACATGTCTGATCCTAAGTGCAAAGCAACACAGTGAAAGGAGTTTGGATCGCAGGATAATGAATAAACTACTGATCCAACAACATTGTATGGGTCCCATAAAATTTAAGTGGGACCGGCATAATTTAGTGGAACCCATATTCAAAATAGTGGTCCCCATTTGAATGTCAACTAATGAAAGATAATGTGTTGGAAAGAGTGTGTTGCTAGTACTCCTCAACTTTTAGGCTGGGCCTCAAATGAATAACTGCCTATAAATGTAAATAATCACAAATTTGGAGGTCCATTTAATTGGCTTAACGAGTCTAGGCAGATTCATTCATATACCTGAATGTGACATTCTAAATCCTAATGTTAATTTTCCAACCAAAAACAATTATTTGATTGCATAGTAAACAATTATTTAATTAAAACTGACATGTTTCTAAAAAAAACAGAAAAATAACTTGAAATTAAGTATTAGCAAACAGAAGCCAACCTTGTTATTAAGATCTCTCTCAATTTCATCAACATTCTCAAAAAAGGATAAACCAGTGTCAGAAGTATGTTTTCGGATGCTCAAGTAAGCTTCTATACCAACCATTACTCTCTCAATATCTTCCGGAATTTGCTGTGAACCAGATGTAACATGTCATTCAGTAGAAAGAAGTATTCAGTGAGTAATGAAATGAATGGTGTAATACCAACAAACATGCACATAAAAATATGGCAACAACTGCAAGCCTATTAGCAGAATCATTTTCTAGCTGAAAAATTGCGGTCAATTTACAATTTTGAAAAGGTAAATTGACACCTAATTTAAGAAACATGCACATTTGAAAAGGTTTATAGGGGTTAATTTGAAAATTTTGAAACATATGGGGGGAAGGAATTTCACATTCCTAGCTTTTAGGTGTCATTTGAAATTTCTTAAATTTAGCTTGGACAAAATACTTTATAAATTCCCATCATTTTGAAAATTCTCCAAATTAATATCCAAACAAAGGAATTTAGAAAGAATTTGAATTCCCACAAAAAATTACTTTACCTCAAAACATTACCCCATCCAACCACGCTCTTGGTGTATTTTTTAGGATAATTTTATAATCTTAGAGTACCTTATATAATCTCACAGGATTAGTTTTTATAATAAATATTATTTGCTTGTAAAAAAAATTACTTGTTATTACTATGATTTGTTTCCTGATTAAATGCAAGCTATGTAAAAGAATTACCTCAGCAAGTTCAGCCCCACCCCATGGGAGGCATGATAAAATGCAAGCTATGTAAAAGTCAGCACATGGCTGCCATAAGGGATTCCCTTTTTCCTCGTCTACTGTTGTGGCAGCTGATGATAAAAATGTTTCAAAGACATCTACTAGAGAGCTTGGTTGAAGAGCTTTACTGCACATCTAAAGAATTTAAAAGAAAGCAACCAAAAAAAAATGAAAATGCATTTAGTAGTATATACTATAAACACAGTCCACAACACATGACAAGTGCAATACTAAGGTAACAACAATATAAAATAAAATTTGAATATATTTGGAACTGCAAGAGAGTAGGAAAGATAACAAGTTATACAAGAACATCTCAGAAATATTAATGATGAGGAAAGGAATTACAAGCCTACTATATGATAGTTTAAGAGCAGGCAAATCATATTAACAGAGGACAAAGATTTATTAATGTAAATCGAACCCATAGTGAAAAAAACTACCTCATACTGTACAGAATGTACCTAGCAACGATTATGAAGTCAGCAAAGGTACACTATATTTTTGCAAAAAACAACAATGGCAATACTTACCATGACAGTCATCAGCCTCAATAAAATACGAATTCCGTTGCAGTTTCCAGTATCTAAGGCATCCTAAATTAAAAATACAACAACAACTAAGCAACATGGAGGAGTATAATTATACAATATAAATCAGAGAGATTCGGCAGAGACATTTACAGCTCAAAGTAAAACTTATATAGTTTATTATATTCAATTATTAAAACAAAACTAAAGCAATATACACTGACATATAACTTGAATGAAAGAACAAACTCAAAATTGATAGTGTAAGTATTTAAAAACCATTGCTAAGAACCATTAAATGGGAAAGTCAAATTGTTGCATCAAATCAAACAAAACCATGACCATCAGATATTAAAATTGTCAATGTTTTATAAAAACGTGCAAAAAATATGGTTCACCACCGATTAAACATTTCTATCTAATTGTATAATTGTACAATGGAGGCAAAACTAGGTGCGTGATGTGATAGCATGTCAATTGAGATAATGTTGGTGTCTACATAGTGGAGACTAGGTTACAGAAACATTTATTTAAGCATCCTTGTCAAAGAGTAAAACACCTTTGAAAAAACAAACACCATAAGCAAAATTCCCACTAATATGATATCATTAATGACTAAATCAGAGTTGACAATAATCAACCAAAAAAACAAAATCAGAATTGCCAATCCAGTATAGTGGCCAATGCACCAAAGTTTTATATTAGGAATAGGTTGAAATGAATGCTAAAAAAACATAATAGCAATTGATTGTCACATTTAAAAATATCAGTTTAATGCAAGAAAAATGTACTAGTATTTTCAAGGGCCTTTAATATTTTCTAATTAGATCAGCATCTTTATATTATTTTTTGTTGTTATTAGTAACATTAGTTAGTTTGAGCTATATGCTCCGATTTCTTAGTTGAATCGTCCATAGTCCCTTGTTTAAGAAAACAGATTTGAAGAACATTCAACAGCTTAAAGCGATGCACTTTACTACACAAGGATTCCTAACATCAGTCTCCCATTATTTACCACCAGGAGCTCAAGTGCAACTGCAAATGCAATGGCCATTACTCATAGGTTAAAATATGAAATTACTGATCACATGAAACTAATGAATGTTATTCTGTTTATAATTTGGATGGTGTGATGACTAACAGAATTTTGATGAGGTTTGTGGCTATTCAAGTACAGTTTCAGAGAGTGGGGAACCTACTTCACTTCATCATGGCAACCTTAGTATATGAGATAGGCAATGAGTGGTTAGTAAATGGTTTTTTGTATCACAGACATGGTCAAAAGACATACACTCCAAAAATTGCAAGCCTGTCGAGTGGAAGAAAGAAGGGCAAGTGTAATTCCACCTTCGGTTGCATCAGGTAGTATGGCACCCCAGTAGTTAACCCAACATGCCTACTCCTAAATAATGTTATGGCATATAGTACCAAACCAGACATGTCATATCACTACGACCAATTTTTGCAGTTTTGAATTAAATGATGACAATCTCTGCTCCTAACTCGAATAGTAGTTTTTTTATCAACCATCCACAAATATGAAACTCTAAATTTTAATTTTCATAAAAGTAGCTTTCAGATTCAAAGAACAAATAACCCATATGGCAGGCAGTATACATTGCTGTGAAAACTGAACCACCTACATTTTAAATTTCAAATTCTAATATTCAACAAAAGGAAAAGAAATGCTAGCTAATGTTCAAAGAATTATTAGACAAATTATTAATACAGAAATATCCCTATACATGAATGTCCAGCTAAAAATTAATATTAAGTATTAACTACAAGAATGAAAAAAGTTGAAACAACTGCAAGTAACCAATATGGTAGCTTCAGTGGCTTAATCACTTACCTGAAATTTAGATTGAGTTTTGTCCACCAGTTTTTTCACGGCGTCCTCGTTTTCCAAGTTAATCAAGCCAATCTGAATAATATAAGTAGGAAACCCAGGAAGCTCAGCAACTAAATTTGGAATTTGACTAAAAAGTGGTCTAAGTGATGAAAAATAGGAAAAATGGACATATGAATCTTTAAATAAATTTCTTCAAACATATACATATCTACATGCTATACAATGTTTTCTATGTCTGTCTAAATTTTAATGGACAGCTGAAATTCGCAGAGCGGAATTAAAATGGCTATTGTTATTTCGTCTATCTACCAAAAAAAAAATGATTAGGTTTGCAATTGAGAATTAATCAGATAAATTACCAATATACCATTACTACAATTTCTGATAGAAAATTATTTCCAGAATATTTAGATAGACTTCCACTATACCATTAGTGTTCACCAAGTTTCCCATAACTGATTAATCAGCATAGTTCAGCATGTTCACACATATATATATATCAAACTCGGAAAACATAATACATGCACACACGAACACACACACCTAATAATAATAATAATAATAATAATAATAAGAGCATCTTATTCTTATATCTGTGAAACATACATGCACGCTTACATGTCCTAATTAAGAGAAAAATATTAGAACATGTAATGAAATAAATAATGAAAGTTATTTACAGTTCAAGAGAGATAAAGAGATAAGGAACTATATACCAGTGTTCCATAGAAAGGAATCTTGTGAGGCAATTGTTCAGCACATGTAAGAAGGAACTGCATGAAAACAATAAAGTAAATATCTCATCATAACAAACATAGCAGTGTTGTATCGCAGCACACAAAAGTATAATAGATGACAATTTATCAGACACGCTAGACACCGGTGTGTGTGAGCAGGTGTCTAAATATGAAGTGCAGCACACGCTGAAGATATGATTGCACCATAAAAAATATTCAAATTCAAATATTTTAACTCGGAACGAAAAATGTAGAAGTCCTTATACCAATTACCACATATTACACTTCTACATTCTAATCAAGGTTCTAATAGAGTAAATGTTATCAACGGTTAAGAGTATGTTTGGTTCCGCAGTGACAAAAATAGATTTTGAATAAGTTATTTTGGTAAAATTGATTTTAAAAAGTGAGTTAAATGTAAAGTGGCTTATATTTGGATACATTTACCTAAAAGTGAGTTAAGCAATAAATTTAAGTGTAAAAAACACGTTTACACTCAAAAGCTACAAACCCTAGCTTCAAGTTGGAATCAATTTTGGAGGTAAAATCAATTCTGCTAAAGAACAACCAAACATGTCAAAATCAATTTTAAACCTCTAGAATCAATTCTTCTGGCTGCTCCAAATGTGGAACCAAACATAAGCTAGGTGGAATAGGAAATAGTTAGGAGCCAACCAATGCCTTATCATTGTAGCTAACTTTGCTGAGTCAGCACACGTCTCAACTGATACAAACATAAATACCAATCACCTAATCATCTTAGGTTAACTCTGGATAACAGAAATACAAAAGAATTCAATCACTCTCTACTTTCCCTCTCTTTCTGTCAGTTTCTCTCACTTTCCTATGAGTTTATCTCTTTCTATTATCTTCAATGTCCATATTTCTGAAGGAAAAAAGTCTACCTATTGATAGAAAACGCAAATTCAAAGCAACAACACAAAAACTAATAAAAGAAAAAAAAAAACAAATTCAAAACATGTGAATTGGTTCATTGATAATAACGTTTAACCTAACAACCAGAATATAGGAAAATTCAATTGAAATGCAAAACAAAATAATAGAATTTGATTTTACCTCCAAAATCTCAGTTTCGGAGTGTTCAAGCTCACGACGAAGAACACCGAAACAAGTTTCCTGAAAAATTGAAAAGCGAAAAGAAGAAGAATAAGTTGAAGGAATAAAGCGAACGAGAGAGAGAGAGAGAGAGAGAGAGAGAAACGAACAATGTGGTCTTTGAAATCGGAGGAAGGTCCATATTCGGGACTCTTATCGCCGATCCGTAGAAGAAGAGTTCTCCAACTACTAATACTCATCGTGATGTGCGACGGGATGCGGAGAGGGTGGGTGGTTTAGGTTTGAACTCAGAGGTGAAAGTGGACTGTGAAGACTGAAGACAGTGTATGGTGTAGGAGTTTGGACCGAAACCCCCAATTTCAACTCTGAACCCTAATGATAGTTAAACTAAACCCCAAACTGTAATGTGGTACTCTTCTAAATCTAAAATGTAATTTGTAATGATTGAATTTAGATTTTCCTCTTTTAATATTATCAATTCAAATGCCGAAATTTCTAGGATCATATATTATGATCGGAGTTTCTCCATTATAATTTATGAGTATGAGTTTTCAATAGTTGTCATTTCTTTATCTTTTTGAAGAATTTTGTTTATCTAACAAAATAAAATTAAAAAAGTTGTATGATTCTATAAATACATATCTCAAATTGTAATATTTTAAAATTAATTTGTATTTAAAAAAAGTTAAGTTTTTTAACATTAGTTAAATATGTTTTTATTCCTATAAATTTTGTTTTTATTCCTATTAAAAAAGTGGCATGTTTTGGTCTACAAATATTTTATGCAGTTTTAGTCTATGCTATTATTCAAAATTTAAAAATTTGTTTAATTATCTTTAAAATTTTAAATTTTTCAATAATTATTTTTTCATACATGTATAGAGTGATATAAGTTTCTATACAAAATTTTAGAATTTTTCAAAATGAGAATAATTGAATTTGAACATTTTAAATTTCAAAAAATAAAGATAAAATTTGCCAAAAAAAATAAAGATAAAGGTAACAAAAATCTCGACATAAAAATCAAATTTGTAACTCTTTTTTTAGTAACTTTTTGTAATATTATAAACATGTTTGCAAAATAATCATACAAAAATACACATTAATTTAACAACATAAATTAAAACTACATGCATAATAATTTTGTAGGAACCAAAATATGCTACCTTCTTTATAAGGGCAAAAAACAAAATTTAATAACTTTATAGGAACCAAAAATATATTTAATCTTTCAAAAAATTACACTTTCAATCAAATCATTTCATGTAAATATTTGCGGACACATGTGATACGTGTATAAATAAATTAATATTATAATATAAATTATTAATTGTGTAATAATATATATATATATATAGTTATTAGTGATTTTAAGAAGTAGTTTTATGATATTTGTTTATATATATATATATATTTGTATTGTATGTGTAAAAAGAATGAAGAAAATTATTTATCAAAGAATTCTAATCTTTTCCCCCTTTCTATATGGAGACTTTTTTTTGGACTAAAACATAAAATTCATTCATTCAAACGGATTGATACATCAGATACAAGCACAAATTCAATAGCGCTAAAAACGAAAAGGATGAATCTGCGAACAAACTCACAGCATCCAAGTTAATAGCACAAAACAGCATACTCAAGCCTACAAATAATGTGACAAAATAAAAGTTACGAAATACTCATGTCTTCGGATATTCATCGTTGATAACTTTGTCATTGATTGAATATGTAGTTGATCAAAGTAGATCTGTCAAACAGAAGCAAGCGAACACCGTAAAAAGCAATGCCGCACAAAACGCAAACGCTGCACAAAACAACGACTAACACAACGCCGCACAAAACAACGACAAAATAACAAAAACTCAAAAGAAAAAATTTGATTTATGTGATAATCACTTATTTATCTTAAAAGAACGGTAAAAAAATGTGTAGAGAGGGTGATTCTAGGCCAAAAATAACCCAAAACCACCCCTCTATAATGAATCAAGAAGAAAGAGAACTAGAAGAGAAAAAAAAAAATCTAGGGCCAACCAGGAGTGTGGATCCTTATCTAATTTTTTGACACGCATCCTTATTTTTTTTGTCTTGATCTTTCTATATGGAGACTTACTCCTTTTCATATTGGAATACTTGTTGCTTTTAATTTACCATATTCTATCATGATGTTAGGAACTACTCGTAACATATGAAATTATCAATATAATATGATTTGATAAAATACATGTATAAAAAAATTACATCAGCAATGCATAAACATTATTGTATTAAATTAAATTAATTTATGATGACTCTGAAAAAAACAATGAATTAGTCCAAGTGGTTTTAATCCCCTTTAACATGTCGGCGTTTGATTTTTGGCTCATGTGTATGAAGAAAATTCAATTGAGAAGAAACAACTTATTTTGTATGCCGCACAGATTTTCCGACAGAGATTGGTCATCGTTAACAGCGGTAAAAACATCATACCAATAACATGATAATAAAAAAAAGTCAATTTATATAGTTCTCTCTCACACGGCCCACCCTAATTATATTTCTCTCTTTTGAGATTTCTTCTTCCTCCACCGTTAAGGGGGTGGTTTTATATCATTTTTGGCCTAAAATCACTCATCTGCATCTTTTTTTCTTCTTGCTTTTTAAATTAAATAAGTGATTTTCACATAGTTTATCTTTTATTTGCTTTCTTTTGTGCTTGTGAGTTCGCCGTCGAGTGCGGCGTTGTGTTGGTCGTCGTCTTGTTACGGCGTTGTGTGATTTATCGTCTTGTTGCGGTGTTCGTTTAGGTCATATTCAAATATCAACTTTAGTCAATTGCAGATTCAATCAATAATTTGGACATCAACGTTGCAGATCCGGAAGCATGGACATTCCGGTGACTTTAATTTTATCATATTATTTGTAGGCATGTTGCCGTTTAATGTTATTGTTCCTGCAAGGATTTTAGGGGGTATGCAGAGTGTGGAATTCATATAAGCTTTTCTCTGTATTGTGTAGAAGAAGGAACGTATTTTTTCATAATGGTTGTGATGCCTTATTTATAGGAGTGTCATAGGAGATAATGGAGGGAGTAGTTGAGAGATTATGTGGAGTAGTGGGATGATGGAGTAGTGAAGTAGTGGGGAGTAGTGGGTTAGTTTTATGACATACCCTTTTTGGGCCTCTTCTGACTTAGGCGGATGACCCAATTGAGCGTGTTGGGCTTAGGTGAATGGTACCCCGGTATTTTGTCCGGTACACAGCCCATGAGGCCTGTAAGGGCGAAATGCTTAAGATAACAACCATGGTTAACACATTTGTATTCATCTAATCTTCATAGGTGAGACAATTTCACTCTTATTGACGAGACGCGTTTTAATGTAACTCTGGATCGGCCTGACCGAAGAATATCATTTCTACTATAACAATAACTTTTGGCGTGACGACTTTAATTTTAATATCAAGCGTTAGCGGTCCGTGCTAAATCTGCACTAAGTAATAGGCGATGACGACATAACCTTGTTTTTAAATGTGTTAGCCATTGCTTGGCGATGTGGTCATGGCGTTGTCATGACAGACATTGTTCGTTGGGGCAAGCTTGGCTTTATAAGCATTTAATTCCTTCCTTATTGTTTCATAATCCTCATAGGAAATGTCAATGTCTTAAATAAGAAGTATAAATATTGCATCTCTTACTTTTGCGGTGGCCAAGTAAAATACCTTTTCTTTTTCTTTTTGTTCACGTGCCTTAGTACGTTGGCGTTGGTTTTTCTTTGCTTCTTTGACGAGATTATTTGGGCGTTTCGCTTTGACTCGCCTGATGATTTATTGAATGAATCGTTGGTGATGCCCTTGTGCTCACATGATGGCGATGATAATTTTGCACACCAATGCCGTAGTCTTATATGGCGGCCTTGATAATTTTGCACACCAACGCCGTAGTCTTGCATGATGGCTAAGAAAATGTGCACATCAATGCCGTAGTCTTACATGATGGCTTTTATAATTTTGCACGCCAATGCCGTAGTCTTATATGGCGGCCTTGATAATTTTACATACCAACGCCGTAGTCTTACATGGTGACTTTTATATTATCACGCCCAAAGGCGGTTTGGACGAACAAAGTCGCTTTATATATATATTATATGTGCGTCGTAGCGTTTTACTTTCCTTTAGCATTATTGGCTTATGACCTTTTAGGTCGCCACAACATTCCATTTAGCGTTTATCAGCTCGTACCTGGATGAAATCAGTTCACGCTGCGTCTTGTTTACTGAGATTGTCATTTTTTAGAAAATGATGAGTGAAGTGACACCAACGGTTTACCGCGAGACGACAGCATTGAACAATGACAGAAGTTCGGCGAGCTGTTATTCTTGAAATTTCAATTGAAAATTGCTTGTCCCTTTAAGTATCTTTGAGAAGTGTGGCCGAGAATAATATTTATCAAGATATATCACTTTTTCTCCAATATTTGAATAAGAACAACAAAGACACAAAAGCTTCCACAAATATTAGACAAAACAAGTATACAAACTTGATATTATCTAGAAAATTAACCTTTTGTTGTATAAACCAAATATGCCACCTTTCATATTCTAGCAGTACAGAATCTAACCCTTTAAATATTCTTCACAGGTTATAGTTATATGCTGATATTCAATTTCAAAACTTAAAATAACAACAAAACCAACCAATGGGCAGAGATTGAAGCATCCAACACATCTCGACTCTCGATTGCATCGTAAAAGATGAAGAAACATAATTAAATAGTAATAAGGGAATGCTTGCACCTGTTGTACGTTGTAACTCAGAATAACATCTTCGATATCCATTCTCGAATGTGCGCTTGCTGAGTGATACAAGAGGACTTTGTTTCTGCCCTTCAATCTCTATATGAAGATCGATATAAATTTGAGGACTTTGTTTTTGTCATGGCTACTTATGCCTGCTCCAATAATTACTCCGATCGATTTATCAAATATGCTGTCATGGCTACTTCATCGCCTTGTTCATATTGGTATGCTGGACGTCGTGAGCAGTATCATGTAGTATTTAATATACCCTTTGCTTGTTTATTTGATTCACGCCATGCAATCTCTTTCCTCCCTTTTCCAAAGTTTCAGCCGTGTTGGGCTGGCAAGTGGTGAGACCATGATGTCTCCCGATAATTCTCCAAATTTGATGCTTATATGTGATTTAGATGAAACACAAATAATAATATCTCCCATATGATTTTACTTTAGCGCTTCGGATGAATCGCAACAATGCGTGCCAATGCAATTGAATAGTTGGGAACTCGGTGACGTCGTTTTCTTCACCTTCTATGTACTGATGGGTATCTACTTCTCTCAAGATCCTTCTGCTTCTTTTCTTTTTATATTTATTGTGATCCTGCTGTAGAGCACAATAGTTCAGCGAGCTTATTAGAAATAGCGCCTCATGTGCGGCGTGACGTGTCCTGGTCATATCTTTAGCCGTCTTCATTCTTCTCGATTGGAAAATTATAGCAGAATCTATTATAACAGAATCAAAGACTAGTTAATCATGACAAAACATTTAATTATAATGGAATATATCATCAATTGAGTTATCCAAAATGTTGATGCACAAATGCACTTAGCTTTGAGAAAGTATGTTCCATACTTCCATGTTTTTGACAAGTTTGTGAACTGCAGGATTCCATTATGTGATTTCCACGCCGTGCAACTGTTGGCGGGCGACAACTTTTGGTAGCGACTTTATAATCGTTTTCATCTATTCATCCTTCAGCCAGAGAATCGTGTGCGGCTAGAGAATCGTCTTGACTATTCCAGTTTATCGTGTCTGTTGACAGTCCCTGCGCTATGATCAACTTGATATTCACATTAGATAAATGGTCATTTGTACTTACATTGTTAACAATAATGCCAGTGTGAGCACGTTAATATATACACCAGGTTACAAAGAAAGCGGTGTTGAATTTTGTTACAAAGATAAATGGTCACAATTAAGGACTCAACATTGGCCACAAATTAGCATAGTTAACATACTGTAAAATGAAATCAATGATATATTTTCATGTGTTCTGAGAACAAAGAATTATGGTTATGATTGTCTTCAATGCTATTTTTAATTAAACCAGTATCTATTCATGATTATTAAAGAAGAACAAATGTGGTTTTGTAGCACCATCTTCAATTTTATGATTATTCCTACCAAAATTCCACTTTACTTTCCCATTCATCATTACGTGCACCACCGACTATATTAAATTTTAATCATAAGTTCGTGGTACAAATTTCAGTGAAAAGTGAACGAATCAACGACGATGCGTTTAGTAATTGAAAAGGAGATAGAGATATATATAGCAAACCAGACTGCGACATCGTATCAATTAAAACAGGAAGGCTGGAGCGGCTTCAAGGTTGGAAACTGACGAGAAACTTAACTTCTCCTTTATCTCGCTCATTGAAATAGTCGCCAGAGATGTTTGTGGAGTAGCGGTTGAGAGCGTATCGAATTTACCTTCAGGCTGCTACTGATTATAACACAGTCTTTGAGACCTGATTTGTTCATTTCGCCATGGATCATGAAGAAGTCGGCCAGCTTGTTTCTCGCCTTGATTTCTTACTAATTTTACCAAAGAACTAGACAGATTTGATCTGTTTGAAGGATTCATACCATACATGTATGAACGAGGATGCATCGATCAGAATAGTGTGTATGTACTTCGGACATCTTTGTGTCTCCTTTGAACGTGTGCTAGCCTTGCATTTTATAAATCTTTGTTTCTTCATTCTTTTTACTGACGAATCATTTGCTGCTGCCTCCTTGCTTGGTAACCTAGTTTATTTTTAACTCTTCTTCTCCATATTAGAAGCATAAGCCACAATCATATACTTCAGAAGCAACTTGCACTAGTCTGACGGCGGCGACGGCGAATTCTTAACGAAGATCAAAATCAAGAGCCAAGCGATGAATATGCTCGGACTCTTAGATTATAATCCACTACAAGAAAAAAGGTGTTTAGCAACGGTTTTGGGACAATTTAGCAACGGTTTTTAACTGCTGCAAGAGTTTTACCAACGGTTGCCAAACCGTTGCAGATTTGAGCGTTGGTAGCTCAATTAGCGGCGGTTTGGAAAACCGTTACACAAACGGCCACAATAAGTTTAGCGGCGGTTTGAAACCGTTGCTATTGATGAAATGAAAAACAAATTTTGAGCCAGTTTTGCAGCGGTTTGAAACCGCCGCTATATTTTTTTTTTATTTTTTTTTTTCTAGTTTTGCAGCGGTTTGAAACCGCCGCTAATTATGAAAAAAAATTAAAAAAAAATTATTTTATTTACATTTTACTTATTGTTTCAACTGTTTTATTCATAATAGTACAAACCTAAAATTATACTTATACACTAAAGTCATTCAATAGTGTTATTATCATACATCTTTTTTTTGAAAAAGCAAAGGAATATATTTAATAAAGAGTGATTTAGCACAAGAAATGCTAAAATCACAACATACACCAAGTCTGATACAATCACAACACCAAAATTCTATTGTCATATGTTTCTGCTACATTAGTATTCCTTGTCCTAAGATTACATCCAATTACCCCACAATATAATTGCTACCAGTCACCTAACCATTACTATAAGTAAGGCATGATATACATTATGACCCCAAGCAAACAGACTACAACATTTCAAAGAGAACTCATGATAGCAGCTCCAATTCTGTGTGTTACGCAGCATCTCTCGCATCGACTATTACCAACCGAACAGGTACCTTATGATAACATAGACATTCACAACTAGCAGCTCGGGATCTCAGCCCGTGTCACCAATAAGCCGCGGACCTGCAAAGAGCGCGATACAAAAATACCAAACAGCCCTTCTACCCGCAGCCATACGAACACGAATTAAAGAGATACAACCCAGCTATAGTCGGAACTCCAAACTGCAACTTTAAGGCCATAACAGCAGTGAAAACAGCAGTTCTGCAACACCATAAAGTTACATCTAAAACCATAAATCATACATATAAACCATAAAGTTACAAATTTATATACTTATACACTAAACAATTACAATTATATCATGTTATCATTCTACCTAATGTCTCCAAATGCACTGGAAGTATCATACATTGCTTCTCATCTACATCCTGCAATAAAATCAATAAAGTCTATACATTGAACTTGTTTAAAGAATAGAACACAGGCACGTGCGTGAGTGTTACTTAATTATGCATAAGTAACTAATTGATGATGGTTGTTAAGCAAACTAGCTAGCTATATGTCCTTTGAAGTGATGATGAAAATTCAGAAACTGTTTTTTAATACCAAATCTTAAGGGAACTACTCAAGTGAAAGAGAGAAAGAGATTACCTGTAGGCTGCAACTTGATTCTTATAGTCAACTTGATTCAATAAAAGATATAGCTTAACACCATCATATAAAAATTAAAAAGCAGAGTAGTATGCTTTATCAAATAGTTAATCAAAGAAATGGAAACTCACCAAATAAAGTTAGATATAAGAAAGCTTTATCAAATAATGGATACCATCAAAGAAATGTAAAACAACAACTACTCTGCAGAAATTTGTAAAGTGGTAGAAGCACTTTTATACTTCATTTTTTATATTACTATTTACTTATACAAGGAACTTCTTTTCTATAGCACGTGGGTTCTTTATAACATTATGTGTATAATTCCAACCAAATGAGAGTATGAGACGTAATTCACCATCAACTCAAGTTAGCATACACCAATTCGAAGTTACAAAATATAGCTTCTGCACAACAAGATTGTGTTTTCTCCGACAGAGACAACTTTATCCACTTTCTATGAAGGGTTGTCCAGAAAGTTGGACTAACAATTTCATGCGAGATTAGTTCTATGCCGAGAATTAGCACAAGGGTTAACGCCTGAATATATTGAAACATACACAAACCTACAAAGAAAATACACAAAATAGTAAAACTATAGGACAACACCATCAAATACATCCAATTACCTTGGCAGCCACTCTACAACTAGAGACAGAACCTTGGTAGATTCCTTATCCAAATGAGATTGGATAGGTAGATTCCTCTTAATGGAGTTTATTTTCTTACAGCACAATCACTAGAGCTTAATCTGACCATAATCATATATCTAAGCTTATAACAACACTACTACTATCAGTTTCTCTTAAAATTCCAGATCAAAGTTCTTTTTGCATTTAAAAGCTTGACTTATATTTCAACTTTACAAGACTAATTTAATTTGATACTCACAACATAATAAGCAACAAGGCAGAAATTAATGCAGATTGTGGATACATGTACCATTCTTAATCAATTATTATTATTATTTTATGACAAAACATTCTTATTCAATTATATATATGCAGCTACACAACAAATGTACAACTAGATAATTAAACTAAACGTAACAAGCAAACATTCTCATCTTTCCAATTATGTATGTATGTATGTACACATATAAGAGCTACTACACTTGGTTCTTAAGAAACTTAAATAAGAACAATGAAAAAGTTACAATTTGGTGAGTCCAAATAATAGAAGTGACATAAAATATCATACCACTAGTATCTAGCCAATGCAAAGCTCTCCTGCGCCAACTGCGGTGGATCCATCACAACACAAGGATCTGATTTCTCAAAATCACCAACCTACATATGATAGCCAATTTACATAAATCAACCATAAGCTAATTGGACTCTCATTATTTAAATATGACACTGTAGAAATCAATACCGATAACAATTATCAAATAAAAAATCATCAATACAATTTCTCAGTAGAAATCAATACCGATAACAACTATTCATAATTTCCAATTACTACAACAACAATGATTCAAAGCTTAGTACACTTAGATCCAATCAACGAAAAAAGTAAAAGAAAAAAATCAAATCTAAAAAACCTAGAATGCAAATCAAACATACCAATGCAAAAAATCGAACCAGAATCCTGAAAATCAAAGCAATTGTTTACCTAAATCCAAAATCGAACCTAGAATTGCTCAGCGCCGCCGTCGTGACCCTAAATCGAACCCTTTCTACGCGTTTTGTTCTAGGGTTTGCGTTTCTGTTTCTGTTGGTTCGCGCGATTACAGTTCTGGACGAAAAGATTTCTGTATTGCTTCTGCGACGAAAGGATTTCTGGACGGAAGGATTTCTGTCTTTGTTCTGCGCGAGTTCATGAGCAAGTGAATCCGAGTTTCTGAAATCGATTGGAGTAGAGAAAAAGGCAGACGATTGGAGGGGTCGATACAGCTCGTTGAGGGTAAACTCGATTGGAGGTTCACAAGTTCAATGGAAGAAGGAATGAATGAATTGAAATAAGATCGATTGGAGTAGAGAAATATTAGATTCAGTAGAAGAGAGATTTTCTGCAAAAGAGAATGAAAATTTGGGATCGCGCTCACTGAAACCAAAAGAGGGAATGAACTTGGATTTTTTTTCCTTCATAATAATAAAGTTAAAAGGACAGTTTTTTTTATATTTATCAACTAAACCGCTGGTAAACCAAATTAAACCGCCGGTTCATTAAAAACTTACCAGCGGTTCTCCAAAACCGTTGCTATTTTAATTTTGTTTTAAAATTACCGGCAGTTCTACAAAACTGTTGCTATCCATTTGTTGCAATTTCCAATTTTACCAGCGGTTCCCCAAAACCGTTGCTATTTTAATTTTGTTTTAAAATTACCGGCAGTTCTACAAAACTGTTGCTATCCATTTGTTGCAATTTTTAATTTTTTTTGTAGTGATCGTTAAGCCATCAGGTCATCCGATACGATTCTCCTTTGTGTGTTTGGCTCCCCCGAAGTAGTTACATGATTTTGACGGTGATGGCGAGTTGGCGAGGTGGAGCTAATTAATTCCTTAGCTGCTGTTTATTCCTATTTGTTTCATATATTCCCTTTGTCCTCTTGTTTTTGTGACCGCCACTTGAAAGAGTGTTGCGCACATAGTATTTTGCACATGTAAGAAAAGTAGAGACATCGTTACAAATATATTAAGGTCCGGATATATAATAATGTGCAAGAAATCACCTTATAACTATAATATTAATTTTGATCATCAACCGCAAAGCTAATGCACGTATTACACACGAAAAGACAGATTAAACTTTAAATTTTAAATGCCTCAGTATTAGATTGCTCTTAGAATTTAGAGACACTAATTCCTTTTCCACACCAGTGTGGAATCATAATGCAATTTTATATAGAGCTTTGACTTATAACATGATTGTGCTTGAAAGATTGCAATTTTAAACTATTAAACTGAGAGCATTGAATGATAGAATCCCTACTATAACCATTATAACACTATCATAACTTATAATTCACTGCAGATTTAATAGTCCTGAACAATAGAGCTTCGATAACATAACTAAGTGATAAGTTTGTTCAATTTATTTCTTATGTTTTCTATAAGAGTAACAATTTTATATCTTGATTTTCTTGTAACAGATTGTGATAAATGTATATGATAAATATAGATTAAACCTTCACAATCAATTTTAATGTTAGTAAACAAGGTTGTTCTCAAATTAGATTGTTCAATGCAGCGACTTTACATAGGGGAATTGCCTCTTACATAACCTGCCTATAAGCACTCAAATGGTGTGTGTCTAGCACAATGAATCACTTCCAGCATAAACAATGAAAATAAGAAATATACTTACAGGTAGCACTATGAGACATGAGTTTCTTCTGGCACAGTCAAGGCCGAAAGCACGCTCATAAGGGTTCAGCCGTCCATAAATGGCGATCGGGAAATTACGGCGAACATGTAAATGAACTCGGTCACCAAGTTGACGGCAGAATCTCCAACCGATATTCTTAACAACGAGTAAGTGTTATGGGGATTTTGAATAGAGTCCGTTCGGCATAGAGTATGTTCTTCGTAGGTTTGTGTTGCTGGTTCCTTGTGAGACCGATGATGAGCTCGCCTTGACTGGTTATCATTTTCTTTCTGAATCTGACAACTACACCGATTTCCTCATAAACTTGGTGGTAAAGCGGTGGTGCCTACACGAATTCGATGATGACATGACGGTTCCTTGACAAATCCGACGGCGGCAGCGATAACGATTCTTCATGAATCTGACGGCGACGATGTCGGTTTCTCCATTAATCCGAAGGTGGCGACGGCGATGTCTTGCTCATACTCTCCCCAATAATCTCGAGTTTTTGCAGTGCAATTGGTTCAGATACGCCGGTGTTGCTGGTGAGTGTATCAATCGTCGGTCTCGCCATGGTGATCGAAATTGAATTTTGGCTTAGTTTTTATTTTTTTTATAATGATAAATAAAGTGGATCATGTTTCGGTAAAGGGAGAGTTTAGAGGGGTAGTAGTTTGTTTATTGATGAGTGGAGCAAGAAGAGAACCCAAATATAGTAAAATAACCATACATGTTTCTTTCTTCGTTGTTGTTCTGTTGTTGCTATATGCATCTCCGGCCATAGCTGCGAAAGTTTCTTGGTTGTGACTTGAGGCCTGGGAAACGTTTTACCAGGGCTCTACGGTGGGCGCCAAATGTTCCTGCAAGGATTTTAGGGGGTATGCAGAGTGTGGAATTCATATAAGCTTTTCTCTGTATTGTGTAGAAGAAGGAACATATTTTTTCATAATGGTTGTGATACCTTATTTATAGGAGTGTCATAGGAGATAATGGAGGGAGTAGTTGAGAGATTATGTGGAGTAGTGGGATGATGGAGTAGTGAAGTAGTGGGGAGTAGTGGGTTAGTTTTATGACATACCCTTTTTGGGCCTCTTCTGACTTAGGCGGATGGCCCAATTGAACGTGTTGGCCTTAGGTGAATGGTACCCCGGTATTTTGTCCGGTACAGTTATTAACTTGGATGATGTGAGTTTGTTCACCGATTCATCCTTTATGTTTTTAACGATGTTGAATTTGTATTTGCATATATTGTACTCTATTGATTACTAGAATGAATGAATATCGTTACTTGTAATCCAAAAAAGTCAATTTATGATGATGCATTATATACGATTGTCTTTGAATTAAATTCATATGCTGCAATATCATATGAATTAAATTAACTGTTTAGCATTTTCCTTAATTACTTTTACATTTACAATAATATTGGTTATCATTTATTCAAATTCATCCATTAACAATGCTAGTGGGATGACAACGGGTGTCCGCTGGTGCGGGTTTCACACTATTCAAGTCCCAAACCCGCACTCAAATTTATCACTCGAACCCGTACCTAAACCCAAAGGTTATTCGGGTGGCAAAATAACACTCACACCCACACCCGTTGGGTTTGGGTTTTTCCACCCGAACCTGTAACAAGAACCCGCAAAAACACAATAGCAATACAGTTTGGTAACAAGCATAGTTCAAATTCTCAAGAAAATACAACAATAAAATTGAGTAATGTTAAATTACAAGAAACTAGTTTGACACAAAAATTGTCCCTTTTATAAGACTCTTTTACAATTATCAATGACATTAATTATTTTTTTTCCAAACTTATCATTATTTACTTTGCATGGTTTTTTCAATGACATTAAATTTTCTTTTGTTTGATACAAAGCACTACAATTAATTGTAAGAGTAAACATGTAAAATAGATATAATTTGTCAACCAATTTAATACTAAAATCCACTTTCTTAATATCCGTGTTTTGTCAAACTAGCTCTTATAAATAGGGACGGAGGGAGTACAACAGTAACATCACTTAATAACATAGTATTCAACATAGACTTTTAAGAAATTAAATTACAATTACATATACATAAGGATAATTAAGTAATTTAATATCTAAGCGGGTCTAGTTTCGGGTGCGGGTTTGAGTGATCTCAATTAAACCCACATCCAAAATATCGGGTGTCACCCGAACCCAAACTCAGTCAACTCGAGTTTTCACCCGGTGACTCGGGTGTGGGTGTGGGTGGGCCCCACAAGTTTGGGTTTGCTTGTCATCCCTACTAGTAGACACTGTAATAACCCGGGCCCCACCACCTTAGGTGGTCCCGGCATTGCCACCTCACGATCTTCTCCACCGTACCCCCCTCACTAGTGGAGTTTTTGCCTTCTGTGAGGATCGAATTATGTATCGTGGCATTTCTCCAATTCTCAATTTTTGTGTGTTAGATCGGCTCAGCACTTGTTGCTCTCTTGTGGCACGTTTGGATCTCTTTGGGTGCTAGTTCAGTCTTGGATTGGCATTTCGGGGGTGGATGCTCTTAACCTCCCTGATCACTATCTCCAGTTTACCTATTTATCTAGCGGACTTCGAGCGCGTCGATCTTTCTTGCAACTCATTTGGCTTGCATGCGTTTGGGTCGTGTGGAATGAACGAAACCATAAAGTGTTCATAAATTCGGCAAATTTTGTCCTTCAACTTTTGGACAAAGTCAAGATATTTTCCTACCGGTGGTTGAGCTCGACGGATATTACTTTAGTTTCAAACTTTCATTGTTGGTGGTCGAACCCTTTGCTTTGTTTGAGTCTCGACTAATGTATTGATTCTTAGATGCTATTGTAAATTTTGTAATCTACTTGGGTACATCTTGTGCTGAGGTAGCAACACTATTTCTCTTATATATATATATATATATATATATATATATATATATATTCCATTTCAGCGTGTTCAAAAAATAAAATCTCCTAATAGTGTAGAACTGAAAGCGAATGAATATTCTTTATCTCGTTCTACCTTGTAACATCCTTAAACGTATATCATGCAAAAAAATCTCAATTTCATTGTTAAATTTTTAAAATTCTCAAATAGTATTTTAAAATAAACACTTGAATAATATTAAAAAATAAAATAATTTCATGCATTGCACAGACTAATATATTAGTTTAAGGCTTTGTTTGCAAGTTTGGAGGGGAAGGGAAGGGAAGGAAAGACTAAAAAGGAAGAAACAAGTGGAAGGAGTAGAGAAGTTTGGGAGGGAAGGAGTTTGAAGGGTTATTTTTCCTTCATAAGTCATAACACAAAAACCCCCCAATTTGGGAGAACTCAAAAATTGTATTGGAGGGTGGTTTGGAGGGTTTATATGAATTCTTCAAATTTAATTCATGTTTTTATAATATTCTTAAATTTATAATATATCAATCATAAGTATTTATTTGTCATTCTCTATAAAAAATACTTTCTCAAAAAATGTAAAAAATTTCTCTAATTTTCTCTCTATTTCCTTCCCTCCAAAGCCCTTCCCTCCCCTCCTCTCCAAACTCGCAAACAAAGCCTTAATAAAAAGAAAAAATTAATTCGTTCCTTTTTAACTTTTTTTTTGTGCGCCAGGTGTATATAAATAATCTAGACCTGGAGACATGCGATTGCACATGTCTTACTCTGTTTTAAGTATCAAACCAAACTGTAAGACAATGCTCTAACCTAATTTTTTTAAAGTAAGACATGCTCTAATAATGCAATTGATGATGAAACTAATAATCTCTAACATATTATTTGAAACCATTATTATTGGACAAAATCTAGTGACTTGGAGCAAATATTAAATTGCATGAGAATAATATGATCTTATTAGACTAATACTACGGTGGATCATCTTCACAAGTGGTCTACCATAGACACGTGATCAATACTATTATAACGAATACGAATTTTGCAAAATTCACCGTTGGATTGATAGTTTGTATTATATAGATCATCCATAAAAATTATCAGAAAAATTGAAAATCATTTGATATGTTATTGAGACACATTAAAATTAACGGTTTATGGAGAAAAAATTAATACCGTTAATCTTGATATGTCATATTAACATATCAAATTATTTTCAATTTTTCTGAGAATTTTTATGGGTGATCTCTATATGATATAATCTTTCGATCCAACGGTGGATTTTGTAAAATTTGTATTCGTTATAGGGTTATTCATGACTGGTCATCATGGGCCACTTGAAGAAGTTTTTATGGGTGATCTCTATATGATATAATCTTTCGATCCAACGGTGGATTTTGTAATATTCGTATTCGTTATAGGGTAATTCATGACTGGTCCATCATGGGCCACTTGAAGAAGTAGTCCATGTTAGAATTTTCCTGATGTAACATACTAATTTTTGGATCTTGATCGTTCAAATATTCATCCAGTCAAATATCAACAATCATTCGATTAAGATCAGAAGATTTAAATTTAAACTGACCATTTCTAATTTTAAATTTAAAATAGCCTACATTTTTTTCAAGATCAAAATCAAGCGTCTTTCTATACTTTTTTTTTTCACAAAACATCTTTCTATACTTCTAACTCCATGAATGCACTTGTAAAAAAAAAAAAACTCCATGAACGTGTCATAATCTATGAAGCTCCGATATGCGACACGATACGGATACGATACCGATACGCCGATACGTGAAAATTTTAAAATATCCATATCCGATACTGGCGCGATACGTTATTTAAAAATTAATTTAAAATTAAATATATAAATGCACAATATATAAACATTACTAAAATCAATAATATTAATAATGATAATTTTTTTTGAAAGACAAAAAAAATTATTGTTATTATTATTATTATTATTATAAACGTCAATAGTTCATTGTACAAGGAGTACGCACAAGCCAATAAGCTTGCACAAGAGCAAAACAGTTTGAGGCTTAACATACAAGGGTTCGTCAGCAGGGACGGACCCAGAAGTTTTGAGTAGTGGGGTCAATACAAAATTGCACCATTAAATAGATAAAATATTTCATTTTCAAAAGCATTAAAATACATCATAATTGTTCTCTACGACCTTTCAAATTTTGGAAATTTTGAATGATTTTCTCTTTTTCAATATTAATAAAAACATATCTCGATCTCAATATAAGTAATTAAACAATTATTTAACCAATCATCTCTCATGCAATTCTGCATCTGCTTCTTAATAATATTCATTGCAGAAAATGCTCTTTCAGATGTTGCAGTTGCCACTGGTAATATCAGAGATAATTCCGAAAGTAAATATATCAACGGGTACAAACATGTTTTCTGGTCTCCACTAGCTTTATAGAGAGGTCGTTAATCCCCCTTAATTCTGAAAATTCACTGTCAGAGCATACATCCAAGAAATAATTTTTGAGCCGACAATCCAATGTCAATAGTTCAACTGGGAAAAACTTCGAAGGATAAAACTACACTAAACGAATCAATCTCCCCTTATCAAATGCAGAAAATGAATACCTAGAACTTAAACAAGCTACACAAAAAAGTAACTTGGTATTCACTTATGTAAAATGATTATTCAACTCGTGAATTTGTTGAGCATGTTGGTCATAGAACAATTGAACTTGAAAATGATGTAAATTTGAAACTTTCTCCATTTGTTTAATAATTAACCTAAAAGGAAAAAAGGTAAATGTGTGTATTGGATTTGTGAGTGTGGGCCAATAACCACTAGTAAGTTTTGGATTGAGTAAGTGTGGGCTAAATTTACCTAATAATTTATTTTATATATAATATACTATAGAAGTTTGCTCTTCCCACCCCCCAGTTTTCCTTTCCACCCCCCGAGTTTCCCTTAATGCCCCTAATAAATAAGTACGGACTATGCGAGCCGTATTTTTACATGAATTTTCCACCCCCTACGTTGAAAATTGGTACGGGAAACGCGATACGTACTATTTTTAAAGTACGGACTACAAGATCCGTTGCGGGAAAAGTACGGGACGCGAGATCCGTACTTTTCCTTAATAGAAACAGAGCGTAACTACTCTTTCTCATTCCAACGTTTCTGGGTTTGGAAAAGTAAGAACCCTAAGCATCCAAGATTATCAATTAGCATCAACGATTCGTTTTGGAGGCCGGAATCCATATACATTATCAATTCATACTCCATTAAGTAAGTTAATTTCTAATTTTGATCACTTTATTGTGTTCCTCTTTCTTCATCTAAATTTTCTGCGTTTTTGGGATTGAATGTATGAAAAATCTCTGATGAATGCATGTTAATTTGAAATTATGTTGTTGAAGATGTTGACTCTTGTTTACTATGATGAATGCATGTTAGTTTGATTTATTATTTTTATTAGGTTTAGGTATAGGTTTATTTTTTGATTTTTCAATTGTTTAGAGATGAATGGATGATTGTTAGGGTTGAATGTGTATGCTGTAAATGATTTTGTTTACATTGTTGATTATTGGTTGTTAGGATGAATGTCTATTATGTTGAATGTTATATTTAATTAGGTGTTGGTGAAATTTTGAATTTTGATTTGGTTAGAGATATAACATAAGTTTATGGTTGATTGTCGATTGAAACCAATTGTAGAAGTTTAATTACTGATCATGAATGATTTTTTCTTTGTTTAGATATGGAAGAAGATGTTGGTAGAGGTCGACACGGTAGAGATAGCAGGGCACATGGTTCTGCTCGAAGACAAGTTCCTCCTCCGCCAAAAAGAGGACGCAAGAAAGTGCAACCTCCTCCCGTGGAATCTGGTTCCTCGCGTTCCCGCACACGGCGACCACAAGTTGACGAACCTGATGAAGGCTTTGATGCGGGTCAATTCCTAGATGACAATGCAAATTGGGAAGAGCCAGAGCCGCAACCTCAAGAACCACCTGAGACGCAAGAAGCTGAGGATCACGATGCGCCACAACAAGTACAACAATTGCAAGAAGGGGATGCATACGGAGGAGGACCGACGGATTTGTCCCTACTGTCGCTTTACCATAAGCATAGGGCAATTCCTATCTGGCATGCACACCCGGATGCTGAGGTATAAATCTAAACCATTACATTAGGAATTATTTGCTTATCAATTTTAAATGTTTGTATTTTTTTAATTGAAGGTTACTAACATTTTAATGCGTATTTTTCAGATTGTGAAGAATCCTTTGCGTTCCCTTGCCAATGGAAAAAAGATTCTTGATATTCCCAAACCGGAAAAGACCGAGTTGTGGTTTTGGGATAGATTAAAGGCAACTGGATTGGAGCCGCTTGTGCATACTAGTTTCGGTAAGATAAACCATGGACTGCTCACCGCATTTGCTGAAAGGTGGCATCCAGAGACTAGTACTTTCCACCTTCCCGTAGGAGAGATGGGCATAACTTTGGACGATGTGCAATGTTTATTTCACATCCCTATTAAAGGGAAGTTTCTGAACCACGAGAGGATGAGCAGAAGTGAGGGGGCTGACATGGTCAGCAATTACTTGGGTGTTCAGAGGGATGATATTGTGGCTGAATTTCACAATATGAGAGCGTTGAAAATCAGGTATACTTACCTGCAGCAAATTTATATGGAGTTGAAGAAAACTTGCGAGACTATGGAGAGTGAGGAATGCTCCGAGGGGGAGATGGAGCCTTTTAGGGAGAGGTGCGTGAGGGCTTTTTTGCTGTTCTTGGTTGGCGTATATGCAGCATCCTGCAGTACTTCCAAGACTTGTCGACCGTCTGTGAGTGGAATTGGGGTGCTGCAGCTTTGGCGTATATGCAGCATCACTTGGACGATGCGTCTGAGGCGGAGACAAGTAACATGGCCGGATACTTATCTGTTGTTCAGGTAAATTATTATATTTAGCACATAATTGAATTTAAATAGTTTATGATTAACATATGCAAAATCGATAATTTTTCTTATATTTGTTTTCAGGGATGGATAATTGAACATTTCCCTAGCTTGAGTGTGTGGAGCATCGCTGACAACCACCATGAGAGTATGCCGCGATGTGCGAGGTATGTGTCTGGAGTTGGGCATAAGGAACCACCGGCATATAGACCGAGTTTAGACAACCTACAGATGTCTGATGTTGTCTTCGCTCCATATGATAATCATCGTCCATATAGGCCCTTGATTGATGCATGTTTTTTTTCTGGATGGTTAAGAAGCGGGAGAGTGCTTGCCAAACACTTACCGGAACGTGTGCTTCGACAGTTTAAGCATGTGCAAGGGATTCCGAGAGACCCAGCTGTGTCTGCTACACCTGGCATGTCTCTTAATCAGATTGACCGAGTGTGGGAGGAGGAGTTGGCCATAAGGATGATTGGCCCGGAGATGAGGGGACGATTAGTCAGAAACCCCCGGGACTATGAAGCTGGGTATATAGCATGGTTCTACCGAGTGTCGCATCCAATTATGCGCCCGGTCGAGACTGAACAACAACCACCTAGGCCACCTATGCTAGAGGTGTTGATTGAGGAGCAAGCTAGAAACGATTATGCGGATACTTGGGAGATTTGTCAGAATGTAAGGAGGGAGGTAAGAAGGTCATTGGCTGATGGTGAAGCGCCAGAGGGAACGCCTGTCCATGATACCATGCAGCGCCTACTAGGCTATGTTGAGCCAGCATTTCTGTATACGCGTACCAGGCGTCGACAACCTGGAGCTAGAGTTCGATTCAGAGCGACTCAGTAGCTGTGGCTTTATTTTGTAACTTAATGTATTTTGTGAACTTTGTACTTGACTTATGTTAGTGCGGATGTTATGTATCTTGCCTTAACTTGTAGCGCATTATTTTGTAACTTAAACTTGTTTAGAATAGCGCTTGATAACTTTTGGTAACTACTTGAACATGAATTTGTAATATTAATGACCTATTTTGTTGGTTACGTATGTTTGTTTGAAAATATTATCCATTTCTGTTGATTATTAGCTGTTACAAAATTGATTTAAGCAGGTTGGAACTCAGAAATTGGTTCTGAGTTGGTTCTGGTACATGTTGGTTTTAAAGCATTCTGGAACAAAAAAGTACTGCTTTTGCGTGCAGTACTTTCTGTGCGGGGACCTGCGAGGGCTTGCTGTCCCTGGCGAGGGCTTGGGCGCAACGCTGCCTGGGTCTTGCGGGCATGCTGCGGGCGCTTGCTGTCCCTGGCGAGGGCTTGGCTTGTCTTGGCTAAAATGACACACGTAGTTCAACACAATACGAATATTTTATTTTCATAGAAATACATTACAATAGTTATACACTTAAACTTACTTCAACTTAACAAACTAAGAACACAATAATAATGGATAAAACATTATTAATACGAAAATGGTTACACATTAGAAAATGTCGCATACAAACGAGCTTGAGATGGATCATCTTCAACGGTGCGAAACAGATAGTGCACATCGCCGTCACTCTGTATCTCTCTCCAATGGTGTTTTTTATCCGCGTCATCAAACCCAATACTGTCACTTCCAAGATCAATGTATGATTCATAATAAAAAAATTTGTGAACTTTGATAACTTGTGCATATTTGTGTATATAAGAATATTCAACCCTGAATTTCAACGCTTCAAGATATTTGATGTTACTCTTCAATCTGACACTTACAACTTCGCCTATACCTTCAAACTCTACTGGAAAATCATATGTCGTTGCCATAGTTAAAAAAATAATTATTGTAGAGTCCTCAAACAACATGAAGGTATTTATATAAATTTTAAAGTTTTTCTCCCAAAGTGTCGGTGGATTCTGGACCGTGGAAAGTGTCGGTCGAATCTTGAACGTTAAAAGTGTCGGTTGAATCTTGACCGTGCAAACTGTCGGTGGATTTTCGACCATGCGAAACGAATAGCATCATACTACGGATATTACACGAAAAATATTTAACACTCAATAGTTAAAAATTAAAAACGATAAATTGGAATAAAATACATCACACTATAATTCAAATACAACAACATCAATACAACGAAATAACATAAGTAATACGCGCGATATAAAAATATTACACGGGAAATAAAAACAATACACATAAAATAAAAACGATACGTAGAATATTAAAACATTGCTTTGGATAATACAAACATTGCTATGGATCCGCTAAGTTAACGGTGGAATCTTCGTCATCTGGATGTTTCAAGTTCGCAAGAATAGCATCAACAGATCTTGTCAGTTTTGCGTCTAACTCGATAGGCCCTTTTGTGCTGTACTGAGAGTAAATCGAAAACATGTTACGAATATCATCGTCGTTTTCAAGCTGCATTTTGCTAAACGCAACAGTTCCGTCAGATCTTAATGATGGCTTTCGATATTCAACGCTTGTGACTGTTCTGTCTTCGTTCCGGTTGTTACAACAACGATTGATTTCGTCAAGTTGTTGCTTTACATCAACCAATGTAGCATCAACGCAAATCCGGAACATGTTCGGCGCTTCGTTGTTGAAGTATTCCGCCGCAAGATGAGTGTTTCTTCGGTAGGTTAGAGAAATATCCATTAGGATTGTTTGTCCATACGGTAAACCATTCGTTTCATTTAAAGAAATTGCAAAGCGTTGTGAACCACACAAATTGTCGGTAGAATCTCAATCGTTTAATTTGTCGGTAAAATCTCGGCCGTCGAATTTTATTTAAAAAAATAAAAACCATAATGAAAATAATAATAATGGGAACAATAAAAAAAAAAAAAAACTGTTATGATATATAACTGGCGCAAGGGATCATTTAAGATAAGTACGGCCCGCGTAATCCGTACTCTAGTACTGCGTTTGACATCAGTAGTTTGGCACGGATTTCCTAATCCGTGTTTTTTAACAGAATGATCCCATTTGACAGGAAAGTAGTCAACCCAAATTAATACTAAGTTCAATACTGCACACATAATCCGTATTATAGTACTGATTTCCTAATCCGTGCTTTTTGACAGAATGCTTGTAATTTGACAGGGCTAAAGCCAACTCAAATTTATATTAAGTTAAATACGGATGATGTAATCCGTACTTTTTGACAGAATGCTTGTAATTTGACAGCATTCTGTAACTAGCCAACTCAAATGAAATTTTGAGTTCAAAACCTGTTTCAATTAAAAATAACAGTCCAAACATCCTAAAATCAACCAAAAGGTGTGGCATATATTAAATTACAACCAAAATCATTATAGTATTTAAGTTTACAATATGATGCGCAAAATATACATCAAATAACCAAAACATTACCATACATCCAAATCATTTAAACTAAAGTTCGCTTAAACTTACAAAACAACCAAAATGATGAACATACATCTAAATCAGTCATGAATCAAAACAACAAAAAATAGCACAAAAACTTCAACAAAGTAGTGGTTCATTTTTGCTTGATCCTACTCCCTTGAGAATCTTCTTCTTCACTTCTTTTGTTTCCTCCGCCAAAAGTTCGCAAAATGTGCACTGACGGTCCATGAACGGATACTCCCATGCAGCAGCTTCCTCTGTCCGATAATTTTTCCACTCAAGACATGTGGGTGGTAACGGACATCCTGACTTTAACTTGACAAGGAAAAAGTGGCCAGGTACCAATCCGAGACAAACAATACCTTTTTCCGGGTTTGAAGGTGGAGCTCCACGCAATGGAAAACATGTTTCAGATCTCCCAACCCCAGGCGTTGTCAGCAAAACAAAAGGCTTTTTAAAATGAGTAGCAAGGATGTGGCCCATGTCCGGAAATGTCAACCATTTTTCCATCGGTGCGACATGCCCTTTAACAACTTTTCTCTTAGGAGGGTAAAGTGCATATTTGATGTAATTGAAACGCCTCTCGTTGTTGAACACCTTCGAATACAAGTCCTTGTGCAAGTTCAGCTCCCTAAGCATGTTGCATTTGACCAATTCAAAATCTTCCTCATTACCACTATTATCCAAAGCAACACATCGATATCCACAAAATCCATCACCCTCCACATCAATGATGTCTTCAATATATTCATGCATAAACTTGGGCATTTCATGGATGCGAGGTATCTCACGAGTCGAAGGAATTTCGCTCACCGTAGCCGTAGACTCTGCACTTTGCCTTTTATTTGAAGATGTTGGTTTGTTTTGCGATTCTTGAGTACCCGAAAATTGTTTGTCAACATGTTCCCAACGAGACGGCAAACGACCGGTGGACCTAGTGACGCGAGAAGCACCCTTAACGACCGTCTTCTTTTTAGCACCTTTAGAACTTGCTTTGTCTTTGGGAGCTTTCAATGATGTCGACTCAGGACACGCAATTTCACGAAGCAGATTTCTTATTTCACACTTCATACTATCATCAACTCTCTTTAGCCGTGTCTACAAAAAAAAAACAACAACAAATCAATTGTTAGCCAATCATGGTCATAACAGTAGCGCAATACCAATAGAATGAAAAAATTATCAACTTAACGTATGAAAAAAAATTATCAAATCATTTTACCTGAATCAATTGCCACTCAGCTAAACAAGAATAATCATCATCCTCTTGGTCACTGCCATCATCCACCATAAAACACAACTTCTTCCAATGTGCATTTACCTCATCCAGTCGAATAGGTAAGTTGTTTTTAATCTTTCGAGCAATCACGCACGCACATGGCAATCCATAAGTTCTCCTCATCAAGCAACCACATTTCTTGCTGTCCATACCGCATTCCTCCACTCTTAATTCTTCTCTGCGAATGTGATTCAATGCTGCTCTCGAAACTTTGAAATTCAACAAAGCATACAAGTAATGATCCTTGAAAGTGTGTTCGACAACCGACACGTTCCGACCAAAAGTTGCTTGTAATTCAGTGAACTGATTAATCAACATTTTGTTGATTGATTCCCAAGCCGTAGCCAAGTCACCGGTGCCAGCATGCAAGTAACCCTTCAACCTACCGTGTGAACCTTCAACTCGGTTAGTGGTTGTAACGCTCCTAATCGATTCGCATGCAATACTTAATTTAAATCATTCAACATACAAATCATCAAGAACATTACTTAACACAAAGTAACTAAAAGCATGCATTTAATTAACTTTAAACCAACGGAAGCATCAAATTACTATACTAAATAAGTTATAGCAATTAACTCAAGCATGCAAGTTATAAAACATATTACAACCTCAACTAGGAACTTCCACAATGAAGACCTAGCACATAATCCAAGATAATCCAACAAGTAATCAAAGATAAGACAATATAGGTAGCAAGGTCATACATAAAATCTCAAAGAAACGAAGAACCGAATACTAGTCTAAGCAAGGTTACAAGTATCAGAGCATATCCTAAAACTCTAAGTTTCTAGGGATCCTCCTATCCTTCACCTTACCAAGCTATGCTAGTCCTCACGAGCTAAACTCCAAAAGCCACGGAATTACTCCTCGAGTGGAGAATCTGGACCCAAACCATTACACATACACAAAAATAGAGAGTTAGTTATAATTCAAGGCTATAATATTAAGTATAGTGTATACTTATATTATATAAACAAATATAATAACTAATTTCATGCATATACCACTTTGTATTAGCAATCTACAACAACATAGTAATATCATACTCATTAACAAGAATTAAATCATCTAATCAAATCCACACAATCCAAATATTCATAGAATCACATTGGAATGCAATCACATTTACCAATTATCAATTATCAATTAGATCACATAATTCCCTAATGCAAACTAGTGCAATCACACAACATATGTCACCCTAGACATATCTAATGCATGTGGTACCATCGTCTTTATTAGAGTATCTCACCTCTAATATCCGTCTTTATCAAATATTATCATTTGATATCCTCTTTATTAGAATCCACATGATCCTAATATCCGACTCAAGAATGAATGCATGAATGTACACATACCAAGTAGTGATGATAATACTATACTCTACTCATAAATAATAGGCCACTCATTCCTATTATTCCTTCTTTAAGTTATTATTAACTCATCTCAACACATCATTATATCATCATTAAGGTATACATCCAGCATTACATAATAACACATGTTATCTTAGCTAATCATAGCTCATTCTCAATCAACAAGGTTCATACAACATGTTATCATCATACCAACTCAAGGTTCGATCAATCCATACATATAACAGATTATAAGGCCAAATCTAAACATGTTATACACTCATAATCATCATACAACATGAAGAAATTCCTCAAAAACAGGTCATGGTCGCTGGGCGACAGCTAGCGAAGAAAAAGCGAGAAGAGGCAGAGCGTTCATCGCTCAGAGCGAGACCTGGCGACGAAAATTTGGTATTGGTCGCTGGTGGTCGCTCAGCGAGCACCTAAAATTCTGGATTCATGAAGAACACATGAATCCTCGCTTGCAGCGACGAATTGGTGGCTTAGCGACCAAACCCAGATTTTCATGCTCTGCTCTCGGGTTTACATAAAAATCACATAAAAACCACGAATTTCATGTCATAAACTCTCAAAGCTATCACATTTAAGCATACATACCATCTATAGACCTAGAAGTACAAGTTCCAACATCATCAAACATCATTTCAAGTAGAAAGTAGAGATTTTTCCTTATTTTGCTTAAAACCCATTTTCAAATATCAACAACAACAATTCTCATATAACACACGAAATTGATGATTGAAATAGAAGATAGAATCATGTTATAACATATTAACATCATTCAATAACACAGAAAATCATTAAATCACATTCCCTTGATTCCCTTCCCCACCAAAAGAGATGAGAGGGTTTGGGTATGGAGAGTAGGCATCTCCCCCCTCTTTGATCATCTCACATGAATTGTAAACTACTCTCTAACCTTAGAATTGATGAAATTCTGATTCCTCTCCTTCTCTTGAGCTTCCTCTAATCTTCCCCTCTACCTCCTTCTCTTCAAAGTTTCTCTTTCTACCTCCTTTCTATTTTCTTAAGTTATGAGCAATATCTCTCTATTCTCTTAACCCTATCTAAACCTAGCTTAATTAAAGACCATAATATCCTTCTTACTAACTTAGGCCCATTTAACACTCAAGCCCAATTCTTATCATAACTCTAATAAAACTTATCTCATTCAAGCACTACTCTTTCCCAAAATAGCCATAATTCTTAATTAATTACTAACTCACTATCAAATACCATAAAAAGGCTAATTAACTCTAATTAAAATAAAATAAATAAATACGGGTGTTACAACTCTACCCCCCTTAAAGAATTTTCGCCCTCGAAAATTTACCTGAGAATAACTCCGGATAAGAACTCCTCATCTTGCTTTCTAGCTCCCAAGTAGCATTCTCTCCCGCGGGTCCTCCCCAAATGACCTTAACGGATGCTATCTCCTTGTTCCTCAACTTTTTCACTTCTCTACCTTCAATCCTCAAAGGTCTAGCTTCGATGGTCAAATTATCCTTTACTTGCACCTCATCCGATATAATGACATGTGATGGATCCGAGACATATTTCCTTAATTGCGACACATGAAACACATCATGAAGATTAGACAATGATGGTGGCAAAGCAATCTTATAAGCCACTTTCCCTATCCTCTTCAAAATTTGATAAGGCCCAATAAACTTCGATGTCAACTTCCTAGATTTCAAAGCACGACCAACACCGGTGGTTGAATTAACCCTCAAAAATACATGATCTCCTTCTTGAAATTCCACATCTTTCCTCTTCTTGTCATGATAACTCTTTTGTCTACTTTGAGTCGCTTTCATTTTCTCTTGAATCATCTTAATCTTTTCCGTAGTTTGTTGTACCAATTCCGGTCCCAACACAACACTTTCTCCATCCTCATACCAACACAAAGGAGTACGACATCTCCTACCATACAAAGCTTCGAAAGGTGCCATTCCAATACTTGCATGATAACTATTATTGTAGGTGAATTCTATCAAAGGTAGATATCTATCCCAACTCCCTCCATCTTCCAAAACACAAGCTCTCAATAAATCTTCAAGTGATTGAATAGTCCTTTCCGATTGTCCATCCGTTTGAGGATGATAAGCCGAACTCATTCTTAACTTAGTCCCCAAAGCTTCTTGCAAACTTTCCCAAAATCTCGAAGTGAACCTTGGATCTCGATCCGACACAATACTAGATGGAATACCATGCAATCTCACAATTTGCTCAACATAAATCTCCGCCAACTTCGGTATTAAAGTTCCGGTCTTAAAAGCAATAAAATGTGCCGACTTAGTCAACCTATCAACAATCACCCAAATCGAATCATTCCCTTTTGTAGTCCTTGGCAAACCACTTACAAAATCCATAGCAATGCTATCCCACTTCCATTCCGGGACAAACATGGGTTGTAATAATCCGGATGGTCTTTGATGTTCAACCTTGGATTTCTGACATGTCAAACAAGCATAAACAAACTCGGCAACTTCCTTTTTCATACTTGGCCACCAAAACAATTTCTTGAGATCTTGATACATCTTAGTAGCTCCAGGATGAATACTCAAACCACTTCTATGTCCTTCCTCTAGAATCTTTCTCTTCAACTCGGGTACGTTAGGAACACAAACTCTTTCTCGAAATCTTATAACTCCATTCTCATCAACTTTGAAATCGGTCTCTTTTCCTTGATCAATCAATGCTAGGCGATTCACCAAATCCAAATCTCCCTTTTGACCATTCTTTACTTCATCAAGAAAATCATTAGTTAACTTCAACATTCCCAATTTCACACTTCTTGGAGTCGTTTCACAAACCAAACTCAAATCTCTAAACCCTTCAATTAAATCCAACTCTCTCATCATAAGTGAAGACATATGCAAAGACTTCCTACTCAAAGCATCGGCCACAACATTGGCCTTTCCAGGATGGTAACTCAACTCAAAATCATAGTCTTTCAAAAATTCCAACCAACGTCTTTGCCTCATATTCAATTCCTTTTGATCAAACAAATACTTCAAACTCTTATGATCACTAAAGACTTCGAATCTAGAACCAAATAGATAATGTCTCCATATCTTCAAGGTAAACACAACGGCCGCCAACTCAAGATCATGTGTTGGATAATTCTTTTCATGCACCTTCAATTGCCTAGAAGCATAAGCAACCACTTGTCCATTTTGCATAAGAACACCACCCAATCCCATCAAAGATGCATCACAATACACAACAAACGGCTCATTCGGTTTCGGTATAATCAAAATCGGTGCCGACGTCAACCGCTTCTTCAACTCTTGGAAACTTTTCTCACACAAACTATCCCAAACAAAAGGTTGATCTTTCCTAGTCAATCGGGTCAACGGTAAAGCCAACTTTGAGAAACCTTCAATAAACCTCCGATAGTAACCGGCCAATCCAAGGAAACTTCTAACCTCAAACACTGATTCTGGAGTTCCCCACTTCATTACCGCATCAACTTTAGAAGGATCCACCGCAATACCTCCACTAGATATCACGTGACCTAGAAAACTCACTTCCTTCAACCAAAACTCGCACTTAGACAACTTCGCATAAAGCTTCTTCTCTTGTAAGGTTCCCAACACAATCCTTAGATGTTTCGCATGTTCCTCTTCAGTCTTAGAGTACACTAGAATATCATCAATGAAAACTACTACGAACTTATCCAAATACGAATGGAAAATCCGATTCATGTACTCCATAAACACTCCCGGTGCATTAGTTACTCCAAAAGGCATGACTGAAATCGTAGTGACCATATCTTGTCCTAAAAGCAGTCTTTTGAATATCCTCCGCCTTGACTCGAATTTGATGATATCCAGACCTCAAATCAATCTTGCTAAACACACAAGCACCCACCAACTGATCCATTAAGTCATCAATCCTTGGCAACGGATACTTGTTCTTGATGGTCACTTGATTCAAACGACGATAATCAATACACAACCTCATACTTCCGTCCTTCTTCTTTACCAAAAGCACAGGTGCTCCCCACGGCGATACACTTGGACGAATAAACTTCTTCTCTAGTAACTCTTCTAGTTGCTTCTTCAATTCACTTAACTCAGATGCCGACATTCTATAAGGTGCCATAGATATTGGACTTGTACCAGGTACCAAATCAATAGTAAACTCCACTTCTCTTTCTGGAGGCATATCTGACACATCCTCCGGAAACACATCGGGAAATTCTTGCACAACCGGTAGTTCCTTAATTCCAACTTCGTTCTCAATCTTCAAAGATGCAAACATAGCAAACAATTCACCATGCTCCAACAAGGATTCTCTTACTTCTTTTCCACTTATCAACTTAGACTCTTCCTCCAACTTCGGAAATGTAATTACTTTCTCACAACAGTTAATATGGACTCGATTAACGATTAACCAGTTCATACCAAAAATCACATCTATACCGCTAAGTGGAATGCACACTAAATCCATATCAAAAGATTTACCAAACACGGTCACAGGGCATTTTCGACAAACAAGTTGAGTAGTTACAGAACCACTAGCAGGGGTTTCTATTTCCATACAACCAAGCATTTCAGACACAGGAATATTAAGACGCTTCATGCATTCAAAAGATATAAAAGAATGTGTTGCTCCAGTATCAACAATCGCAATTAAAGGAGTGTCATAGATGAAACACGTACCTCTAATGAGATTGTCCACTTGCTCTGATCCATCTCCACTCAAAGCAAACACCTTTCCGGTCGTCTTCTTTGGCTTATTACATTCCGGACTCTTGTGACCTTCTTCACCACAATTGAAACAAGTAACCTTCTTCTTACATGCATCGGCCTTGTGCCCAAACTCTCCACATTTAAAACACTTCTCTCCCTTTGGGCATTCGTGAGAATGATGACCCAAAACACCACACTTGTAGCATTTGTCATTAGCACTTTTTCCTTTTCCTCCACTACCTCCAAACTTGCCCTTACCCTTCTTGTCATAGGGTTTACCACGATCTTGGCTCTTCCCTTTCCTATCATGCACTTCCTTGTAGTAGCTTGCCTTAGCTTTCCCATCCAAGTCACAAATGTTGCTTTTGTTCACCAAGTTAGCAAAGTTCCTTATCTCCAAAATGCCAACCAATTGCTTAAGATCGGGACGCAAATCACTTTCGAACTTCACACATTTATCCCCTTCCGCCTCTACGGTGTTGTAGTGTGGACAAAAACGACATAAGTCCTCAAATTTGGTTGCATACTCCGCAACCGATAGATTTCCTTGCTTAAGCTCCATGAATTCCACTACCTTTCGGTTCCTCACATCGGCCGGGAAATACTTAACCAAGAACTCCCTCTTAAAGATATCCCAAGTGATCACGGCTCCATCGTAACCAAGTCTTTGAGAAGCATTCTTCCACCAATAGTTAGCATCATCTTGAAGCATGTAGGTTCCCAAGGTCACCTTTTGAACTTCCGAGCACCTCATGGCTCCAAAGATCTTTTCCATGCCTTCAAGCCACTTCTGAGTTCCCTCGGGGTTGTAACCTCCTTTGAACGCTTGTGGATTGTTCTTCAAGAATCTCTCCAACCTCAATTCATCCTCATTACCCCTTAAGTTCTCTTGTGCCAACCTCTCGGCCGTTCTTGCCGCCGTCTCTTGTGCCATAACATTTGCCATGTATGTCACCGCATCCGCCATTGCTCTATTAGTCGCCATCACCTAGACAACCAACCAAAAGAAATCCAACCTTACATTAGACTAAGGATACTAAAAGTGTTCTACTACACTCAAGCACCTATGGGTATACTAACCTACTTGATCCGATATGGACCGACCTTGCTCTGATACCAAAATGTAACGCTCCTAATCGATTCGCATGCAATACTTAATTTAAATCATTCAACATACAAATCATCAAGAACATTACTTAACACAAAGTAACTAAAAGCATGCATTTAATTAACTTTAAACCAACGGAAGCATCAAATTACTATACTAAATAAGTTATAGCAATTAACTCAAGCATGCAAGTTATAAAACATATTACAACCTCAACTAGGAACTTCCACAATGAAGACCTAGCACATAATCCAAGATAATCCAACAAGTAATCAAAGATAAGACAATATAGGTAGCAAGGTCATACATAAAATCTCAAAGAAACGAAGAACCGAATACTAGTCTAAGCAAGGTTACAAGTATCAGAGCATATCCTAAAACTCTAAGTTTCTAGGGATCCTCCTATCCTTCACCTTACCAAGCTATGCTAGTCCTCATGAGCTAAACTCCAAAAGCCACGGAATTACTCCTCGAGTGGAGAATCTGGACCCAAACCATTACACATACACAAAAATAGAGAGTTAGTTATAATTCAAGGCTATAATATTAAGTATAGTGTATACTTATATTATATAAACAAATATAATAACTAATTTCATGCATATACCACTTTGTATTAGCAATCTACAACAACATAGTAATATCATACTCATTAACAAGAATTAAATCATCTAATCAAATCCACACAATCCAAATATTCATAGAATCACATTGGAATGCAATCACATTTACCAATTATCAATTATCAATTAGATCACATAATTCCCTAATGCAAACTAGTGCAATCACACAACATATGTCACCCTAGACATATCCAATGCATGTGGTACCATCGTCTTTATTAGAGTATCTCACCTCTAATATCCGTCTTTATCAAATATTATCATTTGATATCCTCTTTATTAGAATCCACATGATCCTAATATCCGACTCAAGAATGAATGCATGAATGTACACATACCAAGTAGTGATGATAATACTATACTCTACTCATAAATAATAGGCCACTCATTCCTATTATTCCTTCTTTAAGTTATTATTAACTTATCTCAACACATCATTATATCATCATTAAGGTATACATCCAGCATTACATAATAACACATGTTATCTTAGCTAATCATAGCTCATTCTCAATCAACAAGGTTCATACAACATGTTATCATCATACCAACTCAAGGTTCGATCAATCCATACATATAACAGATTATAAGGCCAAATCTAAACATGTTATACACTCATAATCATCATACAACATGAAGAAATTCCTCAAAAACAGGTCATGGTCGCTGGGCGACAGCTAGCGAAGAAAAAGCGAGAAGAGGCAGAGCGTTCATCGCTCAGAGCGAGACCTGGCGACGAAAATCAGGTATTGGTCGCTGGTGGTCGCTGGTGGTCGCTCAGCGAGCACCTAAAATTCTGGATTCATGAAGAACACATGAATCCTCGCTTGCAGCGACGAATTGGTGGCTTAGCGACCAAACCCAGATTTTCATGCTCTGCTCTCGGGTTTACATAAAAATCACATAAAAACCACGAATTTCATGTCATAAACTCTCAAAGCTATCACATTTAAGCATACATACCATCTATAGACCTAGAAGTACAAGTTCCAACATCATCAAACATCATTTCAAGTAGAAAGTAGAGATTTTTCCTTATTTTGCTTAAAACCCATTTTCAAATATCAACAACAACAATTCTCATATAACACACGAAATTGATGATTGAAATAGAAGATAGAATCATGTTATAACATATTAACATCATTCAATAACACAGAAAATCATTAAATCACATTCCCTTGATTCCCTTCCCCACCAAAAGAGATGAGAGGGTTTGGGTATGGAGAGTAGGCATCTCCCCCCTCTTTGATCATCTCACATGAATTGTAAACTACTCTCTAACCTTAGAATTGATGAAATTCTGATTCCTCTCCTTCTCTTGAGCTTCCTCTAATCTTCCCCTCTACCTCCTTCTCTTCAAAGTTTCTCTTTCTACCTCCTTTCTATTTTCTTAAGTTATGAGCAATATCTCTCTATTCTCTTAACCCTATCTAAACCTAGCTTAATTAAAGACCATAATATCCTTCTTACTAACTTAGGCCCATTTAACACTCAAGCCCAATTCTTATCATAACTCTAATAAAACTTATCTCATTCAAGCACTACTCTTTCCCAAAATAGCCATAATTCTTAATTAATTACTAACTCACTATCAAATACCATAAAAAGGCTAATTAACTCTAATTAAAATAAAATAAATAAATACGGGTGTTACAGTGGTGGTGTTCCCGAGATGCATATACTTGCTCGTCCAAGCACTGACACACCTATGTTTATCGGTATCCAAAATCGTGTTATCCACATATCTCACGAACCTTGGCCACCTAACACATAGTTTCCTAAATTGTAAGACCGCATCAACATAATCTTCCTCATTATCCGATAATAATACCACATCGAAAGCCTTCTCAATTTGTCTCCACAAATCAGTTTGCGAAACTTTTTCACCATCTTTTATCTTGCAAAGTGGCTTCATTTGTTGTGTCATATTTTTCTTCACATGAAAATAACAAACCAAATGAGCCGACTCCGGAAAAACCGTGGCAACGGCATTCATTAGTGCAGCATCCCTATCAGTCACAATCACCTTCGGTTTCACCTCTTTACTCCTCAAAAGACCCTTACATTGTTGCAAAACCCATGTATAGTTTTCTTCCTTTTCATTACTCATAAAAGCAAATCCCACGCTATAAGTTTCTTCACACGAGGTTTCACCGACTATTTCAAACAATGGCATCCCGTACTTGTTGGTTTTATATGTAGAATCCATCAACAAAACGGTAGGAAAAGTATTCAACAAACATACGGATTTAGGATGTGCAAAAAATACATCTTGAACATAGTCGGACTCACCATCGGTACGAGCTTTAAAGAAGTAGTTGTTTTCGTCAAGACACTTGTACAATTGTTGCATTTCCGTCCGGTTGGCCCTACTTCTTTGTTTGAACCTATAGCGGGCATTGTAGACTTTCTTTATATCCGACACATTGTTTGGATCCCTCTCTTTCATGGTAGCAATAATGTTCTTCGGCGATACCAAATTCCGTGTCAATTCACTTAGTAGTTGCTTCTCTTCCGGTTTCAAACGTCCCACGACGAGATGACCTACTAAGGCTCTATCTAGCGCATGGTTATGCATTCCATTAGTGACTGTAACATGCCAATCATTTGTTGTGGCATGCAAGCGACCCCGAAGTCGAAACGGGCACTCACATTTCCTCGTTCCCGTCTCTTCTTTTTTTGGCTTCTTTCCCGTCGGTGTGTATTTACCGCCCCTTTCGCAACCCAACACAATAAATTGTTTTCTACCACCTCCACCGTTGTCTGATCTCACAACAACTATTGAAAATTGTAACGGCGTTGCTACCTCACGAGCCCACGTAAGCACGGCTTCTTTTGACTTGAATGTTTGATTCGTTTCGAAATGATTACCGACGTACACATGTATTGCCGGAGGTATTGGTACTAATGCTCTACTCTCATCCGGAGGTTGAGATTGATCAGCCATAACTACAAAATAACATAGCCAAAACAAAATTTATCAATATCAAATATTATGAATTATCATAAATTATACATTGGCATAAAAATAATCTTAGCATGAAATTGTCGTTTAAATACTACTACAATGCACCAAATAGTCCTTAGGTTACTTGTTTTCTAAGTTAGTGTAACAATATTGCAGATCATATAAGCAAGTCAGTGAGCTACGCAGAAAACTCCAAACCCAGAAAAATACGGTACGCAAGATCCGTGCTAAAATACGGATTTCCTAATCCGTGCTAAGGTGTGTCAGAAACCTAGTAAGGTAGAAGGTAGGTAAGCGCAAACTAAACGGTTGATTACGAAATTTACCTTGATTTTGAGCTCCAATGCGTGTAGATGCAGTTAGGCAACACTCCAATGTTGATTTTAAGCCTCCAATGGACGGAATCGCGCAAGAATCACGTATGACGATTTTGATTGTGTGTTTGTGAAGAAGAGAAAGTGAAGAAGAAGACTGGTGTTCTGGGTTTATTAAGGAAAAATACGGACTACGTAATCCGTATTTTTCCCGCGCGGACTTTGTAATACGTACTTTTCAAAAGCACGGATCGCAAAATCCGTACTTTTTCGTTCACATTTTTTGAATTTTCAGGGGTAATTTTGGGTTTTAGGGGGGTGAAAAAGAATTAGCAGGGGTGGGATGAGCAATCATCTATACTATAAGTATATTAATAGTAGTACTACTACTTAAAAAAATTCCAAATCAAAGTGGGGGCATGAGACCACACAGTCTTCTTCTTAGGTCCGTCTCTGTTCGTCAGTCCTAACTAAAGACATATAATAGCTCAAAAAACATATAATAGTCATGACATCACCGATAGATTTTAAGTTATACATCTTAAGTTAAGTATTATACAAAAAGAACATCATTAGTACTATTCCAAAAAACATCACCAGTACTATCTAAAAAAAGACATAGTTAATTACCCGTGTAACAACATAATAGTTTCACATTCACTAGGAAACACGGATTGTATCGAATAATATTTTTTTATTTAAAAATAAAGATTTAACCGATACTTTTCCGATACGAGTATCGGGAAGTATCGGACGCGTATCATATATTATTTTTTTATTTAAAAATAAAATTTAACCGATACTTTTCCAATACGAGTATCGGGACGTATCAGACGAGTATCGGTATCGAGGACGTATCGGACATGATACTTCGCCATTTTTAGAGTATCGGGGCTTCATAGGTCATAACCCTAACTACACCCTAACTACAGTGAATTCATTTTCCTGATTTATGATGCAACAATAATCATAAAAAAAATAATACTGTACTTGAAATTGAAGATGCATGTAATCTGTGTCATTTAGCATGCACATATATTAAAGAAACTTATCACTTATCATTATTTAACCGTGGCAATAAAGTGCACACACATAATTTTATACCATGAAATGAAACTGTACAGGATCGTTGGGCTCATCAGTCATCATCACAATTCACAGCACATATGCATAATAGTATGAATTTTGCTAGCGAAAGATATTCCGGAAAACCTGTCTGTTGTTCTTATAAATAGGAACAGAGTAAAAAGGTTCCCACTTCGAAACAAAAGTACAATTGGAGCTACTGTGTCTCAAGTGAGAGGAGATTCTCTCCAAATAATTTTTCCTAAATTTAAATCGTAACTATCAATATAAAGCTTAAATAGTAACTCACTTTAAAAAATTATTAAATGAAGGGTGGATGAGAGCACTGCTCCCTCTCTAGTTTTTTCCCCACTGGAGAGGATCTCCTCTCGTCTCAAGTGCAGTCTTTTTCTATAGGATTACATGTAGTTTTGAACTCATAAGTTTCATAATTGTGTAATTTTATCCCCTAAGGCTTTGTTTGCGAGTTTGGAGGGGAGGGGAGGGAAGAGCTTTGGAGGGAGGGAATTAGAGAGAAAATTAGAGAAATCTTTTACATTTTTTGAGAAAGTATTTTTTATAGAGAATGACAAATAAATACTTATGATTGATATATTATGAATTTAAGAATATTATAACAACATTAATTAAATTTGAAGAATTCATATAAACCCTTCAAACCCCTCCAAACCACCATCCAATACAATTTTTGAGTTCCCTCAAATTGGGGGGTTTTTGTGTTATGAAGAAAAAATAACCCTCCAAACTCCTTCCCTCCCAAACTTCTCTACTCCTTCCACTTGTTTCTTCCTTTTTAGTCTTTCCTTCCCTTCCCTTCCCCTCCAAACTCGCAAACAAAGCCTAAGTTTCAATTGTTTGACGACATTCTCAGTTTCACATTTGCTTAGCCCTATAAATTTCAATTGCTCGATTTTTTTAATTATTTTTTCTTGGGCTGAAGTTTTTGTTTTTTTATCATAGTATATATTCTCTACCCTTCATAATTTAGGAGTATTTACCTACCAACCAATGAAAAACAAATCATATAGGTAGATGTAGATTTGTATATGGTTCTCACAACTAAGTTGTTGTGAAGGCCCGATACTCAAAAAATGGTGACGAATCATGTCTGATATGTACTCGATACCGATACTCTTTTGATACTTCCTGATACCCGTATCGGAAAAGTATCTGTTAATTCATTATTTTTAAATAAAAAATAATACCCGATATGTCTTCGATATAGAGATTATTTTTTGGATAGTACTTGTGATTTTTTTTGGATAGTATTAATAATATCTTTTTGTATAATACTTAACTTAAGATGTATAGCTTAAGATGTATTGATGATCATTATTTTTTTTGGGATAATATTAACTTAAGATGTTCTCATGTATCAAACCTTGAGAGTTTCCAGTATTGATTGACTTTGGCTTATTATGATGTTCCTGTATCAGACCTGCTTGTTTGCATCTTTAACACTTCTTGTGCTTTTCCTTTGTCAGTATAATTTTTTACTTTTTAGAAAACCAAAAAACTATGTTGTCCTACTATATAAGATGTTGTTATGCATTTGAGCTTGTCCCAAAATTCTGGTATAAGAATGGATGTTTTATGCTTTTAATTATTAATATTATTGATTTAAGTCATGTTTATATATTGTGTGTTTATATATTTAATTTTAAATATAATTTTTAAATAACGTATCGCGGCAGTATCAGATTGAGAATTTTTTAAAAAAATTCGTATCGGTATATCAGTATCGTGTCCTGTATCGAGACTTCATAGCTAAGTTGTAACAAACTTGTGGGGATCACATACAAACCTACTTATATGAATTATTCTAGCAAAATTACACTAATGGTCTTTTATCTTATTTATTTGTAACATTTTGGTCATTTATCTTTTATTTGTAACATATAGGTCTTTTATCTTATTTATTTGTAACACTTTAGTTTTTTATCTTTTATTTTTTCCATATAGATCCTTTATATTTTATAATTTGTTCATATAAACCCTTATCTCTTTTTTTTTTAATTAAAAAAATACTGGTATTTATTTTTTAATTTTTAAAAATAATTTTTTTATTAAAAAATTAAAAAACAAAAAAATGAAGAACACCTTCATCATCTTCATCATTTTTCATGAATCTTCTTCATCATCTTCCTTAAATTAAAAAGAATATTTACTCAAATTTACCTCCAAACATCATAAATCTATGTTATGTTTATTTTCAATTTCTTATAAACATAAAAATCAAAACCCCCAAATCCTTAATAAATTCTAAACAAATTAAAAATGAGGGTTTAGGGTGAAAGGAAACAGTTAATTAAATAAAATTAATATCTATCAGCAGTACCCAAACCCACCCAACATTTTTAGGAGTACATTAATGCTGGAAAGTGGGCTTCAACCTCTGTCACTATTACCTTCCTTGGTGTTCTTGGTGCATGTTCTTATGGAGGTATTGTAGATGAAGGGAAACGGGTGTTTGAATTGATGAGACATACTTATCATTTGAAGCCAAATATGGAGAATTATGAATGATTGGTTGATTTTCTTGGTTGAGCATGATATTTAGAAGATGCAAAACAAATTATTGCATTTTTAAATTGTTTAGGGTTTATTTAGGATTTGGGGGTTTTGATTTTTGTGTTTATAAGAAGATTGAAAATAAACATAACATAGATTTATGATGTTTGGAGGTAAATTTGAGTAAACATTTTTTTTTTAATTCAAGGATGATGATGAAAAAGATTCATGAAAAATGATGAAAATGATGAAGATGTTCTTCATTTTTTTGGATTTTTAATTTTTTAATAAATAAATTATTTTTAAAAAATAAAAAATAAATATCAGCATTTTTTAATTAAGTAGAAAAGAGACAAGGGTTTATATGAGCAAATTATAAAAGATAAAGGATGTATATGGAAAAAATAAAAGATAAAGGACTAAAGTGTTACAAATAAATAAGATAAATGATCTATATGTTATAAATAAAAGATAAATGACCAAAATGTTACAAATAAATAAGATAAAAGATCATTAGTGTAATTTTGCCATTATTCTAATTGATTGATGAACAAATACTCTCAAATTATGAAAGAGTAATTTAGAAAAAAGCAAATAACTTTTTACATTTTCAATATTTTTTTTTGAAATTAGAAAGTATTTAAATTTTACATTTTCAATATATTGAATGCACAAGTTTTGACAAAATTTCTTTATTTATATTCTTAACTAGTGCCCCATGTACATTGCTTAGCATTTTCCATTAAATATAAAATAGCATAAAAATCAAACGTAACATTGAATTTTTTTCATAGGGTACTTACCTAATTATGTAAGTTGCGTATTAGAGTGTTCATCTTTCTTTATTTGAAAGAGTCATACACACTAGTCATAAGTAATCTATTGTGAATTTGACAATAAACTCACACCAATAATAAACTGATGTGTGAGACAAACGTAACAAGCAACCAAAACAATAGGATGATAGAGATGACGATGCAATAATCCAAACAATAAACAACGGAAAGAAAGGAACGCGATAACAATTTCTTTATGCAGTTCGGTTAAAACAACCTACTCTTGGGAGAGAGCAGCTCTCCGTTCCACTATGATAATGAGAAACTTTACCCAAGAAATTCCCAACAAGGGTTACAAGAATTAATCATAATTCTACCATAGTCCTGAATCTCATCCCGTGACCAAGAGACTCAATTAACCTAGCCACCCAATGATGAATACAATAACCCTTTGACCAATCCTAGAATTATACCAAGGGACAACCCTCTTTTTTCTCTCTAAAACTTTATCCTTTGAGTTGCAGCAAATCCTTATTGTCTCAAATCTCTTCTCTCTTATTTTTCTATGAACAAAACACTCTATATTTATAAAAAAATATATGCCTATTAATTTAAAAGCAAATCTCACATTGTTTTTAAATATATCCAATTTAAAAACAAACACAATCCAAATCAGATATTCTTCAAAACTAATTTTTCTATAAAATCAACAAAAAATATATTTTGAGATTTCAAGGCATACTCAACGTAATCGAATTTGAATTCTTTAAATGATTCGTTTTATATATAACTTATTCATTAACTGAAAAGTACAAATGCCTCATTTGGATTAGCTTATTTTTGAGCTTGTGCAAACAATTTATGCAATATAAATTAGGTTTTATGCTATTTTATAAGTTCAAACTAGTGGAAATTGTATTTTTATAAATTTATACGCTATTTTATCATAAACTATTTTAACAAATTTATAATAATAATATATAAAAACTGCAAAGTTTTATTATTATTATTTTTTTTAGACAAAATAGAAAAGTTAATACTGACAAGTTTCCCGGGTGAGGAGAGAATATTTTTTGTTTAACCTTCCTATATTTGTATCAAACAAAACTTGTCACACTCCTTCCTTAAATACTCATCAACCCATTGTTTCTTTCTTTCTTTGCTTTCTCTGCTTTCAAATTTACCCAAGATCCATCAAAGGTCAACACTCTTCTTGTTTCCTTCACAATCAGATCTTGATCACTCTCACCATCATGCTCAGAACACTAGCAAGGTTCAATATATTCACTCTTTTTATTTTCTAATTTCAAACTTCAAAATAATTGTCCTGTAGATATATATAGTATTCTGTTCTATATCTATAATAATAAGTTGATAAAGATTGATCTTTTATATAGGGAGTTGAAGCTCACCAACATCATCAGCAATGGTAATTTGGTTAAAAAAAGCAGCAGATTCTATGCAACGGTTGGTGGAAAAAGGTAACACCTCTCATTAAAGCTATTTACTGTGCTTGTATATTACCCATGCTCTGGATGCAATTATAGATTGTGGGTTCTATTGCTTTAGGCTCCGTTTGATTGAAAGGAAAGAAAGTGTGAGGAAAAAAAATTACGAAAATCGATGAATGAATATAAATTAACTTTTAGTCTAAATTCATTCATCGATTTTCGCAATTTTCTTTTCTCCCAATTTCCATCTTTCCAACCAAACGGACCCTTAGAATTTTAGTTGATTTTAACTCAACAATACATACATATTAAGTGAAAATTGTTTTTATTTATAAACATATGTTAAAGTTAATCAATGTTAAACTCAATGAATCTCCTCATGCTCCAAATCAAACATTTAAAGCGTGACCCGAGTGATCGATAGTGGTAATCAAATAGTAGGTGACTCAACTGATATCTAGATAGCTTAAAATATAACACCCCGACCCCCCTCTGTTAGTTATCATATTTGACGTTGAAAATGTTAAATGCAACATGTATAGTATGATATTTGATGAATAAAAGACTGGTTTGTATATGGAAAAAAAAGTTATCTTGTGATTTAATGTGAGAATTTATTTGTGTCCAATCTCTTACTCTCAATTTATCTAATTAAAAAGACGATTTTAAAATCAAACACACTACAATTGAAATTGTTACCAGAGGAGAGGATCGAACCCATAACCTCATGCATACTACCCAAATCTCTAGCTAGTCGCCACCGGACCAAATGTAATGGCTTGATCAAACACGTCCTTAATTATTTCAAAAAAATATATTATTTAATTTTTTTCTCTCTCATACTTTTACAATTTATGTGTGCCATAATGGATTTTATTTAGATTATCTCTAATACTAGTTAGATGAATGCGAAACCAAATCCACCATTCTTGGTTTGATGTTAAGTGTTATACTTGCAAATTAATATTATGTGCGTCACTTTTCAATCTATTATGTGCATCAAATTATAATCTCAATTTTTTTAAATAGACAATGTTAGTGATCACCAAATCATCCTTATAACTTCGAAGGATAATAGAAAATTTGTCATATTGTTCATTTTTTTAATATGCATAAAAAATGAAAAACAAAACTTGATGACACATATGAAGTAGTACAAAAAAACAAGACATATGAAATATATAACACAATTTTTTATAGAACCGCCAAAGTAATTATAGACCAATGTTCAATTCAATTTTGGCTTAATTAATTTGTAAGTTCCTTAGGCTTTGTTTGCGAGTTTGGAGGGGAAGGGAGGGGAGGGCTTTTGAGGGAGGGGAATAGAGAGAAAATTAGAAAAATCTTTTACATTTTTTGAAAAAGTATTTTTTATAGAGAATGACAAATAAATATTTATGATTAATATATTATGAATTTAAGAATATTATAACAACATTAATTAAATTTGAAGAATTCATATAAACCCTCCAAACCCCCATCCAATACAATTTTTGAGTTCCCCCAAATTGGGGGGTTTTTGTGTTATGAAGAAAAAATAACCCTCCAAGCTCCTTCCCCCCAAACTTCTCTATTCCTTCCACTTGTTTCTTCCTTTTTTTCAAAACCCTTCCCTCCCCTCCCCCTCCCCCTCCAAACTCGCAAACAAAGCCTAAAGACTTTTTTTGTTTCACTTTGGTCCCTTAAAAAAAATAAGTTCCACTTTGGTCCTTATTGATATCTCCATCAATCAATATGGTCATTTCCGTCCATTTTTTTAAAAAACCTTTAACTTCAGTACATGTGCCATGTAACAACCTATTTTACCACATGTACAGAAATTAACAGTTTCTGAGAAAAAATGGACGAAAATGACCATATTGACTGCCGGAGATATCAATAAAGGACTAAAGTGGAACTTATTTTCTTTAAGGGACCAAAATAAAACCAAAAAAAGTTTTAAGGGACTTGTAAACTAATTAAGCCTTCAATTTTATTTCATTTTCGTTGACAATATTTGAAAATCAAGACACTGTAGAATTATTATAAATATATAGTACTTTCACTACTTTGTCTTATCATAAAAGAAATATAATTGTACTTACTTTACTTTAGTCATTTATTTTTGGATGTAAAGAGAGACATTAAGCCTTCAATTTTATTTCATTTTCGTTGACAATATTTGAAAATCAAGACACTGTAGAATTATTATAAATATATAGTACTTTCACTACTTTGTCTTATCATAAAAGAAATATAATTGTACTTACTTTACTTTAGTCATTTATTTTTGGATGTAAAGAGAGACATAGAAACAAATTTAAACAATGACAACGGAATTCAGTGAAACACATGGAACAAATTCCGCTAGCTGCTTCCAATATGCATGTTCTCATGCCATGGATCTAGCAAACATAAACAGCTATCATAATTTAATTGTCCACTTTTATTTTTTAATTCAATGTGTCCAATAACTCAACTCATGATTCTCGTACTCATTAAAATAGTAATTGGTAATTAATGAAACAAAACAGTGTTAAAAATGTGAAAACTGTTATAAATTGGTCCAAACAAGAGTAATATAATAGATGGAGAACAGAGAAAGGAGAGAAGAATAGTCGGTATTATTGATCATTAGGATTAGGGTTTTATTACAATGATACATATGTCTATTTATAGGTAAATATAATGGGCCAATTATATGGGCCAATTACCTATATGGACATCCACTAATAATATTCATAACACTCTCCCTTGGATGTCCATCGAGAATGTGCCTCGTTAAAACCTTTACTAAAAAAAACCCAGTGGGAAAAAATTCTAGTGAAGGAAAAAGAGTACAACATCCTTTGTGTTTAAACTGTCTCGTTAAAAACCTTACCAGGAAAACCAATGGGATAAAACCATGGTTAAGGGAAAAAGAGTGCAGAACACCATTATATCTCCCCCTCATAAAGACAATTATATTTGAGACGAAGAAGCTCAATCAATCTTCAATATAGTTGATTAGAAGCTTTGCTTGACGATGACTGATTTGTAAAAAGATCTGATTCTTCTTTAATATACTCTTCTCTGAGTTAGCCGTGGATGCGATACTATCTTCTTCAAGTTTCTTGTATGTGTATAATAAACCTCAAGATAACGACATCCTGAACTTCTTTGATGTAGTTCTAAAACTTTCACATAATTGGGTGATATTGTATCTCTAAGATACAAATTATATACTTGACTTTGTTCTAACATCTTTGAGTTTATTGATATCACCACATAAAACTAAAATATGGTACTTCAGGACCAATTCAAATACCTGATCATTTTCTTGAGGCATGAAATGATCTTTGTTCACATCAAGTGACATCATACACAAAACCTCATTGAAATACTAAGTTTGCAATTTCAAACAAACTTTGATCATCCAACATATTTCATTTCAAATTTGTCTTTAATCAACAGTTTTCGGAAGCTCTTCAGGAGTTCCAATAATATCATTATCATGAAATCGATTATAACGAATTCATTTCCAAATATTTTCTTTTAAAAATAGACAAGTGTTGTCATTCTCATGTTCCTCATCTGAGAATACTCACTAAAATATTACACGACATACACCTTGTGTGTATGAATACACAAAGAGACTTATTCATTTTAGTAAGTCAGCTCTTCGATAGTTTGACTTATATGTCTCACAAAAATGAAATCCTTCATGGATTCTCATATAATCATCATTATTAAATGAGTCATTCAAGTATGCTAAAACACATCTTTCACATAAAGTGAATATTTCATATGTTACTCAACTTAACTAATTACAAAGAGGTTTTTGAATTCACTTCAGGTGAATACGCCTCTTGAAAATCAATAATAGACATTTATCAATATCCTTGAATAACAAGTCAAACTTTAAATATCATTTTCTTTTTCGCAAGAAAATTGATTCTTATCTCATCATTTTCACATTTACAGACTGCATGTCCAAAAATCTTTCACTTTACTTTAATTACGTAGCAATTGCATCATTTCATTTAAACACTCAATGTCTTGTCTATAATTTTCAATAGACTTTAGTTCATGATCCTCATTATCTCTTATCACATATAGCGCTTTATCATGTGTAAAAATATTGTCAACGTTGACTTCCTTTCGGTTCAATCGTATTTCATTCATGACATAATTTTCATTCATGACATAATTCGTCGAGATCTCTTTATTTTCATAACTTTCAAGTACTTGATAAGTTCTTCTGGAATTGAAAAATCAATTATGTCAAATACTATTTTTATATCCTCACTTGGGTCATATTTCATATTAGCTCATTTTCTTATTTGAGGATTTTTATCATTGGAACCGACTCACCTACCACGCTTCAGGGTGGTTAAGGTTCATTTACAATATAAGACTGTCCAACAGGGACATCCATTTTGATTGGAGCATTAGCAGCAAATAGTTTATTTCATAAACTTTGCAAATGATTTATTTTATGAACTTCTGGTTCATACTGATTTCTAAGAGGATCAAGATGAGATAATAATTTATATAATATCAAGTGATTCAATTGAACTTCTGGTTCATATTTTCAGCTGCTTATTTTCGCCCCCTAATATTGGGAAAATTAGTTCATCACTTGATAATTAGCCTTCTGGGCTATAAATCTAATTTTCCAATATTCTTTAACAATTCATCTTAATGCATTATATTGGAGCAACTAGAACATACCAACACATCCAAAAATGCTTATATGAAAAATATTAAGTTATAAACCTAAACTTAATTGCAAATTATGGGGAAGACTTTCATATTATAACTTATTGGCATTGATGCGAAACAATATCTCAACATAGTCGTTTGAGTGTTCCCAAGATAAAAATTAGAAGCTTTGATTTCATAAGTATCGTTCATGTAATTAACTTTAAACGTCTAAAGAATTGATCTTCAAGTCCATTTTTTTTATGAACATATATCAATTTTGATTTGAAATACGATACTTCTCAAATGCTTTATATAAAAATGAGCTTTTAACCAAATTAGTACCTCACAAACTTCTGGTTGTGAATCAAACATACACGTGACCATTTAGTTGATGCATCAATTAAAAATATAATTGGTTCACATGATATTTCAATAAAATATGCTCATTTACTTTAATTCATCAAATTCCTTTGGGACATAAAAATTATTTGATTGAAAGAACTTCGAGCCCTTCAATACATATCTATTGAATTTCTTTTTCGCATCATAATAATCCGGAATGACCCAACCGGTATTGCCAACAACAAATTTAATATGATTTGTAAACTTCTGATTTACAATATTTTGTGCTTCAATTGCACTAGTATATTTATAAGTGTAGTATAAACTTCTGGTTTATAACTTTTTTTATTATACTTTTTTTTATTTATAGCTATGAATATTCGGGATTCATATTTTAAAAGAAATTCCACGGTATTTCTAAAAGTGTAGGCGTATGAATCTTTAGGATTCATATTTTAAAATATCTACTACGTTACTTTTAGACACGTGACTATGAATCTTCAGGATTCAAAATTTTCATCACGATGCTTCTGGATCGTATCCTATGAATCTTCAGGATTCATATTTCAAAAATTTCACTATGGTACTTTTGGACCATAAATTGTGAATCAATTTCAATCTTTATCCATTGAGTTCTTCAGGAACTAAATTAGTGAATTCTTCCGGAATTCATAATTGAATTTTTTTTTTTTTAGTTTTCTGAGTTCTTCGGGAACTAACATTATTGAATTCTTCAGGAATTCATAAATTTAACTTATTAGTTCTTCAGGAACTAATTTGATTGAATTCTTCAGGAATTCATTGATTAAATTTATTAGTTCTTCAGAAACTAAAATTATTGAATTCTTGAGGAATTCATAAATTAAATTTCTTAGTTCTTCGGGAACTAATATTATTGAATTCTTCAGGAATTCATAAATTAAATTTCTTAGTTCTTCGGGAACTAATATTATTGAATTCTTCAGGAATTCATAAATTTAACTTATTAGTTCTTCAGGAACTAATTTTGTTGAATTCTTCAGGAATTCATTGATTAAATTTATTAGTTCTTCAGGAACTAAAATTGTTGAATTCTTCCGGAATTCTTAAATTAAATTTATTAGTTCTTCAGGAACTAAGTTTGTTGAATTCTTCGAGAATTCATAGATTAAATTTCTTTGTTCTTAAGGAACTATATAATAATAATATCTTTGTAAGTTCTTCAGGAACTATACAATCAAAATATCTTTTGCAATCATTCAATGATGCACAAATATATTTCCTTTTAAAGTATATATGGAATAAATAAATTACCAAAATAAAAAAACATAATTGAAGGTAATGTTGATTTGGTTAGTTTTAAAATTATACGGATTTGCAAAAGTATGATACATACACCACATGCCATACTGATTTGGTTAGTTTTTTCAAAAAAAATTAGATTAATTCATGAATTGTATATGTATTAGTGTAACAGCAAGAGTATGTATCGTTTCAATTATAACAGCAACAGTATGACATAAAGTAAATTAAAAAGAAAAGAGATTATACGTTCATACCTTTCCAAATAATTTTGGTAGAGTCTCGTGCTGATAACGTGTTATAAATTGGTCCAAACAAGAGTAATATAATAGATGGAGAACAGAGAAAGGAGAGAAGAATAGTCGGTATTATTGATCATTAGGATTAGGGTTTTATTACAATGATACATAGGTCTATTTATAGGTAAATATAATGGGCCAATTATATGGGCCAATTACCTATATGGACATCCACTAATAATATTCATAACAAAAACAACTTTTTGTATGCTTACACAGTGATTTGGTGTTTGTTTGGTAACCACATATTCATGATTAGAGTAATTTTATGTATGTTGACATTTTATATGACTTTATGTTACAATTTTGTGTCTATTCAAGATATAAATTTTGTCTCAATCCATACTTTCTACACTTTGAATACAAAACAAATGAAGAGAAAAAAAATGAAAGAAAAAAAAAGCTTAAATGTAGGATTGTAAAATTTGGAGGGTTAAAATTGCACAATTATAAAATTTGAGGAGTCAAAATTGTATTTAAACCAAAAAATTATAACCTATTTTTTGGGTATTGATACAATAAATTAAACTCTAAAGTTATTTTAAAATAATTAAATATAAAAAATTAACCAATATTTAAATGGTAGGATAATAGATCAATGAAAACTTAAGAGTACCTGTTATAATAGGTCATTTTCTATCTTAATCAACAAAATACATCTAAAGTTTTTTTTCTTCTTTTCTTCCTCTTACTTTTCAAAGTCATTTAAGGAATATACAATCTTGAAAAATATATTATTATTGAATAAATCTTTGGTCCACAGCATCATCCTCCAACTTTGACAAAAAGAAATGATGCTTTTGGATTTAGACATTTGAAATAAAGTTGAAATAATTTACATTTAGATAAGAAGCCATCATCAATAATCATTTATGAGTGCTCCAATATTCCACTCTACATATTTCAAACCAACCCATTTCTTTTCTCTTTCTCCCATATTTTTTTTATTATTTAATGGAGTCTAAGTCCAAAAAAAAAAAAGAAACTGTAATGCATAAATTAAGCAGAGAAAATAACAACTTAAGTAACATCTAAAAACTTAAGCAACATCTAAAAAGGGAAACTCGAAATAAACTATAGTGTGACCACCTTGCAAGTCCGCCTTGCAAGTTTATCGGCACATCTATTTGCTTCCTAATAAATGTTGATGATCTTCACCTCCTATTATTCCTTTTCTCTTTCTCCCATCTTTTTTTACCTCACACCCATGATGATTCTTATTCATTCTATTCAATTCATTTTTTAACACACACCCATGATGATTCTCATTCATTCAATTCAATTCACTTTTGAAAGCAGGTTAGAAGGAAAAGTGGCAATCATAACAGGGGCAGCAAGTGGACTTGGAAAGGCCACAGCCCATGAGTTTATCCAACATGGTGCCCAAGTCATCATTGCTGACAACGACACACAACTTGGGCCTCAAGTTGCAAATGAATTGGGCCCATCAGCCCAATATGTAGAATGTGATGTCACTATTGAGGCCCAAATTGAAGAAGCTGTGAATGTTGCCATGACAAAGTATGGTAAACTAGACATCATGTACAACAATGCTGGCATAACAGGCCCAATAACCCCACATAGCATAACAGAATTGGACCTAGATGAATTTGACAAGGTCATGAGAATCAATGTTACTGGAATCATTGGAGGTATATTTTTTTAAACAAATTTTATGAATCCGACTCTCCTACAGTCACGCATATACACATTTCGAACATCAGTTGTTATTTGATAAAGATCAAAAAGTCAAAATTCAAACTTGTTAAAATCTACGTTTTTTAGGACCATTTGAGGTTTGAATTTGATCAGACGACTACAAATATCCCAATTGTGTGAATGCGATAATTTTTTTACAAGTTTATATTTTTGTGATTTAGAAGTAATCATCATGGTAAACTCATCGACAGTTTCTCTTCCCACCCCTCACGTTTCTTTTTCACCCCTCTAGCATCAAAAAATTTCGGGAAATGTTTTCCGAATTTTTTTGCATGCTAGAGGGGTGAAAAATAAATGTGGGGGTGGGAAGAGAATCTTTCAAACTCATCATTGCAGGTATAAAACACGCGGCCCGAGTGATGGTACCGGTGGGTTATGGGTCTATTATATGCACATCAAGCATAAGTGGGCTATTGGGTGGGCTTGGGCCTCATCCATACACAATTTCAAAATCTACAATACCCGGTGTGGTGAAATCTGTGGCTAGTGAACTATGTGGAGCTGGGATTAGAGTGAATTGCATATCACCAGCTGCAATTCCTACACCAATGTCATTGGGTCAAGTTGGAAAATTTCTTCCTGGTTTCACCCCAGAACAGATTGGAGAAATAGTTAGTGGGCTTGGTGTTCTCAAAGGTGCAAAATGTGAGGGTATTGATATTGCTAGAGCTGCATTGTATTTGGCATCAGATGAGTCAAAGTTTATTTCTGGTCACAATCTCATAGTTGATGGAGGGTTCACTTGCTTTAAAAATTTCGTGTTTCCGTCTCCGGATCAATCAGCCTAATCAAAGTTTTAAATTGCGATCACAGAAGTTATGAATAACATACGATTAATGTAGTGGTAATTGTAACGTGATCATGAAAACCTTGAAATTTTTTGTATGATTTTATTATGGTTAATTTTAAAATTTGTTGGACCATTTCTTTTTTTTATATATAATTTTTAAATTTAAGAAAACATCAATTTTTCTATAGTTTGCACTAAAGACAATAGTTTCATACAAGAGATGGTGGATATAGAAATGAATTTGATCATTCAATAATTCAAATTGTTAATTTGTCGAAATCAAATATAAATGCTTCAACTATTTTCGATGCAGTTTAACAGTTCGGTTCAACGCAGTTCGATAGTTTGATTCAAAAGTTATTTTGGCCAATCCTAACAATGTGAGTCATATAACATATATTTAATAAATGTTATGAACCTATTTTGATTTTTCATATAGTCCATGCAAAGGACAACATAGGCGTGATATGATCAAATACTTGTGGTATATACTAAGTAAGGGCAATGAGATAGAGATAAGAGTGTCCTTAACATATCTGGTCTGGCCAAAGGGATGGTTGACAATATAAAGGATGGAGCCTACATACCATACTAGTACTATATAATATGATAATTGTTAATATTTATTATGAATACTTTTTTCTGTTTTTCCTATTTATTATAAGAATGGGTACAGTCGTACAAATACAAGTGGTGCCAACACGCAAAGGTTAACCTCCAAATTTTATTCACATCACGAGTTTTGCAACTCAAGTATTAATGAATTTTACCCAACTATAGTAGTATATATGTAATAATAAGAGGAGAATGCAATCTTTGCAACTTGCTTCAATATATTTTCGTTATATCAAACTTAATAAATTATATTTTTATTGTATAAAAAGTAAATTATATTTTCAATAGATAAAGAACAAACACATTCAAAAGATCATAAAAAAGGACATCACCTTTTTATATGAAGTCCTTTTTTGTAATGCTAATATATGGAGGCATGGAGAAGTTTTACAATTATGGTTGAAAATCCTATCCTATTGTATCTAACACCTATTGGTTAGTAACAAAAAAAACAAAGAACACCTCTTGGTTAGTACTAGTAGTATACCGTAAAGGTCCATTTGGATTGATTTATTTTCGAGTTTATGCGAAATAAACAAGATTTTATATCTATTAGTATATATAAAAAGGATAAAAAAATTTGGGATGACTTTTTCATTATTCCTATCTTACCCTTAAAAAAACTACCAACAAAAAAAAGTAACCAACTATATATAAAAAAGATACAAATTTTTGGGATGACTTTTTCATTACTCTTATTTTGCCCTTCAATAAAACTACCAACAAAATAAGTAACCACCAATTATGGTTTACTCTTTTTTTAACAAGTTCTTATATAATAAAACCAGTTACAACAAATATAGTTTTACAATTTATGTACCTCAGTAGAATAGAAAAGACGAATCACACAAATGGGCACGTGACGGCTAGTATTATCATAAATTTTTCAAGATAGTTTATAAAAATAACTTAAAAAGACATAATTTTTGTTAGTGAAAATTTGTGAATTAGCCTACAAATTTGTTTATTTGCATAAGTCATTTTCATAAGCTCAAAAATAAGTCAAATCCAAACTAACCTTAAATACGTTTTCCTAAAAAAGTCTATTTGAAAATTGAATAAAGTATATTCCACTTTGTGCATTAGTTTAAATAAAATACCCGTGTTGGCGGTAGTGTCGTTTTTCGCACCAAGGGGTTAATGGTTTTGGTGTTCGCGTGTTCGTTGTGCTCAATTTTGTTGATCGACCATCCTTCGATCTGGCTTTCAAATGGCTCTGGGTTGCTTTGGATGTTCAACAAGATTTGTGTCGTCAGAGATTGATATTTCAATATCTGTATCATTCATTGATTTCGGACGGTATTGCTTGAAAAAACATTTTCGCTTGCTGCCAACCGCAGGAAATTGTGTGGGTACATGGATCATATTCGTGCCGACGGTCGGTCCATTCACCTCGATTATCTAGGACTTCTATTTTATAATTAACTAGAAGTTGCTTCAATATATTTTCGTTATATCAAACTTAATAAATTATATTTTTATTATATAAAAAATAGATTATATTTTCGATAGATAAAGAACAAACACATTCAAAAGATCATAAAAAAAGGACATCACCTTTTTATATGAAGTCCTTTTTTGTAATGCTAATATATGGAGGCATGGAGAAGCTTTTACATTATGGTTGAAAATCCTATTGTATCTAACACCTCTTGGTTAGTAATCAAAAAAACAAAGAACACCTCTTCGTTAGTAGCATACCGTAAAGGTTTATTTGGATTGATTTATTTTCGAATTTATGCGAAATAAATAAGATTTTATGTATTATCATAAATTTTTGAAGATAGTTTATAAAAATAACTTAAAAAGACATAATTTTTGTTAGTGAAAATTTGTGAATTAGCCTAAAAATTTGTTTATTTGCATAAGTCATTTTCATAAGCTCAAAAATAAGTCAAATCCAAACTATCCCTAAATACGTTTTCCTAAAAAAGTCTATTTGAAAATTGAATAAAGTATATCCCACTTTGTGCATTAGTTTAAATAAAATACCCGTGTTGGTGGTAGTGTCGTTTTTCGCGCCAAGGGGTGCAATGGTTTTGGTGTTCACGTATTCGTTGTGCTCAGTTCTATTGATCGATCATCCTTCGATCTGGCTTTCAAATGGCTATGGGTTGCTTTGGATGTTCAACAAGATTTGTGTCGTCAGAGATTGATATTTCAATATATGTATCATTCATTGATTTCAGACAGTATTGCTTGAAAAAACATTTTCGCTTGCTGCCAACCGCAGGGAGTTGTGTGGGTACGTGGATCGTATTCGTGCCGACGAACAGTCCATTCACCTCGATTATCTAAGACTTCTATTTTAGGCGCTAGGTTAGGTCTATGTCCCCCTAGTGCTTGTATATATGTTTTATTAATAATATGTGTTATAGGGGAAGGAGATGGATGTCAACTAAGTTGAGATATTTGTCCTTACCTTAATTTAAAAAAATGTCGAGAATACGGAGTAAAATAAAAAAAATGTCGAGAATTTTTTTTTTGACTTTTACCACCGGTTTAATCTAGTTCGCGGGTCAGTTCTGACATCTAGAGGTTTCAGCCCTCTTCCAATCGCAGTTGCGGGGATCGAACCGTGATCATCCCTACCAAATTCAGCAACATCAATCATCACATAATCAACTAACGATTTGTAAAACAAAATATTTAAATTAATTCGTAATCATGTAAATGTTAGAGTACCCGCAGAAAGATAAGAGCACCACAATAAAACTTTAAAATTTTGGATTCTTACACATAATTTGAATATGGATCCTCGGCTGCTATATTATCTGCTGCGATCATGCTGCAATTCCACAACCATCTGATTGAAGTATTAAATGATAATCTATTATATTACAAATAAACATGAGACAGGTTGCAATCCCACTTCATTCACGGACCCTTTTTTTTTTTTCACTATGCATCACAAGGAAAATTTCTTTAATTTTCTCTAACTTATGGTTACATACTTACATTAGTATTTGCAAATTAGGCTTAATTGAAAGGTCTCCCTATTTTATCAAATTCATAAAAATAGTCTATATACATTAAATCGAAATTTTTGATCCCTATTTACACATTTGTGTTGTAATTTTGGTCCTAACTCATACTTTTTTACCTTAAAAGTGATGATTTTGAATGTCAAAAAAGATGAATTTTAGTTTAAATGTGATTTTTTATTTTTAAATTTAATGTTGGAGACAACAAATCATCTTTTATAACGTTAAAAAAACAAATTTTAGAGTAAACTATGGCTTTGCAACAAATATGAAAATAGAGGATAAAAAAGTTTGATTTTAAAATTGCATGACTAAGTATTTGAGCTTGTGCCAAATTTCTTGTATAAGAATAGATGTTTTCTGCTTTTAATTATTAATATTATTGATTTTAGTCATATTTATATATTATGTATTTATATATTTAATTTTAAATTTAATTTTTAAATAACGTATCGCAACAGTATCGGATTGAGTATTTTCCGTATCGATATCGTATCAATGTCGTGTCCCGTATCGGGGCTTCATAACAAATCGTAGATACTTTTCAAATTTTAATTTTTAACAAGTTTTTGTATATGTGTTCATAATATTATAAATTTTCTCTAAAAAATATTACTAGAATTTTTTAATAATATCAATTGTTAAGCAGATTTTATTTTTGAGTTTGTTAAAAAAATTATTGAAATTTTGTATAAAAATAAAAGGTTTAATTGCAGTTTTGGTTCCCCTATTTTCAACTTTTTGCAGTTTTGGTTCCCCTATTTTAAAACTCGACAGTTTTGATACCCATATCATAATTTTTAACTATAAATTGACGATATGATATGATTTATACGGCATGGTATATGATTCGATGATGAAAAATACCAACATCGATGTAATTGTAAGAAAAATCTTTCATAAAGTTTATTTAAAACATGTTGTATCATCATATTTTAGACAAAATATGTGTTAGGGGGACCAAAACTGTCGAATTTTAAAATAGGGGGACCAAAACTGCAAAAAATTGTAAATAGGGGGACCAAAACTGCAATTAAGCCAAAATAAAATATGGTAGCACAATCTAAAGTCCATATAATTTTTTTTAAAAAAAAAACAGCACAAGTGGGCGATTGAAAGAAAATTAGAGTTGTGCTAATCTAAAACTTAATGTCACAATTACACATAAGGCAACAAATCCAATGGTGCATACATTGCAGGGCAGCAGAGGACCAACGCTGCCGAGGATTCCGATCATATAATTTATTTATAATTTTTAATCATAATATTAAATAAGTATTCAATCTCTCAAATTCAATATTTTAAAAAATTTACTAAATCCAATTTTTTTTATAGAAGACAGTTTACCTTTCAAAATTAATTGAAAATAAATTATATACATTATTAATTCAATGAACATAAAAAAGTAAATTATCTTTTATAGGTATAGTTGTATAGAGGATATTAGTGGTGTACTATCTATCAATCTATATCAATATTTTAACATTTAAAAGTACCTGCAAAAAGAATGTGCTTATTTGAGATACTATTCTTAATAAGGGTCTGTTTGGTTTAAACGGAAGGGGGGAGGGGAGGGAATTTAATGGAGGGGAGGGGAAGGGAGATAAGAGGAGAGGAGGTATTTTAATTAAATACGTGTTTGGTTCAAACGAGGGAAGAGGAGAGGAGGTGATATATTAATACGATATAAGTTAATATAAGAGCAAAGAAAAAGAAAATATAAGATAAACTCTTAATATTCTGTTTTTTTTTTGGTTGATAAACTTTTAATATTCGAATAAAGATAATTTAGGATTTTAACAAATTAATTGAGGGTTTGTTAAAAAAAAAATCAAATTAATTGAGGGTAATTATATCAATATATTAAATTATATTTTGATTTCCCTTCCCTCCCCTCCAAATCCTCCCAATTTGGGGGAAGCAAAAATAGCTCAATATTCCCTCCCCTCACCTCCCCTCCTCCTCATAAAAAAATTGAACCAAACATAAAAATTTAAAATATCACCTCACCTCACCTCCCCTTGCCTCCAAAACCCCGAACCAAACGGACTCAGTACCATTTTTTAAGTATCATTTTTGAATTCTCACCGATGGAAATACCCATTGGGTACAAATGTATTTGGAGTTAAGCTACTCTTTTGAAGATCTATCGGTTGACCATGCGGTGGGATACCAATTAACACTAATTTCTTTTATGCAAGCAAACTTAAATTCTTTCATTAAAAATAATAGAAGCAATGTAAGGGATTACACCAACACTAACCTAAACATGTTCTGAATATATTTTGGTACCTTCATAGATTAGTCTTTAATTATTTGTGGGAGATAATTTATTTGAACTAAGAAATACATGTCCTTGACACAATATAATTTATTTTGGAGAGTTCTATGGGAAACTCGAAAGAAATAATGGGATCAATGTTTCAGGATAATAAGAGAGAAGCCATATTTTCATTCAAAACCTTAGAACATTAGGTTAATGTATCACCTCTCTTATAAATCAGATATTTTTCTCATTCATAGTGGATATGAGACTTAACCACTCACACTTAAAACTCAACAACGATATATGTTGTTCGCCCTGCTGGAAAACTTTTTGGATGAACTACTTGCTACAGTACTGTGCACTATGGTCTGGGATTGAACATGCATCTTTAGCATCAATTATTTTGAAAGACAAGAGTAAAAACAGAGAACATGAATATATATGACATATGTAGAGGGTGAGGTGTGAAGACAATGGCTTCTATATATTGGTGGGCCATTCAATTGAAAATTAATGGACGTGGTCCCTAAATTTCGTCTGGACTAGGGGTCCAATTTCATAGTTTCATAGTGATATATGAACATTGAGAAGTGAGAAAAATATAATACAAATAATATTTTTATACTATTCTTTAGTTTATATATATTAGTGATTTTAAGACTATAAGTTTGTGATTCACTTTGAAAACTATAAATTTAATATCATTTAAAGTTTAATATTTTTTTTATAGAAAGGTTTAATAGTTTTCCATTTAACTTATATATTTTTTATAATAGCAAAAACTATTGCTAAAAGTTATATGAAAAATTATCCAAAAAAAGAAACTATTAAAGGAACATTATGAAAGAAACTTTTTTTTTTAATGGCAACTTATTAGTAGTTAATTGTTATGTTAATTTTCTTTTACACGACTTAAATCTTGGACTTCCGACTACAATTATATCCATGTTATATAAGTATCAACTACAATTTAGAAGTACATGATCTCCCTCAACCGAGTATTTTCATGCACAGCAATTATATATTGAACAGAACAACCACATGTTGGTGAAAGAACGTATGATGTTTAGGATTGAATCTTTCGTCTCTTGTGCATTACCCCTCTTCCTAATAATAATAATAAGGGTCATGTTAATTTGTGCCTTAAGGGCACATGATAGGGTATCTTTATATGGAATAATTAATAATAATAATAATAAATATTTGATTTTTTTTAATAATAATAATAATAATAATAATAATGATAATAATAATAATGGTAATAATTAATAATAATAATAAATATTTGATTTTTTTAATAATAATAATAATAATAATAATAATAATGATAGTAATAATTAATAATAATAATAATAATAATAATAATAATAAATATTTGATTTTTTTTATCACTTTACTTCTTTGCTCATTTACTTCCATCACCAAATCATTCTTATATTTAAAGTATAAACAGCTATGAAGCATGGACACTTCTCGGATTAGTCGTGTCCATGTCTGTGTCTGACACCGACACAAGACTTATGATTACACTGAATTATGTCATTTTTTTAAATTATTATCGGTGTCGCTGTGTCAGTGTCCGTGTCGTGTCCGGTATCCGTGTCGGTGTCTGTGCTTCATAGATAAACAGTTGTATAAGGTTAAAAGCCAAATTACAATGTTGGACATTCAACTATATTTATTAACTAACTGTTATATATTTAGTTGACAAAAAAATATTATTTTTTATTTTGTGAAAAATTAGTAAAAAAATAGTTTTTATTTGAAAATATGTTTTAAATTTTCAGTTAATATGTTATAGACCACAAATTCAAAGAAAAGATCTATCTCAAGACTCAAAGTGCTTATAATGCTATCATTAAAATGATTCAATCTAAAACTATCTTTCTTAAAGTGAAGAGAACTATCTTAAAGTTTGTTTCAGACAATATTACTTGCTCTTTTTATGTTGTTGATGTTTGTTTCTATTGGTATAACAATAAACATTATCTATTCTTAGGTTGGCTTTGATAGGATTCTGATTATCATCTACAAAGTTTAAAATCATACGTCGCATCAAAGTTTATTGTCATTACTATTCCATTATGAGAACTCTAGGATTTAATTAAAATGTCCAATTGCTATTATGAGAACTCTAGCTAGGATTTAATTAAAATGTCCAATTACTTCTTCAAAAAAAATTAAAATATCCACTTAAGATCGTTTGAATGAGATGACACGAGTCCAATTGCTATTATGAGAATTCTAAAAGTCAATTTTTTTTTTGTTCCTTTGCGATTTTGTGTTATTTTATTACTTACAAAATTTGGTCCCTACTAATTAGTCTTTATTTTGAGGGATCAATATCAAATATTCTATACATTATATGAACTAATTCTAATATTTATGAGCAAAATTTATAATGACTAAACTAAAACAACCAAAAAAAATGGTATATTTATAAAAGTTAAAGACAAAAACAAATTTTAGAGAGACTAAAAAAATAGTGATATATTTACAAATACCAAACACATACTCCCTCCGTCCCTTTTTATAAGAGCTAGTTTGACAAAAAATTTGTCCCTTTTTATAAGACCTTTTTACAATTATCAATAACATTAAATTTTTTTTCCTTTCAAACTTACCCTTATTTACTTTGCATAGTTTTTTTAATAGCATTAAATTCTTTTTTGTTTGATACAAAACACTACAATTAACTATAAGAGTAAATATGTAAAATCAATATAATTTGTCAATCAATTTAATACTAAAATCCGCTTTCTTAATATTCGTGTTTTGTCAAACTAGCTCCTATAAATAGGGACGGATGAAGTATTTAATAATTCACTTTTCACTATAAATTTTTTATTGAATTTCTAAGATACTTGATTGTAACATTTGTTTTTCTTTTTTTAATTTAAATCAAATAGTTCTCTTGCAACCCTATATATAGAGAGACGTCCAATTCCACGAATGAGAAGTTTCAACTTTTTTTAAGTAGTTGGTTGTGCTCAAGTGTAGTGATTACGTGAATTTTAATTAAGAACAAATAGTATGTAATAATTTTGAGTGATGTACTCTACCGATTTGAATGAATGTATATCGTTGATTTTAGTAAAAATAAATAAATTAAGAACAAATAGTATGTGAGAATTTGACTTTAATTTTAAATTGAAATAGTTTAGATTTTACTTATCTCCCAATCAATCTTCAAATTATGGGACCTCCTTCTCCATAAACAAAAGAGTTGTGACAAAAAAAAATTAAACTATATTTTGTTGATTGTCTTGTGATGGAAAATTCCAAGATAGTTGCAAAAGGCAATGCAAATTGCTTGTTATCTTTTCAAACATAGTAAGTATTTCACCTAAAAATTTTCAATGTCCTTGAAGATTGATGAAGCTGCTTGATTAGTTTGAAGAGTTAAAGGAGGGACAAGTGGAAGGAAGATATAGAACAAAAAGTTGAACAAGGTAGAGGGAATTGAAAAGTAGTGTTGATAGTTCCAAGTTTGATTAGTGATCAATGTCTCATAAAAGAGGGGTCACGAGAAGCTTGGGTTTGTTTATGAAAATTTATTCCAAAGACTTGGCTATGAATCCTGCATGGTTCAAATTGCAACTTGGGGAGTTCTTATGTTCGGGCAATAGTTACACTCACTTCAAGTTGAACATAAATATATGATGTGTGTGTGTGGAATAGTATATGATCTTATGTTTAATTTTGAACGCAAAATACAACTTTTTCTTTTCATTTACCACTAGTTTAATTTGATTCGGGGTCAGTTTCAACATCAAATAGTTTCAACTTCCTTCCACGATCGCTCGCAGTTGGGGGATCGAATCGTGATCTTCTCTACCAAGTCCAACGTCAATCAAGACTAGAACCAACTGATGATTGATATATACGCCTTTAAATTAAGTTAGACGCTGACAATATTATATTGAAATTATAGTCGCTATTTTTTGTTTATGTTTTAATATCTACACTATTTTTTTATTTTCATTTTTTTGATATATTTTTTAATTTAATTTCCATTATTTTGTTTTAATCTTTACTATATATATATATATATAATTACTATAATTATATCCTTATTAATTGGTTTATACTTTTTTTTTTGAAAGTTAATTGGTTTATACTTAAATTATCTATATATGAATATAATAATAACTATAATTAAAATTAAAATAATTTAATACGGTAGTTGATAAATAACAATTTAAGATATAGTTTTTTTTTTTTGACATATTTATTTTAAAATTTGTTTTTTTTTTTAAGTTTTTTAAAATTTGTTAAAAATAAAAAATAATGATCATGTGTATGTGCCGGCGCGGATACATTTCTACCACGTCACTTTCTGGTCCCCCAACAAACAAGTTCATCCCATTTCAGTATACAATTCTCAGCTCTCTTCCTCATGGATGATTTTTTTTTTTTTTTATAATGTGAATTATTATTAGTACTAGTATATAGTTATATGCATGTCAGAGGATATTCAAAAATTGAAAAGTGAACTTGTAATCAAAATAAATTATAAGGAGGTGTAAAATACATGTGATTTCATTAAAAACTGGCTGCTAGGTGCCACCTAAATCAAATCTTTCAAAACCTTCAATTTCTTATCAACAACAACCATGTACTAATTGACTCATGAAAACCATATAGTACAATACAACTTGCATGTGTTTCATTTTGTTTTTTTTAAAGAAGCAAATCAATTTTATTATTAAACATATATAACCAAATAAGCATAAAACATGTTAAGAGAGATGAGTGTTGTATAACATTCAATTGTCCTTTAAATTTTAAGTTTATGTTTTTTTAAAGTTTTTGAGTCTGTAATTTATAACATTTATGTCATACCAATTTATTACTTAATTGATTTAGATATTACAAATTATAAGTTTAAATGACGTATTTATTAGAAATTACAAACTTAAAAGATTTATTTATTATCTAAAAAACTTAAATGACCTAACTATCTGTTACAAACGTAAAACTTAAAGGACCTCTGAACGCATTTTGCCTATAATTTATTGGACTAACTTATAAACTTGTTTGATAAAAATGAGACGTGTTTGGTAACAAACTTCTCTAATTAACTTATAGTTTTGAAATATTATTTCAAATAACGTTTGAGCTTATAGCTTTTTACACTTTATTCCATTTTTACACTTATTATTTTTATTTTATTATTTCTTTATATTTTTAAAATATAATAATTACTCATTAACCATATACTTTTATATCTTTATATTTGCAACAGTTAAATTTATCAAACACTTTAATTTTATTATACTAACATTTCAACTATCTGCTAAATTATCATATATATAAATATAACTTAATTTTACTTAATAGAGCCTAGGACCCCCTATAAGCATAATAATACCCAAATTATCAATATTTGAAGTCCACATTATTTCCTCTGTCTTTATTGTTGTACTTACAGGGCCCAGGACCCTCCAATTAGTAACCTACGCCTACCTTCGAAGCATATCTTCCATCAAATTGATGGCCCTTTGCTTCATGGGTTTTTATTTTGATGAGAGTTCTTCAAATTTGAGTTTTCCTAGTTCGTTTAGAGCTTTCTTGTTACAAAACTAATAATTTTAAAAAAATGAAAATAAAAACAAGGGACACCATTTTTTAGGTTTATCTCAACAACACACTTATTAGTCTTTTTTTAATCATGTTAATAAATATGAAATTTCACCAATTAAAGTGAAATTTTCTCGAGAATCTGTGAGATAAATAAGATGAATTTTCTCCTATTACCTAAGTGGTAAAGATTTTGCGCATATTAGAGGTTCAATTTTAATTTTTAAATAAGGAAAAAATTCAGTTAAATCTTATATGCTCCATAAGTTCTCCAAAAAAGATTATTCACCTTTGAACAACGGTGGAAATTTTATACCTATAACATATTTTTTTGGGTACAATTCTATACCTATAACATGATTATTCAAAAATATATTAAAGTGTAATAATGTGTCACACCTCATTATTAACCATAATTTCCAAATGTATATTAATTAGAAAACTAATTATTATAGTTAATGAGTCTTATGCATAGTTAGGGATGTCAACGGGGCGGGGAATGTGCGGAGGAAGCTATCCCCGTTCCCCGCCCCGAACTGCTTTCGGGGGAATTTTTGCCTCCATCCCCGTCTCCACGGGGGAATATTTATCCCCATCCCCATCCCCACAGATCTCCACGGTTCCTGCGGGGATCCACGGATATCGAATATTAACAAAAAATTATATTTTTTTGTCAAAATTATGATAGTAATATGACGTTATTTTTTCTTTTTTTATTTAAAAAAACAAATATTTTGCATCTTTATTTTATTTTAAAAAAAGAAACAACACATAATTCATTCATAAGTAAAAACAAATGCAAAAGCATTTGGCTACTAATAATCATCAAAAACCGATAGCCAAAATCTTATAGCAAAATATACATAATCATACAAAAACTCATAACTATAATATCTCATAATACATAGCAAAATAGATACTTAAAATTGTCAAATGTATATGACAAAACCCGTTGGTAAATATCCAACCAAATTAGACAAATAAAGTCACTTCTAACAAAAGTATTAAGCAATTATCCAAAGAAAAAAATCATGTCCAGCTTTTTGAGTTTCCTTGTTTTTACAAAGAATCAATATTTAATATTATTGCTATATATTATATATATATTATTATTATAATATATAATAGTTAAGTATATGGGCGGATTCGGGGAATCCGCGGGGACGGATGTGCCTTCCCCGATCCCCGCCCCGAATTGCCAACGGGGGAGATTTTGCCTCCATCCCCGTCCCCACGGGGAAAAAATCCCCATTTTCGGAGCTCCGAACGGGGCAATCTCCACGGAGATCCCCACTAACGGATGCAAATTGACATCCCTATGCATAGTTGACAACATATGTTCTTCTTTCCTTCAAAAACAAAAAAAATATGTTCTTGACAATAACTTGTATTCGACTCCTAGTGTCACATATTTAGGCAGAGGAGATCCTCTCCCGTTAATTTTCCATCCAGTCCAATCATAGCCCTCTATTTGAATTGTGAACAGTGCTTTATATAATAAAATAATAAAATGAAGGGTGGATATGAGAATTGCATCTCCTGCATTTGTTTTTCAACTGGAGACAACCCTATTTAGGAGATAGTTCAACCCCAATAAGAAAAACCTAGATATCTTGGTGGTGACTCGATAATTAGTTCCACAAAAGAAGAGGGTCAAATATCCTAAATTTCTAATTATGGTGGGTTAAAAAAAAATTCTCTTTAAATTTCTCACTGATATGTTTTAATAGAGATAATCATATTGAAAATATTGTTCTGGACACTAAATATGGATTTCTCTTACCGCCAAAATTTAAATATTAATTCATTTTGTTGTGAGAGTAGAATATCTGAATTTGGATCATTTATTTCGCTTTTCTCTACATCTTTCTGCTTCCTCTCTATCTCTCTTAATTTCAATCTCTCTTAATTTCAATCTCTCTCTTCAATAAAAAAATTAAAAATAATCACGAGAGATAGTGAGATTTAGATATATATATATATATATATATAGAGAGAGAGAGAGAGAGAGGAAAGCGGAGGAGATGATTTAATTGTCTAATCTCTTTCTCTAAAGTCAGCCTCATTGATAATATAATTTCTCCTCCACTAAAAGTCTGTTTACATTGACTTATTTGAATTTATCAACTGACATAAGTTTTACGATACTATTTGGAAAAAATTATGAAAAGAACTTATAACATTTTGCATAAGTTTTTTTCAACTTATTTTCATAAATTTTTCAAAACAACTTATAACATATAAAAAATAATTGGCTTAAATATGATATCAGTCCTGCAATTATGCTTCATTTTGAAAACAACCCCTGTAAAAAAAAAAGTTTCATTTTAGTTCCTGCAAAATCTCAAAACTTTTAAAATAGCCCATGGGCAGGATTCTCTGATGATATGTCACAATTTTTTTGATGTGGCAGATGCTGACTAGAATTTAGAGTTGACATGTCCAATTTTTGACGACGTGAACTAATACAGTCATTTTTCTTTAAATTTATAAAATTAAAATTATTTTTTCCTATTTTTAGAAAAATATTTACCCTTTTAACTGTAATGAAACACGAAGACGATAGTAATTGGACACATCAACTCTAAATCTTAGTCAGCATCTGTCACGTCAAAAAAATTGTGACAAGTCATCAGAGAATCTTGCTCAGGGACTATTTTAAAAGTTTTGACACTTTGTAGATACTAAAGTGAAACTTTTTTACGGGAAATGTTTTCAAACGAGACATAATTAACTAAAATCATATATAAGCAAAAATAATTTAACTTGAATTATTTTTTTTCTATATAAATAGTTTATGTCTCATAAGAAACACTTATGTTATAAGTTTCCAAATAAATAAACAAAAACAATTTTAATCTTCAACCATTGGATAAGCTCTCACCAATAAAAACTTTTTTTTTTTTTTTTTGCATTCACCACAAGTTTAATCAAATTCAAGAGTCATTTCTTGTATTTAGTGGTTCCTGCCCCCTCTTAATCGTAATTGCGGAGGATCGAACTGTATTTCTCCCTATCAAGTTCAGCGTCAATCACCACTAAACCAACTAACGATTGATTTCACCATTAAATACATTTTGAATCTTAGTTTTTTGAATTGTATAAATTGCTCAAAAGATAATTTAGCAAGAAGAAAAGAAAGAGAAGAAGGCAGCAAGCAAGGGGCACATGCAGATTGCAGAGACAGACATAACACACTTGGATAAACCTCACTCACTCACTCAACCAAACCAACCAAGCCATTCTCTCTTCCATTCACTACTCTCTAACTTCTCTCTTTCCTATAACACACAAGATAAACACAATCACAAGCACAACGTTCAAAAACTCCTTTTTCTCTGCTTCATTCTTCACACTAATCACCTTCTTCTATCATCATCAACAACAACAACAACAACAACAAAAACAAACAAAAACCTCTTCACTTTTCTCTCTCTCTCTCTCTCTCTCTCTCTCTCCCACTCATATCATATGGAGAGATACACGCTACCCTTACCACCACAAGGAGGAGTTCGCAATACTCTCACTACTATACCTTCTTGGTCCGAACCTCAACAAGAATCACCATCTTCATGGTCCACACCTAACTCCGAACCTAAAAACAACAATATTAACGACCAAGAAAACAACATCGCCATTGCTATTGCCATGGGTTCTACCTCTCTTCCTTTCTTCAAACCCGAACCTGATAACTTCTACAACAACAACAACAACAACAACGTTGTTAATGTTCCCTTTGTTTCAAATCCAACAACACCAACAACAATTACAGATAATTTTCTCATGCACCAAAACACAAACACCTTAGATTCAAATCCACACTCTTTCTTCCATAACAACAACAACTACTTCTTCAACAATAACAACAATAGTAACAACCCATTTGAAATGGGTTTTGAAAATGGATTCTTTATGGGAAACAACAACAACAACACTTCTAATTCCCCTGTTTTCATCGGTGGGTCACTTGAACTGAGTTCAGCTTCCGATTTTCCACCGAGTCTCGAACTCGATGCTTCAGTAACACCTTTCAGTGCTTCGTTTTCTATGCCTCTTGAACTGTCTCAACCTCAACCACAACCACAACAACAACAACCCACGACGCTCTTTCAGAAGCGTCGTGGGGCGTTGGAGATTCCGAGGTTGGAGACTGTTGGGAACAAGAAGAAGAGAAAACTGGAGAAAAAATGGGAAGAAGAAGGAAGTGCTGGTGGTGGTGGTGGTGGTGATGTTGATGGTGATATTGATGATTTTTCTGGGTTGAATTATGATTCTGATGAAAATGGAAATGATTTGAACAATTCTAATGGAACTGTTGTTACTGGTGGAGATCAAAAGGGGAAGAAGAAGAAAGGGCTTCCTGCCAAAAATCTGATGGCTGAGAGGCGCCGGAGGAAGAAACTCAATGATAGATTGTACATGCTTAGGTCTGTTGTGCCAAAGATTAGCAAGGTATGGAACAAATTTGGGTTCTTTTGATTACTTTTTAATTTTTCCAGAAAAATGTTTGAAGCATATTACTATATATTAGTTTATGTAAAGTTTTAAATTGCAGTCGCGGTAATGATTGTTGTTTCGTTATGATTGTTGATATTGTAAAGAATTGCTGATAAATGTGGTTGATGCGTGTATGTTTGGTTCTGGGGTGAGAAAATTTGATTTTGAGCAAAATTGATTCTGACTAAAATTGATTGAGTTATGTTTGGATACGCTCATGTAAAAGTGAGTCGAACAAAAAATTCGAGTGTGAAAATCAATTCTATAATCATAAGCTACAATTTCTACCCTCAAAGTAGAATCAATTCTGGAGGCAGAACCAATTCGACTTTTGAGAAGCCAAACAAATCAAAATCAATTATACACTTCTAGGATCAATTTTAGTCCCTCTAGAAGTGGAACCCAACATACACTCGAGGTGTCAGAAATATAAAAAATCTTATCTTGTTGTAAAGAGATCGTGCCAATGATTCAATAATCAGATTATTATATTATTTTTTATAAAAAATAAAACATAATATTTTTGCAGTAGTTTTTTGAATTGGATAATAGAAATCATGAAGGATATTTTATTTGTCAAACTAGTTTTCTGAATATGTATTTTGTTGGTCAAGTACTCAAGTTAGTTCTTGAAATGCTTGTGAAAAAGATTAATTTGATCAACCAAATACACATTGGAGGCTTTTGTTTGTTGATTTCAATTACTCAAGAATTAATTTAACTGACCCTATAATTTTTGGGGACTAATGTGACTGTTTATTTGATGCCATTTGTTGCTTATGTTAATGGTGGCAATGCATTTCCTTTGTGTTAATTAACAACTTAGGAATTAGAACAAGCTAATGTTGCAGTATTTTCATTTGTTCATAGATGGACAGAGCTTCGATACTCGGGGATGCAGTTGACTACTTGAAGGAGCTACTGCAGCGGATTAATAATCTTCACAATGAACTCGAATCAACTCCTCCTGGTTCATTGTTGCAACCTTCTGCAAGTGCAAGTTTTCACCCATTGACACCCACTCCGCCTACCCTTCCTTGTCGAGTCAAGGAGGATCTATATCCTGGTGACTTGCTAAGCCCCAAAAACCAATCTCCAAAGGTAACTTTTATTAGCCTTTTGCTTGCGGCCCATGGTAATAATAGTTACAACTGCCTTTGTATAGATCAGTAACATGGCAAACAAGTGTACACGGATACAAATTATTTACATGGTAATTGAGGAAATTGTTTAAACTTTCGTGTTTCCGAAATTTTCAGGTGGAAGTTAGGGTAAGGGAAGGGAGAGCTGTGAACATTCATATGTTTTGTACCCGCAGACCTGGACTTTTGCTTTCAACAATGAGGGCTTTGGATAACCTTGGATTGGATGTTCAGCAGGCTGTTATTAGTTGTTTCAATGGCTTTGCTTTAGATGTGTTCAGAGCCGAGGTATAGTTCTTTCTACGGTTCCTAACTCCACTCAAACACATCCATCATCACCCTTCCTTACTTTTCTTACTTTTTATTATTGATGCTCGCCTTAGATGTTTTTCTTTTGCTTCTCTTAGGTTGTTTGTTCTAATTATCGACTTTCTACCATTTGAAGTTCTGGTTTTGATTTATTGTCTTTCGTTTTACAGCAGCAATGCAGAGAAGGCCAAGATGTCCTCCCCGAGCAAATTAAAGCAGTGTTGTTGGATTCAGCGGGCTACCATGGTTTGAATTGATTGAAGTTCGTGATAAATGCTACCCTTATAGAGGTACTAACTGTAGCTTGCTATTTGTAGATGCATTGCTTCTTGTTCCTGTTAGTAAAAAAGCCTGTGTCTGAAGGCCAAGATCAACTAGATTAGCTTAATCTTTAGGTGGAGGAGATAGGTCTTATATTTTTCTGAATTGTGCTTATGACAAAAGCAAACTTGTGTTGTTCAATTATGTTTAAGTGGTGGAATGAATTGTTTTATTTATTTTCCTGTTAAGTTTTTTGTCTATTTAATTTTGATAATGATCCAACATGGCAGAGTCCTTAAAGTTTGATATTTGTCCAGAGAATATCCTCTTGGCTTCCAAGCCGGGAGTAAAACTCATTCACTTTCTTCCGTGAGATTTACTTCTGCCACCCTACTAGTTATTCGCGCGCGCTACATCTTTTCCGTTTTACCCTTCCGCTACTTAAGTAGCGGGCGGATGTTATAAAAATGAGAAATTTTGAAAAACGTCTAGGGTATTTTTGGGGTATACCCGCTACCTAAGTATCAGACAGAGGTATTTTGGTAAAATCGAAGGACGTGCAAGAAAATGGGTAGGGTAGCAACAGTATATATTTTCTTCTATAATAATTGGAGAAAGAGTCCTTTTATTTTATGGCCCATTTAAAACTGAAACACCTTGATCAATATCGTGTCATACAAGTCGTCCTTATTTGGACTCTTAAACATGTGATTAGAACTTTGATTTTTGATCAATTTGTATCGAATCAGTATATGCAGTTGCAATCAAAGATACTTTGGTTAATAAAATACCTTTGTGTATTGTCTCGAATGAAGTGATCTTAGATAAGTGATGTTAGTTGATAATAAGAAAATCAACTATTTAACACCATTTTGTTGCATCTCATCGTAATTACTTTTTTTTTTTTGACAAATCAAAGTTTTTGTTTCTATAGCAAAGTTTCAAATAGCACCTTGTGATTGTGATCGTTGAAATTATAGAGAATTGCGATGAATGATTGCTATTGCTATTTGCTAAGGCATAAACACTGCAAATAACAATTCAACTATAGTATACCATCTTTTCTTCAAAAACAATATCCTTTAGTTTTGAATTTTAAAGAGTTTTTGCTATAAACATTCCCCAACTTTCTTTTTACACGATTGTTAGGGGTGGGAAAAAAAATTGGCCCGACCCAATCCGTAAAAACCAAAGAAAAAAACAAAGATATGAGCGGTTTGGATTGGGCCACGGGTCAGCGGGTCTGAACATTCGGTTTATATAGAGTTGACATGGGCGGGTTCGGGTGAAGATAATTGGACCGCTGGACACCGAATCCCGCCCGAATAGTGAAAAATCAAAATGCAGTGTTTTCAATTAGGTTTGGGATACACACATATAACAATTCTGTGACTTTTATTTCTTAGTGGATGATTGTATTAACTTTATGCAACTTATGTCCAACATATTATGCTACTTGATTATGGTTGATGATACCATTTATAACTTTAGTTATGGGTAATGATACCGTTTATAAAAGTTTAATTATGAGCTATCAAAGCTTAAAGTATAATTTTATTTTTAAAAATATGTTAAAAGCTGCATTTGGGCTATCCAATGAAACCGCTCGATAAATCAATTAAACCGCAAACCCGAACCCACGAAAACCGTTCTTATATTTTGGGCGAATTGGGCCTATTGTTCCAACTCTGCGGTTTGGATTGGGTGATAACTTTGAGCTCGAATCCGCCGGAACCTGCCCACTGTCCACCCTAACGATTGTGTCATGGTTCTAAGAATTTTGGGTTTGACTCAACCCAAAATGTCTCTACTTATAAAATCGTGTTCAAGTCATAAATTCGTGTTCAAGTCATCTGTGCTTTTTCATGAGTATAACAAAACACGCTGCAAGTAACGACAAACTGAAACTAGTGACAGTGTACATTTACCATAATTCATACTAGTAGTAGTACAACACAATTCATATGAGAGAGGATCCTCTCCCATACATTTTCTGTCCAGCTCAATCTGAGCCTTACATTTCATTATCATTACAATTTTTTTTTTAAAATGAAGGGATGGATTATGGACTGGACCTCCTGCAGTGAAAACTGCCCAGGAGGGAATCCAGTCTCCAAGTCATATGTATCAACCAAAAACAGCACAATAGGGATGGAAATGAGTCGAGCTGAGTCGAACTCATCTGAGCTCGACTCGACTCGTTAGGAATTGGTTCAGCTCGAAACTCGGCTCAATTGTGACACGAACTCTTTTTTCAGCTCGAGTTCGGCTCGTTTAAAGTTCACGAACAGTTCGGTTCGGCTCGTTAGGTTCAACTCGCTAAATTAAATTACATAATTTTAAAGTTTTTTTTTTGGTCAAAATTTCAAAATTTGATCTTTAATCTATTTCTTTAAAAAGAAAAAATGAATATTAAATTAAAATAAAAGTCATCCCAAGTGTATAATAGATAAACACATACAAAATTCAAATCGGCATAAACCGATACAAGTAACAAAGTTACAAAGCAAAACCTAACAAAATTTCACCATTATTCTCAAAATATTCTGCTAATTCCAAATTTCAATAGTTCTCCCATTCAAAATAAAATTGCATTAGTTAAAAATATTTGTAAAGTTATATATAACCGAACTAGTTCACGAGTTAAACGAGTCGAACTATATATAGTTTATGTTCAACTCATTTATTTAACGAACTTAATTCTTAACTCAAACTCAACTCATTTGGCTCATGAACCAAGTTTACGAGTCAAATATCGAATCGAGCTTCGAACTATTCACGAGTTGGCTCGGGTCATTGCCAGCCCTAAGCACAATGCACAACGGGGTGTCAAAAGAAATTGTTTGGACAGCGATAATCACTCACGTCGGCAATAATTTGTCAATGTCATTGATTAGAAGCTTTCAAATATAGTGAATCTTGGATAAAATAAGGAAAAAAAACCCTTTTCTTGATATAGAAACAATAAACATGATGCTCATTGGTCGAAAGCTTTTAAACATAGTGAATATTGGATAAAATAAGAAAAAATAACACTTTTTTTTGATATAGAAACAATAAACATGATGCTCATTGGTTGACTGCTCTATATATGGAATCTTGGATAAAATAAGGAAGAAAAAATGATAATTTTTTACATTAATTTTTTTTTTTTACACACAACAAGAGCGTGAGTTCAACTAAGGTCAACATGAGAGCATTAGTGCTCTTTGTACAATATCTCAAATTTTTTTTTTCCCACTAATTTTCTGGTTTTCAGGCGAAACTATCTCCAATAATTCAGAATTCAGCCTAAGACGGGTAAAACCTACCAAAAATCAAACTCGCATTCTCTTGAATAATTCATTTTAAAAAGATTCTTTTTAGAAATATCTTAAAAAAGGGATGTGGGTTCGTAGGGAATGCCACAGTTACACACTGTATTGTATATTATTGGCAAAATTATACATTTAGTCCTTTATCTTATTTTTTTGTAACAATTTGGTTCTTTATCTTTTATTTGTAACGCTTTGGTCCTTTATCTTATGTATTTGTAACACTCTGATCTTTTATATTTTATTTGTAACACTTTAGTCTTTATTTTTTATAACATTCACATATAAACCATTTTTTTCATATTTTTTTTGTTAAAAAATGCTGAATTTTATTTGTTAAGATGCCTTTTTATTTTTACTTTTTGACAAAAGATTTTTTTTTATTAAAATTAAATAAAACTCATAATTTTGATGAATATGTTCATTATTTTCATCAATTCTTTCATATCTTCATGTTCTTTAAAGGACCAAAGTGTTACAAATAAAAGATAAATAACCAGAGTGTTACAAAAAGAAAAGATAAATATTAAAAGGTTACAAATGAAAGATAAATGACCAAAGTATTACAAAAAAAAAAAAGATAAAAGATCAAACATGTAATTTTGTCTATATTATTTGTTGATTTGAGATTTAACGGTCTACATCAAACAATCAAAAATCAATCTCAACCGTTGATTATAATCGGACGGACGAAAACAATTACTAACAACTTTTTGTACTGTATTTTTTTTTTCTAACTGGAAAAAAGAAAAAAACAATCGCAGCCTAGGGGGAAGTAGCAGAGTACTTTTGGCTGCCATTTGAGACAGTCTCCTCTCATCTCAACACCTGGTAACCTCTTTCCCACATCACAATTCACAACAAGGTATTCTTTTTCTTCCTAAAAAATCTCTCTCAATCCTTCAATTTTCTCAAATCTTACATTCATTTTTTTAGGTTATTTCTTTTATTCAAGTATCATAATTCTCATTGGAATAACAATAACCATGGCAATGCAACTTGGAAGTTGCATTAAGACCGTATTCCCTATACCAACTACTACAAAAACAACCTTACATTGCGAAACAACGTTGTTGTTTCCGTGTCGAATCCGATACACAGCGCGTGTTTCTCACGTTCCCCTTGTGAGGAGGGTTTTGATTGATCCACTTAGAGTCAATTGTTGCAGCAACAATAATGGTGGGAGGGAAAGTGGTGTGTTGGCTGAGAAAGTGGAAGAAACTGAAAAAAGTTATACTTGTGTTATGAAATTTGGTGGTTCTTCTGTTGCTAATGCTGTTAGGATCAGAGAAGTTGCTAATCTTATACTCAGTTTTCCTGAAGAGAGACCCATCATTGTTCTCTCTGCTATGGGAAAGACTACTAATAGGCTTTTACTGGTATTGCTTTTCTATTTCTTATTACTTGTTTTCTAAGACTTAATTAATTGAGTTTTTGGTACATATATGATGTATGTATATAGTAGAAAGATCAATTTCAGCTTTAGGGTCTGTTTGAGTAAACAACTTAATTAAGATCTTATGGTTAAAAAGCAAATATGATCAAATTGTTTTCATATAGGGTATGTTAGTATTGACTTATTTGAGTTTACTTACTGGCATAAACGGTTGTGACACCGTTTGAGAGAGAGAGAGCGAGCTTATGGAAATAACTTATGACATGTTCGTAAGCTGTTTTCAACTTATTTTCATAATCTCTCTATGGGGTCCTTTGGAATAGCTTATTTTTGAGCTTATGCAAATAAATAAGTTTTTATGTATTTTTATAAGTTTGTCAAAGTAGTTTATGAAAAAATAGCTTATAAAAATACAGTTTTCGCTAGTGGAAACTTATAAATTAACATAAAAACTTATTTATTTGAATAAGTTGTTTTGCATAAGTTCAAAAATAAGTTATTCCAAACGGGCCCTATGACTGGTTATGAAAACAACTTATAGCTTTTATATGAAAATAGTTTGTCTTTACAATATCTTATGTTTTAGATATAGCATATACATAACTACTTATATGATAAGCGCTTATGCTATAAACGCTTAATAAAGTTGTTTATCCAAATAGGATCATAGACTCTAAGCTGTTTTCATAAACTACCATAGAGTGTTTATCGAAATTAGCGGAAAACAACTTACCCTAAGCTCTCCCAAACACCCCATCAAATGCATATGCCAGTAGATAAGCTCTTCATAAGTCAATCCAAACATAGCCTTGGTGTACGTGTAAACAATTCTTATCGGATTGAATCCTGAACCATAGGAAAAGTTGTTTTTGTTTCTACTTATATTAATTTTGAAACACAAGAATAATTGTTTATATTCCGGCAGTTTTGCTTTTAATCATTGTAATGTTTGTCCATATAAGAATAATCTCTTTAGTATGTGAACCATACTGATTTTATTCCCTAAAATAAGGGTTATTTCCATCATGGACAAATATCACAGGACTAAAACCAAAACAATAAGGACCAAAAGCCTATATCCAATGTTTTAGGGATTTGAAAGCTGACAAAAATTTCTAGGTGCTAAGTTGGAAAAGTTGTATGTTATATGAATTAAAAATTTATTTAAGTCTATTTTTAATTTCTTAGTCTTTTACATTATTCTACAATTGGTAATCACGGCCTGATGTGATTACTGCAGCCACCGCAACTGATATGCTGTGGCTCTGCAATTCAAAACCCTGAGCAAGAACCATGGTTTTGTCTTGTCAGGCTGGAGAAAAAGCTGTATGCTGTGGAGTTACTAAGGCTGATAGTATCGATGAGCTCAGTGATATAAAAGACTTGCATCTCAGGTCTGGACATGGATTGTCCTTTTTGTCTTTCCAAGTGTAGTGAAAATGCTTCAACAAATAAAAGTCACTTTTTTAATTGACTTATATGTTTATCTTATCCAGGACAGTGGAGGAACTTGGAGTGGACAGAGATGTTATTGCAAGTAAGCTATATTCTTCTGCATTACATCATTACTAGTATTTTGGAAAGTTACATTTATGCATTTGTGTTGTTCCATTATGCTTATGAGTATTGAACATTTTTTTGAATATATCAGTTTGTTCATGATTCATACTTTCATGCTAGTTACAGCTTGTTTTATTTTTATTTCTAGTTTTGATTTAAAAATTATGATATCAATATTCATGTTTTACTGAATGTATCCAGTAGACGTTTTCTTAAGTAAAGAACTTACTTTAATACGGTTCCTTGATATTGAATGTGCCATGAGGTGGTAGGCTAGTAACAAGACCAGTCTTTTTGTCTCGAGATTGGCAATATTTTATGTAACAAAGGGCAGCATTTACATTTTATATGCATTGACTTATATGGTGAAATTTGTCCTTTCATGAGCGAGAAGACGTTGTATATCGTAATGGTAATTGTTGCAATTGACAAAAGTGACATACCATAGTTTGAGTTCGTTATATCATCCTAATTCTACGTAGGCCTTCTTTATTCTGAATATGCTTGTTTAATTAATTTTAATTTGTTTGCACTCATTTGTGTCTATCTTGGTGTTGGGTGTCGCCACATTAACAGAGCATCTAGAAGAATTGGAGCAACTTCTGAAGGGGATAGCTATGATGAAAGAATTGACTCCACGGACGCAGGATTACTTAGTTTCATTCGGAGAGTGCATGTCCACTAGAATCTTTGCTGCATATCTTAATACAATAGGTGTTAAGGCTCGTCAAGTATGTTTCTCTTGTTTGCCTATGGAATACATATTGCAGCTAAAAAAATTCAGTTTTGTAATCGCTGATGAGGATAGTCTAACTATGGATCCCAATCATATAATTTGTTTCTAAATGCTAATTTAATTATCTGGCAGTATGATGCATTTGAGATTGGTTTTATAACAACTGATGACTTCACAAATGCCGACATTTTGGAAGCAACATATCCAGCTGTTGCGAAGAGGTTACATGGTGACTGGGTTTCTGATCCTGCAATTCCAATTATTACAGGCTTCCTTGGAAAGGTCTTTCTGCTGCCTTATATTTTTAATGGTTCTTCCTCCCCCTGTCCTACTCTCTACATTGCTAAAATAAGAATCTCGGAAATACAAGTGTAATATTTTTTTTACTTCTTTCAGGCCCGGAAATCATGTGCAGTGACAACATTGGGTAGAGGGGGCAGTGATTTGACAGCTACAACAATTGGAAAAGCACTAGGATTGCCAGAGATTCAGGTTTGTACGTAAACTCTTAGCTGGGCACGTCAAAATCTTGTCAGAGTGTCAGTGTACCTATTCTACATATTGCATGAGTTGTGAAACTTTGGTGTTGGTATTACTTCTGCTTATAGGAAATGCAAGTATCTCTTGACTTCAGATTCATATTCATAATATTAATAAATAAATAAATAGTAGTATGAACTACTGAAATAATTTATGCACAATTTCCTTAGCTTGTAGACTAAGTGAAAGTAAAAAGAAATGGTTAATCTGGTCCCTTAAACAGGTATGGAAAGATGTTGATGGTGTTCTAACCTGTGATCCAAATTTATGCCCGCAAGCAGAACCTGTTCCATTTTTGACATTTGATGAGGCTGCTGAGCTTGCATACTTCGGTGCTCAGGTATCATATCATTATATTCCCTTGTTTTTTTTTTGCCAATATACAGTTTACCATTTCTTTTATAGAGGCGGCATGCATAGGTTTACCGATGTTAAGGCATTGTTCCATGCATAAGATGTAAAAATGAGAAATGGCTCATTAAGTCATTATGTATAGTGGGTAGGCAATGGATTTGGGAAAAGTAGTAAAAAAATAAGCTAAGCCTTCCCAACTTAACTCTTCCCAGAACTAATCAAAGAATCATCTCCCAAACTAGTTTTCCTCCAATTGGACATAATATAGATTCACAGGTGAATTTCCATGCTTTTGCGTGAATGATATTGACATTGCTGTTTCCAACTAGTCATGCTATCTATCCAATTTCACTCTAGGCATTGACGTGAAGTGGCTTAGCTGAGTTTGGTTTTGAACTGCATGTGATTAAGGAAAGATTAATCTTTCCAAGCTGAATGCTGTGAAATGTCAGCTATTGATACCCCTATTTAGTATAAAATGTTAAAGAAAAAACAAAATTTCTTAGGCCATTAACTAGGCTCTCCATGTTTTCTTGTATTAATAATGGTTCCTCACACTGTTTCTGGGTTTTCTTATTCAGCTTCTAGTAAAGACTCCAGCACTGTCATGAGCAGCATGATTATTTGGCTGTGAAAATTTTACATGGATCTTGGGATATTATATGAATCTTGAGTTGTGTGTGAATTGTACCTCTAATTTGCAGGTCCTGCATCCACAGTCTATGAGACCTGCTAGAGAAGGTGATATTCCTGTTAGGGTTAAAAATTCTTACAACCCTAAAGCTCCGGGTACCCTCATCACCAAAACAAGAGACATGAGCAAGGTTTGTAGAAGTGTGGACCGGTCTTCTGAAGTATGACTTTTGTCAATGTTAACTTTTTCTATTTCCAACTGCAGGCATTATTAACTAGCATTGTTTTGAAACGTAATGTTACCATGTTGGATATTGTCAGCACTCGCATGCTTGGTCAATTTGGGTTCCTTGCTAAGGTGAGAAAGTTAATGACAATGAAACCTATCCTCCTTGTGGATGAATCCCTGTCTTCATGTTTCCATATTTATGCAGGTGTTTTCAATATTCGAAGATTTAGGGATATCAGTTGACGTTGTAGCTACAAGTGAAGTTAGTATTTCCTTGACATTGGATCCGTCAAAGCTGTGGAGCAGAGAGCTAATTCAACAGGTAAGCCATTACTCCCGTTCAGTATTTTGTTGTGTTCCTTTCCTTCCTTCAATTATTTTGTTGACGATTTATAATATTATTTGTGAAGTCAACAAGTTCTTTGTTTATATTCTCAAATTATGCAAAACAATCCTATCATGGGAACAAATTTTTTATTCAAAAAAGCATGACCTGGCTGGTACTTAAAATGCATGACCGAGCCGGTTCTTGATGAACTGGCCAAGTCATCGGTTATTTGCATGCACAGCTTTTTCGCTAAGCACTGAGATTGGTCATATGATGAGTTGCTGTATTAGCCGGTCCAACTGACCTGTCCAAGCTGAGAATTTAACATTGGTGGAATGGCGTCCTCTGGTCGAAGTAGTCTCTCCCATCTAATGGGGTTGTGTTTGGTTATTGTTATTATTTCCCTGATGATGGCCTGCATAAGATAACATCTATCAGCTTGCCGTCACATATTTTTTACACTAAAAAGAACTAAATGCATGCTCAATTCAACCCTTTCATAATTCTAATTGACTGTCATTTTTTATCTCTTTCCAGGAACTTGACTATGTTGTTGAAGAACTGGAAAAAATTTCTGTGGTGAATCTCCTAAAGAATAGATCCATAATCTCTCTCATTGGAAACGTTCAGATGTCATCACTAATACTCGAGAAGGTTTTGTATTGCATTATCTCTATTTGAATATTTATTTATCTACAATTTATTATGAAAAAAAATATTTTAATGCTTAAAGATGCTATAATATCACTATTCGAGCCTTCTGTCCCTCCCTTTTGCTTTCTATCTTGGGGATATCATTTTTTTGTGGTGCCTTCTGTCAAAATCAGCATATGAATAAAAATTCTATGCATTGTTGAATGGCTTTTTTCAAGCATGGGTGGTTGATTGACATCAACTTGCATGATTATGAATCTTCTGTATTAAGTTGATGCTTTACTCTTTTTATTGATTGACATTTTATTGCAGGCCTTTCAAGTTCTTCGTACCCTTGGTGTCACTGTTCAAATGATTTCTCAGGGTGCATCTAAGGTATACACTTTAACAACTATTGAACTATGTTTTTCACCTTCAATCCCTCCTTCTACTGCTAAAAATCTAAAAAAGAACTAATCAATTTAAGGTCTCTCACCCCCTAATTTGTCATTACCATTAGAAAAATTGAAATTTTGTGTACCAGTGTTGTGTCTCATTTCATGTTTAGCTGAATAAAATTGTCAGCTAGATGTTAGAGTTGTGTCCAAGCCGTGTTGTATGAGTGTCAGATACTGAAATGGAGCGTCTGACACATGTCGTATGAGTGTTTGACACTGGTACATTTTAGAAACTCAGACACAGTTTCAATCTGAAGTTTCGGTGCTACAGAGAACACAAGCAATAACTAGTATATGGTCTGGTTGTACACTTGGCGTGTGTTAATATCAACATATTTTGCATAAAGGAGGAACAATCAAACATTTCTTCATTCGAACTTTCACACTGGTTTTTATTAGCTTTATATTTATTTATAGACTTGGATTTATAGAAAATTGCCATTTAAATTTAAAACGAAATTTTACCAATCGGTAATAAGATCTCCAATATTATAGAATTGTAGTGTTGGGCAGTAAAGAACCAACATGTAAGCTCCTTGTTGGCAAAGACGAGCACATTCTTTGTCGTTTTTAGACTTCGTGGTTGGCATATTCAGGTTTTGAAAATAAAGTAACGACATTTGTCTAGAATCTTTCCTAAACATTTTCATATCTGTTTTTTTCTGTTCCTGTTTGTTTGACGACAGGTGAATATCTCATTAGTTGTAAACGACGATGAAGCAGAGCAGTGTGTCAGGGCTCTCCATAAAACCTTCTTTGAGTGTGGTGAGCTCTCTGAATTAGAGAATGAATGCATACCTGAAAATGGTGCTGTTTCTGCATTATCTTAAGGAGGATACTTTAATTTCAAGTTCTTCTAGCAATACTTGAGATTTAGCAGATAAATTTTATCCACATTATGTGTTAAAGAAAATTTTGATTGGGACTTGGATTGTGACGTGAGGAATGGTGTATAAATATACAATATGTACTAGTCCAGTTATTTCTAGATCATATACTTAAGTATTTTTTCGCGAAACACATGACACTGTAACATAATCAATAACGACCTTGAAATTCATTAAATGAATACAAATCAATGGAAGAAAGCAGACCTACTTAGAACATAGAGAACCGTTGTTGGTTTCAGTAATACTTGGATTTTTAAGAATAAGCTACCCTATACACAAGCTCATGGACAAGTATTTATAGACTACACAGGAATAATTGCTATCCTAGATACATGTCTGCCATATATACGACAGATAAACTATATTTACAACGCTGCTCTTCAACAACACATCATGTTTGTCGAAATCTTTTGTTTTCTGATTGCGTGGTATCACTTCCTTAAAACTATCCTCTGCTGAGAAAAAACCTTAAAACTATCCTCTGCTGAGAAAAAAAGTAAATCCAATTCTTTGATTGAATTGATAACCAGGATGCTTAAAACAAATGCCAAAAAAAAAGTGGAAATTTCAGATTTATGCATGCTATCTACTCTTCTCAACTACTTCCATAGTTGTTTGCAAAAGCTGTTCCAAAACCTTCCCAATTGTCTTTCAACTTCTGCTGCTTTGACAGGAAATTTTCTCTTCCCACCCCCCATGGCTCTTTTTAACCCCCCAATATTCCAATTTTACCCCTGCACAAAAACTTCGGAACGTGTTTTCCGAAATTTTTCTAGTTCAAACTCATCAAAATTTCGGAAAATACATTCCGAAATTCGTATTCAAGGCAAAAATAATTTCGGAAAACGCGTTCCGAAGTTTAAAATTAGGGGCAAAAATGGAAATCCGGGGGGGGGAAAGAGTCACGGGGGGTGGGATGAGGGGAGAGGTTATTATGCATAAGGCTAATCCTTATGCATGGTACATAAGTCAATAACACCCATTAGATTGAACATCCACATGTAATAATCCTAGCCAATCTAAACTCACACCTAATCTCACACCCCCCAAATTTCTCGCGCACCCCCCAAATTTCTAATGCACCCCCCAAATTTTTCATGCACCCCCAAATTTTTCGTGCACCCCCCAAATTTATCGTGCACCCCCTAAATTTTTTGTGCACCCCCCAAATTTCTCACGCACCCCCAGATGACTTGTGCCCCCAAATTTTTTTTTGTCCCCGCACATTTCTAGCCTAAACCATTTTGCTGTGGGAATGGTTTCACAAATATACACTCCAAAATCATTAAGTGCATAAGAAGGTTTTGAAGTACAACCTATAATTAGAATCATTATTTTTTATTTTTTTTGGGTACAATTATAATCATTTTTTAAAATCATTTAACAATAATTTTGGTTTCTTATATAAGACAATCTAAACCATTAAATCATAATTATTGTTTTTATTCTAATTATAGGGTTGTACTCCAAAACAATTTTATGCACCTAATGGTTTTTTATTACAACCATCTGAAACCATTCCTACAGCAAAATGGTTTAATGGTTTTTTATTATAATCATTATTTTTTAATTTTTTTGGTACAATTATAATCATTATTTAAAACCATTTAACAATAATTTTGGTTTTTCATATAAGACAATCGAAACCATTAAATCACAATTATTATTTCTATTTTAATTATAGGGTTGTACTCCAAAACAATCTTATGCACTTAATGATTTTTGAGTGCATATCTCTGAAACCATTCCCACAGCAAAATGGTTTAGGATAGAAATGTGGAAGGGACAAAATAAAATAAAATTAGGGGGCAAAAGTCATATGGGGGTGTGCGAGAAATTTTGGGGGTGCGTGAGAAATTTGGCGGGTGCACAAGTAATTTGGAGGGTGCATAAGTAATTTGGGAGGTGCACGAGTAATTTGGAGAGGTGTACTAAATAACTTATGCATGGTGCATAAAGATGACTTATGCATAATAACCAATCCCTCGGATGAGAATCTTTCCTTTGACAGGGCAATATCATATAAAGGTTTAGAATTATTTATCATGGACATCAGCTCTTTGGTCTCGGTTATCATATTCTTAGCCTCATCTGCCACTTTCTTCTTTTCACCTTCACATCTCACACCCGCCAATGGTAAACAAATACGTAGAGCTATCAAGATGAATTGACCCAAATTTTTCAAGGGCTTTTTAGCCAGTTCTAACAAACCCGTTTAAAATAAGAGTTTTTTTTTTTTTGTCACTATGTGTTTTATGTGTTTTTCGCGCTCTCTACATATTTCCACTTTTACTCTTCTGCTGCTTAATTAGCGGACGTTTTAAGAATAAGAAATTTTAGGAAATTTTTGTCAATGTCATCCTCTAATTAAGTAGCGGACCAGTCAATGGTCAAGTCTTCTGCATTAGTCAAAGGTCTGTCGCGTGGCCAATTTAAATTGGCCACCTATACGGCCAAAATGACTATAAAAGAAGGCCTCAAGGTGGTGAGGTCTCACACCTCTTCCACTTATGTTTTTTTTTCTTATGATTCTTTCTTTGTTTAGTTAGTTTAGTTTTTGTCATTTCATGATAAATAGCCGCATAAATCTTCTCCATCTGGCCCGATCATTCTATTTCGGTTTTTATTTAAACTTGATGTAATTTTTCTGTCTAATTTGTAATATTTAATTATTTTTTTGAGGAAAATTTCATTCACTTTGAAGTTGAAACAGTTGAAAATGGGTACAAGTCGATGTAATTTACAATTGAAAAGGGGTACAAGTCGATGTAATTTCTTAGGGGTGAATTAATGGTTCATACTTTAACTTGCGAACTGTGTTCCGATCAAAATTATTTCATGGGATTATGGGAAATGAGAGAAGGGTGAAGAGGACAAAAAAACTTGATTTTTACAAGGTTCGCATCTATGAAGCCCCGATACGGGACACAATACCAATACGATACCGATACGCCGATACGTGAAATTTTTTAAAATTCCCAATCCGATACTGCCGCGATACGTTATTTAAAAATTAAATTTAAAATTAAATATATAAACACACAATATATAAACATGACTAAAATCAACGATATTAATAATTAAAAGCAGAAAATATCTATTAGAATTTTGGGATAAGCTCAAATGTTCAACAACTTGTTATATAGTAGGACACCATAGTTTTTTTTTTAAAAAATAAAATATTATATTGACAAAGGAAAACCACAAGTGTTAAAAATAGAAACAAGCATCGGGTATCGGGACGTATCAGACATGTATCGGGTATTACTTTTTATTTAAAAATAATTATTTAGCCGATACTTTTTCGATACGAGTATCGAGACGTATCGGAAGAGTATCAGGTGTTATTTTTATTTAAAAATAATGATTTAACCGATACTTTACCGAAACGAGTATCGGTATCGAGTACGTATCGGACACGATACGTCACCATTTTATGAGTATCGGAGTTTCAAATATTCGCATCCTATAAAGCAAACTCATTTTTCCCCAGATTTTGCTATTTGGTGGGGGGTGTAAATTTGGTATGTCAGGGGGTGCCCGCGATAATTGGTGGTGCGAAAAGAAGGGCTTTATTTTTGTGAGCTTAACTCAATTTATCTTGGGCTTAGCTTAACTTTGGACATGTATTTGGCCCAATACCAATATTGCAGTACTTTAACCTATTCTTTTTGGTTTATAATAAAACCGATGATCAAACTCGCAACCTCTATCAAACTATCCAAACTCATCACCCTATATCAAACCTAGTGCTTCACATTTAGCCTATTTAATGGTCTTGCTCCCGAGACATTAATTAAGAAACCTAAAAGAAGCAACTTTGTATTGAAATCAATAATTTTTTTATTTTCAAAAAGTTAAATACACATTTTTCAATAATATTTTTTATTTTTACCATCTTAACTAGTGCCCCAAGGGTACCGGTTAACATTTGCCTTAATTAAATCTTTTTTTTTTTACAAAGCCTTAATTAAATCTAAAACATAGAAAAAGTAAAACCAATTTTGTATTTGATTTTTGGATTTATTTATTTGATTTCTACACCCCCTACATAAAGACTACAAATATCTATATAAAAATGACTGAAGAGAAGGTTATAATCGTCAAATCAAATAGCAACAATCGAAATCGTATATAAACCCTAAACAATGCATTAGGGTTTTGCATCTTCTTCTCTCGCAACAATGGCTTGCACAATCGATTTTCGCCGCCTCGATGAAGGTTTCGGCGGCAAAACCTACAAACGCAAACGCGAACAAGCACAAGCAATCGAAGATGCAAAGATGCAAGAACCCGACACCATGGAAACCGATGAAATCGCTCTTCCACCAGCAAAGAGATCAGCTCTTCCATCAGCATCAGATCCAAACAAACCTTCATTTGGAGCACCAACCTACGACGGAGTAATCGCCGGTAAAGTCTCCGGCAGAAAGTGGAAGCAGGTTCGCACTCGTCGTGCTTCTGCACTTCAGGTAAGCAGAAAGGGAACAACGTTTGAAGAGAGGGAAAGAGAGAAGAAGATCAAAATGGCGTATAAGGAGAGGATTACTGAATTGAAAGAAGTGATTCGGTTGAATAAGGTTGAGAAAAGAAAGAAGAAAGAAGAAAGGGAGAAGAAGAAGAAAGAGAATATTTTGAGATCTGGTACTAAGTTGCAGATAATTTCTAACCCTAAAACTTTGAAGAAGATTGCTAAGTCTAAGAAGAGGAAGCAACTTAGGATGGTTCCTGATGATTTAGTTAAGAAATAGAGGGTTATTAATTTTGATTTATTTTCAATGAAATTGGGATTTTATGTATTGCATTTTGATTTGGAGAATTTTGGGATATTGAAAAACAGATTTTCTTATTTGTTGATTTTATATACTCCAATTATCATCATGTTTAAATTACTATAGTCTTGAGAGAATAATATATGTTCTGTTTTTGTTGAATTTATGATTTTATGCTTCTAGGTTTTAATAATTAGGTTTTAAGGTTAATTTTCTTATACTACAAGAGTTGTCAATCATGCATAGCATAAATAGTTGATTGTTATATAGCAGAAAGTTCCGCTATGCGATACTCCCTGATATTGAATAACTGATGCATCTGGACAGACTAGAGTTATAGCCTCATTGTAGCCGTTATAACAATAACAATAGTTGGTTGCGCTGAGTGGAACAATATTGGTTGAAATTCTGCTATAGGGGTTGTTAATTGAAGATTTTTCATGTAGGAATAGATTACATTTTACAAATGGGTAACATCAATTCAGAATGTGATAGAATGGCTTGATAAAAACCAGACAGGAGTAAAATTGGATGACACACACACCTTGCTTGAATTTGTCAAGGTTTCTTTCTGTTTTATAACTGGTCTCAAGTTTGAATTCAACACTGAAAAAAATGGAATAGGCTTAAAATTCTTTTTACAAAAGTGTTGATCAACAGTTTTTGTAAAATGTATCACACCTTGCTTGAAATGGTTTTATTTTCTACCATGTACTGCCTTTTGCTTTTTTCATGGAGAATTTTGAAAGATAATTTTGTAGTTTTTTGCTTTTATGCTCCAACACCAACCCGTATGTTTAAACAACTATATAGTATTTGAGAGTATGCAGGTTCTGTTGTGATATGAGTTGTGGCTTTTATGCTCTTACATGATCAAACAACTATTGTATGAGATTTAGAAGGACCAAAATTTGATGCAGAGTTGAAAATGGGAAAAAATACGGTGCATTTTGTGTAATCGGTTACTATTAAATTGGAATTGTTAATTAAAGTTCATATCATGCAGGAATAAAATTGCACAACATCAATTCACAATGTGATATGTAATTTATCAATATATTAGAATGGTTGAATAAAAACTAGACAGGAACAAAATGGTGAACTGGTTGATATCTATCAAATACTTCAGGTTTGATGTATAATTTGCTGCAAGTATACCACCAATTTTGAACAACAGCAACTTTTCATTGCCTTACAATATATAAACTTTCTGCTTTCAATGATTTGCTCTAAATCCTCAATTTGTTTGAGGATTGATTATACATAAGGGAAAAAAAATATTGTTGTGTCTTTGGAAGAATGAGACAACTGGAGTTAGAATGATACATAAGTAGCTTGACCTTGGAAACTCTACTTTCCATGGATTTACCTATATTTTAAGGGAAGTTGATGGTTTTGTGGATGGAACAAAGCCAGGCTACCAGTAGTCTCTACATGAGCAAACCCCGTCCTTGAAATGATGGAACCTACTTGAATCCCTGACTGTGATTTCTCGATCAACAATCTTGGAGATCACCTTGATGGCGGCGTGACAATCAGTACAAGCTCTCAGATTCTTCATTACCAATATAGGTGAACCTTTTGGGGTGCTAATTAGTGCAAAGGCTATGGCAATGCGTTCACTGTGATATTTAAGAGATTCTACTTTCAGTTCCTCGTCCACATCATGAAGGGCACAACTCGAGTCTGGTTTATACCCCTGTTTCACCATTTTCTCTTCCAACTCGTCAAGCTTCTTCATTATATCTCTCATTTGTGGATGAAACTTGTCATTGGCTGTGAAAACATGAGTTTTGTGTTTGATTTCAACCCAACTATAAGCAGGGACTTTCTTCACTCCTCTGTCCCTCATGGCTTTCTTCACCTTCCCTACATTGTCCCATTCACCAGCTTCTGCATAGATATTGGCCATGCTAACATATGGAGCAGCATCTCTAAGTACCTTCATATTGAATAGTTGCTCTGCTGCTTTCTTTGCCAACTCTTGATTTTTATGGATTCTGCATGAGTTGAGAACAGATGACCACATTATTTCATCAGGTTCAAAAGGCATCCGAGCCACCAATTTTTCTGCCTCGTTAAATCTTCCACCACGACATAACATATCAACTACCGATGCATAATGCTCTTTCTTAGGAACAAGTTTATAAATTTGAGTCATGGAGTTGAAGTACTGTAAGCCTTCTTCAACTAGACCACAGTGACTGCAAGCACATAGAATGCTAAGGAGACTAACAGAATCTGGCTGCAAACCCGAACGAACCATTTCTTCAAACAATCTAAGGGTGCGGTCACCATCTCCATTTTGTGCATAAGCTGAAATCAGTGCATTCCAGGAAACTGAATTTCTTACGGGCATCTCTTGAAACATTTGAAGTGCATCTTTTATGGATCCACATTTTGCATACATGTCAACTAGTGCACTCCCAGAAAATACATTTGTAATGTATCCCGATCCGATTATATGTGAGTGTAACTGCTTTCCTAGTGCCAATGAGGCTAAACTTGCACATGCTCTTACAATGCTGGCGTAAGTGGCTGCATCAGCACCAATTTTAGCTCTTTGCATCTCAATGAATAGCTTTAGACCATCTTCATGAAGCCCCTTCTGGACATAAGCCGAGATCACGGCTGTCCATGGAACTGAACTTTGATGAGCCAGATCTACAAAAACCCTATTTGCTTCCCCAAATTTACCACATTTAGCATACATGTCAACCACTGAATTTCCTACGAGGATTTCTGAAATTGCATCCGTCACAATAGTCTGGGAATGAATTTGTCTACCCATATCCAAGTTTAAAGAAATTGCAGCTATGCTCAACAAGGTAGCAAATGGGAATTGTCTCCTGTCAAATCCAGTGAACTGTAATTCCTTGAATAGTTCAAGAGATTCTTTCACTTTTCCATTCCACGCATAACAAGTGACAAGCACATTGTAAGAGATACCATCCACTTCCGGCATCTCATAAAAAAGTCTCCTTGCTTCAACAAGACGGTCATGCTTCGAATAAAAATCAAGCAAAGCATTAGCCACAAACACATTCCAAACAAAGTTGCACTTCACTACAAAACCGTGAACTTGTTGTCCAAATTCTATATCATCCAACTGTATACCTGCTGTTAAAATTGCAGCAAAAGTAAATTCTGTCGGCCTATACCCCACTTCCTGCATCTTAAAAAACAGGTTAATAGCTTCATGATTAAACCCTTCTTTCGAGTATCCCGTCAACAAGGCATTAAAAGTAATAGAATCTCTCTCAGGTACATCATTGAACAGGCGACAAGCTAATCCAAGATTGCGAGTCTTACAATAAGAATCAAGCAACGAGTTAGAAACCACAAGCGTCGACTCATATCCCAATTTAACAACATGAGCATGAACCTGTCTCACTTCATTAACAGAATCAAACTCAGCAAACCCAGACAACAAAGTGGCCAAACTAACATGATCCAGACCAATCCCATGCCTACCCATTTCAACAAAAAGGCCAAAAGCCTCACGGAATCGATTATTTTGAGCATAGCCACCGATCAACATTGTCCACGTAACAGCAGTGCGTTCAAACATAGAATCAAACAAGGTTCTAGCTTCAGAAAGATTGCCAGATTTGATATAACCCACGATCATGGTGTTGGTGGAGAATATGTTCTTGTGAGGTATTTCATCGAACAGTTTGCGGGCAGCATTCAAATCCCCGCGTTGGAGAAAAGTGTTGACAAGGAAATTGGAACGGTATGTGTTGGGATCGAAGCCTGTCTTGATGATGGTAGCATCGGCGTGAAGGTGAGGTTTTGGAGCGGTTAATGTGACAAGATTGTTGATTTTCCTCGTACATGGTTTTATGTAATTCATGAGATTAGAGAGACAGAGTAAGCTCCTTTTATTTGGCGCCAAGACAAGGTTTAGATGTGAGAAACATTTTTAAAGAACCTGTGAACAAAAAGTGTATCATTATTGCAAAATAAAAATAAACACTTACACAATCATTTATAACACAATAAAAATCCAATCATTTTTTTGTAAGTCCAAATTACAAAACCACTATTATTTCATATATGAAAATTACGATTTACGCAGTAGGCTTAGGCACAACAATGTGATTTATGTGAAACTAAAACTACACTACCTTAAGCACAAAGAGAATTCATGAAAACAATCTTATACTAAACAATCCTTAAATAGGTAAGAACTTCCCATGGATAATACCAGGGTGCTCTAAGTCTAACCACAAAAAAGATTAATAATGAAAAATTAACTGCTGAGTAGTCAATTTTTATAGGTGGCAACACAAACCATCAAAATAAGTAAAGTATGTCAAACACATATAATCCTTAGGCAAATAATAGGAAATTACCACTTAATATGATAGGTTAAGATTAAATGGAGTTTCATCTATACTTCTGTTGTCCCTAATGCTTATCAAAACACAAAAACATGAATAAAGGGAAATTAAGTCACCTTTGACCGTTATTTTAATATCAATTAAAGATGCATATCTTGTACAACTCTTCCTCTAGAGATTGTAACCAAGGTTCTAATCACCTTTAGAGTGTGTACTTCTTAAATTGTTTTGCTTATGGTTGCATCTCCATAGCTACTCTTACCCCATGCGGAGAAGAGAAATCCTCTGTCAAAAAACAACCAGTAGAAAATAAAGTGAATATCAATATCAATCATAAAAGGAAGAAAGATAGCAAATGACCTCACAATGTCTCAGTAGCCAAAATTAGTTCAAGAATCCAAACTATCATTTTGCATTTTCTATTTTCTTGCAGCAAATCATTGTTATATCAACACATTTCATGAATTAAAAAGAATTATTTGTCTTAAATAAGAAGATACTTGGTGACAGTGTGAAACTGAGCAAATACAATGAAGCTATGTACCTCACCAATTATCCAGAAGAAACAAAAATATGTAGTTACGTTTTGAATATTGACGTAGCATATATATAAGAGTGGAAAAATTCTTATAAAAAAAAAATCATAATGTTCTTATTAAGAAAAAATTGCAACGTAATGTATAGGCAGAGCAATAACAAGATGGTAGTTTTGTCAATTAACATATTAAATCAGGGTAGTTTGGTCAAAATAATAAATGAATTTATTGCACACCTCCCCTCCCCTCCAAATCCCCCCAATTTGGGGGGAAGCAAAAATTGGCTTTTGGAGGTGTTTTGCTCCCCTCCTCTCCCCTCTCCTCCCCTCCTAAAAAATGAACCAAACACAATTAATTAAAAATATCTCCTCACCTCCCCTCCCCTCCAAAACCCCCGAACCAAACAGACCCTAAAGCAAGGACCAAGGAATATTCAAGGAATACGTATCTTCATAAAAACTTACTCATAGTCAAAACAAACTCATGAAAATTACCCTAATAGTATGAAATCCTCATGTACATGATTGTAATCGTGAGAAAAAAAAATAACCTTGATTGAAATTAGGAAACAAATTAGGAACACCAATTAAAGCAAACATTGAAATCAACAGAGTTAGATAAACAGTTATTATAGCAAAATATTTAAACAATAGATTTAGAAAATCAAAAAACATACAATCTCGAACAATCATTCTATTGATTGCTACTTGTCATATGGATGTAGGATCCCTTCTTAAACCTTCACTCAAGCAACATGTAACAAAATATGAGAATAGATTCATTATGCATTGCCTCTGTCTAGAACAAACATGACAGTTTGAGCACAAAACCACAAACTAAACTAAATACAAATAACATGTTAGTATCACTTTATATTATAAGCAAAAATTTAAGTAGCAAATAACAAATAAAATATAAGAATCCATCAGCATTTGACAAAAAAAAGAGATCTAATTGAAAGGCTTCTTTTACCTTTCATTAGAACCACTAATTGCTATCTATTGTAACAACACCAACAATAACACCTCTTATTTCTTGAGCTCATCAATTAGTGACTTTGAATGATAAATTTCGGGAAAAAAACACAACAGAACCACAAAGCCATCAATTTTTTATATTGAGACATTTTCTCAAACACTTTGTGAGTGCTCACTTTCACAATAAAAAAATTAAATCCAAAACATAAATAAATGATTATCTACAAGTAGGAGGATCAAACAAATATGGCAATTAAGATACATAGAATAAGAGCTTATTTTCAAGTTCTGTGATACATAACATGGCTTTGGCCTTGGAATGACACAAACAACACTAAACAATGCGATGGAATCGTATCCTCACCTGGACTATCTCACTGTTTCTGGTTGCCGACGACCAATTCCGGCTGACTTACCGGCCAGCTTTTGCTTTTTCCGGCGAGTTGAGTCCAGTGCGATTCAAACTTGTTTCTGATGCGAGGGTAAAACGGCGGCGTTTATTTTGTTTCACGGGCACTTTTAATTTTCCATTTTACCTCAGTTATTTAAGTAGAAAATGTTATAAAAATGAAAAATTTTAAAAAAACAATCGCATACATAAAGTAGCATTAAATTCGTTACTTAAGTATCAGACTGTATATTTTAGTAATTTTAGGGGCCAAAAGACGCTCTATTGCTTATGAATGTCAATTTCATTCGTAGATGAGAATCATTGCGGGGATTGTCCAATTTGGGGAGATGAGGAGTTTTTTTCCGTAGGAATGAGGATGGAGAAAAAAGTCCCCCAAAAAAGATTTGGGATGCAGACAATATTTTATCTTCTGCCTCACGAAGACTCCGTCATCGAAAACTTTATTTAAATAACATTTATAGTATATTTAAATACTTTATAATCTTTATTACTGTCATAAGACTCACAATAATATTTTAATTTTTTATTCATTTGTTTTATAATTAAGTTTTACTATTTTTTTACAACTAATTTGATTGAAAATATTAAAAATTTGATATTTTTTTAAGATTGATGGTTCTCCGCAAGAACCGTAGGAATCCGCGAGGGTGGTAATGATGCAAGAATACTTCCCAAATCGGACAATGAGGACGGAAATGGAGAATATTTTAAATGGTAAAATAAAGAGTGATAAAGTATCTTCCGCTCAATCCATACACCGTTAACATCCCCACTCATACCTTTTTTACTATCCTCTCCCTTCTCCAATCCAAACAACCTTAGGATGCCCCTGTTTCTTTATTTTGTTTTGCACAAATTTTTTGTATCATATTTTGCAATTTTTAATGATCAACGTTCTTGTATAAAAAAATAAAATAAATGATTAACGTTCTTTTCTTAATATCTTTATTATCTCTTAACCTCTGTTTTATTATTTTTGATTGATAACAAAAGTGGGAGTAAGAGCTAATGCGCTTATAAACTGAAATTGACTTGAGAACTATTTAAATTGCTTTTGTGCATTAATGCTTTTATTGAGGGGGAATATATTATCGGCTTTAAAATTAAATTATATAAATATGTTTAAGGGAAACTTGCAAACCTTGCTTGAAAATTATCAAATTCAGCTTACAAATCTGAATTATTATGTACTTTTAGTTTTGATCATTTTCATACAGGTAGTTTTAGGGGGAGCTTGCAAAACTCGCCTTAAAATTATCATACTTAGATACTATAGATTGCAAACCTTTACCTCTGAAGTCAAATATGTGAATTTGGTTCAAATATGAGATAAAATCTTATACTGATTTTAATTAACTTGGATACGAGTTAGGGGAAGCTTACAAGCCTAACCTTATGGATTATTAGACTCGGGGGAGTTTGCAAACCTTAGAACCTAAAGTCTACTTGTTAAGTAAAATCAACAAAAACAATTGTCTTTAATACTTATGATTGTCATCATCAAAGAGGAGGAGATTGTAAGAACAAAATTGGTTTTGTTAATCTCTCTGAAGGTTTTGATGATAACAAAGTATTAAAAGAACAATTGGAATTACTAATATATGTTCAAGTGTGCAGGACAAGAAGATAGAATATAAGTCCACATTGAACATGCATGAAAGAAGCTGAAGGAAACTCTGGACAAGGCAACCTCTGAAGGGTTTCAAAGGTAACAAAGCTTCAGACGCTGAAAGCTTCAAAGGCTACATCTTAAGAGTCTGTGTCTTTTGACTCTAGTGTCTCAGAGGCTCTGACCAGAGTTGATAAAGGAGGAAGGATCAAGTACGAAGGTCACTATCATGGCAGTTGGAGCAGTTGTCCTTTTGCCAAGAATGTGCAGACATTATCATATTAGTCAAAGACATTGTAGCAGTTATTACCCAGTTTGCAGCAAAGTTTGTCTACTTTCAAAGAAAGCAAACAAGTTCCAACGTCTTTCTCAAGCTTCTCAACGGTCTTATACAACAGATCTATTTCATATGCTTATAAATAAAGCACTCTAGTGTTGAGACAAAAATTTTATTTGATGTTTTAAAGATAACAAACATTAATTAATTTCAATTATCATATTTAACTTGCTATCTACTAATGTGTTTTGTGAGAATTATTTCATATGATAACGTTATGGTTGATCAACGATAACGCACTATACAAGCATCACATGCAACACATCAAAACAATGAAGTCACACTACAAGAAAAAAGGAAAACAGTGGCAGTCAATTAGCGGCAGTTGGTGTAGAACCGTCGCCGCTTGCATGTTTCCGGCGGTTATGCCAGCAGTTCAAACCGAAGCTGTGTGTTTTTTTTGTTAACATTTTCATTCTTTAATATAAAACGATTGAAACCCTTTGTGCCCTCTCTTCCTTCGCACTCCTCAGACCACATGATGCCTCTCTTCCTTCTCCCAGCGAACTCAATCTATTTGCCCCTTTCGTCTGTTCACCGGTCACGACATATATATTTTCTCTTTTCGCAATTGCTCCGGCGTGAAATCCTTCATCCTCTCTCACGAAAGCCTTGTGAAGACCAACCACCGTCAAGCACCACCCACCGTGAAGACAAAATGAGATGTCATGAAGTGATGTGATAGACCAAATTCGTGGTAGCACTAGGTTCATAGGTCTCTGGTTCTGCGAGTCTCTTCCCCTCTTTCTCCGTTGCAACTCTTTCTGGATATCTTTTACAGGTCAGATTCGTGCTAGCTCTTTTTCTTTCATTATGCTTGTTTCGAAATTTGGGGTTTAATTAAAAATTAGGGTTGGTAGTTATGATTCTGAATCTGGTTTTTAGGAATATATAGGTGATAGTTTTTATATTTACTTGTTACTAGGGATCTTAGAAATTATTGAGTTTGAAATTGGGAAGTTGAGAAATTAATATTTTGTATGATTCCAAAATTCAGGCTTACCTTATAGAGACAGATGAGATTGATGATCTGCCTCTCAATACAATGGTCGGTAAGATCCTTACCGGTTGGTTTTCAAAAATTATTACCTGTCTTTTATGATTAATAGACAATTATGTAGAAAATGAGTGCATAGGTCATTTAAAAGTTCTTTCGTTTATAAGAGGCTAAGATATGTGTTGAGTAAGACTCATATGCACTAATAAGTGTACAGTTGCCCTGAGCGTAGTGGAGCGGTACTGTGCAGTCGTAAACTGATAGGTTTCATCGTAGTATTGAAATACTGCATTGTACTCTGTGACCATAAGGATTGCATAATTGATAAGTGTATTTCTTTTTTACCTTCCTAGCTATACAATTGTCATTGATTTACCATTTTCCCTTTCCTTATTGCAAGAGGGTTTATTTAAATATATATACTTCTCAACAATTTTCTGCAGCTTGGACTTTTCCTGAAGAAAATATTAAAAGGGGATATTGGCTGTCTCTCAAAGAGGGAGTTTGTAGAAGCTATATCTTAATCAAAGAAGTAGTTTGGCATCAAATGATTTCTCCAAATTCCGTAGTTGTGGTGGCAAGCGTGATAGTGCTCGACAAAATGTCAATTACTCTGCCAAATATGGTGAAGTAATCAATACTCAATTGAAACAACTTGAGGTATAAATTGGATAACATGACTTACATCTCTTGTTGATTTAACATATGAGTATAGATCTAAAACTATACTTGTAGGTTATAGAGTAAGTGTGAAGGTAATGGATAAACTTAAACTATAGCTCAAATATCTTAAACTTAAAGCATGTGGTGGTATGATTATTATACCTTATACTGGTATGTGGATCTCTTACAGCTCACAGCCAGCTCATCTACCATGCTCCTTTGAGAATCACGACAAGGCTCCGATCCAAGAACATTCTCAGAATGTTCTTTCAGCTCAGTTACTTTGGAATCATTTATGAGCTGTCATCTTCTAAAGGAAGTTTTAAGCATATATTTGTTGCAAACAGCTATGCTTCATCACCAAGGAATACAAGGACATATTCCAGCTATAAATAGAGCCTCTTGGTGACTTTGAAGAGCAAGAGTTTTCACTACAACAATTTGCAACTTGTCTTTATCGTACAAGCATTCTCAAAAGCTCTTCTTTAATCTCATTCACTCTAACTCTGTAATTCTATACTAGGATTAATATATTCTTTCTGAGTGAACTGAGAGTTTGTTTTTCTAAGCTTCTCACTTTACGAGTTTTGTTAAAGCTTAGATCTTTATCATCATCTTTGTAAAAGGATTACTCAAGTCAATATGGCTGTATTGTTTGAGTGTTGTAACACCCTTACTAGCCTGGAGGGCTGGGGTATCTTTAAGCTTGTAGGGCTTAAAGGATCTTGGATCTTGGTTGAAGATTGCAAGAAGGAAATTGTACTTTTGGGATCGGTAGCATCTCATAGTGGATAAACTCACTGGAGCGTTAGGACTTGACGTAACCCATAGTTAAAGGGGTGAACCAGTATAATTATTTGTGTGATTCTCTCTTCCTTAATCTCTTTTAGTTTATGCAAACACAACGCACACATATTACTGATTATATTGTTTGCTTTTATATTTGGACATTAATCTGAGAACGTTCTCACGCTTATCACTTATAACTAACCAACGTTCTCAGAACGTTCTAACGTTTGTTCTCCAAAGTGTTTCTCTATTATTTTTAATAGGTAATTTTTAAAGGTTCACAATTCAAACGCTCCATTTCTTGTGAAAAACTTTGCTACTTCACGGATCTCTAAACTAGTTTATTTCTATTAAAAAATTCCAATATTTCAAATACAATAATTTTGTCGTTTTCTGGATAATTTTTTTTCTTTCTTTTTCACATCTATTCTTCTTTTTTTTTTTCTTTCTATTTTTCAAAAATATTTATAATAACTTGGTATAAATATATAAACATACATTTTATTTTTATTTCAACCTTTTTCATAAATGTTGCTTAATTTAATTTTATCATAATTTATTTCAATAAATTTATTACTTTTAAATATCTTTTGAATATTCAATATATTTTAGTCATTAATTTTTATATAGGATACATATCTCAACAAATTAAATATATTATATCGCTTTCCTCTTCTCTTTTTTTGTTATATCTTATATTTAAAGTCAAACTTTTAAAACTGTTTTAATTATTTGTTTACTTCTTTATCTTTTAACGTTATATTCCAAAAAATAACTAAAGTATATTAACAAAAAAAATCAAGTATTGCTCAAGTTATATATCAAATTTTCTTTTTTATAATATATCAAACTTTTTTTGAGACAAGTTAGATATCAAATTTGAATACTCTTGATTGAGAATTTAATTTTGAACCTAATCTAAAATTGAGAATTTTATTTTTAATTTATAATTTTAAATGTTGCATAATTAAATTAAAGAAATGAAGAAAACACAATAATATATCATAGCGTTTTTTTTTAATATTAGATAAATAACATAATTTGATTTCTCTCATTTTCATGTGTTAAATATGACTCTTGAAGTCATATATATTATTAATCACAATGAACACCATCAACCAATTGCATGACACCACCAACGAATTATGAAGTTAAAATAAAAAAAATTAAAATTTTAATATCTATAAATCATACACAATTCCCTCGTTCTCATGTAGTAAATATGACTTTACGAGTCATGCATATCAATCATAAAAAACACTCCCGACTAGTTATTACATGCATAACACCATGGTAAATAAATTAGAATTCATTTTCTCCTTTATTTTTCATGTAATACTATGTACATTATTATTTCTTTGATCTCTTATTTATTTTCATATATTTTATTTTTTCATTTCATTCATCTTTTTTGCATACTTTAATAAAAATAAAAGATAATTTTTACAAATTTATGGAGTACAACATATATATATATATATATATATATATATAACTACAAATAATGGAAAATCGAAACCATAGAACATCATCGAAATAGACATAGTAGATAGTATGTCAATGCATTATTCAACGAATTTGCATCCATAACAGAAAATTGAAACTGTTCTCAAACCAAAACAGAGAGCAACGTTTCAATCGAAAACAAAAAATCCAAACCGTAGAATATCATCGACATGTACCTCGAAGCATTATTCAACGACGTTGCGTCAATAACAATAAACTGAAATTGTTCTCAAACCAAGAACAGATCTATCCTCCTCGTAACCATAACAGCAACATCAGTGCTCTATGAGAGCAAATCCATCGAGGAAGAGAGGTACGATGATTAAGATCAGTGTCATCATAGCATGTAATTTTTTATTCGGCTTCTTCCTGCAATCTTTTTGGAATTGATAAAAGTTAATTTAACTCAATTGAAATTGAATTATACTCACACAAAAAGAACGCAGTACACAAAAGCGCCTATGAGAAGAAGCAGCAAACACATAACAAACACGAATATCAGATCCCTGATCACACTAGTGAACCTGTGAGGTTTTATTACAATCAATTCCGTTGAAATGAAATTGAAAAGAAACTGAGAGAGAGTGAGTTAACTGTTGAATTGTTGAAATGCATTGTAATTTGAAAACTAGCGAACCTTTGGATCTGTTCCTTTCATCCAACGGCTGCAATGCGTGATTTCAAAAAAGGAATGAAGAATCTGTGTGCGAAATTCTAATTTTTCATGTGTTTTTTCTTGTGGTTTCAAAAATATCACGGTAACTTTTTTTTATTATAAAATTTCATTCATAATAATACATTAAAATTATTAGTCTAATAACTTAATTATTTATTTTTATTTTGTCCATGTGAGCTTAGCTCGGTTGGTAGGAAAATCACATTATATATGCTGGAGCCGAAGTGCGAAATCCAGACACTTAATTATTAAACTAATACTACTTTAAATTTATAAAAAAAAATTGAGATTAAATTTTTTTGAACAAGCAAAAATGAAATATATATTTTTTTTTTGAGAAAAAAAAAATGAAATATATATATATATAGCGAAACATCCGAGTAGTCTCCTCAGCACAAGGTGTGCTGAGAAGGCCTACGATAATTTACAAAGAAGCAACCAAAGACAACAACATATAAAACAAAACTAATCAACACCCAAACACCACAATGGACTCGACCACCAACTATGGTAGTTGGAAACTAAGTTAAAACGTTCGCCGTCTTCAATTCAACCACCAATAAGATAAAAGCTTGATCTTGTCCAACATTAATTTGTGATTAAAATTGAAAACAGAAAATTTATTCAATTAAAGTTCGAAGAAAATTTTAGACACTAAAATTGAAGAATTTTTTTGCATGAAACCTATTAACACTGCATGCCACATAATTAGTTGCTATTCGCGTGATATAGGTTCGCACTAATAGTCATTTTCTATAAGAAAATTAGAAGAAAAAAAATTGGGACAAGGGAGTGTAAATAATAAACATGTGCAGAAGAGGGTGTAGTGTAGTAAAATTATAGTGGGCTTATAGGAAAAAAAGAATGGGCCACATGGCATTAGTAAACTGAGGGGGTATGAGGAGAAATTTTGTCTTAAAAAAGGGGGATTTTTATGAAAAATAGAAGAGTATCAATTAGGAGATATTTTAGGGAATTTTATTTTGAAACAAATCTGTTAAAATTTACTTTTTTTTACCTCTTATATGTAATTATTCTATATTTATAATGAAAAAAAAACCATATGGATTAATTTTTGGAAGATTTGGTTAGGAAAAAATATAGATCCTCTCCAGTCTCCATTTTTCATCCTCTCTATTTTTATTATTACTAATACTTTGTCAATAATTTAATACTAAAATCTACTATCTTAATACCCGTGTTTTGTCAAACTAGTTCTTATAAATAGGGACGGATGGAGTAATATATATTTGAAAACTATTCAACACTGTAGTATAATAAAGAGAAAAATCATTATTTTTTTAATCTGTAACAAACGGACTCTTACCGATTATTTTGACTTTTTACCACCAGAGACGCTTAGACTTTTTCGACAAAGTACAATTGCAAATTCAATTAATGTGTAAAATTTGGTTTTTGTTTGTATTGTTAAATTGTATAAATTCTAGAATATAAAAGGTAAGAGACACATACAATGCTACATAAAATGTGTATTTTCACATTTAAATAACACAACTCATTATTATGTTATGTACAGTCAGTGCTACAATTACACATTGATAACATAGTGCTCAATACTCATAACAATAAGAGGGTTTTTTCCATTTCTTCTAGTAGACACCTTTTTGATAATCAGGCTCACAGAAAGTTCCTCCAAGATCATCACAAGCCTCTGCTTGGAAAACCCTGAAAAACATATAATCCATTTTTATTCATTACCTATAATACTGATTTTATATTTCAATATTCAATAGTGAAGCTAAATAGTTAATGAAAGTAGTAATAAAAAAATTGTACTATAGTGAAAGCTTACGTTTTAGGGTCATTATATTCAAGATACTCTCTATCAGTGTTCTCTGAAGATGCAGCCTTTGGTGTGTCCTTCTTTGCTTGATCAGGTTGCAGCTTCACTTCAGGATACATGTCTGCCGAACAGGCTTCTCCTCCAACAGTTTCACATGCCTCAGCTGGAAACACTCTATAAAAACAACACAAACAAATGTTATTGCTAAAACCATGTTGTGATTCTCCAAAGTTTAGTCCTGAAACAAAATTCTAAAATAAATTCTAAACTGAATTTTGATCATATTGATCTCTCTAGGGAAATTTTAGAAATAAATTTGATGGACCCAAAAGAATATGTGATTGATGAATTTTAGTTCTAGAATTCATGTGGATCCGCCCCTGATTAAATATACAATGAATATAAAAAGTGTATTTTTGCTTATAAAGTATGACGGATGGAGTACTTTCTAAGGTTACGAATATAACAAACACTTTCAAGTATCTAAAATCCTGAAGAAAAACTTGATCTAAAAATGAAAATGAATGTGATAGAGAATGAAAGCTTACGAGAATGCAGAGTTGTAATTGACTGTTGAAGGGTCAGAGTTGTCAGTTGCAACTTTGATTGCAGTGTAACGAGGTGGAGAAGATCGTGAGGCAATCAATTTGGTAGGGAAACTAGTTGTAAGATGTGAGACACTCTTTGGTGTTGTCAAAGGCACAAAGGTAGTGGTTGCAAAGGTTAGAGCTGTCTGCATTTTGAAAGGTATATGGTTAGTGACCTTTTGATTTCAGTTAATCTTGTGAGGAAGTTTGGTTCCAACTTATAGAATAGGAATAGGAATAGGAATAGGACACCTACCTATAACTAATGGATGAGATATTTGTTGTTCAAGATAAGGTTGCTCACGTGAAATTTTTGGACTTTTTCAATCACTATATCAATACCATCCCATGTTGATTTTTCCATTCTTATCCATGAGAGCATTTAGTACAGCCAACTGTAAGCTAAACAGTGATATACTGATATTATCTACACATTTCTACCTAGTGATAATATTCTTACTCCAAACCAATAGAAAATAGACGTCTAAATCACTCAACTTACATCTGCAACGAATAATATATGAAAACTTATATCTGCAATTTAATAATACTAGTATTTCAGTATAAGTTGAATAAATTCAGCAAAAAAAATAAAATCAAGTACCATGTTTCATGCAAAAACAATCCGCATAGTATTAGTAGCAGTAGCATGAGAATATTCCAAAAGAGAAAGGCATGAACATGAACAAAGCAAAATAGCTTCGCTAAAAAATACCATTAAAACTCGTGAAAAACAGTTTACACAATGTTTGACTATCACTTTAATCCTTTATAGGCTTTGATGATCATCATCGCATACAGGAAACACGTTTTCCGCAGTTACTTCTTTCTTCAGCCAATCAATACATTATAATAGATAGACAACTATCATACTATTGACTAAGCACTGTCCATTTAAACTTGAATAGAAGCACAACCATGGATCACCTTGAAATATAAATCACCCGGATCAATTAAATTATACATGTTGACTCTCACATTTTCTCTTGATGGAGCCATGGTTCTTTCTATGCTCTGTTAGCCGCAATATGTGATGAAACAGAAGAACTATTGAGGAGCTATAAGTTAGCAACTCTCAGAAGCTAACTTCATCCCAGATTTTGCTTAGAAGGCAGTTGGATGTGATGAGCAAATAATAATAGACCGCAGAACACCATTTACACCGCAGATTTTAAGGAGTGTCTCACACACACTAGATCATCCAACTTATTGCCATCCATTTTATATTGAGAGACCCCTTCCATCTGCTTATAGTGAAGCTGTGCTTCTTTCCTCAAACTTTTCAAAGGCATGACTTCCCATTTTTTATAATTTGAATACTTCCTGACATCACTCATGTCTGGTGATCCCGAGATAGGTCCACTTTTGTCCGGGTCGACATTCCCCCAGACCTTACAATTGCCAAACTGTCCTTTACCACCACCCTTGTCGGCTGAACTCTTTCTCAAGTGCCAAGCTGCTGCATGTGCTTGGCTTATCATTTCTCTACTTGGCACATCTGACCAGTCTTGCCTCCTCATGGATCTCATGGGGGAGTGAATCCTGATTACCTGACAATAAAACCTAATGTCAAAAACATTAAAAAAATACAAATAAAGGATATTCTGCGTGGAAATTTATAATGCAAATACCCCAAGACATTCTAGAAGTTGGTAGTATGCTCTTCCTTGAAGTGGATTGTGTCCTTTCCTAGGAGCAGAGAAGTATCTTGTCCTATAAGGGGGAAAAAATTGATAATAAGGAAGATAGAGATATAAAATATATGTACTGCAATTAATATTTCAGCCCTCAGTGTACCCCCCAAAAATGTTGAAGAATTTAAGTAGCAACAAAGCAATTTATTCAAGGGCACAGACACCAAGAATGTACTGAAAAAGGGTACCATCATAGACCAATTATATGTGAAATAAATCAATATCCAAATAAAGGAACCCACCACTCAGTGTATCCAGGATCAACAGTGAAACCATATATATCAACAATATCACACATGGACAGCGCTAATTCAATAGATTTCATTCCAGTTCCTTTGGCACCTCGACGTAGTACAATACCTTGAAAGAGGTAGACTGGATTTGGTAGAGTCTGCATAAAAAGAAAGTGCAAAAGAATGTGAATAAAATAATTCTTGCAAGTATGTAATGGCTACCATCTGTATCATGTTTATATACCAAAAACATAAAGCAAATAGCTACCAAAGAATAGATTCTCACCTTTATAACTGCATTGATTTCTCTGTGTGTCAGACTTTTGATTATGAGTACTTCATCATCTGTAAAAAACAAAAACAAATTGATCTACTCATTTAATACAAGGAAAAAACTAGCAGGTCCAACTTACAAGGAAAAAATAGGACTAAAATTTCACAATGTAGAGTGAAATTCTAGATTTTCATTTCTACCAGCTGATCCCCATAAATCTAAGGCTCTGAGCCAGATAATTAGACCAGCTACCCAAATAATATATTGATATATCCATCAAAATAGGTCAAATAATCTAATAAGTTACATCAAACTAACAGTTTTTTGGTATTACTTTAATTTACTTACTAATTATAGGGAATTGTACTTATGAGTCGAAAAGGGTAATTGAGCGCAGACCCAGAAAAGAACCCAGAGTTTACTGATAATCAATTTGGTTTTATGCTTGAAAGGTTGACCATGGAAGCAATTTACATTTACTTCTATGATACAAGTGATGAAGTGATATCGGATGGATAAAGAAAACTTATACATGGTTTCGTTGATTTGGAGAATGAGTATAGATAACCGGGTTTGGGCCTTAGACCAAAAAAAGGGCTAAATGGAGAATTGGTTACAATGTGCTTAGGTTGCAAATCTGTTGGAGAGGAAACAAAATTATATTGAGAAGGGTAGCAAGGGGATAGGGCATTCAGTATATTTCAGTTAGAAACCTTGTTTTTGGGCAGAGAAAGAAATGTTTCTTCTCCGAGGAGCTTTTGCTCTGGGGTTACAGTGGGTTTCTTGCTGTAATACATTATTTTCAATCAATAATACAGTCTTTTCTTCCTAAATTCAGGTTCCTATAATTTGGTCAGTTTGTTTCCAAGAGAGGTTTTCTAGGAAATCCCACGATGGCAGAAAGGTGTGGGTCCTCAGTACTCAGAACAGTCTTGTACAACCACTGGAATCCCCAAATTGGGAGCCATGTATTGTAGAGGAGGATATCCAAGTTGCACATACACCAAAAATATACATCTCATGGTGATTGGTGTAGATGTGTGGACTCTCAAGACAAGGAGAAAGGGGGTGGGACAGAATAGATATTCTACAAAAGGGGTATAGTGACCTAATGAGCAAGGCCTAAATAGGTCTTAGTGATGATATTAATGAATGAGAAGTAAATGGAAGGTTCTTCCAACCAAGCCATGTTTTGGATATAGTGGGCCCAAGACCAAGCCAAGAGAATTCAAGTAATATATCAGCCATTCGCTTATTATTTCTACAACAATGTAGGTTAGAATGAGTAGACAAGAATGGCGATAGAAGAGTTTCTTATGTTCAAGTTTTCAGGTCAAAACCTAGAGAACAGGGTTGAATTTCAGGGAGTGGTATTGTAGAGGGTATTGTTAGGACAAAAAGGAGACATTAGTTAGCTGGTTTGTTTGAGGGAGTTTGTTACAAAGTAAATAGGAAAATGCAAGGAGAGAGGGGGTCATTCAGATTTGTAAACATTTGAGTGAATAGAGTAGTGGCGCTGTTGTAGAAAGGAAACCCATCGAGAGACACAGAGAGAGATTTCAGTTGTTCTCAATAACAAAATTGTTCTTTACTTTAGATTCTATCTATAATCAATCAACCTTCTGTTACATTTTATACGGGTTCTAATGGTGCCTTTGTAGAAAAAGTCCAATCACAGGATTCAAAGTAACAGTGTTGAAGACCTTGTGTAGAAGAATAAACGAGTGCATTCAGTGGTTATGAAGCCAGTCAGTCCAAAATTAATGTGTCACCCATATCAACGCATTTTTCATTTCAAGTACTGATGTAAGGTTTAAAAGCAATTATGAAGCTTTAAACAACCTCAATAATCACTAAGGTTCTTAGGAACAGGATATTCAGATCAATGAGAGTAGTAATCTGATAGAAAGGGGAAATAAAGTCTTTTGGTTCTACTTCTAAGTCTTGCTCCTTGATTTTCTTATTAAGTTAGAGAGTCGAACTCGAATCCAGCATGCCTCGCTTTATTTCCAAAATCATCCAACAAAAAAATGTTGCAAGAGCAGAAGCTGATTTCAAAATTGAATTTTTTTCAACAGAGCATATGCATAATGTTGGGTCCAAAATAGACCTGAAGTTCAGACTTGGTGTAAGAACTCAGGACAGCTAGATTCCGTTTTGAAGTTGGGCTCACAATTATAGGACACGAGATTGAAACTAGGCTCACTACAGGATCTGGGTTCTGTCCCATAACTATCTTGGAAATTGGAATAGCAGATAACTGCATGCTCAACTGTGTTTCAGGCTATCTTGGAAATTTGGCATGTTGTTTTGGGCAACTCCGAGAAGATATTACATTCCCCTTAGTTCACTCATGGCCAGACTTGAAATCCCGTGCAAGTTTGACTGTTTTTGTTCTAGTCCACAAGAGTCTTAAGAAATGAGTTTGTAACTGAGTAAACTAAAATGATTCTACAAGATTGTGTTAACAGTGGAGACTTTTTATCTTGTTGAAGTTAAACAAAAGAACATTAGAATTATATTTTATGAAACTTCTGTAGGACATGAAAACCAGGCATAACAATTCACGCGGGATAGAAATCAAAGAACATTAATAAAAAACCTAAATGAATCGACCATGTTGCAAGATATTAGAGAAGGTAGAGTTCGCAATAATTTCTGAGGTAACAAAAGATGGGTATAACCCATTCGCAACATATAGGGATTTAAGGGCAAAAGGCTATATTTCATAGAGCAGCCAATTGGAAATGATGGGGAGGTGAATATAATCTCAATATAACTAATGTGACCCAGAATTCCCTGCGCTGGTTATCAATAAAGTTTGACATTTTTGTTTAAATATTATCATATATAGTAACTTACCAGACCCATTTAGAATAGGAACCATGTTGCGAGCAGCACCTCTTACAACTAGACGGAAATCCCTCTTAAGACCAACGTATTTGGCATATTTCTACACAATTCATAGAGATAAAATAAGCTTTTGCATAAAATTTCAAACAAGGTCAGAATGATACACTTTCTGCTCTATATCTCACTCGACTTGCATCTTGCTCAGAAGCAACACAAATAATGGCTGGAGCTTGCGTTAGCAGTCAGTATGCCAATAAAGTAAGAAAAATGCTAAACAATTCCCCCGGGGCACTAGTTAAGCACACTAATAAGGAAATTTTACCTTGATACTTGTGCATTCAACACCTTGAAAATATTAAAAATTTAACTTTTTAACATTAACTTTATTTGTAATTTCCTTTTTTAGTATGCTTAACAAGTGCCCCGAAGGCACTATTTAGCATGACCCATAAAGTAATTGAATATCGACAGAAAGCTAAGTTTTAGAACAATAAATTATTTTGAAGTTGATATTTGAAAGATTTACCTCATTAACAGGGGCCTCATTGTCTCTAAAAACAGCATCATGACCATCAATTTCTTTCCCAAATTCTGTCTTCAGAAGGTCCCCAGAATTCCCAACAACAGCACAAGTACGAAACTGCCTTGGATGAAAGGGGGGTTTTGCAGGTAATAATACATTAAGCTGCTCTTCACAAAGAGTCTTATTGTAGCACTTCTTTGCCCCCCTACAAGAAAAAAAACTCGTAACTACACTTTTTGCACAATAAAATGCTCACAGAAAATACAATTGACACGCAAACAGGAGAAGTCAGGTTTTGAAATCCATACAGTTGTGCTATCCTTAATGGAGCATAATCTAACCAACCACCAGGACGAACATCAAGATACTCCCTTGTCAACACTGTGGTCATGTTACGATACTACAACATCACAACATAGTAGTATTCAGTACAGATTCATCCTGAAACACAGAACTTAAGCAGATATGAAATAAAAAGCATAGAAATCCACCTGTTCCCATAATAGTATTGCCTCACACACATCATATGTGTACTCCAAAGGCTCAAATTTTTTAAATTGCTGATTGTACTGCAATCATTGAAACATTAAAAGTTACAAAAAAAAAATGTATTTAAAAAACCAGCATCTCCCTATTAATTGAAAATTGAATCAAATAGGAGGGGTTAAGAGACAAAAGCACGTACCCAAGTGCTGTTGGTGCCTTCAGGGTATTTAAGGACCAATGTGCAGTGATCAATAATATCTGCAGTGAGTCCAAGCCCCCTATTAGCCTGTTTTCAACCCCAAACTCAGCTCAGTTCTTCATACTACTATATAACTCAGATATTCTAACCAAGAAAGGAAGAAAAAACAAGAACAGCCAAATCCAGAACAGTGTCTAGTTTCCCAATTTAGAATATAAGAATTGATTTTGCAACCAGGTAACGTAATTTTAGTAAAATACATTTAAAAATACAAATTTTTGGGTTTTGTTACTATCCAAACCTTTTTATGGTTATCAAATCAAGATTTGAATCGTGAACCTAACGACCTATTTTTCTAACCTTGAATAAAATCAAATCTTAAGATACATTACCAATAAAATAAGAAATATTTAAGCAAGAATAATTGACATGGCAACATTACAGGCTGATATTTCATCTTCTAACCTCAAAATAATTAAAGACATAAATTGAATGACAATAGAAAAGTGGTTGGCTATGCAAAACTGACAACAACAGAAAAAAAAGGTGGTTAAGCATACAAGTTTAGGTAGTGGTCCATTAGAATGAATTGGGGTTTAAGATAAGATTTACGTCGAAAATAGACACACACTAGAGATTTGTATCTATTGGATTTAGTTTCATACTGAACCAAAATGCATCTCACATGTATTGTGTAAGATACTCATAACCAACTATTTGACTAGAAATGATCATTAGACCGAAAAAATTTTATAATAAGTTTTGCATACTAAAAAAATCTTAACATATAAACTTCAAATCAAAATCAATTGCAACCTAATAATCTATTATACAAAATCAACCAGACACTATGCTATGCATATAAAAAAATGATGATATTAACAATTGAGAACGCAGAATGTAACAGTGGAGCAAAATTGAGATCTGAAAGTTACCACACATTGCTGAACAGTGGACTGAAATTGAAACAAGTCACGAATTGATTCGGAGGTGCGAGGATCTGAATAGAAGGAACCTGAAAATGCAAAATGAAAAGAGAATTAATGAGATTTAAGGAATTAGAAAGAATGATTAGGAGAATGTGAAAATAGTGATTACCGGTGAAGAAAGAGGATTGAATGGAGAAGAGGAGAAGGGAGAACAATGCAACGGCACACACCAGATATAGAATCTTCGGTCTCGCGAATGGTGATTGCTTGTGTTGTCTCATTGGTGTTGTTGCTATTTGCTATGAGAGAGAGAGAGAGAGAGAGAGTTGTAAATGTAGAAGATACTGGAACGGAATAGTGAACGACGACGTTTTGGCTCTGATGTGTTGAACTTCGACTATGCTTTCTGGTGATGGAATTGGAATGGAAGCGCAACTATCACGATTCACGCTTTTACAGCTTGCTTTTAAAAAAAAAAAAGAAATACATCTAAATTTTGTTTAAATAAATGCATTATAATTTATTTTATTTTTTGGCTTAATTAGTCTGCAAATCCCTTAAAGATTTTTTTGGTTTCACTTTGGTCCCTTAAAGAAAATAAGTTCAACTTTAGTCCTTATTAATATCTTTGTAAATCAATATGGTCCTTTCCATCCATTTTTTTCAGAAACCGTTAACTTCTGTACATGTGGCAAAATAGGTTGTTACGTGGCACCTGGACATAAATTAACGGTTTCTGGAAAAAATGACCATATTGACCGATGGAAATATCAATAAGGACCAAAGTGAAACTTATTTTCTTTAAGGGACCAAAGTGAAATCAAAAAAGTGTTTAAGAGACTTGCAGACTAATTAAGCCTATTTTTTTGATAGATGCATTATAATGCATTCATGTAGTAACAAAAAAAATGTATTATGCATATCTAAGTCTAGGTTTCTTATATTATATATAAGAGAAATGTTTTAATATAACATGGTTACATGATATTAGAATTTGATCATTTATGAGTTTAACATAGTTGATAGGGAAATCTTATTATATATATAAGAGTCGAAGTTTGAATCTTGGATATTCTAGTTATTCATCTTAGGTGTATAATTCTAGTTATTAGGCTATTTGAAAATAAAAAGGTTTGGTCAAAAATGGAGCTAGATCGACACCTATAGTAATGATGGTGCGACAAAGGACAATGTCGATTTCTTGGAGAGATTGTATATCAGCAAGCACTCTTACGATCAAGTTAGCTCATGATCGAGGGTGAGAATTCTTTTTTTTTTTTTTAAAAGGGGTGAGTATTCTTTTATGGTTAGGAATTATGTACATTTAACATGCCTTATTGTCGTCGTATCACGTATGACACTAATAAGATCATCTAATTTGCTATGGTGTGCAGTCGATGAGGTTTCAATATTTCATAGCGCGTTTCGTAGTGATCAAATTTATTAGTGGAGTAGACTCGGGTCCAGTCCAAGACATAATTTAATTATCATTTACCAGTTATAATTGAAAGTACACACAGTAGTTCACCTCAAGTGCGCCATGCAAAACTCGAGGTGTCTATTTTAAATAAACAAAACTCTGGTATTTTATTCAACATTGTATAAAATACAATGCAAATGTATATGATGTCAAAACCGAATAAACAACCGTATTATATATACATAACATACAGTGTTGTGTCACGGAAAGCAATTCTGCCATGATTGTATGTTATAAAATATTTTCACCAATTTATCAAAAGAAAAACAAGTTAAAAAAGATTTTCAGCAAATAATGATGGGAAGCTTATTATTAGGTGTTTTGGGAAATAAAAGATTGGGTTAACACTTGTAGTAGCTTCTATGAAAATGGTTGGTAAGCTTCCCATATGCAGAAGTGGTGTTATTTTGTTAATATGAATATTAACAGCACGAGAACCATTTGTCCAATCATCTTTCAGATAGTGAAAGCATATGCATAAGTGGTGTTATTTTGTTAACATGAATATTTTATTCATAGGAATGAAGCTTTCAACTTTGAAACAAACGTGAGAATTTATTTTTACTGAGATCATATCGAAATGTGACATTCTGTTTTTGTTTTGTTTTGTTAGGGTAATGCTATAATTTACAAGACAAATTGGAGAAGTGTCATTCATCATACTAGTGCCCGTTTGTTTTGAATTTTTTTAAAATAGATTCTATAGTGTTACATGATTTTCTATAAAAAAATTTTACAAAGAAACCTTTTATAAAAGCTTCAAATGAAAATTTGGTTTGAATAGTTATTCTTAAAATGTGATTTTAGACATTTCATCATTTTATTGAAAAAAAAATTTGGATATCAAAATTTTAAAAAAAATCATTTAATTTAAAACTATTTCAAATAGATTTTCATAAAAATCATTTTTGAAATACAATTTTTTCAAAAAATTGTGACTTTGACTATGTTTTTTCTTCAATAATGTATGTTTATGTTATATGATGTCAAAATTAGTGTTTCAATTTAGAAAAAATAAATATAGAAAAAGTTATAATATTTTAAAAAACGGTTTTACAAAATCCATTTTCAAAAATACAAAGAAAAAATCTATTTTTTTAAAGCTAAAACAAACGCACCCTATAAAAGAATTACAAGGCATAATCTGAAGAGTTTTCTACCTAAATAATTGAAGCTATCTGTGAGTAGAAATTAATCTCTATTTTATGCTATAAATTTCTGTGACTAGTAAACACATCAAATAACCTATCAAAACCAACTGAACTGTCTAGATCGGTATAGAAATTTGAAAATTATCCCCAAACTGCTAATACTCCAAGGGTTGATAAGAAATGCTCATGAGCATCAAGATGACACTTTAGATGACAAATATATCATGTTTGCAGTTCTGGCTACATGGATGTATCATGACATTCAATAAAAAAATATTAGAGCTTATTTGGAAATAAAAAAAAATAAAAATAGAAACGAATCTTTAAAGAATGTACTAACTAGAAGTATAAAACCCCTCAGAAATGAAGTATCAATATTGTTGTGAAAGAAAAATGAAGTGTTGCTACTGGGGTAACCACTATTAATCTTCAGTCAAAGAACACATTGGGAACCATCACACGCAACATGAAAATTTCACAAAAGCTCTTTACAAAACAATTGGGAACCATCCCAAACAAATCTTTAAAAGAGGACCGAGTATCTAATAATTTATGTGTTGTTTCCCAACTTGGGACAGCACATTATTTTACAGATCCACGGAAACATTCTGCTAATGTCATGGATTATGTACTGTTGAAAACATTTATTTCTCCACACAAGTCTCTACCTTACTATAAATAGTTGAACTCTGCATAACATACATGTAATCCACAGGACAAATAATCAATAACGCCTGCCACCAGCTGTTGACAGAAGAACTCGACTTGGTTTCTTTCCCTTCTTTCCCAAGTCATTTGTCTTCGGTGCATTCGAACTTCCATTCAATTCTGCTCTAGATATGATATTGGAGTACGATCGTGTCTCCCCATTCCTCAAACCTACAGGATTCCAACAGTTAAGAAATAAAACATGAAGCTGTTTGATTCTTCAGCCTTCACATATAGCATAACACATTTGGCAAGAAATTTTTTATAAAATTGCAGAATCATATAATACCTGCTGTACCAGAAGAATCAGCAATTGAATTGCGATTATGTAGATTGCTAGTTTCTTGAGTTTGAAAGGATGGAGAATCATGACCAGCAGCAAAACCAAGCCTAGTAACACTTGAGAACAATTTCTTCTCACCAACAACTGGAGGACTTGATGACAAAGCTGAATTTCCCAGAGCTAGACAAAAAGCAAATTAAAAAATTATATACACAATATTATATCCATTAGCTGCAATAAATAGAAGTAAAACAATTGAAGAATCCACAGGTGAAATAGCCATAATGCCCCAGGGAAATAATGGAAATTATGTAGATCGGCAATACTCAAAAACAATTACGGCTCATATGATTTAGTTCATTTTCTCAACTGTCTCACACACAACATATTACATCTACAATAATAAGGTTTCTAGTGATGTGACCATAGATTCCTCATTTCAACATCCAGAAAAAGAGATTACAGATAGGTTCTATCAATTACCTTCAAAGTCATCCATGGAGAACGTGGGAGGATCATCACGAGAAATAAACTGATAATGGGTTGACATGGAAAGAGCATAATTAGAAGCAGCTTCAGCCTTTAATTTTTCCTTTTGTTCCTACAAAACAAGAATACAACACAATTCCAAAATTATGGCAAAGTGCAGCAACCCAAATTATGTGGATACCAAATGCAACTGTAATCTAATTCAGAAACCCAGAATTAAATATAAGTATGCACAAGCCTAAAGCCTAGCCCGGCCCGGCCCGGCCCAATGCCATCAAGGGTTCTTTAATACAATTTCCTTGACATGCACATCAAACAAAGACTTACAACAAAGAGGGAAAAATAATAAAAAGAAAAAGCTGATGAAAGAAGCTATTACTACATCATATGCAAGAATTAAGGGTGCAAGAACTAAGCCAAGAGCTATGAAAAAGCCTATCAACCTCCTTGAAAATTGAAATCAATTCAAATATGATTTTGTGTGTGTGTGTGTGTAAATTTGTTGGCCTACATGGATACCTTCTTTGCAAGTTGCTTCCTCTGGTTTGCGCGATTCTTTATTTCATCCATAAATGGGGCTAGTGCTTCAGGAGGTAACATCTCGCTCAAATCAACTTCACAAAGCTGGAAAATTAGCAAACATTTGTTATAAATCATAAGAAAATATTATAGAACTAAATAACTCTTTATAAAAAGCACCTGAAATATTGTGGTTAGCGGAAAATGACTTAAAAATCGATACCGCCTCCTCATAGCCTCAGATTGAGTTACTGTCTCCAATTGTAAAATCCTTCCACTTATTCTGTAATCAGTAGAAGTAGATTAATCAGAAAGCATTTAATGCTCACTACCAAAAGGCAGATGTTTATTCAAACTGTCAGCTGTAGGTACGCAAACATTATGAAAAAGCTACAAATTCGTGCAACATCTGGTAAAAATTTGGCCTTTGATAGAGACCCAACAGTAATTGGTTCATGTAGCCAACTCACCTAGTGGGTTAAAGCTTACTGGGTATTATTGTTATTTCTCAGAAGATATTTTTCAACCAACCAGTACTAGTTACATCATACTAGTTTCTGATAACAAGAAATCACAAAAACTTACATTTGAATTGAGTGCCATCGTTTTAGTTTAAAGCCAAGGTTTAACACAATCTAGGAATTAATAGTACAGTCTTGAGAAACTGGTTAGCATGTATATAGTTAAATCATACTAGTTTTCCTGTAATTCATCATTTTCCCCCAGACCGAATTCCGTATGTACACGAAACTCATGGGATTAGAAGTCCTTGCTATCAGATACATATGTATGTGTATAAACCAAAATCAAGACATGACAATCACTAGAACCTATGCCCAACACATTTTTCCATTATTTCAGCACATAAGAGAAATATATTTTGATTTTTTCCAAACCTGTGAGGAAGCTTATCATAGCTACCATAATGGTGCAGTAAACACTTCGTGTTCAAAGGATGAAGAATTATATGTTGACCATCAGCAGCCTGAAAAAGACACGAGCATAGTAACAAATCAAATGTCATACCTACACAGGAAATAAACTGAAAGCTTTATGCATGCAGCAATTAGGCATTGTCTGATAAAACTAAAAGTAGCAATTCCACGTAGTAACTGTCAGGGAATCACTATGCCATCATGCAGGTAGTCGATTACAAAACAGAAGGGAAATGAGACTTAGAACACAAGGAAATACAAACAGAAAAAGGAGCGAAAGAGAACACAGTTGACCAAAGACGGGGATATGCCATAGAAATGGAGTTTGAGTTTGATGGATATGAGCCACCTCATCAGAGACATGAGTCAGCGATGGTAGAGATTTGACTGTGAGATTAGCTTTTTAGGGTTTAAAATGGGTGAGATATGTTTTGCCAGCCTCTTTTTCATTTTTAGACATGGAAATAATAGCCACCATATAAAAGCTGCCACACCATGGCTTACAATGGTGTTTTGTCACACAACTGCCATGCCTTGCTACCATGGTGCCTAGTATGAATATGTTATACCTATTTATTACAATTTACACATAAAACTTCTCCACAGTGCCTTGTATGAATAATCAGTTTATAATGAATATGACAACACATTTGTTCAATCCAATTAGGAAAATACAAAGCAAGAAACACGGGATAGACACAACAAAAATCAATTGCCATTGGTTACCTGATAGAAATTGTATGAATCATTCTCCTTTGCATCTCCAGTGCCATTTGAATGCCCTTGAATACAATTTTTCTCCTCATACGAAGAAGACAGATTCATTTCCTGCTCTACTAGTACCTTGTCCACATCCAAAGTTTCATCCTGAGAGGCTCCAGCAGTTGACTTATCCAACATTACAACCTTACTTTGATCAGGGAAATCAGTAGAGGAAGTTCTTGATCCATTAGAACAGCTTTCGTCATCAGTATCCACAGCATTTGCAGATATTGATGGTATCTGGTGTGCATAATCAACGAAGTTAGAAGATTTTTCACTGTCACAAGCCTTGTGCTCATTCCAATACTTCTTTCTCTGTTTTAATTGTTGCATTGCATCACTAACATATGGAAGCTTCTCCAGGTCGTCAACAAGACCTGAATCAGCTCTGGCCAGCCAACCATCTAGATCTGATATTGCATGCCTCACTGAGAGATCTACATCTGAAGTGAGTGTGAACTTAGAAAAGGGGTCATATACATTTAGTTGGCTACATGACGAGTTATCAGTTTCTTGTTTATTTTTATACGAAAGAGTAAATGAATCCTTCTTCCTTGTTAAGAAACTGAACTCAATATTATCTCCTACTTGATACTGTTTGACATTTGTGATGTGGAGTGTATATAAATCCTTGACAGATATCGTCACAAAGCACAATGGACACCTTTTCCAGCAATCACCTTTGTGATCCTCTTCACCCAACATCAAGTATTGTAGTATACAAGGGAAACAGAAAATGTGCCCACATGAGGTTATTTGGGGACACAGGGGATGCTCCAAACAAATTGGACACTGAACTGGAAAGGGAGTCGAATATGTCACACATATAATATCTTCCCACTGCAACATTTTATCTGGATCCATTGACTCGGGTGAATAGTTTCCTGAATCCAGTACCATGAATTTGAAATTTGCCTGCAAAAACAGATCTTTATTGTACGGTCTTCTCTTCCTCTGCCTTCTTGCTGGAGGGGGAGGGGGAGTACCCCTTTGTTGAGAACGTGATATTGGATCATACTGAAAATTGAGCAAGTGATTGCCATTCACCATCTGAGATTTCCTCCCTGCCAAAGGGGTGCTTCCTTGAGAATATACAGACCCGGTAGTCTGTTGATTTCTATGAGAAGAAACTGTTCCTGTTGTCTTCCCCTCAGACTGGGGCGATCCAACTGTCCGTCTTCCAGAGTGACTCCTAGAATGTGTTCTAGAGTTTCGCTGAGGTGCCTTCATACCACTTGAAGACTCTAATTCCGTCACCTAAAAGCAAAGAATATAAAAGTTAATACATAGATACACACAACATATAATCAATTATATACTCCTGAAATGTCTTGGGCTTTTATAAAACAAGTTACATTAATCAACATAAGACATAAGTTCCTTCAAAATAGAAATTTCAAACACAGTCCTATTTCAAATTAGACACATATGCTATTACAAATACAAGAATTCGATAGATAAATGATTAATCCAGACAATCCATTTAGAAAATTAATATACCTTTTCGGAAGGTCCGCCAGAATCTTCTGCAGCTGGAGTTGATGAACCTGCCAATTACACCACAAAATAATTCATTGAAAAATCAACACCAAACGGAGAAAGAAAATCATTCAAGAAAAATTAAAAAAAAAAAAAAAAACAGTCGTTAACTCCCAATGATCAATCAAGTTACAAAATTCAAAATCCAAACAAAACTGAAAATTCCATTCCATTTTACTACCTAATCGAATCAAACACGAGCAATAATAAATTCACAAAACAATACTAGAATTGATTTTGTACCCAAATTCTACACAAAAAACGATGAACCCTACTCATGCACAGCATTTCTAATACAAAATTGGATCAACCATAACACAACCATAAAACGGTAAAACGAATCCAAATGACAAGAAAAGCTTTAACAGAACCTGGATAATCGGAGATCTGGAGAGATCCGAGAGCGTGGTGGAGTTTCGGGGAAAGAGAAGAGGTAGTATCTGAAATTCCATGTTGTAAATTAGGGTTAGGGATTGGTGTAGACGAAGAAGATGTAGATGTAGCTTGGGTTTGTGAGGGCAAGATGGACATGAAATTTCTGGAAGAAAGGGGGGTTTGAGGTTCGTCACTGCTCTATCTATCTATCAGCTTCTTCTAATTCTACTTTTAACAGATTATGTGAAAAGCGCGTTTTATTATAATTTGTTATTGTTGTTTTCGCGGCATGGTGGGGTTTCAGGGTATCGTTGCCGCATCTTCGCCGAATATTGTTCTACCGCCACCGGTCTTAATTCTTGTAATTACGTTTATGCCCTTTTTAATTTTTCTATTTTTTTTTTGGTACAATTTTTTCTTTTATTTATCTTTGGTTTAAATATTTATTCTGCTTTATCCATTCATTTTTTAAAAAATTTCTTCCCGACAACGGACAATGTTGAAAATATATTGTCTGATAGTAATATTTTGTAAAAAAACAAAAATATTGTCTGATAATATTAGTATTCTTGGTTGAGCTAGAATTTAAGATTTTTTTTTTATAATTAAACTTATGATATATTTCCCCGTCTTTTTATAAGGCACAAGTTATGGTGCATAAGCTATGTTTATGCATCGTGCATAAATACTCAAAATTGTTTAGTGCACCTCCAGATTTCTAGTGCAACTCCAGATTGTTTAGCGCACCCCCTAGAAATTTGGAGGGTGTGCTAGAAATCTGAGGTGCGCTAATCAATCTGGAGGGTGCGCTAAGCAATATGGGGTGCGCTAAATAATCTGGAAGGTGCATTAAACAATTTTCATTATTTATCGTAAGAAAAAAGTTTATGCACCATAACCACTCCCCTCTTTATAAGAGTTAGTTTGACAAAATATTTGTCCATTTTTATAAGATTATTTTACAATCAATAATATTGATTATTATTTATTTTTTAAAACTACTCTTATTTACTTTACATATTTTTTGAATAACATTTTTTTTTGTAAGTGGATATTCTATTAATTATAAGAAAGTCATTACAAATGGTAAACATGAAAAATTCAATATAATTTGTCAACCAATTTAATACTAAACTCAACTTTCTTAAAATTCATGTTTTGTCAAACTAGCTCTTATAAATAGAGACGTATGAAGTATTTGTTTTAATTTGATTTGTTAGTTTAGATTTTATAATGCAATTCATCATATCACTAATAACTTTCTCTCACTAAAACTTTTTTGCTCTACCTTCTCTCTAAAAATTGAAATCATATGTCTCTCTAATATCCAAATCGTGTTTCCCTCCCTCTCTTAAGATGTAACCCATGGTTGGTGGGTGTGGTGTTCTTCACTCAACAGCACCACGTTTTATCATCCTTTCAACCAAGCTTTCTCATTTCATCATCAACCACTAAGCTTCTTAGATTTTGCTTGTTGTTCCTCTTCGCGCCGGCAAGTTGGTTGTTGCGGATCTGTGCTCTTTTGAGATTTGATGGATTCTTTTTTGAATCCCTGTTGGTTTCCAAATCTATTGAGATTTGCAGATCTCTTTGTATCAGATTGGTCTATCCCATGTCGGTGTTGACTGTTTTGAAGGCGGACTGCGAACTGAAACTTAATCTGCCTAGGTTTTCATACTTTCGTTGCCTCATCAATTTTTGGCTTACGGAGGTGCTTCTTGGATTCCGATGGGCCGATCACTTTTGATTCGAGATCGAGAGTTAGAGTCTAGTGACACCTTTGTGGGTAGAGTTGATGTCTTCTTTGGTGGTCTGGAGGCTGTGGAGTGTTCTTCTAAGAATGAGATTAGAAGTAGACCTCTATTAGGTGGTTTTTGTTTTGGTTTTCTTCATTGGTGTTCCGCTTATATACGGCATATTTGTTTTGTAGCTCCGTTTTTCCCGGTCTTTGTTTGTCTTGTGCAGAGATCGGTTATTAATATATATTGTATTTTTCGTTCAAAAAAAAAGTTTTGATTTTATAATATCTGTAGAAGAAAACAGAAAAAAAAAAATGTTATTTGGTTTTTTAAAAAAAATTGGACTGGACTATGGCCCAAAAATAAGTAGCACAGACCCAATAGCAAGATGGTCCAGCTTTCTAAACCATGTAATTCAAATAAAAGACTTGGCGGGAAACAAATGAAGAAGGCGCCATACCCTGAGGGGGTCACCCTCGCCAGAAGGAGCAACCGCTCATATATGGAACCGCCCTCATGATCTATTGTACGAGAGAAGTAACCACCTCTTATCACCACAATGACATGGTGGAGGGGGAGTTAACCACCCACTCCCACCATGATAGCACCACGACGACACGACAAAATCCTCCATGATCAGGAGTTACTCATGTTAGCAGTTAGAAATTAAAAGTCTATAAATAAGGAACTCAAATTCATTGTAAAGGAATCACATTTTTCTTGTATACTCAAATTATTCATATTATCTATTGAATCAAGAGTATTATCACCCCCCTCATTTGTTCACTAGAACAAAAATAAAATAAAATTTTAATTTCAATAACCATGTGGAATGTTAAATTTGTTATGCTCAATAGGAAACTAGATGACTTTGATGGTGAGATCTGAAACAGTTACGGTGTAGATAGGTTTCAGGTATGGTACTTCACAATGGGGAAGGGATTGTATCCGCTGTTGGAGATGTACAGTAGCTATCGTGTATGTTATCCTTGGCTTGCATGATAAGCCTCTATGAAAGAATGGTTTTGGGCTGGATCCTGAAGCGCTTCGATCACGTATATTGGGCATTGGCCCACTTCGGAACAAAATTTGAAAAAGAATTTTTCGATAGGAAAACTTTGTAATTCCTAACTTTTGTGTCATTTGAAATTCCTAACTTCGACCAACTATTTCATAAATTCCCATCATTTAAAAAATAAATCAAATTATCATCAAAACAAGAGAATATGTTGACAAAAAAAATCTGAATTCTCTCAAATCATTACCTTATCTCAAAACATTCATTCATCCAAACACACTCTAAAGAAATTTTTTAAAAAACGAAAGAAAACACCAGAGTGAAAGAGGAAAAAACATGTGCTTCTAATCTGGAAGCACAACTATATCTGTGAGGGATGTGGTAACCTCCTCAGGAGATTGGAATCATAATTTTCTTACTTCTAACTTGTCATCTACCTTTGCTTTTCAAGTTCTCGCTCTTCCTACACCTAAGGAAAAACTGACGGAAAGGACAATGTTGGTTGGGGAGGAACCAACACTAGGAACTTCACAATTCAAAGTGTCTATGAATCTCAAAACAATATAGCTAATTCATCGAGGAGGATTGGAAGGCCTTGTGGAGTTGAAAAGGCCCTCATAGAATTCAAACTTAAATGTGGATGGCGGCTATGAGAGGCTGCTCAATAATTAATGTAGGAGCAAATGAGGTGTTGGACAATTATCAAGCCTTGGCCATTTCGAGATTAAGCCCAGGATTCTCCCACGTGTTGTGGATGTGATAGAGACATTGAAACTATTATTCATGTTTTGTGGAAGTAAATTACTTTTGGTGCCCTATCGTTTTTGGGATGTGCCCTACGAAATTACAAAAATACCCTCGTCCGTTGCTTAAGTCACGGACACCCCTTAAAACACCTTACCAGGTTTTATTTTTATAACGTCCGCTACTCAAGTCACGGACGATATTTTTCAAAATTTATCATTTTGCCTACATCCGTGACTTAAGCCACGGAAGGGTATTTTGGTCATTTCGTAAGGCGCGTGAGTAACTCATAGGGTGGCAAAAGTACTTTTCTTGAATCCAATATCTAATTTTTTTTTCTCCTCTTAATTGCAGGGATTGGATCTTCAAAAACGTCAACCATGAACCGTATGACACCTAGAGTAAAAAGTGGAGAACAATTTTTATGGTGGCATGTTAGCACATTTGGATGTGGAGGAACAAAATGATTTTTGAGAAAGATTTTCAGCGTACGACGAAAACAACTTATACTATTCTCAAGATGGTCAAAGACATAGACAACTAGACTCACCATCCTCCTCGCCAATGCGACACTATTTGTATTGGCTGCAAAAGATCTCAAGAGGGGTGGGTGAGCTTAACTGTGATAGAGCGCATTCAAGAATTCTTTGAGGCTAGTTGGTTGTGGTGATTTCCTTCAGAACTTAGATGGTAGATGGCTTAAAGGACACTTTCACAAAATTGGAACTTGTGACGCTCGTGCTGAAATGTAGAAAGTGTACTTGGGATTGTGACGCTCGTGGTGAAATGTAGAAAGTGTACTTGGGAATGCAACTAGTTTGGGGACATAATTTCCATCATCTTCAAGTGGAAAGCGACTCAAAAACTCTAATTGACACGATCACTAGGAAAGTAAAAATCAATGGCAATCCGCCTACCTTGATTCGTCGTATACAAGAACTTTTAAAATTGAACTGGTAGGTGCATTTCAATCACACTTGGCGGGAAGAAAATAGAAGTCTTGATTGGCTGGTTAATTTTAATTTCTCTTTGGATTCTTTTAATACTCGTATTATAGAGACCCCTCCGAGTGAGATCTCAAGTCTCCTTTTTTATGACATTTTTGGAACTTGCATGTCTAGGAATATTTATGTAACTTTCTAGGTCTTGTTGTTTTTGGGCGTTTGCCCTCTTTTAGCACAAAAAATAAATAGTGTTATGCAAAATATACAATTAAAAGCTTCATACTTTATAACTATGACAGATTATCATGGTCAGGTGAAAGTGTAAAATATCATATGCATGTTAAAAAGTAAGTACTTAATTCAACAAGTGATTTTATTCTACAATGCATCAAAAAGATGGCTACTATGATCAAAGTAAATGATAAAAGTGCGGATTTCCATTGGAGCAAGCTCCACAGTTAGCTCTTTTGGATCAACTGGACCTCCTCTTGAAACACCTTCATTTCCTGATGACCCTTCTACTTTCCAAACAAGTCTTTTCTTCTCCATCTCTGTCCTTTCTTGATTTGCAGATATGTTCTTCTCTTTCACTTCTTTGATCTAATACCAAGTGAAAGCACACTTTAGTCAGAAAATGAGATAACAAGTTTTGAAAAAAAGTTTGGTTTAAATGTACTTTCGGTCCCATATTTTCACTGATTCACGGTTTTAATCCCCCATATTTGCTAGTTCATTGTTTAACTTGACACATCACCAAAAATAAGCCTCAAATTTCGTGGCGGGAAATGTTATGAAAGTTTCCATCCTTTTGTGAAAAATGTCATTGTTTACCTTCTTTCCAGGGAAGAGTTTTTTCAACTCCACACTTGTAATTACGGAGAGATCCTTGTCTTCTTCAATCTGTCATAAATTTGATTACAAGAGAGTGAGAGAGGTAAAATAAACATGAAGCAAATACAAAACTCATCAACAACGTTGGAACTCCGTGAGCTAATATTAAGTCAAAGCAAAACACACATTTGAACTTCTAAATAAGAACTAAAATGAAGACCTCATATAAATGCGCTAATCGAAGGAGAACTGTCCCATCATCAAGTTCCTGAAAAAAGTCCAAGAAAACATCGTTACAAGATAAATAATTTATGCTCACAGAACAGAAGTGCACTTCCACGTGTGCACAAATAAAGCAATGCTTGATGCCATCATTGTCTTGTCCATGTAAAAGATATCAATACCTGTAATGTTATAATAACGATGTTTTCTGGTAATGTGTAAGAAGAGTCAAATCCTGAAAATGTTGTTACTCGGGTATTCATCCAGTCATCTTTATCATCCTAAAAAATGAAGTTGTTCTTTTAGTGAGTGACACACATGATATTGTTGTAAATATATCAGAATTCATGCATGTATTTCAAATACTACTATTTATTTTCCAGTGTTGAATTTTACCTTTTCAGAAAAGGCTAACAAAAGTGGAGAATATATTTCCTGGCCAAAAGTACGTCGCCATTTAGCTCCCTCACCCAAAGGATCTATTCTATAATAATATTTACCTTGAACCTGCAAAATAAGCAGTAAGTTATAGATTCCAAATTTCCAAAATAAGTAATAATATTTTCCATGCATAATTGTTATGAGTCAGCTTTCACTAAAATGGATCGACATGATATGTCGAAACATTTCTCAGCAATTAGGATTAAAACCAATTGAATAGTAATTATGAAGTTGATTGACCAAGTAACAATTTATAGCCATATACATATGATTTTGCTATGAAACAACAATGATAATCTCTGTTTGGCTTTTAAATGAGAAATTCTTACAGTTAGACCCTTGCAATTGTCAGCAACACAGTCTGTTTCATTTAGGGCCTCTGCAACACCTCTTGAATCATCAAGCAGCAATCTCCTATTTTGGTGACCGAAAAATGAGAAATTTGGTTAACTTTCTAAAGCTTTAAAGCACTGAGTTGCCTTTTCTATACATGATTAATAAAAATAAAAATTATGAAAAATGGTTTAACTAATTGCATATTTTCTTATAAATACTAATAATTTAATAGAACTGCTTTTCAAATAAATTCAGTAATAAAGGAAATCTAAAATCATATATCCTACCCCAAAATTTGATCTTTACACAGTTCACAATAAATGCAAAAAGGCTACGTTTTCAAGAACCACGGCAGTGTTAAGCTAATATGAGATTAAATCATCTGTAAATTCTAGTATCTTTGGTAAACTTAATTTGGAATCTATTTAGAGCACATCATGAAGAAGAAAATGTACCTGTGGAGCATCAACTCGATTTGTCCATCTTCTAAGCTGGATCCTCCAATAGCTCTATCCACCAAAACTGAAAATTCTGTCTTATTATCCTTTATGTATATACCGAGATTAATCTGAAAAGACAAAATAAATTATATTGTGAACCAGAATGCATATAACTGGTTGTTTAGAAGGAAAGAGCTCAAGAAAATAAGATAATCCGCTATTCGAAAGTTGCATATTTTATCATATGAGAACAAACAACAGGGAAATTATATCTTGAATACTACTGATGAATTGAACTGAAATGTTCTATAAAATTTCACATACTGGGTAATAATTTCCAGCAACGGGTTGGTGCACTTCCAGGTCCCAGTCTGTTCTGTAGTCACGTACCTGCAGAGATGAAAACCACAAAAGATTTAAGTTATGCCCAAAGCAGAAGAAAATGAAAGCCTTGAAATTCGTAGATACCTTTATGTGCCAATAAGAAATTTATGATTATTAAATTTAAAATACATGTAGAGAAAATTGATTCCGTTTTATATATCTCAGAGTGAACCATATTCTTTACAACCAAAATAGAGATAATAATGACTCACAGTGCAAGGTAGCAACTAGTGTCAGCAAATTATAGATGATCTAAACTAATTAAATGCACTATTGCAAGGAATTTAATCTACGCTGCTTACCCTTTTGATAAAATCACGTCCATTCGAATCTGTATAAAAAGTTTTATCGGTTTCAATAGTAGTTGAAATCCGAGTGGCAACTTCTTTACCAACTCCATCTTCAATAGGTATAGGACCAACCTAATATGGACAAATCTATTAGTTAAAATGATTCAACATTCTGCATATAAAATCCATAAAATATATTGCATATTTGTTGAATGGCAATGAATACAAACAGCCCAGTGAAGAAACATCAAACAGCCATAGACTGCGCCTATATAATGACTATGAGAAATGACACAAATGTAAATACATATAAAAGGATTAATTTGGAAAACTTACAATAAACTCTACTTCAACGTGTTCCTTTCCTTTGTGCTGTCTAGTAATCTGCACGTTTTTTTCAATTCATCATGCAATGGTAATATGTTGCAAAATCGAAAAGAAGTTTGTTAATGAGAAATTAATATTCTGATGCTGTTAAAAATGAAAGTCTTGTAGCTTAAACAAGTAAAGCACCTGATATATCCATGGATTAATTTGTTGATGCACTTCATCTACTATTGGTCCATGCAGAACAGTCACAGGAGCCTGAAAATCCAATCATTTAATTTTTAAGTGAACATTGTAATCGGAATTATTTGTAAGAATATTTATCATATTTCAGAGAGCATTCAAACCTGTCTTTCATGGTTTATATGATATGTGCCATTTGGACGGAAGATATAGGCCCCGGCATTCTGTGACAGAAATTAATGACAAATTTAAATTCAATGTATGATGCCTGGAATGGAGATGTAAAAACATTTTGGTATCTACAGTAAGAATTTCCACCTGTGGATCTTTTTGATCGGTTCCATTATATCCTGAATAGTAAAGGTAACTCAGTTGAACCTGTTCCTCGACCTTCCATGTCAAAAATAAGAGTGTTAATCAAATTTTAACTTTCTATCCAACAGTGCAAGATGAAAAACTGACAGAAATTACAAACATGATGAGAGGAAAAGAAAAATAAGAAACACATGTCATGCAAAGTGACTAAAATTTGAAGCATCACACACCATATTTCTTGCATTAACATAATTGGTATGTTTTTCTTCATCTGTAGAAAATGTAAGCTTTAAATTTCCTTGACCAACAGAAGACTTTTCATGACTTTGATGTGTATATACTGATGATCTGGTGGAACCTGAAAGCAAGCAGAAAGCATTTATCACAAAGTTCATTCTATGAACAAGGAAAATGGATAAACATATGTTTGATGAATAATAAGAAACCTATATTTGTACCTGCTTTTTTGGCAGTCGAGACAGTGTAGGTACTAAAACCAAATGGCGGTACAGAAACTGTAAATGCAAGCCAATACTTGGGTGTCTTGGATGGATTTTGACCCAAATAAGCTTTGACATAGTAGTTTCTTAAGTTTACAAATACCTCAGCCAGAGGTAGAATTTGAGATTCTATTTCTTCACCGTTAGAGTCATGAACTGTAACATCGCCATCAATAACCTGCAAATGTTTGTAGCTACAAATATAAGTTTCACATGCTCTTTGCACGGCTATTTATTGAATACATGACAACCAAGAAATACTAGAATGATATCATCACTCACAGGAACTCGAATCACTTCATTCCTCTTCCAACCTAGAGAGTTATAAACCACAATAACCTAAACATGGAAAGAGCTGTGAGAATATGTAATTAAGAAAACTAAATATATAACAAAATGTTTAGATGAAGAGATCAAAATATATGGTGACAGAATCTTTTCTTACCAAACTCTTTCCTTGAACCAGTTCAACTTCTGTTGCAGGACAATATGTTATGTTCAAAAGCGGACACTGGAAAGTAAATGAAAAAGAGGGGGAAAAAGCAGATTGTGAATGTCAAAAACCTCTACAGCTTGTAACTGTTATATTAATAATCAATACAAAAGTTAAAAGCTAAATAGCCAACACCTTCAGAATGTGAAGGTTTAATAATTATCCTATCTCAGCATTGATATTTATAATAATATTATAGAGAGAGGGGCAAAGAGAATAATGGAAGAAACAAATTGATTAGAACGACTATAACCTAATCCTTATTTATACTAATATTAGAGTCCCAATTCTAATCAATTAGGGAAGCAAATCATTATAATAGTGAGAAATGTGGAAGCTGATCTTAAGAACTAATCTATGATACTATAAGATAATATCAAGATATTATTAAGACATTAGAGTTCAGAAAAGAATCAAATTGAAAGAATCCCAAGGACACTTCTCGGTTCTTCTCTCGCTCTCTCTCTCTCTCTCTATCTCTCTCTCTCTCTCTCTCTCTCTCTCTCTCTCTCTTTCTCTCTCTCTCTCTCTCTATCTCTCTCTCTCTCTCTCCACTTCCACTTTCTTCCATTTTTTCACTTTGTTAATCAAATTTTATAACTTAAAAGTTCAAGATTAAAGATATTTTACTTGTTGAAACTTTGTAACTGGGTTCTGACTTCTAGTAGGCAATGTCGATTCAACCAAAGAAGCCAGTGATGATGAAACCAGTTCCTCTGCCTGCACAAAGGCAACATCATTGCATGACATACCAACAAATGGACATACGCAATTACTTGAATATGGATAAACTAAAACTGCACCTCCTTGTAGCCTATCGCCAATCGTTTAGCATAATCATTGGCCACGTGCTGCTTTTCTGTGCCAGTGACTGCATCGTGGTGTTGAGCAATTGCTAAAGCATCCGCTAATGAATCTGTATTTGGCCCTGAACTCTTTCGCCCTCTAAAATATTCTAGTTGTCTTGCAGCCTGATAATTTATCGGTATAAAATAAATATCCATAAAACAGAAGACTTCAATTACCTTATATAAATAAACTATAAATATACAAGTCTTACCAAATAATAGCCACTCATTAATCTGACATAGCGTTTCAAAGCTGGCCTGCTGGTAAAGTAGCCTGTCCAGAAACCATTTGCACGATCTGAATAACTGGGTTTTTTCATGCAAATAAGAGGGAAAACATCATACACGGAAAAGGAAAATCAAGAAATACTCAAACAGATTATGCAACGGTTGCATATTAAACTCACGGGAAGAAATCATCAGTCTTGATTGGCCATGACTCATTTGCAGCATATTTTGCATCAGTATATATGGACGGCGTAGAGTACAAAGCATTGACACGTCCATCCTAAGTTTTTCATCCAAAATCACGAGTCAAAGTACAATAAAATGAATTCTTTTTTGTTGAGTATTACAGTTTTTCTTTTACTTTATATGTAACTTAGAACCATAATCAAAGGGGATGATACCTTGTTCACATAATGAATAAGCTTGTCCAACTGCCGGTACCATGTATGTGCATATTGATACTTAAAATCAGTTCCCATTGTCCACATTATGTGATTTGTTCGAGTTATGTTTGCCTGAAAATAAAACAGTATGGGGTAACATTATAGATGAGATCATGCATAGTTGTTAAAGTTCCTTCCACGTCAAACTCAAATAGTATAATTATAGCTTTTGCTCAAGCTCGAAGCTAGAACTATTTCATTGTGGTCAAGGTAGATAATCACTTGCGAAGTTTAAAAAGCAGCGGCGAAGACATAATTTTTATTTGGTGGGGGCAAGGAAATAATTATAACATTATCAAAAACTGATTTTGATTAAAAAAAATTACTAATAAATATAATGTACCTATATGATTATAAAAAATGTCAAACTTGGCCACATTAGTCTTTCTTAAGATTATTTTTAGGGGCATTTTAGTCATCATCAAGAACTATTTTGGCCAGATTAGTAAATTATTTAGAACCAAATTGATATGTTTTATTACTCAGAGACCAAATAGATCTCCGTATATTTTTTTCCCAATGATCAGTTTATGTCATTATTCAGAATATTATAAGCTTTTACAGACTTAGTGAAAAAAGTCTATAATATTTTCACCAAAAAAATAAATTATATTAGCAGGAAAGGGATTAAGGTGGAGCAGCAAATACATTCTTCAGCAGTTTGAAGACATGCTCAACTTACTTGTGATAATGCAGCAGCAACGAAATCATTCACTCTATCTTGCACATTGTAATCAAACAAATCCATGTTATCCTTCAGCAAGAAGAGGTCAAAATTTAGCACCACAAAACAAAAAAATAATCATGTGATGGCAAAATTAACAAGTTTATATAACTTACTTGAACTATTTGTGAATCATCATTAACTTCAAAGTAAAATCCAGAAGGAGGTTCATAGTTCTCAGGGAATGCGCCAGCAAAGATCTGGAAGAACACAAGAAAATTAAAAAAAAGCATTTAGTTTAAGAGACAACAATCACGATGAAAAGCAAAGGCAATCATACAAATCTTATGAGAAAAATAAATAAATAAGAATTCTCTATCGTCACCTGAGAAGATGAACCAAGGCTCTTGCTACCCTGCCAGATAACCTCAAGACTCTTCTCCTTTTTGCGTTTATTTCTATCCTGGTAATCGATCCTACCAAAGAAAAGTGAATCAAAGCCAACCTGCATCGATAGTCCATATAGAAAATAGTACTTCAATTATCATTTCTTTTTCCAAATATGTTAAGCACAAGATTCTATGGTCGAAGATTTATAGCATACTTCAGCTCCCAGTAAGTAAGCCTGCACAGCAGAATGTCCAAAGGGATCAATTTGCCAACCAATTCTGGGAGTCACACCAAACTCCTCTTTAAGAAATCGATGTCCAAGTGTAGTCTGATCAATCATGTCTATGTAATGAGTTACTGCCTCATCATGCATACACATGGCTCCATTTCTGTGACATGGAAAATATTATGAAAGAAATAACATTAATACCTGAATATTAAACAAGAAAAAAATACAACTCTCAGAAACATGAATGATGACTTTTTTCTAATCATAATGAAATATTTTTCGGAAATGTCATTTACATGAACTCTAGTTGACCCGAACTAACAAGCTGCTTAACTATATTCTGAATAGCTTCACTTTGATCATTCCACCATCGCTGAAAAAAGGCCTGCATTGGGTTCACACGTAAAATGGACACATGGTTACCTCTGCTATGCTCAGATACTAGTGGCACAAAGGAATGCAAAACGGTAAGTACTTGAGAAACATACACTCGAACTGAATCTGAATATTTATAGTAATATTTACTAAAAACTGTACAAATACATATAGAAAGTGTGTTAAGAAATATTCTCTCCAGTCTCATATATAAGCAAAGGTTCCTTTTTCAGATTCATTGAATAATTATGGCCCAGATACATCAATTATTCAATGAAACTGGAAAATGAATCTTTGCTTATATATGAGACCAGAGGGAGTAAAGAGCAATAACAAACAAAAAGCGGTTACTTTACAATCAACACTCCCCCTTAGGGAAGAGGCATGGAAAGAAAATTGAATCTTGGAACATCACTACATTAGATCCAAAAGAAGACCAACTTTTTCAGTTACATAATTTCTTCTATGCACACAACCATTAACACTTTAATCCAATAAAGATTGTAAAAAGAGCAATGCAATACATAAAGTAATTAAAAAAGAAGTTAACTTACCATCTCGACATAGATAAATTTCCTGTTCTTATCAGCCAATAAAGCATGAACCATAGAATCCAACACATTTTGCACACAAGCACCCTACACATTGCAAAATAACAACTCCATAAATTTCCAATCAACACATACATTATTCCAATAAACCTTCAATTTAATCGCTAAACTATAAAATTATATAATAATAAATAGTCTCTAAACTATTTTTAATCTATCAAATTAGTCCCTGAACTATCATTTTCTTTTGTATTTATCATATTTTTATAATTCAATAACCAAATAGAAAAGAAAGTGATAATTAAAACCTGAATAGAATTGTTAGAACCAACATAGTACTGATCAACAGTTTTCAACCATCCAACATCATCATGAGTATGAGCAACAAGATGAACATTGAGCTTCTCAGAGACTATACCCTGTGAGGTATTATACACTATAAACTTAGATTCTCCTCCATAGAAGAGTATTCCCAAAAGGGTCAACAAAAAGATCAATTTTTTCTCCATTTGGGTGCTGAAAATGAGGAGTGAAGTGGCGTCTTCACAGCCCAGAAGCGGAAAAACGCTTCAGATGCTAAAAATAGAATCTTTTTGTTAATTTATGTGGCAGAATGAAAAAAGGGAACTTCCACTTGGTGATCATGCACAGTGCTTATGCAATAAGCTCACCATAATCGCTTCCATGTGTTTACAAAGGTTACCTGTGATTTATCAGTGAATTTCTTCATTTTATAAAATAAATAAATTATTTTGTGGGACAAAATAGTCTTCTTATTATATTATACTTCAATTATTATTTTTTAATGAAATGAGAAAAACACTATAAACTCGTACACACATAAGTGAAAGAGTCAGAGTTCGAACCCAATTATGGTGTCCGGTCTAACAATTTCAGCATTTTTTTGTCATTTGAGTTAGAGTTTTTATCAGAAATCAAAGTTAAATTCTCTCAAACAATTTGTAATTTATTAACCAGTCAATGTTACAAATTAATTTGAATAGTAGATAAATTATTAATGATATGTACTATCTTATCTTATCTTATCTAACACACTTAAATAAATGATTATAGCTTCACTTCCAATGTACTACTACAAAAAAATCAAAATCAAAGGAAGACTTCTTTAATAACTTCACTTCCAACCCACTATTCTTTTAAGATGTGTAGCAACCTACATCTTAAGGTATATTAACTACTATTTAGTTATCATTTCATTTGCTAATGCACACTAAAAAATAAGTGGGTTTATGATAGCAAAAGTCTATAAAAATTGCTAACTTACATACCCACTTATTTTTTAGAATGAGTGTTTTAATAAGATGTACCTCAAGGTGTATTTAACTACTTTTTAGTTATAATAACTTGCTAAAACACTCCTTCTAAAAAATAAATTGGTGTGTTAGTAAAATATACTACCTCTGTCCCAAAATATAAGAACTAGTTTGACTACTGCATGTATGCCAACGCACAATTTTAATCACTGATATTTTTAATTTTCTATTATTAAAAATTATAAAAACTTGATATTTTAAAAATACTCATCAAAACAAATCAAACAAAATCTTATATATTTATATTTATATCTATATATTATTAAAAAAATATGTTCAAAAACAAGTAAATAGTGTCATTTAGTTAAATACTTTATATATAGGAATCAAATTACACCGGTGTAACATTTGAATAACGCTTTAACGAATTCAAATTTTACAAAATTCACCGTTAGATTGAAAGTTTATATCGTATAGATCATCTATATTGAGTTTTGCAAAAATCTAAAATTGTTTCACATGCTATCGAGACACATAAAGATTAACGGTGTATGCATTTTTATTGAATACCGTTAATTTTTATGTGTCTCAAAAACATGTCAAACGATTTTAGATTTTTATAAAGTTTAACATAGATGATCTATACGATATAAACTTTCAATCCAACGGCAAATTTTGTAAAATTTGAATTCGTTAAAGCGTTATTGAGCGGTGTAACATTACTCAAATATTACACGGGTGTAATTTGATCCCTCACCTATATATATATATATATATATATATATATATATATATATATATATATATATATATATATGGTCTTTGTGTGTCTGACATAATCACTAAGCATTTGCATTTTTGTTACAATTCAATAGTTAAATACTTTTGGATGACTTTTTAAATGACAAAGTACTTTTTAGATAACCGGATAAGATACATCCATACAAGTGATATTGCTTTTGAAGTTTTACTAACTTTTTAAGAAGAAAAACAAAAGAATAAACCACAATTTTGGTAACCGAATTTGTTATATGATGTCACGATAATTTCTTAAATGTATTGAATTATCTATACTAATATATAAAAAGGGAATACAAATTTTTGGATGGCTTTTTTAATATTTCTATTTTACCCTTAAAAAAAACTAAAAAAAAAAAATTAAGCACAACTTCCACATAAAAGTAGGTTTTCAGTATTTTGTATAGTAAAAAAAAAAAAAATTCTTCTTAATAAGTAGCCACAACAAAAAAGGAGGTTAAGTAGTTATCAATTAACTAAGTCCAATAAAAAAGGAGATTAAGTAGTTATTTATATTTGCACAATAGAGAATATCTATCACAACAAACAAAAAAAAATATCGATCACACAAACGGGCACGGTGGCGGCTAGTAAATATAAATACATTTATAATGTCTTTTTTTGTTTAAATAATTTTAAAAACTACATTGATCAACAAAAAATATATTTAATAATTAAATTAATTATTTAAAAATATATTTAATGACCAAAATAATTAATAAAAAAAATTGTTCATGACTAGTTTACAATTTTGATACATTTCCAGCTATCAAATAAAATTATAGTAAGTGGAACTTCTTTTTCTTTTTGCTGACTCAAATATACATTGGAAGTTGTAGAATGCAAACGATTGCTGACTCAAATATACATTTTCTGTCTAAAACTGGTTCCTTTTGCTGGATTCCATCACTATTGCTACTTTTTTTGCCATGTGACCCAAAAAAAAAAAAAATAACTTTGTTTGATTGTGTAGAACTTTGTATTTATTATATTCACCATAACTCAAGTTACAAAACGTCTTGTTACTTTATTTACAAGCAAATATGGAAATCACATCATTTCAAGCACTTCAACAACAAAATACATGCTTCTCTTTTGATTGATTTGTTACATTGCTACATGATTTTCTTCTGTATGAACTGTTTGGAGGGGATTAAAGTCGACAAAGAATGTCCGAATCTCCATCGGAACAAGTTCAACAATAAGCTTTGTAGGATCAACAGGTCCTCCCCTCACCACCTTAGATTTTTCACTAGAGCCTCCTTCTACTTTCCAAACTAATTTCTTCTTTTCCATTTCAGCTCTTTCTTGATTAGCAGATAAATTCATTTCTGTCACTTTACTTATCTGAAAAAAGTTGAGTTGTTAGAAGGAATCTATACATGTATGATGTTTCAAAAAAAATAGCTTCGGAATAATTAGTTATCATTCTTACCTTCTTGTTAGGGAAAAGCTTTTTCAATTCTACGTTTGCGGTTATAGAATAATCTTTGTCCTCTCCAACCTACATACATCAATTCATCAAGAAAATATATGTGATATTTGATTTCTGATTTCAAAGTTAATGAAGTTGATACTTCGTCTGATGCATGCAGAACATCATAAATCATTCATAGCTTGACAATAAGATTTCTTTGCATGGAAAAACTATTATTGATTTCTAATAGTTACATCCAAAATGCAAGCATTGCTGCTTTTGTGATTATATGGCATAGGTCAAATGCAAGTAAAATCGGTAACACACACAATCATTCCGATCATGGTTAAGAATGCAAGAGAGCAGTTCTATGCATTGATATGGAGAAGCATTTGCAGATTATTTTGCAAGGAAATTTAACTCTAATAGAGAACCAAAGATTATTAGTAAATCAGTGAAATAATTAATTTTTATTACAACCTCATAAAGGTGAGCCAGTCTTAAGAGTACTTTTCCATTTCCAAATTCCTGCAAAAAAAAAATCATAAAAACAACAAATACAAATCAGAGCAAATATGAGATAAAATGTTAGAGGGCGTCATAAAGCTCAATATTCTATTTTCTTCTGCATTGTTTTCTGTATTGGACAGTATGTTATATTCAACTATGTCATACTAATTTTCATAGAACTAATACCACTTGAAGATTTCTACAGTTCAATGCGGTGTAGTTTCTGATTGTGAAGGAATAATTTAAACAATCTCCCTACGTCACTCCCTAGCATACCTGAAGAGTTAGAAGCGCGGTGTTGTTTGGTAAACTGTAGGAAGAATCAATGCCAGAAAATGTTGGTTGATGGAAATGCAACTGATTATCCGCATCCTGCAAGGCAAGTGGAAAAGAGTAATTTGAAGGGTTCTTTATAAGCATTATGATGAAGGGTTTAACTCCCGTGTTTTTTAATTTACCTGCTCAGTGAAGGCCAACAGCAATGGTGAATATAATTCCTGGCCAACTGTACGTCGCCATTTAGCACCTTCACCTTTACGGTCAATTCTAAGGTACAGTTTTCCTTGAATCTGGAAATTTAAAATAAACAAGTTAGTGAACAAAATTTATCATTTTTTTAATACACTTAATGTATGTTGCAAGTCGCAGCCACGTCAGGATCCATATGGAAGAAAATGTTGTTTGATCGATAAAACAAAGATGTATACTTATTGCACATATAAACATCATCCATATCTCTGATAAGATGAAGATAAATAAAGGAAACCTTCACCAAACATCTTCAAAATTTCCTCATAAGGAAATAACCACAAACCGTTATGCAAGAAGAGGTAAAATTGTTTGTTGTAAGATATACTTAACGGTTAAGCCTTCGCATTTATCAGCAATGCAAACGGTTTCATTAAGTGTCTCTCCAACACCTCTTACATCATCATGAAGCAACCTCCTAGAACAATAAAAAAACCAAATTATAGAACCACGAAACGTCAATGATTACTCTTACTCATTCATTATCTTCCTATAGTTGAGAAATATAGCAACTAGAGAAGAAAAAAAAATTAGAGATTAATGCCAATAGTTGATTCAACCTGTGGAGCATCAGCTCTATTTGACCATCTACCAAACTGGAACCCCCAACTGAGCGGTCCACCAAGACCGAGAGTTCCGTACTTCTATCTTGCACATATATTCCTAAATTAACCTGAAAGAATGATAGGTAGCCATAATTTTTTTTAAATATACATTTGAAGAATACGACAAATGGACCAAATCACAAAAATGGTATATTTATTTGAAACATATCAAAAGCTTGATTTATATAGACTTGTGGACTGTGAGTCGTTATTTAAATGAAACATACTGGATAATAGTTTCCGGCGATGGGTTGGTTCACTTCTAGATCCCAGTCAGTCCTGAAATCTCGAATCTACAAAAAAAAAACTTTATTTTTCAATAGATGTAGAAAATTCATTAAGAAAAGAAGAGAACGGAACTAGAGATTAAGACAACTCTCAGTAATAGTACAAAATAGATGGACTGCAAATAAATTTAACACACCCTTTTAATAAAGTCACGTCCATTTGAATCTGTGTAGAACGTCTTGTTGGTCTTCACTGTAGTTGAAAATTGAGTAATAACTTCTTTCCCAATGCCATCATCCACAGGTATAGGCCCAATCTATATTAAGATGCAAATCGTCAAATTTATGAGCCATATATAATAACTGAAACTATCGGTTTCTTTGCCAATCAGATGATAAGGAAGATAACTTACTGTGAACTCAACTTCAGCATGCTCCTTTTCCTTATATATCCTCGTAATCTGTACAAGAAGAAAGCAAAACAAGATTTCCATTCTTAAGTTCCATAGAAAGAGAAAATCACAAGAAAAACAAATTATACTAAAACTTGAGGGGCCAGGAGATGCCACTGAAAGAGAGAGTGATGCTAATATCAGTAGGGAAAACACTGTTTCACTGTTAAGTGAACTATAATTTACCTGAGATACCCATGGATTGAGCTGTTGATGTACTTCATCCAATATCGGACCACGCAGGACAGTTAAAGATGTCTGAACACCATAAGTGCACAAAATGAGCATAGAATTAGTCGTAAACTAAAATTATCATTAGCTGTTGATATTTTGAAAGGAAAAGTCTGTAACCTGCTGATCAGATTTAATGGGAAACGAGCCATTTGGACGGAAGACGTATGCCCCGGAAGCCTTAATAAAAAAAATAAAGTTTGCAATCAAAAACTATATTTGGATTGTGGCAAGAGATACTTCGAAGAATGAATTTTCTGTGTGCATATGACTACCTGAGAATCTTTATCATCCCCAATGTTTCCAGAATAGAAACCGTATGATTGTTCAACTGATGCTGTAACCTTCAGCCATACCAAAAACCAAACATTCAGCATTACTAACTTTATGCCTTAATGCAAATTGAAATTTGAAAAAACAAAATTGACAAGAAACTTGAAATTGTTAGCTTCACATATTCTGATAAAATTTGATCACGGAACATATTTTTAGAAAAACGAATACATTGATAATGAAAACTTACTTGATTTCTGCTGTTAACATAATGAGTCAACTTTCCTTCATCTGCAGAATAAAGTAGCTTTAAATTCCCTTGTCCGACTTCTATGCTATTATTGGTACTTCCTTCTGATCTGAACTCCTTTGAGATAGTTGAAATATGACCTTTATCATTTGAAGAGTCATAAAAGTTTCAGTAAATAAGCAAAATCTTTCAGTCCAACATAACCCATACAAAGAGTAGAAGAGAGAATGTGTGCAGTTATTGTTGATTATTAGTCCCTTATTCACATCTTGTACATATTCATAACCTTATTTGAGTTATTTCCTTTATTTGTACAGATTTATTGCTTTATTCAGCTCTAATCTTGGAAACTAACAAAGAGCATTAGTCTTTATTATGGTGAACTAATCAGAAAAAAAATATAAATTAATTCCAAATCTTCTTTCAACTGAAAGTTAAAAGAGAAGGTAATATCACAAACCTGTCTGTTTAGGCTTTGATACTATATATGTGCTGAAACCAATGGGAGGTACAGATACCGAAAATGCAAGCAAATATTTGAGTTCCTCAGCAGGAGCTGTTCCTATATATGCTTTGACATATTTTTTTCTTACGCTCAAAGTAGTATTAGATAGAGGCAGAAGCTGAGACTCAATTTCCTTCCCAGAAGAATCCTGGACAGAAACCTCTCTTGTGGAAACCTGTAGCAGGTATGTTCTGAAGTTGGTCATGTAGGAGCATAAATCAATGTATAAAGACTTCAAAAGGTAACCGAATAAGTTTTTCAGAATCCAATATCTAAAGTGTGTGTGTGTGTGTGTTCTGTCTCCATTAGCGTGCTTGTTGGAGGATGGATATGCATTAGTGCATACATTTAAAAGATAAGAGGGAAGAACAAAACATATAAGTTACTACGGATCCTATTGGAACATATGAGATATCTCAAAGCATCTTTGAAATATTATTATAGAATTACTCCCTCCATGACAAAAACATAAGCAAAATTCACATTTTTAGGTTCATTGCATAATTAATGTATTTGATCTGTAATATAGACCAGCGCCAGATGCATTAATTATGCAATGAACCTAAAAAGGTGAATGTTGCTTATATTTTTGTTACGGAGGGAGTATATTATTTTATCTCCTAGAATTAGTTTCTAATATTAGAGTATCTTAGATTATCTTCTACAATCAGTTTATATATTACTGTCATTATTATGAGTTGTTTCCTGATTTCCTTGTTTATTTAGGATAAGGAGTCTTGTGTTATTATAAATAGGGATTCGTGTTTATTGTTTTGTATTAAGTCAATATTAAGCTAGTATCCAATTATTATCAATACTAATATTCAAAGTTCTTATTATATGGAGCAATTATTATAGATTATATCATCATCTTTAAGTCTTCAACAGTTCAACATCTCATTGCAAAGCTATTTATTGCACACAATAATCTTGGGCTCCACCAATGCAAACAAACAGTTGGAAAGAACATATCTGGCAACTATCGATGAATATATGTATCTTTAAAGATTAGAAGATTCCAATCAATAAGAGAATGAACAATGATAACCAAGATTTGAAGTGATGATGAAATGCATTTTTTAAGTATATTCCCAATAAAAAAATAAAATACCATTAAAAATACCTACAGGGATTCGAATTACTTCCTCCCTCTTCCAAGCAAGAGGATTATAAACAACAATCACCTACAAACAGCACCGAAATATAGAGAAACATTTTAATAAGATTCATACTTAACCATACTTTAGAGTGATGCATCTTTTGAATGTTTAAATAATGTCATGATAACATATTATCCCTACCATGCTTTTTCCATTAGCCAAGGTAGCTTCTGAAGGAGGACAGTAGCTTATATTAAGAAGAGGGCACTGCCAAGATATCACATAACATAACAGATTTAATATAATATCACAGTTTTCTCAAACTCAATAAGATTTAAGGACTCTGATATCTTGTAGCCAAGCAAGCCTTAGTTCATAAAGAAAAATCAAGTGAAAGATTAATAATAGATCTCAATAGCCTGTCATAAAGCAAAATTGTCTAAACGAAACAGAAAAGCACACTCTGCAAAATTACTTTTAGTAGGTTCAAATAATGAGTAATTTTGACCCCCCACCACCACAACCCCTGTTGGGTGGGGTAGTTGCTGATACAAATCTGGCATGAGAGGTAAAAATCAAATCATGTATTTGATTTATAATTGAATGTCAAGTAAAGATGTAACATTCTCCCTCAAATCATTTTTTTGATTCCTTATCCTAAATAAATCATTTTTTATGGTGAGTTCTTGCATTGAAAAAAATGAGAAAAACTTATTCTATGACTAGAGTTCACCTGCTGGAAGCCTGTCACCGAGTTTTTTATGTGTGAACTTGATCTTTGGTTTACCAATAAAGCAAGTGCGGATGCAACCAAGCCTTCTGCCTGCAAATTAAGAAATTGCAGACCATTTTCAGTTTACACAAATGAAATCAGAAGTTAAACAGAAAATTATTAAAATGCACCTTAGCATAGCCTATCGAGATCCGCTTTGCATAATCAGCGGCAACATGTTGTCTTTCTGTGCCACTAACAGCATCATGGTGCTGAGCAAGCGCTAAAGCATCAGCTAATGCATCGGTATTTGGTCCTGATTCATTCCTCCCTTTAAAAAACTCCAATTGCCTTGCTGCCTAAATATCAAGTAGAAAGGAATAAATGTTGCCCAAACAAGGAAGAATGAACTATGAGAGCTCTGAAGCATATAATAACAAGTTACCAAATAAAGTAAAAGAGTCAAACATTATACCTGATAGTAACCACTCATCACTCTCACGTAACCCTTTAAAGCTGGCCTACTTGTAAAATAACCGGTCCAATATGCATTTGGATGATCAGCATACCTGAAAATTTATGTTTTCAATTCAAAACTGAGCTCTCAAATTATATGTGGCAGCTTTTAAGTGAAGGGGCGGAAAGGGAAGTGAGAGATACGAGGATTCAGTTCCTCTTTAGTGAAAAATAACTCTCCTAAAAGATTAAGCCAGTTGGTGAAGGCTCATAAATAACTTTATTATCGCTATCATCCTTCTTTAGATGTTTATTGGGAGGGAAATCTCTTCCTCTAGTCTTAGAGTTAAAGATGAAGTAGGAGAAATAACAACTATATTATCCCTCGACTTAATTTAAATCGCAAAATACTTTTTTCTTTCCCTTCCACCTTACCTCTCACCTCAAACATAAATCTAGACCTAAAGTATCCAAGAAAAACTCACGGGAAGAAATCATCAGTTTTAAGTGGCCATTGCTCGTTAGCTGCATATTTTGCATCAGTGTAGATAGATGGTGTTGAATACAATGCATTGACTCGACCATCCTGAGAGAATACCAGTATGGCACAAAAAACAAGTATGAGTTTTAACTCAAAAGGAGATATACAAGAAAGACTCATTCAATAAGCCAAACAAGAACTTCAAAAATATATTTTAGACAAAGCACCTGATTGACATAGTGAATAAACTTATCCATCTGCCTAAACCATGAATTAGCATATTGATAACGGAAGTCGGTTCCCATTTCCCACATTATGTGATTCGTCCTAGTCACATTAGCCTACAAACAATGTAGTCCATATCACTTGCATCCTTTTTCTTCCGATGTGCAATACAGCTATCGATATAAAATTAGACAATCTAACAAAAGGAGGTTCGACAGTCAGCCAGAACTCACCTGAGCTAAGGCAGCAGATACAAAGTCATTGACTCTTTCTTCAACATTATAATCAAACAGTAGAATGTCATCCTTCAATATAATTTTACATGAAGTTTAGAACAGGGGGAAATAGAGTATGAAATATATTCTTCAGATAACTTTTTAACAAAATAAAAGAACTCGACCTGAATAGGTTGGGAAACATCATTTATCTCAAATGTGAAACCATCGGGAGGATCATAATGCCTAGGAAATATCCCAGTAAATATCTGAAATGAAGTTAACCACATGAATGATTCATGCAACAAAAAACTGAATATAAGAAGAATAGAAGAGTCTTTTCTTTTAGTGGACACAATATCATTAGGCAACTTACTTGTGAAGAAGAGCCAAGAGACCTGGAACCTTGCCAAACAACCTCTAGAGTTTTCTCCTTTAATCGCTTGGCTCTATCTTGGTAATCAATTCTAGCAAAAAAGAGCGAATCGAATCCTAGCTGCAGCAAATACACAATCACACAGGACTTGGAAATTCATAACGGCACACCACAAATTTAATACAATTGTGCAAATGACTCCACTTATAATAGATTTATAGCTTTCACAAGTGATAAGATCTAGCACATTCAAATTTTCTATGTTGACTATTAGTATGCATAAGTTTCCGGTATGTTTAATCATAATAAAAAACAAGAACATATCATACCTCAGCTCCAAGCAAGTAAGCCTGAACTGCAGAATGGCCAAACGGATCAATCTGCCAACCAACTCTTGGAATCTTACCAAACTCATCTTTGATGAACTGATGGCCGAGAGTGGTCTGATCAATCAGGTCAATGTAATGCGGAGTAGCCTCATCATGCATGCACATACCACCATTTCTTCAAAACCCAAAACAAAAATAAACGGAGAACAACATTTTAATCAAAACTCAAAAGCCACCAACTTATTTCCTACCACCAAAATACCACAAAGTCACAAATCAGAAACATCGAATGACAACCAAACGACTCATATCCCAAAACACAATTTATCGAACTTAAAATATGAACCGTCTGATCTTCATCCAATGGTTCTAACTTACTAATTGTGGCGAACGCGTGTATTCTAATAGCTAACAATCCAAGTCCAATCATTAGCTAATGTAATGTTAAACATCAACTACAAACATGAATTTGAAAAGCAATAATACACAAGCTAGTAATTAGATTACATGAATTCGAGCTGAGCTGACCCGAGTTGACAAGCTCTTTGACTTTAAGTTTCTTAGCTTTACTTTGTTGCCTCCACCATCTCTGGAAAAATGCCTATAAAAAATAAAACAGCATCCCAATTAAAAATGTCTTTTTTAAAAAAAGAAAAAGCAAAAAAATCAAAACTTTAGTATTAGAATTACCATTTCAACATAGATAAATTTGCGATTTTGATCCTCCAAGAGTGAAGATATGACAGAATCAAGCACATTCTGCACACATGCACCCTACCCACCAACAACAAAAAAAGAAAAAAAAAATTAAACATTTATTATTACAATGGAAAATATTTGCAGCAAAAAAAAGAGAAAGACATAGAAAAAAAAACATTACCCGAATGGAGTTGTTGGATCCAACGTAGTACTGATCAACTGTTTTAAGCCAACCAACATCATCATGGGAGTGAGGAACCAAGTGAACATTTATTTTGTTAGGGATTATTCTGTGTGTTGTGTTGTAGTCTATATACTCTGATTTTGCTACATAAATTGAAGATACCAAAACGGTGAATATCACCACCACCGTGTTGGACATTATCATCATAGTCTTCACTAACCACTGTGGTGGGTTGGTTCTGAGTTTTGTATTATTGATGCTGAATTAGGAAGCTTGAGTTTGGAGTTTGGAGTTTGGAGTGGAAGGGAAGAAATAAAATAAACAGGACCCGCCTCATAATTAATTAAGGGATAACACACCCACTCAATTTCATTTTAGGAAGTTCTACGTTAGCAAGTTATAACTAAAAAATAAATAAATATACATTGCTAAAACACTCCTTTTAAAAAATAAGTGGATGTACGTCAGCAGCTCCTATAGACATTTGCTATAATCCACCAACTTATTTTTCAGAAGGTGTGTGTTAGCAAAAGATAACTAAAAAATTATTAAATACACCCTAAGGTGTATGTTGCTAATGCACACCTTCATAAAAAAGAGTGGGTGTGCATTAGCATTCCCCATTAATTAATTACAAAAACTTAAGATAATGTTAATGAGAGATAAGCATAAGTAATAGTGATAGACTGACAGTGTATAAACAAATCAGTACTATACAGTATTCTATCGTTTTCATTTCTCAAGATTGTTTTGTTGGTAAGTACAGAAAATTGTATGAATTTAGTTTTATACTACATCCGTCCCATTTTATTAAAGCTATTTTGTTTAAATTGAATGATTCACTTATCATATTTTGATCATATTTACTTTTTTAAAATAATATATAGATATAAATATAAGCATATAAGATCTTGTTTGATTTGTTTTGATAAGTATTTTTAAAATATCCAATTTTTATAATTTTTACTAATAAAGAATTAAAGACATGAGTTTGTCTAACATGTGCAATATGCAACATTGCACATGTTAAAGTAGACAAAAATAGTAATTTTTTATTAAAAACAACAATTATTTATTAAAAGTTTATATATTTAATATAAAATGCACAAGTTTCAATCCAAAGTTACTATTCTAAATTTCTAAATATGTGCAACTTTGCATTAGTAATCAAAATTGTGTGTTGGTATACGTAGTAAAACTGGTTCTTATATTTTGGGACATAAGTAGTATATAAATACATACTTATCATATTTAAATGAAACTTCGATACGTAACACGATACCCATACGATATCGATACGCCGATACGGGAAATTTTTTAAAAATCCCTATCCAATAGTGCCGCGATAGGCTATTTAAAAAATAAATTTAAAATTAAATATATAAATGCACAATATATAAACATGAATAAAGTCAATAATATTAATAATGATAATTTTTTTTAAAAGACAAAAAATTATTATTATTATTATTATTATTATTATTATAAACGTCAATAGTTCATTATACAAGAAATACAAACAAGTCAATAAACTTGCACAAGAGCAAAACACTTTGAGGCTCAACATACAGGGGTTCCTCTCAGTTCTAACTAAAGACACATAATAGCACAAAAGACACATAATAGTCATGATATCAAGTCTCTTCATCAAGTCCATCTTGTAGCAATAGCAGACTATTATATAGCTCCAGCAGATGACCAATTAAAAGCAAAAAACATCCATTCTTATACCAGAATTTTGAGATAATCCCAAATGTTTAACAACATTTTATATAGTATGACACCATAGTGACTTCAGAAGAGTGATAAAGACAAAATAAACACTAATAATAATAAATTAACATCATTAATATTAAGTTAAGTATTTGGACTTCATTAATATTGTCCCAGAAAATAATGATTGTCAGTATATCTTAAGTTATACATCTTAAGTTAAAATAAATGATTTAAATTGGGTGGTGGTGGTGGTGGTGGGGTGGGGGGTGCAAATATCAGTTCCTTTTGTCATAAATTGCCCAAGAACGATTTAACAAAGTAGCTTGTCCAATTTCAATTATAACTCATAAGTAACATTTCACTTTTTATATTCACTAATTAGTTATTTAATAAATTTTAAAAATGTTTTTTTAGTTATAATTAGAACTATAGGAAGTACTCAAGCTTCATTAGCAATTTTTACGCAAGAATGATGCAATAAGTATTTTGATGTATATTATTATTATTATTATTATTAATTATTTTTACTTTTGCCTCCACATGGATTAGTATATTGCCCCCATCACATACAAATTATTCAAACCATAAAAAGAAAAAGAGTTTACATAGTGGCATCAAAGATTCTATCATTTATTTAACTCTAAATTTTTTGTTCTATTACTTTAAATAAAAAAAATTCACTTTCCAATTAGTTGAGAATGAGATACATTGTTACACAAGAAAAGTTAGGATAAAATATCTTTTTATCTATATCTACAATCAATCCAACAAACTATTCTATTGATTTTAGATATAGATAAAAATATATTTTATATCCTAACTTTTCTTGTATAACAATGTATCTCATTCCCAAGTAACTAGGAAGTTAAGACTTTCTTTTTAAAGTAATAGGAGAACAAAAAATTTAGAGTAAAACAAAAGATTGAATCTCAAAAAATACTCAAGTGTGTTTTGCAAGAACAATCCTATGAGATTATCTTTTTTGAGTGTTAAAGAAAGAAAAACAACAGTTTTTTTCCCTCTTAATGTATAGAAAAAATAGTCTCATAGCATTGTTCTTAAAAAATATATTTGCATCAAGCCTCCATGTCAATCAATAAATTCAGCATAGTTTTTGACCAGTGTTATACAAATATGGATACATAGTTTTTGAGTCCGAGGCAAGCATTGAAAAAGGTAGTAGCAGCAAAAGAGAACATTAAATACGAAGAACTTGTACCATGATGATATCACAGTGATAGTGGTTTTTCTAAATCACGGGAAGTCTATAAGGAAGAGAAATGTACCAAAACTCTCGTACAAAGCCCCCTCTACCTGTTTAGAAACCACGCCATCTATCCGTAATTCTGCTTATCAAGGTGTCAATGTTATAAATTGTTAGATTTTTTCTGCCACTATTTTGTAATCTTGGATTTGGTGTTGTTTTGTGCATGTATCTTGTACTTAATTTATGGGTTGGATTTCATAATCTACCATTTTATGGGTGTACTTATTTTATTTTATTCTTGGTACATATTGTTTATGATCTACCATTTGAGTCAATAGCTAAGACCACGAGGAGAGTGATATATGGTTTATTTTAAGAGTTTTTAAGCTACCATATTATATATCCCTAATTCAATGTATTTGACGACGGTTGATACCTCGTACCTAGATATGTCATATTTTTGGGCTTACTCTGTTGACAATTAGGGTTGGGAATAGGTCAGGCCAGACTTTGATAGGCCTGAGCCTGGCCTGTGAACTTTTTTTAGGCCTAAGCCTGGCCTACGCCATATAATGTGTTATTTTTTTCGGTCTGGCCTGGCCTTGTAACCTATTTAAAAGCCTGTTACATAAAGGACACAAACTGTCTTTTCATTAGTTTGACCAAACGATACGATTATTATCAACCTATACATACGGTAATCAGCTAAGGATTAGTGTACAATCATATAGTTAATCTGTAAGGTGGAATATAATATACGAAATTGTTATACTTAATTAATTTAGGACGTTGGCAATAATATAGTCTCCCTACATGCTTTGTTTAGTTCCATCTGAATAAAATATATATTAAGCCCCTATTAACTTGTGGCACTTATTTAAACAAAGTGGGACTCTTTTCAATATCACCTAACGTTTGTCAGAATTTTTATATTGACCTATGCATAAATAAAAGAATAATGATGGAAAAGTATAACAGGCCAGGCCTAGCAGCCCAATTACAAAACAAACTAAAGCAAAGACCAGTGAATAAAAAACCAAGGAAACAAAGAACCCATCCTTCCCTAATAACAGAAACCTCTATTACAACAGCAAACCTACTCAACTTGGTAAAAATGCAGGCGAAGAGGAAGCAAATAACTAACAGGGGTATATTAACAACATTGCAAAAAAAATTACTAACAGGGGTTTTGCCAAAAACAAACCACACAAACAAAATATTTCTTGTAAGCATATTAATTTATAATAACATTCAATTTATAATATACGTTCAAAAAACAATAAACAACATTCAATTTATAAAAAAATCTGACCAAAGATAAAAGGGTTTGGGAAACTTGAAAATATCATATAAATAATAATTATAAAATATAAACAGGTCAGGCCGGACTATCAGGCCTCGCATGCTTTTTTAAAAGCCTGAACCTGGCATATTTATGCAAACAGGCTTTTTTCAGAGCTTAAGCCTGTCATTTTTATAAGTAGGCCAGGCCATGCCTAAAACAGGCCAGACCGAAGACCCCTGGAGGCCGCCTGACCTATTCCCAACCCTATTGACAACAAGGCCTACATAATCAATCTTGGTCCTGACAATATTGCATTGAAATACTTATATATAAATTTTTACAGCTATGTACTATATCCCCAATTCAATCCATTGTTAGGAAAATGCTTATACAAAAAGGTTTATTTTAAAATGCATATTATTATTATTATTAATTATTTTTACTTTTGCCTCCATATATATGGATTAGTATATTGCCCCCATCACATACAAATTATTCAAACCATAAAAAGAAAAAAAGTTTACAAAGTGCCATCAAAGATTCTATATCATTTATTTAACTCTAAATTTTTTGTTCTATTACTTTAAATAAAAAAAATTCACTTTCCAATTAGTTGAGAATGAGATACATTGTTACACAAGAAAAGTTAGGATAAAATTCACTTTCATAGCAAAACAAAGTTTTTCCATGTCTGCTTCATTGTATATTAATTTATCTATGTCCCCTTTAGCAAGATATTAAGTCCTTAGTACAATTTCAACAACCACTTAAGTTCCACAGCTTCCTGACCCTTTAGTAATAGTATACTACTCACCAAAGGAGGAGTGAAAACAATTTGAGCTGGCCAATGGGCAATGGCCATCACTAGTTTGCAATGCTACTAAGTATTGTGCCCCTTCTCAATGTAGTTGTGGCTTTCTCACATATTATCTCTTCTCCATCTTCTATCTTTACACCAACTATCTACTGTTAATCTAAGAAAAAAATATACCACCAAATATACTTGATTGTCCCTCATCTCATTTTTTTATATGTTTTTTTTACTGCTATAAAGTTGGGGTATTATTGTCATATTTGAGTGAAAATTTCATTTTTCATCCTCACAAACTCTGTGTACCGCAAGTCATTTTTGCCCTTTTATTAATACACTTTTCATTGCTCATATAAGGGGACAGATCAGGGGTATTTTCGCCTTTGTATTTGATCTAATACACACTTCCCAATTGACATTTGAAATTTGAAATAAAGTAAAACTTTCAAACCTAACACATCTCTCTTTTCTGATTCTGTCACCTCTACTCTCTTTTCTTCTCAGGTTCTCTTTCCATACCAACAAAGAAATAAAAAAAACTGCATCTATGGGAGACGGGAGAAAGAAGACTGACCCAGCGTAGAAGATAACACAAGAGGAAGAAGATCGAGCAGGTTAGAAGAATAATCATCTCTCTCTCTCTCTCTCTCTCTCTCTCTCTCTCTCTCTCTTCTCTACTGTAAAATTGGTTTCTTCATGTTTTCAAAATCACCCTTTATTGTAAAAATCTTCTTCTTTGTTTCTTTGCTACGTTGGAATATACTTACCTCTTTCAATTTTATATGGTGTTGTTTCAGTTTTATTTATGCACATCATGTGTTCGATAAAATGTTGCTATAGAACAAGAACCGAAACAGATGTTAATATGGCATTCAATCAAGAAGGATTCTTTCATTTTGGAGTCACTAAACATTGATTTTAACAAAGGTAAGATTTTGGTATTTTTGTATGAGTAGAAGAAAAAAAATTGTTTGTACCACAAAAAAAAAAAAAAAAAATTGATATTTCTGGTATCAAAGTATTGTCATAGAGTTGGATGTTGTCACTATTTTTATCTTATATGGAAGCATGAGTTGTTGCTAATTTGTGCAAGCACATTATTTTCGTTGGTCTGCATGTGAAACTTGGTAGGTGGAATTAATCATAACATTGGTGTTGTTATGGTGTTGTTTGACATTGCAGTAAAAGGATCATTGAAGAAGATCCACGAGAGAAATTGGATTGGTGGTACTTGAGGTATATTATTAACTCATTTTGTTTAAATTTGGATTACCACAAATGATAGACATTATATGTTTTTTGTTTCTTTTAACGAATCGTGAAATCAATATTTTTTACCTTAATGTGAATAATTGACATACTACTAATGATGCTTCTTGCATAGAGGTAATAACATTGTGTAAACTATGATTTGTAGCAAATAGTTCTACCATCTCATATTTAGTTTGTATGACATCGTGATCTTTTATGGTGTGGTTGTTTTGATTTTAGTTTCACAATGAGAAATTATTTCAGTCGTTTCTACTTGATTGTTAGCTACTTCATTCACTTTTTTACTACAACAAGATTTTTTATATTTAGATTTATCCCTCTTTTATATTTATGTCTATCTTATGTTTGATTATAAGTCTCTTTTTAGCTCATTAAATATACTTGATTAAGGTACCATGATGTTATCCATGATTCACCGACTGCTTTACTCGCAGGGGAGACTTATTTGAGAAACCTTCATGAAAAGATGAGGAAAGATCATATCAACAATGCTCCTGGCAGTCTGGATGCTTAGGTTTAATTCTAGATTGGAAGATATTCTCAATTCCCCAAGTGGCAGAGAAGCACAGGTTCTACCAGGTGTAGGTTTGTAGAAGACACTTGGCTAATCATGTTCTTAACTTCTTCACATAAACTTTTATATATTCACTATTGTTAATGCTAAAACCACATTTTAAACCTTATAAGGCATGATATCTTTTATAAGACAGCTATTGAATACTACTTAGGGCAACACCATATTTCAATACTTTCAACAGTTAGCATATTTACGACAACAAAAAACTGCACACTCACTATAAGATTCTCCGGATGAATAAGTATTCATACACAAATAATGCCAATTATCAGTTTGGTAAGTCAGATGGCTCAAATACACATTTGTCCCTGTAATTAAAAAAATCATTTTCTGATTTGAACTAAAATTACTATCTTAGGGTTGGTTGTTTATGAATAAAGTGGTTTATGGACATTATTATTAGCAGCGATGCACAGACCTTTTGATCTTAAATATATATCATGGTGGAGGTAGCAAAAAATGTTATATGTTTGTGCTAATATAGGTAGCTACCAGTTTCACTCATGATTAATTTCTTTTAGCTCTTTCATTCATATCAGGTATCATTGTCCAAGACATGACCTCACTTTAATGCAAATGTTGTTTCATCCCAATTTTTGTAGCATTGGCTGATACTTTTTTATTCTTTAGGTAACAATTATTTTCTAACCTAAGATTGTTTTTGTTAGGCAGATCCATGATTGTCAAAGCTATATCTTGATAAGAGTAGAATGCATATTACTTAACATTTTTCCTAGAAACTACTTCGAGGTTGGTACTTTTATAGTTTTTATAATTTTCAAAGTGGAAGACTCTTAATTATATGAGCATCCAAAGCCTCACACATCTTATTTCCCTTTGACATGATGAACATTTGTGCTTTCTATGGAACCCAAACTTGGCAAGATACTTATATTAGGTGTTCACTTCAATTGTCAGACTTAGTTTAAGATCCTTTTCTAACACCATTAGATAAAATAGATGCAAGTTGCTATTGTAGTCACTTTTCTAACACCATTAGATAAAATAGATGCAAGCTGCTATTGTAGTCACTTTTATATTAGACTTTGAAGTTGATTTAAAAAATAATTGAAGTGTGTGAGGATACTGTGAATCTAACTTTTATTTTACTGTAAACTTGAAAAACCACATAAATCTCTACTAACTTTTGTTTATCTTTAATAGATTTCATGGATGTCTCTAAAGGTTTCTTTATCACTAGACATAGAAAGTGAAGCTGGTGTAACAAAAACATGTCCATGATTTGACTGAAGCATGAATCTCATTAGTTTGGTATTGGACATACAACTTCCGTTTCCTTGGACATATTTGTTTTAACATGGTCAAACAGGAGAAATATTTGTAAACTTGAAATACCACATAAATCTCTACTAAATTTTGTTTATCTTTAACCGATTTCATGGAGGCCACTAAAGATTTCTTTATCACTATAGATTTATCACTAGAGTAAAAAATTGAAGCTGGTATTACAAATACATGTCCATGATGTGAGTCATATTGTTTCAATGAACCAATACATGGTTGATGTGTGAGGAGAAGTTGGTTGTAGAGATGGAATTTTCATTGTTGTTTGATTAGTTTAGCTAAACGAAACAAAAAAAGGGAAGAAATAATAGTGAATGTGTATACATTGTTTAGTAGATATTATGTATGTTGTGCCATAAATATTAATCTCAATCTCTTATCAAGTACTTATGCAATGAACAAAAGGACTAATCATATGACCTTTTCATCAATGTCTCCATTCCTCCTACCTCAATGTCTCAAACTCGGTGCAGGTTTGTAGATACTTGGCTACTCATGTACTTACTTTATTGAAATTAACTTTTATATATTCACTATTGTAATTAAATAGTAACATTGTTAATTATAAATGATCGTCTGCATCAGCAAAGTTCCCTATTTCTTTTGTTGCAAATCACACCTTTTGGAATGACAATAGTAATGATAATGTTTTCTTTTCTCTAGGTGTCATTGAGATTGAAGTTTCCCTCATGAGAGTACATGTTATGTGTGCAATTGTTGTATATTGGTAAATAAAGTGATATTGTAGTGGTTGATACCTCTATAAATTGTCCAAGATCATCACTTTTATTCTTACTACTATTGTGTTTTTTTTAGGGACTAATTGTGAAGTCTAAAAGGTGGAGTCTCATAATGAAAAACATCGAAGAGAAGGGAAAATCAAAGTCTATTCACGGTATAAACATGAGAATACTGAGATCTGGTAATGATAGACATGAAATGGTGCTTCTTGCAATAGAGGTAGTCGCGTTGTGCAAACAAAGGTGTTAAGCAGTCTAGAGAAACATTTTGTTATTATGGATATTAAATATTTAGTTTGATCGACTTTTCCGATTTGTTAGTATGAGCTTGCTTTAGTTTGAAGTCTTTTCATTGTTTTTGTCTCTTATCTTTTGTTATAAACATTGCTTAATTTGCTAATATCATATCCAGAATTCATTTAGCTTATGTTAAATTAAATCAATTGTTTGGCAACAGATTTAATTAAATCATCTTGGAGTTTTTTTGTAGCATGGAGTGCATAAGCCTCTTGATCTTAAACAGAGGAGAAAGAGTTGGTTAACTGAGTCAAAATCATAGGTATGCCACACTTTCAATCCATGTATTTTACAATATTTACCTTAATCTAAATTCATAGTTTACATCGGATTGACCATGTGATTATGTTTGATTATTGTTTTTAGCTCATTAGATATGCTTGATTACAGTATCTTCATGTTGTCCTTCAAGATCAACGATTAAAGATAGTTTTTTTTTTCTTTTTTCATTTTGTTGGTGTTCTTGCATGAGTCATTTCTTATAGAGGCAAACAATACTCAACCTTCTAGACAAAGTGATATTGAAATGAGAATGCTTATTCCAATAAGCAACTCTGACATAGAACTGGTAACTTTTAACAAACTGGTACACTATATGTTTCCTTTCTCATAATAGAAAACCTTGAGTTATAGCATACTTTAGTATTGTAATTTGAGTTATAGCATACTGTACTATTATTTCTCATAATAGAAGATCTTGAGTTATAGCATATTTTAGTGCCATTATTTCTCTACTAAACGGATCTTAGAATATAGTACTGTGGTTTTGAGTTTGTTTGAAATGAACAAGTTGATTGATGCTGCACAACTCTCGAATTTTTTTATTTGTGTGCTTTTCGTTTGTGTTTGTCCTAAATAAGTTTGAGAGAATAGCATTAAAATATAGTTTGTCTTAACTATCCAAAATGCATCATAGTTTATTGTTAAAGGTCAAACAAAGGGGGCTTGCATTTCTTTCACATTGACAAAAGGATCGGTATATGAGAGACAGTATGTGTTTATGATTTTTATTTTTTTTCAATTTGAGTTGTGGAACTACTATATATGGATGGATTGTTGTTATGGAAGAGGGGATGGTTGGGCCAACACTAGAGGAGGGGTAGAGGCAATGCAAGATTATAATGTGAATAATGATATAACAGTTAATTTGTAGTGGTGAATATTGGACAATGATGAGAGATGGAGCATATCATTAAATTGGAGTGCATACTTCTATTCAAAATTGCTTTTCTTATGTTGTATATGTCTATGGACCAGATTTGATGTCACAGTGTTTATTTATCAGAGTTTATTAGTTCAATAATCGATAAAATAAGAGTAATGATAATTTTTTTGGCTTTCACCATCAGTTGAATCTGGTTCGAAGGTCAGTTCAGGCATCAAGAGTAATGATATTTGAACGATTAAAGATGATAACTTTTTGAAATTTTTTCCAATACTAATACTTTTTTTATATAAAAGATGCTATTTGTTACGAAGGATTTAAGAGACGAAATGTAGGAAATTTACATTTAGCAATAGGAAAATGCTAAAGGGAGCGAAAATAATTTTGTGAAATCATCGCGAATGACTTTTTAACCAACAATTTCCTTTCTCTTTCCTCCTCTTCTTTTATTCCTTTCATCGCCTTTATCGCAGACTCGCCTCCCCACCGAGTCGTTGTATTATGAGTGGAATTAATTACCCTAACGATGACATGGTAGAGACACCAAACATTCATCGTATCGATAAACTCAACCTCCTATACTGAAATGAAGGGGGCACTCACTTCGTTAATCTTGTGATTATCAATTTGAAATTGGATTGAAACTGAACACCAAATTAGTTTGAAATCAATAACTGCATTATTAGACTATCTCCTTTGTATTGTTGGTTATTAGTGGAATTGAGTTTTGTATTAGGCAGGAAGATTTTGAGCTTACCACATCAATCAGAAGAGGTTGGGATATGTAAGACCCGTAATTGCACTGTACAGTTTTTCTAAGGAACTCTAGTAATGGCTACGAGTTTTAGGGTTTTTGGTGAGGCGGTTTTGTGAATATCGTCACATTAATGAGATTTTTGCTGAAACGGAGCCTGTTTTGTGCTCGTGCGCTGGAAAGGCACAGACTTTCGGGTCGTGATACTCTTTTAAGTATGAGGAGATTTCTGTGGTCTTAGAATAACGAGTTTTGGATTATTCTCGTTTTTGGAAAAACGAGTAGGATTTTACCCGCGGATGGAAAATCTTACTGCGTTTGTTTTAAGTGAGGTTTCGGATGGGAGTTTTATATATCTGCGCGAGTTAGGATATGTCCTGAGATTAATTTTCTAAGGTATGGAAGAAAATTACAGTCGCGGAAAAAGATTCGGCGATAAGTTTTGGAATGGAAAAAACGATAGACGTTCTTTCTGTAGGTTTTCTATTTTTGCGAGTTTCGTTCGTCGCGATGCGCGAGAACTGAGCGTGCGTTTCGTTGTAAGAGTTTATGGGAAATATCTCGTGAGGATAGACTTGGATTTGATCCAAGGGCTAGGGATTAGTCTTGGAAACTTTTTACTATTTGATCCAATGGTGGTTGGCAAGCAAGACAAGTGGTAATAGTAAGGAGGTTTATGTTTTGTTGACTTAGGAAGGAAAATTGATCACAAGACTCTCATTCTCTCTTCTCTTAACCGTGGCCTTCCTTCTTCTTCCCTTCCTTGAGCAAATTTCATTTCTTCACCATTTCCTTGGATTTCAAGCTTGGAAGCTCTAAGGGAAATTGTAGAGAAGCTTTTTCTAAGGTAACTTGATCCATTCCTTTCTCTTTACTAGCCAAGCTCATGTAGTTTAGTGGAATTTTATGATTATGTCCTTGGGAGAAATTTCATAAGAATTGGTTGTGAAGGGTTTTTGTTCCATGAAAGTTGTTCATGAGGGTTTAGTAAGCATGCTAGGCTTTGTTGTTATTGTCTTCCATGAGTTGGTGAGAAATCTCATGAGAAAAGTTAGGGTTTTGGTTTGGTTATGTATTGATCAATTACATGAGGTTATGTTGTAAGGTTTTGAAAAGAAAAGTTGTCTTTGAACCTTTGGGCGAAAGGGAAATGCGTTGTATGGTTTTGTTTTAGAAAATCCGATGAAAAATATTTTGTGGTTTATGAAAATATTTCCTAAGTGTTTTTGGGTAGTGTTTTTGGGGTCAAAGTGGTTTAAAACTATTGTGACATGTGGTGTCGCTTTTTACCTTGAAACCATGTTTGAAAATGTTTACCGGACGGTTGAGGCCCGTAATAAAACTTGTGTTTGGATTTGGTTTTGATTTTGGAAATGAAAATCAAATAACTTGCACTCGAAGCAACCAACATGCTTTCGGAAATGTGTTGCTTGCTTATGAAAATGGTTTGCTTTTATGCCTTGAAAAGATGTTGGGAACTAATAGAATCAAACTAGGCTTGGGGTGGAATAAGGTGGTGTGAGTTGCTGTCTTGTGCTGTCATGACAGGTGCAACTCGCTGAGCGAGTGGTTACTCGCCAGGGCGAGTGTCACAGGTCCTGACAACTCGCCAGGGCGAGCTCCAGAGCGAGTAAGACCAGTACTCTCTGCCGTCACTCGCCACCAACTCGCCAGGGCGAGCTCTGGGAGTTGAGATTTTGGATTCTGATGTCCTAACTGGGTTTTTAGCTTTCTAATCCCTTTTTATTAATTTATGGAAGTGGTTGGGATTGGAAACGAGTTTTCCGGGTATTCGGAAAGTGTGTATCTTGTAACGCAAGAAAACGGCCATTTTGCATTTCAAACTATTTAAGACTTTGGCCTATTGTTTTGGGTCCTAAAAATAGTACAAATAACTCATGGGTGTTGATCAATATGGTGGAATTTGGTTTGGTATCCGAAAGAGCGGATTTTCCTTAGGAACCTTTAGGTTTTTGGGGGATTGGTGTAGTTCCAATACTATTGGTTAGAGAACAATGTATTGATTGTTGCGCTGCTTGTTTTAGGAAGCGCGTTGTGTTGTTTGAGCGTGTGTTGTTGACGGAAGCTTGCTAAGGTAAGGGCATCACTTTATTTCTGTCTTTTCACTGAGTTATAACATGTTTGTTGGTTATTTTCGGTGATGCGTGTTTGTGTGTTTGACATGTATGTGTTATGTATTCTCGTGATGAGAAAGTGTTTACAATACGTGCGTTGTTTTACATATGATTGGAGATGTATGTATGAACATGTGGGTGAATACTTATGATTGGATATGTATGTATGTTGTTGTGATGGTCTACATATGCTAGGGAGGTATGTATTCGTTGCATTAGTATACATGGGGAATCGTATGCTCATGCATTGTTAGTGCGTAGTTGCGGGAGTGGACTACGAAGTGTAGTTGCGGGAGTGGACTACGAGGTGTGGTTGCAGGAGTGGACCCACCTGATTCTTATAGGGTTTTATTGAGTTCAACACATGGTTGCGGGAGTGGACCATGGGGTGTGATTGCGGGAGTGGATCCACCTAAATCTTGTGTGATTTAGTTGAGTTCGATACATGGTTGCGGGAGTGGACCATGGGGTGTGATTGCGGGAGTGGATCCACCTTAACCTTGTGACTTTGTTGAGTTTGATACATGGTTGCGGGAGTGGACCATGGGGTGTGATTGCGGGAGTGGATCCACCCTAACCTTGTGATTTCATTGGTGATTTAGTAGGGGTTGGACCTACAGTTCTGGAGCTCATGCATTGTGGTAGCTAGGGTTAGTGCCACGCATTGTAGAGGTTGCATTATAGGCTATGTGTGCATTGCTTATATGAACCCGTTGGTGGGAATTGCTTTGTTGGTTAAGAGCTTTCTCTTGTGTTTTGTGGAATTATTGTTATGTGTACAATCTTTCGCACCGGTTATATATATATACATACTATATATTTTGTGGTGACCCTTTCTTTCATTTGCGGGCTCATCCCACCCAGGTGATGGGTTAGGTCGTGATGACGACGGTGGCAGTTCTAGGCTATAGTAAGCATTTGGTGAAGCTTAGTATAGATAGACTATGCGCCGGTGTGTTTTGTGCACCGTGCTTTTGGTTAGCATAGGGTTGTCTAACTTGTTTTGTTGTAAGTACTTGATACTTAGACTTGGATTGTAATTATTCAGGAATACACTTTGCTTGTCGAAGCACCTATGGTAATGAGTCTTTTGTATATTTGAATGCCGGCTCATTGAAAAATATTACATGCGCACTCTGAGCGTTAGTTGAAAAAGAAAAAAAAAATATATGCTCTTTTCTGACCGTTGAAAAACGGGTTGTTACAATTGGTATCAGAGCACGGCTTTAAATCTTCAAAGGGAAAGTGTATACTTGAGTCGTTAGTCTAGAGTCGGTTAGAACATAACTAGAGTCGTGTTAGTTCTAGTGTATGTTTGGTGTCGGGTCTTGTGTTAGTAATCCGTTGAGTGAGTGTTCTGTTGAGATTCAGAATTGTGTGATTAAGGATCTAATCAAAAGGATTGGTATGTACAGGGAATCATGCCGCCAAGAAGGGCGAATCCAGTTCCTGTAGTACCAGAGGTTGATGTGAATCAGATGGCTTATGCCATACATACCATGGCAGCTGCTGTGACTGCGCAAACTCATGCTAAGGCGCAGAGGGATGCAGAGAAGCGTGAGAGGGAGATTATAGCTGCTGCATCTCGGGTTCTTACGAGTTTCAATCAGCAGACTCCTCCAAAGTTTAATGGGGAGGGAGGTTCGGAAACTGCTGACTTGTGGCTCCAAGCTGTGGAGAGAATATTCGGGGCAATTCATTGTCCAGAAGGAGAGAAAGTGGTGTTAGCTACCTATCAGTTGCAGGGTAGTTCTGAATATTGGTGGGGGAACACCAGGCTCCTTATGGGAAATGTTGATGAGGAGGTAAATTGGGAGAACTTCAAGAGGAGGTTCTTAGCTAAGTACTTTCCCGAGACTGCGAGGGAAAGGTACGGAGAGGAGTTCCTGCAGCTGCGGCAGGGGGGCATTAAAGTGGAAGCCTACGCCAAAAAGTTTGAGTCACTATCCCGTTACTTCCGTTTCTTTAGGGATGGGATAGATGAGGCTTATATGTGTCGTCGCTTCCAGGATGGTTTGAGGTATGAACTGCAAGACGCAGTGGTGCCGTTGGGCATTCGTCAGTTTCAAGTCTTGGTAGAAAAGTGCCAAGAGGTGGAGGATATGAGGAAGAAGCGGGAGAACCGCCAGGGTGATTTTAGTGTTGGAGGACCTAGTAATTCAAGTGGTCAGAATCCGAGTTCGGGTCATAATAAGAGGAAGCAAGAGAATAGGTCTGATAACCGTTCCCAAAATAATAGAGGACCGGGTCGCTCTGAGAATCAAGAGACTCCGGGGAGTCGGGGTGGAGAGAAGCAAGGTTGCTTCAGATGTGGGCAAGCGGGGCATTATGCAAACGAATGTCCGAGTCCGGGGAATATTCGTTTCAACTGTCGGAAACCGGGTCATTTTGCTAGGGATTGCAAAGCCCCAAAGGCCGGGACGTCGGCAGATGTGGCACAAGGAGTTCGACCCGCTGCTAGAGGAGGTGCTTACTGTATGGGCACTGGAGTGAACGGTCAAACCGGTAATGCCATGCATGAGGATTACTAGTTGCAGGTAACACTTTACTGCATTGATTATTGTTTGAGGGCAACCCACTCTTGTATGTTTGGATGTATGCTGTTTGTTTGGGTTTTGTTTAAAGTCGTGTTGTTTGGAATTGACTGGTTTTGCTAACCTTAGTGGTGCACAGAGGGTGCTGTGTTTCTTTTTGGAGGGTAGCTAGTCACTGCTTCGCGTGAACCTAGTGGTTTAGGCTATGTCGCGGAGGCAAAAGAAGGGACTTTGGAAATTTTGTGTGTGGACCCTAGGAAATTTGAGGAACTAGAGGTTGTGAACCTCTGTTGTGAGGTTAATTTTTGAGTGGTGAACTCGTTGAGAGTTGCGGTTGGTGCACGGTTGTGCCAGTGTGTTGGTGAGAGTATCTGTGTGACTTCACCCGGTGTTAGCATCTGTGTGGCTACACCTAATCCTGTGGGATTTTGTTGTGTTGGTGATGGTAAAGACTGGTTGAGTCGTTATCCATAACCTTAGTTTCGAGGACGAAACTTCTTTTTGGAGGGTAGTAATGTAAGACCCGTAATTGCACTGTACAGTTTTTCTAAGGAACTCTAGTAATGGCTACGAGTTTTAGGGTTTTTGGTGAGGCGGTTTTGTGAATATCGTCACATTAATGAGATTTTTGCTGAAACGGAGCCTGTTTTGTGCTCGTGCGCTGGAAAGGCACAGACTTTCGGGTCGTGATACTCTTTTAAGTATGAGGAGATTTCTGTGGTCTTAGAATAACGAGTTTTGGATTATTCTCGTTTTTGGAAAAACGAGTAGGATTTTACCCGCGGATGGAAAATCTTACTGCGTCTGTTTTAAGTGAGGTTTCGGATGGGAGTTTTATATATCTGCGCGAGTTAGGATATGTCCTGAGATTAATTTTCTAAGGTATGGAAGAAAATTACAGTCGCGGAAAAAGATTCGGCGATAAGTTTTGGAATGGAAAAAACGATAGACGTTCTTTCTGTAGGTTTTCTATTTTTGCGAGTTTCGTTCGTCGCGATGCGCGAGAACTGAGCGTGCGTTTCGTTGTAAGAGTTTATGGGAAATATCTCGTGAGGATAGACTTGGATTTGATCCAAGGGCTAGGGATTAGTCTTGGAAACTTTTTACTATTTGATCCAATGGTGGTTGGCAAGCAAGACAAGTGGTAATAGTAACGAGGTTTATGTTTTGTTGACTTAGGAAGGAAAATTGATCACAAGACTCTCATTCTCTCTTCTCTTAACCGTGGCCTTCCTTCTTCTTCCCTTCCTTGAGCAAATTTCATTTCTTCACCATTTCCTTGGATTTCAAGCTTGGAAGCTCTAAGGGAAATTGTAGAGAAGCTTTTTCTAAGGTAACTTGATCCATTCCTTTCTCTTTACTAGCCAAGCTCATGTAGTTTAGTGGAATTTTATGATTATGTCCTTGGGAGAAATTTCATAAGAATTGGTTGTGAAGGGTTTTTGTTCCATGAAAGTTGTTCATGAGGGTTTAGTAAGCATGCTAGGCTTTGTTGTTATTGTCTTCCATGAGTTGGTGAGAAATCTCATGAGAAAAGTTAGGGTTTTGGTTTGGTTATGTATTGATCAATTACATGAGGTTATGTTGTAAGGTTTTGAAAAGAAAAGTTGTCTTTGAACCTTTGGGCGAAAGGGAAATGCGTTGTATGGTTTTGTTTTAGAAAATCCGATGAAAAATATTTTGTGGTTTATGAAAATATTTCCTAAGTGTTTTTGGGTAGTGTTTTTGGGGTCAAAGTGGTTTAAAACTATTGTGACATGTGGTGTCGCTTTTTACCTTGAAACCATGTTTGAAAATGTTTACCGGACGGTTGAGGCCCGTAATAAAACTTGTGTTTGGATTTGGTTTTGATTTTGGAAATGAAAATCAAATAACTTGCACTCGAAGCAACCAACATGCTTTCGGAAATGTGTTGCTTGCTTATGAAAATGGTTTGCTTTTATGCCTTGAAAAGATGTTGGGAACTAATAGAATCAAACTAGGCTTGGGGTGGAATAAGGTGGTGTGAGTTGCTGTCTTGTGCTGTCATGACAGGTGCAACTCGCTGAGCGAGTGGTTACTCGCCAGGGCGAGTGTCACAGGTCCTGACAACTCGCCAGGGCGAGCTCCAGAGCGAGTAAGACCAGTACTCTCTGCCGTCACTCGCCACCAACTCGCCAGGGCGAGCTCTGGGAGTTGAGATTTTGGATTCTGATGTCCTAACTGGGTTTTTAGCTTTCTAATCCCTTTTTATTAATTTATGGAAGTGGTTGGGATTGGAAACGAGTTTTCCGGGTATTCGGAAAGTGTGTATCTTGTAACGCAAGAAAACGGCCATTTTGCATTTCAAACTATTTAAGACTTTGGCCTATTGTTTTGGGTCCTAAAAATAGTACAAATAACTCATGGGTGTTGATCAATATGGTGGAATTTGGTTTGGTATCCGAAAGAGCGGATTTTCCTTAGGAACCTTTAGGTTTTTGGGGGATTGGTGTAGTTCCAATACTATTGGTTAGAGAACAATGTATTGATTGTTGCGCTGCTTGTTTTAGGAAGCGCGTTGTGTTGTTTGAGCGTGTGTTGTTGACGGAAGCTTGCTAAGGTAAGGGCATCACTTTATTTCTGTCTTTTCACTGAGTTATAACATGTTTGTTGGTTATTTTCGGTGATGCGTGTTTGTGTGTTTGACATGTATGTGTTATGTATTCTCGTGATGAGAAAGTGTTTACAATACGTGCGTTGTTTTACATATGATTGGAGATGTATGTATGAACATGTGGGTGAATACTTATGATTGGATATGTATGTATGTTGTTGTGATGGTCTACATATGCTAGGGAGGTATGTATTCGTTGCATTAGTATACATGGGGAATCGTATGCTCATGCATTGTTAGTGCGTAGTTGCGGGAGTGGACTACGAAGTGTAGTTGCGGGAGTGGACTACGAGGTGTGGTTGCAGGAGTGGACCCACCTGATTCTTATAGGGTTTTATTGAGTTCAACACATGGTTGCGGGAGTGGACCATGGGGTGTGATTGCGGGAGTGGATCCACCTAAATCTTGTGTGATTTAGTTGAGTTCGATACATGGTTGCGGGAGTGGACCATGGGGTGTGATTGCGGGAGTGGATCCACCTTAACCTTGTGACTTTGTTGAGTTTGATACATGGTTGCGGGAGTGGACCATGGGGTGTGATTGCGGGAGTGGATCCACCCTAACCTTGTGATTTCATTGGTGATTTAGTAGGGGTTGGACCTACAGTTCTGGAGCTCATGCATTGTTGTAGCTAGGGTTAGTGCCACGCATTGTAGAGGTTGCATTATAGGCTATGTGTGCATTGCTTATATGAACCCGTTGGTGGGAATTGCTTTGTTGGTTAAGAGCTTTCTCTTGTGTTTTGTGGAATTATTGTTATGTGTACAATCTTTCGCACCGGTTATATATATATACATACTATATATTTTGTGGTGACCCTTTCTTTCATTTGCGGGCTCATCCCACCCAGGTGATGGGTTAGGTCGTGATGACGACGGTGGCAGTTCTAGGCTATAGTAAGCATTTGGTGAAGCTTAGTATAGATAGACTATGCGCCGGTGTGTTTTGTGCACCGTGCTTTTGGTTAGCATAGGGTTGTCTAACTTGTTTTGTTGTAAGTACTTGATACTTAGACTTGGATTGTAATTATTCAGGAATACACTTTGCTTGTCGAAGCACCTATGGTAATGAGTCTTTTGTATATTTGAATGCCGGCTCATTGAAAAATATTACATGCGCACTCTGAGCGTTAGTTGAAAAAGAAAAAAAAAAATATATGCTCTTTTCTGACCGTTGAAAAACGGGTTGTTACAGGATACGTATAATTTCCCATTACTAATTAGGTACCACCTGTATAAGCAATGCACAGGTGGCGGTGGCAAGCGGTTACTAATTTCCCATCACTTTTTTTTGTTCCAGTGCAATCCGATATTTCTTTTAAAGGCATTTAACCAATTCGTGATATTCACGATTAGCTGTATATAGCAACACTCTTAGCAATATCTTAAAAGATGATGTCACTTTAATTTTCTTTTAGCGGAAAAAATTATGGGGAATAATAGATGTAAATAAGAGTGTAAATTTATTCTTGCCATTTTTTCTTTAGATTTCTTAAAAACAAGTTTGTCCCTTATTATTATTATTACTCTTTTTCTCACTTAATTGTTTTGTTGAAAGAAAAAAATTAGTTAGTTCCAAAAATTGCCAATTTTTAGTTCAAATAACATTCTCATAAAAAATTAGTATCTCATAAGTTAATTACATCTGAGACCATTGACCAACATAAGAAACATAATCAAATACAAATGGGATTTAGATCCTCTCCAATTTTGTCTTGAATGTTTTCTCTCCTTTTATTAATCCAATGGTTGTTAAATTATAATTAAAGAATAAAAAAACACTTAAGAAGAGAGAGAAAATAGGTAAGTGAATGGTTAAGATCTACCACATGACCAACATGAGAGAAAAAATATTGGAGAGGATACATTTTGATACATTTGTTGTATTTTTTTTTGCGGATAAAGAACTTAGAAATGATGATAAAAAGTTATGTGATGCCTTGGAAAAGTCTCAAACTAAAACTAAAATTAGACTAACTAACTCCTTCACTCCAAAATTTGATATATTCCAAAAATATCACAGGACTAAATTCAAATCTTCCACCAACTATTTACTTTTGCTATAAATCAAGGGCATAGTTGTACGAGCCTATAAAATAAACTTTGTTCGAGTAAGGTCGTAAAACTAATATTCGTAGCTGCTCATATAAAATTCTAAAATATCTATTATACATAGGACAAGTTGTCGTTGATAAGAATTTTAAAATAACTATTATACACAGGACAAATACAATAAATTATCGCTAATAAAATTATAAACAAATCAATGTTTTTATTTTTTGACAATGTTTTCAACTTCTTTTTTTGGTAACATAATGTTTTCAACTCAATATTACACACGGGATAAAATGATTAAATTTTGATATTTGTTGGCAGTTGAACTACATTTGTGCACTATAAAATAATTTTAATTATAATAAAGTAGCTTTATTTTTTACTTCCAGATGAGAGTAGTCATTTAATTTTAATTTATTAAAATAAATTCATTTAATTAAATTTAAAAGTGTGCTAAAACAATATGCTACAGATTGTCAATTATAATTTAAAAAATGAGAAAAAACTATATACGGGATACATTGTTGCTGATGAAAAATCTAAAATAACTATTAGATATGGGACAAGTTGTCCTTGATAATATTTTTAAAATAACTATTTTATATTGGATAAATTATAAGTGGTAAAAATTTCAAAATATACAGAACATTAATACAAATTATTTGTTAATGTCTTTTTAGAAATCAAGTATTTGTTACTAATATATAAAAACATGATATCTACACATGGGAGACTCTGTTGTTCATAAAAATAATCTAAACTATCTATTATACACGGGACATTTATCGCTGATAAGAAGTTTAAAATAACTAATATACATAGGAGAAATAAAAAAAACAAATTAAAATGCTTTTGTCAAAAGACAATGTTTTATACTTAATTTTATACAATAGATAAAACGATAAAATTTTGACATTTTTTAGCAGTTGAACTACATCCGTGTATATATAAAGTAATTTTAATTATTATAAAGTAAGTTAATATTTTATCATAATAAAGTAGATTTATTTTTTATACATGCAGAACAAATTGTTTCTGATAAAAATAAAATTAAACTTCACTATTATACGCGGGGAACAAGGTACTTGCTTAAAAAAATTCAAATTAACTATTATACATGGGAAATAATTTTTGTTGATAAAAAAAATTAATTAACTACTATATAAAATGTTAACTATTATATATATGGAACAAGTTGTTGTTGATAAAAAGTTTAAACGATACGGGAATCACATTGTTGATGTTGATAAAAAATTTAAATTAACTATTATAAACGAGAAAATTGTTTTTGTCGTTCAATATTTTACATTTTTATGTCACATTTGTTGATAAAAAATTTAAATTAATTTTCAAACACAACAGAAGTTGATAAAATTTTAAATTAACTAATATACACTAAACAACATATAGCTCTTAAAATTTTATCTTTATCAAACCTTTTGTATTATCACCAATGACTATATTTAATTATCAATAGTATCATTTCCCAGTAATCTTAGTCCTTATAATTTATCTCTATTTCGTTAATTTTTTTTTTTTTGGGTACATTTCTTTAATTCTTTTTATTACAACTTTTTTTATTTTATTGTTCATCCTAATTAAAGTTAATTATATACAATTAACCTCATTGTAAACAAATCTTTTAAAAATTTGTATCACCACCCGTGACGACCTAACGCCCCCACGAAATATAACGCGCCTTCGGCGCGTCCCGTGCGTACGCACGGGTATATAGCTAGTTGTTTGTTTAAAAATATTTTCTCTAAGAACCTACAATGCCAAGAATAAAAAATGAAAAATATATACTTCTTCGGCACTAAAATATAAATGACTTAAAAAAGAAAAAAATTAAATTAAACTATAAATCATTTTACAATATCAATAAAATATTTAATGTTATTTTTTTATTATACTTTTAACTATTTATCACTCTCTTTTTTCAACTTTTAGACCTTTAATTATTGAAAACTACATTTACCCATATTACCCTACATACTTTTTTGAATCAAAATGGACCATGGAACTATTGGTCCATAATGGACCAAAAAAATTTGACTATTAGATTTGTAACATCCTTACAAGATGTAATGTCGTGCCTAAATGTAATTAATTGCTTTCTCAAATCTGACATTTTTATCTAACACAGCCACACAGGTTGGTTCTATCTCATTTTTGTTTTGTTTTTTTTTTTCCTTTTCTTTCCTTATATTATATTCTTCCTATTTAGAGTTAAGTCAACACCAAAGAGTTAAGTCTTATGTATCACGGGTAGAAGAGTTGAGTTTATGTATCCTTAAAATCTAGTCTTATGTATCACCAAGAGTTAAGTCTTATGTATCCTTATATATCCTTATATTCTTCCGTATTTATATCCATAATAATTAAAATATCCAATTATTTTATTTACGGATATCTATTAAGCTATTCGCCTCATGCTCGTAATGGATTTTTTTTCAGGAATATCCACGGGTACAATTTTTTTGTCATCCCTAAATAAGACATACTCCCCCGCCAAAGTTGTCCCTGAAATTTTGACCATCTTGTGCAAGTTATAAATTTGATGTTCTATTCTTTTATAATTCGTAATTAAATAGAAATATATAATATGTAAGAAATGTTAAAAATTATATCAATATTGAAAAAATTTCACCAAATATATTGAATTGTTTAAATATCTCACATAACTTTTAATTCTTCAAATATATATATCAAAATCATAAGAGTTTTTCTATTCTAAAAATTAATTTATATTAATTTATAGTTTATTTATTTTAACACCACGCGCATGAACATACACACTAAGCAAAAATAAAATTCATACCCCTAGAATTTTGATGTTCTATGTGGTCACTCCTCCCGAATATCCCTCGGAACCCCAGTCCTCCACCTATTGAGTCAAATTCTCTTAAATTTTATAAGTAAAATACTCCAAATTCAAACATCAATCTCTGCATAAAATGCAATATTCCTACCCTTTGAGTTATGGGAATTTATTAACTATACCTAGTTGATAAAGTAGTTGAGATCAATCTCAAATGCACAGAAGCTCATTTACAATAAATAATTTTCATCAAAGAAGATACGTATCGAACACACAAAATAAATTATTCTCTTTTAACTAAAAATCGAACCACTAAATAAGTGATTAACTAATTTAGAAAAGGAGACAACAAATAACCTTAAAACAAACATTAATACTAATAAAATGATTATTACAATCAAAAGTAACAGTCATAATATAACATATTTATACTCTAGGATTGGAATAACAAACAAGCACAACCAAACATAGTGTACATCTAAGAACTCAAATTTAAATAAACATCACATTTAACAATATTTGAACATATATGGTTCAATTATTTAATAAAATCTCCCTTATTTATCATCAAATGCTTCTTTTTTTCACATTAACCTTCAAACCATGTCTCATGTGTAGGATAACAGAAATACTTGGAAGTATGGGATGATCTTCCACCACTTGAATCTGGTAATTCAACAATATTGAAGCAGCAATCATTTTGATCTCAATAAAGCTTATATCCTTACCCAAACAAGTCCTTGGTCCAGCATTAAAAGCAATGAACTTATAAGAGGGTACTTGAATAATCCCTCCTTTCTTAGAAATCCACCTCTCTGGCTTAAACTGCAAGCAATCTTCTCCCCATAGCTTCTCCATTCTTCCAACTGAGTATAGAGAATACAATATAGTTGTATTTGGTTTAATCTTATGACCACTAGGAAGCACATCAGATTTCAATGATGATTTATGCTCAAAAGGCAATGGTGGATAAAGCCTCAAGACTTCACATATAACTCCATGTAAATAAATTAACTTGTTAAGCACTTCCACTTTTAAATATTTCCAATTATCCTTTCTTGATGGTAAATTTTCTTTAATCTCTTCAAGAATCTTAGCTTCAACAAAAGGGTGTGTTGCCACAATCCAAAAAAACCAAGTAAGAGCAGAACCAATAGTGTCTCTACCAGCTGCAAGTAAATTAATTGATGTGTCTCTTAGAAACTTATTTTCATCATCTATTGGATTTTTTCCATCTCCTATACTTTTTTGTTTCAAAAGAATACTTATCAAATCAAATTGTTGTTCTCCTTCTCCTTGCATTTCTTTTTTGGATTTGATTTTTGAATATAACCATTGATCAACAATTTTCACATTCTCTATAAACTTTTTCTCTTCACCAATTTGAAGCCATTTTTGCAGCTTCCAAAAGAATTTAGGCTTTATATGTCTAATGAACAATGTGTTGTCTGCTTGAGTAAAGGCTCTCTCAAATAAAATTTCAGGGAGATCAATAGAAAGACAACTAGGATCAAATCCTAAAACTATAGAACATATATTGTCAAAGGTTAACCTTTGAAAAATATCTTGCAAATCAACTTCCAACTCATTTTTACAAGCATGATCAAGAAACACAAGAAGAGAACTAAAGATTTTATTTTCAATTGTTTTGTGAAGAAATACTTGAAAATTTTCCTGCTTGAAAATTGAATGAAGTAGTGTTCTATTGTACTTCCAAATGTGAAAATCAGACCTGAAAATACCGTCTCCAAGGACTTCAAAAATTTCTTCGAAATCGTTTCCTTTTCCGTAGTTTTCAAATTTTGTGCTTGTAATATGTTGCACATTCATGGAGTCACTTGTGATAAGAAGTGTCATGTTTGTTAACCATGGTCCTTCAAAAATGATAGTTCCTCCTTTTTGTTGCAAAAGTGAGTTTATATAATTGGGGAAGTTGGATACATTGTGCATGAAACTAGGTAGCATTCCTATGATAGGCCATATTGTCATGGGTGTGCTTCTATTGATTCTCCAATAATGAATTGCGATGAAAAGAACAACAGCCAAAAGGATTTCTCCAATGCCAAAGCCAAACACATCCATTATTTTGTAGTAATTTAGTAGGAATATCATACTTCTCTCAATGATTGTAATTCAAGATGAACATTGACAATGAATGGTGTGGTTGTAACTATGAGAGCTATATATGAAGCTATTTATAATGTATTTCTAAGAAATAACAAAATGTAGTTTTTTTTTAATAAAGTAGAGAAGTTATTCATAAAGTTAAATTATATAAACATGTGATAAATTTAATAGTTAAACGTCGCAAATGAGAATCGAATTTGTGACCCTGCGTCATTAAAAGCTTAACATTGACGCGCGGACCACTACAACAATCAATTACTTGTATTAACATCCCGATAAATATTAGTTGACCAATGTTTTTATGATGGGCCTGAAAAAATTGAGGCCCTAGACTATAGGTTGGCCTGCTTACCCTACTTTTGGGTCGAGCCTATTGATAGTCAATTAAGTAAGCATAGTGAGTGGTTTAGGGTTTAGAAACAGCGCATATATACATCAGCCATGAGTTAGTCTTTATAGGAGCCAGAGTAGAGTCTCACGGGCCTAAAATCTTTTGTGAGACAGCTGCCCTTTGGATCAAAGTGCATGACAGAATATACAAAAGCGTTTAAATTGTCTCTTTCTTGTGGAACCAGCAGAACCAAATTATCCAACACTCGTCTCAATATTAACAATAATAGTAACAAAGGAGTAAAAAATAAAGTACAATCAATATCTTTCAAGGAACCGACAAAACATGAATAATCACTGAGTATGGTGAAATTAACAATGAGAGAGCTAGCAATGCGAAGAATCATAGGATAATAGTGTCATACATCAAGCACATAGGAAAGAGAGAGAGCATAGTCATACTCATGAGGTAAAAGATCATAAAAGATCATATTGAATTGATAAAAGATAGTAAAATGTGTACATTAATGTTCTATTTACAGGACTCAATTAACTAACTAAACGAGTAACTAATTATAACTATTTTCTAACTAACTAACTAACACCGACAAACTCTAACTATCTTAACAAACAACTTCACAAATAAGTGGATATTTTACTACTGAAATTTTTTATAAATAACATATTCAAATCTCAGCAAAAAAAAAGTCCAAACACACTTTCGCCATTAGTACCCAAATCTTATTTCTCTCTACCGTGCTCCAGTTTCTTATTGCATTATTGTGCGGCACCATTCATTCACCCAAAAACCAATTGCATATATAATTTGCAATTCATGTCGGCACAGTTGGAAGTTGCAAAACTTTCCCACATGGGAGGGAGGCACTTGGAGGAGTGTGGGGCACCTGCCTACACAAAGTTTTGAGATATTTTTTTATAGTAGTGCATCGGTTGTTTTTTAATTGTCTTTTTAGAACAATAACATCAAATTAAGGAAGTGTATTTTTGCACTTTATCTTTCTATTTTACCCTCGTTTTAATCCACCAATAAATTCCTATTTTTTTCACACACATTCTCTTTCCAATATTATGTAAAAAAAAAAAACAAAATTATGTAAAAAAAAAGTTTTAAAAAAAGATTTAGTTTTTCAAATATATAGCATTAATTTGTTTTATTGAAAAAGATAAGAGCAATTGGCAAAAGGTATAATTGACAAATCATAACCGTTTTTTTACTGTTCGTTTAAGATAAATAAGTGATTATCACATAAATCAAGTTTTTTCTTTTGAATTTTTTGTTATTTTGTCGTCGTTTTGTGCGGCGTTGTGTTAGTCGTCGTTTTGTGCGGCGTTGTGTTGGTCGTCGTTTTGTGCGGCGTTGCTTTCTTGTTTTCTACGGTGTTCGCTTGGTTCAGTTTGACAGATCTACTTTGATCAACTACAGATTCAATCAATGACAAAGTTATCAACGATGAAGATCCGAAGACATGAGTATTTCGGTAACTTTTATATTGTCACATTATTTGTAGGCCTGAGTATGCCGTTTTATGCTATTAACTTGGATACTGTGAGTTTGTTCGCAGATTCATCCTTTTCGTTTTTAGCGCTATTGAATTTGTGCTTGTATCTGATGTATCAATCTGTTTGAATGAATGAATGTTATGTTTTAGTCAAAAAAAAAAAAATCATAACCGTAATATACAAAAAAGACAATTAAATAAAAACGTTAAATCTGACAATAAAAGACAAATAAAAATAAAAGGAAAGTGTATATATTTGTTGATACTTATTTTACTGACTAGACCTACATCTATTTATCAACCAATTATAGAAAATTGCTATGTGAGTGAGCTATAAAAGTTGTACTCTTCCATCTACTATAGAGTACGTACACAAAGTCACAAACATACATACACGTGGGAAAATATTTTATATAGACACAAATATAAATAAATGGTAAGTAATAAAAAAATAATAAGAAAATAATTAAAGTGATTTAAATTGATGTGATAAATTTATTTATTTTTAATTTTTTTTGATTTGTGTGAATGTGCCTAAATTTTATGCTTAAATGGCCTACATAAAACTTTCTCCATACATATTATACATTTTTTAAAATATAATTAAAGGAATTTTTTTATTAAACCAAAGAACAATTTAACAAAGAGTCGATCATGCCAACCAGTATCTTTAGGGTACTAATTAAGTAAATTTTATATTGAAAATAATATCCTTTTGTATTTTTAAAATGCTAATTATATAAGTTCCAACATAATTTTATTATATTTGGTTCTTTAATAAATGTCCAGAGGAAACATGATTGATTCTCATTGGAAGCTGATCACGTAATTTTTAAGCCACTAGACTTAGTCTGGTGGTGGGGATTTAGATAGTATGCATAAAGTTCTAGGTTCGATTTTCATTGACAATATTATGAACAAAATAAAATAATAAGTGTCCAAAGACACTAGTTATTATTTCTCCTTAACAAATTCAGTGAAAATTCAGTCAAGAAAGATTAAATTTATCCTACTTTACCTTGAAAATTAGAAGGGAGCGATGTATGCTCTGAATATGCATTTTCAAAATTAGAGGAGATTAGGATCTTTGTATAAAGTTAGCAAAGACAAAAAAAATAAATTGTGTATAACAAAAGAGAGATATTTTTATTGAGATTGAAAAATGAAAAAATCATTAGATATTTCAAAAATATGATAGTAGAGAACATAATAGAGTATTCTTTCAAAAAAATGTTTTGTATTGGTTCCAAGTCAAATTTGCAGGTAACTTGTTCATTTTTAAATTATTTTTTTGGTAGGAGTTCTTTTTTAAATTTGAAAAAACTAAAATAAATATAAATTGTAAAGAAATTGGTAGAATGAGAAAAGGAGATTAAATATAAAACATATTAAGATTCGTCTATTTAAAATCTTCTCATACTATTTTTATCAAAAAATAAAAAAGAATCTTTTCCTATTATTGATGTAATATTTATAATTTATAACTAGAATAACTAGAAAACATGATATTTAATTTGTATCCAATACTATACATAGTGTAAAACTTTTTACACATGTGTCCAATTTAATCATATAGATATTTTATAAAATGAACATTCCGGTATATATATATATATATATATATATATATATATATATATATGAATATGTATAAGTGCACGGTTTATATCGATGATTGTGATGGGTTTACAAATAGTATTTGATATAAAAAAATTAATAAATATTATTTTTAAATCAATCAAAATCGTCAACTTCAAAAAATATACCTGTACATATCTACATAACATGTGTACCAAAAAATTCACTATTTTGTAACCCAATCTATACAAGTGGTATTATCATGTAATTTAATTGAATGCATATATAAAATAACAAAATACAATATTTTGTAGGTGAATAGCAATTAACCACTACAATAAATCCAAACAAGTTATTACTCTACATTTAGAGTAAATAACTAAATTTATTTGAGTAAAATACATCCTCCTCCCCTTAGAGTTCCATGTATTACACACCCCTCCCCTATTGGGTTTAAATATACAATTTAATCAATTTAACTTAACACCGTTAGAGATATTTTCTGAAAATAAAATAATTTCTATTTTTTAATGAAAATATAAACTTGCTTATTTAAGTTTACAATAGTACCCTTCCTGTTATTTTGATATACACCGTTTACTGTTCGTAGTTTCTTACTTTATCCCTAACCTTTACGTCGTCATCTTTTCTTTATTGTACGTGACTAGTTATCTTTTTTGTTAGTGTTGGCACAATTTGCGATCAACCAGCATAGGTATGAATACTTCCTACCTCAGTATCTACTTGTTTTGTCTTTTGGGGTTTTTGATATAGGTTTCATTCCTATATAATTTTGGGGTTTTTGATATAGATTAAATTTAGGGATTCAGAGTGTACTCTTTGAATATATCAATATATCAATTCTTGAATAGAATTTTAACAATCTTTAAAAAAATTTGATTGTTTTTGAATGTATGTGAGAAATGTCCATTGATGGATCAAGGTCGATTTGTCTTTATTTATGAATGTAGTGATTATTTGAATGCACTATAATAAGTGCCAATACAAGTACAACTACATAAAACCTATGATATCATGAGTTCAACAGGAAAAATACTCCAAATGGAAAAAAGACCAAGAAAAAAAAAAGAAAATTCTTAATATGCTTCCCCTAATCTGCAACGAAAGAGGAAATCAGAAACAATGCTTAATTTCTTCCTTGATGCTTCTTTCAATTGTTTACAATACCTTACCCTTCCACCTTACTTTATTTCCTGCACAAATAAAAGAGAAGTAAATTTCATAGGATATATTTTTATTTTTATTTATATGCATTTGGAGTTACATAAACTATTTATATGTGTAGTATTCATGATTTATGATTCATATATATGCAGTCTTTTGCAATTGCAGAGAAGATATCACAACATGAGTAATAATGTGCTTGAGAATCAAAACTCAATGCCTGTTAGTTTTGATGAAACATATGGTGGAAACAATTATGATAGAAGTGAACCCATTGTTGAACAATTATATACTGACAGTGATGAAGAATACACTGTTGACAATCGTGAAGAAAGTGAACAAAGCGAGGGAATGGATGAGGGTGACTATTCTTTAGATGAAGAAAGTGATGCAGAAATTGACATGGATGAGGGTGAGAATTCTGCAAGTGGTAGTGATGTAGACAAGCCACAACTTTCCAGGTTTGTTAAAAATGTGAAAGGGAAAAAATGTGAGTATGATGATAATGGCAAGATCCGCTTAGAAAGATCCATGTTATTTGTAGATGTAAACGAGTTTAGGGATGTATTAAGGGATTATATAATACAAGAGAATTTTGACATAATGAGGATAAAAAATGAGAAATCTAGAGTGACAGCTATTTGTGCTTCAGATGGATGTCCTTGGAGAATCCATGCTTCTCCTGCTCCAGATGGTGTAGCATTTATGATCAAGAGTTATGAACCAAAGCACACTTGCATAAGGCAGTCTGAAAAGACTAATGCAACCTCAACATGGATAGCAAAAAAACTAAAAGGATCTTTAAATGCTGATCCTAACATGAGCTATAAACTAATGTCTAATGAATTGAGCACAAAATATGGAGTTGAAGCCAATCATATGCAATTGTACAGGGCAAGAAAGAAAGGAAGGGATGAACTTGAAGGATCTCATGCCAATAGTTATAGGAAAATATTGAATTATGCACATCTGTTGTTAGAAAAAAATAGTGGCAGTATAGTGAAGTTAAATTTTCACGATCGAACATCCCTAGAAGAAAATCGTGTTTTCAAGAGAATCTTTGTGTGTTTGGCTGCTTGCAAAGATGGCTTTGTTAATGGTTGTAGACCATTTTTTGGGTTGGATGGTTGTCACTTAAAAGGACCTTATGGAGGTGTGTTGTTGGCTGCAGTTTCACTTGATGCTAATAATGGACTATTTCCAATAGCATTTTCAGTGGTTGAGGTAGAATCTAAAGACTCTTGGAGCTTTTTCTTGGAGTGTCTACGTGACGCAATAAATGATAATCATTACATTATTATGAGTGACAGACAAAAGGTAATATATTTTTCCTCACAATACTTTGATTTGCTACAATCAATCACTTACTTGGATTTGTTCCTATGAATGCAGGGATTAATACAAGCAGTTTCGTACTACTTTCCAAATTCATGGCACCGACATTGTAGTAAGCATTTACTAAATAACTTCAAAGCCAAATTTCCATTGCTAATCTTGCGAGATCTTTTTTGGATGGCTGTTAAGGCCCCAAATGAATTTATTTTCAAAAAGGCAATGGAAAAAATGAAAATCCATGATAAGCATGCATACCAATATTTGATGGATATCCCTTTACACACTTGGTCTAGACATGCATTTCATGAAACTTATAGAAGTCCACACATTACAAATAATGTGTGTGAGTCATTTAATCAGTGGATAGACGATTTAAGAAGTATGTCTGTTTTGAACTTAGTGGATGGATTGAGGGTGAAAATCATGATGAGATTTTCTAAGAAGTTTCATTCTATTTCAACATGGCAACAAAGTGTTGGACCAAGAATTGTGGTAGTATTGAATAAGACTTTGCAGGATGCTAGATATTGTAAAGTGAATCCAGCTGGAAAAGGCCTATTTGAAGTGTATGATGGTTTCACAAGATTTCCCGTGAACTTGAATTCACACACATGTGAGTGCAAATCATGGCAAATAAGTGGCCTGCCTTGCAAACATAGTGCAGCAGCCATTATTTACATAAGAGCAAGGGTGGAGGACTATTGTGATACATATTATAGCAAAGAGAAGTACATCACAACTTATTCGAGTTTGGTTAGTCCCTTACCTGATCCGAATACATTGGAGGAAGAAGATGTGTTGCCGCCTCCATTACGCAGGCTCCCAGGAAGGCCTAAAAAGAACCGAAGAAGAGAAAAAGATGAAGATGCGCCATCTAATGCAAGAAAACTACTCTCAACAATCAAATGTACTAACTGTGGAACTTTAGGACATAATAAAAGGAGTTGTCAAAGGGCGCCAACAAAAGCAAAAAAAACAAAACAAGTATTTATTTCAAAATTCAAACTTTATACTTTTCTATAAAAATTCAGCATACACATATATAAATGATATATACTTGTCTCAAATTACAGGGTGGTTCAGTTAATGCATCACAAAGTTCAATTAGAAAAGAAATTCCACATGGTTCAACACAAGAAAGAGTAAAGTCACAAATGCTTGCTAAACAATTGAAAAGGGTAAATATATATATTTATAAGCATCTCTAGTTTTGCTTTTGAATATCTAGATTAGCTTGCTAAATGCTAAGTATACTTTTTATTTGAATTTTGAAGAATATCAGGGAAGGAAGAGTTTATAGGAATCCTTCTTCAAATCTAGAAACTCAGGAGAGTATATTTGTTGATATGGGTCCAAATTCAGATGGTATGTCTAGTGCTTTTATCTTGCCCGAGGTTGCCAATGTTGCTGGGAATTCTTCAACGAACAACAGAACAACCCTTACATAAACAAATTTTGCATTGGGCTTTTACTTTTTGAACATATTCAATGTTTGTTTTATGGTACATGTTTCAATGTATTCAATGTTCACCATCTGCGACCACATGGCAGCTATCAATTTGTAATTTCAAAATCTTAGTCTTCATTCGACCATTGTAATAATATATCTCTTAGTTTGATTTGTTTAGTTCAGAAATAGTTCATGGTCCTTTGTCATGTGAATCTTTAATTACTAACAGAGTTACATATATAACTTGTAAAACTCAGTGCTACAAGAAACATGAAGACAAATTGATATACCATGGATATATATAACAAGAAACAATTTTATTGCTAGGTAACAAAATAAATTCATTTATCCAACTAAATTAAATTACTTTATGGTCTATCTCATATTAGCTATTCAACAATTTGATTGTACCAAATCGGGTTTCAAAAACATGTTTGAAATTGACATTTAAATAAAAAGAGAGATACACAACTAGTGATATAGTATCCAATATGAATTTAACTTTCATAAAGAATGTGTGTCACGTGTTTGACACCAACACATGTCATTACATTCAATTAATTACCGTATTATTATGTCAGTGTTCATGCCTTAGTAATAGTTGGTGCTTTCTAGACGAAGCTTAAAATACATCAATTTGAGTCACACTGTTTTTTCCTCATTGTGAAAACATAATAATAAATGGTAAGCAAAACAATCAACTTAGTAACTTAAGAAATCAGAATTTCACAATATAAAGCCACCAAAAGCAAGGATAAATGTTCTTCACCAGGATGGGTAGTAAAAAGCAAATCTTTCAGTGATTGTTATAAGGAAAGAAAAATGAAGTGATTACCACTAGAAGGTCATCTTTAGAATCTTCAAGAGGTCGAACCATGCAATTTTTATTCAGAACACCAAAAGAGAAAAGGAATCGATCGTTCAATCGCAACCATGGTGAGATGATAACGAAGATGCACCGATTTTAGATCTATGACGAGAAATCCGGGTGGATTAGCTTCAACTCTACGGCAAGGAAAACCTTCGTGGCTTCAATCGTTAGGGTGGTTGAAGTGTTGAACGGTTGCAGTCTAGGAAGAAAAATAGCAGGAAAAGTAAAAAAAAAAAAAAAAAAAAAGACAATGTAATAGAGGTGCCTGTAAAAAGAGATGACCAACAACAAGTGTCGACGAGGTTATTTTAGTAATAATAATTTTGTTTGACGGAAGTTATTGGAAAGTTAACGGAGAAATTAATAAATGGATTAGAATATATTATATACAATCTTTTAAGGGAGGTTAGCGTGTGTTTAAAAATATGAGGGGAGGGGAGTGTAATAAAAGAATGTTACAGGGGAGGGGGGTGTATTTTACTCAATTTATTTTGCACACACATAAGGAGTGTTGGCGAATTTGATACCCTCTTTATTTTTGCAAAAAAAAAATTAATTTCAATTTTTTTAAATGATAAAGTAAGTTTGATACAAAAATTTCTCATTTTTGTCCAAGTCACTCTGCCATCTATTATCTTCGTTATATCGATTCAGTATGATCGATTAGAAGAATGAGTGCGAGCGTTTATTATTCGCATTTGCAGACAAATTACTCCCATTCCCATCCTTGCTAATTTAAACTAACTTAAACGTTGGGCCGTTGTGGGAAGTATCAACCCACAACTTCTAGTTTTAGTTCTGTATAGGTCATAGGTGTATAAATTCTATATGGAGATAGTAGCAAAAAATTGGGGGGGGGGGGGGGAGGGTGCAAATATCAGTTCCTTTTGTCATAAATTGCCCAAGAATGATTTAACAAAGTAGCTTGTCCAATTTCAATTATAACTCATAAGTAACATTTCACTTTTTATATTCACTAATTTGTTATTTAATAAATTTTAAAAATGTTTTTTTTAGTTATAATTAGAACTATAGGGAGTACTCAAGCTTCAATAGCAATTTTTATGCAAGAATGATGCAATAACTAAGTATTTTGATGCTCTGTCAAAAAAAAAAAACTAAGTATTTTGATGCATATTATTATTATTATTAATTATTTTTACTTTTGCCTCCACATGGATATGGATTAGTATATTTGCCCCATCACATACAAATTATTCAAACCATAAGAAGAAAAAGAGTATTACATAGTGCCATCGAAGATTCTATCATTTATTTAAGTCTAAATTTTTTGTTCTATTACTTTAAATAAAAAAAATTCACTTTCCAATTAGTTGATAATGAGATACATTGTTACACAAGAAAAGTTAGGATAAAATATCGTTTTATCTTTATCTACAATCAATCCAACAAACTATTCTATTGATTTTAGATATAGATAAAAATATATTTTATCCTAACTTTTCTTGTGTAACAATGTATCTCCTTTCCCAAGTAATTAGGAAGTTAAGACTTTCTATTTAAAGTAATAGGAGAACAAAAAATTTAGAGTAGAACAAAAGATTGAATTCAAATAATACTCAACTATGTTTTGCAAGAACAATCCTATGAGATTATTTTTTTTGAGTGTTAAAGAAAGAAAAACAACAGTTTTTTTTCCTCTTAATGTATAGAAAAAATAGTCCCATAGCATTGTTCTTAAAAAACATATTTGCATCAAAACTCCATGTCCATCAATAAATTCAGCATAGTTTTTGACCAGTGTTATACAACAAAATTCAACAATATAAAAGGTAAAGTATAGAACACATTTGTTTCACAGTTTTTCTCAAAACAAATAATTATGCATAATTTAACTAATATCAAATTTTTTCTCGTTGCTTAGTTAAATAAGCTTTTATATAATTCATAAATTCTCACTAATAAAAACAATATATTCATAAACTGTTTTTTATAAATTATTTCAATAAATTTATAATAAATATTCATTTGATTTTATTTATTTTTGAGCTTATCCAAAACGGTTAATACAAATAAGTCATTTAAATAATAGGCTAATTCTTGAGGGAGACTATTGAATTAGACAAAGTTTCTTGGTGCATTCTTTTATTCCAATAATACCCTTGTTGCATTCTTGAGTCTCTTATTTAAATTAAAAATAAATTCTCCTTTCGCTGATTCTTGAAATCAAAAAACATGGAAGATAGTTTCAGAGTTCGAGTAGAGAAAGCTTTCGGTTCTCTTCCAATACCTTCTTCCGCTTCTCTTTGGTCTCTCTCCGAAGACGAAATCAACGACAAACCCGAATCCGAACCAAAACCCTACCCAACTTCTTCCGGTGTCAAACCTCAGCTTCAAAACGATCTCGACGAAGATGAAAACGCCGCCGGTCCTTCTAAACCGTCCGATTACAATGATGAACAGTGGGAGATTAGGTCTTCTATTGGCCTCGATCCTACCCTCGATTTTGAGGTACCAATTCCTCTTTATTATTATTATTAAAAATATTAATTATTTTTTTTACCGAATAGTATTGTTTTTTTTTTTTGTTATGTTATAATTTGAATTTGGATAATTTTGTTCAATCAATTAGATGACGTAAATTCAATTTTATTTTATTTGTTGAAGTTTATTAATTAGATCATTGTGTAAGAGTGTATCTATTATGGTGGTGTTGAAGTAATAAAGATTATGTCTTTGAAATTTTAATTGAAGATTTCACTTTAGAAGGTAGTGTAGTGTTGTAGCTGATTAATTACTTGCTGATGAGAAAATTAGTTGATGATGATTGAAGAAAACGGTTTTTTAGTGTAATTTAAATTTAAATTGATGATTTTGTGGTTTAAGAAGTTTTGGTTTTTGATTGATTTGAATTTGTGTTTCTTGTTTTATGTTGTTTTGTTACTGATTGTTGCAACTTGCAAGTTTTTCGTTGTCGATGTTTGGATTGAGAGATTTAACAAGAAAGAATTTGACTGAATCAATTTATGCAGGATGAGGAAGATCATTATGACAAACAGGCTCTTGGTAAAGAGAACACAGGGGATCGTTTGTATATGAGCGAAATAAATGAAGATGGAATTGGCATAAGTTCTCGTGTGTTTGGAGATTTTTCGAGAGATCCGCGAGCTAATCACATGGCTGCTAGGATTAAGCTGAAGCAAGATGATGAAGCGGCTAAAAAAATTGATACTTTGCAAGTCTCTGAGAAATCTACACCGGACATTGGTGGTAGTGGGGCTGATGCTGTTAACCCAAAATCAATTTTGAAGAGTAAAGATAATCCTTCAGAGTCTAGGTCCAATAAACGTGTTCGGTTTGATTCTGAATGTGACGATAGAGATGGTAATGATGGTGATGATGATGGTGATGAGAAGGAAGGGACCAGGGATGTTCGCATGAAGACCTCTTCAATGGAAGAGGATGCAGCTTTAAACCAGCCATCAAAGTTAAAGGAATTTTCCTCAGCAGTTCCTGATTATATTCGCAATCCTTCAAGATACACACATTATACATTTGATTCTTCAACCGACATGGATGAGAAAGCAAATAAGGAGGCATACATGAGCTTCCTTGCACAGATAAAAGCTTCAAATGCATCAACACAGACAGATGAAGCTTTGGATGATCTTCCATCAGTTACCTTTATACCAAAGAAGAAATCTGGTGATGTCACTATGGGAGAGAATGAGACAGCATCAAAGCTAAAGCTTGACGTTGTCAAGGAGGGTGCGAATAAAAAAGCCTTCCCTGTTAGCATAGCTGTTGATGATGACACTGAAACCAGTGATGTATGTGCAATGGAGGAGGATGAACAGGAAGTTATCGAGGATACTAAAAAAAGCTCTCAGAAGTCAACCCGCAAGTACAGGAAGAAAACCGAGGATATTTTGGAGGAGCCTGCTGTGTAACTGTTGTACGAGTTCCTAAATTTGTAGCATTTTGGAATTGTTCCGAGCTCATAGCTCACATGCCACCGTTAGATTATCGCCTCTCCAAAGTGTAGTTTCCAACTCACTACAGGGTGCCACTGTGGTTTCCTTCATTTCCAAGCAACTAGCTTACATGCATAATTTGCTATAATTTTCTCACTGCTTTTTTTTTCCCTCAAACTTTTGTGGAAAGACATCATGTGCCTGGATTTCAACTGTGAAACTTATGTAGTTTCTGTAACTGCTGTAGGTGTAAACTTAAAATTAACCAATCTAGCATAATCATTTGGGCGGAGATTTTGGAATTTAGATATTGTTTAAGTAACACATGGTAGACAAGTTACTTATGTGCTGATGGCCATTTTCATCTGGTTTATCTTATAATAGATTTAAAAGCATATTTTATGTCTTTAAATTATTGTTGTGTTAAATTTGGCGATTGCTTGGTGTATTTGGTTTAAAAAACAGATCAGATACATCAATCATTTCATGAATCAAAAAACAATTTTTTTTTCTTATATTAAGAACTAGAGGGGAGTATTATACCTTGAATAAATGTTGCATACAAGGTATAAAACCATTATTTTTTTTCTTATTTTTGGTGCTGCTCTTTGAATCTTCATGATATGCAACATCTATTTGTTGTATATTAACCCTCTGGTTTTGAGGGAAATGGGGCTCCATATATGGCTTGGCACTGGGGCAAAAACCATTAATTTTGAATCAGATTCCAGTTCTGCTCTGGTTCTCATTACCTCAGAGATTTCATCCTCACTGCTTTGGATCAAATTTGAAAGTGTATGAATCTCTCTTGGTGGCATTTATGGGGAAGTGATAAACTTCCCCACCATGGTCTAGTTGTTTTTTCACCATTGGATTAAATAGGGAACACAATTTTACACAATTTGATCATGGTCTCTTAACACTACATTTTTTCAACATTATCTACCATGACCATTCTCCTCTATCACTCTGTATCTTTGCATCATTGCTGTTTTTTTTTATAAGCTTCCCCCATTGTTAATTTGTTAATGTCAGCAACACTATTTAAGATCAAACGTCATAAATAAACCATCTCTAATTAGAAAAACCTCAGATTTAACATAAACTTCATCTCCGATGAGACTCCGGCGATCTTGGTGTTATCTCCTTATAATATAAGAAGGAAATGGTATGTTGAAAATACCAAACTGCCCATGAAGCTTATATGAGCAACACGTGTCCTGGTTTGGTCTCAACCAGTAGTTTGAAGGAAGTAACCAAACTCTTTACTTCTATTTGAATTTCAAAATTCAAAATTGAATTCCCACTCTTTCTCATTTCAAATCATATTATATATATTCCTTCATTTCATTTTTCAAACTCATTCCTTTTCTTCATATTTTAATTTCACTTCTCTCTTTCATTTCTTTTCTTTCCATTACTTTTTCTTATCTATATTTTTTCATCTTCACCATGTTTCTAATAATTGATTTTTTTTCTTCTCATTTTTCAGGAACATTATTCATCATATGAAAGTAAGAAGAATATGAGTAAAGGTATATTACTATTTTCATCATTTGTCTGCATTTTTAGATAAGTCATTCCATCATTTTCTCTCTTTTACCTTTGTTCAAACATCTAACATTGTTATTGAAAAAAGAATAACACAAATAAACAAAATACTAACTTTTACTTTACCAACAAAATAAACAACTTTCTTTGTTGAAGCATAAAACATATTTTTTCTTATACGCAAAAAAATAAACAAATCAAACCATATATATTTCGATTTCTTCTTTTGACATCTCAAATTGTGTGTACAAAAACAACAAACATTTATTTTTTTTAAAAAGATATTGCAGAACATTGAACACTAACATGTTTTCATATGAAAAAATAAGAATGAAGTTAAAGATTTATAGTTTAATTTATTCACATAAAACCAAAATAATACATATGGAATAAAATAATAATTCTGAAAATATCATAAATAGATTTCCAAAATAAAAAAAAAAGTCAATAACAAGAAAATAGATTTTATTTCAAGCTTTTTTGTAGTATCTAAAATTTAGAAAAAATAAAAATACAACCACAAGTATTTGTGAAAAACAATTTTCATAAAACCAGCAAAATGGAAAAGGAAAAAAAAAAAAATCAGTTCATGAATCAAAAGGACTAAAAGAAAATACAAATAGATCTAATATGATAGAAAATTGTGAAAAATATAAATAGATCAAACACCAACATTGATCTACAAACATATGTATAAACTACTAAAAAAAACTAGCAAGATCTGATCCATTTCTTTCTTTTTTGTCTCTAATTTTGTTGGTGCATGTATAACAGAAGAGGAGAAGAAGAAGAAACCACACCAGATTTGGAAACAAAAAAACCCAGTAGAAAGCTTACTGACCAAATCAAACAAGACAATGAAGAAAACGCAAAAACAAAGGCAAACAAGTTTTCCGGCGTGGTTGCTTCAATTTCCGGTGCGGTGGTCACTGACAAATGCATTCCGATCTTTGTTTTACTTTTGTGAGTTTTGTAGAGAACATAGAGGTGAGTCATATTATGGTGATGATTTTTCAAGTGAGTCTATGTTGGATGAGATCTAACATAGAGTGTGGTGGTTGGAATATTTAAAAATCTGATGGATCTAAATATAAATTTGATAAATAGAAAGTTAGAAGATGAAGATGTGAAGGTAGTAGAAGCAGACTTTTGGTGGTTGTGAATGAAGATGTGGCGGCTAGGGTTTGTGTATGGAAGAGAACTTCTCAAAATCATGTTCTTTGGTGAAGAGAGATAGAAATAAATTGGGAAGTGAAAATAAATAGAAAGTAAAAAAAAAAATCAGAACAAAAGAGAAGGGTGAGAGTTCCGAAAAGGGAAATAAATGATCTATGGACTCCAAATAAATTTCAATGCAGCCTATGAACTTCAAACCAAAATTCAATTCTATAGTGAGAGAGACATATAGAGAGCTAGAGACTTCCGTAACAAATCAGATATAATAGTAACAATGTGTTTTTTTTTCTTTTGGTAAAATAGTAACAATGTTTTTATTCTTTTACAATGTTTTTTTAAAATAAATCAAGAACACCTTACCAAAAAAATAAAATGAATCAAGAACATCGATTGTGAAATATTAGCCTGTGCTCTTAGGGAAAGATATGTATACACTTTTTTTAGAAATATTTGGTTCGGCACGATACTAAATATTAAATGTTAGACACACATCCACGGGACAATGCTAAATATTTTTATTTTCTCAAAAACAATTAATATCATACACGGGATAATAAAAATAATAAATTTTAAACTTAAAATATTTTTATTTTTTGACAATGTCTTAGATTTAAAATCATACACGGGATAATTAAATTTTAGACACGGTGGTTGCAAGCAATGAAGATGCGGAACAAGTTGTTGATGAAATTTTTTAATCAAATATCAAACACGAAGAACAGGTTGATGAAAAATTGTAATTAACTATTGTACACGAGGAAGCTGATAAAAAAAATCAAATAATACAAGGTACAAATTGTTGTTGATGAAAGTTTGTAACCAAATTTTATAAACGAAAAAACAAGTTGTTGTTGATGAAAGATTTTAATTAACTTTTGTACACGGGGAAGTTGACACAAAAATCAAATAATACGGGGATCAAGTTGTTTCTATAGATAATTTTAATCAAATTTTATATACGAAGAACAAATTGTTATTATTATTATTATTATTATTATTATTATTATTTGAAAGTGTGACAGTTGAATTGAGACTTCTGACTTTCTCTTGAAAGTAGTATCAAGTTATCAACAAAAATTTTGACTATTCTTCACATTTTTATATTCCATGTGCAATGCAGTAAGTATATTCTACTAATGAAAGAGAAGAGTGGTCCCTTCAGTGCCAGTGGTTTTTTCAGTGCCAGTGGTGTCTTGGAGAGAAAGAGTGAAAAATATAATCAAATTGAAATTAGTTTACTTTATGAGTTTTGTGTGTCTCAAGAAGATTAGGTCTATCCTAGGTGTTCCTGTTTGAGTAGTAAAAAAAGTATCTTTTCAGTTTGATTGACATATATTTGGAGTAGATGAACCATTATTATATACAATAAACAATTATTTTTATAGTTTAAAATAAATAAAATTGATGGGGGGCCGTACTATTACTGCCGCGTGAATTTGTGAGGATTTGAGGGGTGATTTATTTTTATTTTTTTAACAATATTTGAGGGGTGAGATTATTAACTTGTGATGAATGACTTTCAAAAAAAAATTGCGATGAATAAATTTTTTTATTTATTAATATAGATAATTTTTTTGTCTTAAATAAAATAGTAATTATTGAAATTAAACTTGTATATTTGTTAGAGATCTTATGCCACGACGTCCAATTTAACAATTTCCGCATTTGTTTTCAGTTGAGTTAAGACTTTAGAGACAAAATTACTTTATTCTTATTATAAACTCCTATAATTTTTTTTATGCATAATAAAAAAATTTAATAGTATAATTAATGTGTATTTTTGAATATCACAATTATTAAAAAAAAATTGCTGAAAAGAATAGTATTTGTAATTGACTTTTCATATTCCAATATAAAGTATGATTTTTATGTTTGAAAAATTAATAATAAATGTAACTCAAAATTGAAAATAAATTTATATTTAAGGACAAATTTTATTTGAGTTTAATTAGAATGTTCTGACAATGTAAAATCACTTGGCATGGTCAACCAATTAAATCATCCTTTAAGACACATCAATCAAATATTAAAAGATAGAATAAACACTTATCATATTTTTTGTTTGGTGCCCTCATGATAAAAAAGATGATAACATTATTTTTTATCATATTATGTCTTTGATGCTCACTTAATAATATACTCCCTCCGTCCCAATTTATAACAAAACAAAACTCATTTTTCTTGTCCCAAATTATAAGCAAAAAAATTTACTTTTCTCTTTTTTATGAATTCTTTTTACTTATTCCCATAAAATTTACTTTCTCTCTCATTTTCTCTATAACTAATGACCAATGAAAATTAGTTTTACATCTTTCAATGAAACTTATTACTATAAGGAAAAGTCAAAGAAACATACTTTAACTTAGTTATGATTTGGTTTTCTTAATAAGTGTGAAATAATTTTTTTGCTTATAAATTGGGACGGAGGGAGTATCATGATAGTATATATTTTATGATTAAATTGAACTATTGGTTCTTTAATTTTAGTTTCTATTATTCGTTATATGAACTTATAAATGATTTATTTATGAGTAATATTGTTAGTGAATGTAATTATGAGTTCAGACATATTTTTTAGACAAAAGAAAAGTATATTATCAAATTGTTATTGATTAAAAATTTAAATTAACTATTATATATGAAAAATAAGTTGTTGATGAAAAGTTTTAATTAACTATTGGCAAATGCTAAATAGTGCCCCCGGGGCACTCTTTAAGCCTTTAAATAGTAAGGTTTTATTAAATAAATTATGAAAATATGTGAAGTCAACGCATTGAGAATTGAAATGTTCAACTTTTTGAAAAAATTATTTCCTTAAATGGAATCCTTAAAGAGTGCCCCGGAGGCACCGTTTAGCAAGACCCTTAACTATTATATACAGGAAGCTGATAAAAAGACTAAATGATATGGGGAACAAGTTATTATTGATGAAAATTTTAATTAACTGTATAAGGAGAAGTTGATAAAAAAATAAAATAATACGGTGAATAAGTTGTTGCTGAAGAAAAATTTTAATAAAATAATATAGTACACTATTAACAAGTTATTGTTGATGAAAAAATTTAAACAACTTTAAGAAGAGAAACTGATAAAAAATTAAACAATAAGGTGAATAAGTTGTGGTTGAAAAAAATAAAAAAAAATTAACTACTATGTACGAAAAATAATTTTCTCACGCACGACATTCAATTTATAAGTTTGGAGATAGATGGAGAACTTTTCTACCAGACTACCACTACACATAAAATGTACTTTTACTGATATCACTTCATAGTCATTTTGCATAGCTCTCCATGACAGCTCTATATGACAAAAGTTATTTCCAAAACACTTGATCTAATACATTAGGTGTAAGAGAGGACAACATTTTCTGATCAATCTAAATCAATAAAAGAGAGCTACACAAAAAGGACAATATTTTGGCACAATTTTAAGTAACAATCTTTGAACATCACTTCATTCCGTCATGACTTAATTTCAATTTTAAATTCATTACTTTCTTCAATAAAGATGGGTCTATAAGGCTCTCACTACCTATCATTTTAAGCCTAATGCTACAAGTGGTCCACCGTGGACAAGTGATATACCGACTATGAATTTTACAAAATTTTCTGATAGATTGAAAGTTTATATCATATAGATTATTCATGAATTTTTTTAGAAAAATTGAAAATCATTTGGTATTTTATTGGGATTTATCAAGATTTACAGTATTTAATAAACCGTTAATCTTGACGGGTCTCAATAACATATCAAATAATTTTCAATTTTCCTTGAAGAAGTGGTCCATATTAGAATTTGCCATCATTTCAATATATGTCTAGAAAAATACTTATATAGACACAAATATAAATAATAGGTGTTAGGCACACTCACAAGAAATGAAAAAAATAAAAAAAAATGAATTGAAGTGATATAAATTAATGTGACAATTTTATTTATTTTTTAATTTTATTAATTTATGTGAGTGTGCCTAAATTTTGTGCCTAAATAGTTGTGCTTATGTAAGACTTTCTCTATATGTCTAATAACAAATGAATCTATTCCTTCCGGCTCTTATTGGGTGCGTTTGTTTAAGCTTTAAAAAAATGATTTTTTTTAGGAAAAATCTAGAGATTTTTTTGTAGAGATTTTGAAGAAAAGCTAAAGCTACTTTGTGTTTGTTTACAATCATAAAAATCTATTTTAAAAAAAAAAAAAAGTTTATACACTTAGATTCCTTAGTTTTAAAAAAATAGATTCTTGAAAAGCTATTAGAAATAGTTTTTCATTTTGGGGCTAAAAATGATTTTTTTAAGAAAATGATTTTTAAAAAAATCTATAACAAACACTGTCAACATTACAAAATTGTTTTTTTAAGAAAAAAATAGATTTTTTCTTAAAAAAATCTCAAACAAACGCACCCATTATTTTCGTTTAAGACAATTAAATATATTGATAAATATATTTTCATTTTCTAAAACTATCAATTGAATTAAAAAATTGAGTGTATTTCATTGAATATATATATATATATTAAAATTATATGGTTAAATTTTAATCATTACTATTTTTATCTTGATTAAGTCTCAAATAGAATCAAATATTTAATTTGAGAATTTCTTATTATTATGGGCATATTTCATTAACCCTTCATTATGATACACCAATGACTTTTTGGTTTTGTTACAACACATTATATTTACTTTTTAGTTTAATTAACTATTGTACACGGAAAATTTGATACAATTATCAAATAATTCTAGAAATATTTTAATCAAATATTATACATGAAGAACAAGTTATTTTTATGAAAACTTTTAATTAACTATTATGCATGGGGGAGTTAATAAAAAAATTGAATAATACGAAGAACAAGTTGTTGATGATGAAAATTTGTAATCAAATATTATATACGACCAATATATATATATATATATATATATATATATATATATATATATATATATATCTCACTTTATAATAAATGCATACTCAACCATTACAATAATAACAACACCAATCCTAAAGTTGTCATTGAATAAAATTACACTTTACCCGCTTTCATCACATAATAGTACAATGTAAAATAATATACTCTCTTCAGTCTTATATATAAGCAAAAAATGTATTGTTTGATTCATTAAAAAAAATTAATGTAATCAATAATATTAACTAAATGAAAAAAAATATTAAATACATTTTTAAAAACTTATTTTGCTTATATATGAGAACAAAAAGAGTATATATTTTAATATTTTGTGCAAAATCAATACTTTATTTGTTTAAATTCTAGCAACATGTGATCTATACACCTGCAACATCAATCCTCTATTCATTATTACTTTTCAAGTCTTTAGTAGAATGATTAATCAATTTGTCATGCGTTAAATAATACGGGAATAGTGTTATAGTTACAATTAATGATAACTATTGTACACGGGGAAACAAGTTGTTTCTAATGATAAATTTTAATCAAATTTTATACACGAAGAATAAATCGTTCTTAATGAAAAAATTTAATTAACTATTGTAAATTGGAAAGCTGGTAAAAAATCAACTAATACAAGGAACAATTTTTTTTTTTTGAAGCAACAAGGAACAAGTTGTTGCTAATGAATTATTTTAATCAAATACCATACCCGAAGAATAAGTTGTTGCTAGAGAAATTAACTATTATACAAGGGGAAACTGATAAAAAAACTAATATGGGAAAATTGTTGCTAGAGAAATTGTAACTATCTCTTGTACACGGGGAAACTGATAAAAAAAATCAAATAATATAGGGAACAAGTTGTTGATGATGAAAATTTGTAATCAAATATTATACACGAAGAACAAGTTGTTTTTGATGAAAATTTTTAATTAACTATTGTGAATGGCGAAGTGGATACAAAAATTAAATAATACTGAGAACAAGTTGTTTCTAATGATAACTTTTAATCAAATTTTTTACACGAAGAATAAATTGTTGATGAAAAAGTTTAATTAACTATTATACACGGGGAAGCTGATAAAAAAACTAATATGGGAAATATTGTTGCTAGAGAAATTTTAACCATCTATTGTACACGGGGAAACTGATAAGAAAATTAAATAATACAGAGAACAAGTTGTTGATGATGAAAATTTGTAATCAAATATTATATACGACCAATATATATATATCTCACTTTATAATAAATGCATACTCAACCATTACAATAATAACAACACCAATCCTAAAGTTGTCATTGAATAGAATTACACTTTACCCGCTTTCATCACATAATAGTACAATGTAAAATAATATACTCTCTTCAGTCTTATATATAAGCAAAAATGTATTGTTCGATTCATTAAAAAAAAATGTAATCAATAATATTAACTAAATGAAAAAAAATATTAAATACATTTTTAAAAACTTATTTTTCTTATATATGAGAACAAAATGAGTATATATTTTAATACTTTGTGCAAAATCAATACTTTATTTGTTTGAATTCTAGCAACATGTGATCTATACACCTGCAACATCAATGCTCTATTCATTCTTACTTTTCAAGTCCTTAGTAGAATGATTAATCAATTTGTCCTGCGCTAAATAAAAGGAATGCAATGGTTATATAACATTTTATCATATTTTACTTTTGAAATTTGTAGAAACAACAACTTTCTTCCAGGCGATATTATCTGTTTTAAATTTTGTGCATTATATAGATGTCATCTTTTTAAAATTGATGTTAAATTCATAAGTGTATTTCCGTATATTTAATATTTTGTATCTTTATTTTATAATTATTACATTCTAATCTTATAAAATATATTCTCATTATATTGTCACTAACTAATTAAAATACAAATTATCAATTTTAACTAATAATAACAATATTTAAATTTGAAATAAATTAAAATACTAATTAAATTTTAAATATAACTAATATTTTTAATACAAAATATATTCGAATAAATTTTATTATTATTAAAATATAAATCTTCAATATGACAAACAAAACATTGTAAAAAAAATCACACGAACGACACATAAACCTCCACGACGGTCGACGCGCCAACGGCGCGCCTCAGGCGTTAGCACGGGTAACCTACTAGTTTAACATAAACTTCATCTCCGACAAAATTCCGGCGAGGTTGGATCTGAACTGACCACTTCAAAGTTTGGGAAACAGCAACAAAAGTTTTGATTTTTGTTTTATCCAGTTCAATTTATTGATGATTCTTCCTTGCCCGCACTGAGTTTGATAAAAAAAGAAAAAGAAAAAAGAGTGCTTTTAATCACAACAAAACTCATTTCATAACCTGCTTAGCTATGTTTGATCGATGTTTTTCAAAGTCTTAGGCTTTGTTTGCGAGTTTGGAAGGGAGGGGAGGGGAGTGCTTTGGAGGGAGGGAAATAGAGAGAAAGTTAGAGAAATCATTTACATTTTTTGAAAAGTATTTTTTATAGGGAATGACAAATAAATACTTATGATTAATATATTATGAATTTAAGAATATTATAACAACATTAATTAAATTTGAAGAATTCATATAAACCCTCCAAACCCCCTCCAAACCCCCATCTAATACAGTTTTTGAGTTCCCCCAAATTGAGGGGTTTTTGTGTTATGAAGAAAAAATAACCCTTCAAACTCCTTCCCTCCCAAACTTCTCTACTCCTTCCACTTGTTTCTTCCTTTTTAGCCTTTCTTTCCATTCCCTTCACCTTCAAACTCGCAAACAAAGCCTTAGGATCTGTTTCGTCTGGCTTTTTTAAGTCTTAAAAGTTATCTCAAAGTTAAAAGTGAAAATAAGAGCTTTCAAAAAAAAAAAACTAAAGTTATTTGATAATTGTTTTTTTAAGCTAAAAATTGTTTGGTAAAATATATTTTTAAAAGCTAAGGTTTTTAGGACAAACAATCGTATAAATAAATGGATATTTTAAAAATAAAAGCAAGTACGAATAAATATTCATAAATTATCATATAAAAAGGATTTCTCAAAAAAATTTATCAAAGAAAAATTATCTAAGGAGAGTTTACTATGTTGGAACAAAAGAGGTTCTGACATGATCCAATTAAGTTTTAATGATAACAAAAGTATTAATATACAATAGGGTATACTAATTATTTAATCCAAGTGTGCAGATATTCAAGTTAATTTTTATATTCATTTAAAGCACATTGGAAGCTCTGATATGACAAAGCAAACTCTGATCAGAACTTGAAGACATCAGAAGATGCATATTTGGTTCATCAGAGGATGCAAATTTTATTCATCAGAAGATGCATATCAGACTCTGATAAAGAGCAGTGAGAGCCGTTTTGTCAGAAGAACATTCTCTGCATCAATGATTATACTCTGACATTCCAAAAGCTGATGGAATCAATCTTATCCACAGAATAGTGACGTTTGTACTATTGTACGAACTCTTTACCTGATTTGGTTAAAACTTTCTCTCCAAGATTGATTACATACAAGGTTACCTGATTTGGATATCAAAGGTACTATCTACAGCTGGCGCAATCTCACCGCATCAAATTCAAATCAAACACGCTCCACCTTCATCTATAAATTGGAGCGAGTTTGAAGCTTTGGGATACGACACTTGAACAATTTGAAAAGAGCTGTTACTCTGCTAAATTCATTCTAAAGCACAAAAACTGCAAATACAACTTGAACTCATATTCAAAATCCAAGACTCCAGTTTCAGCTTCTGTTAATTCATTAGTTGAACCTTAGAATTTTGTATTAAGATTCTAAGTTAAGTCTTGTATCAAAATTTGTATTTAATTTGTAACTGAACATTGATCTTCATATCAATTGTTCAGACTCTGTTTTTCTAAACTTGTGTATTGAAGTCTCTTGCCTGCGTGCTTGAGCATTAGGAAGTCTCTTGTTTGTATACTTGAGCATTGGAAGTCTCTTGCCTGTGTGCTTGAGCAATTGTAATCTTTGGTGATTATAGTGAACTCTCTTGGAAGTACAAGAGGACTGGACGTACTCTCGGTTTGTGAGGGGAACCAGTATAAAAATCTCTGTCTCTATCTTTCTCTCCTTCTCTCTACCTTCAAAGTTATTCTTGATTGTGTTTTGTTTTCTAACCGCTGCAAACTCTGATAAGTTCTCTGTAACTTAGAAGAAATTTTTTAAATTACCAAAAACACAATTCAACCCCCCCTTCTTGTGTTTTTCACACCTTCAATTGGCATCAAGAGCCTGGTTCTGTTTTTAATCACCTAACAGTGAGACAGTTTCCTGTTGAAAGACACTATGACTGAAACTCCAAGTGGTAGCTTGAAATCAGTTCCACATGACTATGATGTTGAAGAAAAGTCAAGCAACAAAGCACCAAAGTTCAATGGAGATGCATCTACTTTTTCCTGGTGGAAAGATAGAATCTACAGTCATCTTATTGGTTTAGATGATGAACTTTGGGACTTGGTTGAAGAAGGGGTAACTTTCCAAGGACTAGATGAAAAGGGAAGGCTATCTGTTGAAGAAAGAAAGAAGTTCACTCCTACAGACAAGAAACTTTACAAGAAGCATCACAAGGTTAAGGATCTTCTCATTGGATGTATAACTCATGATGAGTACCTCAAGATTACAGACAAATCCACTGCCAAGAGCATCTATGACTCCTTGTGTTCCACATATGAAGGGAACAAACAGGTTCAAGAAGCAAAGGCTACTCTTTTGATCCAACAGTATGAACTCTTTAGAATGAAGGATGATGAGACAATTGAATCAATGTATTCTAGATTCAAAATTCTTGTGGCTGGTCTCCAAGTTCTAAAGAGAAGTTATACAACCTCTGATCATGTAAGGAAGATTTTGAGAAGCTTACCTTCAAGGTGGAGGCCTAAGGTAACAGCTATCCAAGAAGCTAAAGATTTGGACAAACTTGGCTTGGAAGAATTGATAAGTTCACTCATGAGTCATGAGATTGAACTATCTTCTGATGAGCCTCAGAAGAAGCTAAAATCTGTGGCCTTGCCATCTATTTCAGTTTCATCTAAGGCTCTGAAAGCCAAAGTTGTAGAATCTGAAGCAGAGGAATCTTCCATAGATAATCAAGAGGAAGGATCAGATGATGATTTCTTTGCACTCTTGTCCAAAAACTTTCAAAAGTGGTCACTAAGGAAGGGCAAAAATTTTCATGGCAGAGGATCTGGATCAAGAAACAACACCAACAAAGAGAAGAAGGATGACACAAAAAATTGTTTCAATTGTCATAAGCCTGGACACTTCATGGCTGATTGTCCTGAACTCAACTCCAAAGGTAAAGGAAGAAAGAGTATGATCAAGAACAAAGCCAAGAAGAGTCTGATGGCAACATGGGAGGATATTAATGAACTATCTGAGGATGAAGACTCTGAGGAAGCAAACCTAGCGCTTATGGCCATTGGTGAGTCAGACAATGAAAATGATTCAGAGTCTGATACTGACGACATTGATGAGGTAATATCTAAAATGTCTAATACTCAAATGACCAAAGCTTTGAAAGATGTAATGGTGAAGTACATGGAAAAATTGAGTGAGTTAGATTTTTGCAAACAAAAAATGAAGCTCCTCAATGAAAATCTCACCCAGACTCAAGCAAACTATCAAAAATCTCTTAAAACAATTAAGGTGCTTGAGACTGGATGCAGAACATGTCACAAACCTTATGACGAGTATGAAATCTCTCTACAAGAGTTTGTGGACCATAACATAGATAAGACTAGGGTAACTTCTATAATTCATGGTGGACTTAGCAACTATTATAAAAGGCAAGGACTTGGTTCTCTTACATGTCCTGATGTAGGAAAATCAAGTAAACCTGTCGTGTTGAGCAAGTCACCATTAGAATCTTATTCAAACTTCACTAAGGGTACATCAGAACCTCTGACTGTGTCTGGTACTCTTGTGAGCTTGGAACCACAAGATAAGGTATCAGAAGATAACTCATCTTCTGAACCTAAGTCTTCTAAAACTAAGGTTCCCCTCACATCAGTACCCATGTCTACTCAAGTTAAAGCTGTCAAAGTACCAAAGCCTGTTGATAAGCGGGGCACTAGTACTTCTAAGGCAAACTTGGTAACTGGTTCTCTGACACACTCAAGAGGAAAGTCTCAGAGACAACATAAGCCTAAACAATTTTCTAAAGGCTCAGTTGACTCCAGATCTTCTGATTATTCTAACAAGAAGGATAAGATTCTCAAAACTAACCAAAAAGGACCCATCAGAGTATGGGTACCAAAATCTGAAATAGTGTATGCTGCAGGTATGCACCCAAAGAAGAAAAGAAAGCTCATGGTATCTGGACTCTGGCTGCTCACGTCACATGACAGGAGACAAGCTCTTATTCCACACCCTGAATCAGCAAGAGGGAGGAACAGTAGGGTTTGGTGGCAACCAGAAGGGAAGGATCATTGGTATAGGTACAGTTGGTAATTCTTCTTTGTCAATTTCTGATGTTTGGTTAGTAGATGGACTACATCATAACTTACTTAGCATAACTCAATTGTGTGATAGTAATTATGATGTTGTGTTTAATAAGGATTCATGTACTGTAATTAGAAACTCTGATCAATCCATTGTTTTCAAGGGAAATAGAAAAGGCAATGTGTACAAAGTCAATTTTTCTGATTTAAAGGAACAACAAGTGCTTTGTCTTTTGACACTGAGTGATGAAAAATGGATCTGGCATAAAAGATTGGGTCATGCTAACTGGAGATTAATTTCTAAGCTTAGCAAGGACAATCTTGTCAGAGGCCTTCCAAAAATAAAATATCATTCAGACTCACTTTGTGGTTCTTGTCAAAAAGGAAAAATTGTCAAAAGTTCTTTTAAGAATAAGAACATTGTCTCTACTACTAGACCTTTGGAACTCTTACACATTGATCTTTTTGGACCAGTTAGCACTACCTCAATCAATGGTAAGAAATATGGATTAGTCATTGTGGATGATTATAGTAGATGGACTTAGGTAAAATTTCTGAGAAATAAAGATGATACATATGAAGTGTTCAGCATCTTCTGCACCCAGATTCAAAATGAAAAGAATTCAAAAATTTTGAAAGTAAGAAGTGATCATGGTGGTGAATTTGAAAATGAACCTTTTGAAAAATTCGGTGAAGAACATGGAATTCTCCATGAATTCTCTTCTCCCAGAACTCCACAACAAAATGGAGTTGTTGAGAGAAAGAATAGATCTTTACAAGAAATGGCACGCACCATGATGCATGAAAATAATTTAGCAAAATTCTTTTGGGCAGAAGCTGTTAACACTGCTTGTTATATTCAGAATAGAATCTATATAAGACCTATTTTGAACAAAACAACATATGAACTCTTTAAGGGAAGAAAACCCAATATTTCTTATTTTCATCAATTTGGTTGTACATGTTACATTCTGAATAACAAAGTCCATCTTAAGAAATTTGACTCTAAAGCCTGTAAGGGTATCTTCATTGGATACTCTGAACGCTCTAAGTCATACAGGGTGTATAATTCTGAAACTAATATAGTGGAAGAATCAATGCACGTAAAGTTTGATGACAAAGAGCCTGATGATAAAAAGTCAGAGCCTGTTAAAGATTTGTCAGGATCTGATGAGTCAGAAGATGAAGCTCCAGAGTATGATAACAACATAGAATCTATAGAAGACTCTGAAGCTCAAGAAGATGCACCTTCTGATGCTGCTCAAGAACATCAAACTATTGATGATAACCCTGAAGAATCTGATATTCCAAGGAACACATTCAAATATAAATCATCACATCCTGAAGAGCTCATCTTAGGAAACAAGAATAGTCCAAGAAAAACAAGGTCAAACTTCAGAGTTGAAGAATCATTATTTGGATTAGTTTCCTTAATTGAACCCAAGACAACAAGTGAAGCTCTATCAGATGATGCTTGGATAGTTGCAATGGAAGAAGAGTTAAATCAATTCAAGAGAAATGATGTGTGGGATCTGGTACCCAAACCCAAGCATAAGAACATTATTGGAACAAAATGGGTATACAGAAACAAATTGAATGAACAAGGTGAAGTCACAAGGAACAAAGCAAGACTTGTTGCACAAGGATACAGTCAACAAGAAGGAATTGACTTCACTGAAACATATGCTCCAGTAGCAAGACTGGAAGCAATCAGGTTACTTTTATCTTATGCAGTCAATAATGGTATTACTCTATATCAAATGGATGTGAAAAGTGCATTTCTAAATGGTGTCATATCTGAAGAAGTGTATGTCAAACAACCTCCTGGTTTTGAAGATTTGACAAACCCTGATCATGTGTTTAGACTAAAGAAGTCACTCTATGGACTCAAACAAGCTCCCAAAGCTTGGTATGAGAGATTGAGTACTTTTTTGGTTGACAATGGTTTTGAAAAAGGGCAAGTTGACAAAACACTTTTCAAAAAGACCCTTAAGAAAGACATTTTAATCATTCAACTATATGTTGATGATATCATTTTTGGATCAACTAATGCCACTCTTTGCAAGAATTTTTCTAAGCTTATGCAGGATGAGTTTGAAATGAGCATGATGGGAGAATTGAAGTTCTTTCTTGGTATTCAAATAAATCAAACAGAGAAAGGAACATTCATTCATCAATCCAAATATATAAAGGATCTTCTGAAGAAGTTCAACTTAGAAGATTGCAAACCCATGAATACTCCAATGCATCCTACATCAAGTCTAGGCAAAGAAGAGTCTGAAGGCAAGATTGATCAGAAGCTGTATAGAGGTATGATTGGATCTCTTCTTTATCTAACTGCCTCAAGACCTGACATTTTATTCAGTGTCTGTTTGTGTGCAAGATTTCAATCAGATCCTAGAGAATCTCATCTCACTGCTGTGAAGAGAATCTTTAGGTATTTGAAAGCTACTTGTAACATTGGATTACTGTATCAGAAATCCAATGACTACAAGCTAATTGGATTCTGTGATGCTGACTATGCTGGTGATAGAATTGAAAGAAAATCCACCAGTGGTAACTGCCTGTTTATTGGTGAGAATTTAATTTCATGGGCTAGTAAAAGGCAAACCACCATAGCTATGTCAACAGCAGAAGCTGAATACATATCAGCAGCTAAATGTTGTACACAACTACTCTGGATGAAATATCAATTGGAAGATTATCAAATCAGCAGTAACAATATTCCTTTATATTGTGACAATACTGCAGCTATTCACCTTTCTAAAAACCCTATTTTACATTCAAGAGCTAAGCATATTGAGATTAAACATCATTTCATCAGAGACTATGTTCAAAAAGGTGTAATTGATCTCAAGTTCATTGAAACTGAAAATCAATGGGCTGATATCTTTACAAAACCTTTAGCTGTAGAACGTTTTGATTTTATCAAAAAGAATCTGAACATGATGGAAATCTCTGATTAACTTAGACTCTAATGAAAAATTGAGTTTGTGAGAATCTAATAGCTATCAGAAGATGAAGTCATCAGAACCTTCTGTATCAGAAGTTGTGATGAGAGTATCTCCTGACATGCTATCAGAATCTGATTAGAAGGTAAATGGTTCTGGCGCGTAAGTAAAAATCTTTTGTAAAAACCCTTTCGTTTTCTCAAACTTACGTGTCAGTTATTTAACAATCTTCTAATACACATGTCTTGTTGTAAGAGGATAAAGAAGTTGGTTAATGATGATTAGCATTCTAATTTCCCATTTGTGGTAAAATACTCTACTGCCCCTGTGTTTATGTACTTGTTCTTTTTGCGCGTAAGTTTCTATTTAAACACACTAATTGTTCACATTCACACTTTTGCACTCTCACAACCTACACTTTCATTCTTCTAAAACACAGAGAAATTTCTTTCTTCCTCTTTAGAAACCCTAAATTCCAAATTTCATCCATGGCATCCTCATCAACATTCTTGAATAGAACATGTATGATCCTACCAAATGAATCCAACCCTACTGAGTTCGCAAAAGATCAACGACCGTATAAGTATGACGAAATCAATGTGGCTATTGAAAGTCCCGTTGATCTTGAGAGCATTAGGGTAAACGGTTTCGCTGATGTTGTTAACCTCTACAAAAAGCAAGGTTTGGAATATTACTTTGATCTTCTCAATGGACCAACCTATTCTGAATTGGTAAAGGAGTTTTGGATGAAAGCTTCTGTCATTACAAGAGATGTTTATGACAAGAAAGTCAGGGAAAAGATGGAAGAACACCCTGAATGGAAGGAGAGAACCCCAGAAGAAATGGGTTTGAGATCGTTTTACTCTACTGAGATTGAATCCTTCGTGGCTGGATTCAGAATCTCCATCAGACTCTGCCACATTCTTGAGGCTCTGAAGCTCAAGCGTGATGGTGTGATAATCAGACATACTGATGAAGCAGGTCCTGATGTGGATGAATATCTGTTCAAACCTAAGACCAACCCTAAGGATAAGTTTGAATGGACAAACAATTGCAAGATAATCTACAGGATCTTGATTGATAGTGTTCTGCCCAAATTGGGAGGCACTGATCAAATATCAAGTGTTCAGAAGCTATTCACATATAATGTTGCTAAAGGAAATATTGTTGATATTGGAAGGCTTATTTTTGATAACTTGTGCACATCTATTGTCTCTAGCAAAGCTATTGTTAGACACTCAAGACTACTGAGCCACATGTTTGCACAGTGTGGTTTGTTGGATGCTGTTACTCCATATCTTCCTGGCTTAAGTACCTTTCTGCTTGGTTCCAAGATTGTGAATAGTACTACACTAAGGTATTTAAGGCTGGTGAAGAATAATGAGATAGTTCATCCAACACATCCTGTGTTACTCAGAAATTCTGAGAAAGGCATTGGTGAAAGTTGGCTTGTACATGTCAGAGATAGTGAAGCAAAGAGAGTGATAGAAGCACATGCAGATTTCATGAAAAAGCTAGGTGCTGATATAGGAGATGGAGAACCTACAAAACTGACTGTAAGACAATCAAGGCTTTTGGAACAGCCTCTTAAACTAGATCAAGTCAAGAGAAAGGCTGCCAAAAGTCCTGCTGGAAAGAAAGCTGCTAAGGCTCCAAAGACCACAGCTCCAAGAACATCAAAGAAACCAAAGGTCAGGAAGCTGTTGATGGATCTCACAGAAGATGAGAAGGAAGAAGCTGTGATGCAGGCAGCTTTGGCAAAGGTTGAAGAGTTCAATAAGAAGCAAGAGGCTCTGAAGGATGGTTATGAGTGTGGCATTGAAGAATCTGTATTTGATAAGATGCATGAGAAGCTTCCCAAAAGGAATGATCCTCATAATCTGCTGGCAAAACAGACTTTGTATGGAAATGAAACTGGTAAGTTTTCTACTTTTCTTGGAGACGGCAAAGGAATTAGGGATTATTTCAAAAGGCTTCAATTTCCTTCTGAAATAAGAGTTAAACATGCTTTTGATAAGTTTTTAAAAGAAGTTCATTCTGAGAAAGACAATAATCTTTCTGAGAATCAACCAATATCAGAGCAGTTTAACCTCATCCTACATAACCCATCAGAATCCCAAACTAATCTTATACACAATGATGCAGCACAAGCTTCAACAAGTACTGCTCCAATCATTCAAACCTTGGATGAAGATTCTGATAAAACACCTTCACCACCCCCTGATAATTCTATCACAAAAACCCTACCCATTTCTGAGAATGTTCAACCTGTGAACACTCAAGAAAACACTGAACCAGAAAATGACCCACAACCAGAAGTTGCTCAACTAGAACATAATCCACAGCCAGAAAATGAACCTGAACCAGAAAATGATCAACCAGAAAATGAACCTCCACCAGAACATACTACATCAGACCATAACAACCAAAAATCACCAGAACATGAGCAAGAGCAAGTCTCTGATACTTTTCATTCTGATGAACATGTACATGAGCAATCCCCACATCATGTGGCTACGGACAACTCATGTGATTTACCTACACCTATCAAGACACATGTTCAACATATAAATGAGACTATGAATCTTGAAATCCTACAAAGAACCCCTCCTGACCAATCACAACATCTCCAACACCTTTTGCAGGATCTCTCTATGGACTGCATATTCTTCCCACCTCACCTACCCTCAAGAATAGCCAATGAACCTCTTGACCAAACTCAGGATGACATTACTAATTTGCTAAAAGCCGTTGACAAGAATCTTAGGAGAATGTCCAGTGCCATTCCACACAGGTCCATTGACACAGCGCACATTGACAAAGAGTGTGACCTAATGGAACAAAATCTGGTTCTCATGCTTCGCTCTGTCAGGAAGGCTTACACTACAGACCTGAATTTGAGAAATGAGTTAGCAAGGAAGGAAGAGGAAGAGAAGCGTGAAAGGGAGAGATTGGAAGCTGAGGAGAGGGAGAGAAAAAGGTTGGAAGATGAACGCATAGAAAGGGATAGACAAGCTGCTGAGCAAGCCAGGCTAGCAGAGGAAGCTAGAAGAGCTGCTGAACTGGCAGAGCTTGAACAAATTGCCAGGACTGCACCAGCTTATGCTCTACAAATAAGGGATAATCAAGATGTCTTTCAGAGAAGACTTGATGAGCATTCTTCTATGCTGGCTTCTATCATGACTACTCTCCAAAGCATCAATGCCAGATTACCTCAACAACCTGATCAACCTTAACCCCTAGGATTCTAAGCACATGTTCTGATTATTTGTTTAATGTTTATCATGTTCTGATATCTGATTTGTAACTTGTTGAATATTTTCTTTTAAGTACTCTATTGCTTATTCAACTATCTTCTGTGTTCATTATTTATTTCTATGTTTATTATTTGTTGTCTATTTCTTTTGTGCTTTCATAAATAATTTTGAGACAAAACTCAACACAAAGATTTCAAAGCTAAATAATGAGTTTATTCAATTGAAAATTGTTGATTACATAAGTTTCTATCCAACTTTTCACTTGGATCCTACATAAAACAGCTAGTCCTAAATCTAGCTTATTTGAATCTAAGGGAAATGGAAGAGTTCACGACATTCTCTTCACTTCCTTATTGGGAAATCAATGAAAAGTGATCTCATTGATTATGAAGAGAAGTATTCTTCCTTGGGAGGAACACATGTACTCAAGAATTCCTTCCAATCAGGATCCCATTCAGATTCTGACTCAGATAAGGACTCTTGTTGTTTAGCCTTGGATCTAGTTTGATTTTTGACTCTGACAGGAGCAGAAGTTGATGCCCTCATCTTCTGAAGTTTCTTCTTAGACTCTGAGTCATGTTGAATCTTCACTTTCTTCTTCTTCTCTTGCACTCTCTTACTTTTGATCACTTTTCTATCCTTCTCCATTGTTGTTTTTTCACAATGAAATGGAAGTGTTGAGTGAAATGACAAAGTTCATGGTCCTTATATAGTGGTTTCAAAATGGACAAGTTCTTGGTTTTTACGACAAGCCATTTAATTGGTGTAGTTGTAACCACCTTGACTGCATTGAAACTCTACTTTTGACCAATTTTTTTTCAAAATTGTCATTTATTTCTTGTCAGTTTTATCTTTTTGTTTAATGACAAAAGGGGGAGTAAGAGCTGTTATTAATTTATGAGATGCTAAACTGAAACCAAATTCCAAAATTTTTATTTTTCAAGTTATGTCTATATACAATATAATTTTGAGGAAAATATCAGTTGATATTTGAACTTCTGATACATGGTACGTATAAAAGAAAATTGCACTTTTCTTTCATAGGTATCAGACTTAGGGGGAGAGCTTGCAAACCTAGCCTCTGAAAGTCTAGTGTATTAGTTTAAGTTCAAAATTCAAATGAATATTTTTAAACTGATTTAATTAATCATTGCTGAACTTAGGGGGAGCTTGCAAAACTCATCAACCTAAGAGATGCTTGATAAATTTTATCAACAACCATTGTAAATTAATACTTGGTTTGTCATCAATCAAAAAGGGGGAGATTGTTGGAACAAAAGAGGTTCTGACATGATCCAATTAAGTTTTGATGATAACAAAAGTATTAATATACAATAGGGTATACTAATTATTTAATCCAAGTGTGCAGATATTCAAGTTAATTTTTATATTCATTTAAAGCACATTGGAAGCTCTGATATGACAAAGCAAACTCTGATCAGAACTTGAAGACATCAGAAGATGCATATTTGGTTCATCAGAGGATGCAAATTTTATTCATCAGAAGATGCATATCAGACTCTGATAAAGAGCAGTGAGAGCCGTTTTGTCAGAAGAACATTCTCTGCATCAGAAGATACATATCAGAACCTCTTTTGTGACGTTTGTACTATTGTACGAACTCTTTGCCTGATTTGGATAAAACGTTTTCCCCAAGATTGATTGTATACAAGGTTACCCAATTTGGTTAACAATGGTACTATCAACAGCTGGCACAATCTCACTGCATCAAATTCGAATCAAACACGCTCCACCTTCATCTATAAATTGGAGCAAGTTTGAAGTTTTGGGATACGACACTTGAACAATTTGAAAAGAGCTGTTACTCTGCTAAAATCATCCTAAAGCACAAAACTACAAATACAACTTGAACTCATATTCAAAATCCAAGACTCCAGCTTCAGCTTCTGTTAATTCATTAGTTGAACCTTAGAATTTTGTATTAAGATTCTAAGTTAAGTCTTGTTTCAAAAGTTGTATTTATTTTGTAACTGAACATTGATCTTTATATCAATTGTTCAGACTCTGTTTTTCTTAAACTTGTGTTTTGAAGTCTCTTGCCTGCGTGCTTGAGCATTAGGAAGTCTCTTGTTTTTATACTTGAGCATTGGAAGTCTCTTGCTTGTGTGCTTGAGCAATTGTAATCTTTGGTGATTATAATGAACTCTCTTGGAAGTACAAGAGGACTGGACGTACTCTCGGTTTGTGAGAGGAACCAGTATAAAAATCTCTGTCTCTATCTTTCTCTCTACCTTCAAAGTTACTCTTGATTGTGTTTTGTTTTCTAAACCGCTGCAAACTCTGATAAGTTTTCCATAACTTAGAAGAAAATTTCAAATTACCCAAAACACAATTCAACCCCCCCCCCCCCCTTCTTGAGGCTTTGACTATGTTTCTTTGGACTTGGGCACATAGTGAAACTAATCGCAATGTCCAAAATAAATTTGGGAAATCCGGAGAGACCGTAAGTAGGAAGTTTGGTGAACTTTTGGATAGTTTATGTTTATTGGCAACAGAAATAGGTTTTGGCCTCATTTTCAAGGATGCATTGGTTCTATAGATGGAACTCATATTCCAACTATTGGTCCTACTAAAGATCAAATTCGTTATATTGGTAGAAAGGGATTTGCAACACAAAATGTTATGTTAGTGCGCAACTTGGATATGTTATTTACTTTTGTTGTTGTTGGTTGGCCTGATATTGCATATGATACACATATTCTTTCAACTACGATTGAAGAAATGAAAAATGTGTTTCCTTATCCTCCTAAAGGTAAGCATAATCTCATTTTTATAATAAAGTTATGTATTTTTTAAATCAAAATAAACTTTTTTTATAAATATTAACAAAAATTATTTGTTGTTTTTAGGAAAGTACTATCTGGTTGATGTTGGATATCCAAATATAAAAGGGTATCTATCTCCATACAAGGGTGAAAGATATCACAAGGCATGCAAGAAGTATTAAACCATGCACATTCTTCAGTCTTCACTAAGAAATGTTATTGAAAGAACAATTGGGGTTTGGAAGAAAAGATGGCATATATCATGTGATATGAGACCATTTCCATTAATCAAACAACAAAAGATCATAATTGCAACAACAACACTTCATAACTTTATTCGAGTATGTGGTATTGAAAATGAAAAATTTAACAAATTTGACAATATTTCAGGATATGTGACTGACACTAAGGCTCCGTTTGGATTGATGGAATATAAGGGAATGAAGCGGAACATAATAGAATATAATAATGTTTCATTGTTTGGATTTGAAAAATAATAATAGAATGGAGTGGAGTGGAGTGGAGCGGAATGGAATAAGATGGAATGAATTTAATATCATACCACCATTTACCTTCAATTTTGTTCCTCTCCTTTTTAAAATATCCAAACAATGAAACGGAATATTTATTTCATTCCGCTCCATCCCATTCCACTCCACTCTATTCCGCTCCGCTCCATTCCATTACATTTCATCAATCCAAACGAAACCTAAAAGAAAAATATATCAATGAAGATATGAGTTCATATAATCCAAGAAGAGTCCAAGATGGAAATCAAAGACAGAGCTCGAAATCAAATACTCCAGCTACTAGGTTAATTGAAAATATAATGTGATAATTTATCTTTTTAATTGGGAATGATTTGCTATTGTTTTTTAATGTTATTTTAATATTAGTATGAAGGTGTGAAAAACACAAGAAGGGGGGGTTGAATTGTGTTTTTGGTAATTTAAAAAATTTCTTCTAAGTTACAGAGAACTTATCAGAGTTTGCAGCGGTTAGAAAACAAAACACAATCAAGAATAACTTTGAAGGTAGAGAGAAGGAGAGAAAGATAGAGACAGAGATTTTTATACTGGTTCCCCTTACAAACCGAGAGTACGTCCAGTCCTCTTGTACTTCCAAGAGAGTTCACTATAATCACCAAAGATTACAATTGCTCAAGCACACATGCAAGAGACTTCCAATGCTCAAGTATACAAACAAGAGACTTCCTAATGCTCAAGCACGCAGGCAAGAGACTTCAATACACAAGTTTAGATAAACAGAGTCTGAACAATTGATATGAAGATCAATGTTCAGTTACAAATTAAATACAACTTTTGATACAAGACTTAACTTAGAATCTTAATACAAAATTCTAAGGTTCAACTAATGAATTAACAGAAGCTGAAACTGGAGTCTTGGATTTTGAATATGAGTTCAAGTTGTATTTGCAGTTTTTGTGCTTTAGAATGAATTTAGCAGAGTAACAGCTCTTTTCAAATTGTTCAAGTGTCGTATCCCAAAGCTTCAAACTCGCTCCAATTTATAGATGAAGGTGGAGCGTGTTTGATTTGAATTTGATGCGGTGAGATTGCGCCAGCTGTAGATAGTACCTTTGATATCCAAATCAGGTAACCTTGTATGTAATCAATCTTGGAGAGAAAGTTTTAACCAAATCAGGTAAAGAGTTCGTACAATAGTACAAACGTCACTATTCTGTGGATAAGATTGATTCCATCAGCTTTTGGAATGTCAGAGTATAATCATTGATGCAGAGAATGTTCTTCTGACAAAACGGCTCTCACTGCTCTTTATCAGAGTCTGATATGCATCTTCTGATGAATAAAATTTGCATCCTCTGATGAACCAAATATGCATCTTCTGATGTCTTCAAGTTCTGATCAGAGTTTGCTTTGTCATATCAGAGCTTCCAATGTGCTTTAAATGAATATAAAAATTAACTTGAATATCTGCACACTTGGATTAAATAATTAGTATACCCTATTGTATATTAATACTTTTGTTATCATCAAAACTTAATTGGATCATGTCAGAACCTCTTTTGTTCCAACATAGTAAACTCTCCTTAGATAATTTTTCTTTGATAAATTTTTTTGAGAAATCCTTTTTATATGATAATTTATGAATATTTATTCGTACTTGCTTTTATTTTTAAAATATCCATTTATTTATACGATTGTTTGTCCTAAAAACCTTAGCTTTTAAAAATATATTTTACCAAACAATTTTTAGCTTAAAAAAACAATTATCAAATAACTTTAGTTTTTTTTTTTTGAAAGCTCTTATTTTCACTTTTAACTTTGAGATAACTTTTAAGACTTAAAAAAGCCAGACGAAACAGATCCTAAGGCTTTGTTTGCGAGTTTGAAGGTGAAGGGAATGGAAAGAAAGGCTAAAAAGGAAGAAACAAGTGGAAGGAGTAGAGAAGTTTGGGAGGGAAGGATGTTCTTCTGACAAAACGGCTCTCACTGCTCTTATCAGAGTCTGATATGTATCTTCTGATGAGTAAAACTTGCATCCTCTGATGAATCACATACGCATCTTCTGATGGCTTGAAGTTCTGATCAGAGTTTGCTTTGCCATATCAGAGCTTCCAATGTGCTTCCAATGAATATAAAAATTAACTTGAATATCTGCACACTTGGATTAAATAATTAGTATACCCTATTGTACATTAATACTTTTGTTATCATCAAAACTTAATTGGGTCATATCAGAACCTCTTTTGTTCCAACAATCTCCCCCTCTTTGATTGATGACAAACCAAATATTAATTTACAATGGTTGTTGATAAAATTTATCAAGCATCTCTTAGGTTGATGAGTTTTGCAAGCTCCCCCTAAATTCAACAATGATTAATTAAATCAGTTTAAAAATAATTATTTGAATTTTGAACTTAAACTAATACACTAGACTTTCAGAGGCTAGGTTTGCAAGCTCTCCCCCTAAGTCTGATACCTATGAAAGAAAATTGCACTTTTCTTTTATACGTACCATGCATCAGAAGTTCAAATTTCAACTAATATTTTCCTCAAAATCATATCATACGAAGACATAACTGAAAAGAATTAATTTTGGAACTTTGGTTTCAGTTTAGCATCTCATAAATTAATAACAAATCTTACTCCCCCTTTTGTCATTAAACAAAAAGATAAAATTGACAAAAATAAATGACAATTTAGAAAAAGAGTGGTCAAAATTAAAGTTTCAATGCAGTCAATGTGGTTACAACTACACCAATTAAATGGTTTGTCGTAAAAACCATGAACTTGTCTATTTTGAAACCACTATATAAGGACCATAAACTTTGTCATTTCACTCAACACTTCCATTTCATTGTGAAGAATCAGCAATGGATAAGGATAGAAAAGTGATCAAAAGTAAGAGAGCGCAGGAGAAGAAGAAGAAGAAGAAAGTGAAGATTCAACAAGACTCAGAGTCTAAGAAGAAACCTCAGAAGATGAAGGCATCAACTTCTGCTCCTGTCAGAGTCAAATATCAAACAAGATCCAAGACTAAACAACAAGAGTCCTTATCTGAGTCAGAATCTGAATGGGATTCTGATTGGAAGGAATTCTTGAGCACATATGTTCCTCCTAGTGAAGAATACCCCTATTTATAATCAATGAGATCACTTCTCATTGATCTCCCAATAGGAAGTGAAGAGAATGTTGTGAACTCTTCCATTTCCCTTAGATTCAAATAAGCTAGATTTAGGACTAGCTATTTTTGATGTAGAATCCAAGTGAAAAGTTGGATAAAAACTTATGTAATCAACAATTTTCAATTGAATAAACTCATTATCTAACTTTGAAATCTTTGAGTTGATATTTGTCTCAAAATCATTTATGAAAGCATAATATATAAAAAAATATTCAAATAAACAGATAAATAATGAACACAGAAGATAATCATCAAACAATCAAGTACTTAAGAAGATATTCAGCAAGATTACAAAACAAGTAACAGAACATAATAATGAAATAAGCAAAACAAGTGCAAAGAATCCTAGGTTTAAGGTTGATCAGGTTGAGGAGGTAATCTGGCATTGATGCTCTGGAGGGTAGTCATTATAGCAGCCAACATAGTAGAATGCTCGTCAAGTCTTCTCTGAAAGTTATCTTGATTTTCCCTTATGTGTTGAGCATATTCTGGTGCATTTCTGGCAATCTGTTCAAGCCTTGCCTGTTCAGCAGCTCTTCTAGCTTCTTCTGCTAGCCTAGCTTGCTCAGCTTATTGCCTTTCCCTTTCAATGCGTTCATCCTCCAATCTTTTCTTTTCCCTTTCCTCAGCTTCCAACCTTTCTCTTTCACGCCTTTCTTCCTCTTCCTTCCTTGCTATCTCATTTATGATGTTTAGATCCCTGGTGTAAGCTTCTCTTACTGATCTGATCATATACACCAGATTCTGTTCCATAAGGTCACACTCTTTGTTGATATGTGCTGTTCAATAGACCTGTTAGGAATGACGCTGGACATTCTTCTAATGTTCTTGTCAACGGCTTGCAGAAAACTAGTGATATCATCCTGGGTTTGCTCTAGGGGTTCATTCATAATTCTGGAAGGTAAATGAGGTGGAATATAAATGCAGTCCATAGAAAGATCCTGCATCAGGGTTTTGAGATGATTGGATTGGTCAGGAGGGGTTTTCTGAGCAATTTCAAGATCCAAGGTCTCATTGATTTGTTGAACATGTTTCTTAATGGGTGTAGATAAGTCACATGAGTTATCCATAGCCACATGATGTGGGGATTTCTCATGAGCATGTTCATCAGAGTGAAGGGTCTCAGAAACTTGATTTTTATGAGGTTCTGGTGATGTTTGATGGTTATGTTCTGATGGAGTATGTACTGGTGGGGGTTCATTTTCTGGTTGTTTATTTTCTGGTTGGGTTTCATTCTCTGGCTGTGGGTCATTTTCTGGTTGTGTATTTTCTGGTTGTGGTGTTGTTGGTTTATCTTGAGTGTTCACAGGTTGAACATTCTCAGAGTTTGGTAGAGTTTCTGTGACAGGGATTTCAGGAGGTGGTGATGGTGTTTTATCAGAATCTTCATCCAAATTTTGAATGATAGGTGCAGTACTTGTTGACGCTTGTGCTGCATCATTGCATATAATATTAGCTTGAGATTCTGATGGGTTAGATAGGATGAGGTTAAACTGCTCTGATGTTGGTTGATTCTCAGAAAGAACATTGTCTTTCTCAGAATGAACTCCTTTTAAAATCTTATCAAAAGCATGTTTAACTCTGATTTCAGAACGGAATTGAAGTCTTTTGAAATAATTTCTAACTGCTTTGCCGCCTCCAATAAAATTAGAAAACTTACCAGTTTCATTTCCATACAGAGTCTGTTGTGCCAGCAGATTATGAGGATCATTCCTTTTAGGAAGCTTCTTATGCATGTTGTCAAAAGCAGACTCTTCAATACCACAATCATAACTATCCTTCAGAGCCTCTTGCTTTTTGTTAAACTCTGCAACTTTTGCCAATGCTGCCTGAATCACAGCTTCTTCTTTTTCTTCTTCTGTAAGATCCATCATTGCAGGCTTCCTAGCCCTTGGTTTCTTTGGGGATCTTGGAGTTGTAGTTTTCTGAGTCTTAGCAGCCCTCTTCCCAGCAGGACTCTTGGCAGCTTTTCTCTTGACTGGTTCAAGTCTGAGAGGTTGTTCCAAAAGCCTTGTTTGTCTAACAGTTAGCTTTGTAGGTTGTCCATCTCCTACATCAGCTCCTAGCTTGTTCATGAATTCAGCATGTGCCTCTATAACCCTCTTGGCTTCACTATCACTGACATGTACAAGCCAACATTCACCAATGCCTTTCTCAGAGTCTCTGAGTAGCATAGGGTGTGTTGGATGGACTATCTGATCATTCTTCACAAGCCTTAAGTACCTTAAGGTAGTACTATTCACAATTTTAGAACTTAGCAGAAAGGTACTTAAGCCTGGAAGGTAAGGTGTGATAGCATCCAACCAACCACACTGTGCAAACATGTGGCTAAGTAGTCTTGAATGTCGAACAATAGCTTTGCTAGAGATAATAGATACACATAGATGATCAAAAATAAGCTTACCAACATCCAGAAAGCTTCCTTTAGCAACATGATAAGTGAACAACTTCTGGAGACTAGATATTTGATCAGTACCTCCCAATTTGGGCAGAACACTGTCAATTAAAATCCTGTAGATGATCTTGCAGTTGTTGGTCCATTCAAACTTGTCCTTAGGGTTAGCCTTAGGTTTGAAAATGTATTCCTCCACATCAGGACCAGCTTCATCAGAGTGTTTGAGTATTAAACCACCACGCTCTAGCTTCAGAGCCTCAAGAATGTGGCAAAATCTGATGGCGATTCTGAATCCAGCCACAAATGATTCAATCTCTGTAGAAACAAAAGGTCTCAATCCCATTTGCTCTGGGGTTTTACCTCTCAGTTCAGGGTTCTCATCAACCATCTCCCTGATCCTCCTATTATGTACATCTCTTGTGATAACAGAAGCTTTCATCCAGAATTCCTTAACAAGCTCTGTGTACGTTGGTCCATTCAACACATCAAAGTAGTACTCCAACCCTTGTCTCTTGTAATGATGAACAACTTCAGGAAAACCGTTTACTCTAATACTTTCAAGATCAACGGGATTCTCAATCGCAACCATTAGTTCATCATATTTGTATGATCGTTGATCCTTAGCAAACTCAGTGGGGTTGGATTCTCTTGGTAAAACCATGCATGCTTTAACACTTAATGTAGAAGAAGAAGCCATGGATGAGATTTGGAAGTTAGGGTTTCTAAGGAGGGAGAAAGAAATTTCTCTGAGTTTTAGAAGAATGAAAGTGTAGGTTGTGAGAGTGCAAAAGTGTGAATGTGAACAGTTAGTGTGTTTAAATAGAAACTTACGCGCAAAGAACAAGTACACATACACAGGGGTAGTATAGTATTTTACCACAAATGGGAATTTGAAATGCTAATCATCATTAACCAACTTCTTTATCCTCTTGCAACAAGACATGTGTATTAGAAGATTATTTAAATAACTGACACGTAAGTTTGGAAAACGAAAGGGTTTTTACAAAAGATTTTTACTTACGCGCCAGAACCATTTACCTTCTAATCAGATTCTGATAGTGTGTCAGAAGATGTTCTCATCACAACTTCTGATACAGAAGGTTCTGATGACTTCATCTTCTGATTACTATTAGATTCTCACAAACTTAATTTTTCATCAGAGTCTAAGTTAATCAGAGATTTTCATCATGTTCAGATTCTTTTTGATAAAATCAAAACGTTCAACAGCTAAAGGTTTTGTAAAGATATCAGCCCATTGATTTTCTGTTTCAATGAACTTGAGATCAATTACACCTTTTTGAACATAGTCTCTGATAAAATGATGTTTAATCTCAATATGCTTAGCCCTTGAATGTAAAATAGGGTTTTTAGAGAGGTGAATAGCTGCAGTATTGTCACAATATAAAGGAATATTGTTGCTGCTGATTTGATAATCTTCCAATTGATATTTCATCCAAAGTAGTTGTGTACAACATTTAGCTGCTGATATGTATTCAGCTTCTGCTGTTGACATAGCTATGGTGGTTTGCCTTTTACGAGCCCATGAAATTAAATTCTCACCAATGAACTGGCAGTTACCACTGGTGGATTTTATTTCAATTCTATCACCAGCATAGTCAGCATCACAGAATCCAATCAGCTTGTAGTCATTGGATTTCTGATACAGTAATCCAATGTTACAGGTAGCTTTCAAATACCTAAAGATTCTCTTCACAGCAGTGAGATGAGATTCTCTAGGATCTGATTGAAATCTTGCACACAAACATACACTGAATAAAATGTCAGGTCTTGAGGCAGTTAGATAAAGAAGAGATCCAATCATACCTCTATACAGCTTCTGATCAACCTTGCCTTCAGACTCTTCTTTGCCTAGACTTGATGTAGGATGCATTGGAGTATTCATGGGTTTGCAATCTTCTAAGTTGAACTTTTTCAAAAGATCATTTATATATTTGGATTGATGAATGAATGTTCCTTTCTCTGTTTGATTTATTTGAATACCAAGAAAGAACTTCAATTCTCCCATCATACTCATTTCAAACTCATCCTGCATAAGCTTAGAAAAGTTCTTGCAAAGAGTGGCATTAGTTGATCCAAAAATGATATCATCAACATATATTTGAATGATCAAAATGTCTTTCTTAAGGGTCTTTTTGAACAGTGTATTGTCAACTTGTCCTTTTTCAAAACCATTGTCAACCAAAAAAGTACTCAATCTCTCATACCAAGCTCTGGGAGCTTGTTTGAGTCCATAGAGTGACTTCTTTAGTCTAAACACATGATCAGGATTTGTTAAATCTTCAAATCCAGGAGGTTGTTTGACATACACTTCTTCAGAAATGACACCATTTAGAAATGCACTTTTCACATCCATTTGATATAGAGTAATACCATTATTGACTGCATAGGATAAAAGTAACCTGATTGCTTCCAGTCTTGCTACTGGAGCATATGTTTCAGTGAAGTCAATTCGTTCTTGTTGACTGTATCCTTGTGCAACAAGTCTGGCTTTGTTCCTAGTGACTTCACCTTGTTCATTCAATTTGTTTCTGTATACCCATTTTGTTCCAATAATGTTCTTATGCTTTGGTTTGGGTACCAGATCTCATACATCATTTCTCTTGAATTGATTTAACTCTTCTTCCATTGCGACTATCCAAGCATCATCTGAGAGAGCTTCATTTGTTGTCTTGGTTTCAATCAAGGAAACTAATCCAAACAATGATTCATCAACTCTCAAGTTTGACCTTGTTTTTCTTGGACTGTTCTTGTTTCCTAGAATGAGCTCTTCAGGATGTGATGATTTGTATTTGAATGTGTTCCTTGGAATATTAGATTCTTCAGAGTTATCATCAATAGTTTGATGTTCTTGAGCAGCATCAGAAGATGCATCTTCTTGAGCTTCAGAGTCTTCTACAGATTCTATGTTGTTATCATACTCTGGAGCTTCATCTTCTGACTCATCAGATCCTGACAAATCTTTAACGGGCTCTGACTTTTTATCATCAGGCTCTTTATCATCAAACTTTACGTGCATTGATTCTTCCACTGTATTAGTTTCAGAATTATACACTTTGTATGACTTAGAGCGTTCAGAGTATCCAATGAAGATACCCTTACAGGCTTTAGAGTCAAATTTCTTAAGATGGACTTTGTTATTCATAATGTAACATGTACAACCAAATTGATGAAAATAAGAAATATTGGGTTTTCTTCCCTTAAAGAGTTCATATGTTGTTTTGTTCAAAATAGGTCTTATATAGATTCTATTCTGAATATAACAAGCAGTGTTAACAGCTTCTGCCCAAAAGAATTTTGCTAAATTATTTTCATGCATCATGGTGCGTGTCATTTCTTGTAAAGATCTATTCTTTCTCTCTACAACTCCATTTTGTTGTGGAGTTCTAGGAGAAGAGAATTCATGGAGAATTCCATGTTCTTCACAAAATTTTTCAAAAGGTTCATTTTCAAACTCACCACCATGATCACTTCTTACTTTCAAAATTTTGGAATCTTTTTCATTTTGAATTTGGGTACAGAAGATGCTAAACACTTTATATGTATCATCTTTATTTCTCAGGAATTTAACCCAAGTCCATCTACTATAATCATCTACAATGACTAATCCATATTTCTTACCATTGATTGAAGCAGTGCTAACTGGTCCAAAAAGATCAATGTGTAAGAGTTCCAAAGGCCTTGTAGTAGAGACAATGTTCTTGTTCTTAAAAGAACTTTTGACAATTTTTCCTTTTTGACAGGAACCACAAAGTGAGTCTGAGTGATATTTTATTTTTGGAAGGCCTCTGACAAGATTGTCCTTGCTAAGCTTAGAAATTAATCTCCAGTTAGCATGACCCAATCTTTTATGCTAGATCCATTTTTCATCACTCAGTGTCAAAAGACAAAGCACTTGTTGTTCCTTTAAATCAGAAAAATTGACTTTGTACACATTGCCTTTTCTATTTCCCTTAAAGACAATGGATTGATCAGAGTTTCTGATTACAGTACATGAATCCTTGTTGAACATAACATCATAATTACTATCACACAATTGACTTATGCTAAGTAGATTATGATGTAGTCCATCTACTAACCAAACATCAGAAATTGACAAAGAAGAATTACCTACTGTACCTATACCAATGATCTTTCCCTTCTGGTTGCCACCAAACCCTACTGTTCCTCCCTCTTGCTGATTCAGGGTGTGGAATAAGAGCTTGTCTCTTGTCATGTGACGTGAGCAGCCAGAGTCCAGATACCATGAGCTTTCTTTTCTTCTTTGGGTGCATACCTGCAGCATACACTATTTCAGATTTTGGTACCCATACTCTGATGGGTCCTTTTTGGTTAGTTTTGAGAATCTTATTCTTCTTGTTAGAATACTCAGAAGATCTGGAGTCAACAGAGCCTTTGGAAAAATGTTTAGGCTTATGTTGTCTCTGAGACTTTTCTCTTGAGTGTGTCAGAGAACCAGTTACCAAGTTTGCTTTAGAAGTACTAGTGCCCCGCTTATCAACAGGCTTTGGTACTTTGACAGCTTTAACTTGAGTAGACATGGGTACTGATGTGAGGGGAACCTGAGTTTTAGAAGACTTAGGTTCAGAAGATGAGTCATCATCTGATACCTTATCTTGTGGTTCCAAGCTCACAATAGTACCAGACACAGTCAGAGGTTCTGATGTACCCTTAGTAAAGTTTGAAAAGATTCTGATGGTGACTTGCTCAACAAACCAGGTTTACTTGATTTTCCTACATCAGGAATTATGGAAGTCTTTGTCTTTTGTAATAGTTGCTAAGTCCACCATGAATTACGGAAGTTACCCTAGTTTTATCTATGTTATGGTGAACAAACTCTTGCAGAGAGATTTCATACTCGTCATAAGGTTTGTGACATGTTCTGCATCCAGTCTCAAGCACCTTAATTGTTTTAAGAGATTTTTGATAGTTTGCTTGAGTCTGGGTGAGATTTTCATTGAGTAGCTTCATTTTTTGTTTGCAAAAATCTAACTCACTCAACTTTTCCATGTACTTCACCATTACATCTTTCAAAGCTTTAGTCATTTGAGTACTATACATTTTAGATATTACCTCATCAATGTCGTCAGTATCAGACTCTGAATCATTTTCATCGTCTGTGTCACGACCCAACCTGACATCGTGACCGGCGCACGAACTGATACTAGTTCGGCAAGCCTATAATGACCAACTTAACAATAAACAAGGAAATTTGCAAAATGATACTTTTACTTCAAAATAATATCTACAAAAATTTCGACAGAGTATCCCTTGTATTTTCATCGTTTCCAAACCCAAAATACATCCTGTTTCCAACATACATTATCAGCAAGAGTTTCAATAATACATGTTTAACTTTATACATTCCAAACAAAGATTCCTAGACTCAAAATAGCTGCAGATACTCGATCAACTCAATATATACATATACAAAAAAAATAGCCTTCCATCAAGGAGGCCTACCAAAAGAGTGAGACGGACGAAGCTTTATGTACACTAGAAACCGGCTACTCAGCTGACTGGGAATCTGAAAAAAATATAAGAAGAAGGGGTAAGTCACAAGACTTAGTGAGAGATAACGACCACCACCAACTAGAAGGGAAACATACAAAGGCACGAGCATTCGATTTTATTTAAAAAGTTTGTAGCAATTATTGTAGGTAGTAACTATGTAATAAAAATAGTTCTCAATCCAAATCATTAGTTTGAAATAAGAAAAGTATAGAAATCCAAGCGAATAAAAAGAATCCGTTACGAGGGAATCGAGAGATGGCTCCATCTCGTTGATAGCCCTTTCCTCCTAAGAGTGGCCTCTCACTTAGTGGCGGCTCCATCTAACGGATAGCCCTTTTCTCTACGATTCAAAAACATATATATTCAATTAGGGAGCCTACACTCGTTGATAGCCCTCTCCTCCTAATGGTGGCCTATCCCATAGGGGCAGCTCCATCTAACGGGTAATCCTCCCTAATCGACATTTTATAACTAGGTGAACCTAGACGTTTATTCTCAATAATGGCGAAAAAGTCACAATTATTATTCTCAAAACATATTGATAAAAAAAATCCATAATGTATCGAAATTTGTAGAAAACATACGCAATCAAGTCTCAAATTTAAATAAACTAATTTATCAATCATAAACAAATCAAACTAGAGTATATATCATTATCGATGATTTTTAAAATAATGTAAGAAGATGATGAAAATTTTTAAAAGGCATGTTTCCCCAAAATCATTTATAATAAGTATTTTAACATAAAGTAAATAACATAGAAATTCATAATAGTATTCAAAATAAGTGATAATGATCATCATCAACTCACAACTATGAAGATTGGCTAGACTTGCTCTCCATCGACTCCCGGAGAAGCGGATAACGCAACTGTCGAATCTGAACATCAATAAGGTTTATCAATATTTAGAAAGTCATTCTAGAGTTTAACTAAACATATGTATCCATCAACTCCTCCAATTCTTACTCTAATCTCTAACATTAAAGTCCTAAACCAACTCACATATTCTCAAAGATAAATTGATGAGTTATAAGTGATATATTTACCTCAAAGAGTCTCAATCAGCAACTTTTACAGAATGGGTACTCACATTCTTCCTTAGAGTATTAACCCTAACCCCAAAATTCCACCAATTCTCACTTGTACTATAAAATAGTTTAGCTTAGATGTGTAATTGTTCTTGTGGGTGTTGGATTTATGGAAGAGAATGCATGATTGGAAAAGAATAGAAAGAAAAAAAAAAAGAAATAGAAAAGAAGGATGAACTAACAGAGAAGGGAGTGAGAATGGAGAGTGAGGGAAAGTAATGGGTGGGGGTGGGTAACGTGGGTTTTTACTTTCAGACCCTTCTTTATTCCTTTTTTATTTATTTATTTATTATTATTATTTATTAATGAAACGGTGCGTTTCAGTCTCTCCCCCTTAAAAGAAATTCGTCCTCGAATTTATATTACTAACCTTGATTTTGAAATAAGTGTGGATACTTTGTACGCATGACTTCTTCGGACTCCCATGTTGCTTCTTCTCCAGACGGTCCTTTCCATAGAACCTTCACCGAAACAATATCCTTTGAACGTAATCGTCTAACCTCCTTATCTATGATTGCTACGGGATGTTCGGTGTATGACAAATTCTCATCTAATTGAACATCTTCATGGTTAATAACATGTGAAGGATCATAAAGGTACTTTCGAAGCATTGAAATATGAAAGACTGGATGAACTCCGGACAGATCCGGTGGAAGTGCTAGGCGATAAGCTACAGGACCGACTCTCTCCAAAATCTCAAACGACCCAATGAACCGTGGACTTAACTTACCCTTTTTGCCAAACCGCAAAACTCCTTTCATTGGCGAAACACGTAAAAATACATGATCTCCCGCTGTGAATTCTAAAGGACGACGCCTCTTGTCAGAATAAGACTTTTGCCTACTTTGAGCTGTCACTAAACGATCCCGAATCAATTTAACTTTTTCAATGGCATCTTGAATTAACTCTGGACCCACTAGTTTAGCTTCTCCAACTTCAAACCATCCTATAGGAGACCTACACCGCCTGCCATACAATGCCTCAAAAGGAGCCATTTGGATGCTAGATTGGTAGCTATTGTTATACGCAAATTCCATCATTGGCAAATATCGATCCCAACTTCCTCCAAAATCAAGAACACAAGCTCGGAGCATATCCTCTAGAATTTGTATAGTCCTCTCAGATTGACCATCAGTTTGAGGATGAAAAGTCGTACTAAGATTCAAACGAGTTCCCAATGCAGCTTGAAAAGATTTCCAGAACTGAGCAGTAAACTGAGCTCCACGATCAGAAATAATAGACATAGGCACACCATGTAAAGAGACAATCTCCTCTAAATACAATTTAGCATATTGAGATGCAGTATAGGTTGTCTTCACGGGCAAGAAATGTGCAGACTTGGTCAATCGGTCTATAATTACCCACACAGAGTCATAACCCTTCTGAGTTCGCGGTAAACCTGTGACAAAATCCATAGCAATGCCTTCCCACTTCCACTCTGGTATTTCAACAGGTTGAAGCAAACCAGCAGGCTTTTGGTGCTCAGCCTTTACTTGCTGGCACACCAAACATTTAGAGACAAAATCGGCTACATCTCTCTTCATTCCTTCCCACCAATAAAATTCTCGCAAGTCTTGATACATCTTATTAGAACCTGGATGTATGGTATAAGAAGAATGGTGAGCTTCCTCTAATATTTTTCTCCTTAATTCAGCAACATTTGGAACACAAAACCGAGACTTCAGCCACAAAACACCATCAGAATCAACTGAGAAGTTTGAAACTTTACCATCCTGCACCTTATCCCTCAACTTCACCAAGTCTAAATCTTGAATTTGAGCCTCCTTTATATCATCAAGTAAGGTGGAACGAATTTGCACATGAGCCAACAATGCCTTTGAAGGATCAATCTCCAATTGAACTCCACTTTCAACAAGTTCTTGAAATTCTTTAACTATAGGTCTTTTCTTTTCTGCTAAATGAGCAAGACTACCCATGGATTTCCTACTCAAAGCATCTGCAACAACATTTGCCTTTCCTGGATGATACAAGATCGTGCAATCATAATCTTTCAAGAGTTCCATCCACCTTCTTTGTCTTAAATTTAAATCTCGCTGCTTAAAGATATACTGAAGACTCTTGTGGTCAGTATAAATTTCACAAGTTTCACCATACAAATAATGCCTCCAAATTTTAAGTGCAAAAACCACCGCAGCCATCTCCAAATCATGGGTCGGGTAGTTCTGTTCATGTCTTTTTAGTTGTCTCGATGCATAAGCGATCACTTTACCATGCTGCATAAGAACACAACCAAGACCAACTCTAGAAGCATCACAATAAACTGCATAACCTCCACCGCTCGTTGGTAATGCCAAAACAGGTGCTGAAGTCAAACACGCCTTTAATTTCTGGAAGCTCTCTTCACACGCATCAGTCCATTGAAACTCAACTTTCTTTTGGGTCAATCTAGTCATTGGAAACGCAAGCTTGGAGAAGTCCTTCACAAAACGCCGATAATATCCAGCTAAACCAAGAAAACTTCGTATTTCCTTTACTGTGGTGGGTCTGGGCCAATTCTGCACTGCTTCAACCTTGCTCGGGTCAACACTTATTCCATTTTTCGACACGACATGGCCTAGAAATGCCACACTGTCTAGCCAAAATTCACATTTCGAGAATTTGGCATATAATTGTTTCTCCCTCAATGTTTGCAAAACAATTCTTAAATGTTGCTCATGCTCTTCCTTACTCTTGGAATAAATAAGAATGTCATCTATGAACACAATCACAAATTGATCCAAGAATGGTTTAAAAACTCGATTCATCAAATCCATAAAAGCTGCAGGAGCATTAGTAAGCCCAAAAGACATAACAAGAAATTCATAATGGCCATAGCGAGTGCGAAAAGCTGTCTTTGGTATATCCTCCTTCTTAATCTTCAACTGGAGATACCCAGACCGCAAGTCAATTTTGGAAAAACACTGAGCTCCTTGAAGCTGATCGAATAACTCGTCAATGCGAGGTAAAGGATATTTATTCTTTATCGTCACCTTGTTCAATTGTCTATAGTCTATACATAATCGCATGGATCCATCTTTCTTCTTCACAAACAACACCGGTGCACCCCATGGAGAAGTGCTAGCACGAATAAAGCCCTTGTCAAGAAGATCTTGCAATTGTTCTTTTAATTCTTTAAGCTCGGCCGGGGCCATTCGGTAAGGGGGTATAGATATAGGCTGAGTGTCGGGAACCAAGTCAATAGAGAACTCAATTTCCCTATCAGGTGGTAATCCAGGAAGTTCTTTGGGAAAAACATCAGGAAACTCACACGCTATGGGGACATTTTCTAAGTTGCCATCACCTTGTTGTAAATCATTAATCACAGCTAGATACCCTTGACAACCGCTTCTTAGTAACTTGTTAGCTCTCAAGGAGGAGATCAAATTATGTGGCATCCATGTGTGTTTGCCTTTAAATGAGAAGGGTGATTTTCCAGGTATCTCGAATTTCACTACCTTATTGTAACAGTCTAAGGTGGCATGATGGGAAGACAACCAGTCCATACCCAAGATCACATCGAAATCTACCATATCCATAACTATTAGGTCTACAAATAATGTTTGGCCCGCAATTGATACATCACAGGAACGATAAACAGACTCAGTAAACAATTTATCACCAGCAGGTGTAGTCACAACTAAAGTCTCGTCAAGAGAAGATGAATTTTTACCAAGTCGAGGAGCAAACCATAAAGATACAAAAGAATGTGTGGCTCCCGGGTCAAACAAAACATGGGCATCTTGGGAACAAATAGAAAGTATACCTGTAACCACTGCATTGGATGCCTGAGCATCCTGACGAGTCAAAGCAAAAACTCGAGCCTGGCCTCTTCCTCCTTGCATTTGTCCTTTACCTCCAGATCTTCTACCCTCATGTTGAGATGCCCCAGCACCCTGAACAGAAGAATTTCCCGTCTGCCGCATAGGTGCAGAAGGAACTTGGGAAGCCGCTAAAGCTGCTAGGGCTGATGCATGACTAGATGATGGTTGTGACATGACTACTGGACAATTCTTCCTGATGTGACCTTCTTGGCCGCACTGAAAACATGTTTTACCATCTTTGAAATAATTTCCAACTGTACCACTAGAATGTCTCTGAGGAAAAGTAGACCCTGCGGATGCCATGTGATCCGACCTATGACTTTGCACAGAACCATAAGATTGTCCACTAAAACCACCCCTTTTAGATACTGACATTTGTTGCCCTTGATGACGAGACATAGAACCGCCACCACTACTAGTGTAATGACTGTATGATCCTTCCACTCGTTGTTTCTTGCGGGAATCTTGTTTACTACCTCCTTTATCCTTCTGTCGCTGCTCAATCTGAAGTGTCAGACTCAAAACCTCAGCAAAAGTAGAACAATGAGAACCAACCACAGATCTAAATAAGTATTCTCTCAATCCTCTTATGAACTTTTTGATACGCATCTCTTCAGTGATATGGTAGGGAGCATGTCTCGAAAGCTGTGTAAAACGAGCACTATACTCTGAAACTGACATTCCCTCAGTTTGCTCCAATCGCTCAAACTCATGAGCTAAACCATCTTTAACACTTTCCGGAAGAAAACGAGCCATGAACAATCGAGAGAACTCACCCCATGCTAACGGAGGTGATCCGACTTGTCTTCCACGTGTCACTGTATCGAACCAATCATATGCCACACCCTCCAACTGAAATGATGCCAACTCCACCGCCCTTATATCTGAACATCCTAATGCCCTCCAAAGCCTCTCTAGACAGTCAATGAAACGTTGCGGGTCCTCTTTTGCTTCAGACCCCGAAAAAGTAGGGGGCCTATGCTTCAAGAATTCTGCTAAAGTAACCTCGATCCCCCTTGTTTGTGGTGTCACCTGCTGCTCACCCTATCTAACCTCTTGATGGCCGCCAACAACTGGTTGTCCCTGATTACCCTGTTGTTGTTGTTGTTGTTGTTGTTGTTGTCCCACAATCCCAACAAGTTGTTGCACAACCTGTTGTAATCCTTGTAGACCGGCATTAAATTCTTCAATGGCTGGATTTCCTCGCCTTCCTCTAGGCACCTCGGCATTTAGAACTTCTACATGCGAGCCACGCCCGCCTACATTAGCTCCACGACCCCTAACATTAACTCCCCGTCGACCTCGAACACGACCTCGGCCTCTTTGAGGAGGACCTTGAGGTTCAGCAATGGATTCATGAGAAGCTTCCCTTCCGGCAGAGTTTCTAGTTCTGGGTGGCATCGTTACCTAATGAAAAAATATTGATTAGATGGAGGACAATACGACAAGGAAAGTGAGACAAATCAAGGACCACATGAAATTTCAAGTTTAGACGACAAGGAAGACTATCATAGAGCACTAATAGCTTTTTGCGAGTAAATGGTGCCGCGGTTCACAATTTACTAGCAAAAATCTATTATTACTCTATGTCTGCAGCTATTTGGACCTACAACCAGGCTCTGATACCAACTTTGTCACGACCCAACCTGACATCGTGACCGGCGCACGAACTGATACTAGTTCGGCAAGCCTATAATGACCAACTTAACAATAAACAAGGAAATTTGCAAAATGATACTTTTACTTCAAAATAATATCTACAAAAATTTCGACAGAGTATCCCTTGTATTTTCATCGTTTCCAAACCCAAAATACATCCTGTTTCCAACATACATTATCAGCAAGAGTTTCAATAATACATGTTTAACTTTATACATTCCAAACAAAGATTCCTAGACTCAAAATAGCTGCAGATACTCGATCAACTCAATATATACATATACAAAAAAAAATAGCCTTCCATCAAGGAGGCCTACCAAAAGAGTGAGACGGACGAAGCTTTATGTACACTAGAAACCGGCTACTCAGCTGACTGGGAATCTGAAAAAAATATAAGAAGAAGGGGTAAGTCACAAGACTTAGTGAGAGATAACGACCACCACCAACTAGAAGGGAAACATACAAAGGCACGAGCATTCGATTTTATTTAAAAAGTTTGTAGCAATTATTGTAGGTAGTAACTATGTAATAAAAATAGTTCTCAATCCAAATCATTAGTTTGAAATAAGAAAAGTATAGAAATCCAAGCGAATAAAAAGAATCCGTTACGAGGGAATCGAGAGATGGCTCCATCTCGTTGATAGCCCTTTCCTCCTAAGAGTGGTCTCTCACTTAGTGGCGGCTCCATCTAACGGATAGCCCTTTTCTCTACGATTCAAAAACATATATATTCAATTAGGGAGCCTACACTCGTTGATAGCCCTCTCCTCCTAATGGTGGCCTATCCCATAGGGGCAGCTCCATCTAACGGTTAATCCTCCCTAATCGACATTTTATAACTAGGTGCACCTAGACGTTTATTCTCAATAACGGCGAAAAAGTCACAATTATTATTCTCAAAACATATTGATAAAAAAAATCCATAATGTATCGAAATTTGTAGAAAACATACGCAATCAAGTCTCAAATTTAAATAAACTAATTTATCAATCATAAACAAATCAAACTAGAGTATATATCATTATCGATGATTTTTAAAATAATGTAAGAAGATGATGAAAATTTTTAAAAGGCATGTTTCCCCAAAATCATTTATAATAAGTATTTTAACATAAAGTAAATAACATAGAAATTCATAATAGTATTCAAAATAAGTGATAATGATCATCATCAACTCACAACTATGAAGATTGGCTAGACTTGCTCTCCATCGACTCCCGGAGAAGCGGATAACGCAACTGTCGAATCTGAACATCAATAAGGTTTATCAATATTTAGAAAGTCATTCTAGAGTTTAACTAAACATATGTATCCATCAACTCCTCCAATTCTTACTCTAATCTCTAACATTAAAGTCCTAAACCAACTCACATATTCTCAAAGATAAATTGATGAGTTATAAGTGATATATTTACCTCAAAGAGTCTCAATCAGCAACTTTTACAGAATGGGTACTCACATTCTTCCTTAGAGTATTAACCCTAACCCCAAAATTCCACCAATTCTCACTTGTACTATAAAATAGTTTAGCTTAGATGTGTAATTGTTCTTGTGGGTGTTGGATTTATGGAAGAGAATGCATGATTGGAAAAGAATAGAAAGAAAAAAAAAGAAATGGAAAAGAAGGATGAACTAACAGAGAAGGGAGTGAGAATGGAGAGTGAGGGAAAGTAATGGGTGGGGGTGGGTAACGTGGGTTTTTACTTCCAGACCCTTCTTTATTCCTTTTTTATTTATTTATTTATTATTATTATTTATTAATGAAACGGTGCGTTTCAGTCTGACTCACCAATGACCATAAGCGCTAGGTTTGCTTCCTCAGAGTCTTCATCCTCAGATAGTTCATTAATATCCTCCCATGTTGCCATCAGACTCTTCTTGGCTTTGTTCTTGATCATACTTTTTCTTCCTTTACCCTTGGAGTTGAGTTCAGGACAATCAGCCATGAAGTGTCCAGGCTTATGACAATTGAAACAATTTTTTGTGTCATCCTTCTTCTCTTTGCTGGTGTTGTTTCTTGATCCAGATCCTCTGCCTTGGAAATTTTTGCCCTTCCTTAGTGACCACTTTTGAAAGTTCTTGGACAAGAGTGCAAAGAAATCATCATCTGATCCTTCCTCTTGATTATCTATGGAAGATTTCTCTGCCTCAGATTCTACAACTTTGGCTTTCAGAGCCTTAGATGAAACTGAAATAGATGGCAAAGCCACAGATTTTAGCTTCTTCTGAGGCTCATCAGAAGATAGTTCAATCTCATGACTCATGAGTGAACTTATCAATTCTTCCAAGCCAAGTTTGTCCAAATCTTTAGCTTCTTGAATAGCTGTTACCTTAGGCCTCCACCTTGAAGGTAAGCTTCTCAAAATCTTCCTTACATGATCAGATGTTGTATAACTTCTCTTTAGAACTTGGAGACCAGCCACAAGAATTTTGAATCTAGAATACATTGATTCAATATTCTCATCATCCTTCATTCTAAAGAGTTCATACTGTTGGATCATAAGAGTAGCCTTTGCCTCTTGAACCTGTTTGTTTCCTTCATATGTGGAACACAAGGAGTCATAGATGCTCTTGGCAGTGGATTTGTCTGTGATCTTGAGGTACTCATCATGAGTTATACACCCAATGAGAAGATCCTTAACTTTGTGATGTTTCTTGTAAAGCTTCTTGTCTGTAGGAGTGAACTTCTTTCTTTCTTCAACAGATAGCCTTCCCTTTTCATCTAGTCATTGGAAAGTTACCCCTTCTTCAACCAAGTCTCAAAGCTCATCATCTAAACCAATAAGATGACTGTAGATTCTATCTTTCCACCAGGAAAAGGTAGAAGCATCTCCAATAAACTTTGGTGTCTTGTTGCTTGACTTATCTTCAACATCATAGTCATGAGGAACTGCTTTCATGCTCACACTTGGAGTTCCTTCAGTCATAGTGTTTTTCAACTAGAAACTGTTTCACTGTTAGGTGATTAGAAAACAGAACCAGGCTCTTGATGCCAATTGAAGGTATGAAAAACACAAGAAGGGGGGGTTGAATTGTGTTTCGGGTAATTTGAAATTTTCTTCTAAGTTATGGAAAACTTATCGGAGTTTGCAGCGGTTTAGAAAACAAAACACAATCAAAAGTAACTTTGAAGGTAGAGAGAAAGAGAGAAAGATAGAGACAGAGATTTTTATACTGGTTCCTCTCACAAACCGAGAGTACGTCCAGTCCTCTTGTACTTCCAAGAGAGTTCACTATAATCACCAAAGATTACAATTGCTCAAGCACACAAGCAAGAGACTTCCAATGCTCAAGTATACAAACAAAAGACTTCCTAATGCTCAAGCACGCAGGCAAGAGACTTCAAAACACAAGTTTAAGAAAAACAGAGTCTGAACAATTGATATAAAATCAATGTTCAGTTACAAAATAAATACAACTTTTGAAACAAGACTTAACTTAGAATCTTAATACAAAATTCTAAGGTTCAACTAATGAATTAACAGAAGCTGAAGCTGGAGTCTTGGATTTTGAATATGAGTTCAAGTTGTATTTGCAGTTTTGTGCTTTAGGATGATTTTAGCAGAGTAACAGCTCTTTTCAAATTGTTCAAGTGTCGTATCCCAAAGCTTCAAACTTGCTCCAATTTATAGATGAAGGTAGAGCGTGTTTGATTCGAATTTGATGCAGTGAGATTGTGTCAGCTGTAGATAGTACCATTGTTAACCAAATCGGGTAACCTTGTATACAATCAATCTTGGGGAAAACGTTTTATCCAAATCAGGTAAAGAGTTCGTACAATAGTACAAACGTCACTATTTTGTTGATAAGGTTGATTCCTTCAGCTTTTGGAATGTCAGAGTATAATCATTGATGCAGAGAATGTTCTTCTGACAAAACGGCTCTCACTACTCTTATCAGAGTCTGATATGTATCTTCTGATGAGTAAAACTTGCATCCTCTGATGAATCACATACGCATCTTCTGATGGCTTGAAGTTCTGATCAGAGGTTGTTTTGCCATATCAGAGCTTCCAATGTGCTTCCAATGAATATAAAAATTAACTTGAATATCTGCACACTTGGATTAAATAATTAGTATACCCTATTGTACATTAATACTTTTGTTATCATCAAAACTTAATTGGGTCATATCAGAACCTCTTTTGTTCCAACATGTGCCCAAGTCCAAAGAAACATAGTCAAAGCCTCTAACGATGTCATTTCTTTGGATGGATGTAACCACTTTTTACTAACTAATAATTTTTCAAGTTTTAATATGGTATGAGATTCCATCCTAAACATATTATAACTTTCACCTAGGATGTTCAAAGTATCTCAAACCCAAGTCCATCCATGTGAATAAAGAAGTCTATTACCATGCTTTAGTAAGTAAGTTTTATAAAATGCACATCGCCTTCTTTTTTTTAACTTTTCTCGAATGCTCATTGATTTGATTAAAAGATATCTGTAAAACAATTAGAAGAGAAGAATATCAACAAGCAAATGCAAATACATATTCATAAAGTAGTTCAAATGCATAAGTGTATTGATCACAAACATAAAAGCCAAAACTCAAATCCAAAAATTGAAATACATTAAAAAAAATCAAATGTAAACCAAAACAAAGTCAATTAAAATACTAATTAATATCTTACCCCAAAAAAAATACTAATTAATATAAAGTCAAATCTTAACCTAACCCCTAAAACTCCATCACTTTATACTTGTATAGAATCCAGTCTCTCAAATCATTCCTAGAATCTTTTAATGACATCATCAAGACTCTATTTTGCTCATCCTTAATCATTTCTAAAGCATAAATAAATTGTTAGCCATTCAAAAATCCTTCCTCCCTTGCACTTTTCAATATTGCAACTATGGATGTCAATGGATATCCATGGACGTGGATAGTGTGATATATGTATCCGCTCCGTCAGATAAATATGATATCCGTGTCCGCTCCATATCCGTGCGGATATCCGCTAAGCGGGTAATCCACAAATATTAAAGTATCCACGGATATTAACATATATCCATGGATGATATTTTTTTATTTAAAAAAAAAAACTAATTATTGAAAAAAAAATTAGTTTTTTTTAAAGACAAAACATTAACACATTATATTCATAAATTTTGCACTCTATTTTTAATAAAAACATCTGATCTACAAACAAAAATCACCTCACAGAACTGCAAAAGAGCCAAATAAAACTAGAATTTATATAAAATAGCCAAAATGCAATAGATAAAATATAAAAATACAATTTTTTATATAAAAATACTATAATTTATATGTAAGTAGAGATATTTAAGTAATTTTACTAATTATTTAACGGGTATGGATATCCGCGGGCGCGAATAGTATTAAACCCGCATCCGTATCCATTAAATGTGGGTAATTGAAATATCCATTTATTTTATCCGTGGATATCCATTAAACTATCTACTCCGTATCCATGACGAATTTTATCCGCAGATATCCGCGGATATGGATATTTTTGTCATCCCTAATTGTAACACAGGCTGGAATAGAATATTGCCCATTCACATGAGATCTTGCTTTAATTTCAGCCTTTTCAACTTCGTTATGACCTTCCGCTGCTTCAACTAATCGCTCTAATGTTTTTCTCAAAGTTGTTGCAGTCTCAATCTTTGCCTTACCCCTTGTTGATGTCTCACCTATATTTGGTGAAACCTTTCTTTTATTTTTTGATTGGGTATTTTCCACATGACTTAAGTCATCATTATCGAATTCATCATCAGATTCAATAATTTCGTGCCACATTTGCAGTAGTATTTTTGTTCGAAGATTCTAGTGGCACACCCATAGTCGCGGCCCATGCAGTTTGACTAGTTGCCACAGTCTCTTCAAATAAGAATTCCAATTCATCACAAACTTTCGATGAATAAATTTCAAGTAATGTTTTAGTACTTAAGGCATTCCATTTTGCTTTTCCTAAATTTTCAGAATTATTTGAAATATTTTCTTTAGAAGCCATAAGCTGCAATATAGTTAGAAATTATAAATACTCCTACTAGACATCACCTTTAAATGTATAAAAAACCAAAACACAAGATGCATTTGTAGTTGGGCTCAGGCTAGCGTGAGCAAGCTGAGCATATCTCTCACTATAGGCAATTCAGATAATAAATCTGAGCCATTCAATCACTAAAATCCACAATACATGCACCACACCACATTATAATTTTTCATCTTCATTCTCTCTCCTCTTTTTCTCTATCTTGCTCAACTTCTTCTACCATGGAGACCTATGAAGTTCCGATACAGGACACGATACGGATATGTCAATACACAAAAAAAAAATTAAAATTCGCAATTCGATACTGCCGCGATAAGTTATTAAAAAAATAAATTTAAAATTAAATATATAACAAAATATATAAACATGACTAAAATCAATAATATTAATAATTAAAAGCAGAAAACATCTATTCTTATACCATAATTTTGGGACAAACTCAAATGTTTAACAATAGGACACCATAGTTTTTTTTTGGAAAAGTAAAAAATTATATTTACAAAGGAAAAGCACAATAAGTGCTAAAGATACAAACAAACAGATCTGATACAGGAGCATCATAATAAGCCAAAGTCAATCAATACTAGAAACTTCCACATCTTAAGTTTTAATACTATCCCAAAAAACAATGGTCACCAGTACATCTTAAGCTATATATCTTAAGTTAAATATTATACAAAAAAGGCATTATTAATACTATCCAAAAAATAATATTCGTATCAGACACGTATCGAGTATTATTTTTTTATTTAAAAATAATAATTTAACCGATACTTTTTCGATATGCGTATCGGGATGTACCGAACACGTATCAGGTATTATTTTTTTATTTAAAAATAATTATTTATATACAAATATCGGCACGTATCAAAAGCATATCGGTATCGGGCGTGTATCGGACAGGATTCATCACCATTTTTTTTAGTATCGGGGCGTCACAGCTAGAGACTCTCTCTCCTTTAATTATGTTAAAATCTATAGCGAATAATTTATAAATTAATTTTCAAATTATAGGGAATAAGTTATCTGATTGAATTTATAGTGTCTGTTAAAATTAGTGGTTGAATTAACTTTTAAATATGAAATGACATAAAAAAGATATGTCTAATTAATATTTTATTTTTTTCAAGTAAGATGGCAAGTGTAAACTTAGAAGTTGTAAGCTCATAAGATACTTGAAAAAAAAACATTTGAAAAATAAGTTATAAATTAGTAAAATAATAAGTTATGCTTTTTTTAAAAAAATGTTATCAAATCGGTCTTTTTTAACCAAATAAGCTTATAAACTATTAGCTATTTCCTCCGTCCCAAATAGAGTGACAAAGTTGAGCATTTAACGCATGCCGATGCATAACTTTGACGATTAATATTTTTAATTGCATAACAGTAAAAATTATAAAAAATTTATATTTTGAAAATATTCATCGAGACGAATTCAACATATTATAAGCTAATATTTAGTTTTGTTCATTAGTAGAAAATTTTCAAAATTCCTAATATACGTTTTTTAAAGAATTAAATTTAAAATTAAATATATAAATACACAATATATAACATAACTAAAATCGATAATGATAATAGATTAACATTCAAATTACTCAAAATAAGCAAACAAGTAACAATTAATAATTACATATCTTAAGTTAAGTATTACACAAAAAAAAACATAATTAGTATTATCCAAAATCACGTCAAAACAAAAAACATGTAAAAAAAAAGTATTATCCAAAAAAACATCTTAGTACTATCTAAAAAAGACATAGTCGATTATCCATAAAGAACATCATATTTTAATATTCATTACTTAAAGAAACACGAATTCTATCAGATTATCTCCTTCGTTTCCATCATCAAAGAATATTAATTACCCGATACTTTTTTGATACATGTATCGGACGACACATATCGGTCATTTATTTTTAAATAATAATAAATTGTTCGATATGAATATCAGAAGATATCGGCAAGTATCGGTATCAGATACATATCGAATACGATACTTGCCATTTTTGAAAATGATTTTGTTTAGTTGAAATATTATGATGTAGGCAGCATACAATAAGATCTATAGACTACTTAATCTAATGGTATTTTTTTACTTGCCTATAGTGAGAGATATGAGACACTCGCTCACGGTAGAATCCGCCTTGTAGTTGCATATATTATTGAATGATTATTATATAATATGCATTAACATGACCCATGGTTCGTATATACTCTCTCTGATCTTAGTTATAAGCAAATTTTAACTTTTTAGATATATTAATTATCAAATGAATCTAAATAGTGAAAAGTTACTTATAATTAAGGCTGGAGGAAGTATAATCTGTATATTGAATAAAATAAAAACGGTGAAATAGAAATATCATAGTTAACTGACGCAATTGGAAGCTTGAATATTAACAAGCCCTAAGCCTTAAAAGAAAAGTAAATTTATAAGCGACATGTCGGATAAAAAATTCTGAAATCTACTAGACTTTGAAATGCACTAGAAACAGAAAATAATCTCTCAAAATTTTATGATAAACAATAATTTGCTTCTATTTCAAGTATGAATGCCTTTAAACAGACTTACAATATCAATCCTAACAAACTAAAGATTAATAACGCTTATAAAAAAACAACTAAAGATTAATAACAAACTTAAAACAATAAAGATGATAACAAACTAGATTAGACTAAATTTATTAAAGATAATAACAAATTTTTCAAAAAAAAAAAATCTAGTAATACTGAAATTAAAACAAACTTAAAAAAAGATAGCCCGTGGCCTTTGTTAAAAAAATATTTTTACTTAAAATGATAATTGGCCATCTTTGATAGTAATAACTTTTTGTTTTCAAAATTTTATGAATCTCTCTTACAAAATTTAAAATTTTGTTAGCAAGAGATGAATTAAATATGAATTTTTTAGTTTTTGGCACATAAAACTCATAAATAATCCATCTTGTGTTGATAAATTCTAAATCTTTATTGGAATTGTTCTTATAATATTATAAACATGAGTACAAAAAATTATTCAAAAATATGAAAGTATACAAGAGTTTGATTAAAAGTATGGATCAAAAGTTGTGATAGAAAATTTTTTAGAAACCAAAAAATGCGAAAAAAAAAATTCTTTAAGGACTTAAAACAAAATTTTGAAAAATTATAGGGACTATTTACTTATTTAACCCTAAAAACTACATTATCCTCGATTGCCTAAATTTCTTTTTAAGATTACTTAAAAAAACTACATTACCCTCAATGTTTTCAAATTTTAATTCTTTTATTCTTTCCCTCCAAATTCACGCTCATTCTTCATCATTTTCCTTCTTACGCAAATAGTTGCTCCTCAACACCTTCTAACTCTTCTTCTTTAGACCTGTGCGGTAAGTGAGTTAGAAATCCTACATAGTTTGGAAAAATGAATATTGAGCAGTATGTAAATGAGGAGTCAAAGACAATGCTTTTAGTATTTGAGAGGACTCAAATACATCAAGATAATCTTAGAATTTGAAAATAAGATATGCTTAAACCAGTTACAACATAATCATAGAAGTGTCCATATTTCCTTTGTGTACCATGACATCAATGAAAATAAGGCTAATATCATAACACTTTAGCGCAACAATAACTTTGTTAACAAACTAAAACTAACATAGTGGTCGAACAGACCAACGTTTGGTAAAATCAATCACCATTTTAAAATAGTATTTAAACAGAGATTAAATTGATTGAAGTGCCAATTTTCATAGACGATTTTGGGTATTGAGTAATGCTATTTAGCACGAAATATTGATGCAAGAGAATAATCCATAAAATTAGAAAATTTGACCAATTAAAACTTGATTAACCATACATGGTAGAAAGTGATTATAATTTGACCAATTAAATGTTGCCACCTAAAATTCTTTTCTTTCTTGCATCAAAAAATTCTTACTAAATAGCATTTTCGTTGAGTATTACTCATTCCACAACTCATTAGCTTCTCTGGTATCAATGACTGAGCCTATATGTAAAACGGCTTTTCAACAGTCTATATGTAAATTAATTTATAGAATTATATTCTAGCTTAACTAATGAGATTTGCTTCACTTGGGTACTGTTCAATTTCTGCACCCAACAAATAAACATGAGTTTGTTCAAAATTAGGGCTGTTGAATTTACATAGAAAAATTACAATTTCATTTCTAGCCCAATGCATACTGCAAATCAACTTGGTATTAACAAGAGCACTAGCAACTTCAAGTTTTAGGAGACCTTGTGTTGATTCACACAAAAAGATGCTCTAATAATTGTCAAAGGACCTACTACTTTTTTTCTTGACATAATATACCTACTACTTGTATCTCCAAAAGGATGAGAGATTTAGAACATTCGCTTCCTGCAGCCAGAAGCTCCACAATAGCATGCCATTTGCTTTATCTTTCCAACAGAGTCCAAGACACTGTCAAGCGCATAGCCATAGTCATATGTCAGCTCCTGCAAGCAAGGAAACAGATTTAAGACATTAGCCAAAAAATAATAATACAAACCAGTACTAGCCACACCTCATTTCATATGCAAAAACACATTTCCCTCTTATATTGAACTCGCAAATGAGTGTTTTTGGTCTTAGATTAGAACATATATTGTACAATACATGACTTGTTTCTATAACTTACAGCACATACATAATGTTGGGTAAGACCTAAAGAACTCATGCATAACTTATATAATATAAAGGACTAAAACTATTTTTTTAGAAGATAAAGGGAAGAAAATGAGTATTGGACAAAAGATTAAGGATTAAATTTAAAAATCATAGTTTAGAATATAAAATGAGTTACCTGTAAAGGGGGTATGTTGTCAGCAGCAAACAGCACAACTCGAGCCAATCGCAAATCATGGTGTGTGCTCAAAACACATTGTACAAACAAATTAGGCTCACAACAATGGTTTATAAACCTAGCAATATTTCCAGTGGATCCCGCGTCAATGCAAAACTCTGGTGCTTCAGAATCTTGGCCATCATATTTGTCCAACAGAGTTGCAGCATATGCTACATTTTGTGACCGCCTCTGTAAAAATTAGATTCACCAAATAGACAAGTTCTTAACACATAAATGAAAAATCTGACAAAATAGAACTGCTCAAGGCTTTAAGGAAATCAGTACCTCCCTTCCACCAAGTCCCTTGATTGTTTGCAAGCAATCTATCTCAAATATGTAGTTGTTTTCCAACACACTGTCCACATCATCTGCCCTACCAAGTATTCCTGTGTATTCACAAACTGGTGCACCAGATGGTATAAAATCCCAAGATCTAACAGCCCATCCTTTCTTTGCAGTACGGAAAACCTATGTAATAATTTGATTAAATACTAAAAATCAAGACTCTATGTATTATTAATATTCAAAATATGTAAGAAAATCAACACAGAATACAACCTCCAGACGATGCCGAAGTCCTTTTTGAGAAGTTCTGTTCACACAACCAGGATCACAACCACAATTGGGACCACATTCAAACACAACATCTTTAGCTTCAATTAATCTGTCAATATATATATAGAACATTAATATTGGAGAAGACATGATTTAAACGGCATTTCATATTGCAGCAGACATGATTTAAATGGCATTTCACAATGCAGCAGCCATGATTTAAACATCATTTAGCCAGAGTTTCTAACCTGCCACCATCCTTAGAAACATAGGGGAATTCAGAGCCATTGCGCTTTGCACATTCACAAGTTCTCGGATCAATACATCTGCCTTTGCAATTGCACCCAGAGGCATTCGCAGGAAGCTTAACACTTTTTGCAACCTTCAGAGACTTTAAATATTTGAAACCTATATAATATTAAAATACCATCCCAAAGTATAATTGGTTAATGATCGCAACATGAATTTGCTGAAAAAAGGTATACATATAAGGTATACAAGTAAAAATGAAACACTAAAGATTTACTTTTACATTTTGGGCACAACACAAATTCTAAGATAGTATCAAAGCCTAGTCTACATAAGTTAAGACACCAGTAATCAGGTCACCTAGATCACATTTTAGATGTCCAATCCTAGGCATGACGGGGTGTTCATGAGTTCCACATTGGATGGTTTATGAGGAAGAGGTGCATGTCACCGTACAAACTACTTCCTCCAATCTCGTATATAAACAATAATTCACTTTATAGATTCATTGAATAACTGATGTATCTAGTCTATAATATAGACCAGATACATCAGTTACTCAATCAACCTAAAAAGTGAGTTGTTGCTTATATGAGACAGAAGGGAATAATTTTCTTGGGTTGTTAAGTCTAAAATCTGATGTGGTATTAGAGTCTATCCTGAAAAAACCAGATCACCCGATATAGTATTCATGCACCAAGAACAATATATCAAGGCCTGAGGGGTGTAGAGGGAAAAGCATAAGCAAGTTTTACGGGGTTGCATTAGAAACAAAACTAAGAGCTACCACGATAATGAGCAAACACGGTAAATATACATCCGAACACTTAAACATAACAGTTATAACTCACGCCTGACTCTGAAGTTTTCGAAATAAGGCAAAGAACCAGCATGTTTCAAAATACAAGTTTCTCATTTATTTTAAAAAAAGAAGAATCAAACAAAAACCATTAGCACCACTTGCCTATGGGCGGAACAGGAGACTCATCAACCAAATTTGTAACTGGAATGGGCACATCTTCTTGACCTTCAGTGATATCCTCACATACCAACCTAAGCAAAGTATAACAAGGATGTAAGGAAAATGTATTCTGGATAACACATTTAATATTCCATTTACAGAATTACTTTTTATTACCCTCGTATTTCTGCTACAGTCTGAGGTACGCGTCCACATGTGAAATAAACCTGTCACCGTCACCAAAGGAAAATCAGCTAAATTTTATTAAATAACACTTCTTAAACAACTAAACCTGCAAAAAATAAGCAGGTGAAACATGACCGATGGTAGAAATCAAGACAAAAATTTGCAGTGTATGCCAAATCTGAGAACTAATGTATCACATGGCAGCTTAATTACCATTTTAGTATTATTATATAGATAAATAAATTTTTATTGTTAATAAAACTATTGGAAAACAAATAGTTCAAAAACCAAAATTGATTTTATGGTCCTCTAATGAGAATTAGTGCCGCTGAATATCAACTTCCTCTTCAACTACACCCTCATTCTATTTATTCTTCTTCCTCCCCTTTGAAAGACACTTCACCATTCTCAGAAACCAATACGTAACCTAGAGAACCAAAATCTAAATATCATCAAAACCACCCAGATCCATCAAAACAACCTTGAAAATATTCCATAACAAAACACAGCAGGAACCACCATATAAAACACAGCAGGAACCACCATATAAAACACACAAGAACAATTGATAGATGAAGCTAGAAAAATTATAACTATACCTGTTGGGTTGTTAAAGTAGGCTGTCCATCAACCCTCCTAAGCCGAAACTTATAGACAGTGAAGCCCGATATTCCCTTCTCTGCCCAATAATTGACAACCTGCAAAACAAGCACAAAACATTTAAAGTAGAGTGTGAAATTATTGTTGTTGATTAGATAATTGAAGGAGTGAAGTTAAAAACTTAATCCATTTGTTCCTTTTTAATTGTCACATTTGCAAGAAAAATTTGTTCATATTTGTTTATCATTCTCAAAGTTCAATGCAATATTAAATATTGTGTTGTCAATAATACCCTTAGTTATTAATTAAAGAGAAAAATAGATGAAAATGAAATGAGATAATAAATAATTATGGTATTATAGGAAAAAGATAAATAATGATATAAAAAATAACAGAATTTATTGGTTGTAAAAAGCCAAATAGAAACAGAGTATGGCCTTCAACTTTCAATCAACAATTATCACCCGACCCTTTAACACTACAAAGCATACCCTCTCACTTTACAGTAGAAAATATACATACACAACAGGTACAGTAGAAAATAAATGTGTAAGAAGACTAAGCGCATATTTTGTTAAATATTGCAACAATAGAAACCATATTTAAGATATTGAGATTCAATATCTTCATCTATCTTTACAAACACACTTGCCAAAGTATAATCCAATTACTATTACTATTGGTAAACATAGTTTAAGTAAAGTTTTCAAAGAGATTACCTTGTACAGGCCATCATATGTATACACTTTCTTAGTGTAACTGCTAGTAGAGTCGTGACCTCGAATCACCCTAACTGGCACACTTTGCTCCTGGCAGTTCTACACTTGAGCTCAAATCATGTTAGACATGCCTTTGTGCACCAAATAGAGTACAATGGTTTAGAGAAAGGAGTTGTACTACTAAAACATAGGTATAAAAATACATAAGGTCCAATGGCTGGATATTGCTGCTTGTGTATTAAACTGAATAAGGATTAATTAAATTTGTTCTAGAATCTAAATTTATGAATTGTTGGTAGCATTTGGCACAAATAGAATAAATCTTGTTACGATGTTCAACCCAAAATGCACCACTTGTATTAACTCGTGCTTTGTTATGCTTCTAATAAGAAAATCAAACAAAGAAATGAAAAAATAGAACATTGGTGTTCTAACACAGTCAACTAAACAGCAGACACCGTAGCAGATGACGAGGGCATTTGTTTAATCTATATTTGGGGAATAAAAACTTTTAAAAGGATGATTTCTTAATTGTTTGAAAAAAAAAGCTAGAAAAACAATCTTCAGGACAAAATAGTTAAAAGATTATTTTGAGAAACAAAGTAACTTCTGAACAAAATAGTTATAATCTTTTAATTGCCTTCTAAAATAAGAATTGTTTTTTAAAAAATTGTGACAAAACAAAAAATGAATTGTCTTTTAAACTTTAGGAAATTGCAATTTTAATATAATTTAAAAATCTCTTTCTTTAAAAGTGTAAACAAATGGCACAAGCCTTGCAGACATTATGTCCACAATGGCATGAATCTTCCAGAAAAGATAATCCATAATTTCAATCGTATAAGATATTTGGGTTGCACTTATTTGCACTGAAGAAACGAGAGAGAGAGAGAGAGAGAGAGAGAGAGAGAGGGGGAAAGGAAAACTTCCTTGTTTGGTTTATGAAAGAAACACAGGAAAGAGAGAAATAGCACCCCAACGGGACTAGCTATTTTTTCAAACTTAGCTTGATTGTGACGAATCTATGGAGAATGGGCTCTGGTTTTATTGCTTTCACTTGTTGCCTTCAGTTCCCTACAGCCCCAAGGAATTATGAAACCTTACGGGCTGAAGTGCTATTGCACTGAAAGACTCCACAAAAGTGACTGCGAGAACAGTAGAAGTGGTTACTTCCGGCGAGAGCACGGCTAGTTTGGGCTCATACCCGGAGCCAGACCAGTGGGTATCTAGGTAGGGCAGGGAGTGAGACATAAGATTGTGCATGAGGGTCGTTGCTGGCAAGTGGTGAGCAGGACCACAGGGGCAAGCAGTGTGTTAATGGCAATAACAATGTTGTGCTTAACTATTAACAAAATGAATTGGGGAAGACACGGGAAGTGATTGCTTCCAGTGAATAGCATAAATAAGCACCAATTGTAACACTAAGAAACAAGAAATTACTATTACAATTAAAATGCAAACCTTGAGTGCTAAATTACCCCGCTCCAATTTTTGATCTCGCATTTGACGCTTATCACCAGTTAGATTATGTCCACCTTGACCAGTGTACACAACATCCTCAGCATTATCCAGATCATCCTCATACATGCCTGACAAAACAATGGCCACAGCAATTGGGAAATTGTACTCTTTGTACTGCAACAGCCAAAGAGAAAAGAGGAAAATAGTAGGAGGTTTATAAGGAACGTTATAGTTAAAAAACTAAAACCTGTTACTAATTATATTCAAAATTAGACTAATATGTAAAAACAAGACAAAAGTTGTATTACCATTTTGGTATAACTTTGGCCCATATAATCAATACCGTTTAACCAGTGGTGATGAAAACCAACTGCAACCATTTCAGCACGAGAATAAAACTGATAGCCAACCTCAATACCTTCAATTAAGAGAAAATTAAAAAACATTATATACGAACAAATGGAACAAGAGTTATTGTTGAAACATAATCTAATTATAAGAGATGCAGTATCAGTGTTGACTGTTGAGAGACAACAAGTATATTTTGTTTATTGCATTATAAAATGTCAACATTAAATTAAATGCAACACAAGATGAACCTACCAACCTGGAATATTGCCTATTCTCTTCTCAGGATACAGTATCTCATTATTATTCAACATCTGTCATACCTCCAATATAAAGACAGTGTTAAAAGAAAACAAGTGTAGAGACAACCAAATAAACGTACATTCTGACTTAAGCTTATTTTGACAAAATAATACATTTTTTCCAACTTCCTGAGTGAGAATTAAAGAATACATTCATCCAATATCAATTGTAACCAAAGTAGCCATCAGGAATAAAATTAAGACAAATTATCAAAATAAAATAAATAAATTTGATATTGTATGCATTATCTAACTTTACTCATAGTTCATACTAGATATTGTATCTTAGAACTAAAAGCAATCCATTAAATTGTTTCAAAGAGATGGCTCATAACTAACAAAGATTTATACATCAATCAATTATTATTATTACAAAGACTAAAAAAACTAAAGATCAAAAGATGAAGATGGTAAACTCTCAGCAAGTTAGCTGTTAGCAAAGCTACTAACAATATAAAGAAAGCAAAATCATATATTAGATCATCAGCTAGAAAAACATCAGGAGACTCGGTCAAGATTCTACCGAACTAAAAATAAACCGGTCAGTTATTACTTGCCTTCGTTAAGGCCTTCAGATCAGGTCGCTTGGCAGCATGCTTTTTTTCTTTAGCTGGACTGTCTTTCTACACAAATTAAAACATAATCTTTAGTTAGTACTTAGTATATTGCAAAACAACTAATTTAAACAACAATAATAATCACTAAGCATCTTCTCAGGCCTAAACTTCGGCATGGAAAGAGTATCTAAAGTGTGACATTGAAAAACACTAATAACAAAAGCAACAGCTTCTACGCTCAGTCCAGCTGAGCAGAGCTTTACCTTAGCTGATTTCTTCTCAGGAGATTTCTTCTCAGGAGAATTTTTAGCAGATTTCTTCTTGGAAGAATTTTTTGCAGATTTCTTCCCACCACCTTTCTTCTCAATTTCTGCTTTCGCTTTAGCAACCCTCTCCTCCTCCTCCTGTGCATTCCAAAGATAAATCAGTTCAACTCGAGAAAAACAAAGCCAACGAAAGAGAAATAACACAGAACTATATCATAAGTTGTTTATTCTATATCTTTTGTTACAGAAAATAGCAAGTCATAATCAATTTATCTTTTATCCAAACAGGTCCTATATCAACAGTAGAAAACCCTAAAACATAGAAGAAACTAACCTGAACCAAATGAAGATAGTGTTTGTTAAACACCCTAATCGTATCCTTCACCTTAGCAGTAAGGCTCTTCTCACCTAATGCACCACCAGCTGCACTTTCAGCAACGGCATTTTCCGACTCGGCCGTTATTTTTTGATGCCGAACTTCCATCAGCTCACGTTTCACTAACGATGCCGATTTCTTCTTCGTCTTCGTCTCTTTCTCCAAAACAACATCATCCTTCTTCTTCATCTCGTTCTCGGAAACACCTTCCTTACTCACACTCACCTCGCCGGGACTTTTCTGAACACTCACCTCGCCGGAAGTTTTCTTAACACGCTTGTTAGACTTCGGCGGAGTCACAACCTCAACAGACTTTTCTTCCTCGGCTAAACCTTCAGCTTTCCGACGACGCTGTTTCTCCTCAGCTTCTTTCAGCTGAGCTTGGATTCTCGAGCTCGATCTCCGATTCGGCATTGGTAACGTTTCCGTCGAATCGGTTTTCTTTCCACTATATTTCACCTTTATTTTCACCGTCGAACTCACCTCATTCTTCGCGGAGACCATCGGAACAACACCACCACAGTCTCCGTTTGGAACAGAATCGCGAATCTCCAACGACTGTGCAACCATTCGAACCTGCAAAAAACGATTACAAAAATCAAAAATCAAACCGATTAAGAAAATGCTAACGAAAAACGATAATCAAAGATGAAAAAAAACGCTTCAGATTTGAGACATTGAAGACTTACAACGGAAAAGGAATTCTGAAAGGTTTCTAGGGTTTCAAGAGAGAGAAAGAGTGAAAAAAAAAGAAGAGTGAGAAAATGAAGAAAACAATTTGAGTGATGATGATGGTAATAATATTAATAGCTCCAATATCAAGGTGTTGAAGGGTGAAGCGCCATTGCCGAATTTTCGGGATTAATTTTTCGTACACTATTTATTTCATTTCGTTTTTTTTCTTTTCGTGTTCCCGCTTAACGTTATTTTGATCTCCCATTCTCGCGGCACTGACGAAAAAAATGATATGCGAATCGCGCGTGTTAAGGTGAGTAAATGATTCGGTGCTTCGCATTAGGTTGTTGTTACTGTATTGTTTATCGGATTTGCAATCTGATTTTATCTGTATGGTTTGTCATTGTGGGAGGAGATGTTTTGACCGTTTGATTGATTTTGATGGGTAATCAGGTGCTACCGTGAATTATTTTTGTTTGATAGTACAATCGGCGTGTTCTTCTCCAATTCTACAGATGCAATAAATTGTTTTCTTTTTTTGGCACTGATTGAAACTGGAAAGACTCTGATTAGTATTCGCCACGCATAAACGGGTGATTTCAAAAAAAAAATGTTGCTTAATAATTTTTCATTGTGCTCTTCTGATTTAAATTAATTTGACTATTTGAGTGTCCAATTTTAATATGCACAACAGTACATAGAGAAAACTTACTACTAACTTAATTAACTTTAACCCGGTCCAATGTAGCCCAAAACCCGCACTTAATTAGCCTGAAACAGGTCGAACAACCCATTATGACATCTCTAATTACTCCTGGTATTATTTCATTCACTCTTTAATTTTTTCCATCAATATTCTGATTTACATCTAATCAACTTCAATACACCTCTCAACTTTTTTTTGATGATATGATTCTACAAAAGAAATCTACCCACATGTGTGTAAGAGGATATTGCTTGAGAACATGCTAATATCCATTGAATAAAATAGTTATCTTTTAGTTTCTAATAAAGAATCTCATTTTGTCTATCAATCTATCTATTCATATAAAAAGAAGTGAAACATCTAATCACCTCAAAACAACAAATGCAAAGAGTTTGAACAAAAAAAAGTCAAATATGTTTTTAATCTCTACATTTTGCTCTCAAGTTAAGAATAGTTTATACATTATTTTTATGGTGAAAAAAAAACCTACAATTTTTCAGTTATCAAAATTGGTATATGGCGTTAGCTTTGCAAACATAATGTTGATGTGATACTGTGTGGACCCGTTGTTTCTAGTGTTAAATATGTTTTAGACCCTACATTTGTCTTTATATTTAAGATTAGTCCTTAAATTTTAAAAGCTCTGTAAAAAAAGCCCATAATTTATCTTGTTACTGAATTTGATCGCTTAAGTTAATTTTACATACGGAATGATTATGGCAATTGTTGATCCTATTTTTTTAATAAATAAAAAGAACAAAAAAAAAAACAGAAATTCAACTCTTTATCTCTCTAAACATCCTCAAATCACTCAAATAAACCTCCATAAATCCTTCACCAATCTCCCATCAACTTTCCAAATCCTCCAAACACAAGCCGATGTTATGTATGGTAGCACTTACGCGATTGATAAAAATGGTTCGCGGTGTTTTTACGGTTGCATACATCGACTTTCAATTGTGTTGCAACGATGGCGTTGTTGAAGGAATTGTTGTGGCTTGTTGCTGGAAGAGGTGGCAGTGATGACATAGGAGAAGGTGGCTTTGCGCAAAGAAATATCTATTTCAATTAATAAATATTTTTTATTTTTTTATTTGTTTTAATTTGTTTTTTAACAAAAAAAAATAGGGTCCACAATTGTCACATAAGCATTATGTTCGTAAAATTAACAACAGAGGCCAAATTTAGTAATAAAATAAATTATAGGTTTTTTACACAATTTTTAACATGTGAAGACTATTCTAAAATATATAGCAAAATGTAGTGACTAAAAACATTGAACCCTTGTTTTTAATAAGTTGGCGTCAGCATTCCGTTTGTAAAATTAACAGCAGGGACCAATTTTGATAACCGAAAAAAAAAATCACCATAAAAAATATGTAGGAATTATTTTTAACTATAAGAAAAAATGCATGGACTAAAAATATATTTAACAAAAAAAATTATTTATTCTTGAATATCAATTTAATAGTCATTTTATAAATAACCTCATCTTATACCTTTATATGTCACCAAGAACTTACACCTTACAAATAACATCTCTATGTTTCAATTATAGATATCCCAAAATCAATTCTATGATGAGTGGAATCAATTCTGATTAATTAAGCATGAACACCGACACAGATACTGACACAGCGACACCGATAATAATTTGAAAAAATAATATAATTTAGTGTAATCATAAGTGTCGTGTTGGTGTCCGACACCAACACAGACACGGACACGCTTAATCTGAGAAGTGTTCGTGCTTCATACTGATCGAAGTCATGGTTCCTAGCTTCGATGGTGGGTAGAATCAATTCTCCATTTATGACATAACAAAAGGTACAAACTTCTATAATAATTTCTTTAATTGCCCTCTTTACTTTTTTTCATCAATATTCTGGTTTACACCTCATCAACATTAATACTCATTTCATTATTTCTTCATCAATTACTCCCTTTAATGCCCTCTATTTTGTATGAGTCTGCCCTTCCGATATTTTTTGTCAATGTTGTGAACCAAAACAAATCTCAAATGCAGATTTTTTGCTTTATATGTATCATCAATTACTCCTTTCACTCCTAATTTTTACTTTGCATTTAATACTTGGTGAACCAAATTTGATCTAAATTAATTACCTCATCTATTTAACGGTTAAGTCTATGGTGAAATTTGATCTGTATCCTTTATAATAGTAATCATGACTTGTGCACCATGAAAAACTTAATGATGTCTTTCATATTAGACAAGGTCATTTTAACGCCATCTTCTCTTTACAATAAGACCAAATTGTGTTAAAGAGAAGAATAGACAAAATTCTGCTCAAAGGATAACATCAACAACAACAAGGTAACCTCGCAATTTTTAAATGTTTTTAACTTTGTTTTGCTTTCTTGTTACACTCAATTTAATTTTTTCTTTGCTCTAATAGTTACAAATTTTGTTTTCTTTATATTGTTTCACAACTGCTATGAATGTGCAAAAGAATTTTTTTTTTGTATAACCTTGTTTTCTTACTCTATTTTTTCTCACATATTTGCATTGCAATAAAATGCCTCTTAGGATTTTTTTTATATGTGCAATTGATGACATGAATTTACAATGTATTTTTAGTATTTATTTAGTAGTTAGATTAGGACTTTGAAGATAAGAAACAAGCAAAAATCCCAAGAGGTCAAGCTATTTACAGAAGAAGTCAAGAATACAAGAAAATGCTAAAAAGAGAGCAAAAAGCAAATTTGCACCAAATCACGCTCCATCGTGGCCACGATGACTCCCACTCGTGCCACTGTGGGAACCGACTTAGCTCCCAAGAAAAGGAGCATATCTTCTGATGTTGTGAAACAAATCTGACTCCATTGTGGCACGATGGGATCCATCGTGGCCACGATGGGAGCGAAGCCCGTTAAGAAAAACTATAAATAGAGTTCCCTTCATTCGTAATTATTCATTCATAAATTCAGCAACCTAGAGTACTCTCTAGTATTCAAGGAGGAAGAGCAAGTAGGGCAATGGAGCTCTCTACGGGAAGAACTTTCCCCTTTCAACGGGAAAGCTAACTTCCCCAGCAAGATAACTACGCTATTGGTATGCATAATATTGTGTTCTTATAATATTTTATTATGTAAATTAGTAGCTAGAAACATTAGGGTAGGTGGAGAGATGAACTCCCCAATGAATGCTTGGGACATATATATGGTACAATAAAAGTCATAATATACTCATATTTTGGAATGAATTGTTTTCTATTATTTACGCTTTAATTCTGTATTTTCATTGTCTGGTCGGATAAAGTTAATACGTTGTTAGGATTTATTCCCGAACAATAAATAACAGGGCTTGCTCTGAGAGATGGCAACATCCGACATTGCTCGCAACAGCCTGCAAAGACGGAAACACCAGACATTACTTGCGACAGCCTGTAAAGACTGGAACAGCCGGCACTAGGATGTCAGTGGCTATGATTAATTGAGTGATCATGACTATTGTAGATTGGCTCGACGCATAGCTAGAGTACGTGACTACATGGAATTAGGCAGTCGTGGGTGCTCTTGTTATTTCGAAAGTCAATAGCAGCCTATAAGTATTTAGGGTAGTTTAATACTATCAATAAAGATTATTAATCGCCGAACAATCAGAAGTTACTGAAATAGTTATAGCTATGCGCCATATATCAAGTAGAATTAGGGGAGGGAATCGATCTACTTAATCTCCTCCACGCTTCTGAATCAACTATCTTTATTTTTCCGCACAAGCATTTCGCTATTTTCAACTAAAACCTTTTTCAAAATACAAAGCGAATGCAATCTATCGAACTTAATTAAAACTAGTCGTACTTTGCATGATACATGTGGATACGAATTTATTCTAGACACCTGTAGTGTGAATTATTTTAGATAAAGTTGGGGGTAGGGGGTAAATGAAAATGAAAAATATATCAAAGTATTTTAGATAAAGTTGTCAAAGGTGAACGGGTTTGACATTACCCTTACTAAGAATGGGTGGAAAAACATTGTTTCCCGATTTAAAGAATTGATCGGGAGAAAAGACAAAATTGAAGAATATTAGGAGTGTGCAAAATATCCGGTTAGAAGGCCCAAACCCATAACCAGATCCAAATCCGTTTTAAAAAATCCAAATTTTGGTATAAGGTTATTAACCAAACTATTTTCATTTGGTCGGTTATCCATCCGAATTAAATTTTCGGATTTGGTTTAAATTGGTTATTACTATAACCTTTTCAAATTTGTTTTTGTAAAAAAAAAAACATTCCTTTTTTTTTACAAAACAAACAAATATCCTTTTATTAAAATTAATTCACGCACAAACCATTACCATGTGCGTGTGATCTTTGCAATTGTGATTCACGGTGAACCCTAAATCCCAAATCTACAATAGTCTCTCCAATTGAACTCTAATCGACGATATTCTCTTTCAATCGAACCACGTTTATTCTCTCCAATTGCTTCCAACCGTTCTAAACAAAAAATATTTTTAGAAAATAAACAGCCCCTTATCTTTACACTAATAATTTGTATACCCTTAGCTCGTTGGAATTGGAAAAAAGAAATCTAGAAGAAGGAATGTGAATGATCTTCTTCACATGTTTTTTTTTTCCATCTCTTTCAAACACATATCAGAAGCAATTTGGTTTGAAGCTGATTTTACTGCAAAGAATAAAAAAAGAAAAGTGTATTTTTTACGATTTTTAATATGTTTTTCGTCTGCGTAAAAAAACAATCAGACAAAATTAACCGTTTATTAGTCCAATTTTTAAAAATAACCAGTTTAAAATTGGATTTAAAAATTAACCCGCTTTTAAACCGGTTTTATAAAAATATCTGGTTATGTATCCGTATCCAAATTTATAACTGGCTATATAACCGGTTTATAAAAAATAATGGTTATGGTCATATATCCAAATCCATATATCCGGTTTTGATTTGGTTTGGCATTTATGAAGATGCGGCTTATCTTTTAGGACTTGCTTAAGTTTGCATAAAATAACTCTAAGTAAAGGATGATGATATTTTTCAACAAGCTGTTTTTGCGGCTGCATTAGTTGGTGGGTATGCAGTAAGTCACCTATGCAAAGAACCATGTAGAACTAGTGAACTAACATGTCATGCATGAGTTCAAGAAATATTGCAAGAAATTAATTGATATATTAATAATATTCCACTCCACATTTAAATAATTACTTTATTTTTAGGGAAGTATTATTTTGGCTATCAGCACCAATAGGGCACACTCATCCCAACAGATATGAACGCTACCACCTTCCTAATTTTAAGTGTTCTAACAGGTTTGCAGACCAGAATGAAGTATTTAATTATTACCACTCAAATTTAAGCTGCACAATAGAAAGAACTTCTTGGGTATGAAAGAATAAATTTGCAATTCTACATCGCATGCCTAAGTTCAAATATGAAACACAAGTACAAATAGTCGTCACAACAGTGACTATACACAACTTTATTAAGAGGAGTGCAAAAATGGATACTAATTTTGATCTTTATGAAGATGAAAACACAATCATCAACTTGGATCAATCACAAGTTTTAAATATAGTTTCTTCATGAGAGATGGATCATGTTTGAGACTCAATACACAATCAAATCATATAGTACAAACAAATAAATTAGTGTTGTAATAATAGTATTTTAGTACTATAATATTGCACTTTAAATTCTATTGTCTATTCGTAATCTTTATTCGAATACTTCGTATTTAGTAATATGCTAATTTAATTAATGTTTTAATAATTATTATAATTATAATAATGTGTCTTATATGTTTTTATATATGCCCATTTTGGCAATTATACACTCAAAAACAATTTTCTTCGAAATTATCCAAACAATATGGATTGACAATAATCAATTATGTATTATTATATCAAAACATAAATCAATTATGTTAAATTCAATTATGTCAATTAACCAAAAAAATAATAATTCAATTATGTCAAAATCAATTCTGCCAAATTCAATCATGTCCACCATAGAACCAAACATATACGTAAGTTTGCTTTTTTACATGAATCATTAATATTTTTGTTATAATTTATTCTAAAATGATTAAATTAGTTTTAACTATTTTTTTTAGAAATTCTAACTATCTATTTACAAAATTATCTACAATAAATCATGGTCTAATATAAAAAATAAGGTTTAAATGCAGTTTTACCCCCATATTTTGAAAGAATCGGAATTTTACTCCCCTATTTTTTAATGGTGAAAAAATATTTATCCCAAAAATATTTAAGATAACAATATATAAGGGTAAAATTGGGAAAAAATTATAAGTTATAAGCTAATATGTTACTTGAAATAACGTCTGAAAAATAAATTATAAACTCGTGGTGATATGACAGTTATCAAACAGAAGAAACTCAAATTTTGAGTTCATATTTTCTGGAGGAACTTTGTATGATGTTCTAAACATACATGCAAAAATATCATTTAAAAATACATGTTGACTTAAAAGATCATCATTTTGTAGGGATCAAAAATATATTTAACACTTAAATAAATGGATCTGAGTTTCAACTTTCAATTTGAAAATAATTTTTTGTAATTTATTTATTTTTTTAAAAAAATTCTATTAAACTCATGAGAAAAGTGTACAATGTAAAAACTTTATTATGGCTTATTGTACACCTTCATGATCTAATGGTGAAAAGTGGTCTCCCATGGTGGGAGATCTACATGCTAGCCTCCGCCTCCAAGGCGCTGGATCTGAGTTTCAACTTTTTTTTGGTTACAAGAGAAAATCAAAAGAAAGAAAACAAAGGAAAGGAAACTACACCCGAACAAACACTACACCCTGCACATTAGCGAGAAGAGGTATAACAGGATCAATAGGAGGCGGAGAAAGTTTTACTAACGGAGAGTCAGAGAGAGCACCCATCTTAGCCAAAACATCCGCACACGCATTACCCTCCCGGAACGTGTGTTCCACCACAATTTCCCAGTTTCTATCAAGAAGTTGATGAATACTAAAGACTTTATTCGCAAAACGATGATGAGCCGAGACACCATCCCGAATTAAATTGACTGCCTGCAGCGACTCTGAGAAGCAAGCAATTTGTCTGTAACCGATCTCCCAACAAATTTGCAAACCATGAAGCATAGCCATGAGCTCTGCAAGTAATATGCTTGGAGCTGTAGCAGCCCCATAGAAACCTAGCAAAAAAGCACCATTATTGTTGTGCAACAGACCACCGTAACCCGCTGTATTCGTAGAAACCAATAAGCTTCCATCCACGTTAAGACACACGATTCCTTCCACAGGCCTGGACCACGCTACTGTTCGAGGGATGATAGAGTTGTTCGATGTGAGGAGAGGGGAAAAGACTGCCTCACACGATTTCAATAGCGAGAAAATTGTCGCCACACTATCATGGATACTTTCATTATGGTTGTTGAAGATAGCATCATTCCTCATACACCAAACCACCCAAAGTGTACAATTTGAAAACAATTTTTTTGTAATTTATTTTTTTAAAAAAATTCTATTAAACTCATGAGAAAAGTGTATAATGTAAAAACTTTATTATGGCTTATTGTACACCTTCATGATTTAATGGTGAAAAGTGGTCTCCCATGGTGGGAGACCTACATGCTAGCCTCCGCCTGCGTTTGTAGCTAATTGGTAGCTATTTTCTAGTAAAACAGAGTTAGGCAGCAAGCACAAATACAACATGTCATGTTTGGTTTAAATTGAATAATCTGAAGAATTGTGAGGCACAAATGTAACTGGGACAAGAAATGCTTATAGGTAAAAGTTTGATGCACAACATAAAACACTATGATTATCAAACTCTTGAGTTAACATAGAGAACTGTACGAGTTAATTTACAACTCTAGGTATCAAAATTTTCTTACTTTGAAAATTGTTTCTATGTAAACTTCGGTTGGCTTACATCTCGCATAGAATTGTAAATATGAAGATGATTGAATTGAATGAATCAATGCATAATGGTTATTTTCGTCTGATGTACCTAGAGATTAAGTGTTTCTAAAATATCCTAAAATGCAATAGCTAGTGCACAAAAAATAACCTCACTATTGTAGAACAAAATTGCATAGATGTATCTAACATCCCAACGTGAACCCATTTATTTGCAAAGGGAGCAATAGGTGGGGCAAAATCCAAAGAATTAAAAAATAGGGGGGGTAAAATTCCAAATTTTAAAATAGGAGATTAATTATATGGACATTAGTGGTAAAAATTTCCTATAATTAGGAACGGAAGGAATATTTAAAGAGAACAATAACATATTTAACTTTGGTTATTGTATAAAGCATAGCGAGTCCAAATTTTCTCCTGTTTTTTATGTTCATCTTCCTAATCCAACACTTAATTAAGCCAAAAAACATTTAAGCCAAAAACACATGAGAGAAAATACACTGAGGAGGATAAAATCTAAGTTATTGGCTAGATGTACACATTTTGAACTTTGAAGTTAAGTTGATTAATGTGGTTCTCCCATCTGACCTATATCGGTATGTTATGCTTCGCATGCTTATTTTACTGCCTTAATTCTATAATAAACACGTAAAAACTAAAAAATTGAACTATATGACAGAAGACAGAGTCTACACATAAGACTATGAATCTATGATTATAGACATGAGGTTTGTTAATACATTTGACAAATTTGGACAGTCCCAGTTGAAATCATTTAAATTATTGCATTCATTAAATGAGGATGTATCGTGCAATAAATTTTGTAGAAACTCAAACGCACAATATAGAAAAATCGAGGGCCTATAAACCAAAAGATGTTTGAAAAAAAATCGATAAAAGCATCAATTACTATATAGTAATAACCAGTAATGCCAGTTTGAAGAAGCTATCAAAAGAATCAAAGGCATTTGTAGCTTATTTGAAATTTCTTCAGCTTTCAAGCCAATGTAGCCAAGAAAGAAAAGGATGTCTATTACAAAGATCCTAGACAAGTCTTACATAACATTGACAGCAGCAACTCTTTTAAAGCTGTTCATAACAAGGAAATTTTGTTTGAAGGGATTTTAACACACACACACCAGTGATGTAATAGATAGTCCCGGATTATTCGTAGTCTTTGTAGTCTTTGGTTCCAAAGTTCTTGCACCACATTTGCGAAGGGATTGGGCGAACCGGGTGATGTGGTCGTTGCTGAAGAAAGGATTAAAATGATATTGTTAGCCGTTATAATAGTATATGCTAGTTATGGCAAAATGCTACTAGTAAACATCATAAAACTATACCTAAAAAGAACATAATAAACAAAAATTTCTGGCATTTCAAAAAGTATAAACAGAATAACAAAAATTAAGAAAAGTAGAAATGAAATTTTCCAAAAAGAAATCCAACTAATTCATCTATTTCCGAAGTAAATCATCGGTAAATTTTCTGGTTGTTGGAAAGTGAAACAATATTCTATTTTATATGCACAAATTTCTAGAAAAACCAGAAAGCATAAGATCCACATATGATACAATGACAACTGCAAATCATATATAAACTCTAGCAATGGTCACTTGCAACTCATGTATATGCTAATCTAAATTCACGTAGATTTCAACCACTAATTAACCTCACTTTTAAAAAAGTGAAAAAAATGCACCAAAAAAAATAGTGAAACAACAGGGGAAAAAACAAAAAGACAAATGTAACGGATCACATCTATCCAACAACTCTGGGCGAGTGAACGAAATCCCGAGATATAGCAGCAAAAACACTTTGACAGTCATATTTTAGTATAAACCGGACATAATTTGGTAAGTTTGATAAACAACACATGATATTATACAAATATTTTTTAACAGTAGAAAATAACATGATATTTTTGTTATGAAAATTGAAAGCAAAAGAAACACCAATCGAAAAAAGGAAACAATTAAATGTAGGGCTGATGATTGTTGTTATTTTCAACTGTAAAGATGAAACACAACTGCCCATCCTGCCCAAATTTATGTTGCAGGGAACTCTTTTGGAAGAATGCAATTGCAGCAAAATACCAATACACACAATCCCTTGCTCAGAACAAGGCATTTTTCAGATATTGCACTCCAATTGTTTCAATCTACACTCTATTTGAAAATATTTTACACTCTGCAGCTACATATATCGAACATGAATAAGAGCCTAATTCATCTTTCGAAAAAGAAGTGAGAAGTGAGGATAAGGTGTAATTAGAGCAGTTAAAATAGTTATGAGTTAGAGAAATTAGTTAGTTAGTCATTTGGATTAGTTAGAGAGTATCTTCGAATATGGCAATTGTGATTAGAGTATTCTTTATTATGCAGGGGAAACCCTTGAGGAAAGAATCTCTCCTTTTCTATCTTATCCTATTTCTTAATAAAATTGTTATTTCTTTGGAATTCAATTATTGGGTTCCAAACACCATCTTGCCCAAATTTATGCTGCAGGGAACTCTTTTGGAAGAGTGCAACAATTGCAGCGCAACACCAATACACACAATCCCTGCTCAGAAAAAGGCCTTATTCAGCTATTACACTACAATTGTTTCAACCTACAGTCTATTTGAAGTTAATTTACACTCCGCAGCTACATATATCACACATGAATAAGAGCCTAACTTATATCGATCTTTGGAAACAGAAGACAGGATAAGGAGTACAACAGGACACAATACTGACAAACATATCATATGAAATAATGTTCTTTTGAATTTGACATATCTCTTTTATGAGAGAAATTCTATTTCCAAGGTTATATATGGTTTTATTCCCTTTAAAATTAATTAGAAATTTTTTATTTTGGTCCATATTCAAATTTTATTTGTTTTTAATCCCACAATATGTTTTTGGTTCCTCGCTAAGTATTTACGAAATAAGCATATCACTTTTGTATCAAGACAACATATTTAAAATTAATAGGAACAAACATCAAATTTGCCAATTGTATAGGGATGGAATACATATTTAACCCAAAAAATTTATATTCTACACAGGCAGGTATACTGGTTAAGACATAGGTTCTCTTTCAGTCAAGACTTGCCAAAATATTCCTAAAAGATGAGGCTAAATTCTTCAATCCTCGTTATTATAAAATAAAAAAGAGGTGGGTGGTTCTATTTGTTAGCACTTACAAATTTAAAACAACAAACATCTTCTCACCCGCAGAGACAATGTGAACAGAATCAATAAAACCAAACAATACCATCGGAGAAAACAGTTTACACATTTGAAATTGTTAATTCAATAAATCCACCATTTAACATAGATCTGTAAAAGTGTGCTTGACTCATCTACCAAAAATCCTCAATCTCATAGGATGAGATAAAACCGCATCCCATTGCAACAACAACTAAAGCCTTTCACACTAGGTGAGAACGGCTGCACGGTTCAAACAAACCATAATGCCATATCATGAATTATGTCCAAAGATAAACCACTTAATTTCTCTTAATGGCTTTACATGAAATTTTTGTGGTCTCTCCCTGCTTCCAACTGATTTTATGAGGGCACTCCACATATCACCAAAAACGAGACTCTCATCTATTGTACAATTGGAGAAGCCTCAACTCCCTCTAATAATTTGATTCCTATTCCTATCTTGTTTTGTGTGCCGACTCATCTGCAACATTGAGCTTACTTTCTTGTTTCCTCTTTATTGCCCAATATTCAAGTCCATATCATTATTATAATACAACAGTTCGGTAAAAAAAATTCTTCAAGATTGGTATTCTTATGTGAATTCCACTTTCTCCATTACATCCACCCAGCTTGGATACTTTAGTTAACATATATCCATCTCCCAATTGTACTATATAATGGAACCAAATTACTTAAACCATGGGACTAAAAGTATGGTATATTCTCCAATTTTCACATCTAAGCTAAAATTTGTGTACTCACTAAACTTACATTTCTAATACTTTTATCTACTTCTACAGCTCTACCTCTACTAAAACTCAAAGTAAAACCCAGTACCATAAGAAGAATCCAAATTCCATGACAAAATCAACGTTCTAAAAAAGTGTTATTGCACATAACGTTCACGCAATGCTTCCCAACCCTACCAATTTTAAGAACCACATATGACATGTACAAATCTATGCCATGGATTGATATTATGGTATCCAATGCCATGAATCAGTGCAAATCTATAACTTCCCCTTTCATTTGCAGATGCATACAATAAAATTATGGACCGTTGCTACATAATAACAATTCAGAATCGTATTTTTCTAAACATACAAATTACAACAACAATAAAAGAAAAAGGAATTGAATTGAGAAAGAGAGAGAGAGACCTCGAGTTTAGCGGAAAGTTTGAAGATTGGGATACAGACGAGGAAGACGCCGAACATAGCGATGGCGGTGTTGCGTTTCCAGTGTTTAGGGCGACAGTTAGGACCACCAGTCATACTCCAAACCTTGTGCCTGAAATCTCCATTGCCACCATGACCGTGATCTGCTCCACCACCTCCCATTGTCTTCTAAAATGTCAGAATCGAAACCCTAATTCGATCGATCGATCGCGTTTAATTTTACACACTTTCGGTTGGAATTGGGACAAACAAAGTGAAGAATGAATGAAAACGAGCAAGTGCTATATCTGAGTTAAGATCCAGTGTGAGACTGACCACACCCTTATTATAGGGTTAACTAATTCCTAATTACCCTATTGGTTCGTCGGCTCGTATATCCTCTTTTGGTTATAAAATAATTTGACTTTTTTTAGGAAATAAATAATAGATTTGTTGTAAAATATAGTAACATACTCCCTCCGTCCCAAAATGTAAGCAAAAATTGATCAACAAAAGTGAATGTATTTGGTCCAAATCTTTAACCAAATACATCAAGTTTCTTTGAATCATTTTTGCTTATATTTTGAGACGGAGGGAGTATACTCAATCTGTTCCTTTTTATAATAAACAGTTTGAAAAAATTACATATACCAAGGAAATACATTGTAAATAGTTCTTTTCATTTAATACTCTTATAAGTTTAAACTTATTCCATCTATATCCCTATTTAATTGCTCTAAATTCAATTAACTTACTTATTTTTAATATTCTCTTTCATAATAAATAAGGGCATAAATGAAATTCAACATTTAAAACATTTGAAAACTAGTCAAAGTTTCTTATAAAAAAGAACAAAAAAATTTTCACTTTTGTTTCTTATAAAAAGGAACGGAGGGAGTATTATATTAAAAATTGATAGTTTGGAATCACGATTATCGATTATATTTGAAACATATATTATGTTCTTTTTTAATCTTTTACTAAGTAATTTAATCACAACCGGTATTTAATGCTCTCATCTCTTACAATAACATTTCGTATCACTTGATATACCCTATATATATATATATAGATGAATCAAATTATACTGGTGTAACATTTGATTAATGTTACACCGTTCAATATGGTTGAGTGGTTGAATCTGGCGGTTACAGACTTCAGGCATGAAGGAGAAATGTAACTGCAATGATGTTAGCACTTCAACGCTCAAACCAATATTTGAATGAGGGGATAATGCTAAGGAATTGGGTGAACATTGCGTACCTTTGGTGTTTGAGGTGTGTGTATATTTCTAGACCTAACCTTGCACGAGTATGTATGGAAAGTGACAATTCAACTACCTTAGTGGAGCCTAGGATAGACTATTTTTGTACTATGAAGGATTCTTATTGGCTGAGACCATGTGATGTAGAGGACATGTGTGTCCTTATCCTCGGGAATGACCATGTGCTTGGTAACATGTACTAGAGCTATGTGTCTTATTGCTCCATGGGCCTTTAGTGTATTTGGACTTTAGTCAAATATGGAACAGTTGCCTCCCCCCAAGTCCTTGCAATGAAGATCACAAGGATTTGAATCTTTATGTCTGGAACACAAGGTTCACTCACACTTCTGAGTATAAAACATTGTTAACTTCGATATGCAACCTTTACAATTAGGAGGCAAACGAGGGATAAGTAGATATTTCATAAGAAAGAATTGTTATTTCGACACAATTAGATGGATTTTATCGAACACTTATCCCGTCTTTTGATGTAAATTTGCTTGTGTTTGAAGCGTATGATTTGAATCTTTGGACGGGACACAAAACTTGTCTCGTCTAGTTTTTGTTGTGAAGAGGTTCCGTCTAGGACAATTGGGGGCTTGTCGTGGTTTGTTCCGTTCTCGTAGTTGTCCGTTGTGTTCAGAACTCTTGGGTTACTCAAGTACTTCGAAATAACAGGTGTCCTGTGACATGGAACCTTTTGATGGCAACAAGGGGACGCTTGTTTGCGCATTTCTCGCGCTTGTCCCCCACTTTCGCATATATGTAAAGTGACGCACCTAGGTTATTGGAGTACTTGTGGTTCCCCAAGCTATCATCTTGATCATTGATTCCCAAATTTGATTTCTTTTGATTGGGGACGTTGATTTTTCCCATACCTTATAAATAAGCGGAAGTTTATCAGAGAAAGAGCTTACTCTCTCGTTCCTTCTTGCCAAAAAAATTTTGCTTTCTCTATTCTTGCTCCAGTTCTTCTCTATTGGAGAGTTTTTTCATTGATTCAATCTCTCTACTACTTCAACTTATTCTCCCTTTTAAAGGTAAATTTCATCTTTCTCTTCTCTGCATTTTGCTTTAACTATTTTATGTAGAAATAAAATCATAAAATAGAAAATGGTTTAGTGTTCAGAGAAGATTTTGCTTTTACATTTTTTTCTTCAAAATTTCCTATGGGGGGTGGCTAGAATTTGAGGGTGTTCCAACAGTCCCAATTTTGTCACACTCGCTTTCTAAAAGGCGAACACCGTTCGCATCCTAGAAAACAATGGATTATTAAGGTAGTTTTAGGGGGCATGTGAGCATTACTAGGGAGCGCGAAAAAAAGATTTCCAGCATTTCTATCACAAATTTGAAAATCAAATTACAAATGAAAGTTATCAATCTCTTCTCTCTATTTCAAATTTTATCAACATAGATTGAAATAGAGCATTATGATCAATTCAATTTGTCCCAATGATAGTAATTAATAATAACTAATGATCTCTCATAGATGTTTAGAATATCAATTTTTATTAGGTTGAAGACTATTTTTTTGTTAATGTAATGATCTAATTGAAGAAGTTACTTATAAATTTACTCATTAAAAAATGTCTTATTAACAATTTTGAACAATGATATGAAAAACATAACATAATTAGTACTATGCATTAAATTGTTAACTAAGCTAAGCTACATCATATATATATATATACTAGAAAAAAAGAAGTAATCAATATCACTCTCCACAATAATAGTCTCATCTCATAAATAAACCTCATCCAAGTTTTTGAATTGTCAAAAATTAAATCAGATTGGAAAACATATACATGAAATAAAAGTTGAACTATGATGTTTTGGATTCTTCAAGAAGGCTTTGATTACTTTCTTTCACAATGATAAGGTCATGAGAAGAAGAATTCCTACCCCTAGGTGGATTTTCTTGAATGAACTTTATCAAACCTTTTTCACCACCAGGAAACCCTCCAGTTAGTCCCATCATTTCCTTCTCAAAACCATCTTTTGGTATTTCTATTTCATCAATATCATCACTAGTCAACTTTTCTGACTCATTTGATTTTTCTTGCACCTTTTCATTGGATGATGTTGTTTCCTCTTTATCAACCTTCCTTTTAAGCTCTTGTTCAAGTCCTTTTTCTCCATTGCATAATCCTCTTCCTCCCATAATTTTTAGTATGTTGAACTCAGCACGTGGTTGTGGTTGATAAGTTGGTTTTCTTTTATGTTTTGTTGGAGTTTTTATGAGAGGGAAGTGATTATCATGGCCTAGGAATTTGGATCGTAGAAGAGTGCCTTGAAGAGTGGCAAAAACAACCATTTTTTTTAAGGGAGTGAAGTTAGGTGAAAAATAGGAAGAGTTTTAATGTAATCCTTAAGCATGTAGAAGAGTTTTGGATGTATAGATCAAACATCTTGTTGAATAGATTCCTCATGTAATTCTAACCACAAACTAATATTTTTACATAGTACATCTAATAGGTGGTTGGTTGTCATTGATTACATCTATCCAAAAAAATAGAAGTAGACAAAAGTTGAATGAATTGTTAAAAAGAATAATAACAGGATGCACATTTAAAATAGGGATGGTTGCTCTTTGCCGTCTGAATTGCTCACACTAGAAAACACTATCAGAAAATATCTCTCGATAAGATTTACACAACGAAAAAATATCTCTAGATAAAATTTACATTATTGAGAGATATCTTCTGATAAGATTTGCACTACCAGAAAACATCTCTCAATAGATAGAAGTACATGATTCTAATAAATTTATGGAGGGGGCAAAGAGCAATCAACTAAAATGGATGGAAACTCTGCAAGCCCTTTTGCCACTTATAAAATCAGAGTCATTAGATTAGTATAATGGTTAAGATATCAATACTCTTGATTGTTAGATTAATCTAACCGCTAAGATTTGTCTAAAAGGGTTGTAGTATGATCTTGTAATCAATAGATATAGACTATAGCATATGCATTTAGCAAATGATGTGATTAATTATAATTAAATGGTAAAAATAATCTAACAATAAAAAACTGTCATGTATTGATATCAAATTTATGTTTTCAAAGTTCTACTACATGAATTTTGCGAATGAAGAAAATAAAGTATGAAAATATTGAGCGTTTTTGTCTACTTAAATAAACATTTAACTATGGACCCGTTTGGTTTGCCTTTTTTTAAAGACGGATTTTATAGTGTTATATAATTTTGTGTAAAATAAATTTACAAATTTTTTTTTTTATAAAAGTTTCAAATGAAAATTTGGTTCGAATAGTTATTCTTAAATGTTTATTTCATCATTTTATTGAAACTTTTTTTGGCTTAGAGGAGTCTAATATGGTTTATGAAAATTGTTTTTATGGCCCTCTTAGTTGCTACCAGGTCCCCCAAAAATCTCAAAATGCCCTAAATTATTCGGATTGTAGGATCCAAAAACATTGTTTCAGGAACAAAATCGCAATGTCTGGAACACAGAAAAACCATTTCGAAAGTTACGTTCTGAAGTGGTTTTTTTTCTTCAAATTTTTTTAGATTTTGGAACGTAACTTCCGAAATTTAGCAATTTTGAACCTAGGTTCCAAAATGGTTGAATATTTGAGACACAAATTATGAATAAAACCAAAAAATCTCACTTCGGAACCTATGTCCCGAAATTAACTAATTTCGGATCCTAGGTTCCGAAATACCCTGGGGTAATTTCATCAATTTGAGGGGCCTAGGGAGCAACAAAAAGGCTTAAAGAGCAATTTTCTTTGAAGAAGATTTCTCTTCCCACCCCCACGTCTCTTTTTCACCCCCCCAAAAATCTAATTTTACCTTTCAAAAGTTCGATTTTCATTTACCGAACTTTTTTTTAAGCGTATAAATATGTGTTTTCAACCGTTTAAAAGTTCGGTTCGCATTTACCAAACTTTTATTTAAGGGTATAAATGGAAACTCAGGGGGTGAAAAAGAAAAGCAGGGAGTGTGAAGGGAAATCCTCTTCTTTGAATATTGAATCTTTTGACAAGTTTTCAAAGTTACAAAGCCCATGTTTTATTTTGCTTAGCTTTTCAGTAACAGTGAAATGGAATTTTTATTGAAATGTACTTATGTGAGTAAGCTCTTACAGTGAGAGTAATAAGTAATAACAGAACAAGAAAGGGATAACCAAAGTTCTATGAACTCCTACCAAATCTAAGCTCTCATAGCCAAGAGAGAATCTCTCTCCTAAACAAACTCACAACAACTTTCTCAATGCCTCACTGACCCTTCCCTCCTTTTTCTTTTATAAATGAAGACTCCCTAAAATTCACGGCAAGAACTAGCTAGCTAGCTAGCTAACTAACTAACTAACTAACTCGTACTCCCTACTAACTTATTGTTATTCTCACAACTTCTATAAGCTTCTAGAACTTGTACTTGTATGAACTTGTACTTGCACTTTAGCTGGTGGCAGGAGAGCCGTGCGACTTCTCAATAAGCAGCTCAAGTCTCTGGTCATTATTATAGAGAAAAAAGCAATTAAAGTGTGCATGTAAATAGTCAAAAACAAAATTGAATAGCACAGTTTATAGGCCTGCTTATGCAACAAAAAATTACTCAATAGGAAGGAACTAATAAATGGTCATTGCATTCCATTCCATTCCATTCCATCTAGTCAAATAAGACGAGATACAAACCTTAACTGATTTATTGACTTCTCCGAGTTTATTAAGAAGCAATCCTCCGACTATTCTGCGCTCTACTGAAGAAGAATGTGGTGAGCCCATAATCTGCAGATTAGTAGTGTAAGACAGGTTTTATATGACTGGAATTTGATGTTAATGTCATCTGTTTATAGTTTGAACTTTAAGTAGATTTGTCTACTATAGGATCAGTTATCATAGAGCCGTGATAACCTAAGTCCTCGACAAAACCTAACAAATTTGCTCGATTGATTAGATTAGCCATCAAGTCAAACTTGCTATCCTAGTAACTTCTTCAATAAAGCACCCGTTGTGTTTTTAGGGAACTATTCAAAATTCTTATTGTCAAAACTCAAAACAACGATAATAAACCAAGCTAATCCTTTGAAATTCTGAAGCTCGAAGCTAGGAATGCTCAGTAATTGCTTTGAAATTCTGAAACTGGTAGATCATAGGACCTCTATCACTAGAGTTCATAAATTGTATTGCTTTATCCACCAAGTTTCAAAACTTGATGTGCACCTTCAATATAACCTACAAAATTCTAACTCAAACTTTTGCAAAAAGGTAAGCATGCTTCTTACAAAGACCATCATAAGACCTCAAATCATTCTATGTTAAAAGAGGGCCATAGGTTAAATTTGTCCGACTCATCTTAAGGCCTCAAAGTAACTACAGAACTTTCTAATGGTCAAAGGAAAGATCAACATATAGTGAAGTTAGAAAAAAGTACATATATAGGCTAAACATTGAAATGAAAAAGGAAGATAAAGAAAGAAAAATAAAATCAGAATGATCAACTACGATTCCTTAAATCACGAGATAGTAATTTTTCATCAAATTTGGGATTTCCTTCCAATCGTACACGTGCGCGCATAAGTGGAACCTAATTTCCTATTATTACCTTATGACTTCTTGATGGTGAACTCAAGACAACTGGTCCCTCAGTTGTTGCGGGCATACGAGTCATGTTTTCTACGTCTATGCTTGGAGCAATAGGCTTCCAACTTTTACTTAAATCTTTTGAGATCTTTGAAGCTTCTGTTATGATCACCTGCAAATCAATTGCTATATTTTACGATGATGACATCCTGTATAATGTTGAAGAACGAACCGCAAAAATATAGTAAAAGATATTGATTATTGATGACATCTCAGTCTCTAAATATACAAACAATCATGTTTAGAAACATTTTGTTTCCGACCTTTCTCAAAAGATCAGGCTCAGAAATTCCTTGAACTTGTAGTTCATCTACAGGAGCTGCTTTTCCATGAGCAATACTTTCAACTCGAAAAGTGTGGACGCCATATATAGACTGCAAACAACCTGAAAAAGTAATGAGGAAATCTAGTTAAAGGAAACACAAACAACATAATATTTTAAACGATGAATGTTAAAGCAGGATGCAAGAAAATATTCCGGTAAAGCTCGCATCAATACCTTGTTCAATAATAATATCGATCACCAAAGAAAGTGGTACACACCTCTCAATTGTTATGGTCCCCCAAAATGGTATAAATGAAGGCCTTGACACCTTGACCAACAGAGAAAGGGAAGAAAAAAATCACTTCTCAATCAAACGATTCAAACTCGCAGTGCGACATCATCACACAGAACTATTCATATATATATATATATATATATATATATATATATATATATATATAATATACCTTGTAAACTATTTTAGTATGTGTAGCATATAATCTGCGAGAAGACAAATCCTTACGAAGTACATATCTCCGAAAGGGAAGGTAAATCAACATTAATAGACCAATTCCCCAAGCTAAAACCAGCAGTAACGATATTGAAAGCCATATTAATGTATCATATTTAATACTATTGCTTGCAAGTTCTTCAAAAGAAACTGAGTAAAGTATCTCTTCTGAACAATTTTCGTCTTCATTTTCGCCTAATTCAGACACGGGATCTGCGAGTATTTGATCCTTTGATGATAGCAATTCTTCTGATAGTCGATCATTGCGACCCAACATCTCCTAAACTACAAACCATTCAGGAGGATAGGAACACAAATAACAATATTAGCCCCAAAAGAACCCTTTATCCTAGAGCAAATGCTACTGACATAAATAAACATTGGGTCATGCTGAATATCGCCCCTGAAATACTTGTTAAGCATACGAAAGATGAAAATTAAAGATAAATTTAATGTTATAAAGATAACTTTTTTTATATTTTTAAGGCATTAAATGCAAGTTTCGAGATAAAACTTCCTTATTAGTATGCTTAACTAGCGACGGCTCTCTGTTTAGCATTTTCCATAAACATTTCGGAGTGAAATCCGAAAACTCATAAGGTACAGCAAATGGCATGTTCATAGTCATATGGATTGAATTGAAATATATACTGAAAACTCCAATCTCCAAGTCACTCAACTTGTCATAAAGATTGAAGGAAACACAAGAAATTAATAAAATATAAGATAAAGGTGAAAATTTGACCTCATACTTACATGCAAGAATTGTGATGAAAATTGGTTTGATGGGAATGTTTGTGGATGGGAGCTGCAAAATTGTTGATTTGATGGCATCAAAATGTTCTATTATGGTTGTTGCAGCAACCTAACGGTTTTCTGTGATTTTTTTTTGTTAGGTGGGTTTGTCTAAGCAAAAGTAGTAATTTTTATTAAAAACCAATATAATCATTTATTAAAAAATGATATATTTATTATAAAATGTATAAGTTTTAATATATATTTATTATTTAAAATTTCTTAACATATACTAAAAATTTGCACGTGGTAAAAAAACGTAAGGCAAATATATCCGACCGTACTTTAAATTTAACATTTATAATATTGATTTTTAAATTTCTTAGAAATCAAATTATTTGATCACTCGAGCATAACTCTATAATAATATATATAATGATGATTGAAAACTCTAATATTGTTATCATTTATCCATTTAAAAAAAAGTAAAATTTTAATCATTAAACTACTCAACCAAAATAATCAAGTTATTATTCCTTAAAGTGTCAATCTCTTACAAATTTAAATGATTAATTTGGCAATTAAAAATTTAAACAACTCATAGATGCCTTTGCCTCTTGAAAACTATTCTCTCTTCTTTTTTATTTAATGCTTTTCTTAATTTTTATAGCTAATAATCTAATTTTTTTTGGAGTTATAAGTATGACTTGAGGATGGGATAGATAAAATAAGAAATGAAGTGATAAAATTTTCAGAGGTTTAATTTTCACTCTCGGTAAAAAAAACTAATAATACTAATTATTAATTAAAAAATATGCATTTTTTAAAAAATAATGAAAATGTTAAATATATTTTCATCATAATGGTAAATTTTAAGAAACTCATTTTTTAGTTACTACTACCTCTGTCTTAAAATATAAGAACTAGTTTGACTACTGTACGTATGCCAACATACATTTTTGATCACTAATATCTTTAATTCTCTATTAGTAAAAATTATAAAAATTGGATATTTTGAAAATACTCATCAAAACAAATCAAACATGATCTTATATGCTTATATTTATATCTATATATATTATTAAAAAAGTATGATTTTTTCTTCTTCTACTTCTCTATAATTTTAAAGATAAAGTAGACCAAACACAATTTTAATTAAGTAATTGATAGAAGAAAAAACTTTTGTAATGAAAAAAAATGAATGGAAACAACTTTTGGCAAAAGATCCTGAAATTAACTTTAAAACTACTTCACGACCATCCTTCTTTCTCCCTTTTGTATGTGATGTGTGGGGGGTTTTTAATAGTCATTAGTGGTGGTTGACTTCTTTCCTAAGACAAGTTATTTTGATTGACATTAAGATTATATTTCAAAGGAGAGATTCCATCGCTAACAGAGAAATTTGATTTTTTTTCATTGCAGTAGCTAACATACGAGTATGGCTAAATTCAGATATAATAAATTTATATATCTTATCTGAATCTCCAGTAAGATTAATTAATATTCTTATTTCTCGTTGAGCATGCATCCTTCTTAAATCTATAGACATGAGTTTGACCATCAAAATTACTTTAGTATAACAAGTCTCAATACCTTTGTTAGCATCCTTAGTTCAACGCCGTAAAATAAAATGACTAGGAATTTGAATGATACTCTTTGCTTGAAAAATTACAAGTATATGTCTGCACAATATCCAAAAAAATATGCCTATGATCATTAGGTTAAACACGTTCAATAATCTAAGTATACTAAACCCTAACCTAGCAGTCATGTTGACTAGAGAAATCACATAAACAACCTTAGCAAGAACATTTGGCGCAATGCGTGGGGTTGTGGAAAAATTAATTTCGAGCCTCTATAATAATAGTTATATATTGTCAATATTTTAAAATATTTGTATCAATAGATTAATTGTAGACCATGGTGTTTGTCTTTTCAAGGTCATTGTTGCAAAAAAATCCTACGCTACCAATTTTTGTTTTGGAAAACCTAAGAATTACATGTTGAACTCATTCACAAACTCAATCATTAACTCATTTTAATCTTTGTATTAAATTTAACTCTTGATTAGATTGTCTCCTTTTGATGTTATATATAATATTAATTATTTTTGATGTATTTCTTATGTTATTTATATTTACAATTTAAATAGATGACAATTCTTATTAATTTTTTTTTGACAAAAATATTTTTATTATTTTTTTTGTTAGGAGTTCATTTTTAATATTAAATAGGCTTCAAAATAGTTGGAGCAGGCTCCGCTAAAAACGTAAAATTGAAAAGGGAAAAATGGCAGCGATATCGCGATGGTGAACAACGACAAAGTGATTTGAGTTTTGACGGAGAAAGACGATTCCATTGCATACAAGTAAAAAGTGTTTTAAAAGTGTTTTGGATATGAAAGTAGGAGAAGTTATAATATAAATTATAATTTTGTTTTGTTTGGAAAATAAACTCTTTTCGCAGAGTCTTAATCTGAACCATTGAAATTAATAATTGCCACGTGGCAGAAATCTGTTGAAGAATTGGAATGAATGGAGGATAAAGAAATGGAGGGGATATGGACTCTTTCCAAGTTTATAGATTCTTTGTTTTTGATTCACGATTGGTCATTTCCTGGTCGCTGTAACCTGTATATATAGATTGGTAGAAAACGGAACCTCCGTACACGAAACGACACCGTTTACGTACAAAGAGTGTGAAACTCTCCATCTCCTCATTTTCCTTCGTTTCCCTCTCTTCACCATTCATTTTTCCCACAAATTCCTCTCTCTTCAATCCTTTCAAGGTACATATACTCTTTTCCTTTAACAATTTCCCACTTTTATGCTTTTTATTTTTACTTTCTTTTTTTTTTGGTAATTTGTAATATATGTTTGTAAAGTTTGTGTTTTTTAGTGTTCAAGTTTGAATTAACAGAAAGGAGTTCAAAGGATATGTGAGATTCAATTAAGTAAGTTTGTTTGATTAAAAAAAATAATGATAATTTTGCTTGATGAGTTTTATTGATGATTATGGAATGGGAACATGTAATCTATGTTGACTTTTGAAGAATTGTATAGTGTTTTTCTTTTACTAGGATCCTCTCATGTTAGAAATCAACATGAGGAAATAATGTGGGAGATTTTGACCCTTGGAGTATTAAGAGGGGAGAGAGAGAGAGGTTATTAAAGGTTGAGATTTGAAATATGAGATAAGAAACCATGAGAGGATCCGCTTCCGATTATTATTTATAGTAGCGGATATAACCTTGAACCTCATTCATTATTGATTATTCTCTTTCAGCATCCACACTCAGGGGCGGAGACAAGGCCCCGCTAGCCTGGCTGCCTAGGCACTTGCCCAGGCTCGGCCCAAATTTTTTGATATTTTAAGGGTTAGTTTAGGGCAAAACTGAAATTTTTTAGGGATTAATTTAGGGCAAAACTGAGATATTTTGTTCAAAATTTAGATTTTTGTTTAAAACTGAAATTCTGCCCAGGTTTTATAAATTTTCTGGCTCTGCGAGTCATACCACAATCGGTAATGGAAAAAATGTATAGTTGGGGCAATGCTTTTCCTATTTGTTTATAAAGAAAAGAAAATCTTATTCATATGTTTGTCACTATTCCTGAATCCTTTTATCTTGAAAGGGAGACTGATATAATTTTTCTATGACATTGTCATTTTATCTCTAAAGCAATTTTGTTGTTATCATGTTATGCTATAATGTTCCTGAGATATTATTTTGGAGGCTTCATGTTGTGTTACTTATAATATGTACTAATTGTATTTTTATGCATGAAATTCATCATCTAATGTTTTATTTCTAGTGGTTTTTAGGTTTTTAATGCATAAATATAAGTTAATATTTGTGATTTATTGCAGTTAAAGTGGTTCTGATCTGAAGCTGTTTTTCGCTGGTGATTTTCATGTTCCTAGTGAGTTCTGAAATATCGTGAGATTTATCTTTTAAATCCAACAATCGAATGGATCAGAAACAGCACATAGCAATTTTTACTACTGCTAGCCTTCCATGGTTGACCGGAACCGCAGTGAACCCTCTCTTTCGTGCGGCATATCTTTACAAAGCTGGGGAAAGGAATGTCACCTTAGTGATCCCTTGGTTATCTTTGAAAGATCAAAAAGTAGTATATCCAAACAATGTTACATTTGATTCTCCCACCGAGCAGGAGAAATATATCCGCCAATGGCTTGAGGATAGAATTGGATTTGCATCTGGTTTCAGCATAAAGTTTTATCCAGCAAAGGTGATAACTTCTCATAATGTTTTTTCTATGTTTTCAATTAACAAGAAATATTGTAAACTTATACACAAGACCACAGGAATATGCACATTATGCAAGTAATGCTAATTTCTGATATGCTTACAATGTAGTTTTCTAGAGATAAAAGGAGCATTCTTGCCGTTGGTGATATTTCAGAAATTATCCCCGACAAAGATGCAGATATTGCTGTTCTAGAGGAGCCTGAGCACCTGACATGGTATCACCATGGGAAAAGATGGAAAACTAAATTCAGGCTTGTTATAGGAATTATTCACACAAATTATTTAGAATATGTGAAGAGAGAGAAAAATGGAAACCTACAAGCATTTTTACTGAAATATTTAAACAACTGGGTTGTTGGTATATATTGTCATAAGGTAAGTTATTCTTTTTCATGTACATAATAAATATGTATCCAATGTTTACCTTGGCATACTGACTTTTACTTCTACAATAAAAGAAGCTAGTGCTTTGAAAGTATTGCATTTTTTATTTTTCACTTGCAAAGTTAAATTAAAAGTACCACCATCTTATCTGTCACATTGCTAACAACTAGATTATCAGTTGATGCTATTTAATTAACTGGTTGATAAACACTAGTGGTGTTATATTGCCTTGCCTAAAATATATATATTCATGTTTTCTCTCTCTAAAGATAACATGAATATTTTCTTTCGGTGGCTGTTTTACATTCTCAAGTTGCATTAGTAAATATCACTGCAGTGGGAAATGAGACTTTGTTCTTAATGATTTGTTGCAAAAATATAATATACAGCTATTCTAGACATGTTGTAACCATTGCATGCTTGCTCTGTTGTAACTGGTTTGCTGTATGTATGATTTCAGGTAATTAGACTATCTGCTGCCACTCAGGATTACCCCGGGTCCATCGTCTGTAACGTTCATGGAGTTAATCCAAAATTTCTTGAGATTGGCAAGAAGAAAAGGGAGCAACAAGCAAATGGAGGCAAGGCCTTTACCAAAGGTGCCTATTTCATTGGGAAGATGATATGGAGCAAAGGCTACAAGGAGCTGCTCGAACTTCTTAAAGATCATCAAAAGGAATTAGCTACTCTTGAGCTTGATTTGTTTGGAAGTGGTGAGGACTCTGATGATGTTCAAAAAGCTGCTAAAAAGCTTGAAATGACAGTTAGAGTTCATCCAGCTCATGATCATGCCGATGATCTATTTCATGAGTAAGTTTCATACTGACCGCTCACACTATGTATTTTGTTTTTGTTTGAATGATGTGTTAAAGGTTTTTTTTTATTCATAACAAGATGCTCCAGTATGTTTACACTTTAACACTATTGCCTGTGCCACAGTTTCAAATTGTTTCTTAATCCAAGCACAACAGATGTAGTTTGCACAACAACAGCAGAAGCTTTGGCAATGGGAAAAATTGTTGTGTGCGCAGACCATTGCTCAAATGAATTTTTCAAGCAGTTCCCGAATTGTTGGACATATGATAACCACAAGGAATTTGTTAAACTCACACTGAAGGCATTCTCCGAAGAGCCCGCCCAACCTACCGATGCTCAGAGACATGACCTTTCATGGGAGGCGGCCACAGAACGGTTTCTGAAGGCTGTTGAACTTGACAAGCCGTTCGAGAGAAAGGTATTATCAAGAACTACCTCAAACTATATGTCTACTTCAATAAATTTTCAACAGTCAGTAGAGGATGCATCAGCATATGTACATCATGTCGCATCTGGGTTTGAAATTTCGCGAAGAATATTTGGTGCCATTCCAGATAGCTTGCAACCTGATGAACAGCTATGCAAGGAACTCGGGTTTGCTAATCCTGCCAATAAGTAAGGTTTAAAAATTATGTATTATTAAATAACAGTAGTTAAAAATTGTTGTTTATTTTATTCCTAAAAGGTGAGGGTGCTTTGCTCATTCTAAATGCCCTCTTATAGTTTTGATAGGAAATTAAAGGGTTTGGTGCCTTGAATAGATATGTAATAAGGCATCTCTGTTTAGCATCAGCCAAAGCTTCTATTGCTGTAATTGTTGGAGAATTTGACTATTTCACCTTTAAGTTTAGATGACTGGTGTAATTTATATTGCTGTAATAAGTTCAACTCTATTTCATAAAAAAAAATGTTCAACTCCAACCCCATTTATATGACGTAAGAACTACACATAATAAAACAATTGAAAAACTTTAGGGATCAGGATCTACTGCAGTTCAAAAAAGACAGTTACACGCAGTTATTTATTTGGCCTTTATAAATCTTCATAGACACAGACTAGATTACAACTTTGTGAAAGTGAAACCATTGTCTTGACTCTTGTGATATAAACTGATCCAACAGATTGAAATTCAATGAAAAATTAAATGAACCAAATCCATTTCTGAAGTTTGTTGTTATGATATAAGTTTTATTATTTTGCCTCTTGTTTTTTTGTTAATGTATTTTTATTTATTTAAAAAGTTCAGGTAAGTTGGGTTCAGGAGACTCACCAGGGTCAGGGCATGCCTCAAGGCTCAAAGAGCGTTTACAGAGGTACTTACAAGTCTTCCACCAAAAAGGTCATCACGCCGGAAGCAGTAGTTAAACCCACGCTTTTGGAGGGTATGGACCAGTTCTTTACCAATTGAATAAACTTTCATTGACATTTTTGTTAGTGCTTTGCCAACTTGTTGAACCCATCATGATATCATTGAATTTAGTTGGATTGGTACTTCTAAAACAAATTTGCCAAAATTTTCAACTTGTAATATAAAGAATCGTGACACCATTTCATATATTTTAACAAATACATGCATATCATGTTACAATGTTTGAATAGAAATTAAACCATTTTCAGCTTGCAAGGTCTTCATCGTCAAGATTGGAAGCTTCTGCAGATGTTATCTCTACAAAAGAAGAAAGTGAGCTTAGAAATGTAAACAAACTACTCCCTGTCTTGAAACAATATCATCTTATGACCAAAATTCTAGTAGAGATGTAAAATAAAAGGAAAATGGTTATTGTACAATTTGTCTAGCAAGAATACCTACCATGTGGAAGATGCTAATGTCTGCAAATATACATTCTTGATCTAAATACCTTCCACCGGTTTTGAGATAGGCATATAAGAAGGGAGCAAAGTGGGATATGCAATGATCATCCCTTTTTAAAAGGCTCTAGAGATAAAATGATAAAACTTAAAGCAAAGTTTGCCCTAGACATTGGTCATTTATATAGCTTATGATAATAAATTGCACTACTCTAGGCATCATTACATGGGAAATAGAGCAACCCTTCCGTGTTGTAAAATTTGCTAATGTTACTCTAGACATTGGTCACTGATAATCATGAAGTTAAAATTTTCTCGAGTAACAACAGAAGTTTAATCTTCAATATATTTTAGGTTAAACTATACATTTGGTCCCTTATGTTTATTTTAGGTTTCAATTTGGTCCCTTAGGTTTAAAAAGTTTCATTTTGGTCCCTTACGTTTATGTTAGGTTTCAATTTGGTCCCTTCCGTCAGTTTTTGCTTATGTGGCAGACGGTTTGCACACGTGGATTGACACGTGGACACCTGGACACGTTGACACGTGTCTAATTGAAATAGTGGAACAGTGGAATCTGACGGAAGAGACCAACTAATGCAAACGTTGATAACGTAAGGGACCAAATTGAAACCTAAAATAAACATAAGAGACCAAATATGTAGTTTAACCTATATTTTACTAGTAAAACTTATTTGTTATAAAATCCAAATTATTGAACTAATTTATTACTATTATAATTTTTTTACATTTCTTTAATCTACTTTAACTCTGGTATTAATCATGGGAAGTAAAACAAGATTAGTTTTTTTTGTAAAATATTGTTGGAGGATTCGTCTGTGAAGACGGTCCTATTGGGACATGGTTGTTTATTCCCAGGGGTAAGCTTTGCGAGGAATCTATCAAACACATGTGCTTTTAAAGCCTTCTGTGGTTCAAAGGAGACGTCGAATTGGGACAACTCTGGATCATTTGGTCATTTGTCCTGCCATATCCGGTTTAATAGAACTTGCTTCAACGGTTGTTCCATTCTTACTACAATGGAGTGAGCTAAAAGTACATGCGTAGCTTCCTGGAAGCTACTATTAGTGCCAATGCGATCTTCTCGATCTTTTGATATCTTAGCTTCGTGCTCATTCCGTACATCGATTTTTCTGATCATGTCCATATATACCTCCAGCATATCCCCTATTTCCTCTTTGAACACTTTGAACACTTGTGTTCTTGAGGCCGAACAACATCACGTTATATTTGTAATTGGCTCCGCCTGTCATAAAAGCTGTTTTATCTTTATCATCCTTGTGCGTGGGGATTTCATTGTACCCTGAATAGACGACGACGTCCATGAAGGATTATAGTTTATAACCTGCAGAATTGTCCACCAATTTGTCAATGTTTGGCAGGGGGTAAGAGTCTTTGGGACATGCTATATTCAGATCTGTGTAGTCGATACACATGCGCCATTTGCCGTTGGCCTTCTTTACTAGCACCACATTTGTCAATCATTCAGTGTAATGTATTTATGAAATGAATTTGGCTTGTATGAGTTTGTTCAGGATTGTTTTGGTTGATTTATGCCTTTTCACAAATATATATAATTATGAAAAGCATCGAATACAAATGATAAGTGAATAAATATAAAGACTGAATTGCTATAATATGATCATCTACAAATTACATGGTTCCAATAGATCTAGGGAAGTTCATCTAACAATCTAGCCTAAGGAACTTAGCTAGACATAGAAGTAATTATCATAGCAAGAGTTTTAAGAATTATACATGAATAACATGAGAAATATGGAGCTCGAAGGTGTTTCCTATGATGAAAACCGAGTTCCTTTGACCTTTGGGAAGTTCCTAGCCGTTTTGTTCTCTCAATTTTAGTGTCTAATCCTTGTGGCTCGATTCCCTATTTATAACGTGTCCAGACTTGTGCAAAATCATGGCCCGATAGGTTAAAATCGTGTGGTGATGGCTTCTGATACGTTGGAAGATTTGTTTTTATTTTTCCCACCGTGGTCTGATGGCATCAGAACCTCAACACATGTTTTTTCAGCTTTTTCATCTTGTTTTGTGGCTTTTTCTTCAAACTCTTTGACTTGGCTTCAGTTGAGCTAAATTGTTGAGTTCTTCTATGGAACTCTTCCTAAATTATACTAAAATACTATAGAATAACTACTAAAAACATTAGAGGACTGAATATCATAAAAAACCTTGACCAAATATTTCTTAAAGTTTGCAGTATATAGATATGTTCGTATACATTTCAAATTTTTATTGAAGTGGTAACTAGTAACTACTATTATACTAATAGAGAGAGTTGTAGGTGCAGAAGGTAGCAACAATGGATGTGATGCAGATGAGGAGTGCAGGGAGCAAGGTAGCATTGAGTAGTTTACTTTGACTGAAATGCCCTGAAATTGTTATTGTAACATCTGCAATTACTCGAGCTAGAGTTCCAGCTTCAGTCGACAGTAATCCTCCATTAAAGGTTCCACGAGAAAGTCTTGACGACATCATTTTTGACAGAAGTGAAAGGTTAACTCCTGGATTGATCAAGCAAACATTATTATGAGGCCATGTTCAAGGAGCAAACTTCATTAGTTTTTCTTTGTTTTTAATCCTTGCAAATATATCAGTTGTTACATTTAAGTCCTTGCAAATCTTTATTACAATATAAAGATTTAGGGTATTTTGGGAATAATTTACCTTCAAGAACTTCAGCAGACACAAATGTGATAAGTGCTGATCCAACATATTGAATTACTGAATAGGGGATTAATATATGAAAGCTTAGGAGTAGGCCAATGCAAACCATGATTTCTGATGTCAGTAGAACTTGCCTGCAACAACAAGTAAAGATATACAGACACGTGAGGAAAAATGTCGACTAACTCACCAGATTGAAAATTCAGGATTAGCCACGACTATACGCAAAAGAATATTTTAGTAACATTTATACGCTACTTTTGTTTCTTAATATATGTTAAAATGACAAAAATTGCTTATAAAAAGGTACGAAGGAAGTACTTGAAGGTCTACCTTTCCTCGAAGATGTTGGTAATGTAGTTTCCAATAACAATATTCACAGGAAGGACAGTAAGACCAAGACATGCAAGGAAAATGGCTACTTTGGTGGTTGACCAAATAAAATAGTATGCTGTTACAAGGCTTGATTCAGCAAGCACTATCTCCATTGCATACTTGAGCATAAAATACACAAATAATTGAACCTAATAAAAACATTCATAGAAAATATTGAATCAAGCTTCATGTACTATTAATAATTGAAATGAAAATGTCATATTATTTATACCGAATAAGGTTCACTAGGGAACAAGATTATGTAGAAAATATTTAAAATTAAATGCATGGAATTTAAATCATAACGGGTTACTTACCTTAACTGATGGTGTAAGCAACTTATATGCCAACACAATAGAAGTAACAGGCTTCTGAGCTTCAATTTTATCATAAACTTCTTCTTCGTCATCATCTTTTTCTTGTTCTCCATCTTTGTTTTGCTCGTTTGCTTCTGAATGCATTAACAATGGTTGTGTATATTCATTCTCTATTGCAATATGAACTGCTTGTTGTCCTGTGCATTTAGAGAAAAATACAAAATACATTCAGTGGCGGAGTCAGAAAATTTATAAAGTCTGAACAAAATCTCAGTTTTGCATAGAATATTAAAAAATGAATACATGGAACCTTACCAGTTTCTGCTTCATAAGACAAAAGATTTCCTGATTCCTCGAAACAAAGGCACAAGCAAAGTAGATAAACAAGCCAAGCAATTGCCATTACCCAGCCAGGTAATGTGTCTTGGTTCATTGTCAACTTATAAATCCTAAAATCAGTCTGTAATAAACAAGCCATAGCTGGACCACAAGCCATTCCTAAAGCACTTGCACTAACAAAACCTGCTGACGCTTGCATCCGAAGTTTCAACGGTACACAGTCACTAATATAACGCCTATTTACAGCCCTCGCTGAGCCTAGCCTGAAACATTGTTTATTCATTTACCACATCAATGAATTCAAGTTAAACAACAAACTATTCTATATCTAAGCTTGAAGCCAATCAAATATATATATCCTTGATTCTTCGAAAAACAAAAAAAAAATTACAGGGACTAAAAGCAAAAAATGATATATTTGCAGTGACTAAAAACGTATACTAGAATTTGAAGTAACTATGCTTTACTAATAAGATAAAGCGGAAAAACATTATAATTTGAAGTATGAAACTTTGAGAGTAATAAGTGTAACTTACCCGCAAAAAAGGCGCCCTATAAGAAGAACTACTATTGAGTTGAGATCATAGGCCAATGCATACAAGGTATTTCCAATTATAAGAACGATGGTACTGAATACTAGAGGTCGTCGATATGACCGATTCGACCATGCGCTGAAATAAACAGAAGCAAAGACTTGTGCAACAGCCATTGAACCGATGACGACACCACAAACACTTGCAGCAGCTCCAAGGTTCAAAGAGTAGTTGTCGGCAGTAGGTACAATGATGTAAGTATTGACCATATACAAAAAAGTGCTTGCCAAGTTCAAAAGAAGTGATATAAAATGATATCTTTCATCAAGGGTAATTTCTTCAGATGGAGATGGTGATAACTCTTCTTGTTGCATGATAAAAGAATGTCTTCCCAAAAATTGAAGGAAATTTGTTGAGTTGGATAATTTGTCTGCTGCTACTTTGATAGATTCAAGAATTGGATCCTTCAAGACAAGTTAGATGGATATCCTCATCAAGTGTTTGAAAATTTCTTAGAATTTACATGACTAAACCAAGTACTCAATTGTGGTTAATGACATTCAAAATTAATTACTCCCTTCGTGACATTTTATAAGCAAATTTCACCTTTCTAGATTTATTGCATAATTAATGTATCTGAACTTTGTTATAGTCCAGATACACTGTGAAATTTGCTTATAAAGTGTCACGGAGGGAGTACATGTTAATGAGTTGTGTCACCTTGTTGTATTCATTAATCATCCAATGTAAATACTATTTATGAAGAATTTAACCCTTATATGTTGATTTTAACCTAAGAATTCAAGCTAGGAATGCATAACCTTGTATGATTAACAGAACAAAATAGGATTTAACTAAAATGTTTAAAGGAAAATTATAGTAGCCAAAATTGCATACTATTGGTTATATGTTCAACATTGCAACTTAATTTAGTGTTCAAGTTCATTTGTATATATAATTAGTTAGGTTGGTACTCACAATTTAACTATATACTCACAATTATGTCGATGAGTAGCTAATTTCCTTAAATTAAGTTGAGTAGATGAACTTTCTTAGAACTATTTTGAAGCCATGTAATTTGTTGATGTTATATTATTTCATTTAATTTAATTATTTGTGTTCTTAATGCTTATCATAGGTAGACGTATTTATGAATTCAAGTATTATAATTGACTATTAACACTAGCTTTTAAACTCGATCTGAGATAATTATTCAACTAACATAGAAATATTGAACTTGAGGCTGTGAACTTGTGATGTTTAGAATTAACGTTCACTAAATTAATGCTTTCATAATTTCCCAACTCATCCACAAAAGCAGTGGGTGTTAACTGTTAATAATTGAAAAGGTAATTAGACAATAAATTGATTATTATTATCTTAGTTAATTCATCGTGATAATAAGAATGAATTGTGAAGGAATTTGAAACAACCTAACTGTTTTCTCATCTTATTTCAGTTGTTAATCTTTATCTTTATTGTTACTATTTTTACTCATCCCCCAATTCTATATCCTTCTTCATAAATCTATTGTTACTACTTTATTACTTGACGATTTTAGTGCACTTGCTAAAATAACCTTTTTTTTTTGTCAAGTAGCCTTGTGGCTAAAAATTTCACCCCTAAGGTGAATTAAGTGGAATGACCGAGGTTCGAACCCCGATCCCCTACATATATATAATGCAATGTCCTACAAACTGATTACTAACCGATTACTCTGTCAAATTAGTATTAGCTCAAACACAAGAAGCGAGGTAGCTAGTAAAGGATAAATCTTAAAGAAGTATCATGTAAATAATGGATTAAGAACTAACTTGATGAGCATAATTAGGTTGGTCATATATAGAAATATAGCTTCCTTGACACTTTTGTAAATCATAAAGGTCTGCAAGATTATGAGACAATACTCCCACAACAGCACCAATACCCTACAAAAGAACTATAACATTATACTTCTTCAAAGTAATTCCTTACATTTTGTGACATTAGTATTGAAATGAGGAAAATGTGGTGTCAAGGGTTTAGAAACATTACCACATGCCTTAGAACCTGTCTTAGCTGAGAATAAGGATGATTTGCACGAGTCTTAACATAATAGTCAGTGAATTTATATCTTAATCGCTTATCAAACTTCTTTAATATCTTTCTCAAACCAGTAGCATTCATTTCCACAAAATAAAGAAGCCTTAAAAGATCTCTTCCAACTTCTCTATAAGCTTCTTGGATTTCAGATATCATTGAACTATCTGGTTGCTGTATAAGTTTTTGGTGATCGTGTCCAATATGCGACAACCTTCGCGCAAGTACTCCTTGTTGTTCAAGCAGAAACAAAACAATCATTTCTATCTGAAATTCAAGAGCAAGGAACGTCAATTCTCTCTGGTGGCAATTTGAGTGGACTAATTTAGCTTCTTCAAAAAAAAAAAAACTTAATTTTTTTTCTCATGTAACATAAATAATTATCTTTCAATTTAAATAAATCAACCACCAATCCAAAAATATCCTTAAGTGTATTAACCTGATTGTCTAGTAGCATTGAAAAGTCTCTGAGTACATTATGGCGATTTTGAGCTCCAACATCAATTTGTTCTGCATATTTCTTGACTTTCTTCTTCATAAACTTATAGTTAATGTAATATCTGAAGAAGAAAAAAAGTTACAGCATGTATTACAAGAATTTAGAGGCAGTTTGTTATAGTTTTTTTTTTAGAAAACAATTGTTATAGCTTTTTTTTAAAGAAAAAATCACTATATTTATAAAAATAATCACTTTTCGAAATTTTGTGAGGCCGTTTGTTATAGCTTTTTTTAAAAAAAAAAAATCACTTTTTTTATAATAATAATCACTTTTCAAAATATTGTATTTGTTTGTTACAGCTTTTTAAAATAATTAGAATATAAAAATAATCAGAAAATAGCTAAAAATGAGAAGCCGGTAAGAGTAGCTCCTGAAATAATAGATTTTTTTTAGAGGAGAGAGAAAATAAGTGTGGTTATTTTGTAATTAAGAAAATCACTTTTACATATTGTATCAAAACAAGCTAAGATTATTTTATTAAAAAAAGTGATTTTTATTACAATAAACAAACACATAGTAAATTCTATTTTTCTATAAAATCTCTAAAAAATAATCTCTAAATTATTTCACATCAAAATCACTAATTTTTTAATCTGTAACAAATAGACCCTACTTTGTCAAAAAAAAAAAAACAAATAGACCCTACTTTTCTTTTATAAAAATAATCACTTTTTAAAGTATTCCATTTGTTTGGTATAACTTTTTAAAATAATTAAAATATAAAAATAATCAGAAAACAACAAAAATAAGTAGATGCTAAGAGTAGTTTCTCAAATAATAGATTTTTTTATAGAAGAGAGAAATGAAATGTTAAAAGGTGGAGGTTATTTTGTAATTAAAAATATCACTTTTTCATGTTGTATTCAAACAAACTAAAGATTATTTTATTAATTTTTTTTTATTACAATAAATAAACACAAAGTAAATTCAACTTTCCATCACCGCAACTGTAATCGGGAGGGGCTGGAACTGCCACAACTGACCTCCGAACAAAATTAAATTGACGTTGAAAACCAAAAAGTAAATTCAATTTTTTTAAAACTTTCTATAAAATAATCTTATATTATTGAAAATCAAAATCACTATTTTTAAATACGTAACAAATGCACCCTTAAACAAAACATTTCAATGTATGAAAAGAAAAAAAGCATGAATATATTGTATACCCTTTCCATTCTTGAATTTGTGATTCTCTCAACTTCTTACCAAAAGCAACCATAGTTCACTGTAACAAACCAAGAAGAGAGGCCTTTAAAGACTAATAAAATGTTTCAAAGTTACACAACAAGGTTAAAAAATCTGTTTAAATAGAAGGAGAAACCTGATAATAATTGGCAAATATCTCTCTTCTTTAAGGTTAAAAATTCAATTCAATTGCCAAGAATGGTACTAACAATATTGTTGACTTTGATACCTGAAATCAAGTTAGTTTAGCTCATTTAGGAATATTTCACAATATTAAGGAAAACATAGATCATTGACAATGAGACAAATATAAAAAGCAAAATCAGTTATAAATGGTATGATTTTTTTGATAAAAATAATATCTTTTATTATTTAAAGGAACATGGTAACTAGTGCCCGGGTACTCTATAAACACCTAAAATTTTAGGTATTCCTTCCGTCCTACGATGAGTGACACATTGTGACTTATCACTATTCATATGTCTTTGTTTTGACCATATTTTTTTACTCATAAATAAAAATAAATATTAGTATATAAGGTGTTGTCGGATTTGTCTCGGTGAATATTTTCAAAATATCATATTTTTATAATTTTTACTATTATACAATTAAAAATATTAATCGTCAAAATTGGGCATCGGCATGCGTGAAACAAGTCACACATTTTGGAACAAAAGGAGTAGTAAATTTTTGTTAAATTTTTATAGAAATATGTGAAATCTATGCATTAAAAATTAAAATATTTTATTTTTTGAATAAATCATTTTTTTAAATGGAGTGTTTAAAAAATATTTGGAGTACACTTGTTAGCAAGATCTTTATTTAAATGCACGAAGTCGAAGAATACGCTAATCCCAAAACAAAATAGCCGTGATTCTATGCGGAAAAACGATTCTCATGTTGGATGATTGAAAATCAGGAAACATAACGAAAAATTGTGATGAAACTAACAACAAATAATATCTAGTTCAAATTATGGAAAAACGTTTACTAATTACTAGTATTTACTAAATAAATGTTGTCTATTGAGCCTAATTCATTGCTAGAATATTACTTGCTAGAATACTATTACCTCCATTTCAAAAATATAAGAACTCTGGTAATCGTTAGTTGGTTCAGTGATAATTGACGCTGAACTTAGTAGTTAAATACGTGTCTTAACATTTTAATAATGTAAGATATTCAGGGCCGTCTCCGACTATTTGGAGGCCCCGAGCTAATAATAAAATAGACCCCGAATAAAAAAAACAATTTTTTTAAAAAAAAGAACTTCATATATTTTAATTGTAAATTACATCAATATTATTAAAAATAATCATCCATCCTTATAACTAACAACATACAAAAAAGTCATCAACATTTTGTATAAAAAAAATCAACATTCTGATTTTCAATAAGAATTTGTGGTTCTTTTATCGAGTTAACTCATCAAGTATTTTTTTTTTTTGTATGCTTCACACATCTAATTTTAGAAGACAATTTAGGAGACATAGATGGATAATAAAAACAAATAAAAAATCTGAAATTTCTTATTATTCTTGACCAATTCTACTTTAAGAGATAATTAACAAATAAAACTAATATTTTTACGACAAATAAAATTATCAATTAAAAAAGCATTTACAAATTGTGATAATAACGAAGAAATAATAATGAAACATGCTAAGGAATCTATTATGTTAACACCAAACCCTTTTAGAAATATTAATATTAACTATATTTATTATGCATTGATCTCTTAAAATAAAATTCAAAAGTTGTCATAGGTGAGGTTCGAACCCACGACCCCCAAAACACCTTTGGATGCGCGCGCGGACCACTAGACCAAACAACATTTCATGAAACCAAATCTCCAAACAACTACTTAACCAATATTTTTAATGATAGGCTTAAAAAAAATTGAGGCCCCAAATATTTGGAGGCCCAGTGCTGGAGCCCTTGTTGCACATGCCCAAAACCGGGCCTAAAGATATTTAATATTTAGAAAGTTAAATACACAATTTTCAAGCAAATATTTTTAAATTTCTCATCTTAATATGTGCCTTAACATTTTCCTTCCCAAAATATATTTGAAAGGAGGTTACAATGGTTAGTTTGAAACATTGTGTATTTGTTTAGTATTGGAATCTTTTGTGAAAGAGAATAGATTATTGTATTGTTTCAAGGGTTAAATAAATTCTTGGTTCTTATAAATATCTCGAACTTTGTTTTTATTATCTATAAAAAAAATTTAAGCAATTTTTAGTCCTCAAATATTGAGAAGTGATATTTTGACACACTTTTTCTTACACAATACATACACAGGAGAGAGAAACCAAAGAAAAAAGAAGAGATGAAGAAGAAAAATATTATAAAACTATCATTGTATATGTATTGTGTAAGAAAAAGTGTGTCAAAATATCATTTCTTTTTTCTATAACAACTTTTGGTTCCTACTTTTAAATAAACTCTTGTGTATTTTTACATTTTTGAATGATATTTTTATATTCATGTCTATAATATTATTATAAAAACCCTTGCCACAAAAACTTTAGAATTTTTTAACATGAATGAATTATTTATGAATTTTTAAGTGTAAAAAATTAAAAAATTCTTATTAATTCATCTATTTATTTTTTGTCAAAAAAAAAATCATCTATTTATTTATTGTTAAAAAAAATTAAACTTTTGCGGATGTCAAATTTTGCGCAAAAGTTTGTAGTTAATACTACAAAATTATTCTAATCAAAAGTATATGTAAGAGATAAAACAAAATTGGTACCACAAAACTTGTTGCCACAAGTGGCTTATCCTTTGGTAATTGCCAGTATTATGTAAGACTAAATTTTAAATCACCATATCATATGTAAGCCATATAAAATTATGGAAAAAAGAATAAAGAATATTTTACTTATGTGACACACCGACTATAATTTTATTTCATGGATGTATGAAAAAAAATTCTTATTATTATAACCAAAAGAATAATCCATAATGGTGACATGAATTTCAAAGTATCACTTGAACAATAGTAACAATATTTATCAGTACATCCTTAAAACTGGTTTTATCACATCAATTCAGGTAGCACGGACATATATAAGTATATCTTTTACCTTTTTTTCCTATGAAGCACGGACACTTCTCAGATTAGGCGTGACTGTGTCCGACACGTGTCCGTGTCAGTGTCCGACACCGACACGACACTTATAATTACATTGAATTATATCATTTTTCTAAATTATTATCGGTGTCATCGTATCAGTGTCCGTGTTGGGTATGTGTTTCATAGTTTTTTTTCAACAAAGAAATTGAGAATGAAGGGAAAATAAGAAAATTAACATATATGGTGTTGTATAAGTATGCAAATGAAGGATATATAATACTTAATTGTACTTACCCATAGAGATGAGGATTGAAGATAATATTTCCATCAGTGTAACTCATTTTCATTAATTAATGCTTTATGCACCTGAAAATTGAAAGGAGCAGAGCTCAGTAGAGAAAGATTTAGTTGGAAAAATGAGACAAATAAGGAAAGTCTAGTGACAAATGAATGTGGTAATGATCACAAACATGTATAACAAAGTGAGTGACATGACAGCCAACAATAGTGGAATCTCTTTGCTCTTATCAAAACAAAAGGCCACGTTTACATGCTATCTATCCATAGCTCTCTTTGAATTTATAGAATTGTAAGAAGCACCATGATGATTTTTGTGAATGTAATTATTACTACAATACCTTTTTTTTTATTAGTGGGTGGTATGTTTTGTCCTGAGTTCAAAAGTGGCTTTATGCAGCTTGGTTCTTTTAATTTTTTTTGTCCATAATTATTGGTAATTAATGTTTGTGGTGGCAAATTGAGGTTTGCTTTCGAGTGGAAAAAGAATTGGGGAATTTTGAAGTAAAAACTAGGTTTTCACTTCAACGGTGTTTGAGTTTTTTTCGTACAAGTGATCGCTCAAGGAATCATCCGAAATTTCAAGTGGAAGATAGTGTCTTGTTGAAGATAAGGGATCTTGATACGGAGGAATCAATCAGAGATTGAAGACATCGTTTGGATTTCTATCTTGGAAGAAGATCGGTCGAGTTTTGAAGAGTCGAAGAGTGTAACAATCGAGTGGTTTGTAATTCTTTCTCTTTAACTCTTGTGTATCATACTATTGAAATCTTTTTGAAATAAAAGTTCTCAATTCCTCTTTTTGAGAATTGGGGGAAGATGTGTGAAAACTCAAGTTAGATCACCATTGTTAAGATCAAACTTGAACCTTAAGCTCTTTGTAGAAGATGAAGAATCAATGGAGCTTGAGAGAAACAAAAGAGAATGAAATTTTATTATTCACCAATCTAAGTTTATTACAATGTGCATGTTACCTTATATACAAAATGAATGTAACTAACTTCTACACTAACTCTAACTAACTCATAACTGAAAAATGAAGCTAACTAGAGTCAAGCTTAACTAATTTTGTTTTGCTTGAGTTACAAGTAACTGCTCCTTCATCACTCTTGCTATGTTTAACACCCCCACTCAAGCTGGAATGTATATCCAACAATCCAAGCTTGCTCTCAAGGCTATCAAACGGACCAGGATGTAAGGATTTAGTCAATATGTCTGCTAGCTGATCTTTTGAAGAGATAGGCAGCAGATGAATAATGCCTTGTTGCACTTTGTCCCTTATCACATGGCAGTCTATCTCAATGTGTTTAGTTCATTCGTGAAAGACAGGGTTAGCAGCTATGTGGAGAGCTGATTGATTGTCACAGTAGAAGACTATAGGAGAATCATGAGAAATGTGTAAGTCTTTCAGCAGATAGAGTAACCATTGAGCTTCACAAGTAGCTTGGGCTAAGGCACGATACTCAGCTTCAGATGAGGACCTAGAGACTACATTTTGTTTCTTGCTTTTCCAACTCACAAGTGATGTGCCAATGAAGAAGCAATAGCCAGTGGTGGATCTTCTTGTGTCAGGACAAGAGGTCCAATCTGAGTCACAGAAACCCTTAACAGATAATGATGAAGAAGAACTGAAAAATAACCCTTTGCCAGGATTATTTTTAAGATATCTAAGGACATGGAGACCAGCTAACATATGTTCATTTGTTGGTGTAGAGAGGAACTGGCTTAGCTTACTTACAGCATAAGCAATTTCTGGTCTAGAGTGAGTCAAGTAGAGTAGTCTACCAATAAGTCTTCTATAAGCTGTAGGTTCTGATAAGATGGTTCCAGAAGTTTTGTGAAGCTGTAGATGAGGCTGCATTGGTGTGGAACAAGGTTTTGCTCCAAGTAAGCCAGAATCAGACAACAAATCTAAGGTATATTTTCTCTGACATAGTGAAATACCTTGACTTGTTCTTGCTACTTCAAAACCTAGAAAGTACTTGAGCACACCCAAATCCTTGATGCTGAACTTGTCATTTAGTAGGGTCTTAACATCTTTGATCTCATTCATATCAGTCCCTCCTAAGACCAAATCATCTACATAGACCAAGATGACAGTGAAACCAGCATGTGTTTGCTTAGTGAACAAGGAATAATCAGACTTAGACTGAATATAACCAGAAGAAACAAGGGTATCAGTAAGTTTAGTGTTCCATTGTCTGCTAGCCTGCTTTAATCCATAGAGAGATTTTTGAAGTTTGCAAACCAAGTCAGGATTAGGAAGGGTAAGACCTGGTGGGGGCTTCATGTATACCTCCTCATTGAGGTCTCCATGCAAGAAAGCTGTATTAACATCAAGCTGGAATAGAGGCCAGTTTTGTGAAGCTGCAATAGACATAAGGACTCTAATAGTAGTCATTTTTACAACAGGACTAAAAGTGTCAAGATAATCCAATCCTTCAGTCTGTGTAAACCCTTTGGCTACCAAACGTGCCTTGTATCTCTCTACAGAACCATCAACATGTAGTTTGAGTTTGAAAACCCATTTGCAGCCTATAGCTTTCTTGTGAGGTGGTAAAGTCACAAGACTCCAAGTATTGGTATTCATCAAGGCAGACAGTTCAGTTTTGACAGCATTAGTCCAATTTTCATTTTGCATTGCCTCCTCATAGCTAGATGGTTCAGATATGGTGGACAAATTCATGATGTAGTGTATGTGTGCAGAAGAAAGAGATTGATAAGTCAGAGATGCAGATAAGGGATACTTACTTGAAGATGATGGATTAGTCACAGATGAAGCTGAATCATGAATTGTATTATTGACAAGGTTACAGTGAAAATCTTGAAGGTAAGCTGGTTTGGTGGTTTGTCTAGTAGATCTTCTAAGAGGTTCAACAACAGGTGGAGAGAGTGATGTAGTTGAAGTAGTAACAGGTAAGGAGGCAGTGGAGATATTTTGAGAGGGAATAGGAGAATTGGTATTAACAAGATTAGAGTAAGAAACATTGTGGTTAGGGGAATTTGGTGACTGATTGGGTAAATGAGGTGGATTCTGATTAATAGTTGTATGTGAATTTTGTGAGGAAGAATATTGAAATAGGTCATCTAAGTAAGCAGGATCAGGAATAGTTGGTGATGATCTATGAGCAGTGGTATCAAAAGAAATATTGTTATAAGGAAATAAATGCTCAAAAAAAGTAACATCTCTAGATAAAAACAATTCCTTGTTGTGCAAGTCAAAAAGAATGTGACTTTTAACGCCTGCCTTAGAACCTAAGTAAATGCATTTTCTAGATCTAGAGTCCAATTTTAATCTGTGTGCCTTTAAAGTAGAGGCAAAACATAAAGAACCAAAAACCTTTAAAGTAGAAAAATCAGGTAAAGCATTGTGTAAAACCTGATAAGGGGACTTGTTTTGTAAGAAAGGGGTTGGTAATCTATTAATGATGTGAATGGCATGACTGACAGCATGAGACCAAAAACTCTTAGGTAAGTTGGATTGAAAAAGTAATGCTCTAGTCACACCCAAGATGTGTTGGTGCTTCCTTTCAACAATTCCATTTTGTTGAGGAGTACCAACACATGATGTTTGATGCAAAATACCAGTTTCAGCATAAAAATCTCTTAGTAAAAATTCATTGCCATTGTCAGATCTTATACACTTAATAGTAATGCTAAATTGGGTTTGTATCATTTTTACAAAAGATTTAATGAGATTAGAGGTCTCAGATTTATATTTCATTAAGAAAATCCAAGTGAATCTGCTTTTATCATCAACAACAGTCAAAAAATACCTATATCCTAACATAGAGGGTGTAGCAATAGGGCCCCATATGTCCATATGCACAATATCAAAAATGGATTTAGAAATATGTTGACTATGTGAAAATGGTAATCTCTTTTGTTTAGCATAGAAACAGATATCACAAGGCAAAGAAGAAGATTGAAATTTGACAGAAGGAAAAACTTTATTTATTGCAAACAATTTTTCATCTGATACATGTCCAAATCTCATATGCCATAAAGCATGATCATTTGGTTTATTTACAGAAGTAGAAGTAATAGAATTGATACTATGCCTAGGTAGAGTGTGTGGCAAGCTAACTGAGGGTGTAGTCAAAATATACAATCCATGCTTTAGTTCAGCTGTGCCAATCATCATCTTGGAGTAAAGGTCCTGTATAAGACATTGAGACTTATCAAACAAGAGATTACAAGCAAGTGTGTGAGTCAATTTAGGGACATATATCAAATTGAATGAAAAATTAGGGATATATAAAACATCAGAAAGAATGAAATTCTGGTCAAAGGAAATAGAACCAGCATGACAGGTTTGTACAAGAGTACCATTAGGCAATTTTATATTGATAGGTTTAATTTGTTTGATGAATTGAAAAAAATTTAAGAGAATGACAAACATGATCTGTGGCACCTGTATCTAGAATGAATGACTCTAGATTAGTGCTACTAGGGAGAGTACAAATGATACCTGTGCCCAAAGGGGTTTTTGAGGTAAAATGGTTGATGCTATGAGATGACATTGAGGATGAACCTTGAAGTAATGCTAGCAAAGCTTTATGCTGCTCAGGAGTGAACATCAATGACCCAGAATCTTGATCATTGGACAAATCTTCATTGGTCTCAGATTGAACCTCATCATCATTGTTGACATGATTTACACTATTTTGCTGCCAATGAGGGGGATAACCATGCTTTTTGAAGCAGTTATCCATAGTATGATTTGTCATTCCACAGTGTGTACACACCCTTGATCCCTTGCCCCTGCCACCAGTGGTTCTACCAGCCTTAGAGCCTCTACCACGACTTGAAGAAGTGCCTTTTCCTTGATAATTCAGGTTGGTAGCAGCTAAGAGTTTAGACTCATCTAAAGGAATAACAACTTGTCTTTCTTGCTGCACAAGGAGGGAATAAACCTTGCAGATATTGGGCAATGGATCCATCAACATAATTTGTGATTTCACTGTGGAGTATTGTTCATTAAGGCCTTTCAAGAACCTAATAACTTGGTCACCATCTCTGTAACTACGAATCTTATCAATAGCTTGACAAGTAGGAATACAATCACATGAAGGAATTGGCCTAAAATTATCCAATTCTTGCCATAATTTCTTGAGCTTAGTGTAATAAGAAGAGATAGAAGAATCACCTTGCTTAAGGGTACAGATTTCTTCTTGAATATCAGAGATTCTAAACACATCACCTTGGTAAAAACGATCTTTCAATTCCTTCCAAATGTCTGAAGCAGAATCCATCCACAAAACACTCTGAGCAATCTCTGGTTCGACAGAATTTGTAAGCCAAGACATGAGCATCGTGTTGCATCTATCCCATGCCATTGAATCACGATCATCATCTTCAGGGCGTGGTAACGAACCCGTGAGAAAATGGAGCTTGTTCTTGGATCTAATAGCCACAGTCATTGAGCGTGACCAAGAATGGTAATTTGATCCATTGAGAAGGGGAGTCACAAGAATAAGCGCAGGATTTTCATTAGGGTGCATGAAATAAGGGTTGAGAGTGTCATTTTGGTAACCTCTGTTGGCGTTGTTGGTGAAGAAATCGCCATGGACGCTGCTGGAAGAACTTGCAGACATGATGAATCAAGGAAAAAAGTAACAGAATGAAAGAAGAAAGGTGAAGAAAAACCAGAAAAAGGAACAAGAAATGAGCAAAGAAAGCTCAAAGAATCAGTGAGAATTGGTGAATGCAGCGGAGAAGGAGAGGGTCTAATCACAGGTCGAAGATACCATGTGAAAACTCAAGTTAGATCACCATTGTTAAGATCAAACTTGAACCTTAAGCTCTTTGTAGAAGATGAAGAATCAATGGAGCTTGAGAGAAAGAAAAGAGAATGAAATTTTATTATTCACCAATCTAAGTTTATTACAATGTGCATGTTACCTTATATACAAAATGAATGTAACTAACTTCTACACTAACTCTAACTAACTCATAACTGAAAAATGAAGCTAACTAGAGTCAAGCTTAACTAATTCTGTTTTGCTTGAGTTACAAGTAACTGCTCCTTCATCACTCTTGCTATGTTTAACAAGATGTACTGGACAAACGAAGGCGGAAAATCCGAGAACTCCCTAAACAATAGAGTTGGACCATAACACCTGCATCTATTTTCCAACACTTCTCTTTACAAATGACTAATGCCTTCTAGATTCGTCTTTTTTTAATAAACTCTTTTTTTTCTCCCACATTCTCTTCCCACCCCTAATCAAGAGAGTTGGACCATAACACCTGCATCTGTTTTCCAACACCTCTCTTTACAAATGACGAATGCCTTATGGATTCCTTTTTTTTTTTAATAAACTCTTTAATTTCTCCCATAATAAATAGAGTTGGACCATAACACCTGCATCTGTTTTTCTACACTTCTCTTTACAAATAACTAATGTCTTCTGGATTCTTCTACAATCAATTCATGTTCATTAATAAAATGACTAATGTCTTATGAACTCTGGTTATGATGGAAGTATACGTCTGGTACCTCTTTATTTACTGATTTTTCTCTTATATATATTTTTTTATATATATCATATATATTATATTTTCCATTTAAAAAATAAAAATAAAAATGACATCTAATAAAATTTACTTACCACTCTTTTACTCTCTTTTTCTTTTTTAAAAAACAAAAAAATATCTTGTGGATTATTAAGCATGTGAGATTAGGGATGTCAATGGATATCCATGGACACGGATAATGTGATATCCATGTACGCTCCGTCAGACAAATATGATATCCATATCCGCTCCATATCCGTGCGGATATCCGCTAAGCGGGTAATCCACGGATATTGAAGTATCCGCGGATATTAACAGATATCCATGGATGATATTTTTATTAAGAAAAAAACTAATTATTGAAAAAAAAATAGCTTTTTTTAAAGACAAAATATTAACATATAATATTCATAAATTTTGCTCTCTATTTTTATTGAAAACATCCAATCTACAAACAAAAACTACCTCACATAACTGCAAAAGAGGCAAACGAAGCTAGAATTTATATAAAATAGCCAAACTGCAAGAGATAGGGATATAAAAATACAATTTTTTTAATATAAAAATACTAGAATTTATACGTAAGTAGAGAAATTTAAGTAATTTTACTAAATATTTAGCGGGTATGGATATCCGCGGGCGCAGATAGTATTAAACCCGCATCCGTATCCATTAAATGCAGATAATTGAAATATCCATTTATTTTATCCATGGATATCCATTAAACTATCCGCTCTGTATCCATTGCGGATTTTATCCGCAGATATCCGCGGATATGGATATTTTTGCCATCCCTATGTGAGATGCATATTCCACTCATTCTTGCCTTTTGTCAGTTTGTGTACCAACTCTTTGGTAAATAACAGGACAAGATTTAACACACTGTGTTAACAGAGTTACTATATCAGCCAATCATAAAAAAATGCTTCAGTTTTCAAACAGTTGATTTTATGAATACTAGCCGCCCCGTGTCCGTTTTTGTAATCGATATTTTTTTTTAATTTTTTTTGTGATCGATATTCTTTATTGTGCAAATATAACGAACTATTTAATCTCCTTTTTTTTTGCCTTAGTTAATTGATAACTAATTAACCTCATTTTTTGTTGTGGCTAGTTATTATGAAGAAAAAAATAGAAAATTTTTCCTCTCACCCCTACATTTAACCCCCTACCCCTACAAATAATTTGATATTCCAATTTTACCCTTTGCTTAATATATAATTTTTGACACTATGTAATCCGGTATGTAATTTTGTTTTCAGTTTAATACATTTACCGGACAACTTCTAAAGTATTCCCGTATGTCAAAAAAAAAAAAAAACACCGGAACAGTTGATAATATAGAAATCATAGTTTCATCATTGTGTTCCGGTAGATTTATTTATTTTCTTTTGGTTTGATGGTTTTACCCCACAACTTGTAACAAAAAAATCAGAACATGAAAAACTATTAAGAAAAAAGAAAGCTAAGATGCATCCAATAAGAACACCAATTACTACAGCGGTAACGATCCTTGATTTGCATAGAGAATGAGGGTTGTTTCTCATCAAGGATCGTTCTCTTTCTCTGCGCCCAATCATTGTATTTTCACCACCTCAAACCTTCATATTGAGATGGTGGTGGTGTTCTTCTTCTTCTTCTGGTCATGGGGTTTTTGAAGATTTTTGGGTTAATTAAGAAATGATGAAAGAAATCAAGAATTGAGCACAGACATTCACTATTTCCGATTTTGATTGACTACAGGGCTCTCATATTCTTCAACTGAATATTAATGATTGAGAAAAAATGTATATATCAATTAAATTACAAGTTGAAAGAAGAATGCTATGTTAGAACTTAGAATTGTATTTTCCAGTTAAAATACTCCGTATGTACTAGTTGCCCTACTCAAGTTTAAAGTATAAATTAAAATCATCAATTGTTCCGGATTGAATTTCTGGAAAATTTACCATACCAGAACCGTTTTTCAAAGTGTTCTGGTTTCTATTTTTACAAATCGGATTACCAATTAACAGTTGTCCAGTACATTTATCAGAAGGAAAACAATTTATGTACCGAAATACAATAGTGAAAAAATCATATATTAAATAAAGGATAAAATTGGAATATCAAATTATTTGTAGGGGTAGAGGGTTAAATGTAGGGGTGGAAAGAAAATTTTCCAAAAAAATATATTTTTTTTTACTGTAAAAAAACTGAAAATCTACTTTTAGGTGGAAGTTGTGCTTAATTTTGTTTTTTGGTAATTTTTTTGAAGGGTAAAATAGGAATAATGAAAAAGTCATCCCAAAAATTTGTATCCTCTTTATATATAGTAATAGATATAATCTGGACCGTTCGAGATCTAAAACTACGTGTAAAAAGCACGATAGACAATACAGATCCGTAAATAGAAACTCTGGAAGAAAAATGCTATTTGGTAAGAATTTGTTTTTGCAAGAAAGAGAAAAATTCTATGTGACAATATTTAACACTTACAAATTATAATCAATTTCTCTTATATATAGTTAGTCATTTCTAATTAGTTAAATTTTCTATTTTTATGAATTCTTATCTTGTTTGTATAAATCTTTTTTAACATTCAATTTTAAATTCAAATTTTAGATTTAAAATTTAAATCGTCTTATCTTGTTTGAACGCTGAAAATGTTCCAATTAAAAATGTATTTTGAGTGGAAACTATCCAATCCAAACCCATATAGCATGTTAGCCTAATGGACCTGGATTCAGTTCAGTCAAATCTGGACCGTTTGATTGTGATCCGACGGTGACAATTAATAACACAAAAATAAATAAAAAAATATAAAGCAGATCGGACGGCTGAGATTACCCTGCAGTCACTATTTGACTGCGGGGAATCCAAATCCTAAAAGAATGGACGCATGTGTTTTATAATAAATTGGGAAGAAGTAGGGCATCAGAATGAATTCAATAGAAACCAATTGTAGGTATGTAATGTGGCAGATGCTGGTGTGTGTGCCTGTCTACTTCATCCTTTTCACATGCCTTTTTTTTCCCTCCTTTTTCTTTACCCACAAATTATTATTTGAGGAATGTTATGGTAATACATTTTTGTTATATAAAAGTAAGTATAACACACATAATATAGTACGGACAAAACTTATATATTTTCCTTTTAAATGCAGTTTTTACCGTGTCTTTCACAAAAAGTTAATTATTTATATTTTTTATTTAAAAAAATAGGAAATTGTTTTTTAATAAAAATAATTACTCTTTTTGTATCTAGCGCAGTAAAAACTATGTCTAAAGCACTGTAGATAAAAGTGTGTTATTATATTATTACTCATCAAGAATTCTTTCTCAATTATATATTGCAATATTTCTGACAATTAAACTAAGCTCACGAGATAAACTACTATGAATTATGTAAATGGAGGTTCACGTTACACGTATTATATGTGATTGATTTTGATTGCATGTTGTTATAGTATAATAATTTTATTTATATTTTAATAATATTCATAATAAAATTTAAATAGTTTATTCTAAATAATTTTTTTTTATCTTAACATAATGTCAAACTTAAATATTAACTAAAAGGTAAATTCTAACCCCCAAGAGCACATTTTAAGGTGCATTTAATTAGCTATTGTTCCACTCACTCTGATAATTAAAGTCTAATAATTCCATTTTGATTAACTAATTAAAACATAAAACATGTTTTTATGATAGGATTTGACCAAAACTAATTACACGCGCATAATATTATAAGATTTTTTTGTTTGCTAACAATCATTTTTTTTTTGTGCACAAAAACATTAGTGCTTGCCTTTGAGATGGATACATAATCATCTAAATTATCTTCAAAATCAAAACTTGCGTAATTAAACATTTAAGTGCTTTGTTTTATTTTGTCTCGATGAATAGGAGTAAGTATTATAATAATTTTTTTTTTTTGACAAAATTATCATATTATAATATTATATTGTGATAGTAACTATTGTTAGTGCTATTATGGCTTTTGAATTGCTAATATCATATTTTGAAATATCATGTGCCATTACAATTTAATTTTTTTCAGCTTAAAAAAATATAAAAGGCTTAACGCGTTTATCATAAATACTTTGGCAGGGACTATAGTTGTTTGTCATGCCAATTCTTTTAAATAATTAATAAATACTAATGATTTATATTTTTTAATTATTAAAATTGACTAAGCTATATATTTTTTTTTTGTCTTAGAAGAAGTGGTAATCCACTGAAATTAAACTCACACATAATTGTGAGGTCCCGGGTTCGAACCCGGGTCATGACGTCCGGCCTAGCAATTTCGGCATTTGCCAGTTGAGCTAGGACCAATGTTTTAAAAATCGGACCGGACATCGATCCGGAGAGGGTACTGGGTCACTGGTCGAACCGCATGACTAAATCGGGTATAATCGGATAAACCGGTAGAACGAACCGGTGTCTATAATACAAATATATAGGTATTAAACCGGTTGAATCGGATGACTCGGTCTCTAAAAATATCATGACATGACACCTAAAAAATTTGAAAAACTCAAAAATTCCATAATGTCGTAAGTTCTTAAATTCAAATCTTAAATGTTGTCGTCACACACAATAAAATAGTACAGTACAAAATACAAATAAGTTTTAAAAAAAATTTAATTGCAACATAAACAGAATAACAAAGTGTCTAATAAATTTAAATCCAAGGAGACATAGTTGTTTCAATGTTGGGCTCTATTTTATTTTTTCTATTTTTTTTAAATAAAAATACAAAATGGCGTCGTTTTGAGACTTTAGTTGAAAAAAAAAAAAAACGCGTGCAATCAAACCGGCGGTTTGGAGAAATCGTCGGTTCACCGGTTTTATCGGTTTTGAGCGGTTCACACCGGTCTAACTACATGGCTGATCCAACATTCGAACCAGACCGGTCACCCTCCGGTTCGCGGTCTGACCGGTCCGACCGGCCGGTTCGGTCTGGTTTTTAAAACACTGGCTAGGACATTTTTAAAGTAAATTAAGTGGGATATTACTTAATTAAATGCCTAAGGACATTATGTTAATGGAATCCTAAATAAAAATCAATAAAATTGTGCGATTGCACAAGTCTCTAAATTAATTTTGATATTAAAAAAAGGGTGTTTATTTAATGTTGAGTTAACAACATTAACTCTAGGTAGGTATGTGTTCTTTAGTTAAACAATTAAGGGAAATTATTGTTTAGTTTGAAACTAGAGAGGGGGCATGTGTTATTTAAAGATATTAAGGCAGATCAGCAGATGAATGTGATTTTCCCTAAAGACAAATAATTTGATTTGTATTATTAAAACAATTAATTTGTTTTTACTGGAAGACTTAACATTAATTGCAAGTTCTTGCCATAATTTACCACAATCACAAAGTTCCAAAAATTTAATAATAAAAAAAATAAAATTGAGAGTGTAATGGATGAAAGAGGTGTCAATAGCAACACAAGGCTCCTCCATGAAGATAGTGATGGTGATTTAGAAAGGAAGAGTGAAAGACCAAAAGAACCTTGGAGAGGAGAATATGTAAAGAGCATAGTTTATGGAGGGCTTGATGCCATTATCACTTGCTTTTCTCTCATTTCCTCAATCTCAGCTAGTAGTAATTCCTCTGGTATATATATGTTGTTCTCTCCTCCTTTTAAAACTTACAATTATTCTAACTTCTTTTTCAAATTAAGTAGTAGTTTTTCTAAAAAAAAATTAATCAGTTAACTTATTTTTTTATAAACTAGCTTATGAATTATTCGCTATAAACTCATCTGTTATACGTTATTTGCCTAACAAACTCTCACTTATTGTTATTTGAGCCTATATGCACATTAAAGAATTTGTTTAATCGAATTGTTTTATATAATACCTTAATTTATTAAATAATTGATATATCTAATCAATATCAATTATTTAATAAATATAAGAAGTTATTTATAAAAAGTAACAAATGTAGTATAAACAAAGCCATGATTGAGATTGAAGTTGTGCCTTTCTCTTTCAAATTATTGAAAGAAAATGGAAAACAATGCTTAATGATGTTACGGTACGTTGTTGAAGCATGTTTGTCCATTTGAAGAACAAAAATTTGTAGTTTGTGCCGACATATTTTTTTTTGAAAGTCATAGCAAAATAGAAAGGACAAATTAAGTTGGCTCCCATTGAAGAGTTCGAGGTTGGAACTCTGAATTTTTTTCTTCTTTTTCCACACTTATGTGTGAATTTAATCAATATTCTATCTGTCCCAAAATAAATAATTTGTTTGATCATCTCCAAATTTGTCAATGTACAACTTTAATCATTAATATCTTTATTTATCTATTATTAAAAATTGTATATTTTAAAAGTACTTGTCGAGACAAATCAAACATCTTATTTGCTAATATTTACATCTAAATATTAGTAGAAAAATATTGTCAAAGTAGATCATATAAATAGTACACAAAATCAAATTTAGATCATTTATTTTGCGACGGATGGAGTAAGTTATTAGAAAAAAAAGACAAAGTTCAAATCTACTTGCTCTTTGGGACATTTGTAAATACCTGTAAAATAATAACCATTAATATTTAATATCACTTGAATTAATAATAATTTTTTCTTAATTTTTTTTAAAAAAAGAAAAATGATTCAAGTGTGGTTATAGTTATGAAAAATGTTAAATAGTGTCTCGGGGCACTCTTTAAGTCTTAAAATAGTAAGGTTTTATAAAAAATATTATAAAAATGTGTAAAGTCAACACATTGGGAATTAAAATGTTCTATTTTTTGAATAAATTATTTCCTTAAATGAAATTCTTAAAGAGTGCCACGGGGCACCGTTTAGCAAGACCCTATATATATATATATATATATATATATATATATATATATATATATATATATATATATATATGACCCTGTTCATGCTTATGGCCATTGTAATGGTAAATCTAGCTTGAGTTTTAGTGCACTAGTAGTAGTCACTTGAGTGTAGTTTCAGTGAAAAGGGACAAGTAGCACTTTTAGGTGCATTCCCAATGTGTTTTATTTATAGGCATCATCTGAAATTCCTTCTAACTCTTCAAGAGCAGCCACACACTTAGCAAGAGAACAGTCTAAAGTTACACGTGAAGTAGCCTCCACACTCCTATCCCTATACCTCGCTTTTGCCAAAGAAGCTTTAGCCCATGCTGAAAGTGCCTCTCCCATCTGTTCTGATGTAGTCTGCCTCCTGGATCTTGCTTGAATTTGTCGCTTTCCACTGCGTGGGATACGCTCAAACTCATGTAAATCGGCATCCGAACTATCACTATCAACCCGTACATGATTAGCATTCCCATTGTTAAGGTATTGATTATCTAGCTCATTTTCTTCATCCGTATTTGGTGGGTCTTGGGTAGAGGAATGATGAAGTACTCCAGATGCATTATTTTTGTTGAATATGATCTCCAACAACTTATAGTGGTCACACCCTTTCTTTTGATTCTTTTGAAACTGAGCCGCTTTATCGTGTACCTAAAATAATACAAGCATGTCATCAATACAGTAGAATACAGACCAAGCTTAATTCTAAAGCTTTAATTCTGAACTTAATTATAAAGCATAATACAGTAGAATACACATGAGTCTGAATTATGCTCAAATATGTCATTTTATATTATGCCTTAATCCAATTCTCACTAATATTGAGTTGCATCACTAATATTATATTATGCCTTAATCCAATTCTTACGATCAATATGGTTTTTCTATACTTATGAGATATGGACAAGCAAAGGTAGTTGAATTACATATCTAACAAAGATCTATAAAAACAGAAAAGCCAGTAGAACAAGACTATACAGCTGTTTATCATAATGTCGGTAGCATATTCTAAATAGCAGTACAAGGGATCAATACAATTTAAATTTGTAGATATAAGCCAGTAGCATGGAAAGAAAATTAAACCATACCTGAAGATAATTTCTCCACACCTCTTCATTTGCAGTGACAGTGTTTGTTTCTGCATTCCAACCAAATCCTGTGTTTTGCAAGAGGGAATAGAACTCACGGTACATGGCTCGCAGCCTATGCATTTTTGCCTTTAGTTGTCTCGCGGTAAATGATCGATTAGTTACAGAATTCAACCTAGTAGTCATTGAGTTCCATGTTCTAACATGAAACACACCATTTGGCATATTTCCTTTTGTAACTTCATCAACCATAATGTCAATGAAAGCTTTGATTACATTATCAGGCCAAAGCTTTGCATCACTAATGTCAACACTAGTTGCCATCTATCATTAAAACGAGCATTACAATTAAAAATAAACTACACATAGAGTAACTTAAAGCTAATGCAGATTGAAGTAAAGAGATAGAAACTCCAAATATTAGAAAACATGGAGGAGAAGTTAACACTGTACAGTAATAAGCAAAATCTAAAGCAAAAACCAATTTGGATTGTCCAATTTTATCAACATTAAAACAGAGCCCTTTATTTCATTCACACCTCCCTACAACATCACTTATTCAGCTTCCTAATTAATGATAATCCAAAAAACAAGAATACTTATAGGAAATAAAATAAAATGGTAAATCTAGTATATTACCTGTGCGGCAGCGGCAGGCGCAGCAGCGGCAGGCGCAGCAGCAGAAGCAGGTGTGACCGAGGAGGACGCAGGCGCGACGGAATAAGAGGCAGACGTGGAAAAATGTATACGACGAGCATTATTGGTGTTCTTCATGTTCCCAAACTCTTCTAACCTATTTAGTATCAATGAACACAAAGATTAATCTCATAAAATTCAACTAGTACTTCAAATTTGATACAATAATGGCCTTGAAAACCTACACAATACTCTTAAGTCAATTTTACTTGTTTCTCATAATAATTTGAAGTACTTTGCATTATTAGTAACAATTAATTTCATCAAATGCTGCTAATTATAAGAATGCTGGTATATGATATAAGCAATAATGGCCTTGAAAACCTACACAATACTAAAATCAACCATAGTAATTTGAAGTACTAGGCATTATTAGTAACCATCAATTTCATCAAATTCTACTAGATCTAAAATTTAAAACCGAAATCCATTTGTGACAGCATAGATTAAGGAGACACATCAAATTCTACCACATCTGAATTTCTATATCAAATTCTAAATCAAATTCTGCTAGATCTGAAATTCTAAATCAAAGAAAATCTCAAAATCAAAGAGCTAGGTTTGAAGAAACAAAAATCAACACCTAACAATTCAAAAAGGAACAAAACAAACGGAAATTGCAAATAATTCTATGTCAAATTCGAATTCCACTATATTTGAAAAATCAAACAAAATTTCAAAATGAAAGAGCTAGGAAAACAAAACAATTCAGGAAGAAGAAGCTAGTGAAAACGATTCAGAATACTAACCTAACAATTCAGAATTGAGGAGAGAAAACGAGATTGGAGCTAGGGTTCTTCATCTGAGTTCGAGAGCGAAATCGAGAGCATGATGTACGCGTTTTGGAAAAAATGATGAACAGTGATTTTTAAAAAAAAAAGGGTTTTATTTGATTGCAAAGTTGCAGTATATTTACAAGAGTGCCACTGAAAACACACTGTTCTCCGTGTGTTTTTAATTTCCAAACTTTTACTATATTTTTTGAAAACTAAAATTGAGAAGTGAAAATCAAAACACAATTTAGCTCTTCCAGTTTTTTAATCCCCAAAACTAGCAAATTCAAAACAGTTTTTAAAAACAGATTTTAGAAATAGTGCTACCAAACAAGTTTTTTGCTTTTTGAATTTTTAAAAACTAAAATAGAGAATTTGGGAACTCTTTCAAACAGGCCCCGAGACTCTGAATTCTGTTACAAACAAAGAGTAAGAACCCAAGCCCACAAAACACCAGCTAATGCGGTAAAGAGGTTAGCAAACATATCAAAGAATCAACACAATTGGTGGATGGGTTCGGGCATTGAATTCACACAATTAAAATTCCATATAATTATTTCACACAAAATTGAATATCCAAAATCTAATTTTTTTTTTCCAAAAAATTCAGCAGACAGAAGAGGGAAAAGGATCTAGGAGACATCAGAAAAAGGAATCAAAGAACTAAATCCCCACAAGCCACAACCGAATTCCAATATCATTAAATTTCAAGCAGACATGTTAATTGATCTGAAGAAATTCAGTGATGACAAACGATTCAATCAACAAAAAGTTTACCTCTGTTTGAGGACCATCCTTCGAGTTGCTTGGCAAAATAAATGCGGGTTTAAAGTTTGCATCCATGTTGCTTTCTCAAACACCAGAATATGCAGCCGAAGGCTATGAAAGACAATAACTTTAACCCTAATGGTCCATATATAAACACAAAAATGGAGTAGTTAGTAACGCTTCTACACAGAACACGTGTTAGCCTAAACACGTGCACAAGAAACTAGGGATTTTAATTTACACCTGTAAGTAGGGATTGTCGAAGGGATTGCCCCTCTTGAGGACCCACGGGCAGGATTTTTTCCACATGGGGTCCCTAAACATGTGTATTTTAACGCAAAATATAACTCGCTGCGCAGCAAGAATTGAGAAACTAGTAATTGCTGGGAGAAGTGAAAAACAACAAATCACATCATATTCTAATGACAACGTCCAAGCAGATGTGAACCCTAATAGACCCACGATGCTGCTGCTCCTCCATGCATCTGTGCTTCGTTGCATCTATGCTTTCTTTTGGTGTCTTGCTCTGTTACATCTTGCTTGCATTCGTGCCCTCTTCAGCCCCATTGCGCTCACATCTTCTTTATCTTCACAGATAAGCAGTTATTTTTTGCTTTCCCTATTCTTCAAAGAAGTTAGGGCAATTTTCGCTACTCGATATAACTAGTTTCCTTTGGCAATAACTACTGTACACCTTGAATACCTTTTTTCCCATTGTGCTGATTTCCCATTTATGGTCCTTAGTAATGCATTTAATTTTTTTTTTACTAATTTGCATATTATTGATGCAACTTTCTTTTTATTTCAAAATCAGATCGAGTAATCTTGGAATTTCATCTCCTCCCTTGGAATTTCTGTGAGTTGAACACCAGATCGAGTAATCTTATTCCATTCATTTTCAACTCTAAACAACACCCATTGGAAGCGCCGGAATATCTCCAAGAGAGTGATGCCAAACACTGTCAGGTAGTTATGGCATAGATGAGCAGATAATTTGTATGTCCACAAACCGCGCAGATCATGGTTGCTTCCAATTACCCAAAAGTATACTTGTCATTCATAAATTAGATTTTAATTGTCAAATCAAATTAAAATATGTTGGAATAAGATGCATTAATATCTATTGTCGTCCAAAAAACACGTTGGAAACAAGAATTGGTTTATTGAACTTGAATATGCGCGAAAAGCCGCTGTAAGAAAAGGCAATGAAATAAAAATCTATATACAAAAGCAAAATCAGGGTGAAATACTTTCCATTTAAACACCTATGTGCATGTCAACTTCTTTATCTCTTTTTCATGAGATTTAAACTTGGCTATTTTGTATGTGTAACACTTGTATCAGTACAAAACGGCAAAGTGTGTTTATAACTGTAAACCTATAAGGGAAAGATGATATATTTGGTACCTTAAATCCCAATCTCTGGTTATATCCCAGTAATATGAATAGAGTGAATTATTGAAACTGGAGAGAATCCACAGTGGCCGATAAAGGTTTGTCCATTTCTTAGGGAAGACGTGATATTTAAGTGCTGAAAGAAAAATAACAGGGACTGCAGTCGAATATTTCAAAGCCGGAAAACAAGTGAAAATGAAGTTAGAATACTAGGAAATCAAGAAATCGTAGTGATCACAAGTCCATAACCATTATTTTTGGAGTTAAAATAAGCCAAATAAAAAGAGGCATCATCAAACCATGTTGACACCAAAAAAAAAAAAAGAGTTAAAATTTAGCATTGAATAATGTTTTTTTTCATAAATGAAGGCAAAGAAATTGCCTACCTTCCATATCTCTCTCTGAGTAAGGTGGTTTTGATCAAGATTGAAAATCTTGGGATAGCTTACATTGGATTGTAGAAATACCCACAAATCCACTCTCCAAAGCCAGAACATAATACTGTAAAGTAACAGCAAAACCATCAAGCAAAGTTTTCACAAAAATTTTGTTCATAATAAAAAAAATACAGTACTATTAACCCCCGATTCACCACAAGTAGGAGAGGGTTGTAATACAAAAATGGCACATATAAAAATAGATCTCGCAAATTCACATCCATTCTCATGACAGAATCCCAACTAATCTGATGCAAGAGCAGAAAAAAGTTAATATTTGGCTTGAAATAGTCATTAAGTACCTCCTTGGCACTTCAAGACGTGGTTTGTTTTTTCATAATAATTCGACACTCCAACTTCAAGCATATAGTGATGCCGATTGGGCTGGATGTCCAGACACAAGGAAGTCTACTACTGGCTGGTGTATGTTCTTAGGAAATGCTGCTATTTCCTGGAAGTGTAACAAACAAGATTCAGTTTCAAAGTCATCCACAGAAGCAGAATATCGTGCAATGTCTGCTGCTTGTTCTGAAATAGTATGGTTGCGCGGTCTTCTAACAGAACTTGGATTCTCTCAAGGACAAACAACTTCATTGCATGCTGACAATACTAGTGCTATACAAATTGCAGCAAATCCAGTTTATCATGAACGAACAAAGCACATCGAGGTTGATTGTCACTCAATCCGAGAAGCCTATGATCGTAGAATCATCAATCTACCACATGTCTCTACATCGGATCAGATTGACACGTCAGTGACACAGTTTTTTTGGTTACCAAATTGATGCTAGTTGATTTACCAGCATCAATTTGAGGGGGGATGTCAATAGGTTTAATGTCTTAATGGCAAATTCAAATGCTATGCATTTGTAACTGTTATTTTGACAATAGTTACTGCTATTAATTAGTATATTGTATAATAAATGTAGATATGACAGCTGAGGTTTATTGGGCTGAGAATCAGCCTCACAGCTTGTAAAGTTGTAATTGAATTGTATATATATGAGACTTCTCCCTGAGGAGAACATACAGTTTTCAGATCTAAACTTCTGAGTTTAACAGTAAATGTTGAGGAAACTTCTCAAGAGATGTTCACTAGTACGTAGACAATCATAGATACTATTAAGTGAAGAGACAAGATTTGACCTTACAGCATGTAAGCGCCCATATCAGAAAGAGTGTCAACTAAGAGAAAAAAAAGACCATGCAAGAGGTTCATGAACACTAGGAGTTAAAAAACAGATAAATTAAAGACAGGCATGCAACTAAGATACAAACATAATTAAATAGACACCAATCTGATGCTTCAAAATATTTAAAATTTAAGTCGGAACAAAAATATTATTTTCCAGAAAAAATATTACTTTTAAAATTGAGTTTGGATAACATCACCGAGGAATCCTAACATTGGTATAACACAAATGTTGCAACAAAGGACTAGCTTGCAATTAAACCATAGAACACAACAATATTCTATGCAGATTATACATGACATACTAATAGACCTTAAACCTCCATAGAAAAGTAGGAGATGGCACAGCACTTTGAATAGGTGAAATCATATTCTTCATTGAATCACACAGTGCTACATTATTGTAGGAAATTCAGGTCTGCTTCTACAAAACAATACAAAAAATAATTGACCAAAAGGTGTGTTCAGACTAAAAGAAAAGAACTAAATGAAAAATCACTGTTAAAGTTCTCCGCAGAAAAAAATCTGCCATTCTATTTTATTTCCAGAGGCCAGATCAAACTGGTTTAAATTTGCATCAAAAGTTTCATAACTTCTTGCTTATAGCTCACGAGCACCTATGTCACAGTAAATTAGTCAAAATGTAATCCATCCCATTATCAATCCTGGCACAAATTAACACAAGGCATGCAAGAAATCTCCATTTATACAATACCATGATTGGCTGTATTTAAGCATCTATGACTAATTTATGTTCAGGAACATCGTATTGGCCTTTGTATGCTGCTAAGGACGTGTCTTTAACTTCTGTGTATATACAGGGAGTGCAACAGGCTCACACCTTAACACCAACGGTTTACTACTTGTCATAAAAATTAAAGCACTAGTTTAACGTTAAATGTAAACTCCAAATTCATTAGAGTAATCAATTTTGCCCATATAAACCAAGGTGTTTCAAGGAAAAGGTCCCCCATACTGTACATACAAAACCCAAGCATCCCACATAATAAGTTCAAAATTTTAGCATCCACTACAGTTGGAGCAAATCCAATTCTTCAATAATTTGTAAGCTACACCACATCAGAGTTAAGAACAACCAAAATCAAAATATTCAAAGTCCAAACATTGACATACACAGTAATGCTAATACTAATAGGAACAAATATATTCACAATTCTTCAATCAATTCCAAAACCTAACAATCAAACCCAAACAAAATAGCCTTAACATGCACTAGGACATAACAGGGCCAAAACCCGACATAAAAAAAAATTCATAAAAAATGGTAGACAGAAGGTAGACGGGACAATGGTGTCAGCTTCTACTTTATTTGTTTCATGATGAAAGAATTCATCAAAAATCTTGTGACTATTTCTAACCGATGATCACTAATTAAGAATAAAAGGACAAATAAGCAAATCAAGAACATAGGCAGGAACAAGGATAATGATAACGTGAAGACTCAAACGTTAACGAACAGCGAAAACATAAGGTCAAAATGAAAACTAAGATATATAAATTAATCAAAACTTCTTCAAGTCAAAGCAGGATAATAGAAAAATGAGATAGATGCTAGATTCGTCGTGGTAAGTACAGAGAGAAAATGAGGGAAAAGTATATTCGGTGCTTTCTAGTATTTTTGTAATGAATTGTTAATTACAACATTTGAGAGATCGGTGTTTATATACTGATTCTAGATCAGTCGAGACTGTGCTCACTCAACACAGTCGTTACAAGAATAAGGCTTTGTTTGGCTTTTGACTATTACTCTATTATCTACTCTATTACAGGCCACTGACTATTCTGACTTCTTTGATGCAAGACACAAGCATCTGTTGATCATTGATCATTCATAGTTTCAAAAAATCATGAATATGGGAAAGAAAAAAAATCTAACCTTGTCATCGTTCATGTCATTTTCCCATAAACCTCCAAGCAACCGTTTCTTGAAGAAGTTTCTTTCCCCCAACAATTCCCACTATTTCACCAAAAGCGCACGAACAATGGTATCAAAAGTTATATAGTTAGGAAGACAATAAGTGTCTACCATTTTATAAAGTAAGGCCTCCGCTTCATCTAAAAAACCATGTTTACAAAGCCCGTGGATCATAATGTTATAAGTTCGGACATTTGGTTGACATTCTTTGTGAGGAAGAAGTTGAAAAATCTCTTTTGCACACTTTAGTCTTCCACTTTTGAAAAGACCGTCAAGAAGTATATTATACGTGCGTATGTTTGGCGAAATCCCAATTTCAATAATGTGCTGAAACAATGCAAGTGCCTTGTCAGGTTGTTCATGTTTTAAATAATCATCTAACAATATATTGTAAGTAATTAAATCAGGTGGTTGTCCACTAGAACGCATGGCCTCAACCAAATCCCACTCATACAATGTTCTTCCTGATTTCGACAAACCATCAAGAAGACAATTATAAGTTACCGTATCAGGAACTAAATTCGATTTTTTTACCAAAGGGTCCCTCATTTTTGCAGAATTTCCCACACTGCCCCCCTTTTAAAAAAAATTCCGTTTCTGCCCCCAATACCCCCTTTAGGACAAGGGCCGGGACACTGTGGCCCACATGTCTGTTGGCGCCACTGTCCCTGGCGCCATTGACTTGGCTTGGAGCCAGTCAAAGTGGCGCCATGCCCCACTGTCTGCAGCACGTCAGCTGCTGTCCCCTGCATGGCTGACACTGCTTTTTCCTTTTCTTTTTTTTTTTCGTTTTTAATATTAAATTTTTGTTTTTTTCAACTATCAACTCCTTCTATAAATACCACACTCTATACTTTCATTTTTCACTCACAAACTTCATCTCTCTATTTTTTTCACCCTCTATTTATTTTATCACAAATGGCCTGGCAATAAATAAATTTAATTTACGAAAAAAAATTACGCACACATCCAAGACACAACTCCCTACCAACCCACACAACCCCAACCAACCCAAGAAATCTCCCAAGATATGTTCAACACACTTATCAATTCAGACTGGGCTACTTATGGTCGTGTGTTGACGGATGGTCTTGGTGGTCAAGGTTCGTCATCGGCTGCGGTTCAATATAATCAACCGACACGAGTGCATAATTTTATGGACTTGGAGGTGAATAGGTCTCAACAGGAGGAGGAGAATCAACAACAATATGGACTAGGACATCGACAAGGTTATCCTCCTCCGTGTGGCACTGGTTCACATAGATTTAGACCTGGTGATGATGGTAATCAGCGGCATTAGACCAATTGTAATAAAAAAAAATTTAATATATAATCTTTCTATTTTTGATCATCTAATTTTCTGTTATTATAAATTTTTTTTCGTAAATTAAATTTATTTATTGCCAGGCCATTTGTGATAAAATAAATAGAGGGTGAAAAAAATAGAGAGATGAAGTTTGTGAGTGAAAAATGAAAGTATAGAGTGTGGTATTTATAGAAGGAGTTGATAGTTGAAAAAAACAAAAATTTAATATTAAAAACGAAAAAAAAAAAGAAAAAGGAAAAAGCAGTGTCAGCCATGCAGGGGACAGCAGCTGACGTGCTGCAGACAGTGGGGCATGGCGCCACTTTGACTGGCTCCAAGCCAAGTCAATGGCGCCAGGGACAGTGGCGCCAACAGACATGTGGGCCACAGTGTCCCGGCCCTTGTCCTAAAGGGGGGGTATTGGGGGCAGAAACGGAATTTTTTTTAAAAGGGGGGCAGTGTGGGAAATTCTGCAAAAATGAGGGACCCTTTGGTAAAAAAATCACTAAATTCTTCTTATGCATTTCTGTGAATAGCATCATGGCTTCATCCACCATAATAACCTTGCAGTATCCATTAATCAAAGTACAATAACTAATAACATTAGGCAAAGAACCTCTCTCTACCATCTTATCAAACACTTGTTTAGCCTCGTCCACACTTCCACACAAACAATAACCATTCATCAAAGCATTGTAACTAACAACATCAGGCTTTCGACCTCTTTTAATCATCACAGCAACCACATTGTAAGCTTCAGTAACCCTTCCTAGTTTACACAAACCATCAATCAATATATTAAAAGTATACACATCAGGATTAATATTCCCCCTGACAACCATTTCATCGAGCAACTTAGCTGCAGCTCCAAACCGACCAACAGAACAAAAACCATGAATAAGAGAATTGTAACTGTATACATCAAGACGAATACCATTAGCAACCATTTCAGAACACAAACCACAAGCCTCATCTACAAGTCCTTGTTTACAAAGACCATCAATAACAGTATTATACATAATCAAATTAGGGTAAACCCTAATCTTCTTCATCTTAGGAAACAACTCAATAGCATCTCTTGTTTTACCAGTTTTACACAACCCATTAATAATTGTCCCATAACAAACCTCATCAAACCTAAACCCTTTAGAAACAAAATCATCAAGTAATGTAACTGCCTCCAAAACCCTACCTTTCAAGCACAAACCTTTCATCAATGTAGTAAGCGTTTTGACATCTAACTGAAAACCCATCTTGAGAATCTTCCCAATAACTGAAAAAGCAAAACCCATTTGACCCAATTGAGAAAAAGCATTGATCAATATACTCATAGTGACAAGTGAGGGTTTTACGGTTCCTTTAAATTCCAAGTTAGAATATAGCGAAACGACAGTGTTGTAGCGTTTGAGTTTGATTATTGTTGATAAGAGCTTGTTGAATTGTTGAATGGGTGGTGGTTTGCGGAGGTGGAGGAAGTGGTTGAAAGATGAAACGGCGTCGTTGAAGGTTGGGAGTTTGTGGAGTTTTTTGAAGTGGGTTCGAGCGAAGAAGGTTGTGTAAGGGTAGAGAAGGAGGAAGGTTGTGGGGGATGATGATGATGATGATGAAGTGCGAAGAGAAGTGAAGAGAATGGTAGTGAAATAGGTTGAATTCAGCATGACTTTATGGCGCCAAGCTTCACTGACTTTCCAACGGTCGCATCTCGCTTTGTTTACCTGAGTGCTGTTGTTATCGGAAAACCTTAAGGTCTGGAGCAGTTTATGCCACTCCGTTGTTCAGAATCGATGATGATGATGATGTGACGCCGGAGCGACGTGCGAGAACAACGAGAGCTGGAAGGCAGCGTTGGAAGAGGGGGGAGGAGGTGCCACAATGGTGGAGGTTTGACTATTTATTTAGTGAGAGAAAACAAATGGAGAAAACTCAAACTCTGCTAATAGGTGCCCTCGGCACTGATTAACTACAAAAAAATAAGTTAGATTTTCGAGGAATTGACGCACAAATTCCAATATTATATTACTATATTTGTTTCTTTAATCAATGCTGTAGAGACACCGTTTAATATTTTCCTAATGATCTGCTTGGATTGATAGAACATTATTATATTTCATTTTGTTACGCTATATTCCATTACATTTCATCAATTCAAACGGAGCCTAAATTAAGTTTATGGAAAATGCTACTAAGATAAAGAGAGTACAAATATAGAAAGATATAATGTGTTAGGACAATCTTTATCCACGTTTTAAAAATTACACACATAATTAAGCCAATCGAGATTTCGACATTAATAAGTAATTAGAAATCCAAAGAGTATTAGAAAATCAAATAACTCAACTCAATTCTTCCACACATGATAAGTGGATTGAACAACCACAATCTTTAAATCTATCCAGTTACGAATTATATCTTTGGCTTGTGTACGCACATACCGACTATCCGGGTTCTCGGAATTGGTTATGGCCACCACATGTGAATGAACCATTTGCTCAGTGGAGAAGAAAAAGTGGTTTGCAATGGTCAAAATTAGATCCTCACTTATAACAACTATTTCCATCAACCAAACATCTTTAAGGCTTTCTATCAAACACCATGAGAGCATACATAAAATAGACTAAACTTAAGAACAAAACAAATAACAAAAAGAAAACACAGTAACAATAATACATCCACAAACACAATATCTCATCACTTTCAATTTTTCCGATGGTAGTGGCTATGGCGGAGGTCGTTTTCCATAGCCATAATTCTCTGTACAGTTGGTTGGTGAAGTTGGCTTCAAATGTGAGAGCACCATAGCATGCTTGGTTTGTACAAGGAGAGCTTGACGGTTGTCGGAGGGTTGAACAGAAAATGTGATGGAGGTTGATGGTGGTGGTGGCAGTGGCGTCGCCACATAGAGTCCAGGAGGTTCAACTGAATCCCCTGGACTTAAAAAAATACACATATAATCCTATATAATTTATATTTTGAACCCCCTCATTTTTCTATATTGAACCACTGACCCAATTAAACTCAAAACAATTTTAACTTGTTTATTTTCAAATTTTATTCTCTCTTTACTAGGCCTGACAATGAATCTAAACAAGTCGAATAAAGTTTGAGATCGATTTGACAATTAATTCGTTTAACTTGCTTGGTTCATGAACTAAATGAGTCAAACTTAAGCTAAATATTAAGTTCGTTAATTAAATAAGTTGATCTTGAGCTATATATAGTTCGGCTTGTTTGGTTTTGAACTTGGTTCATGAACCAAATGAGTCGGACTTAAGCTAAATATTAAGTTAGTTAATTAAACGAGTTGAACTTGAGCTATATAGTTCGATTTGTTTGGTTTTGAACTTGGTTAAAGAACCAAATGAGTCGAACTTAAACTAAATATTAAGTTTGTTAATTAAACGAGTTGAACTCGAACTATATATAGTTCGGTTTGTTTGGTTTTGAACTTGGTACATGAACCAAATGAGTCGAACTTAAGCTAAATATTAAGTTGATTAATTAGATGAATTGAATTTAAGCTATATATAGTTCGACTTGTTTGGTTCACGAGCTGACTTGATTATATATATATAACACTTAAAAATATATTTTTAAATAACACTTCAAAAATAGTTTAAAATTTATATAATTTAAAATGGAGAATAAATATAATGAAAAAAAATCATATCGAATTCTTGATTTTAGTTTTAAGTTGAAAATGAATTGAACCTAATGAGCTGAACCGAACTGCTCGCAAACTATAAACGAGTCGAACTCGAGCTGAAAAAAGAGTTTATGTCAAACTCAAGTCTAGTTTCTAATCGAACCAATTCTTACCGAGTCTAATTTTTATGTATTGACTTATGATGTTTTATGTTTTATATAGTACGAAATTATAAATATTAACCTTAGGATAATTTTTTAAAAAAATATTTTCTATTTTTTTGTAAACTATTTAGTAATTTAAAGTCGTTTTCAATAAAATTTTCTCATTCAGAAAAACAATTGCTAACTAGAATATAAAAATATTTTGAAGCAATTTTTTTTTAAAATAGTCTGAACCCCCTGCTTCAGGTTCCTGGAGACGCCAGTGGGTGGTGGTACAAAGAAAAGGGAAGAAAATGACAAAATAGGAAGGAAAATCCAGACATGGGAGAGGAACCTCCGCAAGGGAGGAGACGGACTCCATTACAAAGGAAAAAGGCACTGATGGTGGAAGATAGACCCATATAATAGGCATAAGTTATGGTGCATAAGTCATGTTTATGCACCGTGCATAAATACCCAAAATTGCTTAGCGCACCCCCCAAATTTCTAGTGAACCCGCCAGATTGCTTAGCGCACCCCCAAATTTTTAGGGGGGTGTGTTAGAAATTTGGGGGGTGCGTTAGAAATTTGGGGGGTGCGTTAAGTAATCTGGGTGGTGCATTAAGTAATCTGGAGGGTGCAGTAAGCAATTTTCATTATTTATGCATGGTGCATAAGAAAAAAGCTTATGCACCATAACCACTCCCCATCTAATAGGGGGCAGTGGCTTTAGAGTTATATCTCTACAAAATCCAAATTTTTAGAAAGGGGGGAGCTTCTCTCTCTAAACTCATTTTTTTTTCTCACAACAGTTTTACTCCATGCATTGCTTTGACTTTGTTAGGAACCATGACATCCATTAAAGTAAAGAGAAAATAGAGAGAAATAATTTGTATTGATGAATTTGATACAAAGGTGAAAAGTAAATGAAAATTATTACACCAATGTCTTTATAGGCTAACTATTTAGTAACCAACTAACTCCTAATCTATATCTATCTATATCTCTAATAGACTTCTAAGAGCACTCACATCCATGTCACTCATGTTGGTGGTATAAATGGACCCCACTTAATATATTATATTATTTTACACTTTTTAATTATTTAAACCACTCAACTATATTTTCTAAATATCCATACCACTTATCTAAAACTCTAACATGACCCCACAAAATTCACAAAACTCTAACCAAAAGCTTTTGGGAAAAAATTAAAAGGGCGAAGGATACGGTGTCCATTGTTGGAACCGTGGCTTTCTAATACCACAACATCTTATGGCAATTACTCATGCTACATTGACAACCATGGTACATGTGGCAATAAGCAACCCCCAATATTTATGCTCTAAGAGCACCAACATCGGTGAGTGCCTCACATATACCGATGTTAGCATGTCAGAGTGTCTTGAATATTTGTTGATGAACTGAGTTTCCAAACTTGGCACCGTTGCTTTTTCCAGCACGTATCTTTTCTGTTGTTCTAGCATACTAAATATCATAATAATCAAATTCATACACTGTTTGTATTATAGATGTGAAAATCTTATGGTTTAGTAGGACCCATTTTAGAGTTTTTGATAGATGATATGAATATTTAGAAAATATAGTTGAGTTGTTTAAATAATTGGATAGTGTTAAATAATATAAAAAATTAAGTGGGATCTATTTATACCACTCAAATGGGTGGAATGGATGAGATTTGGATTTCACACGGTTACTGCGTCACGCAGTAATTGTTCCTGACCGTCTGATCTAATCGAACGGTTGAAATTAAATGAATAAAATCTGACTACTTGAATAAGGACCGTTCGATAAAAAATCTGTGGCTGAGATCCTTTACTGCATGTAACAACGTGAATCTGTTAACACAGTAGATTTATATCCGAATGGACGTGGATGTTCTAAGACATACAAAGAAAAATCCACAAAGGCAAAGATACGCCTTGAAAAGTGGATAAACATGTGGTGAGATCTATAATCTTGACAACAAAGAACCCTTAAATGCTACTGTAGATTACTCAGGTTTAGTGAGTCTCGCCTTTCCACCTTTTACTGATTCTATTGCCTGCTATTGTTCTAAAGTTTTCCAGAGTTTGTACTCATATACACGCCACTCGTGTAGCTTAATTCATTCGTCTCTTTCGGTGGAGGTTGTATCTGTGTAAACCACAATGTCTATCCAGGAGAGGCTTTATTTGGGTGAGGTCTTTATTGCCTTCCCCCCCTTATTAGTGTTTGATTTCTTCCTTTCTCTTCATTAGGGTTGCGATTGAACCCCTTTTCCCCCCATAATTATTGGTCGACAATTTGAATTTGAATTTCAAACTCTTAATTAATTTATATTATTTTGTTTCCTATAAATTCGTCACTCTGTCATGTATATTTCGTATTCCATTGTTGTCGTTAGGAATTAACAGGCCCTTCAGAAAATGGCAAAGGTTTGTAAGAAGTTTGATGGTATTGCTGAGATCCTTCCCAATCAGGGATCTGTTCGCATCAAGGCTCGTGTTCTTAGACTATGGAAGATTCCATCATTCCTCAACCCTTCTGAAATCAGTTCTATTGAGATGGTGTTGATTGATGACAAGGTATTGTACGGTTTTATTTGATGTGTGTTGAGATTACCTATGATGTTGTTCTTTGTCTAATGTTTATATGTTCGTATAGGGTGCTAAGATCCACGCTTCTATTAAGAAGCAGCTACTCTATATGTTTGATTCCAAGATCGTAGAAGGTGAGGTTTATCAGTTGTCCTGTTTTGCTGTTGCACCGGAGGTGGGCTACTACAGACCCACCCTCCATCCTTACAAGTTACTGTTTCAAATTAAGACTCGTCTTCAACCTGTGAAGAACTCATCCATAACCAATTATGGTCTTAGCCTCACATCCTTGTCTGAAGTTTGTAGTCACACACATGACTATGAATTTCTGGTTGGTCAGTATTTCCTGTATTTTATTGAATGTTATGTAGTTATTCGTGCAGAGATATTGTTGTATTTTAAGTATAAATTTACTTTCATATGCAGATGTCATTGGTTTGATGACTGGAATTTCGGCCGAAAGGGAATATATAAGGGATGGGAAGATTACCAAAATGGTTATTGTTGAGTTAACTGATGCTAGGTATATTTTTATCCTAATTTTTATAATGTATGCCCCCGCAATATCCTGTTATCATTTTTGTTTGAATGTTTATTGTTATTAACCTGATTGGAGATTTTGTATATTGTGAATTTTAGTTAACCTGCTGTTTATTTTTAAATAAATAGTGGTAAATGTGAATGTGCTTTGTTTAGTGACTATGTCGATGAGTTGAACAAGAAAATGGGAAAAGCTGAAGAAGGACTTCCAGTCATCGTTGTGCAATTTGCAAAAATCAAAATCTTCAGAGGTATTACATATAGAAATTATTGTTTTTATATTTCAGTGTCAGTTTGGTGTTTCTGACTTTTATCTTATTGGTAGATCAAGCATCTCTTCAGAATGTTATAAACACTACTAGGATTTTCATAAACCCTGACATCCCTGAGGCAGTTGAATTTAAAAATAGGTTTGTGTTGAGGCTGAATTATTACATTATCTTTACTGATGTTTGGATTTTCTATTTGATAAATTGTTTTAATAATTTGTTTTTATTAGTATTGCTTTGCATGGGATTGATATGGAGTCCCTTGTCTCTGTAATTGGTGGGAGAGCCAAACCTGCCATGGATGAAGAGTTCCTTCGCATGTACCCTAAAAAGAGGGTTTCTGAGCTTGGTGATTTGGAGGAAGAAGGTGTATTTGCTGTGTATGGAGTGATTTCTGGAATTGTTCAAGGTGATGACTGGTGGTATCCAGCTTGCAAGTGCCATAAGGCCGTGCTTCCTGATTCTGGAGCTTATTACTGCAATGGATGCTCCAAACATGTTTTTCAATGTATCCCTAGGTAAATATAATAAAGGGAAAACCATTACTTTGTGTTGGCTGTTTAGGTTCATTGAATGTTGTTTTAATTTGCCATCCACTATGCGCATTGGTGTAGGTTCAGGGTTAAGGTTGAAGTATCTGATGGTGAAACAACATGTGTTTTTGTGCTTTTTGATTCTGACATGAGTTATATACTAGAAAAATCATGTGCTCATTTTGTTGGGAAATCAAAGGTAATTTGTCATTTTTATTTGTTGTTGTCTGCAATTTTTATTTGTTTTTCTTTGCTGAACTTGATCGTATGCAGGTTCCCAATGGAGGCTCTGTCCCTGCTGAGTTTGATTCCTTGGTTGGTACCAAGATGTTGTTTATAATTGACAAAGGATTCAACCAATCAAAAATTATGGATGGGAGCTTTAGGGTCAAACGTGTATGCGGCGATTCTCAGATTATTCAGAGATTCTTAGCTGAGGGCCCATTCATTACCCCTGTTAAGGTGCTTGGTTTGTTATTCTTCTAATTTTCTTATCTCATTATATTTATTGTTATATGTATTTTTCATTAAACCATTCATATGTGTTCTTTTTAATCTAGCCTGTGTCTCATGCAATTGAGGTGAACTCCGAGAGTGAAGTTGATGATGTCGACATTACCCGTGATTCACAACCTCTATCATTCCTGGATGACATTATTGTCACGCCTTCTGTTGGCACTGTGAGCACAACTGTAGATGATTCTGTGTTGGCTACCGTGAAGAGAAGCCTGGTCGGTGAGTTTGATGGTGTTTCGAAGTTGGAAGGGAAGAGAGCTTTAAGGCGTGTCAAGGTTAAAATTGAGAAGGAGTAGTTGGATTTGTGTTGTTTAAAAGTGAAGGCTATTCGTTTGTTGTATTATTAAGTCATATTGCATTCTGCCTACGTATGTTTTTATTGAACCATGTTTCTATAAGTTAGTTTATATTTGCTGCCCCCCAACCTGTGTCCTTTAGGTGTTGCAGGATCGTTGAATGATGTTGTACTGTACTTCTTATATTTAAATAAATAGCCTTCGTATTCGTGTACCTGTTATGCCTATTATTTTATTTGTGTATGTGCGTGGGCTTCTCATGCAGCGTAGAATCATTTTATTGTTTTTTTGCAATCCCAAAAAGTGTAAAGGGCCAAACCTTTTTAGAGTCTTTTATTTGTATATTAAAAAGTGTAAAATTGGACAGAACTTTATTTAATGGGACAAAAGGGAACTATCAGCATTATTCCTTTAGAACAAGGGTACACGATAGTGGTCCTGCAAATCCCTTTTCCCATTTCAGTGGAATACTGGGTGCTTTGAATATATTATATTGTTTGGTACTTAAATTTAATAAAAGGGTTAAATACAAATTTTTTATATTGTAATTATTAAGCTCAATACAATATTGGAGAAAGGTTCAAAAATTATCATTCAGTTATATATAGATAATTATATTTTATCTATTAATTTTACAACTATTCAAAAAAAACATATTCAATATTTAGTTATTGGATTTTTTTAACATGTAACCTATTAATTTGCAATTTAATTAATTAATTCAAAATATAATTGATCTAAAGATATTATATTTATAATGTCTTGGCTTTCTTAGATTTTATTTACGTATTATATTTTACCATCTCCTTTATTGAATTTAATTTTTATTTCTTTATTCATATTTGCTTATATTTATATATATTTCTAGGTTTTTTAGATATATTCCCACAAATATATTTTAACTTTACCTTATAATGTGCTTTGTATGGTAAAAATGGCTGATAGGTGATAAATTAATTTATTATTATGCCAGATGTTTTATAGTTTATAGTTGATGATTGATTGCTTATAGCTGAATAGCTAATTGAAGTCGTTGAGAAAATTAGCGGTTTAACTAAGTGATAAATGTAAAATGACATAAAAGGGCATTCTTAATCTCACATTAATATTGATATTAATTTAATCGTAGAGATATTTTAATTATATTATAAAAAAATACTTTAATTAATAATAAATAATTTTATGCAAAGTTATTTATTTTCCTTTTATATAACCTAAAATATAATTGAACTATATTTTTTATATTTATAAATAAATATTATTTTTGAAATGCAATGATATTGCATTTTCGTAAAATTGATCATGTCATTGAAAAATGAATATGATCCAGTAGTACAAATTGGATTTTATTTGGAATATAGCTTACGGTGGCGTCTAATATAAATTAGAACTTGAGTGTATTATTTATTTTATTTTATATTATAATAAATCAAAAAAGGTGAAAATGGAGTTAAGTAATATGATAAGGATAAAACTGGAAAAGAAAATGATCAGTTATAAGGTATAAGCTCATAGGTTAATTGAAATATCTTCTAGAAAATAAGTTATAAGTCATTTAAATAAATTACGAAAAGGTCTTTTAGCTTATAAGTTATAAGACATAAGTTATAAGTCCGTTTTTGGGTGTTACCAAACAGATCCATAAATATATTAGACTTTTGTTTTTACTCAAATCCTTGATTTCAAAACTCCCTCCCAAACCAACTTTGAAAGATTTGAGATTATGTCAGATACCTCTCTCTATATATTTGACTCTTCCCTTTCTAATTCTTAATTGCATTATTTACACATCAGTGGAGGTATAAGTGTTGTGATACAATGGATACAATTCAGACCAGCCCTCTACAAAAGATGAATGATTTCATTGGTCATTTTAAAGTTAAAAAACTTAAGGACTTATTAGAGAGTGATGATGTTGGAGTCTATGTGGTTCTTGCATCATTTGTTTCAGTTGCTGAAGGGGTTGATGCATGGTTCCCAAATGTTGCTGTGAAGTCTGGACTTAAGTTGTTTTTCATTTTTTTTCTTCATTTGTTGGGTTATTTTCTTTTTATTTCCTTTTAAGCTGTCAAACTATAAAATTTATTCAATTTCTTTCTAGGTTCAGAATGAAACTTACGGTTGAAGATGGCTGAGAAGTTGCTATTTTCACTCTGTTTGACTCTGATGTTGAGTGTTTGGCCATGGAGACTTGTCCTGTGTTGTATTCCCTGGTATTTTACTGTATAATCTTTCTGTTAGCTTGCCCGGATTGTTGGAGAATCATTCTAAATATTTCTCCTCACTGCTATTAGTTTTAACTAGATGGTTTTGTTGCAGGGAGAATCGTGTTCAATGTTTCCAGATGAAATGGATTGTTATTTCGGAGATTCCATTTTGTTTAAGGTTGAGAAGGATTATTCCGAACAACATGGGAACATTGCTCATTTCAAAGTTGTATCTATCTGCAACGAGGTTGAAGTTGTGAACAAATTCATTGATGAGTACTACTTCTTGAATGAAATTGCTCAGCCGGTATATAATTAATTTATCATTTTGATATTCCCGTTCTAATTGTATGCTTCTTTTGTTTAACATGGTCCTTTATGAATGTAATGTATGCAGGTTGCAGGTGGTAAGAAAAATAACTTTTATTTAGCTGGGGAAAGTATAGCTTCGCTGGGTAATCAAATTGAAGCTGTTGTTGAGGAAAACATCAATATTTGTTTCAAAGGATCTTTAATTCCTGATGCTGGGAATTTCCCTAAAGAAGATAATGTATTATTATATTTTCAATTGAGTTTATACTAATTTGTTTTCTTTGTTTATATTTAATTATATCTTTGAAAGGTTAATTGACTATTGATTTTGCAGGGCATGTCTAACCAACCTGCTTGCCTCAATACATATGTGTTAGGACTCACGATTGCTAGACCAACTCTAAGTAAGACAAAAGTTCAATTGAACCATTGACACTGTGGAAAGATATTCAGCATGCCTCTTTATGTAGGGGATTTGGAACAGAGTATTTTCAACGCCACTGAGCATGCTTCCTAGATATTTGTTGAAGAATTTAAGTTTTCCATTATCTTGCTTTCTCTTAATTATGTGTAATAGATAAATCAGAGAATTAGTTCCCTTTTTGTTGCAAACAATATATATCTTATGTAGTGGTGCTTTACTCTATCTATCATGAGAGGCATTTTTCAATTGTTGGCCAAATAAATATATTTTCTTAGTTGTCAATTTTTGCAGTATTCAAATATTCTAGATACTCAATTTAAGAGTTACGTTGTAAATGTTTTAATTGTACCAGCGCTGCACAATTTCCTAATTAATTTTTTTTCCTATATAATAGAGTCATCCCAATTTTGTTAAAATTTGATCATTGTTAGTTACTTTTGTCATTTAATAAAAGATTCACAATAGCTTTTTTTTTCTTTAATAAAGCATACCTGTTACTCATATAATGTATTTATTTTAATCCAACCGTTAAGATTCATTCTCACATTATCATATAAATATTATATTTTCATGGTATACCTCCTTTATTTATATATTTCCGTATTGATTTAAATTTTTAATGTTAATATTTAAGATTAAAAGGTACTTAAATTATTATTTTTTTATAAATTCTCACCTATATTCATAAACAAATCTGTTATTTTCTGGAAAGTAGTCATAGTAATAATTTGAATTTATATTTAAGTTATATAATATTTTATTTCTTATATTATTATTTCACATTTTAGGTTAAACACACCTATGGAGACTTTAAGTTTTAAGTTTTTATCAGTTAGGTCATTTAAGTTTTTAAAGTATTAAATAGGTCTTTTCATTTTTTTAGTATCAGATAGGTCTTTAGGTTTTATCTTAGGATCAAATAACTCCTTAAAATTTTAAATTTATATTAAATATATACTTAAACGTCCTTAATAAATAGGATATATTTTATACCAAAGAAACTTAAAACACATATCTGATACTTAATTAACTTAAAAGACTTATCTGTTACAAATATAAAACTTAAAGAACTTATCTGATACTTAAAAAACTTAAAGAATCTATCCGATACAAACATAAAATTTAAAGTATTTATATATGCAATTTGCCACATTTTATATACGTTCTAATAATTTGCACAAATCTAAAATATAAATGGTACACCTTATAAATGGTACACCTTAATAAATGGTACACGTTAGTGGTACACCTTAATTAACTTCTATATTTATTCTTTTTTTTTTTACTCTGAACAATGTTTAAGATTTTCTTATATTTAAAAATGAGCGACTTTTAAAAATCCAAACATAGTATATTATGTGGCCATTTTATATGTTGACAATGTATATGATGATTAACACAGTGATGTTGCAGAACCTCTAGCGTTCATTATAAAGTAGGTTGTGCTACAGGTTTATAGCAGGTTATAGAAATGACATCTTTCTAAAGTTCTCAGGTTCACTTTACTTATTTTTACAAACAAAACCTTTTTCGTTAACTATTGCTCTCTGTCGATGAAAATCTCTAACAAACAACCGCTTAGTCCTTTCGACGATCCGAACTTGATGAAGGGTGATTTGAATGGGGGATGTTTCAAGGTAAGGGTTCTGAAGAAATGGACTGTGTACGACGTGGTCATACCTGGAAAGATCGTCTCGATTGATATGATGTTAATGGATAACAATGTATGGTTTTGTGTTGATTATTGTATTTTCATACTGAAACTTTAGCTGAATATTAATTTCATGCACTCACTTAATTCCATTACTGTCTGAAATCGATTTCTTTTTTGTGTTTTTAGGGACATAGAATCGAGGCTTCCATTCCTGAAAGTTTGCGTTCTTTGTTTGATTTCCAGTTAGTTGAAGGAAACATTTACCTGATTTCAAACTTATCTGTTAAGTACAACCTGGGTTCTAAGCTTGCAAGTTTACATAACAATTTGTTGGAATTTAACTTTGGAACTGTTGTTAAGTTGTTTTGGGCTTATGGAATGCCTCCTCCTGGTGAATCTTTTGTTGGTTCTATTGATGTTCTCAAAGTAGATCAGGGTCCTAAATATATGTTAGGTGAGCTGAATATTCATTTTTGTGAAAGAAATATTACTTTTATGAACTTTTGGAATTCCAAAAACAACTAACACACATGTGGTAATTTTTTTCCTATCGCTTTATTTTAGATGTTTTTGGAGTAGTTACTTATATCATACATGACAAAATTTTCTATCTCAATGGTACCACCACAAAGACCCTTTCCTTGAAACTGACTGATAACAGGTTTGCCTTTATGATGTTTTATTAACCATATATTGTAACTGTTTTGCTTATTGTTCATTACCTTTTTGTTTGCTGCAGTGATTGTAAAACTTCATTTGAAGTTGAGTTGTATGGAGAAATGGTTGATCAATTTCGTGATCAGATGCAAAACATCGCAATGGGTTTGCCTTTGATTTCTCTGCAGTGTGCAAGGATTTCTGAAAGCAAAGATTTAATAGGTTTTTTCAAATGATTGTGAATCTTTTTGATTTAATTGTTTCTTTCTGTATCATGTGTTAGAAGAAATTAATGCTGATGCACGTTGCAGGCAAAACCATTGTCCAGAATGTTGATGGTGTCACCAAGCTATGTGTTAATCCTACCTTTCATGAGGCTAAGAAGTTTAGGAAAGTGTAATAATATTCATAATTTTCATTGAAACATTTTATAAATCACTGTTAATATGTAACACTGATATTGTCAACTGATGTTGCGTGTTTAGTCTTGTCCTTGCCTTGAACAAAACTAAGAAAAAGTTTGGCATTCTGCCGCCTGAGAGATCAATGGTGATCAACTTAGAAACCCCCTATCAGTGTAAGACTATTGCCCAGCTTAAGGGAGACTCGGAGCTTGGTATTTTTGTTGTAACTGCTAGACTTGCTGATATGTCCGCTGTAAATGCTTGGTGGTACCCAGTATGCCATTGTCAAGTTATAATTGAATCTTATCTTGGTTCCTTTTTCTGCCACAAGTGTCGTGCCACTGATTTTGAACCATTGCGCAGGTAATTATCCTTCAAATCTTAAGATTTTATTTAATGATATAACTTCTTGGATCAATTTTCATGGAACTAGGATATTTTATTATACACAGGTATAGGGCTAAACTTGTTCTTCAGGATCAAAGTGGTACACTCCATCTCGAATCATTTGATGATGTTCTCCTCCCTGTGGCTTCTGTTAATCCTAGGAAGCCGGTTTGTATAATTTTTGTTAATCTTTAACGTTGTTATTTTATATAGTTGTATCATTAGTAACAATTTATTTGATTTGTGTAGGGAATTGCTAGATATTACTTTCCTCGAGCATTTGATCACATAACTGGAAAGAACATAGTATATGTTGTTGAAAAAAAGAAACAAAGTCCCATAATCCGTGAGACATATGAGCTTCTATGTGTTTCTGATGATCAGAAAATTATCAACCATTTTGCTGAGAAGGCTGTTGCCAGTCAGAACTCAAAGGTTAGGAATAAACCTAGATTAAATAGAAAGTTTTTGTCTTCATCTCTATATAAATTTTTGTTGTTCCTGTGTAGATGTTTTCAAACATCTTGAGTTCAGAATGCAATGTCATTAAGACCACCATGTATGATTCAACTGTATCCACCCCAGATCGTTTATTTTCAAACTACATGGTCTCTATGGATGCTAGAGGTGCAAAATCTGAGGTTGGTGAGAGTTCAAATGCTGGTTTAAGAATTTCAGCCATTGAAGATACAGTATCAAGATCTGTTCGCGCTAGGCACCGCTGATATTGTTATTCTGGTTATGAATCAGTATTTTGATGTTTGATATCATAATTTAGTAGGTTTGTTTGATGTTGTAAAATATGCTATGTGGTCAAATTATTAAACCTTTTGATGTAATCTAATCACTTTATGTGTACCTTTCCCCGTTAATTTTGTTTGTAATGTGGTGATGATCATATCATAAATGTAATGTAGATATGAAAATCCTCACATTACTGCTGCGAAGGGAATAGCTTGGTGTGTTCATGTTTTGTGTAAGGATGTTTTATTCATGTTTTGTGTATGGATGATGGAACTCTGGTCCCTGTAATATAGTTCATTTTGTTTTAAAATATTGCTTACTACCACTGTTTTATTGGGAGGTCTTTATTTGGATTGTGTTTGCAAAGGCTTGATGTAGGGCTCTATCTTAGTGGGCATCAGGTAAGTATGTTCTAGGCCCAATGTGTTGTGTTTTTGGCCCATTGTTTGTTACTCAACGTTATTATTCTTTGTTAGCAAATGATTTTTTTTGTTTCTTCGTATTACAGTATAAGGGCATTTCCTTCTTTCCTATTGCTTTGTTCATCATTTCTTTAAGCATCACTCGCAGATAACAACTCAGTTTGATGGCAATATCTTCGCCTCCTTTCCATCTTACTACAGTCAGGTTATCTTATTATAGTATTTCGTTATTCAGATTTATTTACGGATTCGTGTTTTAATCTGTTTATTTGGATATGAATCTAAGGTATGACATACATTTTGTTTTATTATATTATCGATTTATTGCAGTTCCCCCAATAATTTGCATTCTCACTTTTCTTACAAGTGGGAGATAGTGGTCAATACCTCAATTGCTAGGGCCAGAAACGTTTTGGTAATGTTCTAGACATAAATCTTAACAAAGATTATTCTATTTAGATGTTTTTTCATAATTTATCCCATGGCTGTTTGTTTTCCTCTTTGATTTCTTATTTAATAGATCTTTCTGCGCAGACCTTCCCAAGGGAATACTCAAGAAATTGTTTATCAACCTCGGATAATTTCATATATATGATTGATGTTTCGACTGGAAGAATTTTCAAATCCCCCATTTTTACTTCTGCCAAAAATAGAGAGGATAGATATGTTTATGCAGGCTGGAAGACTTTCGTGAAGGAGAAAAAACTAAAGTTCAAAGATAAAGTTGTATTTGATGCCAAAAATGGAAATCATGTTATTGAGGTTCAAATACATCGTCGGCGGAGTTCTAATCGTTGAATTTTAGATGATGAATCGAAGTTTATTGCATAATTATCTGAGTTTTTGTTCAGCTCTTTATTCCTTCTTAGATCTTCACTTATGTGTTACAAATGTTGAACTTCAATTTGTATCTTTGTTTCTTTGTATTGTATGCAGAAATCTGCAAGGTTCTATTATAAAAGCATTATTTCCACAGATATTTTGCTTACTCTTTGATTGGAAAATACTTAGTTTTAGGTTGGTGTTGAAGAGGTTTTAATTTTTTAATGGTACTATCAATGATTAACCCAAATTACAACATTTTGTGTTTAGATGAGCTTATTTATATATTTTCCAAAAGATTTACTATATTCTTTGACAGAGTTCCCATTATACTGCATATTGTATCTAAATTATTAGGTAAAAATGAATTTATAAATGGATAAAATTAAAATACTTTAAATAATATTATAAAAAATTATAAATCATACAACGATACACATAGTGATAAAAAAAGTTTTGTCGATCATGAAATAGATTAAAGATCGTCCCAATCTGATTGTAACTCAGTAGAAACTTATTAAGAACCAACAACCCATAATTAAAATTATCAAATAAAGTAATGTTAATTATGACTTAATCAGAATTTTAAAATACCAAATTTATCCAATCGTACATTTCTTATTATACAATTGAAAAGATTTATCAACAAAATTATAAATCAATATATCTGATATACTCAACTGTGTCAGTTAAATTTATCTTATAATGTGCTACTCCAATTGATATATTTAATTAAATATTTGATCTAAATACATTTAGTTTTGTTAATCTACTTTTGCTTAAAATTTTAGACCGAGTAACTACAATTGTGTGGCCATCACGCTAATCTTTGTGTGTAATAAACAGTTTCAATTGTTCACCTCTTTGACTTTGTCCCACGCTTCGCTGCACGTGACGCTATCCCACTCACCTTCTATTGTCCAATGGTTATATTGCTTCTTGCTGGATATTAACGTGCTTCACCGCAATTGATCTTTGCTTTTTCGCTGCATGCGTGCTTCAAGGCTCTGTACATGCACTTATACAGCCTGTTATCTGCCAGAGTTCTATAGGGCATAGGTAAGTAGATCATCATTACCTATTTGTGTTGTCTTATTAGCTTCAAAACATTGCATCATTTTTAACATACGAGTAATTAAACAGTGCATTTTAAATATGGGTTGTTAATCTAGACCGGTAAATATCTGAAAGCATCATTAAGTTTATAATGAGATAACATAGAAAAACACCATTTAATAATTACTAAATTTTTTAATCAATTAAAATTGATGAGAGTAAATTATTTTATTTCCTACTATACCCCTCCGTCCAAAATTTTGAATTTGAAAGTTCAATTATTGAAATTATGTCTCTAACTAAGTCCTTATTGTTATAAATAGACCATGGTTTGAATAAATGTTTCAACTTCATTCATATAACTATGAAATAATGATAGTAGAATTAATATTGGTTTTCCCCTTCCATTCGAATATTCTTACTTCTTTCGTATAGTAAAACAACTTAATCATGGATTATTTTTACATTCGTGCAAATATACCTAGAGTTAGGCGTCGCATTCGAAAAGAAAAACTAAGACTTCTGCGCTTGAGACCACCCAGACCTATTAGAAAAATTAGTATTAGGCGTGGATGTAAGGATATTTTACATTACAGTTAATATTCTTATTTAATTTTTTTTTTAATTTTAATCTATACATATATTTTTCAGTATATCGCTCGAAAGTTGGAACTCGGATGATCGAGGAACAAAACTTGCATCCTTCTCGAGATCCATCGTCATGTAATTATTGACTTTTAAATTTATCTAATTTCGTAATGTGGTGTTGCAAATAATTTCGCAAAACCATGCATTAATTTAATTATAATGGAATTCTTATTGATTTTCAACAAGCTATAAGGAATTCTCATTATTCAATTCATTAAATATTAATAATCTCAAATCGTGCTAATTATATTATTGAATTGTCAAATATATTATTTCCCATTTAATATGAATTTTTTAAGTAGTATGAATAAATAATTTATTATACCGATTCATTTTCAAGTTAATTTTTTACTGATTATATTTGCTTAATATCCAATTTTATATGAATAGCTCGTGCAATTGGATCATACGAGAATGAGCATGCCTTGCAAAGAGATCAGAACAACATTAACATGTTTAGAGCTAGCGAAGTAATAGGTACTCATCCCAGTTTTAATAAAATCTGTTTTGGAAATTTTTATATGTTTTTATAATTTACTCTTAATTAATTATAATTTAAAATTGTGCAGAATACATGGATATCGGTGATATGGACACATTATGTTCCGATTGTGGAGCCATGATTTGGAAAAATGAAAAGGGGAAAAACGATCCAAACAGTTTGGCTATTAAAGTATCTATGTGCTGCAAAAGAGGAAAAATGACTTTACCATATATGCGAGAACCTCCATCTTTGTTAAGAAATTTATTTAGTGGAATCCATCCAAAAAGTTCTCATTTTCTAACAAATATTCGCTCTTATAATAATATGTTTTCATTTACATCGCTTGGAGGAAAAGTTGATACTGGAATGAACAAAGACGGTGGTCCACCTCATTTTGTTATTTCTGGTCAAAACTATCATCGAATTGGTAGTTTGATTCCAGGTGATGGTCAGTCCCCAAAATTTGCCCAATTGTATATATATGATACTCAAAACGAAGTAGCGAACCGATTATCTCATTTCAGGTATAATTTATTTTTAATAGTTTTATTAAAAATAATGATTTAATTTCTTTGATTTTTTTTTCTACTTTGATTTTAAAAATTTAAATCATTTTGTAGTTCTCTTGACGCAAATCATGCCTTGGATCCAAACCTAGTGAGTGAAATCTTAAATGTAATGGATGAACACAATAAGCTGGTTAAAAGTTTTCGTATGGTTAGAGATTATATTCAAATTGATCAAACTGTACAAGTTAGTTTGCGTTTATTTCGCAATCGAGAGCGAGATCCTAGAGTGTATAATATGCCAGAATTGGATGAAGTTGCTGCACTTATTGTAGGTGATATTGGTGATGAGGAAAATGGTAGGGATATTATTGTTCGAGAAAGAGATGGATATTTGCAAAGGCTTCACGAGACTCATGCTAAATATATCCCATTGCAATACCCATTACTTTTCCCTTTTGGTGAAGACCAATATCAAGAAAAAATACCGCTTAATCGCTTAACCAACTCTACAAGCAAAAAAAAAAGGAAGCGTGTGTCGCTTCGTTCGTTTATTGCATTTCGAATTCAAGAGAGATCTAATGAGAATTCAACTATTTTTAGAGGTCGAAGATTATTCCAACAATTCGTGGTTGACTTATATTCAATGATTGAATCCCAAAGATTATCTTGGGTGAGAGAAAACCAGGGAGAGATTCGATCTGATTTTCTTGCAGGGATAGAAGAAGCTGTTAGCCGTGGTGATTTTGTTGCATCTTCAATCGGGGCTAGAATTGTTTTACCGTCGTCTTTTACTGGAGGGAGACGCTACATGTTTAATAATTGTCAAGATGCAATGGCAATATGCAAAAAAATTGGCTATCCCGATCTTTTTTTAACATTCACTTGCAATCCTAAATGGCCCGAAATTCAGTGTCATATGGGGAAATCTGGTAACTACGCAGTGTATCGACCAGACATTACTTGTCGGGTGTTTCAGCTGAAGTTGAAAGAAATGATGAATGATTTTCGTCAAGGTCAATTCTTTGGAAGAGTCATCGCAAGTAATCTTTTCTCATTGACCTTTCTATATTTTATACGATTTTTTTTTATATTACCGTGATTTATTCATTCACTAAATATGTTTTGTTATTATATTATTAATAGGTATGTACACTATTGAATTTCAAAAGAGAGGCTTGCCTCATGCACATATTCTATTATGGTTGGATATTCGTGATAAACTTGACTCTCCAGATAAAATAGACTCAGTTATTTGTGCTGAACTTCCAGATAAAGCGTTGTTTCCTAAACTTTATTCAACAGTTACGAATTTCATGATTCATGGGCCCTGCGGTAGTGGTTTTGACGATTCACCGTGTATGAAGGACTTTCACTGTTCTAAATTTTATCCAAAAAAATTTGTCAATCATACCTCTTTTGATCCAAGTGGTTATCCCATTTACCGACGTCGGGATTTTGGTCATATTGTTCAAAAAAAAGGAGCAGTCTTAGACTCTCGAAGTGTGGTTCCTTACAATCCAAAGCTCCTCATGAAATATCAGGCTCACGTAAATATAGAGTATTGTAACAAATCAAATTGCATTAAGTACCTCTTCAAATATATTAATAAAGGAGTAGATAGAGTTACTGCGACCCTACAAAAAAATGATGATGAATGTGTTGATGAAATAAAACAGTATTATGATTGTAGGTTTCTTTCACCATCTGAATCCATCTGGAGGATCTTTGCATATAAAATTCATTTTAGGTGGCCACCGGTGTTCCGTTTAACTTTTCATACCCAAAGAAATCAAAGAGTTGTCTTCAATGATGCTTCCAACTTAAGATCTGTTTTAAAGTTCAACGATGATAGGGGCACAATGTTTTTGGCTTGGATGGATGCAAATAAAAGATACTATCAAGGTCGTCACCTGACTTACACTCAATTTCCAACATTATTTACATATGATCATGATGGTCGTTTTTGGCGTCCACGGAAAAAAGGTGGTTCGGTTGGACGTCTTACTCATATTCCACATGGAACCCGTGAATTGTACTATATGAGGCTATTATTGAATGTTCAAGTTGGATGCAAAAACTTTGAAGACATTAGAACAGTTGAGGGACACACATATGATTCTTACAGAGAGGCTTGTGGTGCTTTGAGATTATTAGACGATGATAAAGAATTCATCAATGCTATCAATGAAGTTGCGGAGCTTGGTTCTGGATTTTCTATTCGTAAGATGTTTTCCAATTTATTGATGTCCAACTCAATGAGTGATCCTTTCAACGTTTGGAATAAATTATGGGAGACATTGTCTGATGGAATATTATTTGAAAAGCGTCGCGATTTAAATTTGCCAGGTTTATTATCATTTAATTAAACTAATTTGTTGTTGCAAATGAATAAATGTAGATATATCGCTAACTTTTTTTTTAATTTCGTATTTCCATAGATTTGACTATATCTCCTGAAGATTTAAAAGAGATGTGCTTAATTGAAATTGAGAAATTTCTGAGAGAAAATGGGAAATCTCTAAATGATTATGAGTGTATGCCAAAGTTAAAAGACCCTAATCCTGGTATGTTCGACAATATTTTGCTTGAGAATGAATATCAATATGATTATGATGAAATGAAATCCCTCCATGAAGAACATAAAAATAACTTGAATTCCGATCAATTATCTGCATATGAAATTATTTGCAATGCTGTTGATAATGGATTAGGGAATATGTTTTTTGTTAATGGATATGGTGGTACTGGAAAAACATATTTGTGGAAAACGCTCTCCTATAGATTGCGATCAGAAGGAAAAATAGTAGTCAATGTTGCTTCAAGTGGCATTGCTTCAATTTTGCTTCCTGGTGGTAAAACTGCTCATTCGCAATTTGGTATACCTTTAGTTTTGACAAAGGAGGCTTGCTGCAAAATTGATAAACAAAGTAAAAAAGCAGAACTTTTGATTATGTCAAGTTTAATTATCTGGGACGAGGCTCCAATGATTAATAAATGGGCATTTGAAGCATTCGAAAGAACTTTGCAAGATATAATGTCAGAAGTAGATGTTGCTAACAAAAGTCTGCCTTTTGGGGGAAAAACAGTGGTGTTTGGTGGAGACTTTAGACAAATTTTACCGGTGATCCCTAAGGGCTCTCGAGCTGATATAGTTCATGCAACCATTAATTCGTCATATCTTTGGCGTCGATGCAAGGTTTTGACTTTGAGTCAAAATATGCGGCTGCAATATTCCTCTAATTCAATTGAAAATCAAGAATTAGCAGAGTTTGCCCAGTGGATACTCGATATTGGGGATGGTAAGATTGGAGTTGCTGAAGATGGTGAATATATTGTTGAAATACCTCCGGATCTTTTAATCAAAAGTCATTCAAATTCCATTGGTGATATTATCCAGGAGATTTATCCGAACTTACTTGAAAATATTTTCACTCCAAATTTTTTTCAAAACAGAGCTGTTCTAGCTCCTACCTTAGAGGTTGTCGAAAAAATTAATGATTATGTGCTTGCTTCGTTTCCTGGTGATTCCAAAGAGTATCTTAGTTGTGATTCAATTGCAAAGTGCGATGATGATGTTGGTGTTGATTGTAGGTGGATTACAACTGAATTTTTAAATGAAATAAAATGTTATGGGTTGCCAAATCACAAGCTCAATCTGAAAATTGGGGTTGTCGTTATGTTATTGAGAAATATTAATGTTTCATCAGGATTGTGCAACGGAACCCGTCTGATTATTAAGTATTTGGGGACAAGTGTGATTGGTGCTCAGATTGTTACAGGAACAAATATTGGTGATGTTGTTTATATCTCAAGGTACAATTTAATTCCATCAGATGCAAATGTCTCGATAAGTTTCCAACGTCGTCAATTTCCAATATGTGTTTGCTTTGGAATGAGTATTAATAAAAGTCAAGGGCAATCATTAAGGTATGTTGGTTTATATTTACCGAGAGCAGTTTTTACTCACGGCCAACTATACGTTGCTGTCTCCCGTGTTACTAGCAGAAGTGGTTTGAGGATGCTTATTCTCGATGATGAAGGTCAACCAAAATCAAATACTATTAATGTTGTTTATCCAGAAGTTTTTCAGAGAATTTATATTTAGTTCGTAAATTGTATTATTTTTATTATTAATTTATTGTTCTTTTTTTCTATATTTATACATTTGAATATTAGTATATGTTAATGCTGTTGAAATTGTATATATTATCGAAATTTTTTGTATTTAATTTTACCTTTTTTTAAGTTGGAAAAATAATTAATATAGTTAATTAGCGAAAAAAAAAAACTTAATATTTATATTATTTTATACAGCTGTTCCTAACTTTATACCCAAAACGGATTTTTTTATTGTTCCTGTTGTTATTTAGGCTAATCAAGGCAGAACTGCTTTATAGATTTCATACACGCAACCTTCATACATTGTAACCCCCAAGTTCCTCTGCTGTGAGCATATATTACTTATTTCTTTTTTAAAGTCAAATTCTCCAAACTGTCACAAAAATATCATCTTCTTGAATGGCCGGAAGTTCAGTTCCACCGAGGTTGAAAGAAGAGGATCTGGGCTGTGCTAATATTTGTTTGAAGCAATGCATGACAGAAGTCCTGGAAGTAAGAATAATCCCGCTTTCCATTTGTTTTTTTTTTTATAATTTTATTGTTAATTGAGTTTTGAACCTCCTATTAAAATTACTGAACTTATTCTACATGATATATCCGAATAATTTAATGCCTCAACATTTGATGTATTCTCTAATTGATTTTTAAATGTTACAAAATTAGATGGGTTCGGATCTCTCAAGACCATTCGATAGTATCAGTGGCATCAGATTAGACAGAGAAGTTTGGAAATTGCCTGTAAAAATTGTCAATATTTGGTATGAAAAAGACAGCCCATGCAGGAAACATATTGAAATGGTGATAATGGATTCAAACGTAATGCTCTCCGTTCTTTTCTATTCTTTTCCGTTAATCCAGTGAATTCATTATTATTCTATTTGTCTACTTATCTTCTATTTATTTTATACTAGTGTGATAGAATACAGATAGTTGTTCCAGAGAGGTATATTGATTCCTGGAGTCCCAAATTTATTGAATATCAAACATATGTCTTCAACAATTTTAGAGTAGAAGCTAATGATTTGATGTCGAGAGCATGCCAGAATCCATTAAAGTTAATATGGTTCGATGGTACTTTCATCTCATATGAACAAATTCCCCCTATTCCTAATGTTAATTATTTCTTCAAGGATTTTGCTGAAATACTTTCAGGAGATTTCCATCCGGATGATATTCATGGTATTAATTATTTTTCCCTTATTATATTATATTTCAATGCTTATATTTAATAGAATTTTTAATAATGAAACAGATGTAATTGGGATGGTTCATGAGGTTACTTTTCATCAGAGAAATGAGAACAAGGTTGCAGCTGTAGGTTTTGTTCTGAAGGATAACAAGTAAGCGATTTTCACTTCCGAGTACATTGTTTAATTAATATACAATTGCATTATGATATGTTAATAGTCTAATTATATTTTTTGCGATCCCAGCCGAGTGCTAATTGAATGTTTTTTATGTGGGAGAGAGGCTTCTTCATTCTTAAATGGAATCAGACATTATGATGGAGTAGAACCCAATGTTGTTATTATAAGAAATGCTATTTACCACGCAGCTTATGGTAATTATAGTCTGACGGGAAATTTATTTGCTTTCGAAATTAATTTTAATAATAGATTTTAACTGTTACAATTTTTCAGATGATTCACCCATATCATTAGGGAATGGGTCTCATGGTACCAAAATCTTAACAGATCAATCAATTCCACAAATTATTGAATACAAGAATAGGTATATTCAAATGAAATTAGATGCTCTTTGGTTAATGCATTTTTTCCAAATGTTAGGGAGTTGATTTTTTATGTTTCAGCTTTCCTGAACAACATGAGCCACTCATAACACTGAAAATTGAAGATGTTCAAAATATACCTTCTTTTGATTATGAAGAAGAAGGAAGTGGAATTGGGTTGAATATTCTTGGTATTGGTCAGCTATCTCACATGCAACAGGTTTTTAAAATAAGGAATGCTCAATTTAAATGATATACAATTCAATACAAAAATTACCAAATACTAATCAATTTTGAGATGCCTTATAGGAAATAGCTTGTGTTACTTTGGGCATTACGGATAATTTAAGTGTAACAAGGGATGGCTGGACCTTTGAAGGTTGTGCTTGGTGTGGCAGAGGTGTTTTTGTATCTGAAGGATATCTGAAGTGTTCCAATAATCATAGGAATCCTAGAGTTACTCCAAGGTATTTGTACCTTAATTTTTTATTAGTCGCAAGTTGAGTTTGTTGCTGTGCTTCTTATAATTCTAATTGATATATCTTACAGGTACAAACTGCATGTACAAGCGAGCTATAATGGGGATAAAGCTATTTTTATTTTTTCAGACCATGCGTGTGCTAATTTCTTTGGAATCTCTGCTTTGGAATTAAAACGGAGTCTGAGTTATGTATGTCAATCGTAGTTATTTCTATAAAAAATTTCAGCTTCATTTTTCATGCGTGATTAAAAAATTTCATTGTTGTACTACATATTCTTTTAGGTTGAACAAGTTCAAGCAAGATTTTACCCTTTAATTCTTGATAAGATACTGGGCTTGAAGATCGTTGCTAAGGGGAAATGGAATCCTACTTTCAAAGCAATGATGGTTGAATCTTTCTATGAAGATCAAGACCTTTTTAACCATATTGAAAGCAAACTTACCTGAATTTCGTTGTTGTCTGCATTATATGCTAATTGGATAACTGTAATATTAAATGGCTATTACTTTATAATCGTTTCAGCAGTTTATTTTGGACTTACCTTCATTTTACCTGCATCAAATTATATTACGAACCTCCAATGAGTAGCTGTGTCCCTCACTTCGTTAGACCAGCATAACAATGGGGGGTATTTGATGTAATGAATTGATTGGGTATTATTTGTTTTGTCGTATTTTTGTGGTGTGTTTATTTACGCATAAATAATTTTTTTTTGGGAAAAAAATGAAAAAATGAAAAAACCGTGCATACGCACGGGTTAAGACACTAGTAATTGGACATGAGAATACACACATTTCTCAAAAAGTATTTATTATGAAAAATAATGTTAAAACAATAATCTAATTAATAATCATTAAATACTCCACTTATAACAGTTTTTCTTATAAGACCCTGGGCTAGGTCCCTTGTACTGTTTAGTACTTTAATGGAGTTAATTTTTTTGCCATTTTATCAATTTTTTCGTTTGTCCATCAAATTTGTTTTTTATTACATCGGCTATTAAAGTAGAGAACGACATTTTTTTAAAAAAAAAAATCCATTTTTATAATGTCCGTTACTTAAGTAGCGGAAGAGTAAAATGTAAAAGACATAGGGCGCGAGAAATTGGTAGGGTGACAAAAGTAAATACCTTATTCTTGAGCCAATCAAGATCCATTAATCAAACAAGTTTAACTGATTCAACCTCTTTTTTTTTTTTATTGAAAGTGTATGTATCCTGATTTTACTTTTTTTTCACCCAGTAAACAAAGCTTTTGGGTCCATATATTGCATTGTTACAAATACTGATCTAATTAAAGAGCCACAAACAAATAGGGGGAAAAAGAATGAAAGCACCATCCACTGTGACCACCATTGTTCTCATGTATTACTTTGTTGCAGCTTTGCATACCTGCTTCTTCATCTTCAAAGAGATGCTGAGATTTCTATAAGCACAAATGGTCTCTTTCCAAGCATCTTTGCATGCATATGTGCATGCATGAAACTCCCTCGTGTTGGTAGGCTGGGAACACATGAGGGAAAATGCTTTTTGGGACTACAAGAATAAAATTAGCTGAAAAGTTGAATTAGACCTAGTGAATGGTATGAACTATGAAGATATTGGCAAAATTTGGTTTGGCTGAGTTTCTTTATACATCATGAATGTTTGAGCCTAGCAATTTCTCCTCCTCCCTTGGAATTTCTGTGAGTTGAATACCAGATCGAGTAATCTTGTTCCATTCATTTTCAACTCTAAAAAACACCCATTGGAAGCGCCGGAACATCTCCAACAGAGTGATGCCAAACACTGTCAGGTAGTTATGGCGAAGATGAGCAGATAATTTGTATGTCCACGAACCGCGCAGAACAAGGTTGCTTCCAATTACCCAAAAGTATACCTGTAATACATAAAATTAGAATTTCCATTGTCGAATCAAATTAAAATATGCTGAAATAAGACGCATTAATCAGATAATTACCCATTGTCGTCCATAAAACACATTGGAAACTAGACTTGGTTTGTTGAACTTGAATATGCGTGAAAAGCCGCTGTAACAAAAGGAAATGAAATAAAAATTTATATACAAAAGCAAAATCAGGGTGAAATACTTTCCATTTGGACACTATGTGCATGTCAATTTCTTTATCTTTTTTTCATGAGATTTAAACTTTGATATTTTGTATATGTAATACTTTGTTTCTGTACAAAACGGCCAAGTGTGTTTGTTACTGTACACCTGAAAGGGAAAGTTGATAGATTTTGTACCTTAAATCCCAATCTCTGGTTATATCCCAGTAAAATGAATAGAGTGAATTAATGACACTTGAGAGAAGCCACAGTGGCCGATAAAGGTTTGTCCATTTCTCAGGGAAGACGTGATATTTAAGTGCTGAAAGAAAAATTACAGGGACTGCAGTCGAATATTTCAAAGCTGGAAAACAAGTGAAAATGAAGTTAGAATACTGGGAAATCAAGCAATTGTAGTGTTCACAAGTCCATAACCATTATTTAAAATAAAGAGAAAAAAAAGAAAGAGTGGTTATTTCGTAATGCTGAACATCATAAAGGGATCTTACTCTTATGGTTAAGGACGGATCTAGCACATTAGTTTCAGAGTTGTTATTTGATACTTAGGGCCCGTTTGGATTAGCTTATTTTTGAGCTTATGCAAACAGCTTATGCAATATAAATTAGGTTTTATGCTATTTTACAAGTTCACACTAGTGAAAATTGTATTTTTATAAGCTATTTTATCATAAACTACCTTGACAAACTTATAATAATACATAAAAATTGTATAAGTTGTTTGCATAAGCTCAAAAATAAGCTAAGCCAAGCAGGCCCTTAGTTTCAGAGTGGTTAAATAAAATTGCAGTTAGTACGCATACATTAACCGAAAATATGTTAGTTCCGCGGACAAAAATATTGTCTCAAGCCATATGACGGTCAGAATATAACACAGAACTCTATAGAAAACTTATCAAGAACTTGTGGGTAGATATGTGAAGTCATAACTATTTATTAGCGTTGCTATTATTAAGCCACCCAAACTAGTCTACGTTTTAGATGTCTAATTCTGAGGAGACGTGTTGAGATCTCATATCCTCTAGAGGTATGACAAAATTAGTCCTTATACAGTATAGGCAATCCTCGCATTTTTAGATGTTCCATCCTAGACGTGAGTGTGTGTGTGTGTGTGTGTGTCTGTGTGTGTGTGTGTGTGTGTGTTAAGATCTCAATTATCAGGTCAACCACATGTGTTCACACTTCATATGTTCAGTACTGAACGTGAGAAGGTGAGTTGAGATCCCACATTGACTATACGTATGGACAAATTTGTCTTTGTAAGGTTTGGTAAATCTTCACCTCTTGACCTAGTTTTAGGGTTGATTTGCTAAATTTTGTCAAAATGAACACTGAATTCTTGTCCATTAACATGTTACATTTTTAGGAGATCGAAGAAAAAAGTTGCCAAGAGCAATTACCATTGAAGAGACAATTTTTTTCTTTGGTATCTTTGTATTGGCGAAGGCATTGCAATAAACGCCACAAATAAGGAAGAACAAGAACAATTGGTATTGCAATTGAGTGACTACCACAAACTGAATCAGCTTCAAGCCAAGCAATTGTAGCAACCTGCATATTTTAAAAAAAAATGAAAATATTTTATTCAAGTCCCTATTTTCAATGTCATTATGGAACAAAAATGGAAGGAAATACAATAATATGAACACAAAATGGAAAAGAGTTTTGGTGTATTTGTAGTGTTTTACTGAGTTTATCATTATAAAATAAATGAAAAGAGGCATAAAGAGGGGGGAGGAAACCAATAATAAAATATATAGATTGACAAGTTACTACCAATAAAAGAAATATTGGCATGTTTGATTTAAACCATACCTGTCTGTTTACCATTCTACAAACCGAACGCTCCAAATCTGAAAACACCTGAATGAAATGAACAGTTAGGAGCCACAACTAGCAGGAGGAATTGATTATTAAACATCAGAAAATATCAAAGTTGTAAGTTTTTCATGTAAAAAAATAAAAATGACTATCTAAATACACAAATTTCTTAGCACTTAGAAATGACATTTACAAAGTTAATAGAAAATAGGACCAATGAATGTACATTATTCTATGTACTGTACCTTTGCCATGGAGGTTAAAATATCAGCCAGGAAAAAGTCGGGAAACGAAATTGGCTGTATGAAGAAAAGAACTGTTATTTGTGAGCCAAATGATAAGCTTTATATAATCCATAAGAAAATCCATCAACAAACTTACAGAATCTAATGAAATAAACTACATCTAAAATATCAACACTGATGAACCAAACTAATGGCTTTCAGATTACTACCTTCACGTCTTCACATGAATGAATAAACTTAAAGGAACCTACTCGAGATGTTGCATGTGTTTTACAAAAGTAACCAAATGCATGATAGTCAAGAATCTTGCCTGCAAAGGGAAAGCTATCCGTAATAGTGTCCTCAAAAAGAAGTACCGAGAGGACAAATAGAAAATATCGAAGGGAAAGATCATGATCATTGCAACTAAAATGTAGAGAAGCACCTGCAATATGTAAATATTACATGATTAGAATATATGGTACACAAAAGAAGATTATCAAAGAAAGGATCACAGGAAGCAATCCATTTGGTGGCATATAAGAGAATTTTACTTCCATCCTTCTTAAACAATTCATCGAAGACACCAGCTTCTACATGAAAGCATGAATAAGAAGTACCCCAACACCAACACAAAGAATGAAATTACAACTACATGTTATATTTATATATCAAAAGGAGAAAAAATGTATATAAAAAAAAAAGTCAACGAGTGAGAGAAGAGAGCAGATACTGAACTGGTTGAGATGCAGCCAATGATACTTCCCCGTGAGAATAGAGATAGAGATAAGAAGTCATGCTAGTAGGGACAAGGATTGTCATCCAAGTGCTACACTGAAAATAATACAAGAGTTGCAGTTAATATATAAACTCGCATGTGGGTTTATGCTCTAAATCTACGGTATTGGCAGCATCAAACCATGTAGTTGACACAACATTCAAAGTTCTTATTATTTTCTATTTTCCTTTTATTTGAATTCACACAACTTCAACAATTACTTTGTATCCCAATATAGTTTGGGGAACCAGATACAGAAAAATCCAATCAACAAAAACATCGAACATTTTAGCATTTAGCATTGAATAATGTTTTTTCATAAATGAAGGCAAAGAAATTGACTACCTTCCATATCTCTCTGTGAGTAAGGTGGTTTTGATCAAGATCGAAAATCTTGGGATAGCTTACATTGGATTGTAGAAATACCCACAAATTCACTCCCCAAAGCCAGACCATAATAGTCTGTAAAAATAACAGCAAAAATCATCAAGCAAAGTTTTTACAAAAATTGTGTTCATAATAAAAAATAAACAGTAGAATTAACACCCCACTCACCACAAGTAGGAGAGGGTTGTAATACAAAAATGCCTCGTATAAAAATAGATCTCGCAAATTCACATCCATTCTCATGACAGAATCCCAACTAATCTGATGCAAGAGCAGAAAAAAGTTAATATTTGGCTTGAAATAGGTAAGTAAATGTAGAGGAAATTTCTCAAGAGATGTTCAGTGTTCACTGGTAAGTAGACAATCGTAGATACTATTAAGTGAAGAGACAAAATTTGACCTTACAGCAAGTAAGCGCCCATATCAGAAAGAGTGTCACCTGAAGAAGAAAAAAAAGAAAGACCACGCAAGAGGTTCATGAACACAAGGAGTTAAAAAACAGATAAATTAAAGACAAGCATGCACTAAGATAGGAACACAATTAAATAGACACCAATCTGATGCTTCAAAATATTTAAAAGTTAAGTCGGAACAAAAATATTATTTTCCAGTGAAAAAAAATTACTTTTAAAATTGAGTTTGGATAACATCACCAAGGAATCCTAACATCGGTATAACACAAATTTCTATAGAGCACAACAATATTCTATGTAGATTATACATGATATACTAACAGACCTTAAACCTCCATAGAAAAGTAGGAGATGGCACGGCACTTTGAATAGGTGAAATCATATTCTTCATTGTGTCAGACAGCACTACTTTATTGTAGGACATTCAGGTCTGCTTCTGCAAAACAAAACAAAAAATAATTGATCAAAAGATGTGTTGAGACTAAAAGAAAAGGACGGCACTATTTTGGGGCAAAGCGCGGGGGACTTGATAATGAAAAATCACAGTTAAAGTTCACCGCACAAAAAATTTGCAATTCTATTTTATTTCCAGAGGCCATATCAAACAGCTTTAAATTTGCTTCAAAAGTTTCATAACTTCTTGCTTATAGCTCACTAGCACCTATGTCACAGTAAATTAGTCAAAATGTAATCCATCCCATTATCAATCCTAGCACAGATTAACACAAGGCATGCAAGAAATCTCCATTTATACAATACCAAGATTGGTTGAATTTAACCATCTACGGCTAATTTATGTTCAGAAACATCGTATTGGCCTTTGTATGCTGCTAAGGACGTGTCACGTGTCTTTAACTTCTGTGTATATACAGGGTGTGCAACAGGCTCACACCTTAACACCAACAATTTACTAACCAACCGTAAACTCCTAATTTAGTAGAGTAATCAATTTCGCACATATAAACCGGGGTGTTTCAATATGTTTAAACTTGAGGAAATGATAATTCTAATTTCTAAGCATTCACTACAGTTGGAGCAAATCCAATTCTTCAATAATTTGTAAGCTACACCACATCAGAGTTAAGAACAAAAAAAATCAAAATATTCAAAGTCCAAACATTGACCATACACAGCAATGTTAATACTAATTGGAACAAATATATTCACAATTCTTCAACAAATTCCAAAACCTAACAATAAAAAAATTAAAATGCACTTTGACATAATCAGGGGCAAAATCCGGCATAAAAATGAAAAATTGACAATGACCCATGATTGAGAGAGAGGTTATACATCTAAAATGTGAATGATCAAGTTGTGGGTTGAAGCAAAAAAAAAGGGATTGAATCAGATCAATTACCTGTTGAAGTGGTGAGAGTGAGTTCGATCTGAGAAGAGAATTATGGGAAACGTTTGGCGACTGCAACATGACAAAAGGGACGATGATGATGATGATGATGTTGCGTAAATCTCAAAGAATGTTTGTTGTTGGCATTGAGATTTGGAGAAAAACAAAAGAAAGTGGCAGTGTTGTTATTTTACCCGCCACTCTGTCTGTGACTGTGTTACCAAAAAGGGTTGGTTCACCACACACAGACAGTGTACTGAAAATTGTGAATTTTGTTCATTAATCCTCTTATTTTATTTGCGGGGACGTGATTCGTATTTAATGCTCTTATCAGATTGGATGAGTTGAGATCAGCTCCATTTGCTTATCCTCCTTTTTCTCCAGTCTATTGTCCAGATCTGTGACATGTGGCATTAAAAAATTCAATGGTTCAGATTAAACTAAAATCAATAAACGTTTCCTCTACTAGTGACAGATAAACATTTATTGTTCTTCTTCCTCACACAACAACCCACTGTTCTTCTTCTTTGGCTACAACGTCGTTCTTCCTAGTTCCTATCATCCCAACTCGCCGTTGAAACGTCTCTGTCCGGCCAAACACCATTCGCCGCCATCTACCAACATCGTCGCTATTACCCCCTCTCTATCCCTTCCGCTGTGTCCTGTCGTTTTCACCCTTTTCAATTTTACCATAAACCCTCTCAGTTCCTCCGACGAACCTAGCATCACCGCTCAATCATAAAAAGATGATTCACTATAAACTAGTGGAAAGATGGATGAAATTGATTGAACATATACAAATAATAGATAAAAAAAACTTAAGAGATGGTTCACAATATGGAATTGATCTTCAACTCATCTTCTGCATTTTTTTATTCATAAATTGGCAATTTAAATTGAATCTTGTACCTCTAATGATTCATATCAATTGGAAATTTACAAGATATGAGAATTTCACAATTTTACTGTCTCATCTTGTTTTAGCACCAAAGAACTGAACTTAACAGAGGGTTGAATTGAATGAAACCATGTAAAAGGTAAAACATTTTCTTTCTTCATGCTATGCTGTCATATAGAATTTCTCAAGTGTGGATTCTAAATTGCAAATTGAAAGAGAGAGAATGGTGGAGTATGAAGGAGTGGTCTCGTTGAAAGAGAAATGGGTATGCTGTCATATTAATTTTACACCTTTTGATCAGAACCGTTGATTTGTTGTGTTGCCATGTGTCATACATATGTGGTAGGAACTGGAAACTGGAGCATACAAAAACTGGAGTGGATCTCAACTCGGATTGGATGCTTGATTCCTTAGAAGAGCTACTGATTTTAGAGGTATGTAAAGTATGATCAATAACGGTTCTTATTAAGAAATGAACTTCGTTCTCCCGAATAATTCATCCTAGGAAAAACTTATTAATCATTTAAGTCAAAGATCTTGGTTTAAAAGAATTAATCTGAGTCAGAAGAAAAATAATTTTACATTATTTGGTACTTGTAAGTAATTGTTTGTCAAAAACAATTTTACATTATTCTACAACTAAGATATTGAATTAACGTGGTTAATAAGCTCCACCAAAAAACAAATTGTTACAGATAATATAATTCGACTTGAAATAATATTTTTCTAGACTTTATTTATTTTGTAGTGCCGGATTTTTAATTACTAGGACTCTTCCCATAAAATCGGGGGGTTAACATAAAAAAAATAATAATTAAAAACTATGTTTTTGTTGACTATTGAAGAGAGTATTTGGATTTTTTATTTAATTACCTTTTTAGTCATATTTTTTTTTTACTCCAACAAACTTTATTCATTTCATTCAAAATAGTGTGTTCATGTGTTAGAAATAATATAAAACCATTGATATAGCTAATCCTAAAAGCTTAAGCTTTTGGGATAATCGGTTATTTGACATGGTATCAGAGCCTCCATTTTGATGAGTAGAAATTACCTCACGGTATAGTTGATATGATCTAGATGCATCTTGGTTGACGGAATATGTCTCTTTGACGGTGTCCCATATTTCTTTTGCCGTAGCCAAACGAATAAAGAGAGATCTGATGTCTTTGGTTATGGAATCAAGAAGCCATGACTTAACCAAACAGTTTTCATCCTCCCATGTTTCATACTCATCAGATTTCTCATCCTTTGGTGCAACCTTTGTTCCAGAGACATAACCCCAACGTTTTCTGCCCCGGATCTTGTTCTGGGCGTTTAACGACCACTCGACATAATTGGTGCCGTCAAGTCGTTCAGGTGTAAGTGCGGAAGAAAACTCCTGCATAGGGAGTATAGTCCTAGAATCTGATTTATCTTTATTGGAAGACTCCTCCATCAGAAATTACTCAAAGAAACCAAAGTAACCGATTCCTATACTAGGGTTTTCGGCCTGGCTCGCGATACCATAAAAAAGAGTTTCAAAGAGAAATTCTGATATATTTCTTATTCACAGAGAACATAAAATATATACAACTTATGTTCCTTATATCTCTCCTTAATAATAGGAGCCTCTAAAACAAGAAAACTAAATCAAATCTATACAAATCAATTGATACAAAAAATAAAAATAAAAAATATCTCTTTCTAAAAAACAAAGATTTAACGTATTTCAACACCCCCCTTCAAGTTGGTGCATGGATATCACACATTCCCAACTTGAGTAGAGAATCATTAAACACTTTGCTTGCTACTCCTTTAGTGAGCATATCAGCCAATTGTTGCTCTGATCTTACAAACAGAAAGGCAATTGTTCCGGCTTCAAGTTTCTCCTTGATGAAATGTCTATCAATTTCAACATGTTTTGTCCGATCATGTTGGACAGGATTATGAGTAATATCTATGGCTGATTTATTGTCACAATACAAACTCATAGCCTCTTTTGGTTCAAAGCCCAAGTCTGACAATACACTTTTCACCCATAACAGTTCACATACTCCAAGTGCTATACCTCTAAATTCTGCTTCAGCACTTGATCGAGCTACTACTGGTTGCTTTTTACTCCTCCAAGTTACAAGGTTCCCTCCTACAAAAGTAAAATATCCTGAGGTAGATCTTCTATCATCTGCCGAACCTGCCCAATCGGCGTCTGTGTATCCTTCCACCTTCAAGTTACCATGGTTTGAGAACAATATTCCTTTACCTGGATTGGATTTCAAATATCTTAGTATCCTCTCTACAGCATCCATATGAGGCTTACGCGGATCATGCATAAATTGACTCACAACATTCACTGCATAAGTGATGTCTGGTCGTGTATGAGAGAGGTAAATCAACTTCCCTACCAAACTTTGATACCTCCCTTTGTCTGTGATATCTGAGTTGTGACAATGAAAGAGCTTATGATTTTGTTCAATGGGGGTGTTTGCTGGTTTAGAGGCAAGCATCCCAGTTTCAGATAGCAAATCAAGAATATACTTTCTTTGGCATAGAAAAATACCATGTTTTGATCTAGCTACTTCAATACCCAAAAAATATTTGAGGTTTCCAAGTTGTTTCATCTCAAATTCAGAGGCAAGGTATTTTTGCAAACTAGAAATTTCACCTTGATCATTTCCTGTAACTATCATATCATCTACATAGATAATCAAGGCAATAATTTTACCTTCTTTCTTCTTCAAAAATAAGGTGTGATCTGAGTTACTTGCTCTATAGTCAAAAGCCTTCATAGACTTGGTGAACCTTCCAAACCATGCTCTTGGGGATTGTTTTAATCCATATAGAGCCTTCTTTAATTTGCAAACTTTCACTCCATTTGAATCTATCATACCTGGTGGAGTGTCCATATAAATTTCTTCTAAAATTTCTCCATGTAGAAAAGCATTTTTCACATCAAATTGTAAAAGAGGCCAATCTTGGTTTGTTGCTAGTGATAGAAGTATCCTTACAGTGTTGAGCTTGGCTACTGGCGCAAACGTCTCGTGATAATCGACACCATAAGACTGAGTGTAACCTTTAGCCACTAGACGTGCTTTATACCTCTCAATAGTTCCATCAGCTTTGTGTTTAATTGTAAAAACCCATCTACACCCCACTGTTTTCTTCCCTCTTGGTAGATTTACAAGATCCCAAGTGTTGTTTTTTTCTAAAGCTGTCATCTCTTCAACCACTCAGAGCTTCTATGATTAAGTGGTCTAGAGTTCGATCCCCGCTCCCCTCACTTTCTAATTAAAAAAGTGGAATTTAAGCATATGGTAGGTGGGCCTATGCATTATCCATGCTTTAAGCCCAAATGAGCTCTTGCGTGAGGGGGCGTGTTAGAATTAATATAAAACCATTGATATAGCTAATCCTAAAAGCTTAAGCTTTTGGGATAATCGGTTATTTGACATCATGGACAAAAATTAAAAACTTGGGAACTAGCTATAAAAGGAGTCGTCTGAGCTAAGTCGTGAACTACTTGATTTGTTTGTTTCATAACATAAATGATCTTCCAGTTGTTATTAGTAACCAACATACTATGACACAGTCCTATAATGCTTCGAAGTTTAGAATGATATGTTTGCTCATTGTTAATAGCTTGCACAATTTGCATACAATCACTTTCGAACTAGATCTTTTCGTGCTCCATATTCATTTCTCTCAACTAACGCATTGCTTCCTTCATTCTGACTGCCTCTGCTTCAGGTATGTTCAGTGCACCATCAAATCGTTTCGAGTAAGCACGCATAAATTGTCTCTGATTGTCACAAAAACATGTTGCAACACAATAGAGATTATGATTCAAATAACAAACACCAACATTACATTTTAGTGATCCTATAGGGTGTTTAGACCACATGCATGTTGTTGATGCATTCTGCTCATGTATGGTACTATTATGTTGTTGTCGCGCGCTGCACCATTCCGGTAGCGCTTCCCTTGCTTGCCAAAGAACTTCAAAATTTGATGGATTTATATCATGCCAACATTTCTGATTTCTTTTCCACCATAATGCCTAATGCACCATAGCTATTTTGGCCATGTTCTCATTCTCAAGTTCCTCTAACATGTCAAACACCATTGCCACAAACTCATTGGCAGTTTTGATATATTTATTTATTATATGTCATTCATTCGACGCTTGCCAAACATCTCTCGCAGTGGTGCGGCCGAAGAAGCAATGCCACTCGTTCTCCTTTATATGCTCACAGTATGAACATTTGTTGTCACATTGCACTCCTTTCTGTATCAATCTGCTTCTAACATGTAAACAATTACAAAAGCAATAGTTTGACTTTTTGCGGGATGTGCATCTTCCAAAGTTTCTTCCAATTTCCATACATTCTATGGGAAGACAAAAAATAGTAAAAGATGGCCAAGGGGAAAGGGTAAAATGCTAAATATAACAAAGGATGTTGCTTTTTAAGCTTAAGAAACATAAAAAGGGCTTTAGAATCAATTTTATTGTCTAAACAAGCGGTGTCTACAATTAATCATTTGTACGATCCTTCTGAGATATATCATTAACGAATTTTTCAAGAATTCATAAAGAATAAAAACGGAATTTCTTAAAGTTCTTCAAGAATTATGCAATATATTTTAACAATAAAATCAATTCTCTAATCAATCCTTCAGGGATTCACCCTTTTTAATTCTTATGGAATTCACGTAAAATAATGTTGAGTTCTTCAAGAACTACAATTTTGAATTCTTCAGAAATTCTCAAAGAATATAATATGAGTTATTCAAGAATTTACATAGAATGATATAAGTTCTTGAGGAACTACATACTAGTTTTTTTTATAATATGAGATCAATCTTTATGCAATACTCCAGGAATGCATAAGGAATGAATAAACACAATACTGTAATATAGTATAATTAAAATAATATAATACAATTCACATAATAAAAGAATGAGATATCAAACTTAATTGACCAATAAACTTAATTGATCATAAAATTAATCAAGACACAATAATTTCTTTTATAATTTGCCAAAAAACTAAAGTCAATAGCATCACATATTTTCAACCGAAAGGCTAATGAGAATCATAACACATTATGCACAACAAAATAGTAGAAAATGTATTGATAAAAAGGATAGGGGTATAAAAACAAGTCATATACCAATTTAATCAACAAATAATGTGTAATTGACACACATATAATCTTGCACATATGAAAGTGTATATAATTTAGAATCATGAAATCAAAACCATAAGCCAGAAATTGATTCACATAATGATACCATGAGGCAATAATGGAAACATGTAAAACTCTCTTATTTACGAAGCAAAATAAATAATAAGGTGGATAAATAAACTCATGTACTCATGAAGTTGAATGGTACAAATAGGCTAAAAACAAAGAATCCAACACCATAACCATTGCACAAGACATGAGAAATCCAAAAATAAGCTGGATTTTTGTTGTTATCTAACTACAAAAATAATAATTATAGTAATAATCAGTTCTACATATTATCCCTCAAAATTCCAACTTGATTTTATCATTATGAATAAAATCAAATAATTTTCCAAAACAATTAAGCAACAACCTTTAAAAGAAAAATATAACATATATGATTTTCTTTCCCTTTGAACAATTCACGAGGGCTATTATAAATTGATTGGAAGCATAAACACAATTGCCAAACTTTCATGTACACAAATTTTATAAATCAAAGCTTCAAATTTGAATGGTTTGAGTTTTGAACAATAGTGTTGTTATGTATAGCTATTTTCTTAAAAATACAGTTGATTTTGCCCAGATTAAAATTTAATCTAAAATAAAAGTGCATAATCTAAAGTGGAAGAGATGCTATAATTCATAGCTACAACCATAAACCCAAAAGAAAACATGATTGAATATGAAATCAGGAATAAGAGCAACTCCAATGGAGGTTGCTTAGTGCTTATGTGGATCTTTAGGTTCTTTCTTTCAAAAAATTTAGTATTGGAGCATACTGATGTGACATTCTCATTGCTTATTTTTGTGTGTGGGTTGCTTAATGAAGCAATGCAAGTACAATGTTGCTTAGCATTAAAATATTAATAAAACTTGATGAGAGAGAAGAGAGAAAGATGGAAATGTTTGTGAAAATAAAAAATATGGTGGGTCAAATATAGATTGCTTATTGAAATTGCCATTGGAGTAAAATTAGTTAAGATTGCTTATGAATTGCTTAGATCCAATGTGGCAACTTGAACCCCCAAAAAGTAAGCTAAGCAACCAAGTTAAGTTCCCCCATTATAGATGCTCTAAGAACCATGTATTTTTTTTTTCCTTTCAAGGAAACAAACAAGTAATTGTGCAAATGAACCTATAAATAAAAGTTTGAAACTATGTGACAATTATTGATTTGCTCGGTTATAAAAGAATAGTAACATTGTTTGGCACTTGAGCAGTTCTATTTTGACAACAAATCATCTTAATGATTCAGATTCAACTTAATTAACACAATAGCATCCATTGGACTAAACATAGAGTCAGGGCATGAGCCTTCTTCCTTTTTGCATAATATCTCTAACCAATTCATTTCCACCAAATTTTGCTCTACATAACGGATTATTAAACATTCGTTCTAGTACAGTATTCAAAGACAAAGTAAAAGATAAAAAACAAATAAACATGGACATTATATAGTGTAAGAAATTATGTCACAAACATGCATATGCAACATTAATAAGTAAAATTAAGAACAAGTATGAATCAATATACCTCAAGTTGTGTCACAAACATGCATACAACATTAACAAGTAAAATCAAGAACAAACATGAATCAATATTACCCTAAATTATATTGTTAGGGCTTCGTGCTGATAACGTGTTAGAAATAAACTTAAGAGTTAAAGCATAGAGATAGAGAGAATGAGAGTTTTGTATTCAATTCATCACAAGTTTATCTTTACATCATAACAAAAGTCCTATTTATATGACACTAAGAAGGAAGTGAAAGAAATATACTTCTTTATTTCGTTTAAGCTAAAATAAAAAGTAAAAAATAAGCCGGGTCAAACGGGGCCTTAGTCTATTGTAGGGGGGTGATTTTAGGTCAGTTTTAGCCTAAAATCATCCCTCCAAATTGTTTTTCTTTCTCGTTATAATAAATAAGTGTGATTTTCACATATTTGTTTGTTTTGATTTCCCGTCTTTGTACGGTGTATTTGGTTGTCCCGTCTTTGTGCGGTGTATTTGTTGTCCCGTCTTTGTGCGGTGTTTATTTGTTTCAGGTTGAAGGAGTATATCTGATCTAGTACAGATCAAATCAATGTCGACTTTTGTGTCATCAACGCTACAGATCCGGAGGCATGGATATTCCGGACACTTCAATATAGTCATATTTGTAGGCATATGTAATTTGCCGGTTTATGCTATTGACATGGATACTGTGAGTTTGTTCGCAGATTTATCCTTTTTGTTTTTAGCGATTATGAATTTGTATTGCATCGATGTACTCTTTTTATTTGAATAAATGAATATCGCTTATTTTGTCAAAAAAAAAAAAAAAAGAAGGAAGTGAAAGAACAAAAGTGATTAACCTCCACTCATTAGTGGGAGTTATAGGGAAAATGAAGAGATATGAACATCCACCAAATCCTATTATTCATAACAACATTTGTTTGTTATAGATTTTTAAAAAAATCAGAATATAAAAATAATCAGAAAATAGCTAAAAATGAGAAGCGGCTAAGAAAAGAGAAAATATTTGATTTTTTTAGAAAAGAGAGAAAACAAGTGTGTTTATTTTACAACTAAAAAAAATCACTTTTACATATTGTATGCAAACAAATTAAAGATGATTTTATTAAAAAAATTGATTTTTATTATAATAAACAAACACAAATAAATTTAACTTTTCTATAAAATCTTTAAATATTAATATTTAAATTATTTAATATAAAAGACACTATTTTTTTAAATCGGTAACAAATGGAAGGAAAGAAAGTGAGACGAAAGAAAATTACGCAAACCAATGAGTGAATTTTGACTACCTTTTGTCCAAGTTCATTCATTAATTTGCGTAATTTTCTTTCTTCCTACTTTCTTTCCTTCCAACCAAACGAACCCTAAACTAAACCCTTTAAACCTTCACCTTTTTCCTATCAAACTTGAGAAGGTAGCTATGGCGAACCCAGAAGCAAAGCTCGATACTTTCTTGCAGTGGCTACAGGTTTCTTAATATCATTAACCTTTGATACCATTCTATAGTGAATTTTCAAAATGGTTTCCTTTGCCTAGTTTTTAATTTTGATTTTGGTCTTGAATGCAGGCAAATGGGGTGGAGCTACGAGGTTGCAATATCAAGTACTGTGATTCCAGAAAAGGGTTTGGCATCTTCTCTGATAAAGATGTTTCTGATGGTAATCATGTGCTAATATCAATATTGTTGTTTTGAATTTTGATATATTAATGTGCAATTCTATTAATATTCCTGTTTGTTATTATATTGGATACTTGATTTAGGTCTTGTTTGGATAAATAGCTTTGTTAAGTGCTTATAGCATAATCGTTTATCATAGAAGTGCTTATGTATAAGTCATTTCTATAATAAAAGATAAAATAAAGTCAAATTGTTTTCATAGAAGTTATAACTTGTAACTTGTGTTCATAAGCTATTTTAGAGCTTATAGAAATAAACTGAAAATGTTTACAGAAGCTCTAGCAAACATTCTAACAAGTGCTTATGCCAATAAGTAAGCTCAAACAAGTCATTTCTATAATAAAAGATAAAATAAAGTCAAATTGTTTTCATATAAGTTATAACTTATAAGTTGTGTTCATAAGCTATTCTAGAGGTTATAGAAATAAACTGAAAATGTTTGCAAAAGCTCTAGCAAACATTCTCACAAGTGCTTATGCCAATAAATAAGCTCAAACAAGTCATTCCAAACAGCTTCATACTCATATTGTATATGAAGCAAAGAAAAAGTCATTCTTCAGAAAACAGAAAAAAATTGAGATACTAATTGAATAATGTTTATATTTGTGTGCCTTACTTTTTGAAAACAGAGAAAGTAATTTTGTTTTCTTTGAAAAAAGGGATTTTGTTGGTAGTTCCACTAGAGTTAGCAATTACTCCAATGAGGGTGTTGCAAGATCCTTTTCTAGGACCAGAATGTAGAGCATTGTTTGAAGAAGGAGATGTAGATGACAGGCTCTTAATGATGTTGTTATTGACGGTGGAGCGTTTGCGTAAGGGTTCTCTATGGAAGCCGTATGTATGGTTTATTTTGTTTTACTTTATGGTTCAAAACTACAGATTGTGTTGGGAGTTTCACTCACTTGTCAAAATCCTGAAATTTAATCAGGTACCTTGATATGCTTCCAACCACTTTTCGAAATACACTTTGGTTTAGTGAAGAGGAACTTCAAGAGCTAAGAGGAACAACATTATATCGTGCAACTGAATTACAAGTAATATATGATAGAAAATCATCTTTTGATACCATTAACCAAATTGATTATAACTGTGTTGGTTTACGTGCTTTATATGTTTGGGATAGAACCAGATGTCATTTCTGGCATTAACTTGTTTTCATCTTATTTAGGAGTATTTGATAACTGTCTTATCTTCTTATCTTGCAGAAGAAAAGCCTGTTGAATTTGTATGAAACTAAAGTGAAGGATTTAGTGAAGAAACTTTGGACTGACGGAAATTTGGAGATGTATGTGTTGGGTAAAATTGTATTTTGTGTTTATTATTTTGTTTTTTGAAGCGGTTTATTTGTAATTGACATAGTTTGACACCTATTGAAATTTTGACATCTTAAAGTTTGACTTATTTAATATAGGGTATATGTCAATCATGTCAATTTGATTTTGAAAATTGAGAAATACAGTTTTGAAAGTATAATTTACTAGTCAGTGTTGTCAAATCGGCCATGGCGGATACCGGTGGCGGATTTTTGGAAAACCGATATGGTAATTTTGTGAAGGATGGCGGCGCAACGGTGCGCCATATGTCGGCCGGTATGTTGTACTTTAGGCTCTCCACCATGGTCTGCCATCCACCCTTGATAACATTGTTACTTGTACTACACTCCTTCACTTTACATTAAAGCCACTATTGCACTAAAAATTAAATGTGGCCTAGCTATACAATGTTATATGTGCATAGTTGAAATGTGCTTTATAGATATTCTTTTGAAATAGCAATTTTTTAATTTTAAACGTACATTAACAATGGTTCTCTTGTGTGTGTCCTGTTTTTTCCAGTGAGGTGTGCTTTGAAGATTTTCTTTGGTATGTACTTCTAGTGAACTTGTATATGAGTATGACTTCAACTAAATCCTTGGAGGTTGATATGCGACTTACATTCATGTTAGGGCAAATTCAGTATTTTGGAGCCGCGCTTTGAACATTCCATTGCCGCGTTCTTATGTATTTCCTGAGATGCAAAATGTTCATCAGAGTTGCACTCCAGAAGCTGATGAAAAAGGTCACTCTCTCTCTCTCTCTCTCTCTCTCTCTCTCTATATATATATATATATATATATATATATATATGTTTAACTTGTTTCCTGTAAAAATTCTCTTATGTGATGTGTCCAATGGAGGGGTCAACGTTTAGTACTTCTCTGAATTTTTGAGTTTAAACTGATACCTAAATAAGGAAGTTTTGTTGCAGGAAGCCAGGTTATAAAATCTGACGATCTAACTAAGGAAACAACACATAGCACAGTGCAAGGAGACACTGTTTGGGTTGAGGGTCTTGTCCCTGGCATTGATTTTTGCAACCATGGTAAATTGTTGCTTGAAGCAATGACATTTCACTTCACTATGTGCTTTTAAAATACATTCCTTCTTGTTTTTTCATTGATTGGAATCTGAATTTTTACCCATTCTGAGACCTTCATCAAAAACCTTATATATTTTGGTTATTATTTATCAATTTCTTGCACAGCATCAAAGTCGCTATGATCAAACAGCTGATATGTGTATCCATATATATGCATGTCGGGTTTTGTGCTAGGCTAAATTATTTTTCTTGCGATATATGGTAGATATATCCAATGCGTCACGAGAATATGTGATTTACCTTGATTACATGGCCAATCAGATCTGAAGCCAATAGCAACATGGGAAGTTGATGGAACCGGCATAACGACAGGAGTTCCTGTCTCTATGTATCTTCTTTCAGGTAACATTCATTTTGTGTTTTCAGCCTTGTAGTGCATGTGCATTTGATGTTGTACTAGTTAATATTAAATCTCTCTCTCTCTCTCTCTCTCTCTCTCTCTCCAATATTTATTGAAACTATTCCCCTTTAATTCATTGTTTTCTTGGTTGCAAAGCTGCTCAAAGTCCCTTGCAGATTGATCGAGAAATTTCCATTAGTTATGGCAACAAAGGAAATGAGGTACTTTATATTGTCCTATGATTGAAAAAAAAAACCTATATAATATATTTTATATCCTATAGTTTACTTTTCTTTTCTCTTCTTTTGATTAAGCATTGTTGATCGAGTGAGAGCAGAGACATAATACTGTGAAACTGTGTGCTTAATTACACAGTGTAGTGTATTATAATTGATATCATTCCTATTTACATGATATGATATGATGTGATATGCCTATATAATCCTATTCAATAAATATAAAGGTCCTAATATATTTTCAACAATAAACATAAGGCCTTATGCCGTTATCATGAGTCTAAAGGCCATGTGAAATTTTGAATATATAATTTGAGCTTCTGTTCTGTTGAAGGTTAATGTGTAAGTTACTTTGAAGCTTATTTCAAGTGTTACATGGTTTCCATATTTTTCCACTTGATGCAGGAACTTCTATATCTGTATGGTTTTGTCATTGATGGTAACAAAGATGACTACCTCATGGTAATGACTTACACTTGTATCTTGTGCACTAAGGCTAAGATTTCTACTTAACATATTACTTCCATTCCTTAGCTGTTTATGTTGGCATGATTCAGTTTCTATTGTCCCTCAGGTCCATTATCCTACAGAAGCAATAAATACTATTTCTTTTTCAGAGTCTAAAAGCCAGCTTCTTGAAGTTCAGGTATGCCAATAGTTTATGTTTATCTTCAACTTTATGCGATTCTTCTAACAAGTAGAATATGATTTATTTTACCTATTTGATATTTGATACTATCTATTGTTTCAAAGCTTCCACCTTTTGTATATTCACTTTCTGTTGTTTTGGTTCGTGTTTACAGAATGCTGAAATGAGATGTCTTTTACCCAAAACTCTGCTGGATAATGGATTTTTTCCATTAGGCACCGAAAAAAGCGGAGAAAATAAAAAGTGCAACAATGTTTGCAACTATAGTTGGAGTGGTCAGCGCAAAATTCCATCTTATGTAAACAAGCTTGTTTTTCCTGAAAAATTTATGGCTACCTTGAGGACCATAGCTATGCAAGAGGATGAGCTTTTCAAGGTTTCGTCAATGCTAGAAGAGGTGCAGTTTTTATGCAACATTTTCTTTTTATGGTTCCCTTACTTAGCTCCAGCCTTAGTAAATGAAACTGCATTCTATCAAGATTTACCACATATAGCATAAGTGCTTATCATATAATTGGTTATGCCAATAGATGATAAGCTAAAATTAGCCAATCCAAACAGACCATTGATATGTAACACACTGTTTTTTGCCATCAGGACAGCATCTGAAAATTGTATGATGCATTTATCTTTCAAAGACAAAATAGACTTGGCAATTATGTTTTGATTTGAATTGCTTATTTTTAATTTCATCAGAATTCAACATTATTACAATTTTTATTCTTTCACTTGAAGCTCGTTGGACCTGAAGGGGAGAGACAATTATCAGATACAGATGTCCAATCAGCAATATGGGAGGTTTGCGGTGATTCCGGAGCTTTACAAGTGCTAGTTGATCTTCTTCATGTCAAGTGAGTACCATGAATTACATGACAACCCTAACAATTGATTTTATCAGTATTTATCACCAACTATAACCTTACACTACATTCTTCTGATTGCAAATTGATTATGCAAATGAAATTGAATGTTCTTTTTTATATCCGATGCGCCATTTCACTTATAGAGAAAATAAGGACAAACTAGAGTGCTAACATTGATGTACCTTGTGTGCGACGCTTAATTGATTTCATACTTTGACTGCATTTAAGATTAATGGATCTTGAAGAGCATTCTGGAACAGAGGAAAGTGACTCTGAATTGCTGAAGAAGGCCCTTATCATTGATAGCCAGGAAGATATCAAACAGTAAGTAATTATGCCCTCTAGTTCTTAATATAAGAAAAAGTTCAGTTTTTAGATATATTGAAAGATTCATGTATCTAGTCTATGATATAGTCTAGATACATCGATCTTTCAATGTATCTAAAAACTGAACTTTTTCTTATATTAATGACCAGAGGGAGAGTATAAATTTTCATAAGCTTGGCATTTGCATGATTTCTCTTTCACACTCTAATTTTCCTACAATATATTGTTGTCTTTGTAATACGTTTTTTCTTGATTTCCTTTGAGCAGAATGGAAAATGACTCGGAGGAAACAAAGTTGATGACTAGAAACAAATGGTCTGCTATAGTATATAGACGAGGTCAAAAGCAGCTAACTCGATTATTCTTGAAAGAAGCCGAACATGCTCTGCAGTTATCGATGAACGAAGAGATGAGTGTTCCTTAATAACCATGTCGCATTGTAAAGTATTCTTGTTACCTGATCTTTAGTCCAAGTTAGATTTTTACTCATTGTCATTTATGTTCTTGGCCTCAATCATTTTTATCAGTTTACATGATTATTGGAAGGGTTATTTAGCTCCAATTATTTAGTGTGGGAAGTTGATTCTGAAAAATGTCTGACACATTTATTATTCTTATACTCTATTTGTCATGCCCTTGAAAATGAGGGTGAAAATGAGGATTTTATGATAAATAAATAAATAATAGGAAGAACTTTTGGTAATCTTATTTGAGATGTATCAGATGCCAAGTAAACATCTCTTTCACATGTAAATATCTCTTGCTAGTTATACCAAATTAATGTTGCCTAAAGAGTTATTTCAGTTTACTGGATTATGGTGAGGCCTATGCTATCCTCTTATTAATTTGAAAATATTTATTTATTGAACAATCAATGAAAACAATCACAAATTTGCATATAATACTCACAATTAACTTTTAAACAACTTTTACTTCATATGCATTTGACTTATTCTCATTATTTGTTAGATAATACTTTCTCTGGTCCTTTTTATAAGAAACACTTTGAAAAAATCACACAGACTAAGGAAGCTAATTTTTCTCATTAATTGTTCTAAAATTTTATGTTTTATTCCAAAACTAACTTTGGACTATGATAAGAAATGTCTCTCTAATTAATGCACTAGCATTGAAATATATTATTTGATTTTATTTAATAAAGGTACAAATGAAATTGTGCATTTATTAAAGAATAAATTTAAAGTGTTTCTTATAAAAAAGACAAAAAATAATTCAATGTGTTTCTTATAAAAAAGATCGGAGGGAATATGAGATTATCAAAGGATTGGGTAGAAAAAACCAATTTCAAATCTATGACCTCACTGCTTGACAAACAAAAACATTTTAAATTTTGATGTTTCCTATCATAAAATTTTAAATCTTGGAAAATTAGCTCCAAACTAAGATAAGTTTCAAGTGCATTTATAACTTGCCTAAAAAAGATAGATACTAGACTATAGACATGTACAAGGTAGTTAGGCCAGTTTATACATCATTGTCAAAAAGAGAGTCAAAGATGCCATTGCTAATCATTCCCTATTATTATATTTGTTGCTACTAATTAAGCTAGAGTTTATCAACCTTCTACTCCTGCAATATTGTTTAGCAACCAACCTACTAAATAAGCAGCAGCTCCTGCTATGACACCACTGAAAAGAGTAATAGCTGTGGTGAACACCATTTTTTGACCAGCAACCCTTGCCCTTGCCACACCAAGAAGTGCAAGACCAAGTGCTGAAACAAGGCAAGCACTTACAAACTTAACTGAATCACTTTCTGTAAATGGTATAAGGATGATGAAAGATAGTAGAGGTATTGAGCCAAAGATCATGAAGGATGTAAATGTGATGAGGCCATTCTTCCAAGGTTTCACTTCTTGGTCTGCTGGTACCATTCCTTTCTCAGCTACCATTCTTTGTTCCACCATTATGTCATTGTATTTTGTAAATATGTTCACAACCTTGCACAAATAAATAAATAAAAATGTTTAGAACTTAAACTATTTGTGTTAGAAGTCTCGCATTGACTAGAGATATGACATATATAGCAGTTATAAGGGTAGTGCAAATCTCAACTCTCAGCTAACTTTTGTGGTTGAGTATAGGCCTCCCAAATTTTAATATGGTAATCAGAGCATATCTTGTTCAGTTATAGACGTGAGCGGGTGTGTTAGAAGTCTCATATTGGCTAAAAATATGGCATAGATAGCCTTTATAAGGTACAAATATCGAAACGTATATACATACTGCGGTTGCATCGTTATAGTCCATCCCAAGAGATTGATAGTATCTTACTAACTCTCTTTGTTCATTTCCCCTGCTATTCAAAACATCCCACTCTGTCACTCTCCTTTCCTCAATGATCACATCCCTCTCAGAGCTAGCAGACACTATGTCTCCAAATCCCATTGATATTGCATCTGCTACTAGGTTAGCAAACCCAAGAACCAACACATTCCCTACATTCAAAGTGTAGCACACAAGTTAAAATCGGAACGAATCTCTTGCAATGAACATTTTCTACAGTGAAATCTCAACCGCTTATTTATAATTTTTACCGATAAATGGTATCTCAACTGCTCATTTATGACTTGTACCGCATGCGGTCAAAGTCAAATAGTATCTCAACCGCTCATTTGTTTCAATGGCAGAGAATCTCAATCCTTGATAAAATAACATGCACTCTTCCACATATAAGTAAATAAATAAACTTTCTATGTTGGCATCAATGGCATGAGAATCAACATTGCAGAAAAACATGATTGAATGTAGAAGACAATACTATAAATAAAACACATTGGGAATGCACCTAAAAGTGCTACTTGTCCCTTTTCACTGAAACTACACTCAAGTGACTACTACTAGTGCACTAAAACTCAAGCTAGATTTACCATTACAATGGCCATAAGCATGAACAGGGTCATATATATATATATATATATATATATATATATATATATATAGGGTCTTGCTAAACGGTGCCCCGTGGCACTCTTTAAGAATTTCATTTAAGGAAATAATTTATTCAAAAAGTAGAACATTTAAATTCCCAATGTGTTGACTTTACACATTTTTATAATATTTTTTATAAAACCTTACTATTTTAAAACTTAAAGAGTGCCCTGAGACACTATTTAGCATTTTTCATAACTATAACCACACTTGAATCATTTTTCTTTTTTTTAAAAAAATTAAGAAAAAATTATTATTAATTCAAGTGATATTAAATATTAATGGTTATTTTACAGGTATTTACAAATGTCCCAAAGAGCAAGTAGATTTGAACTTTGTCTTTTTTTTCTAATAACTTACTCCATCCGTCGCAAAATAAATGATCTAAATTTGATTTTGTGTACTATTCATATAATTTACTTTGACAATATTTTTCTACTAATATTTTGATGTAAATATTAACAAATGAGATGTTTGATTTGTCACGACAAGTATTTTCAAAATATACAATTTTTAATAATAGATAAATAAAAATATTAATGATTAAAGTTGTACATTAAATTTTTTGGAGATGATCAAACAAATTATTTATTTTGGGACAGATAGAATATTGATTAAATTCACACATAAGTGTGGAAAAAGAAGAAAAAAATTCAGAGTTCCAACCTCGAACTCTTCAATAATATCTCTAGTAGCTAACCAGATGAGAGCCAACTTAATTTGTCCTTTCTATTTTGCTATGACTTGAAAAAAAAATTATGTCGGCACAAACTACAAATTTTTGTTCTTCAAATGGACAAACATACTGCAACAACGTACCGTAACATCATTAAGCATTGTTTTCCATTTTCTTTCAATAATTTGAAAGAGAAAGGCACAACTTCAATCTCAATCATGGCTTTGTTTATACTACATTTGTTACTTTTTATAAATAACTTCTTATATTTATTAAATAATTGATATTGATTAGATATATCAATTATTTAATAAATTAAGGTATTATATAAAACAATTCGATTAAACAAATTCTTTAATGTGCATATAGGCTCAAATAACAATAAGTGAGAGTTTGTTAGGCAAATAACGTATAACAGATGAGTTTATAGCGAATAATTCATAAGCTAGTTTATAAAAAAATAAGTTAACTGATTAATTTTTTTTTAGAAAAACTAGTACTTAATTTGAAAAAGAAGTTAGAATAATTGTAAGTTTTAAAAGGAGGAGAGAACAACATATATATACCAGAGGAATTACTACTAGCTGAGATTGAGGAAATGAGAGAAAAGCAAGTGATAATGGCATCAAGCCCTCCATAAACTATGCTCTTTACATATTCTCCTCTCCAAGGTTCTTTTGGTCTTTCACTCTTCCTTTCTAAATCACCATCACTATCTTCATGGAGGAGCCTTGTGTTGCTATTGACACCTCTTTCATCCATTACACTCTCAATTTTATTTTTTTTATTATTAAATTTTTGGAACTTTGTGATTGTGGTAAATTATGGCAAGAACTTGCAATTAATGTTTTCAGTTTTCACAGTGAGTGAAGCACAATTTTATGGTTTATTATTTATTTTTATTTTTTTCCTTTTTGTTTACGTTTATCAAAGTGTCACTTTACTCAAGAAAATAATAAAAAATAAAAATCAAAGTTTCCGTAAAAAGAAAAAATAAAAGTAAAAATAAAAGTGTCACTTTGCATGTTTATGAACAAACACGTAGCCAATGAGTGCAATTTTTGTTTTCTGTTTTCACGGAACGTTGTTGACACGTTTTAGTGAATTACCACATGGCCACCGTTTCTATATAGCTGTAAACTACTATACTAGCAGCACATAGAAAAAAAAAAGTATTCCATCCGTTCCAAAATATAAGCAAAAGTTGGTCAACAAAACTGAATGTATTTGGTCCAAATCTTTAACTAAATATATCAAGTTTCTTTAACCAATTCTTTATATTTTGTGACGGAGTGAGTATCTTTACTCACACAATTGCAGTTAATAAATATTGCAATTTAACCTACCGTCAGTGAAGTGCAACTAATACTATTAATGTGATGTGAGGACAAATTCAACGTCCTTTGCTGTCAAAATAACGGCTAAAAAGCCATAATTGACCGTTAATATAAATCATTCTGATGTCCGTCGTTATAGCAAGCAATAATTGACAGTTAATATAAATCATTATAATATCGGTCGTTATAAGAAGCTAGTTTCTCTAACCGTTGAATAGAGCAACGTGACTTTAGGCCTCCGTCTTGTTGGGCCAAGTTCGATGATGGATAAGAGTATAAAAATTATTTTTGTCGCCTTATCGGTTACTCGCGCGTCCTACGCATTTCTCATTTTACCCTTCTCCTACTTAAGTAGCGACTGCTTAAAATGAGTCATTTTTAAAAATTATCGTCCGTTACTTAAGCAGTTGACGTTATAATAATAGAGTATTTTTAGGAGTATCCACTACTTAAATAGTAGACATGAATATTTTGGTAAAATAGTATAGCGCGGGAGAAAATATGTAGGGTGGCAAAATGAGTCATCTAAGATATCATCGGTGATGGGGACTCAGAACAAATTGGGTTCTAACTAGGGCCTTAAAAAAACAAAAAATAATATAATCTTCTTGAATATTTATCTTTTCTAATCCTTCAACATGTTTAAATCCAATTCAAAATTTACATTTGAAGGAACAAGCATAATTGTCCATTAAAGAGCAGTTAGGAAAAGTACTTGTATTTAAGCTGTGGATAAAGTATTTTTTTTATCTAAAAGACATTCAATAAAAATTTGTATATTGAACATCAAATTACAACTTATTTTCTTTTTCCTTTAACAAGATATAAAAATGACAAAGAAAAATATGAAATTTAAAATAATGACAGAAAAATAAATAAATAAATAAAAATTGCATTCACAACATTTAAGCTTAGACCAAGGGCCTCCTTTCATCATCTTCACCAACAGAATCCTGCAGTTCCCCCAACTCTTCATCACCAGTAGTAGATTTTGCAGTATTGATTCTTGGAGAAGAATTTAAGGCTCTCTTGGTGATGATAGGTTTGTTTTCAGGCAACATTTTCAATGTTATACCCATAGCTATGAGTATTAGTCCACTCCCATGTTGTTCTGTTAATGGTTTTGTAAATATCAAGTATGATAGTAGCAATGTCACTGCCTTTCTTGCTGTTGTTATCTGCCATATTCAAATCAATCAATTCAAATAAGTTAATAACTTTACACTGACAGTGCACAACAATCAAACTCCTTCAGTTAAGGTTGAATCGAGAACCAAAGTTTAATCCATGGCTAAAACAATATTTGGACAAACTTTATTTACTTCTCGGCCGAATTCAGAGTTATCAGGGAAGATTCCCTCCAGAACCCCGAGGGTGAAGAAAAAACGATTCAACTTTCAATTCAAATTCAAGTATACTCCCTCCGGTCTCATATGCAAGCAACTTTTCACTTTTTAGATTCATTCAATAACTGATGAATCTAAAAAGTGAAAAGTTGCTTATATATGAGACGAGAGGAGTTTTTATTTTTAATAAGAATGCACAAGGGCAATGAGGGAGAGGACATATTGAAATGAGGAATAAAACTGTGTCTATGATGGTAATTTAATAGCATTTATGATGTACAAGATACTTGTTAGGCACAGTACAATGGTCCAAAGTGATGACATATTGAGATGAGGAATAGCTTGTGATAGTAATTTACCATGGCTGTAGTGGCAGCACCAAAAAGGGCAATGAGAGAGAGGACAGAAACTTGACCTATAAATGTAGCCATTGCTTCAAAGACTAATACACCATACACATAGGGATGCTGCAAGGACAAGAAAAGTGTGATTCTATTGATTGATAATAATAAGAAAAAGCAGAAGAATAGATTAGTGTTAAAAAAGAAGCTGTTTATTCCAAATTTACCTGTGAACATGAAGTCCATGCTTTGAATAATTCTCCTGTAAAAAGCATAGGTGGGATTAAGAAAGGTAATCCCACTACTGTAGAACAGAAGAGCATCTCCATCTGTGTTACCAACAAAAAAGTTTACTATCAGAATTTTTTAAATGCTTTTAACATAACCACTTGTGCTTAAGTATAAGTTTTTCTCTAACAAAAGATAAAATGAAGTCAAATTGTTTTTCTTATATGTTACTAGTTTTTTTTCATAAGTTAACCTGTAACTTATGAAAATAAGCCAAAACAACTTATAAGTTGTTTCCATAAGCTCTCCCAAACGGTCTCACAAGTACTTATATCAGTAGATAAGCTTGAAAAAGTCACAATCCAAACAGAACTTTATTCCCTAAACATGCATTTTATATCAAAATTAGAGATCATTTTTTTCTACAGTAGTCCAAATTTTCTAATGGTTTAACCGATCACAAATTTGGTATAAAATGCGTATACTTGTTGGAAAAGCAAACAGATGAATAGGAAGTGAATGAAAATCACCTGTGTGGTATCAGGATTCATAGTAAAGATTGCTTCTTGAAGATTTCCAAGAAAAGAATCCATAACCAAAGCACCAGTTATCATAACAACACCAACAACACTGAAATTAGGTGATGTATGTGCATCTGCTAGCGTGAATAAGATCAATCCAACTACCAAGAGTACTGCAGATAGATATTCATGAATTGGATACTTCCTTCTCAGACCAGGAATAAAGGCACCCATTATCATCACTGGCAGAACCTATTGCATCAAAAAATTTGATCGATTATATTGGATTATTCATTGTTCACTTATAACTTAACTAAATAACACGAATAACACAGTTTGAAGATGTCAGCTAGTTTGAACTAACTGAATTATAAGTTTGCTAAATTCCACTAAACCGATATTGTTTTGCGACATGCGATTTAGTATAAAGTGTTGTCAATTGTGGATCGCAGAAAATAGCAATTTGTTCAAATTCCTATCCAACAATGTTATAGCCGATTTCACAATATTTTGTACTCAATAGCCTATCGTAGAACAAAACAGTATGTTCAATTCTGCTATACAATAGCGCTACAGCCACTATTTAACAACTATAGCGGATATAGTGGTGGCGCTATAGTGTAGTGGAATTTAAAGAAAGTATTGTTTTCCGTGATCGGAGATTAACAATATTGTTCAAAAATTGACGTAAGCACAAAAAGCAAACGGTGTGATTCCATGTGTTTAAAACATAACCGATTCAAAACAGTATCCTTCAAAAACGGGTAAAGTAAAGGCAGGTATTTTCTTTTGTGCTTTTCTGAGTTACCTTTGTGGATTTAAACATAATCTGTGCAGGGTAATTAAGAAAAGCCAAAGATCCCTTTGTTAGGCCATGTGAACCCATAAGTACAGCAGAAAGCTTCACATAAGTTTTCCATGGGTTCACCATTTGCTTGCTTGTGAAACCTTGGAGATAAATCAGAAATAGGTAAACAAATCCTTGAATAAATGTGAAGTACCAACCATAGCTGAAACAATAAAAACCAAAATCAATCATTTCATTTTTATAGTTTCCATTGAAAGCTAAAAACTAGTATCAAATTAAACAGTAACAGGTTATGAAATTCACCTAAAATGAAGCCTGTTATACACATATTCCTGAAAATAAAGCAATTGAGAAAAACAATTAGTACTAAATACCAGATTAATAACTTCACATTAATCACAAATTCAATTTCGTGCTAAAACAATCTTTACTTGTCTACAGATCGAATTCTGAATTACCAGAACCCTTTCCCTCGGAACTGGAGGGTTAAATCCAAAAAAATGAATTCATATTATATATATCAAACAAATGAAAATTTGAAAGTATAAGTCTAGTACAAGAAATCATGGAGATTATATTATACAAACTATAGTCCTAATTCTGGAAAATTAACATTAAGCTACTGATTATGAAAGAATAAAGGGGAAAAAATATTTAAGTAATTTACCAAAATCAATCAAAACAAAATTCAACTAAACCCCTTCTACACAAACAAACAAATAAAAAAAATACAAAAAATTGTGTTTATTTTTTTATTTGTCTATATTGAAGCACAATCCAATTGAATAAATTGTAAAAAAAACAAAGATTACATAAACAAAACAGAAAAGAATTCAAGAAAAGAAAAAAGAGAACAGAGTATGTATACCTCACAGATACCATTAACAAGATATCCAAAGAAGAATCCAGACGAACAAATGAGGAATTGTTGCCATCTGGGTCTGTCAGAGAGTGAAATTCCAAACAAACTACGACCTTGTTCTTCTTTCTTCATCATTTCATTACCATTCACTAACCCCTTCAAATTTAGAACCAACCCAGATGAAAAAATTGGATTTTGGAACAAACCCAGAATTCAATTCAATAGAAAGATTATATTTTTGAAACTCAAAGTTGCTCAAATCATATATGAAGCATTTTAGGCTAAAAAATTTGCATGTTGACTTTAAGCAAAGAAGAAGAAGAAGAAGAGAGAGTTTTGGTGGCACAAAATGGAAACTTGGTTTAATAGACTAAACAAGCATAGTATGTTTTATTTATGCATGGAAAATTTAGAGAGAGAAAGTGAGGAGAGAGAAGGGAGCGTGCGTGGGTTTGTGTGTTTCTTACCATAGAATTTATGGTGTGCTGTGAATGTGTTTATGTAATGGTCATTCTACGCAAAGGTGGAATTGATTGTACTTCTAATTAGCAGAGATATTATCTGAGTTTAAAAGACACGCATATTATATTAAGAAAGTGAAGTTAAATAAAATGATGTGGTAAAAAATATGGTTACGATTGATTGACATGTTATAACATTTTTTTTTCTCATTTTCATTTTTTTAAAAAACTATTAGAGATTTTCTTTTTTTTTTGGGTCAAGACTATTAGAGATTTTCTATGTATACTTTATAGGAAAATATTAGATATTTTGATTTTTTTTGAGTCGCAATTAAATATCTTGATTAAGAAAAAAGGAAAGCTTACCTTACCAAAAAAAAAAAAATGAAGGTTTAATTTTATCCTTATTTTGGTTGAAAAAGTCTTTTGTATTTTGTTTGAATGAGGAGAAGACTGACAATTTGATTAAAAAAAATGGAAAGTATTTAATTTTTATTTATTTATTTTCTATATTTTCTCTTTATAGAAGGGATTTTAGAGGACCAAAATTCAAAGGTATTATTTTCTATAGACAAAGTGAAATTATCGTAAGAAATTTTCGTACATATAATTATGAGATTTCATGTTTGACCATAATAAATGTGTTTAACTTGATAATATTAGCATGAGTTATGTTAAATAGTGTTTTTGAAATATTTGTTAAGCATACTAAAGTTTACTTTTAAATTTATTAAATAATTAATATAACCGACTATATTGATTATTCAATAAAATTTAAAATTCAATAAATTTACATATGTAAATTTTTTGATTAGTAAATTATTTAATATTTTGTTAATACTACACAAGAGGAAGGCCAGCTACACATACAAGAGCAGTTATGTCATGTGGACTTCATGCAGATATTCATGCTCCTATATAGGGGGTTAGGGTGTATTTAGGAATGAAATTATTTAGGTGGGGTCCTTTCAGTTTTTATGATTTTGATGTTTAGTTGCAGAACCAGATTTAAGATTTTAAGTTCTTGGTAAAAAGAAACAAGATTTCTTTTACCCACCTAGTACTATTTTGTTCACTTGTATAAGAGAGGACTCTTTTGGTATAAGGAAAATATGTATTATTATTTTCTTGGTTAATAGACTCTTATCCTTTACAAAGTGCGTGAGTTTTGCATTATTCTTTCTGTGAAATTTCTCCTTTATAATGTTGCAGAATTTTTTTCCTAGTTCATTTTACCTATGTAATGTTGTTTTGTTTTACCCCCGGGGAATAAAATGAAATAGAAAAAAAATTCTACAACATTACAAGGGGGTAATCTCAACAATAAAAATTACAGGAAAGTAATGTAAAACTCGCCTACTTTGCAGGGGTAAAAGTCTATCAATCCTTTTTTTTTAAAACTAAAATTATTTGTCTGACATAATTGTTCATATTGATTCTTTTAAGATAATTGAGATTTATTTAAAACTTTATTTGATAAGGCCAAATTTTGAGCTTTTAGTATATAGCTTATAAGTTCATATGAAAAAAAGTCTTGTTTGGTAAACATTTTTTAAAGAGCTTATAATTTATTTTACTAGCTTATAACTTATTTTGTAAACGCTATGTTTGAGTTCAACTTATTTTTGAGCTTATGAAAATAATTTGTTCAATTAAATCAAGTTTTAAGTTAATTCATAAATTTTTACAGAAAAAGTTGTATTTTTATAAGTTGTTCTTTCATAAACTACCTTAAAAAAAGTTTATAATAATGCATAAATGTTTATTTATTTGTATAAGCTGTTTATCAAAAGCTCAAAAATAAGTCAATCCAAACGGGCCCTCAAGTAGCTTATGAGCTTATAACTTATCATTTTTCTTCCAATTTTACCCCTACCATCTTACTTAAAAAAATTAAATATTAATTACACATATCTTTTTTATATCATTTCATACTTATAAGTTAGTCAAATAGCTAATTTTATCAAATAATACAATCAGCTAAGTTATTCGCTATAAGCTAAAAGCTAGTTTATAAACTATTCGCTATAAGCTCATCCGCTATAAGCTAACTTATTAGCTATCCACTATTTTTTATCAAACAGAGTCTGAGAGGTTAATTTCTCTTGAAATACTTATTAGTCAAATATTGATCCCAAAACCAAATAGTTAAGGTCTAACGAACAAAAAAATTAGTTTTTAGTTTTAAAATTATGTTTTGCAAGTTTTTAAGAAGAAAATAAAAATCTTTGAATTTGTTTTATTCTTTTTTTAAGAAAAATGATAAATAGAAAAAGTTTTTAGTACTTTTTTTAAAAACTAAAAAACTGGTTTTAAAAAGTAAATCAAATAAACCCATAATTATCATATATGTGTAGTGTAAAAAAAAGTATCTATTATAAAGAAAAGAGAAGGAGAAGATCTAAATCTCTAATTGTAAAGGCTAATTCTTCTTTTAACAAAAATTGAATCAAATTTAAAATACTATCTTGGTCAATTTATACGTCACTTGGCCATTCAAATAAAATAAGAAAGTTATATGTCATTCTCAAAGCTTGGTTCCAACCCACGTTTTTCTCAATTTGTCCTTCAATAGATATTTTTTTTATACAAAGGGACTGTAGTCCAAAAATGAGAAATTACATTGCTATTTCAGGGGAAATATAAGGGGTGCAAGTGATAAAAAAATTCAATTAACCGATAATTCGGTTTAATTCCAAAATGAAAAAAAATCAATTTTTTATGGTTCGGAATAAAAACTAAACCAAACCAATTAAAAATTTATGTAGTTTGGTTTGGTTCCCGGTTTTAGTTTTCACGAACCGTTGAAAGCCGAGCCAAATCAATAAATATATATTGTTAAGTTAATATTTTTACTATAGATCAGCTCACATTAATAAACTAAAACTGGCTCATTTTGAACAACTCGTAAAGAAAATATAGTCACACAGCAAACCCTGATTTAGAAACATATTCTCATACATATTTCCTCACCTCACAACCGCAAACAACACAAACGCTCTCATTCTCAGTTCTCACGCAGTCACACCTGACGCAGCTCAAACAACACAACACAACGACGATAATTATGTTTTCACTTCATCTATCGCTCTGCTCTCATCTCACGCTACTTTGCTATCATCTCTCTTATCTCAAACCCTCCGACGGTAACTCTTGTAAAAAAATATTCTTAAATATAGAGCAAAATATATGGATTAAAAATATTTAACCCTTATTTTTAATAAGTTGGCGTCAGCATCCGTTTGTAAAATTAACTGCATGGATCAATTTTGATAACAGAAAAAATTGTTGGATTTTTTTCACCATAAAAATTGTAAGGACTAAAACATATTTAACCCTAAATATTATTACTTGATGATAACTTTGGTACACTTGTCAAACCCTCATCAAGTTTTAGGTGTCATTGTCGGAATTGTTGTTTCAACAAAGCAATTAGCGTTTATTTATGAATTTCATTTTTCACTCAATTATTACATAAACCCAAAAATATATAGGTCCAGACCACCATAGTTCACCCTGAAATTGAGAGAGCTTAAGAAGACAAAGATCACTCCTAGGATCAAAAAAGACAATTTCCCACCATTGGGAATACTTCTCTAGCGCTTAATCATGATACTTTTTATGTGAAATTTTCTAAACTCTTTTTTATGATGATTACTCCTATGAGTATCTAGATTTCTTAGGTTTGGTTGAGTAAATGAACACTTCTTGAACTATTTGATCTATGTATTTGGTTTGAAAAAGATTATTATTTATTTAATTATCTCTACATTTCATGATATATTCATAGATAGATGTATTTATTAATTATTTACAAGAATTAATTGAATAGTAACATAGTTTTCAAGACTCAATCTGAGATAATTATTTAACCAACACTAGGGATAATAGAAATATTCAACTTGAGGTTGTGACGTTTATGAATTAATACTCACTTAAATTAATGCTTTCATAATTTCTCAACTTATTTGTAAAAGTAGTGGGTGTTATTAGTTGGAAAAGATAATAATAGACTTGAAATAGCTTATTACTATTTTAGAATTAATTCGTCATTATAATAAAAGAAATTGCAAGGGATATAACGTCAAGATTACTATATATGAATAAGATATTTGAAATATCCTAACCATCTCAATTTCTCAAACAACTTTAATTGTTATTATTTTGCAAACAAACTCAAAGTGAAATCCCCTCCACACACACACGCACACACGCGCGCACACGCGCGTGCGCACACACACAACACCACCATGATTTTATATTCAGTTAATTTGATGTAGATTTTTTTGTAATTAATTATTGGTTTTAGTCCATCAATCAATTAGCTACACTTGCGGTCGTTTTTTAACAGAAGGGACTAAAAGTCTAAAACCAACAAGATTTGCACATTCTAAGATGTATTTGCAACAAAAAAACATACATGGACTAAGACCAAAATTTCGCAAACATACAAAGACGAAAATGATATTTAAACCTTATTATTATTTTTTAGTTTTCACCACCAGTTTAATCTGGTTCGGGGGCCAATTCTAATATCAAGTAGTTTCAACTCTTTCTCGATTCCAGTTGTGAAAAATTGAATCATGATCCTTCTTACCACGTTCGGTATAAATCATCACTAAAATAACTAACGATCAATTATAGTACACCAGCTAATGAAAGATGCAAAGAAGAACCTAAATGCCAAATTAAGCAATTCACATTTCAAACGCACCGATTAATTGTTAACCATATGAATACTTTTCTGGCCACAATTTGATCGGTGGTTTTCCGTTTCAGTCACGTTGTATGTCAAAGCCGCAAACATTAATTTATTGATGGTCTTCTTAAATTTCTAAATTGTGTCAACTTGGGTGGATTTTATTTTTCTAAAAATAGTTACCTTCAGATAACTGCAACGTCAATATATACACATAATACACTATTTCACCTTGGATAAAATTGTGTCAAAAAAGCATGCATAAAAATTTATCAAAAATTTGGGTCAACATTCATGTAAATATTGATGGAATGGAAGTTGAGTATAGGTTGATATCTTATGTAAATTTCAAGGGGAAAATATGCTTAAAGATTGCGTCCGTTAATTAAACAACATAAAATCTCACGGTCTTTGTAATAAATAAGACTTTAATAGATATGCTCTGTCAATGTAAATTAATTTTAAGCAAAATTACATATTTGGTCATTTATTTTATTTTTTTGTAACACTTTGGTCCTTTATCTTTCATTTGTAACATTTTAGTCCTTTATCTTATCTTTTTGTAACATTCTGGTCCTTTATATTTTATTTGTAACATTTTGGTCCTTTAAAGAACATAAAAATATGAAAGAATTGATAAAGATGATGAACATATTCATCAAAATCATGAGTTTTATTTAATTTTAATAAAAAGGTATCTTAATAAATAAAATTCAACATTTTTATAATAAAAAAAATATGAAAAAAAGGATTTATATGTGAATGTTATAAAAGATAAAGGACTAAAATGTTACGAATAAAAGATAAAGGACTAAAGTGTTACAAATATATAAGATAAATAACCAAAGTGTTACAAATAAAAGATAAAGAACCAAATTGTTACAAAAAAATAAAATAAAGGACCATACGTATAATTTTGCCTTAATTTTATAATAACATCTAATAAGAATCAAACATTTTTCCATATCATATAATTGTAGTGGAATGATTTGACAAAATAAACAATTGATATTGATTGACAGTGTAAATTAGTTTACACTGTCTGTACATATACATTTTCCTCAATAAATAAATAATAAATAAAACTATTCGAAGGTGGAGTACCAGTGTCCGGTAAGAGAGAGAGATCTCTCCATTAAATTAAGGGTAAATTTTTTTTTTGGAAAATGTTAAACAGTGCCCCCGGGGCAATAGTTAAGCTTAAGCATATTAAAATAGAAATTTTGTCTCGAAATGTATGCATTCAACAACTTTGGAAATCTAAAAAGTTATTTTCTCAATATTAAATTTCTCTTTTATTTCCTTTTTTGGTATGCTTTGTTGAGACAAAATCCTATTTTGATGTTTTAAAGATTACAAACTCCATTAATTATATTTCAATTTTGATCGTCTTATGATCTAACAAGTGTGTTCAAGTATTTTTAGAAGACAGATTAAATTAGCAAGATATGCTCCTTAAAATTCAAAGAAGGGTTACACTCAGTAGACCATCAAGCACTACGTTACATAAGTTTTGACTCCTCATAAGTCAATATGTTACAAGACAAATTTGAACTTTGCAATGAAGCATATTTATGGTATCACAACAGTTCAAATAAGTCATTTAAGACAAGAAATCTTTATTTTTAGTATAAGTGCTTACTCCTTGAAGAGCTTTTAAGGAATAATAAGTTTTCATATCATACCAAAGGCTTCATGTTCTCCCAAGACATCATTAAAATTTTAATCTAGACCAATAGAAATGAAACAACAAACTTCTACAGCTTGCAAAAGACACAAGAAACCGGTCAAGTACAAAAGCTAGGATATATGGGTTATTTTACAACATTACAAGTGTCCTAAGCAATACTATTCATGTGTACATAGAAGGACAATGAACATGATGTAAGTGCAGCAGTTCATCATCATGTTTTAATAATTGTCAAAACACATGAAAATAGAGTAGAACATATTTTGGCAACATTACAAATGACTTGACAGCGAAAAACTATTTTTAAAACTTTGAAAAATTGTTTTTAGGTATTATGTATCGATACATAAACATGTGTATCGATACAAATGTCCTGAAATTACTTCAGACTGATTTTGTGCATTTTGTATTGATACATATATCACTTGTATCGATACAAAAGTGGTCTCTCAGAGGCAGAGAGTCACTTGTGTATCGAATCATGCTTGCATGTATCGATACACACCTGTATCTCTCAGAAAACCAGAGAGTGCATGATGTATCGAATCATGCTTGCATGATTTGATACATATCAGTCAAGATTTCAAGAAACTGATATATGTATCGATACACACCCGTGTTTGTATCGATACATAGGTCAAATCTTTCAATTTGAACGCTGGTCAAAGGGTTTGTATCGATACAAACCATCATTTGTATCGATACACGTATGTTAAATTTTGCCCAAATTTGCTCAATTCTATTCTCTCTTTAAATAGCAATATGGTGTGTCATTGTAACAAAGAGGAAACCAGTGAGAAAGTTCAGAAAACGCTTTAGGATTCAAATTGAGTGAAAATTTGGATCAAAGGTTTCATTCATCACAAGTTCATCATCTTCATCAAGTTTGCAATCAAATTGAAGTTTGAGTATGGGATCAATTCAATAGAGACTGCATATTTGTTTGATAATGTTCGGTACGGTTCGCGGTGAATCAGAATCGTGATCGGGTTGAATTGTGACGAAGGTTTTGGTTTCTCTCAAAGGTTCAAGATTGTGCGAATCTTGAAGGTTCAACAACAAGAAGCGAAGGACTCAGCTGGACGATCGAGTGCGGATTGGCACGGGTCGGATCGTTGGAATCAAAGGGCGAAGCTTCGTTGTGTGTTGAGGTTTATTCGCATAGTTTACTTTTGATTCGTTATAGGGTTATAAGATTCAATTGTAAATTGTGCACTTGTGTTCATCATTTTTGATCAATATACTCTCAAATAACACGTTTGGTTATTTGGGGGGAGACGTACCCGGCCGACCGCGAGGACGACACGAAAGCCGGGGAACTCCCTAATCAAACCGTTTGTGTCTCTCTCTCAATCCTTTACTTTTCATAATTTCGTTAATTTTGAATCAATTGAATTTTTCGTGTTCGTATTGGTACACCAAAAATTCAATTGCTATTGCTTGATTGTGATTGGATTACACTTGATAATAACTTGCTTGGGGCTGATTTAATTCAAACATTTAAATTCGATTGATTTTGTACACGAGCATTTCTAAACCTTTTCATAAATCATTCCAAGGCTATACTACATTTCCTTTAATCAATCGGTGCATAGACTACCGATCCGGTGGTACATCCGCGCGCACGATTGAAACAAAATATTTTTTTTTAAAACCTACATTGTTTCAAGGATCACTTATTCAACCCCCCCTTCTAAGTGATAGCCAAGTAGTCTAACACATGAGCTATTCTACTCCTCTCTTCTCTGTTTCCAGCTGTTTTACAACTTGCAATTGTCCTTTAAACTCATTGGTATTATCCTTAAGGAAAGCCGGAGCATGTTCTTTCAATGGTCTCCCAGACTCTCAAGCATCATGACTTAAGGAAACTTCACAAACAGCTGGGCTAATCATTTCCAATTCACAATGATGTTTTTACAACGGCTATATCATCAGAAACAACGGGCCAAAGGAATATCATCTGACAAGCTACAGTTCTCCATGTCAGAGAACATCAAGAGAATGGTCTCCCAATTGCTGCGAATTTGTAAAATCTGTTGCAGCATTGTACTATGACTTGGCAAACGGCTATAATCTTTTTGAATGATCTAAAGCATGATCTTCAAGGCTCCATACCGAACTTACTCAACTATAAATAGCACGTCAAGTTCACTTTGAAGAGCAAGAAATACATATGGTGTAAAAAGCATTCATACTTTGCAAAAGCAATCATAAGCTCTTCTTTGTTCACTCATACTCCAAAGCTCTCTAGTATCTAGGATCATAATCCATTGAGTATCTTGAGTGTAATTTATTTTTAAGCGTATACAACTAGTTTAGGTTGGTATAAGCTTGTAAGATCCAAAATCATTTCATATCTTTTGAGAGATCTAACTCAAGTCAATTAGTAAAGAATTGATTGAGTGAAAATCAGTTGGTGATAACTGATTTGGTCACTTAGCCTTGGTTAAGGTTAAGGGAAGAAATTATTGTAATCTTGGTCTATATTATAGTGGACAATCTCACGCAAGTGGAGACTGAAGTAGCCCATACTATTAAGGGGTGAACCAGGATAAATTCTTGTTGTTTGTTTCTCTTTTTCCCTTCTCTTTACTTTAAGTAAACACTAATCACACATATCACTTTCAATTCTGTTTTAATAACTTAGGAGATCATTCTCCAACATATTGTGTGATTTCATTTTGTTAATCATCATTTGATTAAGTATTGCAGCAAAAATTTTAAAAGGTCACAATTCAAACTCTCTTTCTTGTGACAAACCTTGTTACTTCATGCTTAACAAGTGCCCCCGAGACACTGTTTAGCATGACCCATTTTTTTTAACCCTTGATTTGGAGAGAGAAAGAGATGAGTAAAAGGAAAAAGGTAAATTTAAGGGTGATGATGATTACACTTTAGGAACATGAGAAAATTTTTTTTAGAGGATTCATTCTCGTCTAGTAGGTCTCACAAATTAGTGGGGAGTTTAAAAAAGGAACATTATTATTATAAGGCAAATATGGACATAGGTCAAATCCATATGCAGGTCTTTAAGTTTTACGTTTATAACAAATATTTGCCATCAAATTATAAAAGAAAATGGATTAAATAACTGTAAGTCCGCACGATGTAGTAGAAACCCATATTCCTACTCCAACGAGTAGTAGGAATCCATGTTACTACTCTGGCGAGTAACTTTTTTACAAGACTAATTTCGCATTATACAATATTCGATGTATTATAATTTACTCTATTAATATTTTTTGTATTATCTTAATAGAAAAATTAAATCGAAATTAATTTTATATAATGTAACAATAATCGTTATTTTTATTTACGACAATATCGTTCTATCATTAAAAAAGGGTCTCCTCGTACATATGCACGAGTATTATTATACTAGTTATTATTAGAATATAAAATATTTATTATATAAATTATTAGTATCTTCTATATTTAATTAGAGAATAATTAGCCATCGGAGAAACATTTTTATTAGTATCTTCTATATTTCCATTGTATTTTTAATGTAAAAAATTCTACTTTTAAATTCCTTATAACATTCATTAACATGTGTTTTAGAGTAAGTTAGTCGGACTTTTATTTTCAAAGTCTATTTTTTACTTAAAAAGGTAAAAAAATGAAAACAACATTATCCTATGAACACGTCATTAATTATCCATATACAAAACTGTGATTAATTTAACGGAATAGATGCTTAATTCAATTACTATCACTACTTATCCTTCTTTTCAACTTTAAATATAAATAGAGGGAATTATAAAGGTAAACAGACAATAATTTGCGTTGCTAACTTTTTTGGATGTTAAAACTAATTCTTTTAAATACAACATCTTGACACCTAGGAGTAGGAGATACCACATTACTATGCATGACTCTTTGAACTCTTTTTAGAATATCCACAACTTCCGGTGCTAGAAAACTAAAAGTGTCAAATGCAAAAGGTATAAAGACATATTGTGCTTCAATTGAAAAACAGAACTCTAAGGGTCTGTTTGGTTCGGGAGTTTTGGAGGGGAGGTGAGGTGAGGTGAGGTGATATTTTAAATTTTTATATTTGGTTCAACTTTTTAACGAGAGGAGGGGAGGGGAGGGAAGGGGAGAAGTAACTTATTTTTTTTATCCTTAACCTTATAAACTCAAAATAAGGATTAAATTATAATGAATATATTACATCAAAAAAAATCTAATGGATATATACAAAAAAAAAATCTAATGAGTAGAAAACCTAAATTTTTTTTGTTGTAAAAAAAAAACCTAGAATTTAATATTCCAATAAGGATAATTTAGAAATTTTAATAAAAAAGTGAGGTAATTTTGTCAACATAATAAATTATGTTTTACCTCGCCTCCCCTCACCTCCCCTCCCCCTCGGTTGAACCAAACAAACCCTAAAAAAAAAAGTGAATGTTTATGTGTCATCATTCAAAAACCAAATGCACGTTAATTTTGAGTTCACTGCAAAACACATGCAAGTGTTCTTTGATTACGAGAAGGGGAAGGACAAGCTCTCGTCCTTCAAATTGTGAAAAGTTATTTAATTGGAAATTGGGGTGAATAACAAAACATTTTTACTTTAAACCCACTAAAGTGAGTGATTATGAGTACTAAACCTACTAAATAGTGGGAAGCATGCATAAGAAGTACTCCTTCTGTCCCATATAAGCAAAAAAAAATCACTTTTTTTGTCTCAAATTGTAAGCAAAAGAAACTCATTTTCATCATTTTCAAGATTTACTTTTACTTACTCTTATAAAATTTAATACAAATTACATTTAATATATTCTCTCTTCTTTTCCCCATAATCAATAACCAATAAAATTTCTTTTTACATCTTTCGATGAAACTTATTTCAAGAAAAACACAAAAAGTCATACTTCAAATTATAACATTTCACTTTTCTTAATAAATGTGAATTTTTTTTTTGCTTACAATATGGAACGGAGTATTCAACTTGTACACATGAGTAAGATTAAGTAATATTTTTTATTAAAAATCAACAATTATTTAGTAAAAAATATTACATTTAATATAAAATGTACAAGTTCAAATAAAAATTTATTATTTTAAACTTTTCAATATATATAAATTTGCACATGATAGAAAAATCCAATTAACTTACCTAGCATTCTTTGATTCTAGGTTAGCAAATTTAAATTGATTCGTGGCAATTGATGCTTGATGTTTTGTATCGAGCTGCGGTGATTGAACTTTTTTCTATGTTGGTAGTTGGACTCATTTGTCGTTGGTGCTCAGGCTCGCTAGATTGTGCATAGTTGTTTGTTATGAATTGGCATTTGTGCTGAGTGACGCAAATCTATATGCCCCCATTTTTATTTTTAAAAAAAGAAGAAACCTACATTTTTATTTTTTGAACAAGGTAAAATGGAGTATATATATATATAAAAGAACAAGCAACCCCCTCAGGTGCCGAGAAGCACTACAAAAGTTTACAAGAAAGTCCAGGTAAGTAACATAAAATAAAAATACAAATAGTCGATGCCCAAACAAAGCAAATGGCTCGACCACCAACGATGAAAACTAGTAGCTAAAGAAACACTTGTCGTCCGCAACCACCGATAGGAGACAAGCTTGACTTTGCCTTGGAGCTGATGCACAGTGTTCTCCGAATTGCTGAAAACCCGGAGATTTCTTTCATTCTAGACTACCCAAACACAAGCAAGCCAAACGATCTGTAAAAAGGACTGCCGAGCACGGAGGCCACCAGCTGAGAAAATGAACTAGGTGAAGTGATCTGTGAGGCTGTAAGCATCCACCGCCGAGAAACCAATCCAAGACCGGACTAGAGTCCAAAGAGAACCAAAAGTACCGCATGATAGAAATAAGTGTTGAGCTGTCTCAATGCCGCGAGAAACTAGATTTGTCTTTGTTGTCAACCGATCACGCAAGAGCCGCCATGCAAAAATAGACACCTTCAAAGGAACCTGTCTGTGCCATAAAAGATCTTCAGTTTCCCCTAAAGTAACAAAATCCTGAGAAGTCAAAAGCTTATACGCATCGCGAACTGAGTAACCCATAGCAGGATAAGGCTGCCACTGCCACCTGTCCGGAGACTCAACCTGCAAAGTCACTGTAAGAAGTAAAGTATGGCACTCCCTCAATAGCTCCTCCTCCCACGCCCACAACTGTCTCCTCCGCACCCACGCCTCCCCCCATCCTCCCACCCCGAAGCAAACATCTCAACAACCGTGCACGACTTGGTGGCCGCTAACTCAAACAAGCGCCCAAATCTCTCACATAAAGAGATCCCGCCCACCCAAGGATCGGACCAGATAAAGGTATTTGTCCCATCCCCCACCCTCCTCGTCACACACTCCCCGAACCAACCATCCCTAAGCCCGCCTACGCCATCTCTGCTCCTCATAATCTCCCTCCACCAAGCTGACCCCATCCTCCCACCCTCCCTCAACCTGCCATACTCCATCCCGTGGCGGGCCGTCAACACTCTAAACCAAAGACCCTCACGGTCTACTAACATCCTCCAACACCATTTACCCAACAGAGCAGTGTTAAACTCCCTAAGCTGCCTAACCTCCAACCCAGTATACTCCTTACGTAAACAAATAGTTTTCCAGCTAATCCAAGAGATTTTCCTAGAGTCCTCACTTCCCCCACAAATAAAGTTAATCAAAAGAGAACCAATGGAAGAGATAATACCTAAGGGGGCTTTGAAGAAGGAAAGAGCATAGACAGACAAAAATGTCAAGACAGATTTGAGAAGAACCAGACGACCGCCAAAAGATAGGAATCGACTCCCCCACCCAGACAATCTACTCCTAATGCGCGCCAATACCGGTTCCAAAAAATCCAGACGCCTCGGATCACCACTGATAGGGAGATCCAAATAGAGAAAAGGAATTTTCCCTACCTTACAACCCAACGCAGACACAACCTCGTATAACCAAGAATCCGAAATATTAACCCCAACCAACATACTTTTATTAAAATTCACTTTCAATCCCAACATCATCTCGAACAACACAAGCACCGCACGCAAAGCTCGAACGTTCGCCCAACTCTTGACCCCCAGCAGCAAAGTGTCATCAGCGAACTGCAGGTGAGACACAGTCATTGCCTCCTGCCCACCCACACGATAACCTACAAATCTATTCCCCTCTACCATGGCCCGCATCATCACATTCAAGCCCTCCGCAGCCAGACCCCTGTCATAAACCACGTTCCAACCAAACTCCGAATGATCATGACGCCATCTAAAAACAGAAAGGTCGACAAAAAAAATTGAAAAATAATAATTAATGTCATGTTGGAAAAATAAAACGATATTTATTTTAAAATATTTTTTATATGCTAAAACAATAATTATTTTGAAAAGAATCAAGTAATTAGAAATATATTTTAAAAAATTAATAAATCTATCTACTACAGTAATTTGGAATAGATTTATATCTATGGATAATAATTTTAAAGTGAATTTTTTTAATTTCTTTTTGGATAAAAAGTGAATTTATATTTTAGGATGTCATAAATAAAAGAAAAAGGAATATACACACTGTCAATCACTAGCAATTTTTATATACCCCACTCAAATCACCTCATTTCACTCTATGCATTTTTAATATGAAAAAGATTATATTATTTTTATTTTTATTTTTATTGTATGTCAGTAAATAAAATTAAATAACACTGTATCCATGAAACTCAATAAATAATACTATATAGTGTAATAATAATTTAGTAAAAAATAGGGTGCAAATAGTAGAACCTTTCTGTCTTAATATATAACAGTGAGAGCTTATTACACCCAAATTCATGAAACGGGCTTTTGAAGTCTTAATCACTTCTCATCTGTAACGGTACAAAACACCCAACGGCTAAATTCTATGTTTTTTGTTCCAAAAAAAAAACACACTCTGTCTTCTTCTCTTCCAAAACGTAACCTAACACACGAACCGGTTCAGTGTCTATTTCACAACAAGACTGAATTTTGACGATGTTTTCGGTTACCCAATTTCTTGATTAAGCAGAAAACACAATTTATCAACAATGGGTGTTGGTGGTAATTTCTGGGAGTTGTTGAAGCCCTATGCACGCAATGAAGGTTTTGATTTCTTGAGAAACAAGCGAGTTGCTGTTGACTTATCGTTTTGGATTGTTCAACATAACAATGCTATCAAAACCCATGTCATTAAACCTCACCTCAGACTCACTTTCTTCCGTACAATTAATCTTTTTTCTAAGGTTCTCTCTTATTCCCTTCATTACCTTTTGTTTGCATGGTAGTTAATGTGATGAAATTGTTCATGATTTTAGCTTCTTTGTCGAAATAATTGATTTTTTTAACTAATTTTTATTATTTTAGAAAAATGTTAAGTGATTGTTTGGGTTTTGGTTAGTTTAATTATTTGATTGTTAGAAAATGTGTTTTTTTTACCTTTTTTGTTATGTTTGAGTATGAGATTAAGCAGAAATTGGGGCTTAATGAATTTAAGTGTTGATTGTTGATTTTAGCTTTTTTGGGACCCTTTTGATTATATAAGAGAAAAGTGAAGAGTGTTTGGTTTTGGGTTAGTTTAATTATGTGATTGCTGTAAAATGTGTTATTACCTTTTTGGTTATGTTTGAGAATGAATTCAAATTGAAGTATTTATTGTTGCCGTAGTATTTGAATGGAGTGGAGTTTGATGGTGGCAATCTAAGTTATTGTTCCTTTTACACTTCGGTCCTTTTGTGTTGAGTTGGTATTGGTGATACCAACTCAACACAATCGGATACATGTCGTACACGATATTTGGCAATTTTTGGAGTATTGGGGCTTCACAGGTTGGTATTGAACAATCTAAGTGATGTTTGATGATGATATAATGTTTTATTTTGTAGTTTGGAGCATTTCCCGTGTTTGTTGTTGATGGGACTCCATCGCCATTGAAATCACAAGCTAGGATTGCTAGATTTTTCCGGTCATCTGGAATTGAATTGACTAGCTTGCCGCCGGTACCTGGAGCCGGTGTTTCAGCTGAGAGGAATAGTTCATTTTCAAGATGTGTTCAAGACTGTGTGGTGCGATAATTCTTTCACCTTGATTCTATTGTGCTGACTCTATTTTTGCATTCAGTTGCTACCAATATGTTACCTTTATACCAAAATCTTATTTACTTTCCAGTTGTGGATTCGGGTTTTTCATTTTGGTTTTGTTAGTTATTCGTTTGCACAGCTTTTTCTTATAATTCCGTGTTAATTGGTGATAGGAACTTGCTAAGCTACTTGGGATTCCTGTACTGAAGGCTAAAGGAGAGGCTGAAGCACTCTGTGCCCAGTTAAATAGTGAAGGTCATGTAGATGCATGCATAATACCTGACAGTGATGCATTCCTCTTTGGGGCCAAATGCGTTATAAAATCTTTCGCTCCCAATTCGAAAGTAAGTAACCATCTTTGCTGTATTTTCTTTATATTTCAGCGCTTGTATTCATCTTTGCATAATCTACATAGGTTTTCATGTCAGGTGGCTTTTGCTAAAGAGTAACGGTATCATGATTCGTGAATCTTAATTATAATAGAGGCAGACAACCTTAGTTTTGACTTTTGAATTTTGTTTAGGTTATTATATCTATAAAGGAACGTCATTGTTCCCGTTTCTTCTTTTTCCTCAATAGTTAAATCATGAAAATAATTACTCATTCAATCTTCCACGATAGTTTATCTTTTCCTAAAACTCCGATAACTTTGCAATGTTAGACGTTTGCATGAAAGTTTTACAAACTTCCAGTCATACCTGTGTCATCTGTCGTAATTATAATGCTCTCTTAACTGTCTCTTCTTACCACGGTTTTTATTGGTAGTTATCTTAAAGACATTGTGAGAGCTCTCACCTTGCCAAACTCGCCTTCTATAGCATTTGCATCCATCTTTGCTTAATCTCCATACATTTTCATGTGAGGTGGCTTTTGCTAAATAGTAACGGTATCATGATTCGTGAATCTTAATTATAATAGAGGCTGACAACCTTAGTTTTGACTTTTGAGTTTTGTTCAGGTTGTTATATCTTTAAATAAAGGAGCGTCATTGTTATCATTTCTTCTTTTTCCTCAATAGTTAAATCATGAAAATAATTACTCATTCAATCTTCTATGATAGTTTATCTTTTCCTAAAACTCCGATAACTTTGCAATGTTAGACGGTTGCATGAAAGTTTTACAAACTTCCAGTCATACCTGTGTCATCTGTCTTAATTATAATGCTCTCTTAACTGTCTCTTCTTACCACGGCTTCTATTGGTAGTTATCTTAAAGACATTGTGAGAGCTCTCACCTTGCCAAACTCGCCTTCTATAGCATTTTCTACTATAATTTATTATATATTCCCTCTCCTGTTTCACAAAAATCTGAATAGTATACAACCGTGGAAAATTTTGGTTAATAATTTAAGTTTGCCTTATATATCATCTGCAAATTATAGCTGAACTTGGTCGTTTGATAGATAAGAAAACAATCGGTGGCTTTTATCGTATTACGAGATAATTGAACCAGAAAAATATAGTGATCCTCTGGTAATACTTTTTGTAACTTGCGTCATGCATTCCTTCTCTCCCCTTCTTGTATTTTGGAAAGCTTGGCGTGCCTTAGTTTCTTTTCCTTTTCGTACCATGTTTGAGAATTGTTTTGCATGCAGGAACCGTTTGAATGCTACAACATGTCAGATATTGAAGCTGGGCTTGGATTGAAAAGGAAACACTTAATAGCTATCTCTCTTTTGGTTGGAAATGATCACGATTTGACTGGTGTTCAAGGGATTGGACTTGACAGTGCTCTTCGTTTTGTTCAAGGTTTTAGTGAAGATGATGTATTGAATAGGTATGAGTAAATCCTTCAGACTGAATAATATATATCATATGAAATTATTTAATGTTATAAAGAATTTGATTCATGTAATGAAACCATAGCAGAGAGAATTTGAGACAAAGTGAGTGTTCAAACTGGATTCTGAATTGTATTTCTTACTTACTGATACACTAAGTTGCACCTATATAGATAATAGAGTTTGTTTGGGTTATAGTTATAACTAACTCAGTATTAGTTATGGAAGTTACAAAACTTCTCGAACAGAAATCTAGATAATTTGTTAAGTCCTTAAGATATACCTTTCATGTTGAGGTATGAAATAGTGGCCATAAAATGATATTTTGATGAACAGGATAACTTTTTTCGGTCTTTGTGGTCCTGATTGATTATGATCTTTAATGCAGATTACATGAGATAGGCAAAGGGAATGCTTTACAAATTCCTGTTGACATTAAATCTGAAGACAATATGGATATTGACGGGAGCTCCTCAAATACGAAACAACCTCACTGCTCATTCTGTGGGCATCCAGGCAGCAAAAAAGATCATACGAAGTTTTCGTGTGAATTTTGTGTCACAGATGACAATGAAAGTTGCCTTAAAAAACCAGAGGGTTTTAAATGTGATTGCTTCTCTTGTGGTATGGTATGGCCTCTAGATCAACTTGTCACCGTCTGATTTGTTGAAGTATTTTGGAGTGCTTTGTCATCATATAGAATTTTGATATTTCATTTTTTTCATAAATTTCAAAAGCACTTAATGATATTTGATTGACAGAATAGGAAACATAAGGAGCAGAAAAAGATGGAAAATTGGCACACAAGAATTTGTGAAAAGATTGCAAAGGAGCCAAATTTTCCAAAGGATGAAATCATTGATATGTATTTATGCAATGACAATGGTTACTTTTCTGGTACGTGAACCGAGATGAAGATTATCATTGACCATTTTTTTTTCTGAACCTGAAACTGTAGTAGAGTTGTTTTAAGCAACGTTTTATAAACCGAATTGGACGATTCAATTGATAGAACCATGAACCGGCACTGTCTATGGTTCGGTTATTTAAGCGGCTTACCACAGTTTTGTCCCGATTCGAACGGTTTAAAGTAGTTGAACCATGACTCATAGGTTTAATTAAGCGTATTATTCTATCTTTCACTCATTCTATCTTTATATATTTGTTTGCAGCAAATGATGGCCCTCAGATCTCATGGGAACATCCAAAAGTTGAACTCCTGATTGGTTTTTTAAACTTCCATCAGCACTGGGATCCGTCATACATTCGACGGATAATGTTTCCTATGATGTCCACCATCTTTTTGAGAGAAATGGCTACAACTGCAACAGATAGTTTGTTATTTGGACAGTTTGAGTTTGATTCTTTAAAACGTGTGAAAACGAGATACGGATATCAGTTTTATGTTGTCAAGTGGAAACGTGTGATGGGAAGCAACGTTGCTTCTAAAACTCCATCAAATCAATCTGGCACGCAGCAAGATGCTATAGAGCTCGATGAAACGGTGGATCTACATCTTCTGGACGATTGCGATTTGCCTGAGACTTGTGAAGAAGGTGGATGTAGTTTTCTGTTGACCGATGAAAATATGGACCTTATAGGGGCTGCTTTTCCGGAAGAAGTGAAAAGGTTTTGGCAGGAACAGGTGTGTTTATTATTATTTCTCAGCTTTTGGCGATCTTAGTTTTATATAAATACGATTTGGAAATAGTTTAAGGCCTCTAAATGAATTAAATTTGCAGGAACTGAAGGATTCGAAAAGAAAAAAGAATCCAACCTCAAGATCTAAAGAAAATGAAACGTCCTCAACATCACCAAACTCAAAAGGTGTCCAGCTAAATATAACCGAGTTCTTCCCAACAACCAAAAGTAAAAATATTCCAAAACATGGAGAAGAGTCATCATCATCCAAGAAAAATGATAGCCCCGACAGTGGAGGCTCAAAAATGAAGAGGAAATCGTCAAGTCCTAATATTCCGAAATCTGTTAGGCGTCGCCTTTTGTTTGACTAGTGTGTAGATATATGCTTTGAGCATTGAATCTATTATCGCGTTAACTGAATGTTGAAACAATGACTCTTGTGTTAACTGAATGTTGAAACAGTGACAACAGACGCTTTTTTGTGATCATGACTAGGGGCAGTTCAGTGTGTATGTGTAGTTAAGAATTAGTTTGAATAATGTAATCAGTTTCTATTTCGCTATCTCACTCTCTTCTTACCATTGAGAAAGAGAAGATTCAGTGTTTTTTCTGTCCATTTTTACCTTTGAGTACATTGTTATACTAATAATAATAGGGATTGTTGTTAGAGAAGATTCTATGTTTTTTCATAAGCTATTCGATTTGCTTATCTTCTGACATAACTAACCTTCCGGTTGTTATTTGTAACCAACATCGACAACACATATCAATAATACTACCAAGTTCAGAGTAGTTTGTGTGTTATGTGATAATAGATTGCACTACCTGCAAGTAGTTACTTTCAATTTCAATAGTTGCATTCTTCATGTCCATAGTGCTCAGTCAATGAAGAGCTTCTCGCACACCCCAAGCTTCTGCCTCTGCAATCTCTGGTACCTCCATAAATCGTTTCGAAAAAGCTCTCACAAAACATTTATGCTCGTCGCGAAGACATGCTTCGCACAACATGCATTCTCTTCCACATAGCAAGTACCGTTGATGTTGCATTTAAATGTTCCACAAGTTTGTGGACGGAGATTAGTCATTACTAACGCTGACGAAAACTTCATACCAATATCTCGGTAACAAAAAGAAATTGATATATCATTGTTAAAACTGCTTTTCTGCATTACTGTATTCTTTTATTTATTCATCAAAAGAAAATTACTCTTTTTTATTTATTTATTTATTTATTTTTTATTCAAAACTTAAGCATTTGTATAAGCTAGAAGCCTTACCAAAAAAAATAAGCTAGAAACACAAAGGGATATTGTAACGGGAATAACTAACAACTGTAAAAACATGTCTCATTCTCTTTCTCACCTATGCTATCTTCAAACGCTCCCGCCAATATCTCACAACGCAACCTTCAACTGCCGCCAAAATCCACCGTTACCGCCGCGAAATTTTAACGGCAACGAGCAGAGGAGAAAATTAAACGTAACTTGTGGCCGTGGAAACAACAGAGCTTCAACGCCAAAAAAAGACGATTACCATGCCACTCTCAAAGCTCTTAACTCCAAAGGCAGAACCCCCAGAAAATCTCTTGGTCAGGTCAGAAATTTATGATGAACCATTGTGTTGTTGCACTGCAAAAAAAAAATATAATAATTAAATTGTTTTGTGGTTACTTTTTTTGTGGGTACTCTGTGGGGCATTTCATCGAACATGAGGTGGGCGTGTGTTGATTTTTGCTTGGAATTTCTTGGATTGACTTATTCGAGCTTGTTGTCTCGTGTAAGCACTTGCGAGACTGTTTGAGAGAATTTATAGAAAGAACTTAGGACATGTAAACATGTTCATAGTTGTTTCAACTTATTTTCATAAGCTAGGATTGCTTATGAAAACAGCTTAAAACTTGTACGGAAACTGTTTGACGTTATTTTATCTTTTGTTATATAAATAGTTTATACATTAAAATGACTTGGATGATAAACGCTTATCATGTAAGTGCTTAATTAAGCTGTTTATCCAAACTTGTGTTGTAGCCAGTGTAGTCAGGTTCTTGCACCGGAGTGTAGGTTCTTACGATCTCGTCAAGGTCAAACGAGCTTAGAACCATTATGGTTCTTTTTTTTACGTTTTTGTAGTCAGGTTCTCGTTTTTTAAGTGGGTTCTTAAAAAAAAAACGAGCTGGGTCAATTTCAGCCAGAAATGGGTTGGGCCTTGCACGAGCTTGTGTTTTTTTGTTGTTTGGGAGTTACTTATATGGATGTTGCTTGCATATTTCATTGGGGCATATTTATCGAGCACAATATTTTGCTTGTTGGTGGGGGTGCTTTGTTGTGACATGAATTTCGTGTTCCAAAATCCGGTTTTGTCTTATCATTTAGAGATGATTTTGCTGGAAATTATTTGACGGCTTCATTTAGGGGTGTTTGGTGTAAAATGAAATAGCTTAACTGTTTACGAATATTTTGTTAAAGTAGGGTGTTATTTGATTCGCAGAATTATATGCTGAACTCTGACATAAATGACCAACTTGTTGGTGTGGCTTGTGTTGAGGAAGGTGACGTTGTGCTGGAAATTGGGCCAGGAACTGGTTCATTGACTAATACTCTAATAAATTATGGTGCATTTGTCCTGGCAGTTGAGAAGGTTTGCAGGTTTTTGTTAGTAGAACTATTTTAAAACAAAGGAAGACACCCTCAGACAGTCATATTTCAATGAATCATTTATGTGAATGTTTGGAAATATAGCTTATTCGTATGGCTTTTTTATGTCTATTTTTGTTCGTAAATTTTTCAAATTTGTTACAAGTTTAAGTGATGTTTTTTCATTGCTTTGTTTAGTTTTAATTCAACAACTCATGTTTATGCTTTTCTATCTTTCATGGGATATAGGATAAACACATGGCTGCCCTCGTGAGTGAAAGATTTTCAAATACAGGAAAGTTCAAGGTACAACTCGTGATGATTTTGAATTTTATATAACATGTTTGTAGCTTTCTTGTTGGTAATAATAAAGATAAATTTTTCGTAGGATATAATATTATTGAAAAGATTGAATTTTTACTATAGATATTTTGCATGCTGATGTGGATCAACATTGAAATCAAGTTATTTATAATGAAAGAACCACGATTATATCTCTTTGTGATATACATGTCGCATGCTTCAAGTACTACTTGTCTTGCTTTCATTGTTAGAGTTAGAGAGCCTAAAACTGTATTTAGTTCAAGAATGTCTCTTAATGTACTTTTGCTATTGTTCCATACTTTACTTTTTCTCCTTAAATTCTTATTAAATTCGACCGATTTTATGCTACACCTTGTAATTTCTCCATAGCTCTTTAGATTTTGGTTCATCTTTAGCCTGCTAATTGTATTGATGGGTGGTATTTCATCTTCCAATGTAAGTGTCACATGTCTGATTTTTATGCTAAAATAATGATAATTTAGATCGTTATGTATAATTAATGTTGACCTTTTGATAAAATGTTTGCAGGTTTTGAATGAGGATATTGTCAAATGTCATGTGCGCGCTCATATATCATCATTGGTTGGAAGCACAAAGGAAATAGATTCAGATACTAGAAAATCAAAAGTGAGGATTCTCAATAATGAGTATTTTTAAAATAAATAAATAATGTGAATATTTATGTGTGTGTGCCTAAACACTATATATTTGTATTTGTGCCTATGCAAGACTTCCTCCACTTTCAAGTTTAACAGCACATGACATCATTCATTTAGTTTGTCCAGGGCACCAACATATTTAGGGCGGACCCTGATACAGCTTCACTCACCATTCATACAAAGTAAATCATTATTTTGATTTTGCATTGGTCAAATATTGTTGGTGTTGGTAATTTCTTTTGTAACTATGCAAACTGAGTTGCTATTAGCAATAACCCACTAGCCATTGATTTAACTGAATGGCATAAACTTATGAACCATGAAATTTTGGTGTTCTCCTCTCCTCTGCCAAATTAATTTTGCACGATTTGTAAGTTATTGTAAATCCTGAAGTGGTATGTTGTTTGCAGGTGGTTGCTAACATTCCGTTCTATATCAGTACAGATGTGATCAAACTACTACTTCCAATGGGTGACATTTTCTCAGAAGTGGTTCTCTTACTTCAGGTTAGAATTGATTTCTCACTAGTCTAGTCTAGTATACTGTATATTTATATCTGATTCATTGTAATTGATTGTATACATATCAAGTTTCTATTTCCCTCATTTTTAATGTTGATGGTCTTAATGTAATAATAGTTATGACTAAACAGATCAAATTATTGCAGGAGGAGACTGCCCTGCGCTTGGTAGAACCATCACTACGGACCCCCGAGTATCGCCCCATCAATATATTTGTTAATTACTACTCAGGTGCATAAAAATAATAGTTGAGTGCTACCTTGACATATGTTGGTTGACAGTTCCTATCCTTTTACGATCAACAGTTGTGAGCTTTCATGTTAGTAAATAAAATAAAACTCATTAAACAAATCCAGTAGTGGAAAAGAATTGAACTTCCTCCAGACTGTGCTTAACCTGTGTTGGCATTCATAAATCAAATAAATCATTTTGAAAATAATTTGGATTTTATTGCTTTAATCTGGTTTTTTTTTAATACCTCAAAAATGCAACTAGAGATTTTGATATCCTTTACATCAAATTTAGTTTATTTTGTGCTGAAGTCTTGATTCACCTTTTCAGATCCTGAGTACAAATTTAAAGTCGCAAGAACAAACTTTTTCCCTCAGCCTAATGTAAGTGATATGATAAATTTTATATGTGTCTCTGAATGATCTAGATAGTGGTATTTTTTTTTATATGCACTTGAGAACAGATAAAGTATAAAACACCTCATTCTAAATTCGCTTTCCATGTGATTCTTTTAGAATAATCCAATATATGCAAGAAACATTAGTTGTATATGGGTATTTTGAAATCAAGAGATATTTGTGGTTTAATTAAATTAAAGAAAAACACTGCATTCTTAAAGTCCGTCTTAAGAAAGCGAGAAACTTATGGCTTTCAGAATGTATATTTGTCACTAGCTACTATAATAAATCTAAAACAAACACACTTGCCTGGTTGTTCTAGCTTTTAAAAGTTCTTGAACGAAACCTCTTTTGATAAATAGTGTATTGGGAAGCGATTTTTACTGTAAAGTGAAGTGGCTGATGAAAAATTTGCATCGAGACTTGAAATTTGATACCGTGCCGCATATGAGATATAATACAAACAGAAAAGGCAGTGATTCCCATGAAGTGGCTATTTTTTCAGATCTGTTTTTTAGAAAGACAAATGTTAGCTGTTAGTATGTTGTGTTGGTAGTCAGGGTTTTTGAACCTTTGACCTTCTACTCAAACTCCTTCGGGTGTCTCATATCATTACGCCTCGGGAACACTGTTTTTCAAGAAAGTGAAAACCATTACTGGCAGTGAAAGTAAAGAAAACCATTTTATTTAACTATTAACTATAAAAAAGGAAGGAATGTCAGCACTAGGTCCTTAAAATGACAGGAAATATGATTATTGCTGTTTATTACATGAAAGTAGATTTTGTGGGTGGTAACAGAAATCAGTCTGATTCATTTTCATGTTTGTCTAGGTTGATGCAGCCGTTGTCTCATTCAAACTGAAGCAACCATCAGAATATCCCCAAGTTTCATCGAGTAAAAGCTTCTTCGCAATGGTAGCTTCCCTTTCTCCATCATACATTGCCATGCACCTATCTCCTGAGGATTTTCATCTTTAGTTTCATCACTCAAATACCCTATTGTGCCATTAATTATTTAAATTTTTTATTTTCTACTATTGGTAATGTTATCTTCCAAGCTACTCTAAACAAAGATAATGCCACACACATAGACACATCTTACACTATTTTTCAGTAACAGTTCAGCTCTATACACTTGCAGGTTAATTCAGCATTCAACGAGAAGCGTAAGATGATACGCAACTCACTTCAGCACATATGCACATCCCTTGAGATAGAAGAAGCTTTAGAAAGCATAGGTCTTCTAAGTACCGTAAGTTATCACCATGCACTGTAGCACCAACACTTCTTATTGAAGAGGTGTCCGGTGTAGAACATGGGCCGATGTCTGACAATGGCACATGTGATCACATTCAATGAACTTGTTTTTAAAATTATTACTGGTGTCAACATATCAGTGTCTTCACTAGTATTTGTGTCTGTGTCAGTCTTCACATGTGGCGTGTACTATTTCTTTGTCATTTTTTTTTCCGCGTATATACCCTCATTCACTGATTTTTATTTGGTTTGATATTTTGTTTCTCAATGATTTTCTGACTCATCTATTCTTCTGATGTTTCCAGTCAAGGCCTGGAGAACTTACAATGAATGATTTTGTAAAACTGCATAACATAATTACCAAAAAGTAGCAGTCTGCATTTATGTCGAATCGAAGACCAAACTTTAGCAGAAGAAAGTCCCAAAGATTCACACATTCACAAGGCTCTTTGTTGCAGCAGATACATGATTCAAACAGAGAACCACAGTATTGAGATTCATGATGACATCTCAGGTTGAGAATATATTAGAATCCCAACAGTTTTCTTCAACTAATGTATCAATAATAGGGGCATGATGTTCACAAATAATAGAAAGATCTTAGATTCCTACCCTGCACTGCACCATTTGTACTATGTTGTGTATAATCTTGTAACTTGTAAGTTTCACTGCCATCAAAGGCACTTGTTGTAGCCAAGGTTTTAAAAAACACTCTGCAACCATGTGATTGTAACCTCTGTGACAATAAGTTTTCTAACATCTCTGCGACCAAAGTTACGTGCAGTCTCATCAATTGTATTTGATCATAATTTTCTACAATAACAAATATTGAAATGCAAATGTGATTCGGAATCTTGTTCGTAGCTATTCTTGAAGCTGAAACAGGTGCTTGCCATATCATAAAGGGAAACTGAAGATCCTTTGAACTTTAAAATTAATTAGCTAAACATTAGGTAATGTAACCAAAAAACAGAGAAATGCTATCTTTTATACGCAACCAAAAAAATGTCAGCAAAGTAACACAACATAACACTGGTTTAATTAATGCAGCAGCCTAAAATCTTCTTCCATTGCATGCCTAAAACCTATTAATCATCACAAAAATTAATCTTCCTATTCCTAAACAAACAAAAAATTATGTGACAAGATTGAGAAATTGATAGTTGAAACCAAAAAATACACATAATCATCAGCCATGAAACTGGTACACAAGGTCCAATGCCCTCAACTTAACAGCATGTGGATCATATTCCTTAACAAACCCATCATTGGAAAACCGCTTCTCCTCCAGCCGCGCCACGGTAGACGGTGACAATGGCCGTTTAGGCCGTTTGTTTTTTATGAAACAATCCCTTAATTTCTGCTCAACCCTGTCAATTGTGCACTTTGAAGTCTCTTCATCATCCTCATCATCATCATCTCCTAGCTGCATAGGAGCTGCAGCGTTGGCAGAGGAGACAGAGTTTTCCGGCACCATAGGGGATTGAAAGGTGGAGAGAAAGGAAGTGAGATGATGGTGTGCTTGGTGTAAAGAATTGTGGATGTGATTGAGATGGGTTGGATTGGTTGAATTTGAATTTGAAGAAAGTTGTTTTGCCATGAAAGTAGCTTGTTCGAGAGAAACTATGAGTTCTGATAATGATGAGTTTGGTTCTTCCATCATGGAAATGAAAAAAGATCACTTTTTCAGAGATTTTAAGGAATAAAGTTACAAAGTACAAAAGGGCGTGTTTGTGTTGTGGATTGTGATGCGTGTGTGTGTTAAATAACAAGAAGAGTGTGTACTAGGTTTGTTTGTAGCGGAAGTTGATGATGTTTTTTTCTTTCTTTGGGGCGTTAATCATTTTATTGTTTGGAGACGGGGTATGTATAGATAGTGCAATCTCTCAAGTACTTTCGGTTCATTCACACAATCATCATATTCACATGGTTTGAGTCTTTTGGAATAGTTCATTTTTTAGTTTATGTTATGCGAATAAATTAGATTTTATATTAATTTAAAGGTTAAATTAGACTTTTGATCCCTTAATTTATTTGTTGGTTTCATTTTGGTCCCTTAACTAATTATTGTTTCATTTGGGTCCTTTAACTATATTTTTGTCTGCCAAATAAATCATTTCTGTTAGATTTTACAAAAAAACGTTAATGTTCATCATCACTATCATCGGCTTCATCACAAAACCCAAAAAATTCATAATGTTCATCAATGAGAAATGCTATGGACAAACTCTCTTGCACACTCTTTTAAACACACTCTTAATTATTGGTCCACATCATCAATTTTTAAAAACCCATTACCTGGTAACCGGCAATACTGGTTTTATTGAAATACACACCATTTATTTTTATTTTTTTAAAAAAATCACACCTTCGTTGTCACCAAACACCAACTAATCCTTCTTTACAAGTTCCAACCCAAAATTTTCCAGATACCCAATTTTATGATCGTTTATCACAAACTTGTTTGATAACTATTGTGAACTGTTAAAATTTATAAATTGGGTATCCAATTTTATGAATAGAAAATTGAATCCTAAATTTCAATAATCAAATACCCAAGTTTATGATGATTCTCAGATTCAATTTAATCTAATACAACGATAACATTTTCCACCGCCACCGTTTGAATTCCTGGATGAATCTCGCCGGAAAAACTGTGCTCGTCACCATTGCTATTGCCGGCATAGATACTTTTGTCTGGGTCTTGCTTATGCGATGAAGTCAGTAAATAGTTATTATCGCTACCGACGGCTCTGCCATCAAGAAGTAATTGATTATTCACTTTTCATATTTTTGCTCCATTGTAGGATGAAGCGGCCTTGCTGCAGTGAAGTAATTGATTCTCACCATTTTTATTTTGAGGCATTTTCACCATTTTTTTCTTTATAAAAATAAAATAAAGACTTCCAATTTAAAATGAAACCGGTTGCCTGTTGCAAGAATATGTAAAATAGCCACGTGGACCAATAATTGAGGCAGTGTCAAAAGAGTGTGTCCAAGCGTCTGTGCATAGCATTCCTCGTTCATCAATTTAACCATGAATTTAGAGGATAGAGTTTTGATTTTGGAGGAAAATTGAACATTGAAATGTAAATTGGATTATTGAGATTTTTACTTTTTCGGGTTTAGTGATGAAGATGATGATGAATTTTTCCAAATTTCTGGGTTTGGTAATGAAGATGATGATTATGAAGATGAAGATTAACGTTTTTTCATAAAATTAAACGAAAAGGACTTATTTGACTGACCAAAATGAAACCAACAATAATTAATTAACGAAAACTGTATTTTTATAAGCTATTTTTTCATAAACTAATTGGACAAACTTATAAAATACATAAAAACTTATTTATTTACATAAGTTGTTTTGCATTAGCTAAAAAATAAGTTATTCCAAACGAACCGTTTGTGAGATTTAGGGTCTTGTTTAGATAAACAACTTATACGAATCTTATAGGACCTGTTTGGAATAGTTTATTTTTGAGCTTATGCAAAACAATTTATGTAAATAAATAAGTGTTTATGTTAATTTATAAGTTCTCACAAATGAAAACTGTATTTTTATAAGCTATTTTTTCGTAAACTACCTTAACAAACTTTCAATAATACATAAAAACATAATTATTTGTATAAGTTCAAAAATAAGTTATTCCAAATAAGCTCGAACTTATTTGTAAACCTATTCCATAATGGAAAAACTTCCATAATAAATGAAGTTATAAATTAAATTGGGGCTTTTAAAACTAAAAAGAGTTAGTCTTGCAAATGTCATTTTGTCACCTTACACTTTTTATCCAGTGTGCCCTACAATTTTACCAAAATATCTTTGTCTGTTACTTAAGTAGCGGATGCCCCAAAACATTTTACCATTATAATGTCTGCTACTTAAGTAGCGGACAATATTTTTCAAAATTTCTCAATTTTATAATGTTCGCTACTTAAGTAGCGAAAAGATAAAATAGAAAATGCGTAGACGCGTGAGTAACCTTTTTAGAACGACAAAAGTAATTTTCAATAGTGTTATGAGTATATATAGTCTTAACAAGTCATAAACCATTTTCACTAAGCAAAATTCTGAATACTACTCTTTCTCTTCCTCCCTGCGCCCTCATTCTCTACACCATCACTACTCAAACCCCCACCACAATCACAGATTATGATCACAATCTTACATGCAATCTATTTCTTAGTTTTCTAAGGTCATTTAGAGCAAGGTAAGAACTTGAATTCTTCAATCCTCTTCCTCACCCTCTCAGTTAAATTATGATGCACATTTCTAAATATCCTTAGTAAGTTATAGAATCACTCTTACTTATTAAGTGATGTTGTACACTTGTAGAATTTTTTACAATACTTTGAGTAGTTAGTAGAATAAATAATTACTAGATTTGTACTATTAGAACATATCATGAACATGAAGGATCTGGAATCAAGTATCTAGAATATGTCGTCCATACCTATAAATATGTAATCATGGGTCATTTGTATGTGTATCCAAGTTGAGAGGAATACAATGTATATTTGCTCTAAGTGATCCTCACACTACTTACTACTATCTTTTAACTATCAACTAAAACATTCTACACTATGCAATTATTTTCTAAACTATTACCACTACCTCAACTACTAATAGTGGTATCAGAGCTACGTTTGATCATACAGTGGAAGTAGAAACTTTATTCATATATTTCCAATCAAACCCTCCTTATATCCTACATCATTTCTAAATTTTCTCTAAAGACATGGCTAATACCATTCAACCATCATCCATGACCATTCCTATTTTCAATGGTGAAAACTATGATTTTTGTAGCATTAAAATGAAGACACTTTTTTGCTCTCAAGATTTATGGAACATTATATATGAAGGATTTACTATTCTAGAAGACATTTCAACTCTCAATGCTAGTCAGTAAAAAGAGTTGAAGGAAAATAAGCAAAATGATTCAAAGACACTGTTCTTTCTACAACAAGCCGTAGAAGATGATATCTTTCCAAGAATAATGGGAGCTACAAGTGCCAAAGATGTATGAGGTACATTGAAGGAGGAGTTTCAAGGAAGTGACAAGGTATGTGACATTAAACTTCAAACTCTACGACGTGAGTTCGAATTCATAAAAATAAAAGAGTATGAGACCGTAAAAGACTATTATACCAAGATAAAAGAATTAGTGAGTCAAATGAGATCCCACAGGGATAATATTTTCGACAAAAGAATTGTTTAGAAAATTCTAATTTCCATTTTCTTGTAGTATGATGCAATCATGATTATGATTGAACAAAATAAAGATCTATCTACTTTATCCGTGATAGAATTAATAGCTCACTAGAAGCTTATGAGCAAAGACTGAGTAGACATGATGACAATACCATTGAAAATGTCTTTCAATCAAAGCTCAAATTACGGTCTCATGATAAAAGATATGGAGGAAAGAAAAATGGTCGAAAAATTACTAGAAATCCCTCGAAGAAAAATCAAAATGAGTATCCTCCATGTGGCATATGCAAGAGGGCAAATCACGCAGAGAAATATTATTGATGGCGCAGAAAAGTGCAATGTCGACACTGAAAGAAATTTGGACATGTGAGAGAAAAATTACTACAGCAAATAAGTGAAACTGAATCAACCTATTGTTATGGCTCAAAACCTAATTTGGCCTCTAACTTTCATGCATTAAACAAGAAGAAAAGAATATCAATTATAGCATATTTTCTTTATCCAACAATGAGGAGAAAACTGAAAAGAGTTTCACAATTTGTAAGATGGGAGACAACATTTGGTGTCACCATTTACCAATGCAATAATTGAAGATTGGATCTACAATCATATGGAAGAAATCATTGCTTAATTTATATCCAAAAAAAAATCATTGCTTAATTGTTCATCAGAGAAATCTTACAGTTTTGAGCAAAACAATATATTAAAATCATTAGAAAAATGTAAAAACCACTTATAAATATTCTGCTACAATATTTTTAAATCATTTCATTTCTTGCATATTGACATATATATCACCCTAGTATCAAAATTTTCTAGATCCATCTTAGGACAAGAAGCATCATTCAGAGAAAAAAAATGCTACTGAAAAATATTTGTTTAATCTGTTCACTATAAACAAACAGTAGTGTGTTTACTCGAGGAAGCGATGCTATAATCAAAAGAACTTCAAACATGGTGTAAAATAAATTCCATGAAAACCTAGACCTGCATATGCTACAGAAGTAAAGATATTATGTACATCTCAGCTGCAGAAAACCACTGTTGGCATGGCCTGTTTTACATCACCAAGTGAATATGAAAACCATAATACATAGAAAGAATTTGAATCCAATCTAATTAAAAGCATTTTTCTATAGAACCAGAAATGACCACCAGTCTCTTTTTGAGAGCAGAACAATCCTTTAGCTAGATCATTGCCTTACTTCTGATTCTGCGGAAGTTGGTTGTATGGAGTTAACAGCAGTAGGATCAGCGTGCCTCTCGATATCTGTGTTCCTATCCGATGTGTGTGACTCGTCAAGAGGTTGGCTCATGGTGAATGTCACAGGTCTCACGTGTTTTGTTTCGGAAGAGTTTTTCAATGGTAGACGGCACACTGGACATGTAGATTGTTTCCTCAGCCATATATCAATGCACGAAAGATGAAAAGTGTGTCCGCATTTGGGCATGATGCGCAATATTTCTCTTTCTTTGTAGTCTGCCAAACATATTACACACCTGTAGAACCAAACTCAGTTACTTATCTATTAACTGGCTCATTCTTGCATAAACTTATTAGACCCTATTTGAATAAACAACTTAATTAAGCGCTTATTGTGTAAGTGCTTATTTCTATAACAAAAGATAAAATAAAGTCAACCTGTTTTCATATAAGTTATAAACTGTTTTCATAAGCTATCTTGTAGAACTTACAGAAAGAAGCCGTATACAACTTATGTCCGGACATGTCATAAGTTGTTTACATAAGCTCTCCTAAACAGTTGCACAAGTGTTTATTTCAGTAGATAAGCTCGAATAAATCAATTCAAACAGACTCTTAATCTATGACATGTTTGTTATATATGAGGAATTTGTTATCTATGACCTGAAATTGATAGAAAAGACTTAACTGTGTATCTTCGATGGAACTGAAAGCCTCTTGATTGAACTTCAAAGTAGGGATTGCTTCAATCAGAACTGGTTCAGTGTCAGGGTCATTAACATGATGTTCTGGCTATCAGTAAACAATGGAAAATTAAAATTTAAAGCACCAAAACATTGATTTGTTACAAAATGACATAAACCAAATCATGAATCAGATTGTTTTCTTGAAACAGGATGAAGCATTGTTTTATACTTTTATCGTAAGCCTTCGGTCAGAAAGTGAGTAAAATCTGGTAAAATATTGTTCCACTTAGCCTATCATCTCAAAAAGTGATGATCTGTAGCTTCTGTAAAATCACGATGAGTCACCATGATTCTGTCATACTCACCGTGATACCAAACATAGACTTAGAATTCAAACTCATATTCTCTGAGACGATAAGTTCATTGACCACTTGAGTCCAACCAGTTGGCTTAATAAAATGCAGCATTTGCATCAGAGTCATAAGTTACCAAAAAAACAACATAAAGTATATTGGATCAAAGCAATAACTTAGGAGACATGAACTCATAATCAAATAAAACTGATATTATTATAGTATTATTAATAAAAGTTTCATAAAAATAAAAAGCTGAGTGAAGTGCCAAAAATCAAATCAATCCATGTTCACAAGAAAGAAAGAAAAAACCACAAAAAGGGGGGTGAATACTGAAATTACCTGTTCTATATCAAATCTTGATTCAATCTCATACATCATCCTAGATTCAACACCACCTCTAAGCCTTCCACAAATAATTCTTGTGCAGACAAACACAATGAAAGTGGCACTCATACCAAATCCAATAACAGTTGTGACCAAATTGGTCCCTGAACCCAACATCTTCTCCAACCACAAAAATCAACACTCACTTCAGAGTTGTTCAACAAAAACTCAATAGTAGTGACACCCACCAACCCACAAGTTCAAAGATACAAAGGGGGTTTTGAAGATAAGGAAAACACAGAAAATATCAAAGACCCATGTTAGAAAAATTGAAACTTTTTTATGTCAGAGTGAGTATATAAGAAAACAAAAGGAACCCATGAATAATGAAGGAGGATTAGACTGAAGGTGGTGGGGGGAACAGAAACAGCCAACAATAGGAGAGAGCAGTGGAAAAATAGACCCTTTTGATTTTCTCACTCTCTTGGAAATATTGTTGGTGGGTCCATTGTATTATATGGATCCACTTACACTTACATGTAAACTATCAATCCAAATTCTCTAGTCACTTATCTATTTAAGTAATTAAACAATTTTAACTATCGGATCGACGGTGTGAGTTTAACTCAATTAATAGAACATTACATTTTTAGTCACTTATATATATGATTGAAGTTTGAACTATTTGGTAGAAATTTTTAGTCACTAAACTACTTGACAAAAATAAAAGGCAAAATGCATCCATAGGTCCTTTAAGTTTTACGTTTGTAACAAATTGGTCCTTTAAGTTTTTTAAGTAACAAATAAGTCCTTTAAGTTTTTTAAGTAACAAATAGGTCCTTTAAGTTTGTAATTTGTAACATCTAGGTCCTATTTTTTAAGTAATTGGGGGACCTAGATGTTACAAATTACAAACTTAAAGGGCCTATTTGTTACTTAAAAAACTCAAAGAATTTATTTGTTACTTAAAAAACTTAAAGGACCAATCTGTTACAAACGTAAAACTTAAAGGACCTATAAATACATTTAGCCAAAATAAAACTATATGGTCAAGTTGATCTCATGTAAAATTGATAGTGTTAGAATTTTTAAAATCTTAGATACAAAATTCTATTTAAATAGTAACATTATTTCCGGACACTATTATAAAAAAAAATTAGATATTAAAAAATTGATATATTTGATTCAATATAGACCAAATTTATCATTTTTTAATGACCCTATTGGAGGGAGGAGATGTCAGGCTGGAACAAAAACAAATGAATTGTCCTTCCTTTTATAACTTTTGTCCACTATAGAAATAATTTAGGGTAAATAGGTTGATACCATATGTAATGTGTGCGAGTTTTATTTTTTCCCTGTAATTTTTGTTTTTTGATTCACCCCTTACAAAGTAAATTTTTTTGGTTTCCACCTTGGGTGCAAGGAATTTGCACTTTTTAAATGGTTGAACAGATTAACCGTTTTAAAAAACAGCACTTTTTAAATCGGTTTGAACAAAATAATCGATTTAAAAAGTGCATCCAAGGGGCGAGTCCAAAAAATTCAACATTACAAGGGGCGAGTCAAAAGAAAAAAAAAATTATAAAGAGAAAAAACAAAACTCGTCCACATTAAAGAGAGCTATCAACCTATTTACCAATTAATTTAACGTGTAAAATATTAATTGTCCCACTATCATGGGCAATTACTATAATTTGATGGACAAAATAAAAGACTAAAATTATTATTTTTTATAAAATTTTAAAAGATTAACTATGTAAATTATAGTGTTAAATATGTTTTTAGTTCTATAAATATTTCAAATTTTGTTTTTAGTCTTATTTTGATCCTTCAAATAATTTCTATCATAATTTTTGGTTTCTCAAATACTTCTATCATAATTTTTTATTCATATTTTTCATTCATGTATATCATTTAAAATTTAAATTATTCTTCCACTAATTATAGGTATCTGTTAAGCAAAGATAACTAATTAGCATTTCTCTAAATCTAAAAGATAAAAATATCTTTTTAAATCTAAGAAGTAGAGATCCAATTTTTGTTGGAGCATTTTAGATCGAACAGTTGTAAGTGACTACCATTTTTTCGGTGGCAAAAGATCTTAACGGTAAAAAACAGTGAATCAGAGGTTTTTGGTAGTACAAGATTCTCAATGGATTTTGAGGACTTGATCTGACAGCTCTCAAACTTCCTTCACTCACATTCCTTTATTAGTTCTCAATTAGGATAAGTCGAGAGTTTGATTCTCTCCCTTAATATTATATTACTATCTAGTGAATTATTAGCCGCTAGATTTAAAGGTACTCCCTCCAGCCACAAATATAAGCAAAAGTATAATTTTTATATTCATTAAATAATAGATGTATCTAATTTGTATTATAGTTTAGATATACCAATTATTCAATGAATCTAAAAAATTCACTTTTACTTATATTTGTGGCCGGAGAAAGTAGATATCAACGCTACTCCCTCTATAGTGTAATAATTAAGGGGGTCTATTCTCAAATAAATATCATAATTTATGTTTTTTATCCGTTTCTTTTTTTTTCTTTTTTTTTGGCTTTTACCCCAGTTTAATCTGGTTCGAGATCAGTTCTGAATCAAAACTTCTGATATTAAGTGATTTCAGCTTCCTCCTAATCGCAGTTGCGAAGTATCGAACTGTATGTCTATTTCTATTATATAGGGAATATGGATTTTCTTATAGTAGGATTTACTATTATGAGAGTTATGGTGATAGTTTCTCATATTCAAATTTAGATCCACATGCAATAGACAATATTATGTTTTGGTAATCAACCATCCTCACACTCGATCAACAACGAAGTTAATTTCATGTTCAACATTGAAATTACACTAGTATATACTATTTCTGTCTCATTTTATTAGAACTATTTTGATTAAATGGTACTATTCATTTATCATATTTTGACCATACTTTTTTAATAATATATAAATATAAGTATATAAGATCTTGTTTGATTTGTTTTGATGAGTATTTTCAAAATATCCAATTTTTATAATTTTTACTAATATAGAATTAAAGATATTAGTAATCAAAATCATGCATTGACATACGTGCAGTAGTCAAACTAGTTCTTTTATTTTGGGACGGAGGTAGTATATAATTGAGATGTATCAAAGAGATTAGTCTCTTACAAGATACTCCATCATTTTCTACAAGGCCATTTTAAACATGAAGTAAAAAAAAAATCATTTTAGAAATTATTATTTCTTTATTTCTAAATATACATTTTATTAATACAACCAATTTACACTAAGATATGAAAAAACAATTATAAATTCATTATTAGCTATTATTAATATTTATTTTAAACTATGGATGAATATTCTGGGCTTGCTCCCTTCACCTTCGATGACGGAGCTAACTTGCTCTCTTGTTCGTGGTTGTTCGCAACTTGATGACCGTTGGTGGTTCGTCAATTCCAACGATGAAGGATTGTTTCGTTTCAAATTGTTATTGTATGTGTGTTTGGAGACATTCTTGTTCTCTGCTTGTGTGATTGTTTTCAGATCTGTTGAGATCTATAGTTTTCCAGGTTTGGTTTACCTCCAATACGTAGATGGTGTCATTGAATATTTGTGTCAGTACTCGGGATTGATTGCGGATTATTTATGATATCCTCTAGAAAAATCACGATATTTTTTTTATTAAAATAAAAAATATTCAATATTGAAATTTGTAGAGTACATCAGATTCAAATACAAATCTAATATCGCTAGAAATGAAATTGATAAATCTGCGAACAAACTCACATCCAAATTAATAGCAAAAAATGGCATACTCATGCCTACAAATAATGTGATAAAATTAAAGTAACCAAAATACTTATGCCTCCTGATCTGGATCGTTGACGAACTTAGTTACTGTGTGAATCAATAGTTGATCGAAGTTGATCTTCCAATTCAATCAAATGAACACCACATCAAGACGGGAAAGCAAGCACGACATTAAGATGAGAAATCAAAAGAACATCGCACAAAGACGTGAAATCAAACAACGTCGCATTAAGACGACCAAATAAAAAAACACAATAATTTTTTATTTTTAAAATAAAAATTAAATACTAGTCAAATAAATAAATTGTTCTGGAGAAAAGACATCATACTTTTTCTTGATCTTTGTCTTTTAGGTACAGCACTATCACTCTTGTTTCTGAACAGGGAAATGCTTTATGATTTTCATTATGTTGATTTTTAAATTCAATCTTATTCGTATTCCAGAAAAACCAATCTTATTTTTTCATAATAAAGAAATAATAATGTTGACACTTTTTTTCTTTTGATAAATTGTTGACACGTATTATGAACAAATATTTAGATGTAGCTTTTTTAGGATATTTGGTAGTTGGATTTTGATTTCCCTTATCTAATTCCAGTATATTTTGTTGGTTGTTTTAGGTGGTTTTGATGCGACTCTTTTTTTCTTTTTTAATTAATTAATTTTTATATATATATATAAACTATGGGCTCGTTTGTAAATTAATTTATAAAGATATAATTTTCGTTAGTGAAAATTTATAAATTAACACAAAAGTTTATTTATTTGTATAAATTATTTTTATAAACTGAAAAATAAATCAAATACAAACGGACCCATCGATTAGGATTTGACATATGGAGCATGACTCAAATGACGCAATAGTGGAACCCTAGTAGTTGGTGGTCCAACATATCTTGGATAAACTTTGATACCACAATATTAGAAGTTTGGATTGAACGTAACGTATACTCTATTACTCTAAGATAACACCAAAGTCTATCAAAGATCTCTTGGATCACCTGTTATTAAGTCGCCATAATAAACCACTTAGGTCACACTCTAGATTTTGTCTTAGTAGAAGTGTGAGTACGTTAAGAATCTCACATTGAATGAGATAAAGTCTGAACATGGATAAATGAACAGGTCCACTCAATTTATATGAAGCTTAAAAAGTATTAAATATGTTTACATATAAATGTACCATATTTTTTAGTCCCACTAAAATTTTTCTTCAAATAATGGTCTTCAAATATTTTTGGTCGACATTTTGTGTGTCTACTTTAAGTCAACTCATGTGCATATTTCAAAATTTTGAATGATTATTGTAGTTATATGTAGTTATCATTTTACAAAATTTTGGATTTTTTCTAACATGTAAGGAATTAAGTATAAATTTTTATATTATTAATATTAAATATTCATATTTAATTCATCTTTTGTTAAATGATTTTAATTATTTGTGGAAATATTCTTATATTGGTTGAAGAAATTTGAAAGACCATTGTTTGGTGAAAATTTTCAAAAATTTAAAATGAAATATGATATATTTTTTAAGGACAAAAAAGTTATTTAAACTAATTAAAAATTATTCTTCTAAACACAAATTTCAAGTTCACATTTACTTTTTATTCTTTAATCTTTTTTTTTTTGAAATTGCTAAACTTTTATTAAATGAAAACAAGAGAGTACAAGCACAAGCAGTGCTAGGAGAAAAGAAAATACACTGAAAACCTATGAAGCCCCGATACGCGACACGATACGGATACGATACGATACCGATACGCCGATACGTGAAAATTTTAAAAACTTCATATCCGATACTGGCGCGATACGTTATTTAAAAATTAATTTTAAAATTAAATATATAAATGCACAATAATATTAATAATGATAATTTTTTTTTGAAAGACAAAAAATTATTATAATTATTATTATTATTATAAACGTCAATAGTTTATTGTACAAAGAGTACACACAAACCAATTAGCTTGCACAAGAGCAAAACAGTTTGAGGCTCAACATACAAGGGTTCATCAGTCCTAACTAAAGACATATAATAGCTCACAAAACATATAATAGTCATGACATCAAGTCTCTTCAACAAGTTCATCTTGTAGCAATATCAGACAATTATATAGGTCTTGCAGCTGACCAATTAAAAGCATAAAACATTCATTCTTATACTAGAATTTTGGGACAAGCCCAAATACTTAAACAACATGTTATATAGTAGGACACCATAGTGACTTCAGAACATTGACAAAGACAAAAAATACTAATTATAATAAATTAAAATCATTAATACTAAGTTAAGTATTTGTGTTTCATTAATATTGTCCTAAAAAATAATGATCACCAGTACATTTTAAGTTATACATCTTAAGTTAAGTATTATACAAGATCATTAGTACTATCCAAAAAAAGACATTGTTAGTTACCCGTGTAACAACATAATAGTTTGACATTCACTAGGAAACACGGATTCCATCGGATATTATTTTTTATTTAAAAATAAATATTTAACCGATATTTTTCCGATACGAGTATCGGGAAGTATCGGACGCGTATCGGATATTATTTTTTTATTTAAAAATAAAGATTTAACCGATACTCTTCCGATACGAGTATCGGAACGTATCGGAAGAGTATCAATATCGGGTGCGTATCGTATACGATACTTCACCAATTTTAGAGTATCGGGGCTTCAGAGCTGAAAACAGAGGAAAAGAAAATAGGAGTCACAGACTACAACAAACCACCCCTAAAACAAGGAGGCTAACCAACTACTACTCCAATACTTTTTATTCTTTAATCTATGTCCGAGGTATTCTTACCTGGGCACAAAGTATATAGACACAAATTTAGGTACACACATGAATTTACGAAGTTAAAAGAAAAATAAAAAATAGTCATATCAATCAACATCATTTTTATCATTTTTTCTTTAATTTTTCACCTTTATTGTAAGTGTGCCTAAGAAAACATTATTTGGGTTTGTACCCATATTAAAATTTCTCCCTATGTCCTCAATATGCTTCTACCATTTTTTGTTAATTAATTATTAAGGACAAACCAACGCAAGCTTAAAAAAGTCAAAAGATAGTACTTACTATAATCTCAGATTTATGTATCTTTGAATAGTCTAATCTCAGATTTAGAATATAGTGCATGTTGCTTCAAAATAAGGTTAATTGAGTTACTTGCCGATTGATTTAGAATATTAAGTCAAGTAGGTGAGATAAGAATACTTGGAGTCCACACGAGGTACTTATTCAATCTCAGATTTATTTATTTTTTAATAGTGATATATATATATATATATATATATATATATATATATATATATATATAACGGTTTATGTGTTTTATTGAATACCGTTAATCTTTACATGTCTCAAAATATGTCAAACGATTTTAAATTTTTGTAAAACTCAACATAAATGATCTATATTATATAAATTTTTAATCCAACGGTGAATTTTGTAAAATTTGTATTCATTAAAGCGTTATTGAGCGGTGTAACATTACTCAAATGTTACACCGGTGTAATTTGATCCCTATATATATATTATGCAATTGTATTGAACTAATGTAATTTTATTGCGCAGACATGGATCATACAACTAATTTAGTTAGGCGTATTAGAGAGAATATGGGCGCTTCAGCCACCGCCTCTGCTAGGAGAAAAAGGGAGGCAGAGCGTCTGCCTAGCCGTCGGAGCCAACCTGAGATTGAGCCTGATATTCATGACGATGAAGCTTTAGATCTTGGGTCATTGTAGGTCGAGATGTCATATGAGAAGGATAATGATGAAGAGATACAGGAGGCTCGTTATGAGTTGGAGGCTAAGACTCAGATGCCGCCTTTCCAAAATTCATTTGAGGGTCGGTCCGATTCGAACATTTTTTCAAAAGGCTCATCTGATAAATCCGTACTGATTAAGGATGGGGGCCACATTGCAAGATGTATACACGCAGATTATGTAAGTTACATAATTGCCTTATTAAGAATTAATTATCTAATTATGATCTAGTTGTATGATAAATATGTTATGTTTATTGGTTTTGTAGAATCATAGGTTGATAAAAAATTGTCAGCGCCTGACAAATTTGAATAAACTGGTTTCAACCAATGAGGAGTGGTGGGATCAGGTCATTAGGGCTACAGGGATATGGGACGTAGCCAACACGGGTTTCTCATTTCTTGGCCGGCAACTGTTGACTTCGTTTGTGGATAGGTGGCACCGGGAGACTAACAACTTTCACATCCTTGGTGGGGAGATAACAATCACTCCAGATAACGTGTACTGTCTTTTGTAAAGTTGATGGTATTAATTTGATGGTGACATATCTTGGTTCAAGTCCCGCTGCCGTCGACAACGAAGTCACACAGACCAGGGGGTTCATGCCCGGTTTTATTCATACTTGAAAACCCTCCTATGCAGCCACATGAGAGCTGCATGTGTTGTAAAATTGACCTACAAAACATAATAATAGACAAATATATATAAGAACATAAACATCAAATAAATATGACAATAATATACGAGTATAGAGATATCATATAAACTTATCTTTCTCAATTTAGTCTTCAAGATTGTCACAGAATTGAGACCTAAGATTATCGGAATAATAAACACGTAAGAACATAATCATCAAATATAAAAATTAGAATCAAATAAAGTAGAGATGATGAACTTATCTTTTGATGAAAGCTTAAACCCATGAACTGCGGATATCCTGACAAATAGAGTAATAACCTGAGGCGTGACAAAGTCACTGTCCTTAAGGATTTATCCGCGATATTTTTGCGCAAATCCTCCAGGATTCAACAGGTCCTTCTCTGATATGAATCATACCAAAGGTGACAGAACAACTTAAATTCACTAAGTGCTGGCAATGTTACTCAGGAAATAAACTCAATTTTATGTGAGGGGAAAAATCAATTTGTGTATAAAATAGAAAATCAAATTTCTCTAAGTATATATGTTTGCACGGATATATATCTATCAAGTGAAGAAAGTGATTATGCTTGTATATCAAACGTGGCTTTAGTGTGGTATATATTTGTTGCTAAATATGAGTTACTCTTTGGTATAATTATATGCACTAAAGTGGCATAAAAGTAGAGATTAAATAGGTATAATTAAGTCCAATTGACCGTTAGAAAAATGTTATTGATGACTTAGAAATGAAGATTAATAATTCATGGTTTGGACCAAGATAAGAAATCATAAAATAACTTTTGAAATGAAGTAATTAATAAAAATTACAACAGCATGTCACGCTGAGAGGGTAGGAGGTGTTGCAAGCATGTGTATGTATCAAGACTATGCCATCAGGATATACCTGTTGTATGTGGTTGACACCATCATATTCTCAAGTAAAGCCAAAAACTACATTTACCTCACCTACCTTTTGTACTTAAGAGACATTGAGTTGATCAACGTGTATGCATGGGGCCCTGTAGCACTGTCATTTCTCTACAGAGAGCTAAGCAACTCCACCGTTCCTAAGTGCAAGTATTTAACAGGTTATGCTACATTGCTTCAGGCAGTGGCGACTCTAGGAATGTTAGAGAGTTTGGGCAAAATTTTTGAGGGAATTTTATCAACCCAACTTTCGAGTATAGTAATATTTTAAAGGATTAATAGGTTTTTTGATATTTTAAAGGCCGAAATGAAACTCTCATCAACCATTCGTTTTAACTGGTCGTCTTCTATATTTATAATGAGAAAATATTTTTTTGTAAATAAAAGGTTAAGTTTTAAAATAGATTTTAACTGCGTAATCTAACTGTCCGCTTTCGCGTGTCCAACGTGTTACGACATAAAATCTTATTTATGAAAATAATTACTTTTAATTACTCAAAAAGTTTCTTAAGGTAGAAAAATTAATTTAAAAGTACCGCCAGCTGTCGTATGTTCGGTACCAAATTTTAAGCGTATAAATATCCGCTCTCGCGTGTCCGTTTACACTATTAAAATTACCTTTTTGAAAACTGAATTTTTTCTAATTGATAAAAAATTGCTTTCGCATTGTTTAGAATAAAAAAATGAATTTTTCTACAGTCAGATAAAGTTTTCATTCTTTCAAATCGAAACTGGTATCTCTGTATTTCTACTTTCGCAGTAAACTATGAGTTCTAAAAACAGAATTAATTCAGGCCTTAAACAATTCTCATTATAAACATTTATTTTCGACTCAATAAAATACCATTGAAACGACGATCTTTACATTCTAGACTCTATAAAAAAAATAGTGAGACAGCAGCCCGGGCACGTGCCCAGGCATGCTGTGCCTTAGAATCGCCACTGGCTTCAGGTAACCAAGCATTTTTTTTATTGAAAATTAATTGTTTACTTATATTTTTATGTCATTGTTATTTACTTATATTTTTATACAAGCTTGGATTTACCACCACTTCAATGGTATCAGTGGGGAGGATGACATTAGGTATGAGGAGAACTTTCCACGTGCGCGAAAATTTGTCCCTACCAGAGGACAGACAAGGGTCAGCTCAAAAGACAGTTGATAGGTTACTTCCACACGATGTGGATTGGGCATGTTATGCGATATTCGTATTACGATAAAAAAAAATATCGCGAAAACGCCGTAACCCGTGCTTAAGTATGCACGGGGGTATACTAGTTATGAACTAAATGTTTCAAAAACAGTTCAGCAACATGTGAAAAAATAAGTTCATTAACGCGCAATAAAACATGTTTATTCACTTCCTAGATGGCGAACAACAACAATATTCACAATCACGTCACATGAAGCGAACGGTGAAGGTGTTCACGTTCTAGACTACAAAAGTTGAAGAAGTTGTTCACTTTCTAAATTGTGAACATCTCTACTACATAATTCTAACAAACGCAAAAACTAAAACATAAGTAAAAGCCAAATAAAATGGTGGACAAATTGAATAAAAAAAATTATTAAAAAATTAGACAGAAAAATTACATTAATTTATATATTTTATAAATATAATTAAAAAAGAAAGAATTTATTAACTAAAATAACACTTTTAGCCCGTAAAAAAAGTTGACCGAAATGACACTAATTGTTATTTTACAACTGTGTCAAAAAAAATTGAACACAATACCTTAAAGTATAAAGTTATCAGTGAAATAACACTTCAAATTAAGTATTAAAAAACTATTGACATGGAACATTCTATTTGCCTTTAAAAAAACCTATTGACATGGAGATAGTTCTTTTCCAAAATTTAGGTACTACTTCCTCCATGCCAAAATAACTAACCTAATTTTGATTTATGTTACTATTTATATGATCTATTTTCATCATATTTTTCTTTTAATATATACATGTAAATATTAGCATACGAGATTCACTACAAGAAATATGATTTTTGCCAACAATTTTTTTTTTGTTACAGGTCGCTGGCAAAACTATTTTGGGTAGTTTTGCCAGCGACTTGTAACAACTTTTAACAAAAAAAGTTGTTGCAAAAAATCATATTTCTTATAGTGGTTGTTTGATTTATCTCAATGAATATTTTCAAAATATATAATTTTTAATAATAAATAACTAAAAATATTAATAATTAAAGTTGTATAAACATAAAACTGATCAAATATGTCATTTATTTTATGATAGAGAAAATATTAAAGAATCTCTTGAAATGCAAATCAAATACATGCATGTAAATTTAATTCAAAAGTATTTCCATTCCACCAACCACATGTTGACCTTAATAGATCAAAAACTTAAGTGTTGGTCAATGCAACACATGGCTTCTCATGAGTCAGTGACTCAGTGACACGAAAAATAGTAAAACTATATGTCATATAATTTTTAAATATGTATCGATACACTTGCTAATATGAATATTTGTAAAACAAAAATGTTTATTAATTTTTTGTATTATATATTATTTGTCAATTTATTAGAACTGTCTACTTCAACAATATATTTATATATGTCAAAATAAAATATGTATTGGAATATTTATCAAATTATAAAATCTTTTTATAAAAAAATTATTCTTAAATATAAAACTTTTTTTTTTGATCCATTAAATATAAAACTTTATAAATAATTAGATATATTTATTACTCTTTTTTAAATATATTCTTCATTAATATCACCTATTTATATTGAAATATGAAAAATATAACATTGAATATATTTAATATGGAAAATAATTTAATAATATTCTGGTGATTTTAATTTTATCATATTTGTAGTAGGCATGTTGCCGTTGTATGCTATTAACTCGGATGCTGTGAGTTTGTTCGCAGATTTATCCTTTATGTTTTTAGCGAAGTTGAATATGTGGTTGTATTTGATGTATCTGTCAATTTGAATGAATGAATATCATTTTGTTTGTGTCAAAAAAAAAAATAGTCGTACACATTTCGCCCTAACAACTCTACTTCAAAAATAAAAATACTCATAATTTTTTATCCGCAAATGTTAATATGTGTTTTGAAGGTACATATAAACAACTTAATATGAAATCTTTTAAAAGTCAAACTATTATTTTTTTTAATACAATAATTCCCTTTTTAAATTTCTTAACTTATGTATTCAATCTTTGTTAAAATAAATATTGTATCCAATTAGATCTTTTTTATAAATATTTTTAGGAAAATATTAACATGTCAAGAATATAAATATAGTAATATTTTTTTGTTATTTATATATTATATTTTTTGAACATTAATTTTTTTTATAACATTAAATACAAATTTCTACTTATAGATACCTTATAACATGTACTATTCTTAAGACACAGCTTGAACACTTTTAATTTGTAATTTTTTCTTGTTAGGCACACCTTGTGCTTAACTTATTATTTTATTATATTCATCTGACTTCTTTAAAAAAAACATGTGTCCATATTTTTATATTAAAGAACGGAAGGAGTATACATTAATTAATTATAAATAACAAAACATAACTTTTCTCTTCAGTTAGTTGTGTCATTTCTTGTTTTTCTCCTAACTTCTTTCTCAGCTTGAGCTCGAGTACTCGTTTTTGTATTTATCTAAGGATCATGTTAACTAGTGTTTCCGGGACACTAGTTGGGGATATAAAAGAGGTAACTTTTGTATTGGAAATATAACTTTTTATATTTTATTAACATTGACTAAACAAATTTCAAGGTATTTTTACTATATTAAGGTTCCTTAACTAATGCTCCGGAGGCACTAGTTAGCATTTTCCTTTATCTAATTAGTATATATATACATATATACTTTATAATTAAAAACGATGTAAGTCATTTTTAAGTTGCAATGTTAATAGTCAACTATGTATATAATTTTTGGCTGTGCTATACTTCCTCCATTACAAAATATAAGCAAAAAGTGATCAACAAAAGTGAATGCATTTGGTCTTAATTTTGAATCAAATATATCAACTTTATTTGACTCGTTTTTGCTTATATTTTGTAACGGAGTGAGTAAGTCATAACCCAACTAGCAAAAAATATCGAAATTGTTAAGTTGGACGTTGTGACTCAAGCTCGAAACCGATATCTCACAATTATGTGAGTTTAATTTCAGTACGTGGAGTACCACTTCATCTAAGATAAAAAAAAAGTATTCTTTATATATTTCTAAAAAATCAATTACGCAAGTTCTAAAATTATTTTACCACATTTCGTTCTTTAACTAATGTTCCAAGGGCACTAGTTAACATTTTTACTTAATTAATAATTTTTGGGAAAGATATCCTCTTCTTCCGAACTTTTTTTTTTTGATATCCTCTTCCGAACTATTAAAACCACTCAAGATTTTGAAAATTTGAAAAATATTAAATGGTGCACCAGAGCATTAGTTAAGAATATTTAATATTGTAAAATATATTGAAATTTATATAAAAAATATTCTTTTCAATATACTATAAAAGTTGATTTTTTTTGCATCCTTAATTGATACCCAAAACACTAGTTAGCATACCCTTTAAATCTCTTCCAAACCATACATCATCAATAGAAGCTTTTGGAGAGAAACTTTTTTGTGCTGCACTAACTCAAAGTATGTTTATAATTCTTCTACTATATGAATGAAGATGTTTGATTTTAAAAAAATAAAAACAAAACAAAGAACTAATAGACAAACATCAATTCATGGTGAAAGGAACATACATCATGATCATGGTAAACATTATTCAAAGCATGAAAAAGTTAGACATGTCTACATTTCATCCCCGTTTCATAGGAGAATGGATCCTCTCAATTTACTTTTTCTCAATTTTCACATCTCAACCATCAATCAACTTTTTCTCATTTCTTTTCAATTTAAATATTATTCTATATTTCTAATCTAGTGGTCTAAAAACCAACATTATTTCCTCAATTTTTTTTAAAATTGAGAGAATCCTTTCTCGTTTCATAGGATTTTACTGTTCAACCTTTTGGATTTGCTGAACATTTACTAAATTCCTAACATTATCAATTTATTCGCATGAAAAACAAAACGTGATCATGACGTTATACATTAGTAGACTTTGATGTTTCATAAGCAATTAATTATGAGTAAAAAGTAGTAACATGAACTATGTCATTATTCCCAAAATAAAAAAAATAAATAAAAAATGAACTGTCATTATTCATGTTGCACATATGTCCCAATTTGGATAAAGTATAATTCTATGTAAGTTATAAATTTTTATATTAAAAGGATAAAATAAAAGTTTTTTTGGAACCAAAATAAATAAAATGTTTTTGTATGTGCGGTTAGTTATTTTCACAAAAAGATAAGATAGCTTTCTATAAAATATTATAAATTGTTTGTAAAAATAAGGTAGTTTTCTTTACAAGAAACAGTAGTTTTTTTCTTAAAATATTATAAAAATTGAACTATTGTTGCCGATGGGATTCAAATAACATATTTTAAGTTAAACACTCCTCATAAGTAAATACACTATAATATTGTCACATATGATATTTTTCCTGAGATCAATAAGAGAGCTTCGTGAGAAACTCATGATGTATATTATAGAGATTAGTAATAATAAATAATTTCTATACAAAAAGAAAATGTAATTTTCAAGAAAATATTATAAAAATTGAATTATTATTATCAGTAAAATTCAAACAACAGACTTTAACTAAAAACTTTGCATAAATAAATGTTCTATATTATTGACAAGTAGGGTTTTTTCTTAAGTATCAATAAAAGAGTTTTGTGAGAAACTCGTAATGTATACTATTATTATCGAGGTATCTTTGTCCCTTTCTCCTTTTTTTTCCATAATATGTAATGCATGATGGACCAGTTGATGTTAAAAGAGCTTTGTCCGAAATAAGCCTGTCGCATCAGCAAAGAAATCCAGTAGAAGATTCATTCAGAACAATCAATTAGAAGAGAGTATTGAGATGTAGCTATCTATCTTTGCAAAATAATTAGCATAACAGTTTCATCTAAGGTGTGGATAATATTAAAGTTCCAATCATTGATAGTTTCATAATATTTTGAATTAAGAGTAGCATAAGAACGAAACTTAGGATTAAATTTGGTTTGATGCTATTTTTTCTTGTTGTGTAGTAGGCTACTATGAATTTGGCATGTTAATTTCTAATGTTAAGTCTATGTTAATGTTTTATCCCAACTTTGAAGTGAAGTTGATTAAGCGGCAAGCTAATATGGTTGCTTACACTCTAATTAGGACGGTCTATTCTCAGTCCAGTCGCAATCTCTTTGATTTGATTCCTCTTTGTATTGAGAACATTTTGATTATTGAAATGAATTAAGTTTGCTATTGTCAAAATAAAATAAAATTGAACTCCACATTACTAAGAGACATTTCCTTTAAAAGTTGAAATCAATACCAAAACATTTTCAGCACTATTTTTTTAATATATGCACAGTATAAAAGAATAAATTACACTAAATACATCAAAGTTAACCAAAAAAAAAATCAAGACAACACATTAACATCCTATGAATATAACGGTCTAAATCACAATAAGATATTCGAGACTGTTTCAACAATAAATACAAATTAAAATATGGTCCACAACATTTGGATTTTAATTCACTTAGTCAGCACGTGTAGGACATAACATTGCATTTTAGTCGTATAAATCCAATTTGGGGCACATGCTACTTGTAAAATATAGATCCAAACTCGAAAAGTTAGGGAAATGGATACAAAGCTCGTAAATCAAGATCATATCACTTATTTGAAAGTTAGGAAAAAAAAGGAAAAAAAAAAACTTACTATCTCAGTTTCTTTTTAAGTGTTCATTTAAAAACACCAAATTAAAAAAGTGATTTTTTGCACATTATTTACCTATTATACCTTAATTTTAATCTACCAATAAATTTTTTTTTTTTTCACACACTTTTTTTTTTCAATAAATTTAATATATTATGTGCAAAAAAAAACAAAACTTAAAAAAAAAAAAAAACTTTAATTTTTCAAATATACAGCATTAATTAGTTAAATAAGAACGTTAAATCCGACGTTTTTGGACACTTAAAAAGAAACGGATACTAGGAGGAAATGAAAGTTTAGAAAAGTAATCTAACCGAGTCTTACAATAATCTAACTTTGTCTCACAATTTAGTTTTCCTCCCATTGAGAAGTAATAACCCTAGACAGAAAGTTCTATTTTTTCAACAATCTCCTCACTCTTTTATCACAGTTTTTTTAAGCATAATAATCACAGGTAGTTATTCTTTAAAGATATGTTTGTCTTTTTACTGAAAACCAGTTTCCTTTCTTTATGTCTTTCTACTAAATAAGAAAAGAAAAAGTTTTATATTTATTTTCTTTTACATTCACTCCTACCAAACAATAAAAAAAACATTTCATTTTCTACTTACTTTCATTCCTTTAACATTCATTCGTTTTACAATCTTTCCTTTAAGTTTCATCTCTGATCCAAACAAAGCATAAAAGTGAAATCAATTCATGGACAAAATTGAAAACAGTGAAACAAAACTAATCACAATTTTTTTTAAATATATCAAAAGAACAGTTATGGTACATTCTATGGGTTTCTTTTTGCAACATTATTACCCCCTCCCTTAAAGGATTCTTTTTGCAACATTTCCAACAAAGATGCAATAAAATAAACATGGAAACTATGATGGTACATAGGGACAAGAGCAAAAACAGAGCGCCAGAATTTTGATACAACTTAATGGTGTTTAGATTAAATAAAATGATCCAAAATTGAACAAAACAAGCAAGATATATTACTTGGGGAAAATTTCTGACATGATCACTAACATTTTTCATCAACTAATTCCTAACATATTTGATTCAAAGCACACTACTGGATATCATGGAACTTCAACTTCTACATTCTATAAAGACCAATGCATTAGAACAAATGTCGCTGTAGTGTGTAACAGTCAAACTGTCTCGGTCGAGAATTACAATTAGGCCAAGAAACAAACCCGACAGATGCCACCATGCCTTCCAGGTGCAAAATTTGTATTCAAGGGTAAATTCCTTTCTAGAATGCTGCAAAGTTAGTTTGGCATGAAGCCATGCTATAACGAATCTTGTTTTGATTCCTCCGGGGTTGCTACAACCCAATGGTACTCAACATTACCATATTAAAATAAAACAATCAGAGTGGACAAAGTTTCATGAGCAAAGCCTACTAAAATCCAACATGTGAATTGTGGCTTTCAATTATTTACTGGCACTAGAAGAGCATAAATATCGCAGCATATATTCATTGGAGGAGCATGTATCGGCAAGATCCTGATGTATACTAGTAATGGATTTCTGCAACGATTTTAGTGCTGGGAGCAAATTTCTAGAGTTTTGCTGAATAGAATTTGCATGGGATTTACAGAGCTCCTGCCATAACAAAGATAAATATCAATTTATAGAACCACTGGATATGATAGGATCACCTGAAACCACGTGCAAACTTTTATACTTATACACTTAAATATGAAATTTACGTATCCAAACTAATCAATGAACGATTTTGACACTGATAGGTGTATAGAATTTCATAATATAATAATTTTCTATAGAATGCAAAATAAATTAATCATATTATTAAGGTGTAAAAAGGAGGTAATCTTAACCATAGGCACAGAAATGGTCAATATAGAGTTTGCACACTGAGTATCAATTTATGATTGAATTATCAATCAAGATTAGTACTTCCAACACTCCCATTGGTATCAAATCCTCTCTCCTCTAAGTGTTTCAGTGTGTGAGTGATTAGTTTAAGCAAGTACCGAATACCTGAGACCATCGAAGTATGAACTCCAAATGTGGGCACTTTTCCAGAAGGGATGCTAGAGCCTCAATTAATCGCTGGAGATATCTGTATGGGACTGACGTGGCAACTGCTGGAATATCTGCTGGACTAACAGCAAAGATACACTTTTTAATGAAAGAGTCCTCATTTAAGCGAAGACTGAGGATCAATGCCCTACTTGGTTGATTTTCATTAAGAGCTTTATCAACAGCCTGTTGAGCAATGCAAGCCCGTGTTACTAATGACATCAAAATAGGAGAAACAGTAGTGAAGCAAGATCATCATATATAGCTAGTGGAGCAAAGGAAAATTTAAGTTATATATGCTGCATAAGTTTTACCATTTACCAAAAAATTTTGAAAAATTAAACTATTTCTAGAATTTCTTAGAGTCGCAAATATAAAATTGATGGCATGACAGAACCCACACTATAAAAGGAAAAATGTTTCCTCTTCCTACAATTGAAATTGGAAGACAACTTGTTTACTTATTTTCAAATCATTGTCTTGTACAGAAAATAGTTTTGGTAATAATCTGTTATTCTTCAAGGTGAACTAATCTATAGTCTTTCAAGAAGAAATATATGTGAAAAGGTTGACAACTTCAGAAAATAAAAAATAGTACCTCTGGTGTGACATCTATGTCTAGGTCAGTTGGATCGAATATGAACGATTCATCCACGGAATAAACTAAAACTCCCTCAGTCGTTGCTGCGACAAAACTCCGCCCAGTAGGTGCAATTTTAAGGCCTTTAGTTTGAATAATAGGTCTTCCACGGTTAGCCATGGATCCTGGTAAATCTAATCCTAATTTCCCTCTTGTTTGTCTTTCAACACCTTCTTCAATGTCACTGTTATAATCATCAATCAAATCTAGAGGGCCAGCATCAGTCATATTCTTTGAGTTTAAAAAGTCAAGCACTCCATCTAATGAAAGATTATGAGTTATCTGGAAACGCCGCAGCAATACCTGTACAAAAGATATTGCAATTAATAAACAGAACTGTACTATGAATCATGATAAGTTAAATGGTTGGGACTAGTTGATATCAATTACGCATCCAAAATGAAATTGAACACTCAATGACTCAATAATTTACAACAAAGACAGACGGGATGCAAATGACACCAACATAAAAGGTTTAGAGGGCAATACACAAACAATGAGGCAGAAGAGATGGCATAAACAGCTTATGATAAGTTTCATAAGTTGTTTTCAGTTTATTTCAAAAGATCCTTGGGACAGCTTATAAAAATGGCTTATATAGTTCACCCTAATTTCATCTTGAATAGCCAGAACATATTGTACTCTTATATGATAAGCTCTTACTGAATAAACACAATTAAGCTGTCCAAAACATCCCCCTAACCTATACCATCCATATGTTGGTCTCTCAACCTAAGAGCAAATGTGTTGTTAATCAACAAAGAAGAAGCTTTTCTAGAAAATACATTTTTTGGGATTCAATTAACAATTCATATGCATACGCAGATATTTTTAGATATGCAAAATTAAGCGTAACAAGAATAGGAATATAAATGGCATGCAAACCAACCTGATCGGCAACATCATACATGCAGATATATCTGCTACTGCCCCCAGCTAATATGTAGCTTCCGTCAGCTGAATAACACAAGGTTGTGAAAAACTTCCCCGTACTTTTGTTAGCAGCCTTTCTACGGTCAGTCATAAGACGACCTCCAGCAATATCTCTAGAACCTTCTATGGTATACATCAGCAAACCATCTATTGGATCCCAAAAATGAATTTGCCCGTCCAATGTACTGCAAGCTACCTGCCTTCCATCTGGACGATAAACAACTGTGAGAACATCATGTGAGTGAGCAAATGTTTCAACTGCTCCTTTTCCATCAAAGACATCCCACAACCGAACAGTCTTGTCCCATGATGATGAAGCCAAGACAGCCTGCAAAAAGAGAGAGGAAATAATGCTAAGTATCTTAGTCAATGAAAAAAACATATACAAATACAAACTTTAACAGTTATCTTTTTATCATGTCTCAAGAGTTGAGACAATAGATAGCATCACATTTGATAATACTATGAGGCATCAACATAGAATTAGAAAAATAATTATTTATAAAATCAAAAAGAATAAACCATGGTTTCATAGAGACTTTGTATTTCTAATAAGTAGACAATGTAGCAACAGAAAAATAAAACTACTAAAAACAGTGTAGATCATGGTAGAGGATAAGAAGACATCAACTTATGCAGATGTATAACAACGGAAGAAAAGCTAACTCACATTTGTTGGAGAAAATACTAGCCCGTGAACAGGAGCTTCGTGGCCACTAAGCACATCTAACAAACGGCCAGTTCTCATTGACCAAACAAAAATCTGTTGCACATATCATTGAACATAAAGGGTAAAAAATACAGAAATAAGTATTGATATAATCAGAAACCACCTAACTTTTGTGAAATGGATACCTCAAAGGAATCTGAAGTGCCCGCACATATCACTTCACCACTTTGATCTGCTGCCAAAGAAACAAACTGTCTTGAAGAAGGGGTGGTAAATGTTCTAAAATTCCTATAACGTAATAAATCCCACGCACGAACAGTCCCGTCAAGAGATGCACTGAGCAGGCAATTGTTACTTGCCATAAAATGCAGAGCCGTAACAGCATTGGTGTGCTCAGTAAACGTAACAAAGCAAAAGCCCGAGGAAACAGTCCAAACCTGAAGCAGATAAGTACAAATTTTTCCTTGAATCATGCAATATGCACAGATAATTAAAGGTACAATGTGAAACACCCCACCTAAATGTGTATATTTATACTAATTTAAATGTAGCTGGCTAGCTGCGCACTCTGATTAATACAAAAATAAAATTACACATCCAAATTAAAATAATACAACCTATTCAAAATGTAGAATCTTCCTGAATGGGTTTTCACTATACAAATAAATAAATATTTGACTACGGCACAATAAACATGTTCTGGTGACATTATATCAGCATGATCAATTTGTTCAGTGTTTGTGCTCTAACCATGCCTCTTGCAAGCAAACATAAGATACATAATTTAGGTAAGAAATTCAAATTACATATTAATTAGCAAAGAGTCAATGATAATTTTCCACACACATGACAAAAAGTACAATGCGACAAAAAGGTAGTTGAATACCTTCACTTTATTATCATCTGCACCAGTAGCAAGGAGTTGAGAGTCGGGTGAATATGCGACACAATTGACATCAAAATAATGACCCTGCTGCTTCAAAATATAACTCTCAGACCTCCATTCCCACACAAGAAGCTGACCCAGCTTCGCACAGCCAAAAGACAACCAATTTCCAAGATCATTAAACAAAGCAGTGGTTATCTTCTCTTTTGATATGGACAACAAATGAATGCACACAAAATCCGGCATCTGATACAACCCAAACACACCATTAGAAAATCCAACAACAACCATATCTAATCCTCTATGATAATCACAAGCCGAAACCTTCGCCGGCGCTTGATTAAAACAGTCCTTCCTCAACAACGCCCATTTCCCTTTACATAAATATCCCCCATCCTCAAATTCAAGTTCCTTCCTCTTCTTCACATCACCATCATCATCCACATTCATCATATCCCCTTCCAATTCCCTTTCCGGTGTCCCCGGCGATGGAGGCGCCGAGGAATATTCGTCCTCATCTGTAAAACCCCAGCTTAACAAATAACAATCTCTAGTAACCGTATAAACCTTAGTAACCTTATTAGTTTTAGCCTCAATACCAAAAAACGAACCTACAACTGAATCCCTATGACCTAAAAACAAAAAAGGCTTATACTTAGCACCACCTTTAAGTTTCTTCAAACACAAAATTCTCGCAGTGAGATCCTTAGACGCAACAAGTAAGTAATTAGAATCAGGACTCCAATCAAAAGCAGTGATTTTAGAATGAAAATCAGCAAAAGTTCTAACTAATTCAAATGGAAAAAACTCTTTACGGAAAGCAGGGGATCGCCAGATCTGAACAAGTTTACCAGCACCAACAGCGATAAGTCCTCCGTCAGGGGAAAATTTAACAGCACCAACACGGTGTTTGAACGTGATACGGTGGAGTAGTGCACGGCGGCGGAGGTTGATGAAGAGGCAGCGGTTATTGTCGTCGATGGCGAGGAGGAAGGTGCCGTCGAGGGAGACGGCGATGCGGGAGATATTGGAGGAGGATTGAATGGGGAGTGTTGTGGTTTCGGATTTACGGAGGTCGGTGACGGAGACTCTGTTACCGACGGGTGAAAGTAGGAGAGTGTTGTTGGAGATAACGGCGTTGCCTCCTCTGTAAGGAGCTCCGAGAAGGTTCTGGAATCTGAAGTTCATTGTTTAGGTTTAGTTTGCAGAAAGAGAGAGTGTGGCGGGAATGGAGAGGTTTATGGTGTTAGGGTTTAGGGGTCGGGCTTCTTTGTTCGTTGTGGAATGAAATGAAAGCGAAGCCAAACGCACCGTTTTGGCCGTTTGGCAAAAAAAAAATCAATATGGATCCTCGGCGGCCATAACATCTGCGACTATGTTTGCAGCATAAATTTCAGCCCTTTGATTAATCTGATGGTTGAGGCTTAGATTGAATTAATAATAATAATTACATACTAGTAATATTTGCGTAAAAACTCTGTCAAAAAAGTAGTGGGTTTTAAATCATTGGTTCATATGCATCTCCACCAGTATGACTACTATATGTCATCCAGAATAATAGTCTCAAAAGAAATGAACATATATCAAGCAACTGGAGTTATAATGGAATATCAAAATTCAGACAATCGTTTCAAAGTCACCGTACCACAGAATGATGCTGCTGATATTCAAAATGCTACTACTATTTAACATAGGACCTTTAAATTCAAGGTACAATTTCATTTTATTCAGTGTTGATAACTCGTATCAAATATTCAAAGTCCATGAGATATAATATGCTATGTTATAATATAATTTCTAATGTAGGACTTGATTAGCTTTGATATATTGAACTGCAAATTTAATTGTTACCATGATTACAGGATTATAATCGATACTTTCATCACTGTATAATTTGATCTTGATTATAATCTTAAATATATAACTAATACTCCTTCCAAGATATACTATCAATTTATCCATTATTATACATATCTGCATATATAACCCTATTGTGGTTTACTAACTATTTCATTTATTGTAGAAGAACATCTGTGAAGAATGAAACTGATTTAAATGTTGATGACAATAATATTGATGCTGCTACTAATCATATTGATGCTGATAATATGAACTCTGCACTCTCAAGGTACAATCTTATCTACTTAATACTTTAAATTTCATTCTGCTTTAAAAAGATCATGTTTAAGACTCTATATCACATTTACTAGCATCTATATATTTTACTTTATTCGACTTTTTCATATATATCTTATTCATATTTTATACTTTATTAATCTAATTCGATCATAAAGTTGGTTACACTCTATTTTGGTATAGATTGACAAGGTTACAAACTGCAAGAAAAATATGGAAATCCTTTAGGACTATGATTTCTCCGCAAAAGGTTTTTCCAATATAAACTTCACTATTAAGATTTATAATACCCATAACAATACGTGTTGAGTCTAATTTTGTTTGCATTTAGAATGAAATATTGCTGCCTGAAGCTTTCAAGAAAGCATGGATTAATGAATTATATCAAGATGAGTGTGGTTGACTACAAACACAGGAAGGGAAAACTTGCTTAGTACATGTGTGGATTGAAAACAATGATTCATACCTAAGTAATGGAATGTTAGTTTCAAAAACTTTTAACATTGTTGAACCGACAAATGTTGTATTGGACTATCAAATTGAAGAAAATCGGTTCAAAGTTACCTTCTTATCAAATGAACAACATGCTAACTTAAATGCTTCTTCTTCTAATACAACTGGAACAAACTTCAATCCACAACCTAACCATGGAGTTACTACTGCATCAACCTTCAACCCTGCAATCAATAATGTTGGAACAAAGTGGGTCTGACATGAACCTCTAATGTTTTAAGTAGTTTTGATGATAACAAAGTATTAAAATTACAATTGGTATTACTAATGATTATTCTAGTGTGCAGAATTACAAGTTAAAATTCATTCAGAAGCACTATGAATAGTAGCAGAGAAGCCAGTCAAAACAAGCTCTGAAAGAGTATCGCTGTTCATCAGAAGCTTAATTTTTGCGTGCTGAAGATAGCACTTCTGAGGACCAAAAGCTAGACTCTGATAAAGTTCAGAAGCTGAAGATCTTAAGAAGCTATGACAAGAGCATCAGAAGCAAAAAGAATTTACATCACTCAAGAACTGACAGAATCAGAATCAATGATTGAAGAACTATCTACTTCAAGGCTCTGTCACATCCACAGGAAGGAATATTCGTTGGTACAACGTTAACCTTATCCATAAGTGGAGCGTATTTGAGGATTGTACTATCGTACTATTATTACTCAAAATGGATGAGTGATAAATTGAATAGCTAGGTAGTGGAATTGGAATTCCTTACCAAAGAAGGCAATATACAGCTATCAATTGTACGAGTAAATTCCAGCTGGCACAAGGCTCTCTGCAACGGTCATCATCTTCCTCCAAGTATAAATAGAAGACTCGAATGGAAGAAATGACTACTGTTCCATTATCAAGTTCAAAGACAGAGAAGCATTCTGACATCATAATTTAAATCTGTCATTCTAAGTCTTAGAACAATTTGAGTTGTATTTTGTAAACACCTCTGATAGTATATCAAGTGTTCCTTAACATTCATTCTTATTCTTAAGTTTGTTTGAGAAGTCTCTTGTTAAGTTTAACTTGAGCATTTGAGAAGTCTCTTGTTTAGTGAAACTTGAGCACCTGAGAAGTCTCTTGCAAGTGTGCTTGAGCAATTTGTAATCTTTAGTAGATTATAGTGAAAATCTCTTGTTAGTAACAAGGGGACTGGAGTACTCTCGATTTGTGAGGGGAACCAGGATAAATTCTGTGTCTTTCTTTCTCTCTCTCAGCACCCTCTTTTTATTTTGTGTTTTTATCCGCTGCAAACTTGGTTTTATTTCGAAAAAGTTTTAATTCTAAAAACACAATTCAACCCCCCCTTCTTGTGTTTTTCCACCTTCAATTGGTATCAGGAGCTGGGTTGTTGCCTAACTCTCACCTATCAGTGAAACAGTTAAGATTCAGGGAGGAAAAACATGTCTGCTGAGAAGAATCTCAATGAAGTTCCTTTTGACTATGATTCTAATTCTAAAGACAGAAGGTCTTCTGACAAAATTCCCTTTTTCAATGGAACTGAGACTGTTTATTCATTCTGGAAAACCAAGATGTACAGTCACATCATGGCGATTGATTGTGATCTGTGGGACTTGGTAGAAGATGGAGTGAACTTTGAAAATATGGACTTAGAAGGCGTTGTTAGCTCTAAAGACAGGAAGACTTTTACACCTACTCAAAAGCTGGAGTATAAGAAGCACCACAGTGTAAAAGGGATGATGACAAATGCCATCTCTCATGATGAGTACTTGAAAATTGGAGATAAGAGAACGGCTAAGTCTATCTGGGATTCTCTTAAATCCAAGTATGAAGGAAATAAACAAGTTAAGGAGGCTAAGGCCAACTTGTTAGTACATCAGTATGAATTATTTAAAATGAAGGACGGAGAGGACATTGAGACAATGTTCTCTAGGTTTCAAATTCTTGTTTCTGGACTTCAAGTTTTAGATAAGAGCTATACTGAGGCTGATCATGTAAGGAAAGTACTCAGAAGCTTGCCGCCAAAGTGGAGACCAAAAGTGACAGCGTTTCAGGAATCTAAGGATTTAGATACTGTGTCTCTTGAAAGCTTGGTTAGTTCTCTAAAAAGTCATGAGATGGAACTTATGACTGATGAATCGACTAAGAAGCTAAAAGGGATAGCACCAAGAGTTCCTCTAAGGCTCTGAAGGCAAAGGTTATAGTATCTGATGAAGAAGCTTCTGAAGAAGGTCACGAGATGGACTCTGATGAAGAAGAAGAAATGGTTCTGATGGCTGCAAGAGTATCGCAATGGGCTAAGAGAAGCAAGAAGTATGCTGGTAAGTTTGGAGGTTCTTCCAAGAAGGTTGGTGCTTCTAAGGATAAGAAGGAAGAACAAAACAAATGCTTTAAGTGCAACAAACCAGGACACTTCATTGCTGACTGCCCAGAGAACCTGAGTAAATCATCCAAGAGAACCTCTAACAAAGAAAGATACAAAAGTAAGCTCAAGAAGGGGTTCCTTGCCACTTGGGATGATTTGGATCAGGAATCAGATTCTGATGGGGAAGAAGAAGCAAACCTAGCCTTGATGGCAACCGCTTCTGACCAAGAGAACTCTGAGCACGAAGATGACTCAGATTCAGAAGATGAAGATGAGGTACTTGCTAAACTCTCTCGTTCTGAATTAATAGATTCCTTAAAAGATGCCTTAAAACTTTTAACCAAAAAGGCGGGTGAGTGTAAGGTCCTTAAAAAGGCCTATAACAACCTGACCGAAAAGGCAAATGAAATAATTGAACAAAATGAGTCTCTAAAATCAAGAAATGAATTTATGGAAACTCATTATGTTCTTGATGATAAGGTTCCTCCAGAACATGAATTTGCTCTTCAGGAATTCCTTATCAATGGAATGAAAAGAAGTAAAATAGCCTCTTTGATTTATCATGTAAGTAGAAATAGAGGAGAAGGTCTTGGATTCTCACGTTTTAAAGATAATCCATTATCTTCAAAGTCCTCTAATATAGATAAATCAAAACCTAAGGTTGTCTTTGTGAAGAGTCAATCAGAAGTTCTAAATGATTCAGCTTCTAATAGAACATCAAAGCCAGAGGCTCAAAAGTCAAAGGCTCAGAAGGATAAAACCTCAGAACCTAAGATTTTTAAGCCTCAAGCTAATGTTAAATCTAAAGAAGCTCTGACACATTCAAGAACAAAGCTCAAGAGCTATACTAAACCAAAAAACTTTTCAACAAGGGTGGTTAACTCTAGAGGCTCTGATAGGTCTTTCAAACAAAGACCACCTAGACCTGTAAAGACTAACACAAAAGGACCCATAAAGATATGGGTACCAAAATCTCAAATAATATTTGCTTCAGGTTTGCACACCAAGAAGGCCAAAGCAGCAATGCTGGTACCTGGACAGTGGCTGCTCACGACATATGACGGGAGAAAGGCATATGTTCCAAACCCTGACTCTGAAAGAGGGAGGTACTGTGGGGTTTGGAGGAAACCAAAAAGGGAAGATCATTGGTTCAGGTATAGTTGGTAACTCTTCTCTTTCAGTTAAAGATGTTTGGTTAGTTGATGGCCTCAAACATAATCTGCTTAGCATTAGTCAATTTTGTGATAGCGGATTCATTGTTAAATTTGATAAAGAGGCATGTACAGTAATCAATGATTCTGACAAGTCCATATTGTTTAGAGGATTAAGAAGAGGTAATGTTTATAAGGTGAATCTGTCAGAACTCACTGAGCAGAAGATAGTTTGTCTTCTATCTCTGAATGATGAAAAGTGGGTCTGGCACCAACGCTTAAGTCATGCTAACTGGAGATTAATCTCTAAGCTTAGCAAACTAAAGTTGGTTAAAGGCCTGCCAAATCTTAAATATCATTCAGACGCTCTGTGTGGTCCTTGTCAGATTGGCAAAATTTCAAAAACTTCTTTTAAACCTAAAAACATTGTCTCTACCTCAAGACCTTTAGAACTACTTCACATTGATTTGTTTGGTCCAGTAAGTACTGCCTCAATCAATGGGAAGAAATATGGACTAGTCATTGTTGATGATTACAGTAGATGGACTTGGGTAAAGTTTCTAAGAGTGAAAGATGATGCATATGATGTGTTCAGCATCTTCTGCACTCAAGTGCAAAATGAGAAAGGTCTCAAAATCTTAAAGGTAAGAAGTGATCATGGTGGTGAATTTGAAAACGAACCATTTGCAACTTTTTGTGAAGATCATGGCATTGTCCATGAGTTCTCTGCTCCTAGAACACCACAACAAAATGGTGTTGTAGAGAGAAAGAACAGGTCTTTACAAGAAATGGCAAGAACCATGATGCATGAGACAAAACTTGCTAAGCACTTCTGGGCAGAAGCTGTAAACACAGCTTGTTATATTCAAAATAGGATCTATATTAGACCTCTATTGAATCTAACAACATATGAACTTTTCAAAGGAAGAAAGCCCAACATCTCTTATTTTCATCAGTTTGGATGTACCTGTTACATTCTAAACAACAAGGCCTACAAAAGAAAATTTGATGCCAAAGCTTGTAAGGGAATCTTTATAGGTTACTCTGAACGCTCAAAGGCATACAGAGTGTATAATTCTGAAACTAACACAGTGGAAGAATCTATACATGTTAGATTTGATGATAAAGAGCCTGACAGTAAAATGTCAGAGCAAGATAATAGTTATGCAGGTGTTCCATACCAATACATCGATTCAGAACCGGAAAAAGCATCAGAAGCTGTTGAAGCTTCAGAAGCTGTATTGGAAGAAGATGCTGAAGAAGCATCTCAATTAGAAGCATCACAAGAACATGATGACACTTCAGAAGAAGACACTCAACCAAGTGCTGATGTTGATGAAGCTCCAAGAAGGAAGTTCAAATATAGATCATCACATCCAGAAGATTTAATTCTTGGAAACAAAGAAAGTCCAAGAAAGACAAGATCAGACTATCAACAACTTGATTCACTTCTGGGACTAATCTCAATGATAGAACCAAAGAATGTTGATGAAGCACTTACTGACGATGGATGGATTGTAGCTATGCAAGATGAGCTCAATCAGTTTCAAAGAAATGATGTATGGGACTTAGTGCCAAGACCAGCACATAAGAACATCATTGGAACCAAGTGGGTATTTAGAAACAAAATGAATGAACAAGGTGAAGTGGTAAGAAATAAAGCTAGACTGGTAGCACAAGGCTACAGTCAGCAAGAAGGTATAGACTTCACTGAAACATTTGCTCCAGTAGCAAGACTGGAAGCAATCAGGTTACTTCTCTCATATGCTGTTAACAATGGAATCACATTGTACCAAATGGATGTTAAGAGCGCCTTTCTTAATGGTGTTATTTCTGAAGAAGTATATGTCAAACAACCCCCAGGTTTTGAGGATTTGAAAAATCCTGATTATGTTTATAAACTTAAGAAATCACTCTATGGTCTCAAACAAGCTCCAAGAGCTTGGTATGAAAGACTGAGTAATTTCCTTTTAGAAAATGGTTTTCAAAAAGGTCAAATTGACAATACATTATTCAGAAAGACATCTAAGAAAGATATCTTAATCATTCAAATATATGTCGATGATATTATTTTTGGTTCTACTAATGCTTCCTTGTGCAAGAGTTTTTCAAAGCTGATGCAGGATGAATTCGAGATGAGTATGATGGGTGAATTGAAGTTCTTCCTTGGAATCCAAATTAATCAAGGAAAAGATGGCACTTACATTCATCAAAGCAAGTATACAAAAGAGCTTCTGAAGAAGTTCAACCTTGATGACTGCAAGATAATGTCTACACCCATGCATCCTACCAGCAGCCTAAGCAAGGAAGAGATTGGAAGCAAAGTAGATCAAAAGCTGTATCGAGGTATGATTGGTTCTTTACTCTACCTTACAACATCTAGACCTGATATTTTATATAGTGTATGCTTGTGTGCAAGATTCCAGTCAGATCCTAGAGAACCTCACTTAACTGTTGTTAAGAGGATCTTTAGATATCTGAAAGGAACTACTAATCTAGGACTTCTTTATAAAAAATCCCTAGAAAGTAAGCTAGTTGGATTCTGTGATGCTGACTATGCTGGTGACAAGATTGAGAGAAAATCCACAAGTGGAAATTGCCAATTTATTGGTGAGAATCTCATATCTTGGGCCAGCAAGAGACAAACAACTATTGCTTTGTCTACAGCAGAAGCAGAATACATCTCAGCTGCTAAATGCTGCACACAGCTTCTCTGGATGAAATATCAGTTGGAAGATTATAACATAGCTGAAAGCAGTATTCCACTATATTGTGACAATACTGCTGCTATTCATTTGTCTAAGAACCTTATTCTACACTCAAGAGCTAAACATATTGAAATAAAACATCATTTTATAAGGGATCATGTTCAGAAAGGTACAATAGATATTCAATTCATTGATACTGAACATCAATGGGCTGACATATTTACTAAACCTTTAGCTATTGAAAGATTTGATTTTATCAAAAAGAATTTGAACATGCACTATATCTCTGAAGAAAATTAGCTCTGAGAAGTAGAATAGAATTAGCATCTGAAGCTCTATCAGAACCTCTTATAATTTAGAGTATCCCTTGGGAAGCTCTGAATAATTTAGGCACTGAAGAGTAACAGGTTCTGATGAGGTGTCAGATACAAATGAGTGAGGCTCTGAACCTTTTGGAAATGAAACGTTCAGTACGAGTAAGTGTACAACAGTTGTCTATACACGCGTCAGCTATGATTAAAATTTTACAACACGTGTCTAGATCCTGACGGGCAGAGAACAGTTAATGATGATTATGGCAGTTAAGTATATTATTTAATTTTTAAAACTGCTCGCGCTCCCTCCCAATGTTTATTTTCTCTGTGTATGTGTGCTAGTTACTATTCATAAGTCACTTCACTCACTTGCACAACTTTTTACACGAAATCACTACCTACACAACCCTAGACTTTACAGAAAAATCCCAATCTTCATCTTCTCAATTTTCTGAAACAATGGCTGCTCATTCATCCAACGAAATCATTCAAGAACCCTATAACCCTACCTTACCACCCATTATTGATCTCAATTCTGAGGATAATCTAGTCTACGAACATCATCAAACTGACGCTGGACCAGATGCTTATGATTTCTTCACTGAGAAGTTCGTGGATTTTGAAAGTTTGAAAGCGAATGGGATTGACATTCAATACTTGTTCTACAACCAACAATGGCAGAATTATTTTGAAATGTTAACTGGCTTTGTGTATTTCGACATAGTGAAGTATTTCTGGCAAAAGGCTAAAGTGTATGATAGAGCAAGTTATGATAAAGAATACAAGGATATGGTTGAAAAAAACAAGGAATTACGAGGGAAAACAAGAAAGGAACTTGGTCTTAAACCTTACAGAGGAAGAGAAATTAGGTCGAATATTTTGGGAATCAATGTTGTGATAACTCAGGCACACATTGCTAAGATTCTGGGTTTAGACAACAAAGGAGAAGATATAGAAGTATATGATAAGAAAAGCAAGTATTTGGATTCAATTCATCAGGACCTCTTTAAATCTGGATGCACACAAAGAGATTTTGAAAAAATAATGCACATGAAGCACACATTTGAATTTGCTTTCAGAATGTGTTTGTCTACCATCTTCACCAGAAAAGGTGGATTGGATACCATCTCCATTCCACACAAACATCTCATCTGGTTCTTATACAAGAGGGTGAAAGTTAATTTGGCTAAGATTCTTTTTGATCACATGTGCTTTACCATCAATGAGGGTAGAACTAAAATACCATCAGTCATTCATCACCCAAGGTTAATTTCAGAACTGATAAGGCAAACCAAACTCACAGATATTGTGAGTGCCAAAGAAAAACTTAGAGTTTTCCAAACTGCTAAGTATGATGCATCAGTTCTGGTCAACATGAAGAGAAAAACCAAGGAAGAAATCATTCAAGTGAAAACACCTCTACAGCAAGTGTACGAAAAGTACTTCTGGTGTGATGGGTTTCCCACCATATCAGAACATGATAATGATGAGGTCATTGAGAACTTCCTTGAGGCAGTAAGAAGAGATACTGGGGTTAGTGTGCCCAGGAAAATGGTCGTAAGTGTTCCTAATTGGGATATCTTCAAGGGACCAAAAGATATTACAAGGAATAGAAGAAAGCCAAGAACTACTGAGCAAGAAATGATTGATGAAGGCTCTGATGATCAAGGACATGCTAGTGCTGATGAGATTGAGGAAGGTGCTGGAAATATGATGACTGAAGCTGTTCAGAAGGAAAAGCGAACAAAGAAAAGGCATGATAGGCCTTCAGCTTCTGAGGAAGATCAGAACCCTGCTAAACATGCAAAGAGATTAAAGACCAGAGCTTCTAAACCAAAAGGTAAGACCTCTGAATCTAATACTTCTAGCATTCCTGTAGCCCAGGATATTGGTTCTGAACCCCAACCCTCCATTGCTAACCCTTCTACTTCTCAACCTCCATCATCTACCAATCAACCTCAATCCATAGACTTCACCGTACCTATTAGTGTAGTCTTACCTGATCATAAAGCTATATCATCATCATCATCTGATACTAGCACTGACTCTGAGGAATTCATTGCTAAGATAATCAGAGAAGGACCAAAGAAAACAAATCCTAAAAAGATTACCAAGAGACCCTTCAAAAAGCCAATCCAACTCTCCTCTGATGAAGAAACTCCCATCATCATAGACACTACCATCCTTAATCAACCAACCACTACTGAATCCGTTCTTGATCATCTCCAACAACATCTATCTGGAGATGCCTTTACACATTCCAATCCCAACTCTCCTCGTTTTCCTATTATCAAACCCTCTACTGTTCAAACTACCCAAGAACCACCTATTGCTCAATCCATTCAAACTCCTCCTCCCTCACTTGATCACATCTCACAAGTAAATCCACCTACATTTACACCTGTTCAGGATGAGTCAATTGCTCATTCTGAAGCCCAACAAGAATCACCTCATCAATCACCCAATAAAATCATGACTGAACAACAACATCCTTCACCACAACCTGTCTCTGACCCACTCAACAAACCTCTAGTTTTAGAAGAAGTTCTTGAGCTTTACCAACACCTAACTAAAGCTGAACATCAAATATTCAAGGATTCCATCAATCTTGATGATGATATCATACCTCCAAATCTCAGTAAAATCAAAATTATTGAACTCAAAAGAAAGAAACCTGAACCAACCATTCCCTTTGACCCATCCTTACCCTTTTTCAATTCTGACTCTGAACCAAACCTTGAGTTGCTAAATAATGCTATAGGTATTAGACTTAAGAGGTTCAAACAAAGAGAGGAAGAAGCTCTTATCTTCCCTTCTGATATAGATGCTGATGTCAGGGAATTAGAGTACTTATTTGGTAAATCTTTAAGGATTCTCAGTACTCATCTGAAGGATAAGATTAAGGGTAGAGGAGCAAACACTGTACGGGAACTGTTTGAGATTGTTGAGAAGCTAAACGCTCCAAGGCTCACATCATACAACCATGTTAAGGAGCAGGCTAGAATAGCTGCTGAAGAAGAAGAGAAGAGGCAAGCTGAAATTGAGCACAAAAGGCTAGCTGATCAAGAAGCATTGAAATTATTGGTAGATAGGGCTGTGCATATTGCTACATTTGAAACCAATAAGATCAATGAGAATCAAGCTGCTGAACAAGATGTTGCCATGCTTGATCAGAATCTGATAAGAGAAGATACGGATATCAATGAAGATTCTGACAAGGGTAAGAAGCCCATTTTTGTTTCAACTCCTTCTCACTCTCCTATGAAGATTGACATAGCCTCAACCTCATCTGCAATACCTCCTGCGGTTCAAGATGCTTTGGATAATCTCAGAACTGACATGGCTAATGAAATTGATGAGCTAAGAGTGGATATGCGCACTGATATGAATGCTGCTGTGGAAACAGTTCATAAAAGGATGGATGACATGATGTTAACCCTTCTGAAAGCCATAGCAGATGTTAAGAAACCTTAGTCATTGTTTGAGCACTTGTTTTGTTGTTAGTTCTTGTGTAATTTTTGGATAATTTTCTTTTAATTCATATCTATATTATCCATATTTGTGTGTTTGTTATTTGCTTATATGTTTGTTTTATCTTTGTTTTTCAAAATTTAACTTTTCTATATACCATGATATTGTCTGGTACTCTTGAGAATTCTGACTCTAGTGAAAGATGCTGAAGAGCATCTTAGTTTTTAAACTAATAAGCCTAGGATTTTCAAAACCTAAGAGTCCCTCTCATCAGTACTCCTGTTTACTCATGAAATAGCTTCTTAGTATTAAAGTCTGTTTAACAACGGGGCACCAATACCGAATGAGGCGTGTCTGGTAACTGGTTTTCTGACAATAGGAATGAGGTATATATACATAAGAAACTTGCTTAAAACAAAGGGAATTAATAGCATAAACTCCTTTATTAATATTATTGAAGAATTTCTATTACATAGAATGATAAGACTCTACTTAGAGCTAGGCTTAACTTCAGAAGACTTTGCATCTAGCTTCTTATGTTTCTCCTTAATGTAAGCAAGCAAGTTGGCAGTGGCCTTTTGCACTAGTTCTTCAGTGTTCTTCTGAACAGCAGCCTCGTACTCTTCGTATGGAGTATCATCATTGTATGTCCATAAAAATTCTTCCAGATCAGAGCCCAATTCTTCCTCCTCTGACTCTGTCAATATTAGTTCTTGCTTGTTCCTTTCGTAGCGAAGCCTGTTTTCTTCGCAGCGCCAGGGCTCTGCTCCCTTCTTGCTCTCTTCTTTTGAGCCTGAAGCATCCTTGGTAACCTGCTTTTCCATTATATGTTTGTTTTTGGAAATGACTTGATTACTCTGAATGAGTAAAATGAGAGGAATCATCCTTTATTTATAGTACCTTCAAGATATCTTGCCAGTAGGATAATCAATGCCATTCATTGAATGCGTTTGGTTGTCACTTCCTTTTGACTTGACCATCTTGTTTGGCGCTTTGACTGCTTGGTTTTCTGTGTCTTTTTGACTGATGCCAAAAGGGGGAGTAAGAGTAGCGTTAAAATTAATGTTGATTCATTCATATACTGCTCAATCTGAAACTGTAATGTTAAATGCATTATGAATCAATATTTATCTCTTATGATTCTTTCTCATTCTGAACGATTATTGAAAGGGGAGAAAATTTAAGAACCTAAAATAAAATTCATAGACAATGTCAGAAGAGCTTGCAAACCGCTTCTGAGCATTATCAAACTCTAAGAAGCAAAGCTTACAAAACTATGCTTCTGAGAGTTAAATATGAAAATTTATTTTAAGTTAATAAATCGACTCTTAAACTGTTTTAATTAATTATGGATAAAACTTAGGGGGAGCTTACAAACCTACCCTTATGGATTATCAGACTCAGGGGGAGATTGCAAACCTTTGAAACCTGAAGTCATCATAATTAAATTAAATCAACAACAATTGAATTTTAATGCTTTGGTTTGTCATCATCAAAAAGGGGGAGATTGTTGGAACAAAGTGGGTCTGACATGAACCTCTAATGTTTTAAGTGGTTTTGATGATAACAAAGTATTAAAATTACAATTGGTATTACTAATGATTATTCTAGTGTGCAGAATTACAAGTTAAAATTCATTCAGAAGCACTATGAATAGTAGCAGAGAAGCCAGTCAAAACAAGCTCTGAAAGAGTATCGTTGTTCATCAGAAGCTTAATTTTTGCGTGCTGAAGATAGCACTTCTGAGGACCAAAAGCTAGACTCTGATAAAGTTCAGAAGCTGAAGATCTTAAGAAGCTATGACAAGAGCATCAGAAGCAAAAAGAATTTACATCACTCAAGAACTGACAGAATCAGAATCAATGATTGAAGAACTATCTACTTCAAGGCTCTGTCACATCCACAGGAAGGAATATTCGTTGGTACAACGTTAACCTTATCCATAAGTGGAGCGTATTTGAGGATTGTACTATCGTACTATTATTACTCAAAATGGATGAGTGATAAATTGAATAGCTAGGTAGTGGAATTGGAATTCCTTACCAAAGAAGGCAATATACAGCTATCAATTGTACGAGTAAATTCCAGCTGGCACAAGGCTCTCTGCAACGGTCATCATCTTCCTCCAAGTATAAATAGAAGACTCGAATGGAAGAAATGACTACTGTTCCATTATCAAGTTCAAAGACTAAGAAGCATTCTGACATCATAATTTAAATCTGTCATTCTAAGTCTTAGAACAATTTGAGTTGTATTTTGTAAACACCTCTGATAGTATATCAAGTGTTCCTTAACATTCATTCTTATTCTTAAGTTTGTTTGAGAAGTCTCTTGTTAAGTTTAACTTGAGCATTTGAGAAGTCTCTTGTTTAGTGAAACTTGAGCACCTGAGAAGTCTCTTGCAAGTGTGCTTGAGCAATTTGTAATCTTTAGTAGATTATAGTGAAAATCTCTTGTTAGTAACAAGGGGACTGGAGTACTCTCGATTTGTGAGGGGAACCAGGATAAATTCTGTGTCTTTCTTTCTCTCTCTCTCAGCACCCTCTTTTTATTTTGTGTTTTTATCCGCTGCAAACTTGGTTTTATTTCGAAAAAGTTTTAATTCTAAAAACACAATTCAACCCCCCCCTTCTTGTGTTTTTCCACCTTCAAATAACATCAATTCTCTTGATTTCAATTTTCATTGAGGATATACTTGGGAAAAGATTGTCACAACAACTCAAGCAAATCAAATGAAAATTCAAACTTTGGTATGTCAACTATTCATGTTTATTAAAAATTCAATAATTGTTTACTCACCAACATCAATTCACTAACTGTATGCTTTGGAAATGATAAATGATATATATATATATATACACACACACACACTACATTACTATTTACTCACCAACATCAATTCATAACTGTTTTCAATATCTTCCAAGAAAAACACTGCACGTAACCATTGGAGATAAAGATACCTTAATCTTGCAAGCTGAACACTCACTTAGGTTAACAAAATGCAAAATTGTAACCTCCCAAAGATATGACCATGGTAAAGAAAAACACTTAACAACCGGATGGTACAACTTCATCAATGAAAACAACATCAAACCTGGAGACAAGTTAGTCTTCACATTCAATCAATCAACAATAGTAATGCGAGTCAAAATTGAAAGACCTACCAACAATTGACGAACTTTCTCTTCCCTTGACTAAAATATGTACGAAAACTTGATGTTCTAAACTCTGGCAATACAAGAGTTATCTAGGTTTTTTTTATTACTCTCTTAACTTTTGCAACTTCAAGTGTTCTTAAAGAAAATTAAGCTAATATATTGATTATGGTGTCATCCTATATTTGAAATCGTTTCTAAATAATTTATACACAAAATGTCTAGCTATTTTACATAATCCATATTAATTAGATTATTCCAATCAACTCACAACATATATATATATATATATATATATATATAACATGTTCAATTCAATACTTTAATTGACAGATAATTAAATAATTTCAACACGTGCGAAGCACGAGCTCTTAACTAGTTTGAAGTCAAAAAGAAAAATGACATTTATACTATCATTAAAATATGGTTAATTTTTAATGGTGACAATACAACTTTTAACAATTGCAAATTTACTCATTTCAGTTCATATTTTCTAATCGTTCTATTATTTTCTTCCTCTTTCACCTTCTTCTATCCTTACAAAATTGTTTTCTAGTAAACAAAAAAGAAGATAGCCTTAGGTCATCGCTCACTCAAAAAACAATTTTAAAATAGATTTTATGATTTCACAATATGAGTCAGAATCATCATCTTGATCAGTGACAAAATTAGAAGAATCAGAATCTTCATTGAAAGCATCATCATCCTCATCCATTAGGTATCACTCTGATATCATGTGATAAACCACAAGATCAAAACGTTGAAGATAAATCTCATGAGAGAAATAAGCTCGAGAGTTTGATACAAAATAAAAATCATTAGGATTCATATTGAATGATTTGATAAAAGATAATTAATAAATACGGGAAAAATTTCATATATATAGAGCTTAACAAAGTTACAAACTAATAACTAACTCTAACTAATTTCTAATTGTTAACTATCTCTAACTATCTTAACATGAACATTTCTTACACCCCACAACCTTCATGAATCTTATAAAATTGGAGAAAAGTTCAACTTACTTATATTTAGCCACCTTATAATATTGGCTAACCCCTAACTTGGCTTTAGCCACCTTGAGATTGTATATTGAGGATAGACATATTATGTCAGGCACTAAAGTGAAATAATCATGTTCCGTGAGTTTAAGTCAATTGGTAGGACATCATATTTCAACTACAAGGACTAAAGTTTTTTTTTTTTGGTACATAAAGGGGGCAAAGCCCGAGAGAAAAATAAAATTAAGAATCAAAACGAACACGTTGAGGCATGCAAGCACTGGAAATATCATCAAAGATGAGACTTATAAGTTCTCGAGTAGGAGTCTTTGTAACATACAAATCAAAAAAGTTCAAAGCTAAACTGAAATTTGCTAATCAATCAGCTGATTTATTTCCTTCACGCCAAGTATGGTTAATTTCAACTTGCCATATCATGTTCTTGAGATCACAAATGTGTTTGATCAAAGTAGGAACATTTCTGTTAATGTTACAGTTTCCCATGACCATGTCGACTAACACTTTCGAATCACTATCTACTTGCAGGTGCGTAACTCCTTGTCTTTGAGCTAAGTCCATTCCAACGTACATACCCCCCCCCCCCCCCCCCCCCCCCCCCCCTCCATCTCAACATTGAGCGCGCCACAAGATTAAATTTTACGGGCAAAACTACTGAGGAAAATACCATTATTGTCTCGTAAGAGTCCAACCCTTGAGAGAAATTTCAATCCTTCACCAAATTGATCCATTTCAAGCTTGTTGGAACCATAGGAATTGCAAATAGTATCTTCTCTAAGGTAACTAGACTTCTCTTTTCCTCTTAGTTGGTCAAACTCATGGAGTTTGTTGGATTTTTAGTTTATGTTCTTGAGAAATTTTTGTTAGAAAATGTTCATAAATGATTTTTGTTCCATGAGAGTTGTTCATGAGTGTTTAACTAGTTTGTTTAGAACTAGATGGTTTCCAAAAAAATATCACAAGTACTATCCAAAAAGTAATCTCCGTATCGGACACATATCGGATATTATTTTTTTATTTAAAAATAACGATTTAACCGATACTTTTCTGATACGCGTATCAGACACGTATCAGATATTATTTTTTTCATCTAGTCCCTGCAAGTCAAAGAAAATAAACTAGTAATGTGATTAGAAGCTACTAGTTTGATACAAATTTCGGTTGCATGAACGCAATCCCTTAGAACATGGATAATAGTTTCATCTTCATTCCCACAGATGGGACAAATGGGCGAAATTCCATTTTCCCATTTGCTTCTTCGATAGTTTGTTAGAAGTCGCTCATGAGCTGCAATTCACATGAAGGTTTGGATTATATGGGATCCCTTCAAACTCCATAAACTTTTCCAATTCTCATAAATGAAGATGTAATTTCTTCGTTGAAGGTTATAAGCGCTTTGCACGATAAGTTGGTGGGTGTTGGTGCCTCTCCATCCTAAAATATCAGGACCATCTGTATCCTTTGGAGCTGGAATAGCAACCAATTGATTCACGGTAGTATGAGGAAGATTAGTGGTAAGAAAGATGATCTCCCATTCTCCTGGATCTGTCAGAGTATCCTTCACTGTAAGTGTTGTATCAATTGTCTGTTGGGTTGAAAAATTCATAAAAGAGTGACCATCTGACATCCAATTATCTAGCCAAAAGTTTATTTGTTGTCCATCTCCCACTTGCGAAACTAGGTGACTGCAGAACTGATTTGCGATATCCACCAAGGCTTGACGCTGATAGATGCTTGAAGGTCGATGTTTCTACCATACGTGCTATATATGACTTTACACCAAAGATCATCTGGGCGGTTTATCATATTCCAAAAAAAATCATAAGGAAAGCTTTATTCACCCGATGAGGATTCCTAATCCAAAGCCCTCCATCAATTTTAGGTAAACAACAAACCTCCCAACTAATCAAATGGGGCTTTCGAGTTTGGTCAGTATCACCCCACAAGAAACCTCTTTGAATCTTTTCCGTTTCATCACAAAGAGTCTTTGGGAGCTTGACATATTGCATGTGATAGTAAGGTATAAAGTAGGGTTGGAAATGAAACGGAACTCAATAATTCGAGTTCGGTTCAACTTGTTAGTTTCAGTTCATTTTCAACTCAATAATTCGATATGAAATCTTTTTCTCTTTATTCTCCTTTTTTTTATACACACTCAGATGTGAGACTATTTATTTTTTAAATCCGTAAAATTACATGATTGTGCATGACGTTGTCTATCAATTTTAATGTTACTCATTATTTTCTATTATTGTTAAGTGTTTGTGTTAATTATATATATATATATATATATATATATATATTAATAATGATCTAAATGTATAAAATCAACTATATATCTATCTAAAAAAATCCATTACATAAATATAAATGCATAAAATCAGATATCTAAATTTAAAATTATTTTTGAAGTGTTATTTAAAAATATATTTTGAAGTGTTATATATATAATCGAGTCAGCTCATAAACCAAACAAGTCGAACTATATATAACTCAATTTCAGGTTATTTAATTAACGAACTTAATCTTTAACTCAAATTCGGCTCATTTAGTTCATGAACCAAGTTCAACAAATCAATTGTTGAATCGAATCCAACTTTGTTCAAGTTGGTTCGACTCATTGTCAACCCTAGTATAATGCTAAAAACAGATTTGTTGAGGGTAAGTCTACCCGCTAAGCTAAGACTTCAGTGTTTCCGGCCACTCAAACTGTTTTGGATTTTTCCAATAATATTTCTAGATATCCCATTTATCCAACTTATGGATGAAATTTCAAACTACTACCTCTATCCCAAAATATAAGAGCTAGTTTGACTACTGCACGTATGCTAATGCACAATTTTGATCACAAGTATCTTTAATTCTCTATTAGTAAAAATTATAGAAATTGGATATTATAAAAATACTCATCAAAACAAATCAAACAAGATCTTATATGCTTATATTTACATCTATATATTATTAAAAAAAAGTATGGTTAAAGCATGATAAGTGAATAGTAACATTTGATCAAAATGATTCTAATAAAATGGGACGGAGGTAGTATTTGACAAAAAATTGAAACAGTGATATTATTTGAACATCAAATATTAAACTGTAAATATTATAAAAAAAAATATTAAACTGGATTCCTTTTATTATTATTTTTTATATTCTATATGTTCTACTCATTTTTACATAAAATAAAATACAAGATTATACTGTGGCCGTTGGATTATCAAACGTGTCTTCGCCGTTGTTGACAGAGTAAAATACTGCTTTTTTTTTTTTTACAGAGAGAATCTTTGTGAGACAACAACCCTGATACATTCATTATCTTCCATTTCTAGTGAGAGAAAATAGTTCAAACTTTTATTTTTGAATTGTTGTGTCGTTTTGTACTCAAGTGTGAAGCTCGTTTAATTCTTAGCTCTATGTGGAAGATTCTTCTAATTTTTTCAATATTATTTTTTGATTTAGATTATGTGCATTTTGTGTCTGTTTCTCAATTATTAAGTAGACACCATTTATGGGTTTTTTCTGATTTTGAGAAAACTGTTTCTGGGTCTTTTTCTTAGTGTCTTTGGAACATGAAAGACACGTTTTTGCTTTGTATCACTATTTGTTGTCTTCATTCATTATTCTAGAAGAAGCATTCCACAACTTCTAGTTTATTAGAGAGAGAGAGAGAGAGAGAGAGAGAGAGAGAGAGAACTGTGAAGTTTGAAGATCAAGCCAAACTGGGTTGCTTTTCAGTTGCTGGTTCTTTAAGGTTGGTTGTTCTTTGCTTTCATCTGTGGAAATAAAAGTAGTTCTCTTTTTCTTCCTTTTTTAATTTTTATATTTTACTTTTTTTGTGAAGAAGATCATATAAATTTTGTCTTTAGTACATAGTTAGATTTTATGGGGCATGGAGTCTTTTTCTAATTTTGTGTTTTACAGCAACACTTTTATTTATTTATAATAACATGATGGTTATAATTTTTTAGAATATTTAACAAGTCAATTTGATTTTAGTTACATAATTTAATTTTTTTTTTCTGGTGATGATTAATTTTACATATACAACTGTGGAAAGAGACTTGTGTCTTTCTTTAGAAGGAAAACCTTTCCCTTTCTCATATTTATGAGGAGAAATTTGGAAGAAACACAGCTAAGATTTCTACTTAACAGTTGATATGGGTCAGACTCAAAACCATAACTTTCATGGTTGAAAAGTAAAGTTAGATATATGTTTTTTGAATTGACCAATTTACCCCTAGAAAGACTACCAAATTACCACTATTACATTTGTACTTAAAAGGGTATTTTTGGAATTTGACTAAAATATCTGCCGACTGCTTCTTTATTTGATAGCATTATTGGTATTCATCATTAACAACAAAACCATTGATTAGTTTTAATTAATTTTCAATTATTAATGGACATGATGTAAGTAAGATAAAAGACTAGTGGGACATGTTTAGGTACTTCAGATTTGTTGGCCAAGTTATGTTTTAAGTAAACAAGTTTTGTGTGAATTGAATTGATTATAATAATATCATATGAGATTCTAGAAATTTGTTGGACCATTTGTATTTTTGTGCTTCACAATTTTTCTATTGGAATCTTAATTTATAATTTAAGAGTTTTATTTTATGATTGATTGCAACTGCTCCACAACCTTTTTTAATTTTTCTATGTCAATTATTATCAATTTGCAAATTGCTATCTTTGATCATTTCTTTGATTTCAAGGCTTGATTTTCTTGCAATTTAATTTGTTTTGCTTTTACCAAATCAAGATCATGGTGGAAGAAGCTGTTGCAGTTGATGCAAGTTGTTCAACAGAAGATTGGTTGTTACATGCAAAGGAACTTGTTCCTATTGCTCTTGAAAAAGCAAGAGAGGTTAAAGGTTTTCCTATTAGATGGAAAATGATTATTTCTAGATTAGAACAGATTCCATCCATGTTATCGAATTTATCAAGCCATCCATGTTTCTCGAAGAATGCTCTTTGTAAGGAGCAATTGCAAGCTGTGTCGAATTCCCTCAGAGATGCGATCGAATCAGCTGAATTGTGTTTGAAGGAGAAATATGAAGGCAAGCTTCGGATGCAGAGTGATTTGGATGCATTAATTGGGAAAATGGATTTGAATTTACGAGATTGTGGACTTTTGATCAAAACTGGCATGCTCGGCGAGGCTACTTTGCCGTTGTCAGTGGCGTCCGTGTCAGGTTCTGTTGAACAATCAGATTCTGCAGCACACAACAACATAAGGGAGTTACTCGCACGCCTTCAGATCGGTCACTTAGAAGCGAAACACAAAGCTTTGGACAGTGTTGTTGAGGTTATGAAAGAAGATGAGAAGAATGTTTTGGCTGTTATGAGTAGGAGTAATATATCGGCACTGGTTCAATTGCTTACAGCAACATCAACAAGGATAAGAGAGAAAACAGTTACTGTTATATGCTCGCTTGCCGAATCGGGTAGCTGCGAGGATTGGTTAGTTTCTGAAGGTGTTCTTCCAGCTCTTATAAGACTTGTTGAATCAGGAAGTGCTGTAGGTAAAGAAAAGGCTGCGATATCGCTTCAGAGGTTATCAATGTCGGCTGAAACATCGCGTGAAATAGTCGGACATGGTGGCGTTTGTCCGCTTGTTGAGCTTTGTCAAACCGGCGATTCTGTTTCGCAGGCTGCAGCAGCTTGTACATTGAAGAATATTTCAGCTGTTCCTGAGGTGAGACAGGTTTTGGCTGAACAAGGGATTGTTAGGGTTATGATCGATTTGTTAACTTGTGGAATGTTGTTAGGTTCGAAAGAATATGCAGCAGAATGTTTGCAGAATCTCACTGCAAGCAATGAGAGTCTAAAAAGAAGTGTTGTATCCGAAGGCGGTGTTAGGAGTCTTTTAGTTTATCTTGACGGTCCACTTCCTCAAGAATCCGCGGTCGCGGCAATAAGGAATTTGATCGGATCAGTTTCCGAGACAAGTTTGGTTTCATTAGGATTACTTCCACGTTTGGTTCATGTTTTGAAATCCGGATCATCAGGAGCACAACAAGCAGCTGCATCAGCAATCTGCCGAGTTTGCAGCTCGACTGTCATGAAGAAATTGGTCGGCGAAGCCGGTTGCATTCCCCTCCTTGTTAAGATGCTTGAGGCTAAACCAAGTAGTGCTAGAGAAATTTCTGCACAAGCATTAGCAAGCTTGATGACCGTGTCTTATAATAGAAAAGAAGTTAAAAAAGACGATAAAAGTGTGCCGAATTTGGTTCAGTTACTTGATCCTAGTCCTCAAAACAATGCAAAAAAATATGCAGTTACTTGCCTTGGATTGATTTCTTCAAGTAAGAAATGTAAGAAGCTAATGATCTCATATGGTGCTATTGGATATTTGAAGAAACTTACTGAGATGGATATTCCAGGAGCTCAAAAGCTGCATGAGAGATTGGAAAGAGGGAAATTAAGAAGTTTGTTTGGCAAGAAATAGTGTAAAAAAGAGTTGCATCTTTTTTTTTTGTAACATGATGCAAAATAGCCAAGACTGTATAAAGTGGAATGCACAAGATTGCTAATCCATGTAATGTAATCAATGTCACATTATTATATATAAATATTTAAACTTTGTTTATTCTCTCTGTCTCGGCTGTGTTTTTTCTCTTCTAAATTTTGGCTAGTGGAGGACTATGTTGAGATTAAGAATTGTAAATTTTGGAAATAATCTCAAGAACCCAACAACACTTTCTTCTTGTTAGGGGATCAATTTTTAAGATTGAAATTGAGCCTTCAAATTGTTTGAGACAACACGCAAGGGACCTAATTTTCAACTAAAATAAGGAAAATCTTAGCTAATTTCACAGTTCACAACTCGACCTAATCTTATCTTAATCTTAATCTTATCTTAATATAATAAAACGAGAGTAACTAAAGGTACTCTAAACCCTAACCCTAATATGAATGGTCTAGATTTTGACACTTGAAAAAAAAAAATTATATCAACGGCTATGATAAAAACTTAAATAATCAATTTTTAAACCAATATTACGTTGCCACATCAATTAATGAATGTGACATGTCATGTGTTTAAAAAAAATTGAGATCTGTCAAAAAAGAGAAAATGGATAAACATTAATAAAACAAAAATAACTAATAATCAGTTACGGAAATTATGTATAGATGCAAAATTCTTTATTCATCAGCACGTTTATCACACACAATATTCAATTACTCTTTTCCCGTTGCTACAGGTCCTAAATTCCTCCGTCTTTTTTTCTACCTTTCTACTTATACCAACAGTTTTAACCGTCACGATGCTTCTTTCACTGTTATTCCCAACGGATTCACACTTCTTAAGGATTTTAATGCTTCATTAAACGCCGATGTTGAAGGTGTTGATACTTTGTTGAAAGAATATGTTATTAACGTTGGTAAGGATCAAAGGTTTGATTTGAGTTTCATTCCAAGTAATGGAAATTCTAATAACTATGCTTTCATCAATGGAATTTTTTTTTTCTGAATCGGCTAAATTTTATTAAATAACAACTCCTCCACAAGAAGTGAAAGGAATTGTTGAGAAACATACAACAAAAGGTAACGTGATATAACACAATTACCAAATAACAGAACGCCTAATCAACACCCGAATCCACCCGTACACCAATAGTGATTCGTCAAACCCACCAAAGAAAACCCCTACCCGACCCTAGAAGACACCACTAGACACTAACTTCCGAACTCGAATTAAAATTACTCGGCCCATCAGGATCCAGAAAGCAGCCCCAATGGTCGAAGGTTGAGGGGCACCGGTAGGCAGAGAACCGACAGTCAACACCTAATGCAGTAGAGTTCGACCAGATACTAGAGACCTGCAAATCTCAACAGATTTGAACACCCCTCAGCGACTCAAAAGAGTCCTGCAAATCTCACCAGATTTGAAAATGGTCAGAGACTCTCGTATCAGGGAAAATCCACTCACACTCGGCATTAGCCATCCCACACCAATACGTCCTGGAGGTACGATAAAACAACAACAACAACCTGAAGTGTTATCCATGCCTAATGATCTCTATTACACACCACCTGAAGATAATGATTTTTAAACTTTTATTTTAACTAATTTTTATTTTATTTTTGTCTTTTTATGTTTATGCATCTTATCTACATACTTCTATTTTTCTTTTTCTCTTTTGACAGAAACTTTCTGTTTTTCATTTAAGTTGTTTTTTTTTTGTAACATAGCTTATTGGATTTTTTTTTACTTTATATATACTAGCCGCTAAACGGGCACGGAGGGCACGTTCCGTGCCCGTTTGTGTGATCGATATTTTTTTGTTTATTTTTTGTGATCGATATTCTCTATTGTGCAAATATAAATAACTATTTAATCTCCTTTTTTTATTGGACTTAGTTAATTGATAACTACTTAACCTCCTTTTTTGTTGTGGCTACTTATTAAGAAGAAAAAATATATATTTTTTTTTTACTATACAAAATACTGAAAACCTACTTTTATGTGGAAGTTGTGCTTAGTTTTTTTTTTTGTAGTTTTTTTTAAGAGTAAAATAGGAATATTGAAAAAGTCATCCCAAAAATTTGTATCCCCTTTATATATTAGTATATATATATATATATATATATATATAATTATTATATTTTTAATCATGGTTTGATTTTTTAATTTTGTTTTTTGAAATTAAAATCATATTAACATTCTATATAAGTACTTTTTAATTTATATAAGTACTTTTTAGTGTACATATCTAAACACAAAAGGCTTATTGAGTATAAAAGCTTATGATGTAAGGTCTCATACTATAAGCTCTAATGTTATAATAAGCACCTGTATAAGTTATTTATCCAAACGAGCCCTAAATGCTTATTACTATAAATAATCACACATTATCAACATTTCTATTATATAATTGAATTGAATGATTGAACCCGTGCGAGCACGGGTAAAAAGTCTAGTTTTGAATAACATTGAATAATATATAATTTGTCTACCTCTAATACTATCAAGCTTGCTGCCTAATTTGTGTAAAATCTCGATTCATTCAAAAATATTGAAAATATATGTTATGCAATAATTGCCCCCGAAAATATTAGAATAAATAAAAAGGCAAAAAATAAAGGCTCACCTCCCTCTTCAGCAAGTGTGGTGCACAACCACACTTGCTGGAGGTGGCCTCTCAGCTCGCGCCACGTGTCCCCACTCTTTTCCACTTTTTCCTCTTTCAACCGGTTGAATTTTTTCATCCTATGTCCCTTCCAACTCATTCAACTCAAATATTAATACTCATTATTGTACCTATTAACCCTTATTTTGGGGTTTAATATTCACCATTGTACCTAGTCTTATAAAATTGGACAATAAAATTTTACAAAAAGTTTTATGTATTGAGACGAGATAGTACGAGAATTTTAGTTTTTTTCATATCCCTTGGCTCCCAGTTTGTTTGATATTAAAAACAGTTTTAAAATCAAACACAGAATAACTGAAGTTGTCATATTCGATCATTTATTTTTTAGCAGATCAAACACCCGCATGTTTGAAAACAATTTGGGCCTTGAAGTGCGTGCTACAACTTGCAAATCTCAATATACAGCCCAAATCCATACTACTCCACAATAAAATTCCCACGACCAGTTGACATAGGACTCATCGAACGGTTCAACATTTTTCCATACAATAATCCATTTTTGTCTGTTTATTTTGGGAAATACAGAACCAAACAAGCCCTTATCATAACTCTATCTTTCACAGGCCCAAATCATCATACTCTTTCTTCTCGCTCTTTGTGATTATCCAACACTATTCTCTCTTTCTTTCGCCATTTCTTTCGGTACTCTCTCTCTCTCTCTGCAAGATTTTTATTTTTTATTTTTTTTGTCTTTTTTTAATCTTTAGCAAATAGAATAAGGAATTCACGTGCCCCAGTTGTTCAATCCTTTTGACCTTGCAATTTCAGATACAAAAGTTCAAATCTTTTAAGGTGGGGTATTTCAATTTTGATTTTGGGTCAGCTCGATGAGATGCCATTTTGATTCAGAATTAAAATTTCGGAATTGGGTCGTTGAAATTTTATGTTTTTCTTTGATGGTTTTGTTTTTCTATTATTTTGATTGTTATGATGTTTTGTAATATGCTTTGTTGCTGGGAAATTGATAGAAAATAAGTGGAAAATGGGAAATTGATCCCATTAAGTGAAAAATAAAAATAAAAAACCTTTTGTTGTTGATGGGGATTAAATGGTCAATCAGTAACCGGTTCAGTGCTTTGAACATTGTTTGTGCGATTGGATTAGAGTGGTATGACGGAAATTTGGGAAAAAAAATCAAGCAAGGCATAGGTATGTATTTGGTTTGGTGGAGAGTTATTGCATTCAGCCAAGGAAATCAAAATTGTGTTTGGATTGAGTTTAATAAAAATAGAATAGAAAAATAACTTAGGCCTAATACATCCAAGAAAAATAGGAGGTGCTTCATGTGTCTGGCAGATTTATACCTGAAAATGTTTTGGTCATTACTACTTTCTTTGTTTTCTTGTGGTATCACACACATTGGACTAGTCAATCCTCACATTTGGCATAGTGAGGATTTAAAGAGGCTAAGTTAACTCTTGCTTGATTGTGAAGTCAGAAGCAGACGATGTTGGTAACTGCGAGTGTTTTGTAGCAGATATGCCAAATTAACATGATGGAGCTTTAATTGACACAAACTGTCATCTCATCAACTAAAATTATGTAGCTCTACTCAGACCCACTGAATAACTTATCCTAACTTAATCTGATAAATCAATGTTAGCAAATACCAAGGGATATTACTTTGTGTGGGACTGTGTGTTTGACAGGTTTTAGATATGTAGAAGCTATTATAGTTGTAGCAGATATGTTAAATGGTTTATGCCTATTTTAATTTTCTGCTTGAGCTTTGAAGCTATTATAGTTGATGCATGTATGCCTAATTGGCTAGAATTGGAGGTAAATGAGTTATCTACACAATATCATTTTTTTTCTTCGGCTATGTTTAACCTCTTGGTAGAAAGCTGAGTGAATAAATGAGAATGGAAAAGATACTTTATTGTGCTATAAATTGAAATCTAAAGAAGTTCAATATGTTCCCTTTATATTTTCACTACTTCTAAAATTTTAAATGGAGTTTCTCTATTGGATTTTATAGTTGCGAGAAGGATGAGTTTTCAAACACACTTTATTAAAATTCAAACAAGAGATTGGCAGATGATGCCACTTAGATATGTCGAAGGTCTACTAGAGTTGTTACTTTATCCATGCTGTTATCATACTTTCGTTATCTTGATGAAGTTTTATGTGAGCGCTAAATTGTTAGTACTTGAAAAATTATCAGCATTTTGAAAACTTTGATACTAGCTTTACGATTATTCTTTTGAATATGAATTACATTGTATTTACCTATTTGTGTAACAATTTTTTATATTGCATTATATTTTTCTTTATAAAAATTGCTATGGAAAGTAAGATTTATATATCTAAAACTATTTTCCCTCCTCATTAATATGAACTGTTACGTGATTTTGTTTATGACAGTGGTTACTAATTATCATAGAAAATGAGTACATTGGATGCAACTAGGGCAGAACTTGGCCTTCTTGTTTTGTATTTGAACAAGGCTGAGGCAAGGGACAAGATATGCAGAGCAATACAGTATGGTTCCAAATTCTTGAGTAATGGGCAACCTGGTAAAGCGCAGAATGTAGACAAAACAACCAGCTTAGCACGAAAAGTTTTTCGTCTATTTAAGGTTAGATTAATTTTCTTTTTCTTTCAAAAACATGACCCTTCATCCACATCTTTTTGCCCTATTTTCGCGCACACAGTTTATAATCGAATATCCTCTTTGATTGATTTGTTTAAAGAAAACTAGATCTGTAATATGCATAATATTCTTTGTTTTGGTTCCAAGAAACATATTGAAATTCTAAAAGGAAAAATTAGAGAAAGTCAAATATTTTGCTTTATTTAGTATTATCCATTTATAACATTCAAATATTTTGCATAGAAAATGATGTTGTGAATAATAGTCACTCTTATACTTCACCTCTTTAATCGCAGTTTGTCAATGACCTGCATGCTCTGATTAGTCCAACACCTCAGGGTACTCCCCTTCCCTTAATTCTGTTGGGAAAGGTATGATAACTCTAACAACATTGTCTCTTTTCATCTTTAATTTATTTTCCTAATGTCTTGTTGAATGGTTTTTTCCAGTCCAAGAATGCATTACTGTCCACTTTCTTGTTTCTTGATCAATTTGTGTGGCTTGGTAGAACCGGTATCGTAGAGGTAAGAAATAAACATTTTCATCAGCATCCCGTTGTTTGTTTCTGTATCATATACATGACAATACCATCCAACAAAATTTTTATTGTGTAACTGCAGAATAAAGAACGTACTGAACTAATTGGCCGGATTTCTCTCTACTGTTGGCTGGGTTCCTCAATATGTACCTCCTTGGTTGAGGTTTGTGGCTTATGCATACCTTCCTCGTTGATGCTAAAACATATGCATGCACTGATCATACTCTTTTTATTTCCTAGCTTTTTTAAAACTCTGTAAGACATTATATGCGTTTGATTAGATTGGGGAGCTTGGAAGACTCTCTGGATCAATGAAGAAAATAGAGAAGGAAATCAAGAACAATAATAAATATGATGTATGTTGTCCACTTGTCCATGCTCGTCTTTAAATTCTTCAAAGTTCCTGTCTTTGGTTTACTTCGGCGCTGCAATATCTTTACCTTTATTAATTGTTACTATGGATGCAGAATGAGCAATACCAGGCCAAGCTAAAAAAGTCAAACGAGAGGACTCTAGCTCTTATCAAAGCAGGCATTGATACAGTGGTAGCTGTTGGACTGCTTCAGTTGGCTCCCGAGAAAGTCACTCCCCGTGTTACGGGGGCATTTGGATTTGTTTCATCTCTAATATCTTGCTATCAGGTACTTGCTTCTTGCCAAGTATATTTAGATTTTGCTTCCTATTTTCCTTGGAGTCTTTAAAATTTTATATTATGTGTGCGAACGCACATAGGAGTGTTGTCAATAGCGTGGTATAGCGGTGTAGCAGACGGGAAAGGCCTCTTGTCGCCAAAAGACACACAGTAGCAGCCATTTTAGCTGCTATAGTGCTGCACCTCAGAATGATATAAAAAATTCCAAAGTAGCTCTTAAAGTTCAAATATTAGGCCTTTTTGCTTGGGGATTTTAGAAATTCTGTAATAAAATAACACCAAAACAGCAGCGTCTAGGCTTTTCTCTCAATCTGTCTCACCGTCATTTTCACCCTCACACTAGTCAATCACAGCAAGTTATTCAGTTTTTATCTTATAATAATAGTAATAAACTATATAAAATTTCAAAATAGCGGTCATCCTACTAGTGGCACCAATGAGTCAGAGTTGTTCAGGTGCTGTTTCCCCGAGAATGACATTGTGAGGAATTGTGTTATGTGTGGAGGAAACTATCATTGGGGGGGGGGGGGGGGGGGGTGGTGAATGTGTATAACTGTGACATTTAGGAGTATTTCATGCATATCATGAATTTTGCGCGCAACATGCTCGAGTCTCCAAGGGAGATCGAGTGTGTGCATGCAATTGTGTATCATCGTAGCAAGGATGTCTTCCTAGATATTCCGTGTGTATGCAATTGTCATTCTACTAGCCATTATCACGCTATGGCATTTTTGGGTGTTATTGTAGTTTTTAAAAGTAATATTATGATATGTCAAGATGGTGAAGTATGATTATATGTCTATATATTTTGCATTTTCAGTGTAATAGTTATTAAACTAAATCATTGAAGGGTCATAGTCTTTTTTCTTGTGCTGCAATTATACTCCTTTGGTTTTGCACCAAAAATAAAAAATTATACTCCTTTGGTTTCATATATAAGCAATTTTCACTTTTTAGATTCATTCAATCATTAATGTATCTTGCCTATAATACTGACTAGATACATCCGTTAATGATTGAATCTAAAAAGTGAAAAGTTGCTTATATATGAGACCGGAGGGAGTACTTACGAGTATTTACTTTCACTGACAATGATCTCTGGTTGGTCTAATGCAGTTGCTTCCTCCTGCCTCTGCCAAGTCAAAAACATTGTGAGCATAGAAGAATAAAATAGCTCCTATCATGCTTCATTGTTGTTAAATAATTGTATGAATTTATCAGGAGATGTTAATTGTTATGGTTTATCCTAGTAGAAAACAAGGTCTGTTTGGAGCTGTTTACAAAAACCACTTTGTTGTTTCGGATTCGGTCCTTAAAACTCTTTGAATTATTATAAATATATAAATTTATCCTCTTAAGATATGCAATGTCAAATAAGCTCTTTAATGTTTTATTGTAAAATTACATCAAATTTGGAGATACATTAGATTTATTATTTAAGGGAAAATTTGATGCTTATAAATGAAAGAGTTGTATGATGTTGGTGGAAGGAATTGTAAGCTCTAAATTGGGAGTGGTTATGGTGCATAAACTTTTTTCTTATGCACCATGCATAAATAATGAAAATTGCTTAATGCACCCTCCATATTGCTTAGTGCACCCCCAGATTTCTATCGCACCTCCTAGATTTCCAGGGGTATGCTAGAAATCTGGGGACGCGCTAGAAAGTTGGTGGGTGTGCTAAGTAATATGGGGTATTTATGCATGGTGCATAAGCATGACTTGTGCACCATAACTTGTATCATTTGGAATGGATATACTTGTTCTTTGAAACCGAAGCTAAATTCATTTCGGACAAAAATATGTTTATTCTTTCCACAATCGCAACCACTTTCTGTATGAGGGCCTAAACGCTTCCAAAGCTTTAAAAGTTTGTTGCGCAAGTCACCGAGTTTTAATGGAGAATCTCCTTTTAAAAGAAGTCGGCCATGAAGGTTATTCTTTGATGCATCTGGGCCAACAATATTCATTCTCAAGTATTAACTGTAATAGTGTGTCCCCTTCAATGCACAACACATTGCTAGAGCTTCCTTGGGGAAATGGTAGGCAATGGATCATTCAGAAGATAGAGTGGATGGTTGCAGAGCAAGTGCCTAGGCAAGAAAACTTCATAATGCTTTAAAGTTCATATAAACTTGAGAGAGTTTCCTTTTGAAATGAAATATGGTAAATATATCTTAGTAAGCAAAAACATGTAATCTTTTTCAATATATAAAGAGTAAAATATTAATTGTTTCTAAACTTAAAAATATTGTATTTTCATGAGAAAAATTCTAAATTCATAAAATGTGTTCTAAAAAAAGTAACTTGTATTTTAGGCATTAGATTCATACCGAATTTTCATTATTTAGAAAGGAAAACCAAAATTTTTACACTAAAATTAGACACCATATAGGAACACCATATAAAAATACATCTAATATCTAAATATAAAAATACTCTAAAAATTGAACAAAACCCTCAATAATTAAATATAAATGGGCATGACAGACCACCATCTCGCTTCGCTCTTGTGGCCTTGCCCCTTCGCCGCATATCAAACGGATCAACTAGACTAAGAACTTAAGTTTCAGGGCTTCTATCAGACACTTGATACAACTATAGCATATAAATTTAATTTAAACAGCTTACAATGTAATACTTGTCCCACATCAAAGACTATAAGATACTAGGAATCAAATAAGTAGTAAAATCACAGAAAAACCTGAACTTTATAAAAGGTTACACAAAGCGTATATATCGAAACTGGTATAATTAAAATGACTCCGCACCAGAATAATCTTAAAATTTCTTGTCTCCTTTATTGATTTGGCAGGAGAGGAGGGATTGTCGCAGTTTATGCCAGCAAAGATCACAAGACATTATCTTCATCAAAATCATCAATTTCATATTCTTCCTCATCCCAGCCATCCACAGGTCCTATACCCATTACATGTCCTCGCAATATAGTCACAATCTGTTGGAAATCTCCATCAGTTATCATTGCTCCAGACTCATTCTCAGAAGTCACTGAGGGTTGACAGTTAGCCCGGTGGTCTCTCTTCAACACAAACATTCCTGAGGGTCCAAGAATATCAACAGTAAATGCTGGCGACAACTGAATCCCCTGAGCTTGAACATAAGAAACACTGCATTCGCAATTGTCTTCAAGTCAGGAACATTGCACAAATATCTAAAATATTATCTTTATGCAATGTTTAGGTAGTGTTTGACATGCCCCTTTATAGTCAAACCAAAGTGTATCCCTTTCTTAGGGACAATTCAAATTAAATTATAAGTATAAAATGGAACAGACAGGGAAAATTCAATAAAGATGAAAGAAAGGAGAGCAAACGACATAGTTTCATAATCCTGTTTGTATTGAAATAATTCTGATTACAGTTATGAGAGGCACCAATAGCTCAAGTGGGTGAGCAGGTAGATATCGTATTGAGCACAAATGAAGAAAAATGGAAGTGGATAGTAAAAAATCTGCTCATTGGTCATTCAACAGAAATATGGGCCACAGTAAGTTGCTCTATAAGTATAAAAACCAAGGAATCTATAAGTTTTTATTTTTATTTTCATAATTCCTAAAATTGACAAGGATTAGCTTCAAAATAGAAGGGACAATGAGTATGGAATGCAAACACTTTTCAGCAGTACTCCTAACATTATTTGTGCACAATAATATTAATTAAATTGGAGTTAAGACCAAGCACTGCATAAGGCTTGTTGTGAATTTATTCAGGATGCTACAACTACTCTACCAACAATTTTAATAAAACCTAAACACGCAAGTTTATCAATGAAGAAACGCACCAAATGTACAATAAGCCATCCATTTCTTGCCTCTGTACTCTTTCCAAAAGCTCAATCTGTAAGATACCACCAATACAGAGTACAGGTTCTGGAAGCCTGAACTTCTGTAGCCGGTTTTCCTGTTCACATGGAAACAGTTCCCATTGTTAAAAAATGAGTCGAGGGTTACTCAAGCAAACATTATTTGAACATTGGAGTTATTATTCATTTGTGCAGCTTTCATTTAATTTTTCGCAGCAATATCAAACTGGGTCATTCTACTCCCCCGTCCAAAATTATATGTCACTTTGGCACATAGCTTAAGAATAAGCAACATAGTTAATTTTGAATGGGAAAGAAAAATTATGAATTACTTTACAAAATTTCCCTTCAGTAATAGAACTGGAAAGATTAATTACAAAGGTTGCAAAACGAGAGAATGATAAATAGTTAGGGTATAATAAGAAAAACAAATACTACTCCGGTTTCATATATAAGCAAAAGTTACTTTGTCAGATTCATTGATAAAGTAATGTATCTAGTCTATAATATTATACATCATTTTTTCAATGAATCAAAAAAGTTAATTTTTGCTTATATATATATGGGACCGGAGGGACTACTTGATTGATATTCTAAAATGACATAAAATAAGACAATTTTTTCTTTCTAGAATGACTTATAATGTGGGATGGAGGAAGTACTTTGGAGGGTAATACGTTTTCTGATCATCCAACAAATTTATTTTTCAGCTTACTTACAATATTTATAGCAGGGCATCCTTTAATAGCAAAGCATGTCTAGTTTTTCATATCAAGCTTCAGGAAATCAATGTAAAAGAAATTATTCAATGAAAAACAAGTACAGAAACAAGCTAAGACATAAGAAGTTACAAACCTGAACCATTGGAAACTCCGGTGATGTATAGGTCCATACAAACATTTCATCAGCTAAATCATTTAAAGAGGCTTTAAGATGACCCATTTTAAACCTAACAGATTTTGCTGAATATATAGGTGACCCCATCTGAAAGTGAGCTGGACAGTTAACAAAAACAATGTCAGCAAAAACGCATAGAAAGGTAAAACAAATAAGTCGAACACATAGTTTATGAAGATTTCATATATAACCTTGGAAAGGCTGAATATTGATTTCTCTAATAATACATATTTGAGAGGCCAACTGGTATGTTAATGTCTCAGGCACATTGGGATTACTTTGTCCACTACTTGACCAATAGGAAAATCTACCAGCGATGTTGTCTCTTTCCTCTAGCGTATGATCAATGCTCTCCTGAGGGAAATTATCAGTGCTAGAAGCACCAATTGCTTTAGCTATGCAATCCATATCAATAGGAGATAAGCAGGATCTAGCAAAATAACTAAAGACTCTATGATCTTTCCATAGAGGAGCTAGAGATTCCATAGAACGGCTAGATCCAACCTCTGTGTGTCCCTTCACTCCATTCTGGTTCAGTTCAACAACGCAAGCAACTCTAGATAATTGAGGAAACATTCTCAAGCACAACTGCTTAGAAAGGCCATTTTCAACCACTGCGAACCATAACATCAGTTAATCATTGCAATAAATATTTTCGATTGAAATTTGTATCTGTCGACAATGATAAATCCAGTTGTGAGTTGTGACTGCATTATCCACTGCTAATGAACTTATTCTTTCATTTGATAGGTAGATTTTTACAGGAAACGAACAAAAAATAAAATGTAGAATATACAAGAAAACAATACCAATAACTCACCATCCAAACCCAACTCATAAGCATCAAGGGTTTGCTAAAATAATACGTCAAAGGGAAGCCAATACTCGATCCTATCCCATATCAAGATCAAAGATAATTCATGCAAAAATCTTATCATTACTTTCCAGCCGAGCATACTAAACGATATACTGACAATGTCTATAGTCCTATTTAAGACATCAAATTAGCATTTTTTAAAAATTAGCACTTTTTTAAAATTAGCCATAGTGGGTTCTAAAGCAGTAGTTTGTCGAGATATTAAATTTCACTTAGCACAGCATGCTGAGGCATGTAACATTTATATTTATTCTTGTTAAACAGTAGCCTGATTCCGAGTTAGCCTTCATGCCTGTGTCATATTTACTTAGTTACATGCATATGTACTCAAAATTAGCATAAATACATACATTCATGAAATGCCTATTGCAGTAATTTAAAGGGTTAAATATGTTTTTGGTATTACAAAATGGTGACCTAAATTTAGTCCTTACTTAATTTTTATTAAATTTGTAGTCCCTAGAAAATTATCACGCACTCAGTTTTGGTCCCTACTATTAATACAACTTGTACTTTTGAATGATTTTTTCGCAGGTATGTTTAGAACATCATAAAAAGTTCCTCTAGGAAAAAAAACGAGCTCAAAACTTGATTTTTAGGTCATGATGTTCGTTTACTTTTATCTTGAACTTTTACTATTTAAAAAACTCGTCTTTAATTCATATCATGTTAAAAAATTCTAAATTTTAGTACATCAACTTTATATGATATTTTAAAAATGCCTATAAGAAATCATTCAAAAATTTAAGAGTTTAATGATAATTACACAATTTTAGTAGGGACTAGAACTATGTGCACGAAAAATTTTATAGGGCCTAAAAATTTAATAAATATTAAATAAGGACCAAACTTAGAAGGTGTCCATTTTATAAGGACCAAAAACATATTTAACCTTAATATAAAAGGCCGAAAATGAAAGTGACTGCAACTTAGAGGACCAAAACAGTGCTTTACTATAAATTATGCTAAAGTAGTTGGATACTCCTAAAAACAAAATATAGCAGAGAGAGCACAATTCTAAAAGGACAAGATCGAAAGTAAAATGAAATGTAAAATGTATAGTATACCACCGATGATCTAAACTTGAACTTCTAATGAGACTTAGGCATAAAAATAAAGTACAGATATAACTCACCAAAGTCTCTCCAAGTTCGCGAGACACAGCTGACACGGACTAGATCTGCTGGATCATCCAGACACTTGAAAATTTTGAGAGACGTATCAGGATCGAGCCAGCTCAGAAAATCATTACAATGTTCCATCATGGACAAGGAAATTGGTGAATAAACAAAACTAGGTTATCTTCTAAAACCTGAAAAACATAATTGAATGAAAAAAAGGTTAACTCCAACAGTCTGCATAAACTTCAAAGTGAAACAGAAGATCCAAATACATATATATATATATATATATATATATATATAAAAAATAGTCTTATTTTATAGCATTTTTTAACTGGTCTAAATGGTTCCTGTTCATGAATATTTGCAACCAAAATTGAAATAAAAATCCATGCCTTAAAAACAAATTAGGTCAATCAATAATGGTAGAATAGATTGCAATTTGCAATAGCACTAAAGCCAATTAGTTTAATCACCCTAAACATGATCAATCCATTAAATTGCCAAACAAATTCAAACATAAAAAACACAAAAACAAAAGGAATTGAGAAACGGGTCATGAAATTCAGATAATTGGGTCAACAAACCTCGCAATTAACACAAAAAAGTTAATTTTCTAAAAACAAATAAACTGAATTGAAAGAGAGGGGAGAGAGAAGGGAAAATTGAATTAAGAGGCGAAATTTCTGAAGAACAGTTAAAATTGAAGGAATATAGTGAAAGGGTGTAAGATGTTAAAGAAAAATTGAGCAGAAGATCGAAAAAAAATTGACCTTTGATGAGTAGAGGAAGACACGTCCATGGAAGGAGCGAAACCCTAGAAGTATAGGCAGAGAAAATCGCAGAAGAGATGAACGCTTAAAACTGGACGAATTTTTTTTTTTAATTTCAATGTGTATATTTTTTATTTTTTTTAATAATATATGTATAGTTTTTTTAATAATATGTGTATAGTTTTTTCTATTGGATATTCCGGAGTTTTGTTTTAATTTTAATAAATTCTCAACACTATTTGACCAAAAAAATAAAAATAAAAATAAATACTAGTACAATATATATCTATAACTTCCAAGTAAAAAAAATCTATATCTATATATATTTTCTTCGGTTTATATAATTATATCTATATATACTTATTAACGTTGAAGTCAGTTCATACAAGTGAAGTCCCAAAGATTTTTTTATTTTTTTTTATTATTTTTTTTTTTTTTTTATTTTTTTTTTATTTTTTTTTTTTTATTTTTTTTTTTTTTTGAGAGAATATGAGTTTATTGCCAAGAGAGCCAAATACAAAGAAAATTGTTTGTTTCATCCCTTAGCCGCCGCCTAACCCTAACCCTCTCAATCCAAACTCAAATATCACGATGTAAGCATTCCAGTGGTGGTGCGACGAGTTTTTTGCTCCGCACCACCGTTTTGAGCCACGTTTAAGCCGTTAACCCCTTCTTCTCCGGCAGCCACCGTAGATCTCGATCTTCCCGTCTCTGTCGCGGTTGCCTTTCTATCTTGCGGTCGTCGTTGTTGCAAGGGTCGAAATGGTTGGTTTCAGCCTTGTCGATTAACTCTCCTCCTTCGTCGGCTTCTGGGTGGATGGTGGTGCTTCTTGGGTTGGCCGTGCTTCTTGTTGGCTTTTCCTTCTCCAGCTTGCCTTGGACTGGTTTGTAGTTGGTGTTTCCTGTGTTTTTCTGATTCTTGCCCAGATTTGTTGAAATCTGCAGATGCAGAGGTTCCATCACTACAACGGCGGATTTGGGGTGGTTTTCACTGTGGTTTTGTTTTTTCTGCTCTGTTATTTTTTTTTCCCTTTTGTGTGTACTGTTTTTATTTTCTTTTGTAATGTTTGTTGTTCAGCTTTATGTTTTGTGTTCTTGATCAGAGATTGGGTGGTGATTTCAGGTCCTCCTAGTTTGGTTTCGTAAACCTGTTTGGGTTGGTTCTATTAACCCGCAAGGGTTTGGTTCTTTAACGGGTTGCACTTATCCCTCGATCTGAGTGCCACCCGTCGTTTGCTCGAAAGAGCTTTTTGCCTGCTGCTGCTTTGCTCAGGGGCTGTTGGCACGTGGGTCATGTTCCGTGTTGGCGGATGATTCATTCGCCAAGTTTTAGTCCCTTTTGATCTTTGCCAATGTGGTTACTCTTCATCTTTTTTTGTAACTTGGTTTCGCGCCCGTACGCGGGTTCGCTGGGTTGCGCTTGTGATGAGTGTCTGTATTGGTAGGATTGATTAGGGTTGTTTGTTGTTTCACTTTATATTGTAACTGGGTAAGGTCTAATGTCCCCCCGGTCTCTGCATCTCTCTTTGTTTCTATTTATTATAATTTTCGTTTGGCTTAAAAAAAAAAAAAAGTGAAGTCCCAAAGATTTATTGGTTTCTATGGGTATCCAAAGCACGAAAGATGCAAGGATTCTTGAGATCTTCTTAAGTCGCTAGCACATGATACATCCCTCCCTTAGGGTGTGTTTGGTTGTAAGAAGAAAGTGAGAGGAGAGAAATAGGTGAGAGAGAGTATAAGAAGAGAGAAATATGTGAGAAATAGAGTAGATTTGATGTGTTGTTTGTTTTAAGAGAAAGATAAGAGAAATAGAAGAGAGAAAAGTGTGTTTATCATCTAAAATGACAAAAATAACCTTTACCAAAAATTCAAAAAAAAAAAATTATTTCAAATTCTTACTTTCTTATGGAACTTATTTTGTAAATACTTGTCTGGGCAATTGTTTTCGTGCTCACCGAGAAGAAAAATGAAATCCATAAAAATGAAAAACCACAATTGTTTTATGGACGATTGCTTCTTGGAGATTTTGTAAATTCTGTTAACCAACAAAAACCACCACATCAAAATCTCTAAGAAGCTCACCATACTTGATACTTGTAAAAAAACAAATTTCATACAAATCAAAAAGATCCATACAAGAATCCCAAAATGAATAACGTTCCAAATTTTCACTTCATTTATTATCCTTTATTATTAAACTCAAATAATGCAAAATGAAAGAAAAAATGGCAAAAGGGAACTGGGAGTGAATGCCAAAATGATAGAGGATTGTAGCATTTGTGTAGTAGAGAATCAATGATTCAATTTCAATGCATGAAAAAAAACGATTCAACAAAAAAGATAGGAAGGATAAGTAGAAAAATGGTAAATGGGCACCGACGAGAAGAAAGAGACAAGGGTAGTTATGGAAATCATGAAAATATAGCACTTTCTTCGCTGATTTGAAGAGAAAGAAAAAACTAGTGGGTCCCACAAAATTCTGTCTCTCTTCTTAATTTCTCTCATAAACCAAACAGGAGAAATCATCTATTTCTACTCTCTTTCTCTCTTTTCAATTTCTCTCTTCTCAAAATCATCTCTACCAAACACAGGCTTAGTGTGTTACGGGTGACTTTAATGATATGGTATCAGTTGAAAATAAACGTAGTGGAGCAACCCAACCTCAATGGCTCATTTGAGGTTTTAGAGAAGTAGTACAAGATGGTGGTTTTATTGATCTCCTAATGGATGGTTACCGTAATACTTGGACAAAAGGACGAAGAACGTCTAACCCCCCTATATAAGAGAGGATGGATTGAGCTTTAGCCAATCAACGGTGGCTAGAGCAATTTCCACAATATAAATGCATTAATGATATAGTTGATAGATCATATTGAAGTTCATTTTTCAAAAACATCCTAAAAAGTGGAAATGGAATTTTTTTAAACATACCCTAAAGTTATCTATTGAATCACTTAAAAAAATCAATATTTTGATTATGGAGAACTCAACGGGACCTCCTCGAATTCATCAAAGAAAGAGTGGATCCATGTTGAGTTCTTATGCTTTCATTTCGAAAACTAAATTCATCTGATTGCTACAGGGATGATCCCAATCCGGAATATGAACCAAATAAACCAATTACAACAATACCAGTTATAGTACCTATTATCCAAAGAGGAATCCTTCCAGTAGTATCGGCCATTTATCCCACTTTCCTCCACATTTGATTGAGTAGTCGGTCCTACTAAAGACCTAAACAGTCATAGATAATAATGAAATGATATATTTCCGAATGGGATAAGAGAATTCCTAATATATATATAATATGAACCAAATAAACCAATTACAACAATACCAGTTATAGTACCTATTATCCAAAGAGGAATCCTTCCAGTAGTATCGGCCATTTATCCCACTTTCCTCCACATTTGATCGAGTAGTCGGTCCTACTAAAGACCTAAACAGTCATAGATAATAATGAAATGATATATTTCCGAATGGGATAAGAGAATTCCTAATATATATATATATATATATATATATATATATATATATATATAGGGGAGGGATTAAATTACACCGGTGTAACATTTGAGTAATGTTACACTGCTCAATAACGCATTAACGAATTCAAATTTTACAAAATCTACCGTTGGATTGAAAGTTTATATCATATAGATCATCTATGTCGAGTTTTACAAAAATCTAAAATCGTTTGACATGTTTTCGAGACACATCAAGTTTAACGGTATTCAATAAAAACGCATAAACCGTTCATCTTGATGTGTCTAAAAAACATGTCAAACAATTTTAGATTTTTATAAAACTCGACATAGATGATCTATAAGATATTAACTTTCAATCCAACGGTGGATTTTGTAAAATTTGTATTCGTTAAAGCGTTATTGAGCGGTGTAACATTACTCAAATGTTACACCGGTGTAATTTGATCCCTCCCTATATATATATATAGAATTGAAGAAATAATAAAACATCAAGTACAAAAATGAGTAATAAACCCCAGTACAGACTGGTACGATTCAATTCAACATTTTGTTCATTTGGGTTTGATTGTGTCGTAGCTCTATAGTATGGATTATGTTTATCGTTGGATGAATTGTATTGCTGATATTGATCCCAAAAAAGAAACGGTGGGTACCGCTAGTCCATGAACAGCCAACCATCGTACTGTAAAAATGGGATAGGTCCTATTTATAGTCATCGGAGCCTCCTAAAAAGATCTACTAAAGTCATTGAGTTATTCCAAAGAATCAAAACGGCCAGTTATTAATGGAATTCCTTGTCGGCTTTCTGTAAAATACTCGTTTGGACGGGGGCTTCCAAATACATCATAAGCTAAATATGTGCTGACAAATAACCAACCCGCAATGAATAGGGAGGGTGCAGTAATGCTATGAATAATCCAGTATGTTCTCATGTGCTTCCAGACATGCCGAGCTCCACGTATTCTTATACAATCAAAGGGGGATCGATTCCATAAAAATGAGATTAGTAAGTAGAAATTTACTGAAATGCAATCCTTGTTAGATCGTCAATTTTGTATCAAGGGTCTCTTTAGAGTATACCAAATCAGTATAACTATCCTTCTAACACTGCAACGAAATTTCACAATCAGTGATGAGATCAAGTACTAGAAAATTAAATTTATTTCTTTTTTACTTGTTGGTTGTTTCGATGTACTGAATAGAAAATTCCTTCAAATTTAAGACTATAATTTAAGATGAGGTTTCTCCACATTTATTATTAGCCTGGGACTAGAACCTTAAGATCAATTAAAATATGAATCGGATGAATTGGTTTCCAATAATTCATGAAGGAAATTAGAATATTTTTAGAATTCAATTAGATATGAAATAGATAAATATAATATTTTTTTGTTGTCGAAGATCCTTTTTGTTAGAAGTTTAGAACCCCTTCTTTATTTCATTTTAAAGAATTCATAAGTCGTCCAATAACACATCACGTAAAAATAATAGTAGTAATAAATACTAAAAAAAGACAACGAATTTTATTTTTCTTTAAACATTTGACACAAAAAAAGCTATGGTTCTTTCTTAGTTTAATTACAAGGATATAGCTTTATATTAAAATTAAAAAAAAAAAAATTCTCATTCGATTAGTTTACTCAACTAATGAGTTGATCAAAAAAACTGTTGATTTTGAATCACCGGATGGGCAGATGTCAAAGATGATGAATTGATTTCCTACATATGTAACTAAATTTTTATTTTGGTTCGTCCGTAATAATGGATTCATGAATCCATTATTTTCAATTGTATCTTTCAAGTGGTTTTTTTTTTGCTTATTTTCCTATTTTTTTAATCTCAAAAAATGGAAACTTAGGAAAATGCTTTATAAACATATGTATAAAAAGAACATATTTCATATAGTTTTCTTATGCTTACTATAACCAGTTATTTCGGTTTTCTACTAGCAGTTTTAACTATAACCGCGGGGCTTTTTATCAGTCTGAATAAGATACTACTTATTTGATTTGAACTTTTAAGATGAATTGGAAATTGGGGAATATTTTAGATATTCTATAGTTCCTTATCATATTGCAATTCTTGGTCATTCAGATTCCAATTTTAGGATAGATATTATCCCCCATTTTTTCCTTTCAACCAAACTCAAATGATTGAAGTTTTTTCTATATGGAATCGTGTTAGGTCTAATTCCTATTACTTTGGCTGGATTATTTGTAACGGCATATTTACAATACCGACATGGTGATCAGTTGGATATTTGATTAAGTAACATCTCTTTTGTTTATTGACCTCCTATTTCTTTGTTTTAATCCTAATTCACTGGAGGTCAAATTAAGACTTTTGATTAGACTGTTATCCCATCATTTAAATGTAAAGATCAATCTACGAAGAGAAGAATGGTATCACGATCCGTAGGACTTGAACCTACGACATCGGGTTTTGGAGACCCACGTTCTACCGAACTGAACTAAGAGCGCTTTCTTTTCATAAAGAATTTTATTTTATGTGATGGAAATACATCTTGAATGGATACATACTCAATATGGAGAACTATTCATATTGAGTAAGTCCGATTTGAATCGGTCGAAATTGATCTATTGCTGATACGATAACTATTAGTTAGGGATATGGATGACAAGATTTGAACCTCTGACATTTTGTACCCAATTATATGTATTAATTGATTAAATTGGTGACTATGCATCTATTTGATTAAATCGGTCGAAATTGATCTATTGCTGACTCGGTTTATATAAGAATAATTATATGTATTAATTGATTAAATTGGTGACTATGCATCTATTTGTTTTAATTTTTTTAAAAAAGTTATAGCATATCTATTTTAATTGTAAATATAACAAATTAGAATAATAATGAAAACAATAAATAAAATTTAAAGTCCATAAAGGAAATGAAAAAAAAAAAAATCAAATGTGCTTTTGAAAGAAATCAAAGCTTGTGAGAAATCCAATTTTAAAATAAAGATAGTAGCAATATTATTGAATTATGCTTAAATGCAGTTTTACTCCCCTTATTTTGAAAGAATCAGAATTTTACCCCATATTTTAAAATTCGGAATTTTACCCGTTTTATTTTATAATTCTTTGGATTTTACCCCCATATACACTACAATTTAAATACTAGAGATCGGCGCCTTCTAGCATGCACAAGACTTGTAGGTCTCCCACCATGTGAGAGTAACGTGAACCGTCGGATGAATAATCTTATGATGGAGTGCCGGTACCTTATACATTTTCCCCTCACTCCCCATCATCACTTTCATCTCACTGTGTTTCCATTTCCAAAATTCCAATTCTCCAGTGTCTCTCCTTCCTTCTTCTACCTCACAACTACACTCTCTTTACATTCTTCCAATGTATAATAATACACAGATCTCCCAAATTTAATCTCTTATTGACTTTATTCAAATTTTTAAACCAATTCTATACAACCCAATCAATAGATCTATACAGCATAAGTTCATAACATTTTCATAAGTGAGTAGAAAATTAAATCAAACAATTGAAGAATTATTAACTTAAGGCCCATGAAATCCATTGTAAAATCAACTACTAGACTGAATGATTCTCAAAACAGTCATAGTTATTTGTTTTTTAGGGATTGTGATAAAAAAATGACTTTAAGCTGATTAGGTAAGAAAGTCATGTCATGGTTCATGCTTGGGTTCTGTAAAATGCACTATTTAAGCTAACAGTCATGGTTTGTGATTTTTTTTTGAATTCATGGTTCATTGGAATTTTATTGGATTGTTTGATTTACACCTTAATTCTAGTAACAATATATTTTTTTTGAAACAAAAAATTAATAAGAAAGCATATGAGTTGTGTTTAATTAAACTAGGAACATGAAAAATTGAAGAATGGTGAAATGAAAGGGAGATGAAGAGAATTGTGGAAAATGCACATAAAAGATGGAATGAGAAAGGGAAAAGAAATGATAAGATACAAGCGGTGCATCATAAGATTATTCATCCGACGGTTCATGTTACTCTCCCATGGTGGGAGACCTACAAGCCTTGTGCATGCTAGCCTGAGCATACTCCTCTTACTCTTAGCACGAATTTTTGAGATTTTAAGTGTCTTGTGCGAGTTGTAAATTGATTGCTCTATTTTTTTTTTTAAAGAAAATGCTAAACAGTGCACCGTGCACTAGTAAGGTATATTGATATATATAGAAATATTTTCTTGAAACTTGTGCATTTAATATATTGAAAATATAAAAAGTTATATTTCTAGCATTAATTTTGTCTTTTTATTTCCTTTTTGGGTATGTTTAACTAATGCACCGGGTGCATTGTTTAGCATGACCTTTTTTTTAATAAAACTAGTTGTGATGCACGAGTCTATTGATTTTTATTTGATATTTAAGTTCGTCATTATAAAAATTTATTTAGAATAAAATATTTAAAAATTTGTTATAAAATATAACTTAAACTATTGTTATCTTTCGGGTAAAGCTTATTAAATTACTAAATAAATTTTTTTACTATATAAATTTGTTTTATTAAAGCTATTGTCTCGTGTATGTTTTTTAGATAAATTATAATTAATATATTCAAATTTTTATTTAGATGATATTAAAAAGTTAATAAATCTGGCTTATTGAATTATGTTAAACATATGCCCCGTGCATGATTTTTGTAATGAATTATAATTACCAATGACAAATATTTATCCAATTTCTTTTATGTACTAGTGATGAATATTTGTCATGTATTTTTTAAGTTATCATCGATGAGTTCTATTATTTATAAAAAAATATTTGTGAATGCACAAAGCTCGTCTCTAATATTTAATTTTAATATTACACTAAAGTAGAAAACATATTTAGAATAAAATATAAGTGAAACTATTGTGTACTTTCACGTAAATTTTTTTAAATTAATAATTTTTTTTATTAAAGTTATTGTCTGCAAGAGTTTTACAATAAATTACACGGGTTCATTGACTTTTATTCAATATTTAAGTTCGTCATTATATTAAGGTATAAAATTTATTTAAAATATATCATTTTAAAATTTGTTATATAATATTGTTATAATATAAGTGAAATCATTATGCTCTTTCTTATAAAATTTATTAAATTAATTTTTTCTATTTTTTGGCAAAAGTTTTTTTTTATGTTTTTTTTGTCTAAGTGATTAGAAATTTCTCCGCAAATACATGAGATGTCAAAAATTTGAACTCCGATCAAAAACATATACTCCCTTCGGTCTCATATATAAGCAATAAAACAAAAAAATTGAAAGTCTCAAATATAAGAAAAAGTAACCTCTAATCATTACAATAAATGTCACTTTTACAAATATATCTCTAGTTTTTTCACATTCCCATGTTTTTAACGGTTTTCAAGTCAAAAAATAGAGGTAAAATTAGAAAAGTGTACGACTTAAATGTATTTAGACCTCTTTTGGATGGTGCAAGTTATTGTTCATAAACATTTTATTTATGGACCGTCCATAAATCATTCTGAGCCTTCAGATCCCAATTCCACGTGTAACCATCTCACGCGATCTCAGCTAACAGAATTTTCACACTCCATCTCGCGCGATTCCTTGCTCAACGATCTCTGTCGTCATGTTCATCATCACCGTCACCGTTTTCCTCATTCACCGTGATCATCATCACCGTCACCGATCATTAACACCGTCACCGATTCCATCGCCGTCGCCGGAAATTGCAGCTAATATCATCACGTTCGTGTTCAAGGTTGAAGCCACATTCGTTTTGAAGCTACAGTCGTTTAGGTAATGCATGAATTCTTCAATTGTTAGTTTTTGTGTTGATTTTGTATTGTATAGTGATTTTTGATTTCAGTGATTTTTCTGTTGTATAGTAATTTTGATTTTCAGTGATTTTTGATTTGTGTTGATTAAGTATTTATAATGAAATTTGATTACTGTATACTGATTTTTTTATTAACCATGTTTATTGAGTTATTAATCATATATACTGAATTTCGTATGCAATTTACCTCTGCTCAAAACTATTCATTACAAATATCTGAAATTAACCATAGTAGTATTCCTGGAAACCATTTTGTCCAAGGAATGGTTTCAATGAAATACTTAGGTTTGTAGGAAAGTGATGTAAATTTATATCATCTAAGCCAGGAAGTTTATAGTTGTTAGGATCTTCAACTTCATTAAGCCAATCATATTTCTCCATGAAAACATTGGACAAAGACTTTGGTGGATAATCATCAATAGCATCCTCCCAAACATTACCATATCCATTAACATCTTTCATCACTTCCAACAAACAACTATTGCATTTAAATCTAGCACCAAAACTTATCATAAAATCTCTATCACCTTTTTTAAGTATCTTTTTTGCTCCCATGTATCCTAAAACATACCATAAACTACTAGCAGAAGTGTTGCCAAAACGATGAAGTGTCGTTCTTGCTGGTTGAAGATCATATTCAGATAGATCTAAACTCATTCCAACTCCATCTATCACTGCTTTTCCAATGTGGACTAAGAGTCTTTGATGTGACCAAAAGTGCTAATTTGTTCTGTTGTGATTTGAAAATGTTTTGAACAATGTCTAATGAAATAAGGCTAGCAATCTCACAACATGCATTTCAGGATATTTGGCTTAATTCATTTTTTCGATTAACCATTTATACTGAATTATTGATTTATCATGTTTTCTGCTTATTTTAAGTTTCTAATATTGTATACTAAATTGTGACTATTGATGTATACTGAATTTCATATGCCCGCTATAATATTGTTTTGGAGTCTATATAATGATTGTAATTTTAGATGGTTTGTTTGCCTTTTGTAATGCTTTCCTTGTCTGATTTGTATTTTTAGATGGGCTCTGATACATAGCAGTAGTATTTATGTGGTTAAGGCGATAAATATGTCTGTTGTAATGTTTAGAGTAGAATAATTTACAGGAATTTTTTAATATTGTGTGATTTATTTGTCAGTACTGTCTAAAACCATTTTGCAAAAGGAATGGTTGCATACAGTTGTTCACCAACACCATTTGATGCTAATAATGGTTTTATTCTTTTTTTTAGGGATTGTTTATGTCGTTAATGGATTCGACATTGACTCCATCACTCATTGATGGTGGTAGCTCAGAAACAAATGTTGATAGGTCTCAATGCTACTCCCCTACGAATAAGGAATCATGAGAGTCTTTAGGATTTGCAACTGTTGAAGAGGTTGAAAAGTTTTATGGTAATTATGCATATAACATCGGATTTTCCATTATGACTCAGTTGAGGTCAAAGGTCAATTCACTGGGCTAAAAAACAGACATGGTACATTATGTTCGTTTTGTTTGTAACAAAGAAGGTTTCAAAAGGGGAAGCTTGCTTAACCCTAAGAATAGGTCAAGATCAGATAGTCCAGTTGTTATTGAGTTTGAGAAAGTGAAAGAGAAACCTGAGGAAAGGGTTGGTTGTAAAGCTGGAATATTGTTGAAGTGGGATGAAGCTTTGAGTGTTTACAAGATATACAGGTGGGATGTGGATCATTGTCATGCGTTACATAAATCAGAACATTCGCGCTACTTGAGAGCATTTAGAGAAGTCAATGAAGTGCAAGGACAGCTAGCTGTAATCAATTCCAAAGCTGGAATGTCGATGAGAACTTCTTATGAAGTCATGGGTCAGGGAGTTGGAGGCACAGATAATCTCCCTTTTCGATTTTCGGATTTAAAGAATTATTTGATGACAGTTCGTCAGAAAGAGATGGTTGTTGGTGAAGCAACTGTGATCCAGAAATTCTTTAGAAACGAAGCTCTTTCGAAACCTTCGTTTTATTATGATATTCAAGTTGATGCTGAAGAAGACATAGCTAGTATTTTCTGGGCAGATGGAATTATGCAACATGATTATTCGCTATTTGGCGATGTTATTAGTTTTGACACGACTTACCGAACCAACAATCAATATCGTCCATTAGGTTAGTATTTTGAGCTTTTTCTTATGTTTATCTTGTTTTTGTGCTGCTGATTAGTCGTAGTATTTATGTGGTTAGGGTGATAGTTATCTCTACAAGGAAATTGTTAATACTGTTTTATTACTTTTTTAATACTGTCTGAAACCATGTTACATATGAAATGGTTTCACTCATTCTTTCACCAAAACCATTTGATGATGATAATGGTTTTTCTTTAACCAAGCTTAAAAAAATGTCAAGTACAAGTGTAGTTAATACTGTTTAAAAATATAATTAGTAGTATATCATAGGTAGTCATTTGTTTAAGCTTCAGTATCATATTTTGAGCTTTTCTCAGGGTTCCAATCTATGTCTTGTTTTTGTGCTGATTAACTGTAGTTTTTATGTGGTTATGGTGATGGTTATGGTTACAAGATTTTGTTAATACTGTCTGAAAAACCATATTGCACATGGAATGGTTTCACTCAGTTGTTCACCAGAACCATTTGAGAATGATAATGGTTTTTCTTTGTTACAGGTTAATAAATGTTAATTATAAATGTAGTTAGTACTGTTAGATGATGATCTTAATATTTATGTGACTTTGTTTATGCAATCAGCATGCTACCTAGTTGATCTGGATTTCTTTATAATGTTAATACTGGTTGATTAATATGTGAGTACTGCCAGAACCATTCTGCACAAGGAATGGTTTCAGTCAGTTCTGCAGCTAAACCATTTCATCCTGATAATAGTTTTATTGCTTTTACATTGCAGCTGCCTTTCTTGGTTTTGACAATCATCGAAAGAGTGTCTTATTTGGTGCTGCATTACTGTATGATGAGACGGCAGCCACATTTGATTGGTTGTTTACAACATTTTTGAAATGTATGGCCAATAAGCAACCACAGACAATATACACCGACCAGGCTGCTGCGTTGTTGAAGTCTGTTCCGAATATATTCAAAGGTGTTTTTCATGGGATTTGCTCATGGCATATGGTAGAGAATGCAAAGAAAAACCTTGGCTCTCGTGCAAACAGTGCTTTTTTTTGATGAATTTAATAACTTGGTTTCAAATGTAGAAAATGAATTAGAATTTGACTACAATTGGGATCAGATGATGAAAAATTGCTTTGATGGAAGACCTACTTCAGACTTTAGGTGGCTTGTCCAAACTCACAAAATTCGTATGCATTGGTCTTCTGCTTGGGTCAAGTCAAATTTTACAGTTGGTCTTAAAACAACTCAGTTGAGCGAGTCTTTCAACGCTTTTCTTCGTCGTTTTTTGCAGCCAGACCATTCACTTGTTCGTTTCTTTAGTCATTTCAACATTATGGTTCAGAGAATGAGGGATAACCACACTGAGTTGGACTTCAAGGCTGCAAACACTAAAACCAAAAATAATTATCCCAACAGTCAACTGATGCGGTCCGTTGTTAACAAGTACACACCAGCTTCCTTTGCTTTTATTCACAGACAGTACGACCTTTCATTCAAATACTACTATGAAGAGGACACAACCAAAGGGTCTGACTTGAATAGGGTTTTCAATGTTTTCACAATTGAAAAGGTTCATGATCCTAATGAAGTAGACGATGCTAAGTATGATGATGCTGATAATGATGGGGGCTCAAATGCTGATGTTATGGATGAAGAACTTCAAGATCATGATCGACTTGATGAAAGGGTTGTCACAGTTGATGTTAGGAGCAAAAGTTTTAGCTGCACATGTCGTATGTTTGAGAACAGGGGCTTTTTATGTCGACATGTTTTCAAAATTTTGGAGTTCCTAGGTGGTTCTGTTCAATATCATTCCTTGAAGACAATTCCTGCGCAATATGTTTTAAAGCGTTGGACTAAAGATGTGCGCCCGTCTTCAGATAAGCTGAAATCTATCATCAGTGCTACGACTGAAGACACAACTCAAGCACAAAGATATCAACAAATTTGTGCTGTTACAGTTCAGCTTTGTACACGTGTTTGTGCAGATCCGGAGGCTTCTCAAATATTTCTTGATGGTATTCTTGAAGCTGGGAAAAAGGCAGAGGAGTTGCTTCTTTCTAAAGGTATTCGTACTAACCCTGCTTCAGTGACGTCATCTAAGTCCTCAATAGTTGCTGCTGCTGGTGAAGTATCTTCTGGGGTGAAGTCTACTGCACCAAAGTTCAAAGAAAGAATAAATCCAAATAGGTCAAAGAAGCGAATGAAATGTGATTATGAAAAAGCTAGGGAAAGGCAGAAATTCCGCCTAGAACGGAAGAAAAAACAGAGAGATGATCATGATGCTTTAAAAACAAAAGCTGGAGAAGGGCTATGAACAAATGATTCCAAAGCTAGCAAAGTTGTTCTGGTGTAAACCATTAGTCATCATAAATGGTTTCAAGATGTTAGACACTAAAACCATTAGTTTCTAGAAATGGTTTCCAGTTTTATTGTATAAGATTGTTCTAGTAGTTTGTTAGCTTCTGATTATTTGCCTAAGAAATTATAAGGGCTTATTGTGTTTGCATTATTTTGTTATCTAAGAACTATGTTGTTTACTTAAAAAAATAGTAACCACACTTTTTTTTGTTATTCTCAATCATAAATGGTTTTCAAGCTGTTGTACACTAAAACCATTAGCATTGGGTAATGGTTTTCAAGCTAGTTGGCTTATTTTGTTGTACACTAAAAAAATAGTAACCAAACTTTTTTTGTTAATCTTAATCATATGTCTTTGTTGCTAACAATACAAAAGATAGCAACTTTGTTCTTGTGTAAACCATTAGTAATCATAGATGGTTTCCAGATGTTATATACTAAAACCATTGGTATTTGTGAAATGGTTTCCAGAGTTATTGCCTAAGATTGTTATAGTAGTTTATTAGCTTCTGATCATTTGCTTAAGAAATTATTGATAATTATAAGATATTGATGATCAGACATATTTTATTTTTTTACTCAATGACTTAATCTAAGTTACATCTTAGTTTCAAATAGAATGGTTATATATATGGCTATTTAGATTCCTAACAGTTTGATGAAACCATTTAGTAGATCAAATGGTTTCCAGATGTTTTAAATTGAAACCATTATTATTGTTAAATGGTTTCAAGAACAACTATCTATGTAAATGGTTTTTAAATATGTTGTTGTATACATGTTACTTTGTTTGTTGTTTCAGTGATTACTTTTATAGCGTTTGTTTTAATGGTTTCGACTATAGTTTATGTTTCTTTATTGATCAAACTTAGCTTCAATATCTTATATATAGGGTGTGGTTTGTTTTAATTATCTTTATAAATTTTTAATTAAGGAAAAAAGGATGACTGAAATTCATGTGTATTTGTAAATTTAAGTGACATACTAGTACAATATTTATGTGTACGGTGTTAATAACTTGTCAAAATAAATAGAAAGATACAATGGTTTCCGGATGTTATACATTGAAACCATTATTATTGTTAAATGGTTTCAAGAACAACTATCTATGTAAATGGTTTTTAAATATGTTGTTGTTGTATGCATGTTACTTCCTTGTTGTTTCAGTGATTACTTTTATAGCGTTTGTTTGAATGGTTTTGACTATATTTACAAACTACATTCTCATTTGTGTATATTCTATGGTACGAATAAAGTAGAGATTGATTAAGAATTAAACTAATCCATAAATTCAACATAACTTGTCCCAAAAAAAAATAAAAATTAAAACAATCCATAATGTGATAAGGAACATAACAAAATATGAGAACAACCCTAGGAAAAGATGTTGAAACCATTTTTCAATACTAATGGTTTCAAGATATAACACCTTGAAACCTTTTAATATTACTAATGGTTTCTAACAGAACTACTTGGCAGTTTTTGGCAATTTTCTTCAATAAATGTAGTTGCTTCCTTCTGAACTTCATCTCTTATTGAATTGCTTGGGTGGCTTAAGATTGCTGAACATATTTCAATACGGAGATCCGTAATTCTTCCAACCTTACTATTGTCCCCCTTTTTTTTGAGTTTGGTCCAACATTTGAAAGATTGCATTTCAGCTCCCCATTCAGCAAGAAACTTCATGCAAAAGACACCACAGTTGTCGGAATCCATTTGAGTAGGCACCTTTGGTGATTCATAACTGAATTTGTCGAATTCGAAAGACATTTTCTCTTTCTTTTGCTTATATAAATCTGCGACAAATGCTTCAACCTCATTCAGCCACACATTAAACAGCTGCTTGTATGAGGTGGCTTCACCATCCTTGGTTTCCAATGTCTCTCCTACACCGGACAAGCTGTTCAGGAATTGAAATTTCTGGTTTTTGAGATTGACGATAAAGCAGACATAATGGCATCCTGGATTGCCAACTATTGCTGGTGTCATGATCTGTTCCATCATGTAAAACATAGTATTAAAATAAAATCATATCTAAAATCATATTATTAAACTAAATTTATCATACTAAAATCATCATACAAGTTTGTTCCTTGTGCAAAAAGGTTTTGAATAGAGACTTACGTATTCCAGCTTTGTAGGGTCAATGTTCTTCCAATCCAGGTATTTGAAATTTCTTAGCCTCTCAATGAATCGCCAGCATGCAATATTTCTACTTACAGGAGGCATTATGTCCTGGTCAATCTGGTTATATAAAATGAGTAAATCAATAAGATTATGTAAAAAGCGTGTAAATTGTTAATATTAATGGATTATAATACATACATAATTAATCAATGGTGTCACTAGTCTTCTCATGTTGTCCTGTTGATCCCAATTTAAGCAATTAACCTAACAGTTAATGACCAAGCTTGACACCCACTCATCCTTTCGAAGGGTGTACAAGGCATCCCTTTCTAGTGCATAAGAATGAGCCTTGTTGCTGGAGCAGTACATAATTTGATGCCTATATAATAATTAATCATTTAGGATTATTCACTAGAACAAAATAACAAAAGGATAAGGCCAAAAGATTTGTATAACATCTTGAAATAAAATGGTTTCGTTTCCACTATTTAACAATATTAATAATCCAGAAATAGTATTAGAACAACAGAACAAAAGATCAGATGCTAACAAACTTATAGAACTAGTAGAATCTTAGGCCAAGGTCTGGAAACCATTCTACAATATTAATGGTTTCAGTGTTTAACATCCAGAAACCATTTAAAACTAATAATGGTTTCAGTGTTTAACATCCACCATTTAACAATGCTAATAATTCAGAAATATAATTAATACGAGTTCTAAGTTATTACTTATCATGCACATCACTCCATGCATATGTTGCCAAATCCTTTTGCGTCTTAGTCGTTTTTGACTCATGGACAGCTTCGTCATAGGGGCTTGAGAGGTACTTTGACTTTTTCAAAGGTCTTTTCCTTTCAGGCATAGCACCACTAGAGTAGCATGTCATGGGTCCTTCGTTTCTTTTTCTGCACAGGTTCAGCACTATCGACGTCGATTACCTCATCGGGTAAGACGGACCTTAATGGAGTTGCACTGTCAAATAAAGTATATAATTGTTAGTTTGCAGAATTTAAATAATATTGTTATTTGCGCAGAAATTAATTAATCATGTTCATGTTAGTCTCATGTTTTAAACCATTCCTTCTGCTAAATGGTTTCAGACATATAAGAAGACAAAACAAGGATGATATAGCAGAAACTTCATGAAAAATTAGCAATAAACAAATAGAAGTAGGTAGAGAATAATTGCTACATATAATTGACTTACTCTATACAAATGTCTGAGTCAGACTTATCATCATGCTTCACATTTGGCGGTGCCTCATACAAAATTAGCGCAAGGCTTTGAGTGCATTTTGTCTCCGTTGAAGCTTCACCCGCATAAAAAAATTGTGGATATTTCAGAATTGTTTCAGCTGTCACTGAATCAGATCCCTGTGACAACGAATCTGTCTTATTCAAGCTGAAACAATCAAAACCAACAACAAATAAAAAACCATTAAATGTTAAAAGACATCATGACAAAAAAACCATTAAACAGACATAATATATATTCATTTCTTACTCTGAATTAAAAAATTGTGGAAACTTCAAGATAGTTTCCTGTGTCACAGTATCCATTCCTTGCGAATCTGAATCCTTGTTTTCTGAATCAATTTTATTGAACCTGCAATCAAAACCATTGAGAAATATTTTCAAAGTTTTGATCTAAGATGTAATTATGGTTTTACACAATCACAAATAATAAACCAAAAAAAACATGATACAGATTAATTGCTTACTCTGCATGTTTAGTTTCACCGCCATCAAAATATTGTGGAAACTTTTCAATAGTTTCATGTGTCAATGTCAGCCCGACATTGCACGCGGCCTTCACATATTCATCAAGGAGCTCAGGATTGATTTCAACATCTTCATCATCCTCAGTTTTTTCATTATTGAACCTGAAAACATTTACAAATGCTATTTGGTCAAATTAACATAAAAATATTATTATTTTAATTACTATCAAACTGTTGAGCATCAAATGATTTAGGTATACAAAGTAAACCATTATAAGCATCTCAAAAATTATTATTAAACACTAATAAATACATTCATCGTTACAATTTTTAACCTGGATCAAAGAAAACCATTATCAAGATCAAATGGTTTGGGTAAACAAAGGAATGAAACCATTCCATGTGCAACATGGTTTCAGATAGTATTAACAATAAAAATATTTACAATTAGGTCACCAATAAACCATGTTAAGTTTAAAATAAAAGTTAGTACCTTTGGGCACCCGAACTTTCACCCACTTCAGTTTCAGCTCCAGCTCTACTCTCGGTTTCAGCTTCAGCTTCTTTAGATTCAGCTACCTCCACCCCCCTTGGTTCTGCTGAAATGGTTTTGGCATCCTCATCTTCATCACTTTCATCGTCATTTTCATCCTCATTTGCATCATTATTGACCCTGATAAAATTGAACATGCTATTTGGTAAAACTTACATAAAATTAAAACTATTCCAAAACAATTATCATCATCAAATGTTTTTGGTGAAAAGAATGAGTGAAACCATTTCATATGCAACATGGTTTCAGACAGTATTAAAAAAGTAATCAAGTGATCACTAAACCATGGTAAGACTTAAAATAAATGTTAGTACCTCTCTACATCAGAATTTCCTCCAGCATCATCACTCTCAGTATCTTCGCCTTCACCATTTTCACTTTCACCGTCTTCACCTTCATCATCTTCACCTTTGGTTTCAGGTTCTTCAGTTTCGGCTATCTCCACCCCTTTTTGTTCTTGTGAAATTGCATGTTGTTTTACAGAAGTTCCAACACTCTCCTCAGCTATCCTCCTCTCTAAGGTTTGTACGGCTCCATTGTAGATCCGTATGCACCCTTTATAATGATCAAGATATTCCTCTGCCTGCATATGGTTTATATATATGTAATAATAATATATGTTAGTCAAACAATTGAGGACTTAAAGTAACTGTTCACACACACACACACACATATATATATATATATATATATATTACTAATTTATACCAGTAATATTATGGTTCTCTCACCTTAGATAAAGGACAAGTATCTGGATCAAAACACATTGGAAGTGGTCCTTCATCAGTGCGATAAAGTCGTTTGACCCCAACTGTCAATCCATGCTCAAGCCCCATAAGGTCGTGGACTTTCTGCAGGTCTTGGGTTGCGGTTTTCACATCCCAATCACGCAGCGATGGGAACTTTTGTTTTCCAGTCAACAATGGGCTTCTCTTCCCCATTTTATCCAAATAATTAATCTGCAAAATAAACCATTATCCAATCAATATGGTTTTATATAACAGGGTATCAAAACCATTAAACCATACTAATGGTTTCAGTTATTATAAACGGATTATTTTTATGCAAAGTAATGTCTGTAAGAGTGCATACTCAGAGTGAGTGATTCAATGCTTATATATCACACACACACACACACACAGACAACCAGACACACACACACACACACACACACATGTGATAGATTTGGTATCAATGTTCTAAGAAAACAATATTTCTTGGACTGCAAAGGAACGTTAGGTACATGTCCACTAAGCAACTAACATAAGTTCAGTTTACAAGCACAAACAAATTACTTTCATAAAAATCTCATGGAGCCGAACCCATCAAACTACTAGAACAATCTTAAGCAAACACATTGAAACCATTTAAAAATACAAATGGTTTCAGTGTAACACATCTTGAAACCATTTAACAATAGATAGTTGTTTCCAGCATTTAACAATACCATATATATATATATATATATATAGAGATTGATTACCATTAGGAAGTGGAAATCCGCCAATGGATTTGCCACATCTAGATTTTGTAGCCCGTCCTTCATGTATTGCAGAACATGCGAGCACCAATTATATGATGCCACCTCTTCCAGGACTTGGGCATAATGGAGAGACACAAAACTGCTGTTAGTAGGGCACAATATGTTGTGGATTATCAAACATATTGCCCCCTTAACCCATGACATGGGTTTCTCCAATATTTTCATTTGTGCTTCCAACTCAGTCACTTTTACAAATGTGGAGTAGTTTCCTACCAACCCCAACTCTTTTCTCAGTCTTTTTATAGCTGCCTCAGAGCAGCGATCAACAATAATCTGCTCCCCACTCATTGGGAGCCCATACACCCTGTTCACATCTTGCTCCGTCAATGGAAGCACATCTGTTCTGCCTAATCTAATCCACATGTTTTCCTTTTCAAAGTGTTTCACAATCCATTCCACAAAGAATGTGTGGATTTTGGCCCATTTGCAAAGATGTGTTAACCCACCGAAACCACTCTCATTCAAAAGCTTCAATATATCATCCTTTCTTTTTTTCCCTTTGATTGATTCCATAAGATCATAGACCTTAGGAATGCTCAGTTTGTGCCTTAGTCGTTGATCAATATTCTGCCCCTCAGAATTACCATTGGTGTCTTCATTCTTTTTCCCCTTGTTTTTTTGACTCAACCTCTTTTCCTTAACTTCTTTATTATCATCCGAGCTTTCATCATTTATTTTTGTCCCTCCCCCTCTTTTACCACGGTTCCTCTGATTCTTGTCCTGAGTTTTTCCCTCTTCTTCCGATGGTGTCAAGTCGAGACTGAAATTTGGCATTGACTCCAAGTCCTTTGTTTTTTTGGTCTGCATCAAAGAAAACAATTTTATTCATCAAATGGTTGTGGTGTAACACAGTCTAAAACCATTCCTTGTGCCAAATGGTTTCCAGCATCAAAGCATTAAGTTCAATAAATGGTCAAGTGTATAACATCTTATTATTCTGTTACCACAGATATACAACCTCTAAAACAAATCTATAAATTATATAAAAATCTTTAAATAGGATTCAATTTTAATACATTGTTAAAACAACCCTCAAAACCACTAATTGCAGCATGTTAGACTCATCTCAAAATACATTGTTAAAACACATTCTGAAACCATTCCATGTGCATAATGGTTTCCAGCATCCACTCATTACCAAATCAACACTCAGAATCCCTTTCCAATAACAAATTACAAACTATTTATTTGATTTGAAATGAGAAATAATTTTAAACTCTTAATTTAGGGTTTCCACAGATGCATGCAATTAGTTCCAAAACCATAACACCATTTCCAACATATCAACAACACAATCGCAACAAATGGTTCAACAAATGGTTTTTGTGTAACACATTCTGAAACCATTCCATGTGTATAATGGTTTCCAGCATGCACTCATTACCAAATCAACACTCAGAATCCCTTTCCAATAACAATTTACAAACTATTTATTTGATTTGAAATGAGAAATAAACATAAACTCTAATTTTAGGGTTTTCACAGATGCATACAATTACTTTGAAAACTATAACACCATTTCTAACATATCAACAACACAATCGCAAAAATTTGAAAGGAAAAGTAAAAATTAATTAGTTAATTTGGGGATTATCACTTATATAACCATTTCGAACGATTGTAGCAACATACATTCATGTTAGAACCGTTTTCTAGTCAAAAATAAGTTGACGCAGAGTTGACATTAATACCTGGTTCGTTTTCTTCATTTCTGTGTGACGACAATGATGATGTTAGAACTGTGATGATGGTGATCGTGATCGTCTTTTTCCGGCGACGGTTGTGGTGGAGATGACGGAGATGACGGTTGTGGTGGTTCGCACGGAGTGATCGTGTTTCAGAAATGATACGTGTTTCAGACAAAATAAATGCAAGTCAAATTAAAATAGAAAAATGAATAACGGTTTCTTTTTTCATTTGGGCTGTGCGGTGGAAATAGCAAAACGTGGTGTGAGTTAGCAATTGGGCTGGGTATCCGTGTTTATGGTCTAAGGCTTTATGGACGGTCCATAAAGATGATTTATGGACAGTAACCGAACCCCTTTTGGATTAGCTTATTTTTGAGCTTATGCAATTTTTATGCATTATTATAAATTGTCAAGGTAGTTTATGATAAAATAGCGTATAAAAATACAATTTTTACTAGTTTGAACTTATAAAATAGCATGAAACCTAATTTATATTGCACTAGCCGCCGTGCCCGTTTGTGTGATCGATATTTTTTTGTTTGTTTGTTGTGATCGATATTCTCTATTATGCAAATATAAATAACTACTTAATCTCCTTTTTTTATTGGACTTAGTTAATTGATAACTACTTAACCTCCTTTTTTGTTGTGGCTACTTATTAAAAAGATTTTTTTTTTACTATACAAAAACTGAAAACCTACTTTTATGTGGAAGTTGTGCTTAGTTTTTTTTTTGTAGTTTTTTTTAAGGGTAAAATAGGAATCTTGAAAAAGCCATACCAAAAATTTGTATCCCCTTTATATATTAGTATAGATAAACTGTTTGTATAAGCTCAAAAATAAGATAAATCCAAACGCAGCCTTAGACACTTTTTTTAAAGAAAGATTTTTTTTTATAAATCTGCTTATATATGATACCAGAGGGAATATATTACAATGTCTTTATTATTTAAGTTAATCTTGCTAGAATTACTTTTTATGTTTTTGACAAAAATCTTTATTTAATTTAAAGAACAGGAAATTGTAGAATTAGTACTCCCCCAACTACAAAAAATCTGCAAAGAGAATGAGAATAAAGAGTTGGAGAAACACTTCTACTTGCTTGTGTCGTTAACAATAGAACAAGCCGTCTATTCTGACACCCCTCTGTCCAAACAAATCCTACCACCACACTTTTTTTTCTCTCTCTCTCTCTATAAAATAATAATATAAGCGCGTCACCCTCATGAAATTGTAACGTACTCCATGGTTTCATTTCATATCTGATAGTAACTCTTTTCTTTCTCTTTCTCTCTGTTTCTTATCTCAATGGCCAATTCTTCATCATCTTTATCAATTCTTTTTCAGAATTTCACCTCCAAGAAACCCAATAAACCATTCACAAGACTCTACTTTCTCACCTTCACTATCTTCCTCTGCACTTTCTTTTACCTTCTTGGTCTCTGGCAAAACACCACCACCTCCTCCACCACCGCCACCACCACCACCATCATCCGTCCTAATTGCCCACAATCCAATTTCACCTCCACTACTTCATCATCCACCCCTTCCACCACCCTCGATTTCTCTTCCCACCACCACGTCGACATACCAGAACAACAAACCACAGCGCGTGTAACTCACGCTCCGGTCTGCGATGTCTCACTCTCAGAGTACACTCCCTGCGAGGACGTGCAACGGTCGCTGAAATTCCCACGGGAGAATTTAGTCTACCGTGAGAGACACTGTCCGGAAAAAGACGAGATTCTCCGGTGTCGTATTCCGGCACCATTCGGTTACCGTGTTCCGCCACGGTGGCCGGAGAGCCGTGATTGGGCTTGGTATGCTAATGTACCGCATAAAGAATTAACGATTGAGAAAAAAAACCAGAATTGGGTTCATTTCGAAGGTGACCGGTTCAGATTTCCGGGTGGTGGGACCATGTTTCCACGTGGCGCTGGTGCATACATTGATGATATCGGAAAACTCATCAACCTTAAAGATGGGTCCATTCGAACCGCTTTAGATACCGGTTGTGGGGTACGTTTTTCTTGAACCGGGTTTTCTTTCTTTTACTATGCATGCATATTTTCAATGTTATTGACCCGGGTGGTTCACCTCACCTGTTTTTTTGGTAGTTCAACAACATTCATAGAATAATGAACCCATTAGGAATGTGTGATTAATTGGGAGCTAATTACCAAATGAAAAATTTCCCTTAATTTCTTAATTTTTTTTATTGATAGATTTTAGTTTTGGTAATAATTTATGATTTTGTCTTTATTTAGAACGTTTGAGAAATCAGAAGGAATGTGGGTTAATTGGGAATCTAAATCAATAAATATTGTATATATTATTTGTCTACACTTTGCTTATTAGATGCTTTGAGGAATCATTTTTGTATAATGGAAAAAAATAATTGTATGTAATTTTGGTAATCATTATGCGTAACAGATGGAAGAGTTATTAATTTTATATTTTAGCATGTTCTATCCATTTTTGTATTTTCCATAATTATAATTATAATATAATTTTCCCACATTTGACTTTTTTTATAAATATTTTGTAATTATTTGTGAATACGTCGTCAATCATGTTCTCTATGTCAATATTTTAATACTGTTTATAGTCTATTGAGTTGGCTATCTTATCTTAAAGTCGTGACCAAATTTTCTTAGAAAAATAAACTATAAGTGGATATGTCATAATTCAATGAACATGTATGGTTTGAAATGAAACTGAAAAAATATAGTTAGTTAAAGGTATATCGGTCGTCACATCATAGACTTAACCGTGAATTTGTCCTTTTTGTAACATAATTTTCTTAAATTCTTCAAACTGAAGTAAAGTTTCATGTCAACTAAAGATAAAAAAGGTTAAAAGTATATATTATTTTATGGTCTTACTTAAAGACTTGATTAGACTATGTATTTTGAATTCACTTGGTGCTAATCATAACAATAAATATATTTTGTAGTTATATTGTTTGTTGAGATGTATCTATCATGTATTTTTGTCCTGATTTCTAAGTTACTTCGTGTTGTGGCTATATGTTTAGTAATCACATGTGCACAATTTTTGGTATCATATGCATTGGAAACAAATTAATTAAATTGGCATAAGTTAATTTTCACTTAATTTAATTAATCAGGTTGCAAGTTGGGGAGCTTATCTTTTGCCACGTAACATAATAGCAGTGTCATTTGCACCAAGAGATACACATGAAGCTCAAGTTCAATTTGCTCTTGAACGAGGAGTTCCAGCTTTGATTGGTGTTATTGCCTCCATTAGGCTTCCTTACCCTTCAAGATCCTTTGACATGGCTCATTGTTCCCGTTGCCTTATTCCTTGGGGCCAAAATGGTAAATAAATATCCACTTTCGTGTCGGACATGACATCTACATGACACTGACATAAGTTATATTCAACGATTTTAAAAAATTTAAAATAGTACTATGTGTCAATGTTGTGTTCAGCGTCGGAAACATTTTAATTTAAAATTGTATTTTTTGTAGATGGAATTTATTTGGCTGAAGTTGATAGAGTGCTACGTCCTGGAGGGTATTGGATTTTATCAGGGCCACCAATAAACTGGGAGACCCATTGGAAAGGGTGGGAGAGGACACGTGAGAGTCTAAATGAAGAACAAAATTCAATTGAAAGAGTGGCAAAGAGTCTATGTTGGAAAAAATTTGTACAGAAGGGTGACATTGCAATATGGCAAAAACCTACTAATCATATACATTGCAAAATTACAAGAAAGGTCTTCAAGAATAGACCTTTTTGTAGAGCAGAAGATCCTGACTCAGCATGGTAATATGTCCTATATTACTTCAATTATTGAATTATATATGGTCACCGTTGCGGTCACGCTTAATCATTAATAGAGACATGAAAATTTGATGTCGCGATTCAGATAGGGTCGCGACATTTTTTATGTCACTCATAACTGACATTGATAATACAATGGATAATTGTTTGGATAATGAAACCTTGACTCACTTATAGTTTCCTTGTGCTACTGATTTTGCTTTTGGCAGTATCTTTTTTCAGAGAAAAAAAAACTTAAAAAAACTAAATTATGCTTGCTGCCAAAGAGAGTTTGGTAGTGATACCAAAACCACATAGATGATAAAGAGTTTGAGTTGTATAATCTATTTCTTTGTTTTATGCACCTTTTCAAAAGGGAAGATTCTTTTTGCATAATCTATTTATTTTTTTATGCACCTTTTCTTAACATTTTTCTCTCCTTCTTTTAGGTACACCAAAATGGATACATGTTTGACACCACTACCTGAGGTAACTGACATAAAAGATATCAGTGGTGGAAGATTATCTAATTGGCCTGAGAGATTAACATCAATTCCACCAAGGATTAGCAGTGGAAGTTTGGAAGGAATCACTGCTGAGATGTTTAATGAAAATACTGAATTATGGAAGAAGAGAGTTGCATATTACAAGACACTTGATTATCAGCTAGCAGAGCCCGGGAGATTCCGCAATTTGCTTGATATGAATGCTTACTTGGGAGGCTTTGCAGCTGCAATGATTGATGATCCTGTTTGGGTGATGAATGTTGTTCCCGTCGAGGCTGAGATTAACACACTAGGTGTCGTTTTTCAACGCGGATTGATTGGAACATATCAGAACTGGTACATCTTTTTTTTTTGTTCGCTTATTAGCTTTTTGATTGCCTTTTGCCATCATAGAACCAAACCATTTTAACGATTTGGTTCAGTTCGGTTACTATAAATTTTGAAAACAGTAGTTCGGTTCAGTTCGGTTCGGTTTTCCTCCCAAACCAAACCATGCCCACCCCTATTAATAGATTTGCTGCATGACTCTTTTCTTTACTTTTTGCAAAAGACAAAATTAAAAGTGAGGATATTATATGTAAGGTGTATAAGTGTTGTATCCACCATTAATTAAATTTAAGTGCATTATGTCTTAATCTTAGCTCACTAAAATTAAGAGTTGGTTACCTTACCTTTATTATTGGGCACTTTGAAAGGTATACTCACTATATTTTTCTCTAGGACTTCCCACTAATAGTAGCTTCCTATGAGTGTTACCTAATTTTGTCCTTTACCATAGAAAAAATTGTGTAAGATACTCTTGTTTTCTAAATCTGGTATTGTTAAGGAGTTTTAAACAAAATCTTTGCTGATTTACACATTTCATCACATGGTAGTTAAGGTATATGATTACTAACTAACTAACTACTTTTGTCTTCATTCAGGTGTGAAGCCATGTCCACTTACCCTCGAACTTATGACTTCATACATGCCGATTCTGTTTTTAGCCTCTACGAGAACAAGTAAATTACATCGTCAATGTAAAATAGTTTTATAAAGATATATCCAATGAGAAATTTCTAATGTATCGAATTAATGTGTCACAGGTGTAATATAGAGGACATTCTTCTTGAGATGGATAGGATTTTGAGGCCACAAGGGAGTGTTATATTGCGCGACGATGTCGATGTGTTATTAAAGGTAAAGAGATTTGTAGATGCAATGGAATGGGATGCTAGAATTGCAGACCATGAAAAGGGACCACACCAAAGAGAAAAGATACTAATAGCAGTGAAGAAATATTGGACAGCAGCAGCACCTGAACAAAATCAACAAAGAAAGTTATAATTTGATTTTCATTTTGGTCATAAGATTTGTGCATTTTTTTTTCTTCTTTTCTTGTTTTTCTTATGTCAAGATAAGTTTTCAGGAATTTTCATTCTTTTCCAACCCAAGTTTATGATGTGGGTGGTTTGCACATTGAAATTTTCATTATAGCAAATTATTGACCCCAAAAAATTGTTTGGGGCATATCTATCTAATGAAAAATTGACTGATTTGAGAGTGGATTATCTTATATCCATAGAAAATGATAGTGACATGTTTGAAAGATTTAAGAAATCCATCATGCTGGAATTTGAAATTACTTGATTAGAATCAGATATTTCTTAGAAATTGAAGTTGTACAAGATAATGAAGGAATAACTATATGTCAACATAAGCATGCAAAAGAAATTTTAGAAAGGTTTGGAATGGAGAATTGCAATTTGGTTTGCAATGTTATTGTTCAATCACTTTGACTACTGATGGTTGAATTTTCAAAGTAAATTGTGAACTCCTCTTTATAGGAAAAGAGCAACTATAAAGTTTGCATGTATGAAGACAAGTGTCGAGAAAAATACATGCAACATCATAAATAAATGTTAACTACATGCAACAATACAAATATGATATGTAACACCCTCACAATATTAAAATATAAATTATTGAAAAATAAAATAAAATGTGATCATTTATAGATTATTAATATATCATATGATTTGTCTATAATTAGTTATACTTAAAAGAGTATTTAAATATTAAATTATAACATAGTTATTTTTTTGTCCCGGGCTGGACTAATACCCATAATACACATAGTCCCAATAAATTTTAAGGTTCAAAACAACTTATCCATATTCAACTAGAGACACATTGTTCCTTATGCTCGCTGCACTACTCATAGCAAGATAATGGGGTCTACAAAGTTGTTGTGCATATGCTCGTGCATTCTCACTCCTACATATACACATGTGCACTCGATCTCTAGATACACACATTTCAATAAATTTATACACACTCATATTGAATTGTTACTGATATGAACATTGCAGTCTTAACTTTTTGTAGGTACTCTTCTCCACCGTGTCTGCAACTCACAACCACCATTAAAACAAGCTTTATCCACCTAGTTTTGATACCTCATATCATTGGCGTTGTCTGTGGGAAAATTTTCTTATAAATATTCTCAAACTCACCCCACTTGCCTATTTTTCATCTAATCAAGGTATCAATGGAGGTACGAATAATGCCATCCATAGCCACCGTCTCTTGTGGAGTCATCTGAAAAGAAGAATCGCTCGACGTAGCCAAACACAAGACAATAGACGCAACCCAAAAATTGGCTGGGAGATCAATATTAAGCTTTGGAGACCACGAGTTAGTAGATGGCATGCCCAATGAAGAGCTTTCCCTCTTAATAATAGCTACCATATCTAATTACGATGTTTCCCGAATTTTTATTATGAGAGAAGCTCATGTGACATTATGCACAAAGAATTGTTCCATAATTTGAAGTTAAAGTCAGAGCAAATGACGTTGTATGTCTGAGAACCACTAACGGTATTCAATAAATCTCCTACACAATTCCTAGGAGTCACCACCCCCGTCCTACCACTTTCTAGGATGGATGGACCACCACTTCGAGAAGGACGATCCATTTACATTTTTGGTAGTCTCAAGCCCATCTGTCTACAATTGCATCCTATGCAGAACAACACTAGCAGCTTTATAAGTGTTGTATATTTTATTTTTTTTGGTTTACACCACCAGTTTAGTCTGGTTCGGGGGTCAGTTCTGGCATCAAGTGGTTCCAGCCCCCTCCCGATCGCAGTTGCGGGGGATCGAACCGTAAGTGTTGTATATTTTGATCATATAATTTATTTTAAAGTTATTTAATATTATTAATTAATTATTTGTTAAACATATTTTAATTGTTTGATCAATATATGCCGTTACAATTTTCATGAGTAACCTACCCAGGCAATTCTTACTATTATTATTAGGCATTATGGTTTCGTTATGGTTTTGCAACGTTGAAATCACTTTGATCTTATTCATTGCATATATATAAGGATGTGACATAATAATAGAATGATGCAATTGGAGAAATAAATATAAGGTTTTTCCTAAACAGTGTTCCGGAGCATTTTTTAAGGATTCCATTTAAAGAAAAAATTTATTCAAAAAGTTAAACATTTCAATTCACAATGTGTTGACTTCACACATTTTCATAATTTCTTTTATAAAACATTACTATTTAAAGGCTTAAAGAGTGTCCCGGAAGCACTATTTAGTATTTTCCTAAATATAATTAGCTATACTCTCACATTTGTTTTTACATGTGAACACAACCAACAAAGAAATTAATTTTCCTCCTTTAATAAAATTGACTTGGTGTCTTCCTAAGTTACATTGCCAGCAATTGGTGAATTCAAGTTGTTCTGTCATCTCGAATATGATTCATACTCGGAAGGACCTGTTGAATCTTGGAGGATTTGCGCAAATATACGGTGGATAAATTCTTAAGGACATTGACTTTGTCACGCCTCAGGTTATTACTCTATTTTAAAGGTTATCCACAATTTATGAGTTTAGGCTTTCATCAAAAGATAAGTTCACCATCTCTACCTTATTTGATTCTTATATTTATTTGATGATTGTACTCTTACATGTTTATTATTCTGATAATTTTAGGTCTCAATTCTACGACAATCTTGAGAACTAAATTGAAAAAGATAAATTTATATGATATCTCTATATTCATATCTTATTATCATATTTATATGATGTTTATATTCTTAAACAATCCTGTCAACATTAAATTTAAAGATAAAGTATCATGGTCAAGACAACAAAGTCGTCACTATTCATGAAAACATGAGAGGCACGCTGAGATGCCTCAAAGTTGTCTTAAAGGCATTCCAAACAACATAAATATGCGATTTAAGGTACACACAATTTATCTAATTCATACACACTTATTTTGAATTATTACTTACTTAAATAAATATTAAAGTGCTAACATTTTTGCCAGTATCATTTTTCCACCGTATTTACCACTCGCAACCACCATCAATACTAAGAACAAAGCACCTTCCTTTATATGTATACTATTGATTTTTTATGCAATATATACCATTGATAAAAAGAAAAAAAAAAGAATATTTTCATATATTTATTTATTATTAATATAATTATTTTTTAAAAAATATTTCCATGTATTAATCTATTTTTATGAATTTAATTGTTGTACACTATTAGTGTAAAATTATTTTATACATCCATCAAATAAGGTGATGCTACATTATTTAATGAAGGGTTAATAGGTCTTTACCCCCTGCAAAGTATACGAGTTTTGCTTAATCCCCCTGTAATTAATTTTTTTGAGATTACCCCCCTGCAAAATTTATTTTTTTGATTTCCTCCCCTGGAAGCACTTTTTAAATCGGTTACTTTGTTCAACCAATTTAAAAAGTGTGTTTTTTAAATCGGTTATTCTGTTTTTTTGCTTGCCACGTCAACAAAAGGGGGTAAATCAAAAAAATAAATTTTGCAGGGGGTAATCTCAAAAAAAATAATTACTAGGGGTAACACAAAACTCGCCTACTTTGTAGAGGGTAAAAACATATTAACTCTTTAATGAATACTAGTTTTGAGACCTGTGCATCGCACGGGTCTATTGATTTTTATTATTAAAATATTGTTAAAATATAAGTTAAGTAATTGTGTTCTTTTTTGTTAAATTTATTAAATTAATAATTTTTTTATTAAAGTAATTATCCCCTGTATGATTTTTCTATAGTAAATTATAATTAATAATAACAAATATTTATTATTCAATTCCTTATTTATTAAAGCAACTATCCCGTGTATGATTAAATTTTTGTCGACGTCATTGTGCTCATTCTTGTAAAATTTATTAAGTTAATATTTCTTGATTAAAGCAATTGTCCCGTGTATGATTTTTGTATAATAAATTAAAATTAATAAATATTTATTATTCAATTCCTCATTTTTATTAAATCAATTGTCCCGTGTATGATTAAAAAAATTTATTAAAACAATTATCCCGTGTTAATTCGTAAGCTTTTTTGACACATATTAATTCATAAATTTTCATTAACAAAAATTATATCTTTATAAATTTTTTTCATTAATTACTTTATAAAACTTATAATAAGTCAATCCAAATGGGTTCATTTTGTGTAATAAATTAAAATCAATAAATAGTTATTATCCAATTCCTTTTTTTTTATTAAATCAATTGTCCCGTGTATAATTAAAAAAATTTATTAAAGCAATTGTCCCGCGTAAATTCGTAATTTTTTTTTGCGCATATTAATTCATATGTTTTCACTAACAAAATTTTTATCTTTATAAACTTTTTTCATAAACTACCTTATAAAACTTATAATAAGTCAATCCAAATGGGTTGATTGTGTTTTTATTTCCATTTTTATGTTCTTTTATTTTTAAGTTCGTAAATAAATATCTTCTTTTATTAGGTTCTTCTATTTTTATTTTTTATATATAAGTTTTTACATGTTAGATTGAGTTATCATTCATCATTCAAAAAAATAATTACTATTTTTTCATTAAAAAAATATTTGCTCTATTTTTTATGTGTATCTTTTATATTGATTTTTGTTCCTATTTTTATACCTAAATTTTTTTTAATTAATTATTTTTGTTAAATATATTTGATTAATATCTTTTTGTAGAGGTGGTTTCCGATGCTATTTTTATGTGAATATTTATTTATGCTTATCTTTTTTTTTCTTCCTCTTTTTGTTTTGTATCTTTTTTTTAGTTTAGAGTTAAAATTACATTTAAGGGCATAAACTCTGAAATATTATTAAACTTGATTGGACAAATTTAATATTTTAGTAGTAGTTTCTTTTAATATATTGCAAGTAGATGAAACATCATGTATTTTTAGTCACATTATATGATTTTAGTTAAAAAAAAAAGAACACAGACATTACCTGATGTGTCAATATATTATTAGATCATGTGTAAAATAATTTTACACCGACTGTGTATATAAATTAATTTTTTTTTTTTGCTTTCGCACCGGTTCCGACCCACCAAATGTGAGCGACTAATCCGGCTCGTGCGTAGAGGCATGCGCACTGGCCAAGCGTTGTTCCCCTGGAATTCGAACCCGGTATTTCCCTGGCACGTCCTTGGAAGGAGCTCCTTGCGACTGGAGCCCAAACAACTTGGTTAATTAAATTTTATTTTTATTTGGTTGTTGTTAGAGCAAAACCCGACGGAGTATTTGGTTAAGCGAGCACTGTATTCACAGAAAACAAACCCACTTCTCGCCACCGTAACCAAAACCAAAACACTCAATTCCTCCGTTAGGGTTCTTCCCTCATCACACATGGACACCGACGACGATACTTCCTCTCTCAACGTCGACGAAATCTACGCCAATGGCAACAACGACGATACCAACCACCGTCAGATCATCAGCGCTGACCAACTCGACATCGAGGCATACATTAACCTCTACTCCGGCCGCACCAGGATCTCCCGACTCCTCTTCATTGCCAATCACTGCGGTGACAACTTAACGATGCAATTGGAGGCTCTTCGTATGGCCTTCGACGAAATCAAGAAAGGAGAGGACACGATTCTCATGAGAGAAGTTGTTAACAAGATTAATGGCCGTTTGGGATCCAATTATACCTTAGACAATGCTTGGTGTAATGCCATTGAGAAAAAAGCAGAGCTTAAGAAGGAGAAGCTCGAAACTGAGCTTACTTCTTATAGGGTATATATATTCTTCTATAATTGTCCATTTATCAATTTTAGGTTTTTGTTTTTTTTAATTGTTTTAGGTTTAAATTCAATGTGCAATACATAACTTTTTTTTTTGTTGTGTTTATTAAATTTTGTTGAGTTTGATTTGAGTGTGATGTAGACATTGATATAGATATATGGAGGATTATCTAATGGCATATGGACTTGTGAGACTGTTTGCGAGAACTTATAGAAAAACTTATGACATGTTTCTAAATTGTTTTTAGCTTATAGGCATATGCCATAGTTTTATAGATTATGGGCTCGTTTGGATTGACTTATTTTTGAGCTTTCAGGAAACAACTTATGTTAATAAATAAGATTTTATGTATTATTATAAACTTTTTAAGGTAGTTTATGAAAAAACAATGTATAAAAATACAATTTTTGTCAGTAAAAACTTATGAATTAACTTTAAAGTTGATTTATTTGAATAAGCTATTTTCATAAGTTTAAAAAAGCTGAACCCAAACGGGCCCTATATATAGTTTTTTATTCGTTTTGACTTTATTTTATTGTTTTGTGTAGACAAACTTGATTAAAGAGAGTATAAGAATGGGGTACAGTGATTTTGGGGATTTTTACTATGCTCATGGTCAATTGGGGGAAGCTTTTAAGAATTATGTTCGGACCCGAGATTATTGCACTACGTCGAAGCACATTGTTCATATGTGTATGAGTGTGATTTTGGTTAGCATTGAGATGGGTCAGTTTCCTCATATTAGCAGCTATGTTAGCAAGGCAGAACAGTCGGTGGAACCTCTTGACACGATAGCAACTGCAAAGCTACGTTGTGCTGCGGGGTTGTCAAATTTGTTTGCCAAAAAGTACAAGCTTGCTGCTCGAAAGGTTTGTTCAATGTTAATGTTATTTGTGTGTTTCGATTATGATTGTGACTGCAGTTTTTTATGAGAGCTCGTTGTTTTAAAGTTTCAAAAGTTGATGAATATTTTGAGCTAAGAGGTTAGTTCAGTGTTGTCATTGTTGGATGGGGGATTATGTTGATGTTGGTGATCCGAAAATCCACCATATATGGCGTAACAGCCTATTATGGCAGAAGCATGGCAGGCAAATTAAATCAGACTTAAAACGTAATTAAACATAAATTATAATTTAAACAGATGAAGCAAATATAAAAGAATATGAAAACAGAATATGCATAAATAAATAGATCATATATTAGCTTAATTTTTTTAGGGTTGGGTTTTAACCCATTTTTGGCCTGACTTTGGGTTCCACAACCCAACCCATGTCCCCCCCTCCTTTTCTGCTTTTGCCATCGAGCATCCATGTTCGATGCCTATGTGGCAGTCGCCATAGCCCCACAATATGAAAACTTCCACACAACCGCCTTTGAGTGAGCAAGAGTCAGACCAGGTTGAAACATTTTTATGTATTCATTTTTGAGTTTGATCTCTGACATGTGATTGTTGTATGAAGAATTGGCGGTTCATGTCTTAATTCCCAATTTGGTGGAGAAGGCAGATTTGTTATTTATTATGAGTTATGTCATTTTGATATTATTGAGCATGACTATAATACACCAAAAAGAAAGAATTTTTAGTTTCACATTGTTGAAAATCAGTATTCTGCATAACCTATCATTTTCATTTTACTTGTGGTTGGAATCAAGCTGAGCACTCGTATTAATTGTTGGATGAGATATACAATCCCTCAATAGTAGTTTGAGGATTCATTATCATTTATTGTTGACTAAATAATGATAAAATGTTTTGCATTATTGTTTATAACTTTTTTGTGACCGTCTTCATTATCTAATTCAGTTTATTGAGACTAGCCCTGAACTAGGGAGTCACTACAATGAAGTGATTTCATGTCAAGATGTTGCAATGTATGGAGGACTTTGTGCACTTGCTACGTTTGATCGGGCAGAGTTAAAGGCATGTACTCAGTTTCTTATTCTGCTTGTAAATGGCAATTGTGAGACATTGATTATCTTGCCTTTCTGATTTCATTTTCTTTTATTTGCAGAACAAAGTTATAGACAATACTGTCTTCAGGAATTTCTTGGAGTTAGTGCCTGAAGTAAGGGAACTTATAAATGATTTCTACTCAAGGCAAGTTGTTGCACTTTCTTTTTTCTCTTTGGAGTGATCTCAACTCATCACATTTCTGTTTTCCTGCCTAAATGAATTGAAAATTGATTTATCAAGATTCAAGACCCTCCATTTGGTGGAATTGGACTCCCTAGGCTATGTAGTTTGTGATAATATATATGATGCTTAACTTTACTTCTGTGAAAATGAGCATCGATTTAAAAATATCGAATTGGAATGTGTGCATGGAGAATGGTATTACTTGATATTGGGTATGTGATGCAATAAATTGACAGTGTTATTTGTGTGTTATGGAAATCTTTAATTATAGCTAGTGGCATTGTAGAACTGTAGATCTAAACTCCACATTGATGTCTGGGGTTGGCTATTTTTAATGATTGATTATTTATGTAATACATTTATCAATGTTGTATCTACATGATTGTGGGAATCTCTTATTCTTGTCACTAAGGGGTGGTGGTGTTGGAGAATGCTTTTACTTGAACCTGGGAGTAAAAATATTGAAGCTGGATATATCTCATGAATCATGGATTAATCATTACATGTAATAATTTGAAGAATGTTGTATGTATGTTGCAGGAATATTTTTTGTTAGTTAGGTAAAGTGTCGAAGAGGACACTGTCAATCCTAATCATCATCCATTTTATTTGTATTTTTATCAAAGAAGTATGTTCTATGGTATATTGTTTTGGTGAAAAGGGGTTGGCTTCTTTTAAGATATAGGTGTAGTTTATTTCACTATTTATAATGGCATATTATTCAAACTCTGTCTTTAAATCGTTCTTTTGCTCATTTCTCCTCTAAATAATATATTTTCGTCCTTTTTGCAGCCGTTATGCATTGTGTCTGGAGTACTTAGGGAACCTAAAATCAAACTTGTTGCTGGACATACATTTGCATTCACATGTTGAGGCACTTTATGATCAAATCCGTCAGAAAGCCCTCATCCAGTACACACTCCCATTTGTGTCTGTTGATTTGAACATGATGGCTAATGCATTCAAGACAACTGTTGCTGGACTTCAGAAAGAACTCGAGACTTTGATTACTGATAATCAGATACAGGTTCCTTGGTTTCCTCAATTTTCTGTTGCCCAACCCAGTTTTATTTAGAGTGAAATGCCTTTTAGTCTCTAAAATTGTAGGTATCATCAGATAAGTATTGCTTATGTATCTATCTAATCACGCTCTTGCAGGCACGGATTGATTCACACAACAAGGTCTTGTATGCACGACATGCAGATCTAAGGAATGCCACCTTTCAAAGAGTTCTAGAAACTGGAAGGGGGTTTGATCGAGATCTTCAGTCTATGTTCCTGAGATCCAGTATCATCAAGCACGAAAGCCTTCATAGGTCAAGAAGTAGGAAACTGTGATCCTGAATTTATCGTAACTAGACCAAGGTTTTTGTTTTGATTCATAGGCATTGACATATATCAGGTTCTATACTGAAGTTAGAAGAATATTGCTTTGCCTATTCCTTGATTGTCAAGGCGGCAAACGTACATTTGTGCAGAACGTTAACAACATATTCTAGCGTACTTCTTGCATCTGGTGTTAGTTTTCAGAAGCTGTTCAATCCAAATCAAAACCGCAGAAAGTTTAAAACACATTGTTGGATTTTTCTGGATCTCTATGTGAAAAATGTGCGGATCGGATTTCAGATTATTTTTTAAACCGAATCAAATTGCACAACTTTAGTACTTATTATTTTTTATTTTTTTATTATTAGTATGAGATATTATATTAGCATATTATTGTTTTTAATAATAGGTGTTTAATTTAATATATTTTTAATATTTCATGTTTCAAATATAAACATATAATCAATTATTGTGCTTTTATAATATAATATTAGTATTAATATAAAGTATAAACTTTTTAAACTGTAAATTGTATCAGTCGAAAATTGATTCAATCTAGATTGCATTTAGGGCTTGCTTGTCAGTTAATACCACTAGTGTTGAGTGGTTCTCCTGTTTTACATAAAATATAGCCTTGTAGAAATGATATAGCGATCTTGAATGACCTCCGGATGACTCCTAAGTTACTAGCGCTGGTGGTGATCATTCAAGTGATATGGATAGCCCCTCAAGCTTACCGCGTATTCTACGGGTTAGCTGAGTTTGTGGGTTGAGAGTTACTCACAATCAGCTATTTCGGCATTCAAGAACCATGAGATTTGTTCATTGGCGCTTAATTCATAAATGGGTTAGCGGTGAGCTGAATATGAATATTTTGTTTTCTCATATGTACCGAGAAGGGAATGTTTGCTCGGATAAGCTTGATAATCTTAGTCATGATAATGTGGGTCTTCAATGGTGGGATATCTTGCCTACCTCTATTCTTAGGAGATCGTTATGGTTTACCAAATTACAGATTTGGATGGTTCTTGTTGGACAAAATTACGTTTTTAGTCATTTAACTTAATTTTAGGTAACACTTTAGTTCGATATTGTTCAGAGCTTTTGTGAACTTACAATGAAGATTAAGAACAATTTTTAACGGTAATTTAAATTCTTTACCTAACTTTTAAATTCTACAATTGAATCAATATGAAACTTTAATTGATTAATTTGATAGTCGATAACCAATTTCCAAATCCACCAAAATCAAGGAAAAATATATCTTAGAGATTTTCTCAAAGAGTTGATGGGCAAGTTTGATAGAATACTTCTCAAGCAATGAAAGTTGAATTTATGCACTTCATGAAAGATGATTAGATAAACAATCTATGAACCTTGATGCACAAATTCAAACCACCATATTTGTATCCAAATCCTAGCAGAAATTCCACACCAAATATAGATTAAAAAATTTCTAAGAACAAGTAATAATTACATAACTCAAATGATGACGAGTTTAGAAAAAAAGACACGATCGATTTGTTAAGGATTTAAAATCGAGTATTTAATATGCAAAAATGATGTTCATAGTTCATACAAAGAGGTTTATGAGATTACAAAACCCCATCAATATGCTTAGATCTTTATATATCTACTTTGATGGTGATGATCTATCTTCAACTTCTTTGAACCCTTGATCTTGTATCTTCAAGAACAAGCCAAGTCACTCCAAGGTCCTCCAATTGGAGAGAAAACAAAGTACATTGTTTTCGTAGAAAATCTCCAAACAATTTCAACCCAATGACATAAATTTACAAACTCTATGATTGAACCTTATCTCTCACACTGTCACACAATTTCTAATCACTCAATTATCTAGTCATTATCTTAGAGATTTGAGAGGTTAGATTTTTTTTGTTTTTGATAATGGAGTGGTTAGATTGTTGATGGAATCAGGGACAGAGGTAGGAATTCAGTTTAGGGGGACCAAATTTAAATAACAATTTAGTGAAGAAATAAATAATTTTGATAGCATAACATATATAAAAAAATTTTAACTTTTTGACCTCTATTTTTATTTATTTTTTGTAATTTTGATTTCAACTTATGCATTGTGCCATAAAAATTGCGACTTCTTGTGTAAAAAAATGCGAATTTAGTCTCAAAAAGACATATTTTATCATCAAATTCAATATTGGGACAACAAATCATTTTATTTTTGTACAAAACAATACCATGTTTAGCTGGCAAAACATTCACTAAGATCAAATTAGGGGAGATCGCAGCCTCTACTGGCCCCCTACAAGTTTTGTCCCTGGATAGAATCATCTTTCATAAAGTGTTTTAAAATAAGGAAAATCCTAAATAATGATCTTAAAACACACTAAAATTAAATATAATATAAAAAAAAATTAAACTTATGTAGCTTAGTTTTTTTTTTTAATAAAACAAACTTAACTCATATTGTTTTTAATCAATACAAAATTGATTAAAAATATAAAAAGGAAAATGCACCGATTAATAACCAATCACAATCTTACTTTCTTCTTGATATCACATGATATATTGAGCCATTTTATTATTGTAGGTATCGGTGTAAAATTAATTTACATTGACATAAACTCTTTAAAATTTGTTTTTTTCCCATAGCATTATAACCAAATAATAATAGAAAAAAAAATCTAAATCCACCAATCGTTAGTTGGTTCAGTGATGATTGGTGCTGAACTTAGTAGGGAAGACCACGGTTCGATCCCGCAACTGCGATCGGAAGGGGGCTGAAACCACTTGATGCAACTGACCCCCGAACCAGATTAAACTATTGGTATAAACAAAACAAAAACAAAAACAAAAATCCAAATCCCAAAACGAGATCTTGAGATCCTGCATCTTCTTCTCCATCGCATCTCACACTTCTTAAGCCCTGTCTCATTCTCACATCCAATAAGAAAACCACCAACAACACTTCTTCCTTGCTAACAAAAAAGAATCAAAACAAAAGAGTCACACTCACCGACAACCACACACATACACACTGACACTAAAATCCAGTTACACATTTTCTGACTCCATCATAAATTCCACGCCACATTCTTATTTCATCCCCACTATCAAAAAACCGATTTTGACATCAAAATCGAATACCCAAATGGCTTATTGATTGGATCCAACTTCTTCCTCAAAATGGGTCACCCCAATTTCCCACCATGGAAGCGCAACAACACACGTCAATGGCGTCTCCTTGACCTCATTTCTATTGCCTTCTTTTCCTTACTCTTACTCTTCTTCGTCCTCTTTTACACCACCCTCGGTGGCCGCCGGGTAGTTGGTCCATCCACCGTTGATCCACAACAGCGCATTCGTCTTGTGGTGGAGATCGAGGAGGGGTTGCCAAATGGGCAGACTATTGAGGCTTGTCCTGCAAGTGAGGTGGATCATATGCCTTGTGAGGATCCAAGGAGGAATAGTCAGCTGAGTAGGGAGATGAACTATTATAGGGAGAGACATTGTCCTCCCCCGGAGGAGACTGCCCTCTGTTTGATTCCTCCACCTAATGGCTACCGGGTTCCGGTTCGGTGGCCAGAAAGTATGCACAAGGTGTGCTGTTTGTTTAAATGTTAGTTAGTTAGTCAGTTAGTTAGTTTTAACAGTTAATTATATTGTTATCTATGCAGCACTGACACTTCAATAGATGTGATTACATTCAATTACTTCGTTTTGCTCTAATTATTATATAGGTTTGAGTGTCAGTGTCGTATCTGATGTCTGTGTGAGTGGAAATTTCGTAACTTGGGTAAAGTAAGAAGTATGAATTCTTTAAGCGATAGGATATTCGTATAACTGGAAAGGAAAAAACTTAGAAACTTTTTTGTAGTTTTGTTACTGTTAACCAATTATATATGCCATGCAGATTAAAAAATTTATTTGACATCAAATTTCCTAATGGTTATGTTTATACTGTTGAGTATATAATTCCATGCTGAGCTGTGATTGAACAATTGTTAAAGGAGAACATAAGGATCTGCATCTGAGTTTTGTTTAAGTTGAAATTTTATTGTCTAAATTTTTTTGGAAGTTCTTGCGTGTTGTAATTAACTTAAATACAAATATCTATGAATTTATAGGGACTTTTTGTAAAGGAAGAACAAACTTATTTTAATTGAGAAGCTACCGCAATGATAGAAGAAATGGTGAAATTCAAATGGTAGACATGATGTATCACACTGGAAATTGTGGTGGCTTTTGATATATTTCATATATGTAGCATAGTTCATCTAGTTAAAAAAACTTTGGTTGTTGTATTTTTTACTTAGGGCCCATTTGGATTAGCTTATTTTTGAGCTTATGAAAAATACCTTATGCAAATAAATAAATTTTTATATTAATTCATAAGTTCTTACTAACAAAAATTGCATCTTCGTAAGCTGGTTTTTTATAAACTACCAATCCAAACGGACCCTTACTAGTTTTATTATGGTTGTGCTGCCTTGTTATGCTTATTTTGGAGGAAGTTATTGTGGTTGGTGAAGGGCTTAGGAGACAGTTTTTGCGGATTTTTAGTTTAGAATGGGATAGGAATGTTTGTTTGGGATTGAAGTTATTAGTATCTAGTTTGCATTGTGATGAAATTGAGATGAGGTGAGAATGAGACGAGACTAAATGAGAAGCCAAATTAGAGTTCAGTTTGGAGTGCACTGATATTGAGAAAGAGGTGATAGACTTATGGAATGATAAGAGAGGATATTAATCTATCGGTCCATCTATTCTTGGAATGTTACTGATATTTGTCACTCATCTATCCATCTGTCTAAAAACTTCAACAATATATATTTTTATTTTGTAGATATGGCATAGCAACATGCCACACAACAAGATTGCTGACAGGAAAGGTCACCAGGGATGGATGAAACGAGAAGGTCAACACTTTTTATTCCCCGGTGGTGGTACAATGTTTCCAGATGGAGCCGAGCAATATATTGAAAAACTTGGTCAATACATTCCCATAAAGGGAGGTGTTCTGAGGACTGCACTTGACATGGGATGTGGGGTAAGTGATGTTTTCATCTTTTCCGTTTAGGCCATACTGGAATTTATCCAGTGTCCGTGTCTACATTTGTGCTTCACAGGAAGTTATCACTGTTTAACATTCAAATGCATACCGTTTTTCTACAGGTTGCTAGTTTTGGAGGATATTTACTAGCTCAAAATATTTTAACGATGTCTTTTGCTCCAAGAGATTCACATAAATCACAGATACAATTTGCTCTGGAAAGAGGAATACCAGCTTTTGTTGCTATGCTTGGAACTCGAAGACTCCCATTTCCTGCATTTGGATTTGACTTAGTTCATTGTTCTCGGTGTTTGATCCCGTTTACAGCCTACAGTAAGTTCTGCATCACAGCTCACCTATGGATATCTTCAAATATTCTATATGCCTATCACTTCCTTATGCAGAAAATTTACCACGCAGATGCAACTTATTTCATTGAAGTGGATAGATTACTTCGTCCTGGTGGATATCTAGTAATCTCCGGTCCTCCTGTTCGGTGGCCTAAACAGGAAAAAGAATGGTCAGATCTCCAGGCTGTGGCAAAATCCTTGTGTTATGAACAAATAACTGTAGATGGTAACACTGCAATCTGGAAGAAGTCAACTGCAGATTCGTGTCTTCCAAATGGAAATGAATTTGGTCTCGAGTTATGTGATGATTCTGGTGACCTAAGCCAGGCTTGGTAATTTCCAGCATACATTTGCTAGTTTGAGTAATTTTTCGTTTTATTATAGTTGTGTCTTCGTGTCTTGTCCAGTGAATTCTAATTCTAACACTCTTAAAATATCTCTTATTGATTACTTCGAATTGCAAAACTAAGTTGATCATTTTGCAGGTACTTCAAATTGAAGAAATGCGTAAGTAGTACGTCATCTATCAAAGGAGATTATGCTGTTGGAACAATTCCCAAGTGGCCAGAGAGGTTAACCGCCGCACCTTCGAGGTCCACTCTCCTGAAAACCGGTGTTGATGAATACGAGGTTGACACTAAGCTGTGGGTAAGGAGGGTAGCACACTATAAGAATTCACTAAACATAAAGTTGGGGACTCCATCGATACGCAACGTCATGGACATGAATGCATTATATGGAGGTTTTGCAGCCGCCTTAAAATCCAATCCTGTGTGGGTAATGAACGTAGTTCCATCTCAAAAGCCACCAACTCTTGATGCAATCTTTGACAGAGGCCTTATTGGGGTCTACCATGATTGGTGAGTTTTTGCTTAAAGTTCTACGCGTCTTCTCTTAAAGGAATTATTTTCCATAATCACTAGAGTTGTGATCGTTTGGTCTATATCTTAATAATTTGGCAAAGCACACTTCCTTTTTTCCTTGCTGACATGATTAAAAAATAAGATATGTTGTCGAAAACTGTGTAGTTCATGCAGTGATAATTGTCTTAGACCAGAAATTAAAATGGTATTTAAGCTACTTCATCTTGCTTATCAGTTGCTTCTACCTTTGTGCGCACCATTTTGACTTGTTTTCACCATAATAAGGGCTTAATTTATATCATTTTTTGGCTTGCTTTGTCCTTAAAAATATAGAGAAGTAGCAAAAAAAGTGAGGCCAAACAGTACCTAGATTATCTCAATCAGCTTCTGCCTTACACAGAATATGTGAAAAATAAATAGTTTTTTTTCTCAACTTTGAAATCACCGTTTCTCTAAGTAACTTACTTTTAAGTTTTCTATTTTTCTTTATTTTTCAATTTTAGGAGTCTTTTATTGAAAAGGAGAGAGAATCTAGTAGGAATCATTACGAAATGAAAAGTTTTGAGCATAGACTAATTTATTTTTATGTAGTGCATCTGAGCATGTATTTCAATTCTTAATGGATGTATTTTCTTGGATCTAATTCTAAGTTGTATGGTTATGTTCCCAGGTGTGAACCTTTTTCAACGTACCCTCGAACTTATGATCTGATCCATGCGTCCAGCATTGAGTCATTTATAAAGGATCCAGCTTCTGGTAAAAACAGGTATTTTTCTTGTTTAAACTGCTAATCTGATTAACAACTGGTTTCCTAAGCTGTTAATCTATCAATTTAAGAGACCTTTGTATTGGAACAAGACTCGAGACTCCACAGATTTCATTGATTTGATTGAAATAAGTTGCACATATTCATGTCACATCACAACTTACAATCTTTGCCAAAGCAAAACATCTATCTTACTATAATCATTGATGATCTGTGTCCTCACCCTGATTTCTTCACAACTTCACTGCAGATGTAATATTGTTGATTTGATGGTGGAAATTGATCGAATACTTCGGCCAGAGGGAACTGTTGTAGTAAGGGACACTCCTGAAGTAATCGACAAAGTAGCTCGCATTGCTCATGCAGTGAGGTGGAAGCCGGCCATTTATGATAAAGAACCCGACTCACACGGCAGAGAAAAAATTCTAGTTTTGACTAAGACCTTCTGGAAGCTCTAATTCGCATTCCACTGACAGCTGTGTAATTTAGGTAAAATTCCTTTCATTGTTCAGTGGTGGTGTCAAAGATATTGAAGTTATGATTAGGTAAAATTCCTTTCATTGCATCAAAGAGATTCAGTTTTCTAACTTGTTCATACAAAGAAGATATTGAAGTTATGATTAGCAGACATTGGAAAACTTGTGCAGTTTATGTGGAAAAGCACAAATCAGTGTTTATTATATTTTCTCTTAGCTTCATGGATGAATTGTAATTCAAATTTTTTATTCAACATTACTTATTCATTGACAAAGAGTTATCCATGGTTCTAATTCGGTTATATTTCACTGTGTTTTCTATTGTTTTTTTTTTTCCTTTGTGTACATGATCCCAAATTTTAATTCCTCTTAACCATTTATCGAGAAATTGTAGTAAACATTACTCTATTTGTTCCTTTTTATTTGTCGTTTTAGAAAAGTAACACCAAATTAAGAAAGTGTTTGCACCTTATCTTTCTATTATACCCTAATTTTAATCCAATAATAAATTTCTATTTTTTTGTACACACTTTTTCTTTCCAATAAATTTAATATACAAAGTATTTAATATCGGGTGAATTTTATGTATCACTACGGAGGGAACTCACAAGATTTAGTTGTTTCCACATGAATTTTATGTGTTTAGTTATACAAATGGTCGTAGGTTCAATCTTGCGTATGTAGAAAATCTGATTGGAAAAAGAGTAGAACTATTAGTCATAAATCTGATGAGGATAAAGAGGAAAATATTGTTGTTTGGGGATTATCTGACAAAATATAGGGATACAAATTACCTTTTTGGAAATTAAGTTGGGAAATATAACCTAAATTTAGTTGAATATGTTTTTTAAAATAACAAAAAACATATGAAAATTAGTCGAGCCGGCCCATCGAGCCATGTAGCCCTTTGCTTATCGGGTCGGGCTAAGAGGGCTGGGCCATGAAGTTTAACATACCGACCCACTTAAGCCCCTTTATATGTCCTCGGGCGGAGGCGGGCCGAACCGGGCGGCCGCTTTGACAACTCCGGTCATAATATATATATGTACTTAATTAATTGGACATAATATTAATCCTCCCTTATATATTGCTCTGTTGAAAACTACCCTATTTGATAATAAACCATAAAAATGCACCAAGAAATCCACAAAAGACCGCACAATTTGATTTGCTTGATTGTATTACAAATTGGATGGTAGAATAGAAAATATATTTTGTTAGGATTCAACCTACCTACCCACCAGCCACCACATCCTCCCGCACTCAAGTGAAAACTAAGAGAGTGGTTTTATAGAGGATGTTGAAGAATATAATAAAGTATTTCGAGTTTGTGAAGAAAAACAACAAGAATGAGGTTAATGTTGTTGAACCATTAATGCCGCCGTTGGTATTCATTCCCAATGAACTCATTGTCGAAATCTTATCATTCTTTAACGTTAAATCCATCATCCGATTCAAATGTGTTAGCAAGTCATGGAACACACTCGTCTCCGATCCAACCTTTGTCCAAAAACACCTTAACAAGTCTTCACAAAACCCACGTCTCATTATGATCGTACCACCACTTTGTAGATACCCGATCAGTCGTGCCAACTTATTTTCTGTTAGTTGTTTACTTTAGAATCCTTCTATCAGTACGATTTCTGGTGGTAACCAATGGCGCCGTTGTTAATTCCTGCAACGGATTGATATGTATTCTTTTTGGTTCTCATAATTTGAAGAGTCATATTAGTACCTACTGGTTTTGTTTATGAAATCCTGCCACGAAAACAACTTCTGCAGAATTTGGGACTTTTGATCGACACTTTAGATCTTCGCCTATTTTTGACGCTATATGTGCCATGTTGACTTTTGGTTACGATATTTTAACTGGAACTTACAAGGTTGTGGCGTCTCTGCCAGAACGAAACGTTGACCGGAGATATCAAGTCAGAATTCACAGTTTGGGTGATAATTGTTGGAGAAATATTAATAGTTTCCCTTTGACTCCTTTAATTTCTGAATATTATCATAATGGTTTGTATTTTAGTGGCACGATTAGTTGGTTAGCTATACGCCGGGAGTATAATTTTCGATCATATGACCGCAAATATATTAATAATGTTGAGCAATTTGTGATTGTCACGCTTAATCTTTCGACTGAGACATACACACAATTTTGCTACCTTCCGGTTTTAATGATGTTCCACGGTATCATCCAACTCTTGCAGTTCTTATGGACTGCCTTTGCTTTTCCCATAATTTTAAGGGAACTCAATTTGCTATATGGCAAATGAAGGAATTTGGGGTTCGAGAGTCTTGGACTCAGTTATTCAGAATTGACTGCTTTAATCTTCGAATTCGTACTCTTGTAATTGCAGCTGGTCGTCCATTGTTGTTACCGGTGTACCTTTCTAAGAATGGAGATATCTTGATATTGGTATGTTGTTTTGGTATGCAAGCAATTATATATAATCATAGAGAAAATCGAGTAGAGAGAATTAGAAATTCCAATTCCAACAGAGTACTATGTGGTGAGTTTTATTACACTGAAAGTTTGGTTTCAACTCAACTCAACTCATTGAAAGTAAGTTCTCTTCTACTATTAACAATTGTTTGAATCTATGGAATTCATGTATGTTTTTTTTAAAATCTTTTTCTATTTCGTATGATGTTAGGTTGATTGTATTGGAGAATGATTATCTATTGTCCATTTTTAATGATTTGGCAAACTACTAGATGGAATGTATTTATTTTTAACTAGTAGATAACCCGTCCTATCGGACGGGTCGAGACGTTACGCGTATTTTTTATTTTTAGTTACGAACTTTTAAGTTACAATTTAATGAAAATTGATTATGCATGTAGTTTATAGATTTATACAACTGCAACTTTATGAAATATTTGGAAATTGATAATTTTATTTAGTATTCGGACATTTGGTATCAAACATTTTTTTTTTTTTTTGACAATGGTATCAAACATTTTGTGGTATCAAAATAAAGCAATATCATTTCAATAATCATATTATAAAGTTCCTTTAAGAATGTTTGTACAATTTTTGCGGTTGGGCCAATGTTATTGTCAACATTGTGGCCCAATATTTTGTGTCACAAACAGGTATACTACACAGATATAGACAATAGAAAATTGATAGGAACTAACGTCAAAAGATTGTTAGGAACTAATGTTAGAATATAAAATAAAAATATTATAAAAAATAAATAACAATATCAAAGCAACGAAAACATCAAAGAAATTAAATTAAATTGGTTTACAAACATGAAACAAAAACAAATAGGCATGAGGGAAAACAATAGGCATTAATTCATATATTATCATTAAACTTAATATCTTTTTTTTTGAAAAGCCAAAGGAAATTTTATTAAAAAAAGGCATAAGATATGCCAACAAAATTACAAAGCAGTCTGAGACAAAAACACTTTGCCAAAGAAAAACACATATGCTGCTCCTCTATTGTCTTGGAACAAAATACCAATGCATAGCAGTTGATATCTCAGGTTAGCATAGATTCCAAGAAAAGCACCATAACCAAGTGCATTACTGCTCACACTTGGGACAGTCACAGATAATCTGCAATATAATTCATGTGGCATGTTTAAACATAAAATTAGTATGCATCAGCCATAGTTTGACCAACACAGGAAAAACTGGATCTATTAAAATAAATGAATTGAATACAATTGAACATAAGCTGGGTTTGAACCATGCACACCTTCCTTCCTTTTTCTTAGCCAAAGTGTTTGACAATGCACCTTGTACTGCACCTGCGCCTAAACCAACCATGCACAACTCAGCAGCCTTGAACAAAAAGCATTGAATTCTCTTTTGCAGGTCGAATTCCCTAAGAGGATAGCTCATTTCAAATATGTTGTTTGGAAGCTTCTGCAATGTATTTTGTAAATCAAATTGAAATGTGTTTCCATATGATCGGGAAGGAGCAAGGGACCAAACAACTACGGCATTGCATGCTGCTGCGGTGAGCACATTGATAAGTGCAAGATCCCGCTCTTGCTTTATCCTAGAGTCAATAAAGTCAATAGTTATTCAATTTATCAATGAGAACACCACACAAACTTCCATATCTTTTAAAAATAGACAACACACCTATCTTTCCGATTTTTAAACTCCCACCACACAGAGCAGCCTATTGTAGCAACTTCCTCTAATAGAAATCTATACATGAAAGCAAGATCTGCGAGCATCACAACATTAAATAAGGCCAGCGGCGGCGGTTCGTAGAAGCAAATAGCGGCGGTTCAAACCGCCGCTAAATGCTTAATGCGGCGGTTGGCAAGCGTCGCTAAATACGGCGTCGCTAGGTCAATCAGCGGCGGTTCTAGCAAACCGTCGAAATAACCGCCGCTAGGCTGTTAGCGTCGGTTGCGTTAATTTTTGCGGCGGTTGCAAACCGTCGCTATCTGTACATATTTTTTACATTTTGCTAAGCTTTTAGCGTCGGTTTGAACCGCCGCTATTGGCTTTTTTTATTAAAAAAAAAGTTTTTTTACCACAAATTTTTAAAATATTCTTTTCCCACATTTTTTTAGCGTCGGTTTGAACCGCCGCTATTGGCTTTTTTTTTTCTTGTTGCCCACATTTTTCAAGAACAAACATTAATCATGCAACTCAAACTTCTATAGAAATCAATCCAAATTTTCAAGATAAAAGCAAGTTATCTCAAATGTATCTATAATTATCTTATGATTACAAACTAGATAAACAACTTAACTACAAATGGAATTTAAATTTCTATTTTGAATTGAAAAATGATGGAATTGGTGTCCCTGGGAGAAATAGACTCTCTTAACTTAGGTCACTTGAATTAAAAAAAAAATCCTTATACACCATATAAAAAACTTAAGTGAAAATGGAATTTAAACCTATATTCTACCATTGAATTAACATCTTTCTATATAATCTTGATGGTGTCAGTTTGGGGAAATTCTCTTGGCGCTGGAGTCTTGTTTTCATTCAAGGTGGAAACTCGGCAGCCATCATTCTCTTGAGCCATGATTCTATTTCTAAATTCCTATAAAACAAAAATCTAAAATGTTATTTATATACAACTTAATATAACAATAACATAAGTTGCAAACCTCTCAAAAAGCTTTTCTTGAACTTTCATGCATTCAACATGGAAGACTTAGCATTCCATATTCAATTTGTTTTCCCAAAAAGGTACTAACAGAATCCTAAAAATGAATTACACACACATAGATATGTTGAAAAAGATTTAATTTTTTATTGTGATTCAAGAATATGTTGAAATTTTTAAAACAGAAGTTATGCAAATAGATATACGATCAAATAAAAGTTTGAACTTACTCTTTTCTTTCTTGACCCTTTGTTGGCATTGGCTTCACTTTGCTCATCAATCTGCAAGATACCAAAATTTAGTAAATATATCAAATCTTAGACATACAAAATCACATTAAATTAAACTCTTAAACAAAACCAAGGTGAATCTAACACGATTTCAAAACATCATAGGAAGGCACAAGTTTTGAAAATAATAATACTCAACCATAAATTATAAATGTAATAATGTAGGAAAATACTATAACTAGTAAGGTGCAAAACCGACAACCTCTCTAATGAGGTTCCTCATAAAGTGCACCCTCTTGTTTGTTTTTTGATTGAGTCAATATACATTCATCAAGGCCAAATTACAGTTTATGATTGGTGAAATGAAAGGGGCCAAATTACTTAAGAAGAATCACTTTTAGTTCATCCATTAAGATCACCATTGCTTAAATAGGTCCTTAAGCTCCTATCAGTATTTTCATGTAATCTCTGGATTGATACCTATCCATAAAGAAACAAATCAGAAATATTGAAATCAATGTCGTGAAGAAAAAAAAACAGAAAATTGAATAGACCAAACACTGACATGCAAGACAGCATCAGAATGTGAATTCTTGATGGGAAGAGAAACTAAAGAAATCTTTGTAGCTTCGGCATAATCAGCAAAATCTATAGAAACTTCCCCAAAAATACTTGCTTTTGATAACCCATACACAGGAGAACAACATTAGATTCAAACTTTTAGCTATCATAATTTAAATTTGCCACAACAGCTGCAAAATTTGGGGACTGTACTATGCCAGTATTATCAGTTTACTAACTTTATGAAAACAGTTGATCAGATAAATTGATAATATAAACGAGTGAATACATCACAAGTGAATAATGCATTAAGCTATTAAGTGAATAAAATAGAAATAAATAAATAGAAAATACAGTTAGGGAAAAACATGGAGTTCAAGAATTGAAAGCAAGAATTGAAATCAGCAATTACATTACATGCAATAAGAGAGGGAGAGAGAGAGAGAGAGAGAGAGAGAGAGAGAGAGAGAGAGAGACTTGCTTCCCTTGAGCTTATACCACACCTCAGAACAATTAATGTGTCCAATGTCAAGCTCATCTTTACACATACAAGTGAGCTGAATAAAATCTCCACTTGTAGCACCAACATTTTGACAGTTGTTGCATCTGATGCCTGCACAAAAGTCTAATGATAAACCCTTCCCTTTGTGAATTGGATGGATACCAGAAGCTAAAACCATGAGTGCCCTTGAAGAGGTTTATAAATTTGCTAGAGCACAAACTCTAATAGCCCTTTGCAGCTAATACATTGTAGATATTCAAACAGCTAACAAAAGTAAACTGAAGGAGCTGGATAGGTATAATGATATAAAAAAAATCTTCCTGACCTTCGAATGCAACAATATACCCTTCCATGAGTTTCTTTTTTCCACGTTCATAGAGAAGAAGAAGCTGACGATCATCATCAATCTGTCAAACACAAACAACTAGATATTAGTTGGATGCATCACCAACAAATTAGAATCAACCAAATGATAAGTGGAATGTGAAATATTCAACAACATGTGTAATAAATTGAAAAATATCACCTCAAGGAGAAAATCAACTGAATCCAGATCAGCATACTTCCACTTTAAGAGACCTTCATGAGTGCGAGGTACATAAGGATCGTCCCATCCCTGATAAAAAAAAATTCAGTAACAACCTCCATTCACTTCAATAACACAAGGTAAATAAAAAGGAAAGAATGTGTGGTAAGGAGGAAATAAATGAATGTTGAATGGATCAATGTACCTAGACTATTAGCTAGTCTAGGTGACATTGATCCTCTATAAGCTAGGCTAGATTTGGTCTCTTGTTTGCCGGATTGGCCGTCATATTAGGATCACTATAGAAGCCACGAGGATCCTATTCTCATGCTAAATAAGACGCAGCAGTATGTAGACTCTGATGCGAGAGAGAACCAATGGGAAAAAAAATACCTTAAAGGCTAAAAGCCACATGATTGGAATATTGGTCACTAGCCAGCTTGGCATCAAACCAGAAGCAAGTTATACATATGTCAAGAGATAATCTCATAAATATAAGTATTCAATACATAAGAAAATGACCTATACCCATTACCCACCTGAAATATGAGACCATCTGCATCATGCGAGAGTTTTGGAATGAATTCGTTCAAAAGTTTTGTGACAGTAGAGAGCAACCAAAAATCTTTCCTCCTGACCTAATCATTTCAGATATATATCAATAGCCAACTATCAGCAGAAAGGTAAAACTTGAGCTGTTTGCCCAATTTTAGGTCAGAAATGCATACCCTAAAAGGCTCCATGTCATATCTATAGTAAGGGTTTTTGCCTTGGTACCGTTCCTGATTCCTGGGTTCAATCACTTCTTTCTCAAGCATCTTCCACCGTTCACAGAAAGGTCGCTGCTCCAAGTTTGAACCACGTTAACCATAAACTTGTTAATAAAAAGAAAACACTGATTATCAAGGATAAAATTAGAAGAAAATTTATACAAACATTTTAAGTAAAGATTATTCTGATAATCAAATGTTAAATTGATTTCAGGATATTTCATCTTTTAAGAAAATATAGCTAAAGCAAACCACAGCATGCAGAAGTGCACTGCGTAGAGAGGACAAGTCAGCATTTTCCATATCTCTATATTCTTCACTGGATTTCCCTATCTCTCACTTTCATGAGTGTGAAAATGCTTTTATTAAAATGTCATTCTCGTGTATTCTTATCTGATGCTAGCCAGCCCACAAATCAACCTTAGAGAAATATTCTACCCCATGCAGTTTATCAAATAATTAGCTGAGTTCCTTCCATCTATCTCTTGTGCCTTCAAAACCTTCCCTCATGACTGCTTCCCATCGCCAACACATTTGATAAAATATCTCAACTAAAGGACTAAATCCCTACTTTTATATATCATAATATATAGCCAACAAGTACACAATCAGCTTTGACAAGAACTTTGGATGATTAACAAAGAATTAGGCAAACAGAAAGCAAAGTAAAAGAATAAAAAAAGTAAAGATAAGATGATGAAAAGTATACTGATCTTGAAGCTACTATAGAAACACATCTATACTACTTCCATAGAAAATAAGCCAAATTAAAAAGAACAAAATGCAATGTAAGGTCATAAAAGACAAAGCTGGTAATGGTATGCTCTCTACAAAGATGAGGTTGGATTTGCTTAGTTAACCACCAGAAACTGAAGTCCAGGAAAAAAGCACCAAAAGAAACAAAGGAAAAACAAAAGAAGAGGAAGTAGTTATTGGATATTGCAAATGAAGGCTTAATAATAAACAATTTTCATGTAAGTGTGCATAAGGACAAAAGCCAACCACTCTATGACACTAATACTAAGTTGAACAATTAACTACATTTGGAAGATTCTTGGCAGTTCTGTAATATATAAGAATATCACGAAAATGAAAAAGAAACATTGAATATCACATAAATCCAAAAAGGATTAAACAGATAAATTTCACATAATTTGATTGGTTTATGATATAAAAATTGAAACAAGAAATAAGTACCTTAAGGCCAAGTAATTGAATTAGTTAGCTGGCCAAGTATGATGAATTCAGGACCAGCTGCTTCCACTATAACCTAATCACCCAAACATCAAAGACCTAGTTAATTATGATTCGGTGAAATTCAAATGCTAAAACAATTCAACTACACTACTAGCATAAGTAGATCAAATGCCAACATGAAAAACTAAGTTAACTTGCCCGATTTAATGCTTAAATAGTCTGAATCTAAAGTAACCGCTAAGAAAGACCATACCTGAATTGAACTATTCACTTAATTTATTGATAGAAATTCAACAAAGACAAAAATATTATTCCTGCTACAAAGCCAAAAAAGTATTCCTGCTACTGCAAAGACAAACACAAATAGTTTCCAAAAAAGAAAAACTTAATTAGGAATGAAGAAACAGCATAAATAATACTTTAAAAGTTTTATTTAAGGGAAAATTTGGAATGTAAATGGAGTATCGTCTCAACTATTAAGGATAGGACACATTAATTAGAGATGAAATGTAAACACGCGGCGAATATAGGGAACATGACACAAAATGATTACGCACAACCGATCAGTACATCGCCGCGGGGCAGTGGCTGGGTAGATTAAGAAACTCTCAACATGGAGTAAGGTATCAATCATAACTATGGTCTACTACCAACAAAAGAAAGGAAGCCTATTGTACTTGAGTTTTCATCCTCGTCTCTATAATAATAATAACAACAATAATAAAATAACTTAATGCAGTAAAGTGAACATCAATAACTGTCGGCATATTCAGGAGCGGCGGCAGTTCACAATATATTGCCTCTTTGTGCCCGTCGCTGTAACCTTTTTTTCTTGTAGTGTTTTACTTATATCAGCCAACTCTTGTAAATAACCTCGTACCCACCAACTTGAGTGCATGAAATCTGAAAATGTCTTGTGCATATCACCAGCAAAACATCCTATTCATGCTTTGGGACAAATCAAAATCCACAACATCAGGCCCCTTATATGCACACCAAGTAGTGATGACATTGCAAATAACCACTTGACACATTGGCATTTCATCAAACAATTGGAGGGTAGTTGGTACAAACAACAATGAGTAGTTTGATAATTGCATCATGATGATTGGCCATAAGTTGATTTTTTTCAATTTCATCATATGAATTGTGAATCTCTAATAATGCTATGATTGCGTGATGTTCAAATTTTAACAATTGTGTCAACTATCATCATTGGATTTAAATTGAAAACAAAAAAAAACTTCTAAAATCAAAATGAAGACAAATTGAAATCCTCAATACCCCTAAAATAAAACTGTAGAAGAATCCAAGAAACTACATAAAAATCATAATCAAACCCTGCTCAAAATCATCATAATCAAACAAACCACAAATTAAGAAGAGAGAGAGATAGACAGAGACAGCGAGAAACTGGTGAAACCTGTGTCGAGGATGACCTATGGCGGCGGCGACGAAAGCGATGGTGGTTACGATTGATGATGAGCTACGCGGCTGGGCTACTACGTACGATTGAAGAGAATGTGGTTTGTGCAAAGAAAGTGAGATAGTGTTTCAAATATATTTAATTAAGTGAGGGAAATTAAAAAGTGAAAAGAAATTTCACTGGGAGCAAACCGTGGCAGTTTGAACCGCCCGTAACAACCGCCGGTGATTTGAAAGCGGCGGCGGTTACTGTACAACCGTCCCTGTTGGACTGTCGCTATTTCCTCTTTTTCTTGTAGTGCATCCTGTACAAAAAAATATTTATACATGAGAAAATAGTATATACAACAATACACTCCGGAAAGAAATTTCACCAGTTTCCATCAAATTTAAGTTTTTATGACAAACTAAATTATCAAAAGTCTTATCAAACACGGGAGTACATCTACTCTATGTTAACAGGATATCCCACAAATCATATTTAAGTAAACCATGTAAGCAAAATATATAGCCTTGTTATACTTTCAGGATAAAACATAAATGAGAACTCTGGTTTCTATCATTAAGAAAAATTTCCGCGGAGGACAGTTGTCCTCTCTTCTGTAGCTTCATAAATGAGATGTCTAACCTCTTATAGTTAATTAGCAGTTTATTATTTATTAGCTAAAAGATAGAAACAAAATCAATATTTTGGTAAATAAACTTAATGAAATCAAAATCCTAAAAAATTAAGGAAATAAAGAGTAGCATAAACAACTCTCTTCTACCTCTATAACTTCAAACTCCAGTTTAATCCATCACGGCGAAGATCTTCGGCGATTTCGCGGTGAAACTGAAACAACAACAACAATGAAAACAACCATAGAAATCAATATTTTAATAAGTAAACTTAATGAAATCAAAACTTGTAAAATATTAAGGAAATAAAAAGTAGCAAGAGCAACTCCCTTCTACCTCTATAACTTTAAACTCCAGTTTAATCCATCAAACGGCAAGGGTTGAAACTGAAACAAAAAAAACATCAGACAATTGAAAGATTTGGTAGTTAATATACTATATAATTTTGCTTGCTCAAATAAAACATGTTTTGGTAGTTAAAAATTAGAGCTTCAAATCAGTTTTAAATCAAATAGAATAAAAGATTTGAGTTTCAATACAAAAACAGAAAATAGATTAAAGATGGAAAAATAACCCTTTGTTGCTGCTCTCTGATCCAGATTCTTCTGCTCACAACAACAAATTTGCAGAAAGTTGCTGCTCCCAAATTTAACTTCAACTTGGAAATACACTTTCACCATAGATTCTGCAAAACAATAAGACCAAAGTTAGATTCTCACAGGGTTTGAGTTGACATAACTTGAAACGTTATAAATTAGCCAATAGGAAACAAATAATCTCAAATTAGGGTTTCAGAAATCAACAATAACAAATGGATGATCTTTACGGTCATTGATGTCCTTGATGAAGTCAAAATTCCTAGTCATTTGTCTGCAACAAAACAGAACTTCAACAACATGAAATAAAACTTAAAAAAAGAACTTTTATATTCAACCATGTATGATTTGAGATCTAAAGAAAAATGATGAAGAAATTCGCACTTCAAACATGTACTACGGTTGATAAGGTGTTAACTTAAAAATAAACAAACAACATTAGAGTTCAAAGATGAAGAAAATCGTTGAAGATGAATGAAGAATAAGAAGATGAATGAAGAAGAAGAAGATCGGTTGACAACATTACAGTTTGAAATTTAGCAGTGAAGATGAAGAAGATGGTTTGAAAATGAATGAAGAAGAACATCATGTTACCTTCTCTGTGTAGCAAACAGATACAGAGCTTCTTTCGTTGTTATTGAGACAGAAGAGAAATGGAGTTGAAAGTGTGATGGAGTGTTGTTTTGGTACAAAGGTACACTTTTCAGTCATATGTCAGTCTGTATCTGTTTGAACAAAAAGATTGTTTTCTCTTATACAAAAGTGAAACTTCAATCAATTTTTTAATAATTAATCCCAACCGGCTTGGTCCATTTGGAAGGATGGCTCAATTGAAAGTGACTTGCTCTCTCACATGACAGAAATATGGCTTGGTTTGCTTGAAAAATGGCTTGGTTGAAAATACATCTAGTTCAGTTACTTATTTTTTGGACATCAAAAGCCCTTCATTGTGCCAAGTGGCAGCTTCTTAAGCAAGGTTATTGTTGTCTTCTCCAAGAACAACAACTTTCTTATATTGTATTAGATTTCATTTACTTCATAATGGTGTTACATATAAGTTGAATAAACAGTGTGTGATCCTATACCATGTTTAGAGCTGAGCTATGTCTCTCTCTTCCAATGATGCAGATCTTAGTTAACAAAACCCGTGAGTTTTTCTGAATCCAATGGAAATGGGCTCTCTAATCTAGAGTTCGGTTGCGAAGTAAATAAAATCTAGCCAAAAATTGTTCCTAACAAAAATTAAACTTGGGTCCTCCCAAACAATTCGTTATGAGGGAGCTTATTTATTGGCATAAGCATTTGTGAGAATGTTTGGTAGAGCTTTTGCAAACATTTTCAGTTTATTTCTAGGGTCATACTAACTAGTGCCTTGGGGGCACTAGTTAAGAAACTAAAAAAAGAAAGTTTTGCATTGAAAAAATCATAATTTATACTTTTAAAAACTTGATTGCACAAGTTTTAAGTTCCTTAACTAGTGCCCCGGGGACAGCAAGGATTGAACACTTGACCTACAGGTTCCAAAAGCGACCCCTAACCACCGAGCTACACACACATTTTATGTCATATAAACTGTTCTAGAAGTATATATAACATACTATTTAATAAAATATGTATACATATATACCGATTAAAAATGAAAATTTTGGGGCGGGCCGCGGCCGTCCCGAGCCCTCAAATAGCTCCGCCCCTGGGAAAGAAAAGAAGACTTACATGAGTTTTATATCATTTGATCAAATTCTTTCTTCATCTTGAGTGATAATAATCTAGGCTCGTATTGAATTAGAAAATAAAATGAAAAAAACTAAAAAATGCTGGAATTATAAATTGAGTTCATACATCAATCGAGAGTTTACAACATGTGTTAAGAAATATATATTCTTGTGCTATTTTTTGTGTGTGTTAGCTTGCGGAGAAATAAGCACATCGTTATGTCCCAACAACTGACCGAATAAAAATGTCTCAGATCCTAAGCTTAAAGAATTAGCTGTACTAATGATATGCTCGCAAGTGCACAAATATATCGTCGTAATAAAAGAGTATCGAATCCACAGGGGCGGAGCCCTTTGTGGGCTGGACAGGGCCATGGCCCGCCCCAGCTTTTTTTTTTTCATTTTTTATTGGTATGTATGTTATATATACATGTAAAGTTAATTGCTTACATGAGATCGCAGGTAGTAGAATTGGGGATGTTGCTTACTTGTAGCTAAGAGGTGCATGGTTCTACTCCTCTAGGCTGCAACTTTTTATTTTTTACTGCTTTTTTTCAATAGAATAATAGATATTGCTATGTTGTCACTAAAAACAATAATAATAAATCAAGAAAAATAGTAGTAGTCAATTTATTATTTTCTTTAAAGAAAAATTCAATATATACATATAAAATATTAGAGAAAAATTACAAAATCAATTTTTCGGTAATTTGGAAATTAAGTGTAACAAAATTATAAAAATATGGTATTTATAATTTCCTGAGTTTCACTTTATTTTAATTAAAAATGTGAGTAAAAAGTGCTAATTTTTTGAATTTCTATTTTATTTAATATATTACTAAAATCCGTAAAAATTAATAATTTATATATTTTTAGCGTCCATAATTTTTTTTTAGTACATTTGCGGCCCCCCCTAACATTTCCTTCTAGCTCCGCCACTGCGAATCCACATGGACTAACAAACAACAAGGTAGAATTTTATTCAAAGAAAATATTATGATTATATGATAAGATGACTAGATAAATGATTATGAAGATTCGTTTCGTTTTGGATTTTGTGGTGATCGAACAAGCAAGCAACGATGGTTTTTAACTTATAATATAAAGCACCCCAAAGTTATGAATTTCATCAATAACATAAACCCCCAATCCCTTTCAAACATACTTTTGCTATATGAAAATCTTTCTTTTTAAAAGCAAGTAATTAAACAGGTACCTTAATGTCGTGAAACAACCTTCCTTATCACATCGGTTGTCAATTGTCCCAGTTGATCATAGCCAAACACCATCGACACCTCAACGCATCCTAGTTCTTGAAACAACCTTCCTTGTCACAGCGGTCGTTAATCGCCTCAGTCAGTCGTAGCCCAAACACCATAGACATGTTGGTCATAGGCTGTAGAGCACCAAGGCCCGATTTTTCTGGTTAGTAGAGCACCCCAAATTTTATATTTTATTATATTTGATTAATTGATATTATTTAATTAATTGTGTATGATAATTGATATGTTTTATATGTATTAATTAGTTGTTACATTTATGTTTGTTAATAATATGCTTTTATGAGTATTGGGCTTAATTAGAATGAATATGAGTTTGTGGTAGAATTATGGGTAATATAGTAATCTAGTGTGAATTAGTGGATTGTGTAGAGATAAGAGTGACATTTTGGTTATTATCTTAAAGGATATAGTGTCTTGGAGAGGAAGTAGTGGCAATTGTGTAAATAAATGTAGAAGTGGATGGTTAAAGTGAAGATAGAATTGTGAGTGGGAATTGTAGAGAAAAGAAGGGTAGAGTGAGAATTTGACATAAACCTAAGAAAATGAGTTATATAAAGGGATGATTTTTTGGTGGATTCTAGGGTGAGGGCTCAATTAAGTCCCTCACCGGTGTACCACTAATTTGAACCATTAGATTAAAATATACCCACATGATTTCGCTGCTCTTTACAACACTGGATTTTGTTCTTTTGCATTCACATTCATTCTCTCTTCCCCGGCAAATTTCATCTCTTATCGCATATTTGATAGTGACGAAGGACAAATATGAAGTGTGGTAGTTTGGTGAACTTTCTTTGAAAAGTGTCTTTGCACTAAACACATGTGGAGATTAATCTAACAAATTTCATCTCTCTATCTCGGCAGAGTTCATGGCCTCTTTAACATATTTACAATAAATAATGGGTTTTCTCTGAAACGTGTCTTCAAAATCAACAGTAACAGCAAGTGGAGATTCATCTAGCACATGCTTGATTTATTTATTTATTTTCTAAAAACATATTGATTTAGAGGCAAAAATCAAATTAAAGATGAATAAATAAATATGAGATTGTTTGATTTATCATGATTGTTTGCTTTTGATTTAATTAAAGATAAGATTGTTGAAGGATGGAAACGAAAGTGGTGGTTGGGGGCAGATTCAACGGCGGCTGAATTTTGTGTAGTAGTGGGTGGTTACAAAATCTGAACCCTTAAGAGATGAGGGAGAGAGAAGATGGGGGAAGAGATCGTGTGAGAAAAGACATATGTGTTCTTTTTTTATTTTCTAATTCATCTAAACCTTTAAATATATCTAATGGTATATAAAAGTGATACACCGGTGAACCACTTGTTTGATGGTTCACCCTAGACGCAACCTTTTATGAGAGGTAGTTTTGTTGTTGTTTGTCATAAAAAAAATAGTAGAGAAAGAGAGGTAGAGAGATAAAAGAGAAAAGAAGAGAAAAAAGGTTTGAGAAAAAAAGAAGAGAAAGAAGCTTAAAGGTGAAGAGAGAAAGAGAAGAAAAGCCAAGTTAGGATCAAGAGAGAAAAAGAGGACTAGAAAATCCATCATAATCAAGGTATGAGAGTAGTATTGAATTCTAGGGTGATTAAGGAAAGAGGAGAAAATCTATTTCTCTCCATCCCAATCTTTCCTCACTCTTTTCTCTTTGGGTTTGGGTTTTTGATTTCTAAAAATGATTACTTTATGATATAGATAGGTTGAATATATGAGATGATAATGAAATCACAAACTTTGGGGTTTAATTTAATGGGAATGTGTAGATGTTTGAGGTTTATGAGTTTTTATGATAAATTGATGAAAATGATATCTTTAATGGATGAAATGTTGTTAATTGGTGAAATGAACTGTACTTCTATGTTTAGCATGATTATATATGTATAAAGTTGGCATCTTTTCGAATTGGTATGTTGAAAATACAAGATTTTGAACTATTGCAGCAAAAACCCGAGAACAGGGTGAACTGTTGCTGTCAAGCTCGCTGCAACGAGTGCAGGGCGAGCTGACAGCGAGTTCACCTGCTGCTCTCTGCCTCAACTCTCTGTAGCACACTATGAGCTCGCTGAGCGAGTTCCTCAGGCCTGAATCTTGTGTTTTTCTTGAAATTATGAGATATATGCTTATACTATAATTGTATTATGATCCTATGATGATTATATGGTATATATGATTTTAAATTGAGTCGTGGATAATGAATTGAGTTATGATATCATACATGTTGATTAAATAATGATTATTATGAAATTGTATGATGATTATGTATGTTGAGATGATGTTATGATTCATGATATCCTATATGTGGGTGGATTATGATAATGAATTATATGAAGATGATATTCTTGTATATGTGTAATAACTTGAGAAGGTTAATTAATGTGATTTAATTAATAGGTGATATGTATTTATAACAATGTTGTTGAAATATGTATATATGGATTGTGTTATCCTTTGTGATGAGTATATACTTTAGTAAGGTGACTAAAGTATGTGATATATTAATTAATGTTATTTAATTAATGGAGTAGATGTACTTGTAAATGGTGATTGAAGTACATAGTTTTTTAATTAATAGAGACGTGCTTGTAAAAGGTGATTGAAGCACATTGATTGTGATATCTTATAGGATGAGATGATTAAACCATATGTTTTGTAATTTGACATTCATGCATCCATATATGTATGATAAGCAGATATTTTAGTAAGGTGACTAAAGTATGGTAATACTTTAACGAGGTGGTTAAAGTATAGTTGGAATAAGGTTTCCAACGAATTGATAAGGTACTTCATGCATTAGTAAATGCTAGGGAGCATTTCATGGATAATTGACATTAGTTTGCATTAGGAGATGAAAGTGAAATCATTATATGAACTACTTGGTAATTGATACTAATATTGTGCATTAATTGTTATTTGTGTATCATTTGTAAGCAACTTAATGTTGATGATTCGTGATTGCTATTTGTGTGTCAATTATGAGTAATTTGATGATACGTGGATTATATGATTTACTCGATACTTGATTTATGAGTTATAAATGTATCTTAATTGTATAATCTTGCATCTTTATGATGCGAATGTTAGTAGGATTTATTATGTTATATTTAAGTGTATAGTATTCGATATACTTACATTTATTTTGGAATTCCTTACTAAATCTCTGTTTTGTGTACTTGCTGGACCTTTGGAGGTCCAGGTTCTCAGGTGTTGGTTACGACCAAGCAGGGGCGTCCCGTACACATGTGCGACGACACCGGGCCTCTAAATTTTGAGGGTCTCAACTCAAAATTTTGAGATCATATAATATTACTTATATATTATTTATACCCATAAAATATCAGATGTATATTAATAGATTAATTTTTAGGCCATAAAATAATAGTTATATATTGTTAATGTTCATAAAATATCAAATGAGTATCAATAGATTAGTTATCTATACTCGTAAATATAGTTCTAGTCCATTTTAATCTTTGTATAAAATTTAATCTTAGATTATGATGTTCCTTTTTAACGTTATATACAAAGATAATTATTTTGTATTTTTTGCCCTTTTTTTTTTAAGTTCTTTTTTTTATCCTATTTGATTTAATGCAATTGGTTTAATATTGATAATCTTTTTTGAGCTCTTAATATTGATAAGTTATATGTTTACAAGAATAAGAATGATTATTTTTTTAAAAAAATTATATACAATTTAAATCGATAATTTAATTTTTGTTTTTTTTTATTATTAAAGGGCCACTTTTATATTTTGCACAGAGCCTCCAAAAACTTTGAGACGGCCCTGCGACCAAGTTGTCGGTGATGCTCTGCTCTGATTAGGACACAGAGAGATGGTTTACCTTTTATGTATAGAGTCGTTGTTGTCTTTATTATTTAACAGTGTATCTTTATAGAATTTGTAATTTTGCAAAAGAATCTTACTAATTAAATTATTAGTAGTGTTTTGAAAGTAAAATGTGATACTCGAACCATTCTGTTTTTATAATTCAAACTTTATTTCCGTTGTGCATCAAGAAAAGAATTTTATAAAAGTAGAAATAGTTAGATAATTAGTTTGGGTATTACAAAAAAACATCTATAACCTATGATATTTCTTGCTAGTAATAACAATCAACTTTGATACATGAGAAGGAAATCGAGAATCTATACTATGGATTATTTGTATTCAATGACTTATCATATTCTTTTTCTATCCTATTATGCATATTAAACATACTCTATTACTCTTAAAGTGTGTACTGCTTCTTGTGTTTTTTATTTAGGAAAAGTCAAATATTCATTTAAATGCGCATAATAATTTATTCAGATATATACATATTAGTTTATTCATTTAGGCTCGAATAATAATTTATTTTTCAACAAAATAATAATATTTTTCAAAGAAATATGATAAGTAAACATTAATTAGAAATATAGAAACCTAAATATATAGATATAATGTGTGAAAATGGATTGACCAAACAAAGAAAAGAGTGAGATATTATCATCTCCATTTAGATATATTATTGAATTGGATGCCAATGGCTAAACACATCATGTGCAATTTTCAATTCAAGTAGCTTTTCTCCATACTAAATCAGCTATACTATATGGAAAACTTGGCACAAGCAAATAAGATGTTTCTCTCATAATTGGGTCTTCTGTTTTTTCTTCGTTTTCACACACTCACACACACCACTTTTTCATTTGGTATGTCAAATTGATCAATTCATACCTTGACCAACATAATATAATAAATTCATTTCATACTTGTGCAAGTGAATGGCACGAAACACGTTTCATACACGAGATATGGAACGGAATTAAGAAGTCTTTTCTTTTCCTTTTTTGGTAAAAAAAGTGAACAAGTCATTAGTCTTCCTATATATATTAGATCAGATACCTTTTTCTAATAATTATTAACGTGATGTTTGACTTGATGATCAATAAACTCATACAAAACATTTTCAGAAAAGTACTATTCACATTTACTATATAAAGTTTATAAACTCATACAAAACACGGATTATATATAGGGATTTAGATCCACTTCTGTAATAGATTCACGCTGTTACACACAATAAAGGATCGAAGCCACTGATCTTTGATCGGACAGTCCTTATTTAACTAGTCAGATTTTACTCATTTAATTTCAATCGTTCGATTAGATTGGACGGTCAGGAACAGTTACTGTGCGACGTAGTAACTGCGTGACGCAGTAACTATGTGTAATCGAAATCCCATATATAGTACTTATAAAAGTTGACAGTAGTATTTTTTACAATTAATAAAGCAGAAGATTCGAACTCAGGACCTCATGCATGCTGTTCAAACTCCTCACTACTATATCAAACCTTTTTATTTACTATCGTGTAGGGCTTTTGAAATAGTGGTTCGCACTTCGCAGTGGAGAAAGATATCGATAATATAGGATATTACTTCAATGCTGAATTACTGATCAAGTCAATATTTAATCAAGGAGAAATAAAGTTAAAAGTAACTATTGTTTACTTTGGTGCCAATCTTGTCCTTACATAGAGCAAGGGGGCCGTTAAGATGGATTTAGCGTTCCAATGGAGTTGCTAGGAGGGTATTCATCACAAGAAGAATATGGGAACCTGTGAAGCCCCGATACGCGACACGATACAGATACGATACGATACCGATACGCCGATACGTGAAAATTTTAAAAAATTCATATCCGATACTGGCGCGATACGTTATTTAAAAATTAATTTTAAAATTAAATATATAAATGCACAATAATATTAATAATGATATTTTTTTTTTGAAAGACAAAAAATTATTATTATTATTATAAACGCCAATAGTTCATTGTACAAAGAGTACACACAAGCCAATTAGCTTGCACAAGAGCAAAACAGTTTGAGACTCAACATACAAGGACTTATCAGTCCTAACTAAAGACATATAATAGCTCAAAAAACATATAATAGTCATGACATCAAGCCTCTTCAACAAGCTCATCCTGTAGCAATATCAGACAATTATATAGGTCCTGCAGCTGACCAATTAAAAGCATAAAGCATTCATTCTTATACTAGAATTTTGGGACAAGCCCAAATACTTAAACAATCTGTTATATAGTAGGACACCATAGTACCTTCCGAACAGTGACAAAGACAAAAAATACTAATTATAATAAATTAAAATCATTAATACTAAGTTAAGTATTTGTGTTTCATTAATATTGTCCTAAAAAATAATGATCACCAGTACATTTTAAGTTATACATCTTAAGTTAAGTATTATACAGCATCATTAGTACTATCCAAAAAAAGACATTGTTAGTTACCCGTGTAACAACATAATAGTTTGACATTCATTAAGAAACACAGATTCTATCGGATATTATTTTTTATTTAAAAATAAATATTTAACCGATACTTTTCCGATACGAGTATCGGGAAGTATCGGATGCGTATCGGATATTATTATTTTATTTAAAAATAAAGATTTAACCGATACTCTTCCGATACGAGTATCGGGACGTATCGGAAGAGTATCGGTATCGGGTGCGTATCGGACACGATATTTCACCAATTTTAGAGTATCGGGGCTTCAGAGATGGGAACTATGATTTTCAGCACTGATAAGTTACATAAAAAACCACCAGAGTGAAGTGGATTTGAACTGGACTTAAAGTAGGGGTGTCAAAATGGATGAATTGGATGAATTTGGATTGGATTGTTAATAGATGGATCAAAGTAATCCATTTGTCCATTAACAATCCATTAAAATGAGATCAAAAAATCCAATTCATCCATTTAGAGATAAAATCCATCCATTATCATAATTTTAATGGATGGATATCCAATCCATCCAACAAAATTAATTCAAATATTATTTTTAAATTCATAAAACACTAAATATTATTTTATAATCGAAAACCCAAAAAACACCCGAAAATCCATAAACACAAAAAAATCGGCCGAAAAACTGATTTTAGGTTTTTCGGCCGGTTTTCGGGTGTTTTTTGGGTTTTCGGCCGATTTTCGGTTTTTCGGCCGATTTATGGATTTTCGGGTGTTTTTTGGGTTTTCGGCAGATTTTTGGGTTTTCGGCCGATTTTTATGTTTTCGGTTTCGGCTGATTTTTGGGTTTTCGATCGATTGTTTGTTTTTTTATTTATTTTATTGTTATTATTATTATTTATTTTTTTAAAAATTTTATTATTTTTTAAAAAGTGACAATTCATTGAATTTAAAATTAATAATGATCAATTATCCATTGGATTTTCAAATTAATGTGGATGGATCCAATCCATCCATTTAATTAAATGGATGTATCAAATCCAATTCATTAACCAACTTTTTTAATAATGGATGAATTGAATGGATAAATTTTTATATGGATTGGATGGATAATGGACAAACGGATAATATTGACACCCCTAATTTAAAGTATATGAACCGCTAAATTGGACCTTGTCTCAATCCGAAGCACAGATGTATCTTAGAATTCTTAAATTTACATTTTGTGTGTACAAATAACATAACTTTGCCATAACCATTGTGTCCAAATAATGAATTAATGTACCCAGTAAAATTCCTATATAACATTGCAAACATTACCTAAAGATGTTACAAGTACTTAATAAAAGTCGTAAACATCCGTAGAGACATTGACATATCAATAATTGAAAAGTTGGGCATTTTTTTTCCACATATTTCACTCCGTTTAAAATTCATTGAGTGTATCAATCCAACTCAATGAACATGGGTTGCTGCTAGCCAGTGGTTGTTCTTTTACCTTCCATCCTCTATTATTGCCAATCATAATGTTTTGGATAAGGTGACTACTTCTCTATTCTTTCATAATTTGAGGTATTTACCTTTCAACCAATGAGAACAAACCACATAAATAAATTTGTATGTGGTTCTCACAACTAACTTGTAACAAACTTATAGTGACTATATACAAATTTACTTATATTGCTTATTCTTATTGGTTGAAGGGTAAATATCCTCAAATTATAAAAGTATAAATTAGAAAGAAAAAAAACCTTTGGAAATATATTTTCTTTTAAGTAACCTTTGGATATATATATATATATATATATATATATATATATATATATATATATATATATATAAAAGAACTTAAGATTTTGTAAAATGGTACAGTATATTTTTTCATTTTAAAATTAGATTGATATAAGAGAAAGTCTTACATAGGCACAACTATTTAGGCACAAAATTTAGGTACACTCACATAAATCAATAAAATTAAAAGAAAAATAAAATTGTCACATCAATTTATATCACTTCATCTCCTTTTTCTTTAATTTTTTTTACATCTTGTGAGTGTGCCTAACACCATTTGTTTATGTTTGTGCCTATATAAGTATTTTCCATATTTACGGTTGAGGAGAATTACGAATGTCATTGAATATTTTTTTTTTTACTAACCATTTAATTTTTAGGAGAATATGCCTCCGATAATATTCTAGTGTAAAATTGAACACCATGTAATTCATCTAATAATTTTTCAATAACAAGTATGAATACATTGCCGGGTATTGATACTTTCACTACAAAATTTGTAGGCATTACTGGCAAAATTACTAGCGGCCTTTAGTCCACGGAAAGGTTTTCGGCGAATTTTTCATTTGTCGCAGAAAAGTCTGTAAAGAATGAACAATGTGATCAAAGGATGCCATGAAAGTGATCTTGCAAGGTACAAGATGAAGAACTTGAATGTTACTTGATGGAGAAGAAATAGTGATAGAGAGAATTGTAAAGTGAAAAAATTTATTCATCAAGTTCCTGATACAATAGCTATGCTTTACATTATATAGAGTTCAATCATAACTAACTATGATAAGGAGTTACAACCAACTCTTAACAACCTATAACCAACAACTAACTAACTAGTTAAACGGTTAACTTGTGGTATAAGTTATTACAAGAGAAGCATAGTTGATGTACTATTAACATCTCCCCTCAAGCAGGAATATATATGTCAATGATTCAAAGCTTGGTTTGAAGTGTGTGGAAGGGGCCTTGGTGCAAAGACTTGGTGAAGATATCTGCTATTTCTATTTGTTCCTTAGAAGTGACTGGCAACAAATGTATGATGTTTGCTTGGACCTTGTCTCGAATGATATGACAGTCAATCTCAATATGTTTGGTCCTCTCATGGAAGACAGAATTTGCAGCTATGTGCATTGCAGATTTATTGTCACAGTATATAAGAATTGGTGCTTCATGAAGTATAAGAAAATTCTGCAACAGATACAATAACCACTGGCCTTCACATGCAGCTTGAGCTAAGGCTCGATATTCAGCTTCTGATGAAGATCTAGAGACAACAAATTGTTTCTTACTCTTCCAGCTAATCAAAGATGAACCAAGAAAAAAGCAAAAACCTGTAGTAGATCTCCTTGTGTCTGGACATGCTCCCCAATCAGAGTCAGAGAAACCTTTGAGAGTTAATGATGATCAGGAACTAAAAAACAAGCCTTGGCCAGGGTTACTCTTAAGGAACTTGAGAACATGAAGTCCAGCTAACATGTGTGCATCTGTGGGTGAATCTAAGAACTGACTAAGCTTACTTACAACATAAGAAATCTCTGGCCTAGAATGAGTCAGGTATAATATTCTTCCAATGAGTCTTCTGTATGTGGTAGGGTCAGAAATTGGTTCACCAGAAGCTTTATGTAACTGCAATTGAGGCTGCATTGGAGTAGGGCAAGGTTTAGTTGCAAGTAGTCCAGTATCTTGTAACAAATCCAAAGTATATTTCCTTTGACATAGAGAAATCCCTTTGTCAGATCTGGCAACTTCAAATCTAAGAAATATTTCAAAGATCCTAAATCTTTGATGCTGAATTTCTAATCAAGAAGAGCTTTCAACTTATTGATTTCATTTATGTCAGTACCTCCCATCACCAAGTCATCAACATAAACTAAAATTGTTGTGAAACCAGCATCAGCCTTCTTGGTGAATAAGGAATAGTCAGCTTTGGATTGTATGTAGTTTGAAGCAATTAGGGTCTCAGTTAACTTTGCATTCCATTGCCTGCTTGCTTGTTTCAACCCATATAGTGACCTTTGTAACTTGCACACCAAGTCAGGGTGATCAAGATGTAAATCAGGTGGTGGTTGCATATAAACCTCTTCATGTAAGCCACCATGAAGGAAAACAATGTTCACATCAAGCTGGAATAATGGCCAATTCTGAGTAGCTGCAATGGCCATGAAGTAGATGGATGAGATGAATTATGTGGTAGAATTGGAGTATGAGGTGTGGTGAGATGTTGACAAAAGTCTAAATCATCATAGGTGAGCTGATTGTATGTGGAATGAGAAGATGTTGGTGCATCAATATCTGATGTTTTTAAAGAATAAGGAAAAACATTTTCAAAGAAAGTAACATCTATAGATAGAAAAATCTCTCTGGATTTTAGATCAAACAATATGTGCCCCTTGACTCCAGGTTAAAAACCAAGGACAACATATTTCCTTGATCTAGAATCTAGCTTGGGTCTATGAGACTGTAATGTGGAAGCAAAAGCTAAGCAACCAAAAACCTTTAAATTGTCAATGTCAGGTAAAGTGTTATACAGTATTTGATGTGGAGATCTTTGATTAAGAAAAGGTGAAGGTAATCTATTTATAATACGTGTAGCATGACCTATAGCATGACACCAAAAAGTTTTAGGTAAGTTAGATAGGAATAAGAGAGCACGATGCCTAAGATATGTTGATGTTTTCTCTCCATTATGCCATTTTGCAGAGGTGTGGCTACACATGAACACTGATGCAAGATGCCATTTTTAGAGTAGAAATCTTTGAGTAAAAATTCAGGACCATTGTCACTTCTAATACATTTGATATTAGCATTGAATTGAGTTTTGACCATAGCATGAAAAGATTGAATATGCATGGACACTTCAGATTTTAACTTAATGAAATAAAGCCATGTAAATCTAGATTTATCATCAACAATAGTTAGAAAATATCTAAATCCTAACATGGAGGGAATATACTAGGGTCCCCATATATCCATGTGGATAAGATCAAAATTATGAGATGAAATATGAGTACTATTATGAAAAGGTAATCTTTTCTGTTTTGCAAAAAAACATATATCACAAGGCAAATGAGATTTGGACAATTTAACAAAAGGAAACATTTTATTGATTTCAATGAGTTTTACATCAGAAGGGTGGCCAAATCTTCTATGTCACAAGGTACAATCATGACTCTTATGCGTTTGTAAAGTGTTAACAGAATTAATACAAGCAAGTTTAGGTAAAGTTTGAGTCTGTCCTAAGCAAACAACAGGTGTTTTGAGGATGTAAAGACCATGATTCATTTCAGCTGTACCAATCATCATCTTTGAGTAGTTGTCATGTATCATGCATTTGTCATTATCAAAAATTAATTTACAGTGCAAATGAGAGGTTGGTTTAGGCACACAAATCAAATTGAAAGAAAAATTAGGAAAATATAATGCATCAGTTAAGTATAGGTTATGATCAAAGACTATGGTGTCAGCATAGCAAGTTGTGACAATGGTTCCATTAGGTAACTTCAAATTGATGGGCGAAATTCTTTTGATGCATTGAAAAAATTTGAGTGAAAAACAAATGTGATCAGTAGCTCTTGTATCAAGTATGAAGCTATCTGAATCACTTGAAAGAGGAATGGTACACAATATACCTAAATTTGTGGTTACATGGTTTAAGCTATGAGAGGGCAATGCTTGAAAACCTTAAAGGAGTGCTAATAAGGCTTTGTGCTGAGCTGGTGTGAAGAACAATTTCCCAGCTTCTGATTCAATATTATCATCATCATAATGAACTGATTGAGTTTCATCATCATTACGATTGGCAATATTGTTCACTGCTCCATTGCCATTTTACAAATGTTGTAGATGAGGTGGATATCCATGTTTCTTCCAACATGAGTCAACAATGTGGTTGGTCTGTCCACAATAAGTACACAATTTTGAACCTCTAGCACGACCACCATTGGATCTTCCACCTCTAAGACCTCTACCTCTACTAGATTTACCTCTTCCTGCATAATCTCTTTGTCCAGAAGCAGCCAAAAGTTTTGACTCATCTAAGGGAATAGCAGTTTTTCTTTCTTGCTGCACAAGTAATGAATAAACTCTCCCAATAGGGGGAAGAGGGTCCATCAACATTATCTGGGATTTAACAGCTGAGTATTGTTCATTAAGACCCTTAAGAAACCTTATGACTTGATCACTATCTTTATACTTTTCATTCTTGCAATTGCATTACAATTATCAACACAGTTAGAGATCGGAATTGGCATAAAATTGTCCAATTCTTGCCATAATTTTTTCATCTTTGTGAAATATGTAGAGATAGAGTTATCACCTTGTTTAAGGGTATAAATTTCTTCTTGCATGTCAGAGATGCGAAATATATCACCTTGATAAAATATGTCTTTCAAATCCTGCCAAATCTCTGAAGCTGTATCCATCCAAAGAACACTGTGAAATTTCTGCATCAACAGCATTACTAATCCATGACATGATCATGGTGTTGCACCGATCCCAAGCTATAGAGTCGTGATCTTCAGCATCCGCCCGAGGAAAGGTTCCATTGATGAAGTGAAGCTTGTTCTTGGATCGGAGTGCCATTGTCATAGCGCGAGACCAAGAATGATAATTGGGCCCTGAAAGTGGAGGATTGACGAATACAAGACCGGGGTTTTCATTAGGGTGAAGAAAGTAGGGATTGAGTGTGTCAGTTTGATACCCTTTGTTGTGATTGTGAGTACCAGAGTTACCCCCACCATTAACACTACCAGTGCTTTCAGCAGACATGATTATTCAAGGGGAAGAAGAAGATAAAGAAAGAGAGAGAAAAAAATGCAATCTTGATTTGCAAAAAGAGAGAGAAAAGAAAAACAGAAAAGCAATTTCAGAGAGAAAATTGCAAATGAGAAAAGAGAAGGAAAAGAGAAATCAATGGCATACCTCAAGGAGAGGCCTGATACCATGTAAAGAATGAACAATGTGGTCAAAGGATGCCATGAAAGTGATCTTGCAAGGTACAAGATGAAGAACTTGAATGTTACTTGATGGAGAAGAAAGAGTGATAGAGAGAATTGTAAAGTGAAAAATTTTATTCATCAAGTTCCTGATACAATAGCTATGCTTTACATTATATAGAGTTCAGTCATAACTAACAATGATAAGGAGTTACAACCAACACTTAACAACCTATAACCAACAACTAACTAATTAGTTAAACGGTTAACTTGTGGTACAAGTTATTACAAGAGAAACATAGTTCATGAAATTCCTGGCACGCTATGCACGATGCTCTACTCGATGCTCTAGCAATCTATTCGGCCTCGCGCGTAACAGAATAAAACAAGCAAATGAACAAATAAAGAACACAGGATGTTTGTTAACCCAGTTCGGCGCAAACAGCGACCTACGTCTGGGGGATACCAATCCAGGAAGGAATATCACTATAATAGTCCTAGTCCTAAGTCTCCAACAAACTACCCGTTTACAACTTAAGACCTAGGCCCTACCAATGACTCTTCTACCTAGGAACTCCTAGATATGAGATCCCATCTCACTCCCTTACAACCTTACCTACAATAAGGATTTCAATAAAACACAAGACAAAAAACAGTTTTGGAGACACACTCCTAAAACTACACACTCGTACCTAAAGGCTTGGAGTGTTACACACACAAAAGTCCTAACTCCGTGCTTCAAAGCTTAGGAGAAGGAACACACAATTACAACACTTAGAACACGTCCTAAGCTTGCATCAAGGTGACACAAGAAAGGCTCACAATTACAAAACACACGCAAAACCTAATTCAAAGAACTAGCACAATAACGGCGTGAACAACTACTAAATTAGGGTTTTGAACTCCTTTAAATACTTCAGAAAATAGCACATGCATGGGCTTGATTACTTTGACCCAAGCATTTACTCCACATTAATAACATGAGATTCTTTAGCAATATATTCTTCAAAGAGATACTCCTCAGAAATATTCTTGAACTGAATCTGAAGCATTAACAACCTTCCTTACATAGAAACATATCAAACGCGCCATACAAGATTCATGAAAGAGAAACGAAACATTCCATAAATAGCTTTTGTCATGAGCGCTCCTCCTGAGCACTTTCAATGCTCTACACAATGCCTGAGGCATCGGATCGCACATCTTGCACAAAGTTTATTTCCAAAAATGCAGCCAATACCAAAGACTCAACAAACTCCCCCTTTGGCAAATTTTTGGCTAAAACAAATTATGACCATACAGATACATACTTAAACAGATACATCAACTACATTTCTTTTTCTCAACATAAACACACAAGCATAAAGATCTGTAGAGGTTATCCTTCAAAGCGTTACCATACTACTCCTTCATGGAAAACAGTAGAAAAGAATAATTGTATCTTTTAAGATTATCAGAGAGGCATGCAACAGCGGAACACAAAATAACTACTTCGCCTTAAATGGTCAGGAAAATAAACTTGATAGGATGTGGGATAGAATGCTTCAGCATTGTCACAATTTTACTCCCCCTGCACATATGCATGGGATGTTGGAGCCTTGCGTCCAACATCTCCCCTTGCATCATACAAATCAACACTCCCCCTTAACACCTGCATATCAGAACACACAGCTATACCAGCTACATACTATAATCAGGCCACACTACTAGCTACACTACACTACAGTCACATCATAACCAGAACCAGAGAATATGCAGATAATACCAGTAACCAGAGCAGTGCAGATCATAATTAAACAAACCAAAACAGCCAAGTTTTTACTCCCCCTTTTTGCCATAAATTTGGCAAAGGTAATAGTGCAGAGAGTTAATCATTACAGATCCATAGGGCAAACCAGCAGAAACAGAAAAATCTATGCCCAGAAACAGCTTAAACAAACAACAAAAACAAACAGGGTAACAAATTCATTACATCATTTAAAAAGAACCACTGGAATCAGACACTTCCAGCTCCTCTGTGTCACCTCCTTCATCATCAACATTAGTCCCAGCTGCATCACCATCAGCAGCATCAACACCTTCACCAGCAACATCCACACCAGCATTCTTAGCAATCAACCCCTCTTCCTCAGCTTCCTCTTGCTTGAGAGCAAAAATAACCCTCTCAAGCTCTGTCTTCTGCTCATCCAGAGCCTTTACAGCAGCTTCCATGGTAATGATCATAGGTTTTCTGTTCATGGAGGTTGAGGCAACACTCTCTTGAGGCACCACTTTCTTTGGTGGCAGAACAATGTCAGCAGCATGCTTTCCTTCAAACAGCTTGTAAGAGAGAGACATAGGTGATTCCCTCTTGCAAGGAGTATCCTCAGGAACCAGAATATTGGGATGTTGGTCCAAGATTATATCACAGATGAGAGTAGGGAATCCAATAACCAGCTTGATAGCCCAAGATTTGCCATGTTCAACAATTTGATCAAATATAAGGGCACCATAATCAACATTAGCACCAGTACCAACAGCATACACAAATTTAGCTAGATTAGTGGCAATGGTAGAAGAGTGGGTAGTGGGAACCCAGTTTGCAGCTCCTATCCTATTCAGAATAGCATATTTGACAGACAGCATGGCAGAGGGAACCTTACCTTTAAGAGGCCATACCTTAACTTGATTTGCAGTGATAGTCTTGCAAATCTGGTTATTAGTTGGTTCAAAACCAGGATAACCATACTCCCTTCTTCCTAAATAAGCATTTATCACAGCAGGAGAGAATTGGACACACTTACCTCTTACAAACACCTGATGAAATTCTTTGCTGAGTTTGTTGCCACAGTCCTCACCAATGTTGACAATAAACTCCTTCACCAGCTTCTCATAACAACTGCCTAGCCCACTCACAGTTTTCATTAGCCCAGCTTGAAGAATCAAATCCATTACCTCTTTGCATTCAAGGGCTTCATCAGACAATTCCCTCTCTAGAGCCAGTCTCCTGTGGTAAACAAACTTCCATTTAGCAGCACTGTTACTGAAATGAAAGGACACATTGTCCATAGGCACTTCAGGGACATTTTGTGGAATTGATCTCCCTGCTTTCTTTTTCTGAGTAGACAGAATGCCTGAAGCATTGACTACGGCATCATCAGCACTAACAGCAGCAGCAGTCTTTCTCTTCTTTGGTGTCTTTTGTTTAGATGCTGTAGAGATTGGTGGAGCATCCCCCTCAGCATCAGATTCTGAGTCACTCAGATTGATGGTTTTTCTTTTTGATCCCTGTTGCTTCTGCTTAGCAGGTATTTCTACTCTGCTTGATCTCCTCACAGGACCATACATTTTCTTCTTTTTGGTGGATGTGGCAGCCTCAGATGCTACCTTCTTCTTCTTTGGTGATTTTGTTGCTTCAGCTGCAACTTTCTTTTTCTTTGATGACTTAGGTTCTTCAACCACACCCTCAGTCATTGTCTTTCTTTCTCTAAGCCTGCTACCAACACCAGTCCTGCCACCCTTCCTTCTAGAATCACTAACAATCTTCATGATTGTTACATCATCCTCAGTGCTGTCATCTCCCTTAGCACCTTCCTCTTCATCAGCAGTCACATAATTAACATTATCTTCAATTGACATAGCATTGTCAGTATTCTCATCCACAAGTCTATTCCTTTCTTGTTGCTTAGTGGAATCAGCTATCACATGATCAGGCAGATCCTTGTCCTGTTGCACACCAAGATCATCATCTAGAGGTTGATCTTGTGCCAAAGATGCTGGGGCATCTGGCACAACCTTAGCACCAGAACTTGATTCCCCTAGAGAGTTTAGGGCGTCTTGAGCAATTTGAATCTTCTGGGCATCATCATCATCTTCTTCATTACTAGGAGTATTGGGAACACAGTGTTCACCCATCGCAGTACTTTCCCCCTTTTTAGGACTTAGGGTTTGAGTACTTTCCTCTTTATTTCCTTCAACCGGAGTGTTAGAGCCAGGTGTTGCGACATCAGATGCAACATTGGGGTTTGTGTCACCAAGATTACTGAGATATAGTTCCTGCATGTTGAAGTCCGATGAGTAGCGAGACTTAGATTTTTGGGGTTTAGGTTTTCTGGTGGTTGTGGATTTTGTTCTCCTTTTGGTTTTCGATTTTGGTGAAGATGAAGGGTTTGATGGTGTGGGGTTCAGAATTGCGTTGAAGGAAGGATGGATCATGGTGAGAGGAGTGGCATCGGTGATGATGTTTGAAGGTTGGGTTAAGGGAACGGAGGAGTTTTCTGTGATGGTGGGAGTGGTGGTGTTTGATTCTGACGGTGAGGCTTTTTGTGGTGAGGATTTGGTTGGAGAGGTTTGAGTGGATGGTTGAGACATTGTAGTGAGGTTGAGAAAATAGGATTCACAAAGACAGAGATTTTGGTTCGATGAGGATGTTTGAAGAAGAAGTTGGGAAGTTGTAGGTATAAGGAATTATATTTGGGAAGGAAATATTTGGTAAAGATTTGAAATTAAAATAACCAACAATTGATGGTGGCGTGCTGATATAACGGTTGTGGCCATGATTACCTTGATCAGCGTGTTTAACTTGATTAGGAGAGATAAAAACAACTGCCACACGCCACTCCACAAATAACGGTAATTGCTATGCTTCTTCATGGAGGCAAATTCCTAACTTGCCCCTTAACTTCTCAAACTGTACAGCATCAAGAGCCTTGGTGAAAATATCTGCAATTTGTTCCTTTGTACCCACATGTTCCAGAATCACAATTTTGTTCTCAACCAAATCCCTTATATAGTGATGACGAATGTCAATATGCTTTGTCTTGCTATGTTGAACTGGGTTCTTTGAGATGTTTATGGCACTCATGTTGTCACAGTACAATGTTAGAGCATCCTGTTCAACATCGTACTCCTTCAGCATTTGTTTCATCCACACCAACTGAGAGCAACTACTTCCAGCTGCCACGTATTCAGCCTCAGCTGTGGATAGGGCCACACAGTTCTGTTTTTTACTAAACCAAGATATCAAGTTAGTGCCTAAGAAGAAACATCCTCCTGAAGTGCTTTTTCTATCATCTGCACTTCCAGCCCAATCAGCATCACAATAACCATATAAGGTAGAATTTTCACAATGGGAATACATTATCCCATAATCACTGGTTCCATTCACATACTTCAAGATCCTCTTAACTTGAGTTAAGTGACTTACTTTAGGATCTGCTTGGTATCTAGCGCACACTCCCACAGCATAAGTGATGTCTGGTCTACTTGCAGTCAAATACAACAAGCTCCCAATCATACTCCTGTAAAGACTTTGATCTACACTTATTCCCTTCTCATCTTTGGTGAGTTTCAAATGAGTAGGTGCTGGTGTTCTCTTGTGTGCAGCATTGTCCATTCCAAACTTTTTGATGATGTTTCTAGCATACTTGCTCTGTGATATGAAGATGGTGTCTTCCATTTGTTTGATTTGAAGGCCAAGAAAGTAAGTCAATTCTCCGACAAAACTCATCTCAAACTCTGACTGCATTTGCCGAACAAAATGCTGGACCATTGTGTTCGACATTCCACCAAACACAATGTCGTCAACATAGATTTGAGCTATTATAAATTTCCCTTTTTCCTCCTTTACAAACAGTGTCTTGTCTGATCCTCCTTTTCTGTATCCTTGCTCTTCCAAGAATTGAGTCAACCTTTCATACCATGCCCTAGGAGCCTGTTTTAGACCGTACAAGGCTTTCTTTAATTTGTAGACATAGTTGGGGTGTTCTGGGTCCACAAACCCTTTTGGTTGCTCAACATACACCTCTTCCTGTAGGTATCCATTCAAGAATGCACTCTTCACGTCCATTTGGTATAGTTTGAACTTGAGTATGCAAGCCACACCTAGAAGTAATCTGATGGATTCTAGTCTGGTCACAGGTGCAAAAGTTTCATCAAAGTCAAGTCCTTCAATTTGGGTATATCCTTGAGCTACAAGCCTTGCTTTATTTCTGGTAACTGTTCCATTCTCATCTGACTTGTTCTTATACACCCATTTGGTTCCAATAACATTCACATCTTCAGGTCTAGGTACCAAATCTCATACTTCACTTCTTTCAAACTGATTTAGTTCTTCCTGCATAACCTCTATCCAGGCTTCATCAGTCAAAGCTTCTTTTACATTCTTTGGTTCAAATAGAGACACAAAGCAAGAGTTTGCTACCACATCATTTGTTCTTCTAGTAGTTATTCCCTGTTCAGGATTCCCTATCACCAACTCTAAGGGATGATTTTTCTGAACACGAACAGAAGGACCTTTACTTGTAGTTTGAGGTCTTGCACTTTCACCACCATCTTCTTCAACAGTCCCTTCATCAGACTTGTCCATAGATGCTGGTACGGATGCTTCAACATCGAGTTCAGCATTCTCACTGACAGGAGTACCTTGATGTACTCCTTCATTTTCTTTGTCAGAACTATCCTTTACAACAACATTTACAGATTCCATCACAACTTGAGTCTTTGTGTTATAGACTCTATAAGCTCTGCTGTTTGTTGAGTACCCCAGGAAAAATCCTTTATCACTTTTAGGGTCAAGTTTCCTTCTAGGTTCTCTATCAGCTAGGATAAAGCATTCACTCCCAAAGATGTGAAAGTGTTTGACTGTTGGTTTTCTGTTTTTCCACAGTTCATATAGAGTGGAGGTAGTTCCCTTTCTCAAGGTGACTCTGTTGTGAACATAGCAAGCAGTGTTCATGGCTTCAGCCCAAAAATGGTAAGGAATATTTTTGGCATGAAGCATGACTCTAGCTGACTCTTGAATCGTTCTATTCTTCCTTTCTACTATTCCATTCTGTTGAGGAGTTATTGGAGAGGAATACTCATGTTTAATTCCTTCAGCAGCACAGAATTCATCAAACTTAGAGTTCTCAAACTCTCTCCCATGATCACTTCTTATTCTAACCACATTGCTACCTTTTTCCCTTTGAATCTGTATGCAAAGTTCTTTGAAGACTTCAAAGGCGTCTGATTTTTCTCTAATGAAATTCACCCACGTGTATCTCGAGTAATCATCCACCACAACAAGAACATACCTTTTTCCTCCCAAGCTTTCAACCTGCATGGGTCCCATAAGATCCATGTGCAGCAATTCTAGAATCTTGGAGGTTGTCTGATGCTCCAGCATTGGGTGTGACATCCTGACTTGCTTTCCAATCTGACATTCACCACACACTTTCCCTTCAACAATTTTGAGCTTTGGAATACCTCTAACTGCTTCAAGAGATATTACCTTTTTCATTCCTTTCAGATTGAGATGTCCCATCTTCTGGTGCCACAGTTGAACCTCATCTTCAGTGGTGACAAGACAAGTAGACGTGAGTGCTTCTTCCTGAGGCATCCATAGGTAGCAATTGTCTTTAGATCTAGTACCTCTTAGCACCAGTTGTCCTTCTTCATTGTTGACCAGGCATTCAGATTTTGTGAAGTTAACCTTCATGCCTTGATCACACAGCTGGCTAATGCTTATCAGATTTGCAGTAAGACCTTTGACTAAAAGTACATTCTCTAGGTTAGGTTGTCCATGATTGATCAGGTCCCCAATTCCTACAATTTCTCCTTTTGCACCATCTCCAAAGGTCACAAAGCTCGCCTTGTATGATCTAACATTCATGAGATATTTTTCTTCACCAGTCATATGTCTAGAGCATCCACTATCAAAATACCAGTCTTCCCTTGAAGAAGCCCTTAGGGATGTGTGAGCAATTAACCCTACATTTTCCTCCTTGGGTAATTCAGCACTCTCTTCTTTAGGCCTCCATTCCTTTTTGACAGTAATCTTCTCATGTATGTCATCTTGTTTAGGTTCCTGATTGGGGTATCCATGTAGCTTGTAGCAGAATGGTCTAATGTGTCCTCTTTTTCCACAGTGATGACAAACCCACCTACGATATCTCCTTTGACTATTTGGCCTTTGATAAACAAAAGGTCTTGGTCTTTGATTGACAGAGGGTTTGGGATACAGAGCAAACTTGGGAACAGGAAAGGCTTTAGAATGTCGAGGCCGATGCTCCAGCATCACTTTTCCAGTGCAGGGATCAATCATACTTTCTCCTGATGAAAACTTAGTTTCAGGGTCCTGTTGATACTGATTCAAACTGGAGTAGTTGTATCCAACAGACCTAAGCTTCCCACTTGGCACATTTTCTAGTATCTCTTCAAGAAGATCCGCTCCTGAATTCAGCTGACTAACTCTTTTCCTCAAGTCATCCATTTGAGCATTAACTTGAATGACCTTTTCTTCAGCTTGAGTAGCCTTCTGAACCTGAGTATTAACTTCTGTTTGAAGTTTGTTGATGGTCTTCTTTTGCTTCTCAAGAATCCTGCACATCTCTTCATATCTTGTCAGCAGGTCTTTGTAGGTACTAGCTAGTTCTTCATAGGAAACATCTCCATCTTCATCAGAGTCTCAATCCTCAACCTCAACACATGTTCCAGTAAAGGCAGTCACATGTCTTGCTGACTCACCTTCTTCATCAGTATCTTCATCTGACCATGAGACAGTCAGCCCTTTCTTTTGTCTTTTCTGATAGGTACCACATTCTGACCTTATGTGCCCATATCCTTCACACTCATGACACTGAACTCCTTTGCCTTGATTATTCTTTTCATCAGGTTTGGATTTTTTCAGAATGTTTTGTTGCTTGTTGATGTCGAACCGAATGCTTTGCCCATTCTGTCTGTTCCTACGATCAACTCTTTTCAGCACTTTGTTGAATTGTCTGCCCAGCATGGCAATAGCATCAGCTATGCTATCTTCCTCTCCATCTTCAATCTGATCATCTTCCTCCTCAGTGTTTGAAACAAAAGCAATGCTCTTGTTCTTCTTGTCTCCACGTTCATCCAGCACACTTTCAAAAGTCTGGAGAGATCCAACAAGTTCATCCATTTTCATAGTGGAAATATCATGTGCCTCCTCAATAGCCGTTACCTTCATGTCAAATCTTTTGGGAAGAGATCTAAGAAGTTTTCTTGATAGTTTTTCATCAGACATCTTTTCACCCAGAGCTTCAAAAGAGTTTCCAATGTCTAACAAACTCAAGTGAAAGTCCTGAATGTTCTCATCATCTTTCATTCTTAGGGCTTCAAATTTTGAGGTAAGATGTTGAATCTTTGACTGTTTCACTTTGGTGGTGCCCTCATAGCACTTTTGCAATACCTCCCATGCCTCTTTGGCTGACACACAGTTTTTTATAAGTTTGAAGACACTAGTGTCAACTCCATTGAACAGGGCATAAATAGCCTTATGATTCTGATTGGCTACAGCTTCCTCTTCTGTCGTCCATTCTACTTCAGGTTTCACTATCCCCGTTGAGGTACCTTCCTTGCATACGTGGGTTGTTCCCATCCGGTCAAAACAACCTTCCAAACCTTGCTATCAATGGATCTCAGAAAGGCCATCATCTTTGATTTCCAAGAATCATAGTTTGCGGATCCAGTAAGCAAGGGTGGCCTGTTCATGTATCCTCCTTCTTTCTCCATAGTGCCAGACATTTCAGGTCCTGAATCTCACCCAAACAGGCAGGGTGCCTGCTCTGATGCCAATTGAAATTCCTGGCACGCTATGCACGATGCTCTACTCGATGCTCTAGCAATCTATCCGGCCTCGCGCGTAACAGAATAAAACAAGCAAATGAACAAATAAAGAACACAGGATGTTTGTTAACCCAGTTCGGCGCAAACAGCGACCTACGTCTGGGGGATACCAATCCAGGAAGGAATATCACTATAATAGTCCTAGTCCTAAGTTTCCAGCAAACTACCCGTTTACAACTTAAGACCTAGGCCCTACCAATGACTCTTCTACCTAGGAACTCCTAGATATGAGATCCCATCTCACTCCCTTACAACCTTACCTACAATAAGGATTTCAATAAAACACAAGACAAAAAACAGTTTTGGAGACACACTCCTAAAACTACACACTCGTACCTAAAGGCTTGGAGTGTTACACACACAAAAGTCCTAACTCCGTGCTTCAAAGCTTAGGAGAAGGAACACACAATTACAACACTTAGAACACGTCCTAAGCTTGCATCAAGGTGACACAAGAAAGGCTCACAATTACAAAACACACGCAAAACCTAATTCAAAGAACTAGCACAATAACGGCGTGAACAACTACTAAATTAGGGTTTTGCAACTCCTTTAAATACTTCAGAAAATAGCACATGCATGGGCTTGATTACTTTGACCCAAGCATTTACTCCACATTAATAACATGAGATTCTTTAGCAATATATTCTTCAAAGAGATACTCCTCAGAAATATTCTTGAACTGAATCTGAAGCATTAACAACCTTCCTTACATAGAAACATATCAAACGCGCCATACAAGATTCATGAAAGAGAAACGAAACATTCCATAAATAGCTTTTGTCATGAGCGCTCCTCCTGAGCACTTTCAATGCTCTACACAATGCCTGAGGCATCGGATCGCACATCTTGCACAAAGTTTATTTCCAAAAATGCAGCCAATACCAAAGACTCAACAGTTCATGTACTATTAACAAAGTCTGCTGAAAAAGTATTCAGGAATTTAAATAAAATTGCGGTGTTTTTCGTAAAAATAGGTGGGAATTAAAAATTGACTAGGGGAATTTGCGGTCATTTAAAGCCGCCGGAAAAAGCATTGTAAGTTAGTGCCGGTTTGGAAATTGCCAGAAACTTTAGATGGAAAAATTGGAACTTCGAAAGCCGCTTCAAAGGAGGTCCAACGGTCACAAAATTATTTCCAAGTTATTTGCGGCGGTTTGCACCGCCGGTAACTCTACTAGTTTTATTTTTGATGTGGTTTGAAGCCGCCAGTAATTTTTTACCTATATATATATCTAACTTCACTTCTCTTCTTTCTCATACTCATTTCTTAAAAATTTCTTCTCTATATACACATTATCTCTCTATTCTCTCTAAATTTCTACTACTCTTTCATTTGTTTCTCTCTAAATTTCTTCTCTATATGTTATTTCTTATTTTAATTTGATTTAAGGCAAAATGATCTCGTAAGTTTTATATTTGTAACAGATAAGCCCTTTAAGTTTTTTAATTTACAAATAAGTCATTTACATTTTACGTTTATAACAGATAGATCCTTTAAGTTTTTTAAGTAACAAACAAATCATTTAAGTTTGTAATTTGCAATAAATAGGTCTTTTAAATTTGTAATTTGTAACATCTAGGTCCTATTTTTTAAGGACATTACATATACGAACGTAAAACTTAAAGAACCTATTTGTAACAAACGTAAAACTTAAATGATATATTTTTATAATTTAAAAGACCTATTTATTACAAATGTAGAACTTAAAGAACCTATATACATACATTTTGTCTTGTTTTTAATATTTGTTATGATTATTGATTTATTATTTGGTAGACTGATTAATTTTGTGACTGGTTTTAGCGACCAATTCAGCAACCAATTATATAATATAAAAAATTGTAAAAGAATCTCTAAAATCATAACAAATATATATCATATAAGCAGATGCAATTAATTTAGTAATTGTGAAATGTTTTTTTCAACTTTATTGCATTTTAAAAAATAAATTAAACGAAATTTAATTTAATAATAGATGAAGTAATGTTATTAACTAATGTCCCAGAATACTAGTTAAATAATCTAATATAGTAATATAGTCTTAAAACTTGTGCTACAAATTATTTTTTTAAAATACAAAATGTATTGTTTTCAATACTCCATCCGTACCAAATTATGAGTCATTTTGAAAGAAAAATTGTATCAAATTATAAGATTATTTTTCCGATTGTACCCTTAACTATTTATATCTCTTTCTTCTTTCAATTCTTCAATTTATCTTTCTCATACCATTAGTGAAGGACAATTTTGTAAACTAACTCATAATTTATCTTTTTCATACAACAAATATTATATTTCTTAATTCGTATAATATGGTCAAAATGACTTATATTGTGTTACGGAGGAAGGGAGTATAAAATGTAATATGGTCTTTAGCACTCTTAATTTAAAAATGAACTTAAATTTCTGTGAAGATTTGGTTGTTCTCATATTACGAGTGATTTATGCTAATTCAGTCAAATTATTGAGTCCCAATAACAGTTTGGGACAGATTCCAAGGATAGAATGGAACCTCCATGCATGATGCATGTCATTTGTAAGTTTTCATTTTTTTTTTAATACTCAAAAAAGTCGTTCTAAAAGCATACAAACTTTATAACAAAAATACAAGAAAGTTGAACTGAAATAAGATAAAAGAAGAAAAAGAGAAAGTGTGACCACAATGTAAATAGAGTCAACCTAGCTACCCTTTTTGGATGCATTGTACTATAGTTTTTTTTGTAAGGCTTTCAAGAGTCCACATGTTTAAGTTAACATCTATCTCTACCTTTTTTCCTTTCCTTTTCTCCTTAATTAGGCGCATCATTATCTAATCAAAACTTGGTGGATCCATTCCATTGTGTTGCATCTATCATAAATAGTGTTGAATTATTTCTTTTTATTTGGTTCAAGTGTTCAACATTTTGATTAATTTTATAATTTCTTATATATTGGGTTGAAATTTCCTTTTATGTCCTTTACCTATTCTCTTGATTTCCTAATTATAAATAAACACAATTTTTTTTCATTAAATAACAAATATATCTCATCTAATTAGATATACCATTCTTCAATTCAAAAAAATATATTTTTATTTATAATTGAAAATGGACAGAGTATTTCTTTTTTGGCTTTCACCACCAGTTTAATCTGGATCGGATGTCAGTTCTGTCATCAAGTAGTTCCAGCTCCCTCCCGATCACAGTTGTGGGGGGATCGAACTGTGGTCATCCCTATCAAGTTCAGCGTTAATCACCACTGAACCAACTAACGATTGGACGAAGTATTTTATAAACTCTCTTTTACTCACAATTGAAGATGCTTATATAAAGAGATCGGGCCAATAAAACCCTAGTAAAAGTTTTTCTTTTAATTTTCTTTTTAATTTTCTTCTCAAATAAAGGACGCAGATTTCTTACGGTCACGACCTCCTGCAGTAATTGATCCCAACTGTTTAATTTAAAATCGTGATTGAAATTGTTTTAATCATAAAACTGTGTGTAATATCATAGCCGTCTGATCTTAAATAAGTGGTTCAGAACTATGTGAAAAACAAATAATAAGAATCTAGATCATCAAATCAAATAAACCATAATTTCTAATTACTTTATCTATTTCTCTCTCTTGTTTTCTATCTATGTACTCCCTCCGGTCCTATATATAAGAAACATTTTACTTTTTAGATACATTAGAGAATTGATGTATTTAGACTATATTATTGTCTAGATACATTAATTTTACAATGAATCTAAAAAGTCAAAATTTTCTTATATATAGGACTAGAGGGAGTATATATATTATATGTTTTCTTGGCTTAAAAATGTTTGGTTTTGATTGTACACCCACCCAAGTATATAAGGCTGATTCCAAGCAACCCAATTCATTTCTCTAGATACCCTTTAGTTTGGAAATTCTAGGATAAAAAAAATCACTACAAAAAGAAAAAAATAAATCTCTCACAAAGCTCACTAGTAATATATGAAGAACCTGTTTTATATTTTCAAAGGGATTGTTCAGAACTTTTGTGATGCTTGATTGACAAAAGAAAGCAAAAAAAAAAATCTACTTTGATGAGTTTTGGTAACAATAAGCCAGGTTGTGGTGAACAAGCTAAAATCAGTTCAGAATCAGATATTGCTTTTATCAACAACAACAGAATAATAATGCCTTCTAGTGCAATCTCACAATCAACTCCTACTTTGGTTAAATCCATGTTCAACTCACCTGGTCTATCATTAGCACTTGTAAGAGATTAATTATATATTCATCATTTGATACTTATAATTACTATTATATTTTTGCTTAACTATTCTTCTTCTTTTTTATGTTTTGTTGTTTGGCAAAAATTGAAAATTATACAGCAAACAAATATGGAAGGACAAGGTGGTGATGTGAATAGATTAATGGCAGAGAATTTTCATGGTTTGAGAAGGAACAGAGAAGAAGATGAAGAACATGAAAGCAGATCTGGTGGTAGTGATAACATAGATGGTGTTTCTGGTGATGATGCCGACAATCCACCAAGAAAAAAACGTTATCACCGACATACTCCTCAACAAATTCAAGAACTTGAATCGTATATATCATAACTCACTTCATCACAAAAAATAATCACTTTTTTCTTACATAATTTTGTTAAAATATTTGTGGGGTTTGATTGAAATTTTGTTTGTTTTTTGGTTTTTTAGGATGTTTAAAGAGTGTCCTCATCCTGATGAAAAACAAAGGCTTGAACTTAGCAAAAGGCTTTGTTTGGAAACAAGACAAGTTAAGTTTTGGTTCCAAAATAGAAGAACACAAATGAAGGTAATAATCAAACACTTTCAAAAAGCCTTTTTTTGTTCACATGGAAGTTAACTTTTTCTCTTGACGGATTCTAAACTTTGTAGCACTGAAAGCGTGTCTGGTGTCTGACACGATACGTATTGATACATGTAATTATATTCAATTTATTAAATTTTTTAAATTATTGCCGTTGTCAATGTGTCAATGTTATATTAAATGTTTGTGTCTGTATCAGTGTTTCATAGATTCTTAATTCTGATACGTTTGTTATTTAAACTAGACTCAATTGGAGCGCCATGAGAATTCACTACTTAGACAAGCAAATGATAAGCTAAGAGTTGAGAACATGTCAATAAGAGAAGCAATGAGGAACCCTATGTGCTCAAATTGTGGAGGACCAGCAATTATTAATGAAATTTCACTTGAAGAACAACATCTAAGAATTGAAAATTCAAGATTAAAAGATGAACTAGAAAAAGTTTGTACACTTGCTAGCAAGTTTTTAGGCCGTCCGATTACGTCGTTACCAAACTCAAGTTTAGAATTTAGTTTTGTTGGTTTGAACAACAACAATACTTTGCCTTCAACATTACCCTTAGGACAAGATTTTGGCATGGTATCAATTTCACCACCTTCAACAATAAGAGCAACAAATAGTAGTAATGGTTTTGATAGATCAATAGAGAGGTCTATGCTTCTTGAACTTGCTTTGGCTGCAATGGATGAGTTAGTGAAAATGGCACAAACTAATGAGCCCCTTTGGATTAGAAGTATTGAAGGTGGAAGAGAAATTCTTAACCGTGAGGAATATACAAGGACAATAAGTACTTCTTGCATTGGTTTGAAACCAAATGGTTTTGTCTCTGAGGCTTCTAGAGAAAGTGGTGTTGTTGTCATAAACAGCTTGGCTCTTGTTGAAACTTTAATGGACTCAGTAAGCTTTTTTCAACTACTAAATTCAATTTTCTCCAACTTGATCTTCCTCTTTTATTATTCTTGTCATTTTATTAAGTTAGCATAATTAGTTTTTTTTTTCTTTTCAAGTTTTATATGGATAATATATTTAAGGTTAAATATCTTTTTAGTCTCTACATTTTGCGAAATAGGCAAGAATGGTCCATACTAATAAGTATTTTGTTAGCTGACCTGAAAAAAAACAGACGGAATAGACCATTCTTGATAACGAAAAAATTTATGGGATTTTGTTTGACCTTTTTAAAAATATAGGGATCATTTTTGCTTATTTCGTAAAATGTAGGGATTAAAAACATATTTAACCTATATATTTACTATTAAAAAATATATTAGACAATAAAAAACTTCGGTGACTGATCGATCAAGATCAGCCGGTCCATATTTTAGATTCACTTTTATAGTTTTTATTAAATACATTGAAATTTAGACCGTTTGTATCTTGATATAATTGCGACTGATATGCTGACTGTGTGAATGTGAAATATTACCTACCGATTATTGACAATCTGAATAAAAAAAATATAGACGATATTTATATTTTGAGCGTATAATAAATTTAAGTTTCTAGTATAATATTTTTTTTAGTGGTGATTTATTTACATATATTAATTTGTTGTACTTGAAACTGATTTTGGTTCTGTTGTAACAGAATCGATGGTCAGAGATGTTCCCTTGTGTGATTGCAAGAACATCAACAAATGAAGTGATATCTAGTGGAATAAATGGAACTAGAAATGGTGCTCTTCAATTGGTATATAAATTATAAACATAAATAGAAATTATTACCTTTCATTAAATATTTTATTTTTTTATTTTATTTATCACATGAAATTTGTTTGTTAACAGATGCAAGCTGAACTTCAAGTACTATCTCCATTGGTTCCTATTCGTTTGGTGAATTTTCTAAGGTTTTGCAAGCAGCATGCAGAAGGGGTATGGGCAGTGGTTGATGTGTCTATAGATTCCATCTCACAAACTTCAGCTGGTGCACCCATTTTTTTTAACTGTAGGAGGCTTCCTTCTGGTTGTTTGGTTCAAGATATGCCAAATGGTTACTCTAAGGTATAATATATTTTCCAATTATTCTTTCTAGTCAATAATATGTGAATAGATTAATTTTTATATATGCACTTGATAACATGATTTTTAAGCTATTTTCCTTGATTGATCTTACTTTTATTTTAGGTTTAAAGATGATTTTTTACGTTTAAAAAGTGTTACATCGATCTCTTGCTTTACTAATGTTATAATAAGTTAGTCATTTCAATCAATTTTCTATTAAAACATTTATGTGACTAACAGAGGCAGGCACATGAATAATTTTGAGGAATGACACGTGGATGTTATAAATAGAGTTAACTCAAAATTTGGCGGAAATAACAAAATTATACTAGCATGAATAACATAAACAATCAATTTTTTTTAAAAAAAAAGTAAGGGGTCAATTTCAAACCAAAAATGCAATTTCTATATATATATGCACACAATGTTAGGCAAATAAATTAAATCTTAATGGAATTTTATGATTTTATTGAAATTTTAGCATCCCAATTGCCAATAGTAAAAAATAGATCTTGCTATCTCCGTGAACATAGCACATTTGGTAGGAACATTACATATAAAATGTAGGGATCGAAGTTTGAACCCCAATATTTTACTATTTCACCTCGTGAAAAATTCTAGCCACTGGACTATTTGATAAAAAAAATAGATCTTACGTTTAAGATTTAATTTTAATAAAATATTGCATTTGTTCTCCAATATATGGTTATGGTCTAATTTTAAACAATTTTTTGAAGTACATACTAGATTTATTTTGGAAAGGAGTTAAATTCTGCCAAAAGTTGTGTTGAATAGTTTTGTAAGGACACCTATAATAAACCGTACTATATCTCACCTGTTTTTTTCCCTTCATAACAACATTTATTGTATTATTTCCAAGTTGATGTACAAGTAATTGAAACATTGGTAGTTGAATTTAGGGGTGGGTAATGGGCGGGTATAGGCGGGTTCGGGCTCAAAGTCGTCACTCGGTCTAAACTGCAGAGTCAAAAAATAAGGCCTAATTCATCCGAAAATGAAGAGCAGTTTCCACGGGTTCGGACTTGCGGTTTAAGCGGGTTATTGGGCGGTTTGAAGCGGTTAAACATAAAATAAAAAAATAAAAAAAATCCAAAATTTGGAGTTTAGATCAAGAAAATATGCAACCAGAGATGAGAGAATCATAAATCAAACACAAAAGGAAAGTCTTCGAAAGACTAAATTGACATAAAAAGTAAGAAAAAATTAAAATCTCAAATAAAATTAAAAATATATCATTTGATTTCAACGAAGTTAGACAAATAAGATGAAGAATGACCAAGTTTTGCGTTTTAAAATGTTTCATGATTGTTTCAGTTTACATAGGTTTGAGGTGAAGTGAAAAAATGTGAAATGAGACGTGGGAAGAATTTAGATTCAGCGTTTTAATTTACTCTTGCGGGCGGGTTCGGGCACCGTCAGTCCAATTTCCTCTATCCGGACTTATCCGTACCAACCAAATTCAAACCGAGTTTTTCAACCCGCTAACCCGCGACCCATTATAAACCGCCCAAATCTCTAATTTTTGGGCGGGTTTTGTTGGGTTCAGACGGGCTTCGGTTTTTTACCCACCCCTAGTTAAATTGAGCAATACTTTAAAGCTAGGAAGGGGAAAAACACAAAGCTAAGGAATCATGGAGCTTTTGCTTTCCCAAGCAACTTAGAAAGCTCATGCTTCCAAGTAATTCATTTTGTTTAGCTAGTATTCACTATAGAATCACTCTGTCAGTGATGATTCCCATGTTAATTATATACTAATTAAGTAGTATATTTTTTAATTAGTCTCTCAAAATATGCAACCTGAGATAGGATGCTTCCTCTTGTCTTAGCTAAATTCCAAACTTCAATTTTAAGCATTTCTTATATATTTTCATCACATGAATTAAAGTGATCATGAACACATAAATTTAGGTGAAATCTAGTTGAAAATATTAATCTATTGATGGAAGTCTCTATCACTTAAATTTTGGTAGCTGCATGAACACATTAATTACAAAACCTTTTAAGTAATTAATTTTTTTTTTTAACTTATTGACACACACTATAAAAAATTCATATGATGTTTCTATTCCAATCTTTCATGCTATAATAATTTGGTTGTTCCCTATAAGTATATTATTTTAAATCATGAAATTGTGTGTGACCCTATAAAACATAGGCCAGTTAAATAAGATATTCATTGTGGACCCTTTTGAAAGAAGATAATAGACAGGATATTTTGTCTTTTTGTTATGAGTGTTTGGGATGAGTTCACCATACTGCAAATCATAGCAAATCTCGATGAACCTTTTATATTGCATGCAACTTCTCTAAAATCCCGGATGATGACTTTATCTAATAGTACCATTATTTTATGTACTTGCTTGAGCACCATAAGATGCTTTTGTCTGTCGTTGAACCTAATTGCCAGCCTTTTTACAAGATTTTCTTTACATACATTTCCATATGAACTCTTAGCTTCCGGTTGGTATAACAGTGATCCACCATGATTTTATAGAAACTATATTATGTAGTTTTTGATAAATCGCGGTAGATTACTATGATTCTGGCAAATCCACCATAATATTAAATATAGGCTTAATAAACTGAATCGAAATAACTCAATTCTATAAAATTGATTTATAAATTAATGATTGATTATATTTATAAATATATTTTTAAGTTATCATTTATTCAATCTAAGACTCTTACTTAACAATTCCCTCACGTCAAATATGGTTAAATATAAATAGTGAGTGACAGATAACAAAAATTTGATGGTAGATAATAGAAGAATCTGGAAATAATGATACCATCTTACAATTTTAAGACCTACCTTGTTCCTACAAAAACAGCTTGTTAAATTGAGGATCGACCCCGTTTATAAATATATCTTAATTTCATCTCTCATACACGTGAAACTCAACATGATCTTCAAATTTCTTGGTAGTCACTCTAATTTTAGAAAAACTACACTTTAATTAGATATTCAACATATACAAATTTTTGCATTTAGTATCTCCGGTGCACCCGTTAAAAAATCAAAAAGGTAAATTTTGCATTAAAAATAGCATTTTTTAAATATATTGACTATACTGGTTAAGTGATGTGTTTCCTTAACTAATGTCCCAGTAAAGTACCCTGGAGTCACCTCATTAGCATTTTTCTTTAAAAAGTTTAGTAACTCAATTATTTAATTCCTCCCTTTTGGTATGATATTAATAATAGAAGAATTAATTAATCCAATGACTATTGTAAAAAAAATAAAAATAAAAAACTACGGCCAAATTCCAGTTTAATTATTTACGGTAGTTGCCGAGCTAGGAAAATATTAACAATACCAATGTAGTATTATTCTCTTTAAATTTGTACATTATACTTTTTAAACATTAAATTTTTTTATATTATTTAATACAAACTTTTAATTTTCGATACCCTAACCTGAGCTATTAAAACGACCTTGAATGTAACGTAAATTCCATTTTCATTCACTCGTTAATACAGTTGCTCCTCCAACTCATATGGTCAAGAAAAGTTAATAAATTTGTGTTAGCTAAATTTCAATAATGTGGGGGATATGATGATGTAGGTGACATGGGTGGAGCATGCGGAATACGATGAAAGCCAAGTTCACCAACTCTATAGGCCCTTGCTAAGCTTAGGCATGGGATTTGGTGCACAACGTTGGGTTGCAACCCTACAACGCCAATGTGAATGTCTAGCCATCTTAATGTCATCTACACTTCCATCTAGAGAACAATCAGGTATACATACATACATACATACATACATACATACATACATACATACATACATGTCGACTTAATCTATGGTGTTGTAGCCGCAGAGGACTCAAACACCATACAAATGCATGTCTAGTGTCGACTATAATCCAAGGGAGTTGTTTTTCTATATGTGCAGCAATAAGCTCGGGAGGAAGGCGTAGCATGCTAAAGCTAGCACAGCGGATGACAAACAACTTTTGCGCCGGAGTTTGTGCATCAACGGTTCACAAATGGAACAAGTTGAATGCATCGGGGAATGTAGGCGAGGATGTTAGGGTGATGACGCGAAAGAGTGTTGATGATCCTGGTGAGCCACCGGGGATTGTGCTCAGTGCGGCAACCTCCGTTTGGCTACCTGCTTCTCCGCAAAAAGTCTTCAATTTCTTACGAAACGAGAGGCTTAGAAGCGAATGGGACATACTCTCCAATGGTGGACCTATGCAAGAGATGGCTCACATTGCCAAAGGACATGACCATGGCAACTGTGTCTCCCTCCTACGAGCTAGTGTATGAATATCTCTTCCATCTTCAATGCCTTTATTTTCAATGTTATTCTTGTCTTTATTTTCCAAAGTAATATCATAATTAAGTGTTTTTAAAAATGGTAAACATCAATTAGAAGATTAAAAAAATTAAATTTTCAGTTTACTTAGATTTTAATTAGCATAGTATTATTGGGAAACATATTTTCTACCGTGATTTCGACAATCCTCTAATTAATCTCAATGAATGGTCAATATTATTTCAATGCATGTATAATATAACTCGTTAGATGTGAAATTAGGGACCAAGATTAATTATTGTGTAAAATTATTGGCTTTTTCAGCCGTAGCAAATCCAGATACATATTACTAAGTGAAAGATGAAAATTTAGAGACAAACATTGTTAGAGAAGTAATACTAAACAGTGTGCCGAGACAATGGTTAAGTAAACAAAAATGATAATATAATTTTGAAAGTAGTGCATTTAATATGTACATTGAAAAAAAAAAGTTCTGCTTAAAAATTTTGTTTTTGTAATCATTGCTTTGAAACACTGTTTAACATGACTCATATCTATAAATTGTAAATATTTTTTCTTAAAGAAAGAAAATATTATTGCTGACAGACACACCATAGTGAAAAATGATTAAATTTTGGTGAGACATATTATTCCTTTGATAATTTGAGGTATATATTTACCTAATAACTAATAATTTGAGGTATATAAGTAAATCAACTTTTATTTCATATGCATATGGCTTACTTTTATCGGTTGTTGGGGTTTAAAAAAAAACTCTAAATTATTAGGGATATGATAAAAAAAGAACCTTAAATTTTAGCTACTTATTTCGTATGAAACTATCGCTTACATGTTATTTGTATCCAACGTGATATACAAAAAATATAAAGTTGAAAGATTGAATGGTGTAAGCTTTACTATTCTTGAATTGAGTGTTGCATGACGATAATGTTTTCACTAGAAGTAGAAACGTGAATCTTTCTTTGTCGCGTAGTGATGTGATAAAAAGGTGAAATTGAGAAGGACAAGAGTTGAAAATATTTGGAACCAACTATGAGGACAATTTGTACCTGAGATAGGGCAGTGTTTGTTTCAGCAAACTTTTACCAAAAGTCAAAATAAGCAACATTTGTCAACTTTCTATTTTTCAAACTTCTGACCTCACTATTTTAAATGTAAACAAAAAAGTGGTACCAAGTTTGACTTATTGACTACCTCCCCACATGAAATTGAAATATTTTTGGAAGATTATTTGGTACTTGGAATTTTGTTAGGTACACCTCCTGTATTATACTCCCTCCGACCACTATTATAAACAAATTTGATTTTTTTATGAACCAAATACATCATCTTTTCAATGTACTAAAAAAGTCAAATTTGCTTATAATAGTGACCGGAGGGAGTAATCAATTTAAAATTATTTAACACTTATTAAATATGAAAATATTATATGACAGTAAATAATTTTATGATATGCATCTCAAATTAATTTTAAAGTGAACACTCTAGTACTAGTATATATACATTAAATAAAATGTATATTGAAGAATTTATTTAATGTTATTTTTTTCTCATCGCAGGGTATTAATTCAAACCAAAGTAGCATGTTGATTCTCCAGGAAACTTGCACGGATGCGTCGGGTTCAATGGTTGTGTACGCGCCTGTAGATATACCTGCAATGCATGTAGTAATGAACGGCGGCGATTCAGCCTACGTTGCACTTCTTCCATCGGGTTTTGCCATCTTGCCTAGTGGACATAGCAACGATAGTGATAATCACAGAGGCGGATCGCAACATGGAGCAAATGGATCTCTTTTGACGGTCGCATTTCAGATACTTGTGAATAGCCTTCCCACGGCGAAGCTCACGGTGGAATCAGTGGAGACAGTGAACAATCTCATTTCATGTACCGTTCAAAAGATAAAAGCAGCACTTGAATGTGAGAGTTGAATGTCACGTGACACGATAATTCTCACATAACTCTAATTTAAATATTGGTTGTATAATGTATTTCACTATTTTGTACAAGTTTTTTTTTTGGGTGATATGTACAAGTTTTATTTTAACCTATACACTCTTAGTTATAAGGTGAAATTTAAGAGGAATTCTAAATTTAATTTATGAGATCTATTTTTTAAATTTATATAAATCTCACTTAAAATTTCACCTCAATAACTAAGAGAGTGTTAAATATTAAGCTTAATTAGATATTCAGTCCTTTATGTTTATTTTATATTTTAATTTGGTTTCTTAGGGTTAAGAAGTTTTAAGTTAGCCCTATTAGTCAATTTTCAGTTTAAATTGTTCATGTAATTAACAAATTTGTAAATATGAACAACGTTAGGAGGATATCACGTAGAAGTTTTAAACGAAATTAAGTCAAAATTTAATAGAAATGACGAACTCTAAATTGAAACTTTTAAAACATAGAGATCAACTTGAAACCTTAAAAAAGAGACCAAATATGCAATTAAGCTTATATATCATTATTATTCCTAATATTTTTATTAGTATGTAAACAAAAATAAAAACTTTTATTAGTAGTATGGTTTATTTTGAGAAATTGAAAGTGGGCTGCATGGTGCAGCAACTTTAAAAGATCAAAACACCTATTTAGCCCAACTAATTAATTCTATAATTGAGTATCACACCTTTTCTTGACGATTTCTCATCCCACCCCCCATGAATCTTTTTCACCCCCCTTGAAGGCAAAAACAGTTCGGTAAACGTAAACCGAACTTTTTTTTAGTGTAAAATTTACACTAAAAAAAGTTTGGTTTACGAGTTTACCGAACTTTTTCGAGGTGAAAAAGATATTTGGGGGTGGGAAAAGTTCACTTCCCTTTTCTAACCTATCTAATTACTCAATGTATGAACATATACATACACACAGAAATACACTTGAGAATCAAAAGAATTGATCTCTCAAATCCCAAAACTTTAGTTGTAGATGAAGCTAATGAAGTCAAGAAAATGAAAGGCTATCCATAAAAGGAATTGCTGTTGGCCGTTTTATTTGTGCCAGCTTTAATCAAGACATTATCTTATGGGCCTACCATTACCATATAATTGTATGAAAATTTCTCTTCACACCCATGTTTCTTTTATACTCCTTAATTTTCATTTTTTGTCCTTGAATAAATATTTCAGAATATGTTTTTTTAATTTTTTTTTATATCATACAATTCTTTTTTTTTTTGAAAGTATATCATACAATTCTTATTCACATTATATATTGTATTTTGTTGTCTTTCATTGCCAACATCCTTCCTACACATGATAGTGGGATCCACGATCCCCACATCCTTGTAGTGTAGTATTAAGACAATGATGGCAAAATTTAGAGGTATATTAAATGTGATTAGATAACTACTTCTAAGAGATTATTGGAAACCACTAGAATTCAAATTTCAAACCGATTTCTTTCGAGAGAGAAAATGTTATAAATGTGGGCCTTAGGTGATCATGATGGGATTGTCATACACACTAGGGGTGATCGCGGTGCGGTTTGGTTCGGTTTTGAGCATAAAAGTCATCCTAACCGCAAGATAAAAATGCATGCGGTTCGGTTTGGTTCGGTTGGTTTTTAAAAGGTCATCCAAACAAAACCAAACCAAACCAATGCGGTTAGGATCGGTTCGGTTGTTACAGTTTACTCCATAACATTTCAGTACCAAACAATTTTAAACATAAAAAAAAAACTTGAATTTCCTAAATAACATTACAGTACCAATAAAAGTAGTTTATCCAAAATAACATCACAGTACCTTACAATTTTAAATATCCAAGAAAATAAATTTAAAGTTTCAAAACAACATCATAGTACAGATAAAAGTTGTTGATCTAAAATAATGTTACAACAAAAAAGTAACATTACAATACAAAAAATAAGAATAACTTAAAGTTCTATTAATTTGGTGGACTGACTTGGTAATTGGGCTATGTATATTGGAATATAGTAAAATCTTAATGTGGTTTTAGTGGTATTGGAATATAATAGAAGCTTAATGCGGTTTTAGCGGTTAACCGCGGTTTTAGCGGTTTTTACGGTTCGCGGTTTTGCGGTTTGCGGTTCAATAGAAAGGTCATCCAAACCAAATGCGGTTTTTGCGGTTTTCGGTTTGGATTGGTTCGGTTTGCGGTTTTACTTTTGGATTGGTTCGGTTATGATCACCCCTAATACACACATAACTTGAAATTAGCTTTTCTCATTAATTATAATCACATTTTTAATTAGGTGGTTCATTTATAAGAAAAAGGATTTTTTCAAGGGTCCTGTTAAACGGTGTCTAACATACTAAAAAAGAAAATTGAAGATAAAGTTAATGTTAAAAAGATAAATATTTATATTTTTAAAGTGTTAAATGCATAAATATTAAGGTAAAATTTCTTTATTAGTGTGTTTAACCAGTGCCTCGGGGCATTTGATAGTCAACTCGGTGAAATTGATATGGGAATAAACCTAAAAATGAAGTATTTATTATTCATATTTATATAATAATTTTCGATTATGAATTATTGATCAACTATCTGAACTTTTATACTCCCGCCGTTCCTTTTTACTCCCTCCGTCCCAAAATAAGTGACCTAATTTTAACTTAGTTTACTATTCATTTGACCTACTTTGACCTTATTTTTCTATTTATATATACTTGTAAATATTAGCATATGAGATCTTGTTTGATTTGTCTCGACGAGTATTTTCAAAATATACAATTTTTATAATTTTTAATAATAGATAATTAAAGATGTTAGCGATCAAAGTTTTACATTGGTAAACGTAAATGAAGTCAAACAGGTCATTTATTTTGGGACGGGGTAAGAGATAGTTGACTTCTTAGATTCATTCAATAATGAATGTATTTAAACTATAATATAGGCTAAATGTTTGATCTTTGTCTCCTATGTGAACAAAAGAATTTGATTGTATGAAAAATCTACATTGTGTGTCTTAAATATTTTCTAACAGAAATTAGTTACCGTAAAATAACATCGTACTTTTTATTGGCGGAACTGGAGGTGGATTGAGAGGGTCACGAACCACTCCAAAAATAGAAAATTTGTGAAATATCTATTTTTTTAAGCATAGTGAAATATTCTTTTTTTTTATGCAGCATAGTCAATTCTCTTTTACGCAGCATAGTGAAATATTCTTAGTATTTTAATAAAATTATATGTGTATACTACAATGTATATTTGTTAGCGCATACAAAAGTTAAATTTGAGAGGTAGCCAAGCAGATAATTATGCTATAAATTATTTTTTTTTACAAAAATAAATATTTATTCATTCAAATTGAAACATACATAGATGATTACAAATTCAAAATTGCTAAAAACTGTAAAAGGTGAATCTACAAACAAACTTGCAGCACCTAGGTTAATAGCATACAACGGCATCATGAAAGTGCCTACAAATATGACAAAATAAATGTAACTGGAATATTCATACTCCCGGATCTGCAACGTTGATATTCAAGTCTTCAGATCTGTAATGAGTTGGGGTGAATATATCAATTTGAATCAACGAAACACGGTACTGAAACGAAAAACCAACAAACGAACACACAAAACGACGACAAACACAATGCCTCATAAGACAACGACAAACACAACGCCGTACAAGACGACGACAAACACAAAATCACGAAGAACATTAAATATATGTGAAAATCACTTATTTAAATAAAAAGAAAGGAAAAAACAATTTAGATAGATAATTTTAGGTCAAAAATTGACCATAAAACTATACCTCTTTTGGTGGGTGAAGAAGAAGAGAAATTAGGGTTTTAGGAAAAAGAGGCGGCTGTGCAGAGAAATGTTGATGTATATATTAAGAAGAGAAACTATAATTATAATTATGCTATCAAATTAATAGTTAAAAATTGTAGGTTTGTAAAAAATAAAATCAATTTTAAGGTACAGAAAGGTTCGAACTAACACTCTTGAGGACCACAATATTCTCTTAGACCACTAAAGCAAAGACAATATTTTAGAAAAAGTTGTTTTCATATGCACAATTTCTATATTTTCTAAAATAGAAATAATTATTTTAAAGCCACAACAATTTTCAATCCACGACAATTTTCAATTAAATTATTTTTTTTGACAAAATCAATTAAAAATAATTATTCTCTTTTTAGTACACATGTAATATGATAAAACATTAAAAAAATTACTATCAACTCTGTGCAAATATTAATTTAAAGTTGTATCAATTTCACCAAGTTGACTATTAGGAAAAATCCCTTTTCTTATAAATGGACCACCTAGTTAAAAAGTTGATCATAATTAATGAGAAAAGCTAATTTCAAGTTGTGTTTGTAGGACAATCCCATCATGGTCACCTCAGGCCACATCAATACTAATATAAGAAAGATAGATGATCTGGAAAAGACCACAATGCCCTTAGAGTTATAATGCTGACATGTGTCCCAGATGAATAGTAAATTTTTGTCACTTCACATGATTTCAAATTCCCTCTCTTTTCTTAATTTCGAATTTCAAATTAATTCCCACTCTTTCTAATTTCAAATCATATAATATATTCTCTTATAAAACTCAAATTCTTTCATAATGCTTTCCAATTTCAAACTTACTTCTCTCTTTATTTTCTTTATCTTATTTATCTCTTTCTTTGTTATCTCATACTATTCTTATCTTCATTTTCTTCATACTACTTTCTAATCTTCATTTAACTTTTCATTTACAGGAACAATGATAAATATTTAAAAGGAAGAAGAACGTGAATAAAGGTATATTATTTTTTCTTCGTTTTTTTATCTTCTTCATTTTCGATTGTTCATTTTTTATTATTCATGTCATATGAGATTCAAAAATTATGAATTAGTTGCAGAATAGAATACTACCATGATGATAGAGTAAGATCTAGAAGCATGGAAAAATAAAAAAGAGTATAAAACCATACTATAATATGTTTGTTGAAGCATAATGGTATTATTTTTATGATGATGCATTTACATACATATGGTTTTGAGATGTATATCTAAGTTTTCTTTTCATATCTAAAACACTTTTTTTTTGTAGATATGTGAAGAGAAAATGACAAACGCCTAAGTCTGAAGGTGTGTACAAATAAGATTTAAATAGGATGAAGAAAATGATATAAAAAAACATAGACATTAGAAGTTTATTCACATAAATGATGAAAATAATTTATTTTGTATATATGCATATTGAAAAGATGCGAACAAATACGAAGTAGATTTAATAACATTCAAAGATCTGATATATTTTTATAAAACTAAAGTTTTTTTTTTTTGCAGAAACATGACCAAATAATGACAAAAGCTCAAAAAAAGTTTGAGTTATATATCAACAAAGAAATTGGAGTGTGAAGAAGAAAAAAGGATGATACTATTGTTGCACAAAAAGAAGAATAAGAAAGTAGATGATGAGTGGTAAGCTGCTGATAAGGTAACTAGAGTTATTTGCTCATATGATGATGTGGGTATTGGGCTGCAGTAAAAGAAAGAGATGGGTATTGGGTTTTTATTTAGGCAACTTTTTTTTAATAGATCCATTTAAATTACCCATAAAAAAACTGTTTTATGCTGTTAAAAAAAGTACTCACAAATTTTTTATTTATTTAAAAGTATGAAATCATAAATTAGAATTGTAGAAAATAAAGAAATTTAAAGAGTAATCATGGTATTTTCATAAATATATTTTCAAAGTTACTAGATTCATAAATTTATTTTGTTGGTATTAATCTAAACTTAACTTTGTTGTTATTTTAGTATGACAGAAGTGAAGAACTTGTCCATATTGTGCAACAGATAGCCTCGAAGAAAGTTTATGGGATCAAGTTACTGATTTGGAGGAAGATAAGGCGAGTGACCATGACCCATTTTCAAGCTACCTCCTTTCAGAAATCTATTTAAATAAAAACATAGAGGAAAATGAGAAGATGAAAATATTGTAATTTCTTTGGGTAAAAATGACTGATTTTGTAGTCTTGGTTGGCTTGAAAGAATGTATGGTAGATGGGTTTTTTGTTAAGGAAGAAGATTTACAAATTTTTTTGGGTAAGCAAGAAGATTTAAACATAGAGATGTAAGATAATGAATGGATGTGTGTAAAGAGAAAGGAGAAACTGGATAGAGCTAAGTGTGACATGACATGACATGACAAGTGAGTGCAAAATTAATTAATTAATTTACACAATATTTTGAGGGCTTGCTTCTTGCAACTCTCTTTTGTTTAAAAAAAAAATAATTAATTAATTTACATTACACTATTATTAAATTCTCCTCCATCAAAAATCAAATTTAAATTCATGTCAGTTTTTTCAATTTATATTTATAATAATAATAGTAGTTCATTATAAATGACAATATTATCTGCTAATAATATTTTAATATTTCTTAAAAAAATATTGGTTCGTACAAGCATAAGAAAATAAAAAGATGATAAATAGCAAATCTATAAAATAAAAAAGATCCAAAAGAATGAAGATGCAAGATAGTAAGAGAAAAAAAATTGAACAACAAAGAGGTTACTGATCTGGTGTTTGACTCCTCTTTTAAAAGAGGTGACCATAAATGGAGTTTTGAGGCAGACAATAGCGCTCATTTTCAAGCTTGCTCCTTTCAAAAATCTACTTGAATAGCAATCACTACAAGAAATATCATTTTTGGCAGCGACAAATGTCGCTGCCAAAAACACAAAGTTGTTGCAAAAAGTGTTTTTCGCAGCGAAAAAATTGTTGCTGCATGTCGCTGCCATAAGTGCCGTTGCGAAAAGTTTTGCAAGGACAATTAATGTTGCTGTCATAACTAGTGTTTTGCAGCAACAATTAATGTCGCTGACAAAACTAGTGTTTTTAGCAACAATTAATGTCGTTGGCATAATTAGTGATTTTTTGCAACAACAATTATTGTCGCTGTCATAACTGGTGTTTTTTTGCAACAACAATTATTGTCGCTGGCAAAAAAAGTGTTTTTCGCAACGAAAAAATTGTTGTTCAAAGACAATTAATGTCGCTACTATAACTAGTGTTTTTCACAGCGAAATATTTATTTTTTGTTAACAATATAAATTATTGTTATATCCTTTTTACCTCAACAACAAAAATTGTTGGAATAAATTATATTTTCCAACTATAAAAGATATACAACATAAACCAACAAATTAAATTCACAATAAAAGATATACAACATAAACCAACAAATTTATTTCCCAATATATTTTTTGAAAGAGATCAATTTAAAGATAACAAACAAGTATTTAAAAATCATAATAATACAATTCCTAAATCTTTCAAAAAAAAAAATAATACAATTGCTAAAGATAACAATCTAATGATAACAAATCAATCTTTAAAATATAGTCAGATAAGCTTCCTACTCGGAACAAACTTGTTACAACATATTTCCTACTCGAAAAAGTTGCAAGAACGGTCTCCATTCGCAAACTCCATTCTTTGTATCTCTTAATTAGTCCGATAAGCTTGTTATAACTCAACTCACAGGAACAACTGTTTAAAATCTCTATTTGTGTGACAAAGCTTAACAAACCTGAAAAGCACAACAAACTCAAAAAAAACTTAAAAAGAAAACGGTGACTTTTTCTTTTAGTAATGACTATTCAAAGGCAAGTGATTAATGCGATAAAAAAGTAATCTATTATATTATGAATTAAAGTAACATACGAATTCTTGTACCAAAAAAAAGAAAAAAAGAAAGTAACATATGAATTATTATAACAATAATTAGTAAGTAACTATCCATAATATTATGAAATTATGAAATATAGTAATAGATGCAGTATACTATGATTTAAACTAATAGGTGCATTATATAACGCTATAATAATATGAAATAGAAAAAGTAGTAAAATATATGTACCTTGAGGCTATCATCGAAGTGCACGCTCACACCGCATAAACCTCGTCAATGTTCTGAATGTTCTGACCTTTGCTTGAATGAAAGTAAGAAAAGATGGATAAAAATTGATAGAAACTAATATGCAAACATAAAAAGTGATTGATGCAATATACTATGATATAAAAACATAAAATTGATAGAAAACTCATAGGCAAGAAACTTTAGAACCATCCTTCATATAATTAAATGGATAAACATCTTCTTCCTCAACAAAGAGATGAACAAACCAGAAGAAGGGTGAACGAGAATCGATAAATCTGATCCTAATTATATAGGTAAGATAAACTAAAATTGAAATAAATTACCTGGAAAATAGGAGTGATGATTCCATTGTATATGAATTGGGAGAAGAAATAACATTGATTGATGATGGGATGATTAGGGATTGGGAGAAGATAAATTAGCAATCAAGGGTTTGTCTTGAGAAAGGAATTTGGAAGTAAAGTGGCACTGTGTTGATTGTTTTCACGCGTGAGATCAAAGTTTGTGCGTATCTCAATTACTAAAAACACATGATACTAAACTTCCTCTTCATCTTCTGCTGATAATTGCTCCCCAAGTTTTGCATGAATTTCCTTCAAATTCAACAAAATAATGTAAACCATCAACAAGTTTCAATTTCAAATATAAACAAAAAAAAAGGCAGGAGTGTTAGCCTGTATTTTCGACAGGCATTAATGAATTGGAGAGAGAGGTTGAAATCTCATTTAATGTGCATGATTGCATTTTTAATATTCTCTTGGGAATTGATTCTAGTATTAAATCAAGAGATAATTGAGGCATTTGACGTCAGAGACTTTTAATGCAAAGTTGCTTGTCAAAGCCTAAGGGTCTGTCGAATTCGACAGAACATGTTGTTGCCCAATGAGCTTGTCAAATTCGACAAGAAGTTATTTGTGCAAATGTCTACTTTTCGACATAACTGGTAATGGTCGAAAACTATATATATGCATATATATGTACGTGTGTATGTTTGTTTGTCTAACGTACTGTGCAGAACGAAAGAAAGCGTACTCTGGACTTAGCGAAATATTAAAAAATGAGTAACGTTTGAAGGGTTCGCCAAGTGTCAAAGGGAATTCAAATTGTCAAGACACGTGGAGCATAGTTAGACGTATTGTAGGTTTATAGCAGTTATGTTAGTTTGTCTATAAATACAAGTTTCTGATAGAAGAAACGGGTCCACAATTCAATACACATGCAAATTCCTAAAATATTCAGAGTACCCATGTCAACGAGCGAAATGAATGACAGGAACATGTACGAATCTGTGTACCATCCCTTGTAAACATTTTACATTTGTCAAATGCAATTTACATTCTGCAAGTCTTGATTACTTGTTTGTCGTTTAAAGCTTTTCTGCAACTTTAAACATTCTGCAATTTACTTTCATTGCATGCTTTTACCTTTTCAAAGTTTTCCTTTAAACTTTACTTGCAATTCATTTACAAGTTTTCTGCAAATTTACTTTGAAGCATTTTACTTTAAACCAAACCATTTGACTGCGTCAAATGCTTTTACTTTTTATCAACTTATCCGATTTAACCCAAAGATATGAATATGTTTTCATCATCTTCCGCACAATCCATATGTCCCAGGATTTACTAGTTGATCCTTCTTGTAATAATTAAACTAGCGGTTGTTTACTAAAAATCGGGGTAAACAAATTGGCACGCCCAGTGGGACGTCTGGATTGTGTGTTTTTATTTAGTGTGTTTTTGAAAATTTTTCTTACAAAATTTGTTGTTTGGTGTTTATACTTTGATTGTGTGTATATTTGTATATGCATTTGAGGAGTGGTAAGTCTCTTCCAGTTTTTTCAAATATACCAAAGCGTCCTCGTTCCAGAATGGTGAGACCACCAAACAATCCTAATCCTAATAATAATAATAATAACAATAATGGGGCAGAAACAAATCCTGTTCCAAATTCGACAGGGCAACAAAATCAACCAGTATCTGGCAATCCTGGCGCCAATCCTACTGGTGGGCCAACAAGCCCTGCCCTGAATTCTACAACTTCTGAAAGTATCCCAAACAATAATCCTAATGGTGGGAATGCCAATCCTGTAATGAGTTCCGGAACCGTTGGCGTAAGCGCCAGTGGATCAACAATGCCTGCCACCACTTCAAGTATGGTAGGAGGGTTTGTTCCTCCAAATACAAATGGTGCAATAATGACACAAATGAATGTATCATCTATGCCAACCAACGTATCACAAACACATGGGTATACAGACGGTAGTCAAATTGGTGGAACTCCGTCGAGGCCTCCATGGTTGCCTAGAAACCCACAATATGGAATGCCAACAACAACGATGGCAAGCCTGTATAGTTGGCCTGCGATAGAAAATTCTCCCTCATCTTCTGCGATGGGAAATAGGGGAAATTCTCTGAACTTGACAAATAACTCTATGAATGTACTTAGGCAACAAATGGACGAAAGTAACCATGACATGGTGAACGCGTTGACCCAACAGATTGGCACAATCGTTAATCCTGTGTTACAAACAGCCAATGACAATTATCTATTGTTAGCCAATCAAATGGGAAGGATGGCAGACTTTTTTGGTGCCCCTGATGCTCCAAATAACCAAAGGGTTCCTCGTGCAAACCCGGAGACTCAACCAGAAGTGCAGGCCCAACCAGTGCGCATTGAGAGAGAACAGCCAGAACAGGAAGTGGTTTTGGTTAATAGAAACCAAGATGCTGATAATGTTCTTAGGAATGTTCGACAAGAAAACGTTGCAGGGCATAATAACTTGGCCAATTTAGTAGAAAATATCTTGGCCCAAAATGGTTTGAATATAGCTTTGCATAGGCCAAATTTTGTGTCGGCCTTGTCTGAATATGTATTGCAGGCAGAATTGCCAAGGGGATGGAAAATTCCCAAATTCACAAAATTTGCTGGTGATACTAATGAGTCCACTGTCGAACACATTGCCAGATATTTGGCAGAGGCAGGGAATTTGGCAAATAATGAAGATTTAAAAATGAAGTTTTTTCCCAATTCCCTCACTAAAAATGCCTTTACGTGGTTCACTACACTTCCCCCTCATTCAATTCATACTTGGACTCAATTAGAAAGGCTATTTCACGAACAATTTTATATGGGACAATCTAGGATTAGTCTCAAAGAATTAGCCAGTATGAAGCGCAAAACCTCAGAAGCCATTGATGACTATCTGAACAGGTTTCGCCTCCTTAAGGCAAGATGCTTCACCCAAGTACCTGAACATGAATTGGTTGAGATGGCTGCTGGTGGCCTTGACTATTCCATTAGGAAAAAGTTAGATACTCAACACTTAAGAGATATGGCCCAATTAGCAGATCGTGTTCGACAGGTCGAACGCCTCAGGGCTGAAAAAGTCAGAAATTCTAAGTTTCACAAAAAAGAAAAAGTGGCATATATAGAAACTTACGAAAGTGAAAATGAGTTCGACGATGATCAAGATTACATAGAAAATAATGAGGTTAATGTGGCTGAATTAAAACCAGGCCCTCCTTATACCTGTAAAATGTTGAAACCATCAAATGGGAACAATCCCGTCGAACCAAAGAATGATAGATTTGTTTCTAAGACATACACTTTCGACATTACTAAATGTGATGAAATTTTTGATTTATTGGTCGCTGATGGCCAAATAATTGTACCTAAGGGTTTAAAATTACCACCTTTAGAACAACGTAAGAAAAGAGGTTTTTGTAAATACCATAATTTTTTGGGTCATAAAACCTCACAATGTGTTCTTTTCAGGGATCTGGTCCAGAAAGCCCTGCAGGAGGGAAGGCTCAAATTTGGCGAAAAGCCAAAATCCAAACAGCAGGTGGATGAGGATCCATTGCAGATTGCTGATGCTGCTTACACAGAGCCATTTGAGTGCCTGATGCTAGAAGCATTGAACCTCACTGAAGGGGGGCAATTAGTTTCCATTCCTGAGGAAGAATACGAAAACAAAGTGGAAGAGGTATATCCACAGGCTGGGGAAACTTTATTGGATTTCCTTCAACGCTGCAAAGAGAATGATGGCGAGGCCACATTATGTCCTCATTGTAGTGCCATGTTCGACAAAAAGGCTGCTGCAGGCCTTAACAAATTTTTGCCTCATAGTCAAGGTAGAAACAATTGGCCAAATCAGAAGCCAACTTATTCTAATGTTCTGAATAGCCAACAGGCGCCTGTACATCAGAGGTTGGGACCGCAAAAATCATTTGTCCCCTCAAACAGGACACCTGTCAACCAATGGGTTCATGGAAGAAACATGGACTATGGTCAAAGGAACATGGAGAAAGGGAACTCCAGTAACAGCAATCCCAAAAAATATCCTGAATCAAGGAAATATGATTACAGGAATAATTACAAAGGGAAAAATCCCATGACAAGATCCCAATGGCGCAGATATCAGCGCCAGAAAAAAATGGCTGCTCAAAAATCCCAAGTTACTGCTGATGGTAATGGGAAGAGGCCTTTGGAATTGGCAAAGAAGCCAATGAAAGAAAGGTTAGGCGAATCAAAAATGGAGTCTTCAGTTGCTGATAACGTCGAAGATGACCACATGGAAGCAGATGACTTTCTGGATTCTGAACCTGATCTCGACATAATAGTAAATGTTGTGTCAATTCTGCCAAGGGAGTTCGACGTCTGTTCTGAAGTGACAGATGACGAAGAGGAATCTGGGATGCAAATGGCTCTACATAGGCCAGTTTGTTACTATGTGACGAGCAATGGTGCTTTGGAAGACCAAATGGCTACGTTTGAGAGGCCAGACGAAGGCATGAAAGTCACTTGAAGCCTCTCTTCATACAGGCGAAGGTGAATAATGTAGGAATTAACAAAGTACTAATTGATGGTGGTGCTGCTGTTAACCTCATGCCAGAATTTTTGCTCAGAAAGATTGGTAAATCTTTGGTGGATCTTCATCCTCACAACATAGTACTTTCAAACTATGAGGGTGAAACTGGGTTTTCTTTGGGAGCAATCCAGTTGGAAGTGGTTGTTGGAAGCACTGGAAGGCCAACCTTGTTCTTGGTTGTGGCCTCTAAGGCAAACTACAATCTACTTCTAGGTCGAGAGTGGATTCATGGAGTGGGGGCAGTTCCATCTACCCTGCACCAGCGCCTCATTATATGGCGAGATGATGGAATAGTGGAAAATATTGAAGCAGATCAAAGCTACTTCAAAACTGAAGTCCATCATCTGACGAAACACTCCTTCGACAAGAAATTGGCAACAATTTCACCATGCACTGAGAAAGACTTTGCACATCGTCTAGCAGGAAATGGTCACCATGCAATCAAACTGGATCCCACACATGGTTTCTTGTGGGAGAGAGAAGATGGAAACAGCGAGGATGGCGAATATGAAAGCCACAACTACCCAACTGGGTGGGATGTCAAAGATAACTACTATGTCTGAGTCCCAAACTTGGGCAAAGATTACGGCCTACATGGCTGAAAATAGAATCAAGATGGCTTTGGAAGCCAATTCATTGTCATAAAATATGGCTGATGTAGCCAATGGCATAAAAATTGGCAAACAAGAGCCAGAATTGCAAAAGCTGGACTGCATCTATGATGACGAACCCTTGGGATTTGAAAAGGATCCAATTAGTCAAAGTCACAAGATGCAAGCACAAGATCCTTTGCAAGAAATTGACCTTGGAGATGGTCTGACAAAAAGACCAACATATATTAGTGCAAACATTCCTCCAGATCTGAAGGCAAAAGTGGTGCAACTTTTGATGGAATTCAAAGATTGTTTCGCTTGGGACTACAACGAAATGCCAGGATTGAGCAGAAAATTGGTGGAACATGAACTCCCAGTTCGACCAGACAAAAAGCCAGTGAAACAGTTACCTAGAAGATTTGCACCAGAGATAATGTCAAAGATCAAGGAAGAAATTGAAAGACTGCTGAGGAGCAAATTCATCAGAACAGCAAGGTATGTCGAATGGTTAGCAAATATAGTGCCTGTAATTAAGAAAAATGGTTCTCTTAGAGTATGTATAGACTTTAGAGACTTAAATAATGCTACACCAAAAGACGAATACCCTATGCCTGTGGCAGAAATGCTAATTGATTCAGCAGCCGGGTTTGAATATTTAAGTATGTTAGATGGTTATTCTGGCTACAACCAAATTTTCATTGCTGAAAATGATGTACCCAAAACTGCCTTTAGATGCCCAGGGGCATTAGGCACATATGAATGGGTAGTAATGCCTTTTGGTTTGAAAAATGCTGGGGCTACTTATCAAAGAGCAATGAATTTAATTTTTCATGAATACATAGACACTTTTATGCAAGTGTATATCGACGACATAGTTGACAAATCCTCGTCAGAAGATGATCATTTAGATCATTTGAAAAAATCTTTTGAAAAGATGAGGAAATATGGATTAAAAATGAATCCATTAAAGTGTGCTTTTTGTGTTAATGCAGGAGATTTCCTTGGGTTTGTTGTGCACAAAAAGGGCATTGAAATAAATCAAAACAAAACAAAGGCTATCATGGAGACGAAATCTCCAACTACTAAAAAGCAACTTCAGTCCTTACTTGGGAAGATCAATTTCTTGAGAAGATTTATCTCAAATTTAAGTGGTAAAGCTCAACCATTTTCACCACTGCTTCGTCTCAAGAAAGAAGAAATTTTCACTTGGGGGCAAGATCAACAACAAGCTTTTGACGAAATCAAGAGTTATTTGTCAAAGCCACCAATGTTAATGCCTCCAATAAGGAACAAGTTCATGAAGTTGTATATATCAGCATCAGATTCGACACTGGGTAGTATGCTCGCCCAGGAAGATGAAAATGGTGAAGAAAAAGCCATTTATTACTTAAGTAGGGTATTAAATGATGCTGAAACTAGATATAGTAGTATTGAAAAATTATGCTTATGTTTGTATTTCTCTTGTATGAAACTCAAGCATTATATAAAGCCTGTTAATGTTTTTGTTTATTCTCATTGTGATATCATTAAGCATATGTTATCTAAACCAATTTTGCATAGTCGAATTGGAAAATGGGCCTTAGCCTTGACAGAATATTCATTAACTTATAAACCGTTGAAGGCAGTCAAAGGCCAAATTGTGGCTGATTTTATAGCAGATCATTCTGCAATAGAAACTCCACAAAATTATGTCGAATCACAACCCTGGAAATTGTATTTTGATGGTTCTAAACATAAACATGGAGTTGGAATTGGAATTCTAATCATTTCTCCTTCCAAAATCCCCACTAAGTTCAAGTATAAAATTGATGGGTTCTGCTCAAATAATGAAGCAGAATATGAAGCTTTAATAACAGGCTTAGGAATTTTATTGGACTTGGGGGCAAAAAATATTTTGATTAGAGGTGATTCAGAATTGGTTTTGAAACAATTAACAAAAGAATACAAGTGCATAAAAGAACACTTGATGAAATATTTTGTCATAGCAATTTCTTTGTTAAAACGTTTCGACCAAGTTATCATTGAACATGTGCCTCGAATAGAAAATCAAGAAGCCAATGATTTGGCTCAAATAGCTTCTGGTTATAAAATCCCCAATGAAAAATTGGAAGAGTTGATTGAAATTAAAGATAAACTCATTATTGATCAACCTACTCCTATGGAATTGTCAATGCCAAAACTTGTGGGGGCAGATGTACCACAAGACAATGGTCAGGATACCATTTATGACTTTGACGAAAATTCAGAAATTTTTGAAATTTTTGCCATTGACAATATATCTGATACTGATTGGAGAAAACCACTTGTCGAATATTTGCGAGATCCAAATGGAACGACCAATAGAAAGATAAAATATAGAGCCTTAAGTTATGTCATCATTGGGAATGAACTAATGAAGAAAACACCTGAGGGAGTCTTGCTAAAATGTTTGAGTGAAACTGAAGCCTATTTGGCTATATCTGATGTGCATAGTGGCACATGTGGATCCCATCAGGCTGGCCATAAAATGAAATGGTTGTTGTTTCGACAGGGTGTATATTGGCCAACAATGCTAAAGGATTGTATAGAGTTTGCTAAAGGTTGTCAAGAATGCCAAAAACATTCAGGCATACAACATGTACCTGCAAGTGAACTCCATTCAATAGTGAAACCTTGGCCTTTTAGAGGATGGGCTTTAGACTTAATTGGTGAAATTAAACCAAGTTCGTCCAAAAACCAACGCTATATTCTAGTTGGTATTGATTATTTTACCAAATGGATAGAGGCGATTCCATTGCCAAATGTTGACCAAGAAGCAGTGATTAGTTTTATACAAAGTCACATTATTTATAGATTTGGTATACCTGAATCTATTACTACAGATCAAGGTTCAGTTTTTACTGGGCGAAAGATGGTTGAGTTTGCTCAACAAACTGGTTTTAAACTTTTGACTTCTACACCATATTATGCACAAGCAAATGGTCAAGTAGAAGCTGCTAATAAGATCATTATTGGTCTGATTAAAAAGCACATCGCCCAAAAGCCTAGAAATTGGAACAAGACTTTAGATCAAGTCTTATGGGCATGTAGGAATTCTCCAAAAGAATCAACTAGCACTACACCCTTTCGTCTAACATATGGACATGATGCGGTCTTGCCAGTTGAAATACACTTGCAATCAGTCAGAATTCAAAGGCAGTCAGAAATTCCAAGAAATCACTATTGGGATATGATGTTGGATGAATTAATTGATTTGGATGAAGAGAGAATCAAAGCTTTAGAAATGTTGATTCGACAGAAAGAGAGAGTCACTAAAGCTTATAATAAAAAGGTTAAGTCCAAAACCTTTAGTGTTGGAAATTTGGTTTGGAAAGTTATCTTGCCAATGGACAAAAAAGACAGAGTCTTAGGTAAGTGGTCACCACATTGGGAAGGACCATTCAAAGTTGTTCAAGTTTATTCTAATGGCGCATATGAAATTGAGGAGTTAACTCCTGAGAAACGTACTTTGGGCATAAATGGGAAATATTTGAAGAAATATAAGCCTGCTCTACTCGAAGTAAAAATAAGCGCAGAATAATGATTAAATGCGAAAACAAGATGGCAATAATTAAAATTTGCCATAATTCAAAAGCAGAAGAACAGTATTGTTTTATTGCAATAGAGAAGTTCTTTGGTACATCATGAGAATACAATACTACTTAGGCTGAGCCTTAGGTTTAGAAACCTCTGACTCTACCTTCTTCATTTTACCCCTATAAAAAGATATTGCTATATCAGCAAGTTTCTGGACCTCAGGTGGGTATTCGTCCAGTCTTTCCTCATGTGTCCATAGAAACTCCTCCAGGTCGGAGCCCAATTCATCTTCCTCTGATTCTGTTAAAATGAGCTCTTCTTTGTTTCTTTCATAGCGTAACCTGTTCTCTTCACAACGCCAAGGTTTTGCACCTTGTTTGTTTTTCTCTTTGGAGCACGAAACATCTTTAGTAACGGTTTTTTCCATTGCTTGATTCTTTGGAGAGGTTATTCAGTTACTCTGGATGAGTAAAATGAGAAAGAACACTCCTTTTTATAGTGCCTTCAAGTCTTGTGGGTCAACATAGTCATTAATACGATTCTTTTAACAAGTTTTCGTTGTTATCACCTTTTGACTTGACTGTCTCGTTTTGGTATCTTTGACTGCTTAGTTTTGTGTTGTTGAAATAATGCCAAAAGAATTCAAAGGTTCAGAAAATAACCATTGAATGACGTTCGTCAATTATAAATGGTGAATACTTGAAAAGTACAAACCAGCGTTGCAAGAGATAAAAAATTAACGAAGAATAAAATTTGAGACATGGTGAAATAATGGTGGTCATAAAGTCGTTCGCCACAAAATGGGCATTGTCAAATTACAAACCAAAAAACTTCGACAAATTGTTCAAAAGTAAAACTAAAATTATTACAAGTTAAAATTTTTCTTCAAATTTTCATACAAACTCTTGAAGGAAGAAACCTCTTTGTCGAGAACCTTGCTCGACTTCTCCAGATTCTGAATCTCCTCTTCCACTGCCGCTGAAGCACTAAAGGACTTGATGCCCTCGTTAGCCTCTTTGTCAATCCAGGCTTTGACAGCAGTAGTAAGATTGGCCTTTGCTTCGTCACGTTTGGTCTTCTCTGCCTCAATCTTGGCATTAAGACTTTGAATTTTTAAATTCAAGTCTGCAACTTCATTCTCCCAAGCAGTAATGTTGTCATTGTATTCAACAAGCTCCGCATTCGACTCGATGTCCTTCTCCAATCGTTCGACATTGGCTTGAGCAGCATTAGCCTTTTCGACTAATACAGCATGAGCGTGGGTTTGAGCTTCCAGCTTCATGGCATTCATTTTTTTCCTTTGAATGGCTTGAGTGAAACCATCAATGAGGTTTTCAAGTTGAATAACCTTGCCTAAGGTAGCATCATCCGTCAAAGGGTTATGAAGTTTTTTCAGAAAACCCAAGTGAGAAAACGCACTGCTGGGATTCGCCTCAATCAAAGTAAAGACATCTTGGTTGATGTAATCTGTATGCAGCTTGAGAAGCAGAGAATCCTGTCTCACCGTCGAACTGATATCTGTATCGGAAGCCGTCGAACTGCTGTGATGAGAAGTGCCTCTACTTCGTTCTTTGTTTCCTTTGCTTGACAAGAGCATCCTGAGTGCTGCAGCGGGATCAGAATCCTTCATAGCAATAAATTGCATCTCTGTATGCCAATATCAGCAGATAACTTTGATGTCGAGGAGACAGGAAGAATGTCAGAGCCTCCTTCAGTGGCTTCAGGAATGACATCATCTTCAGTGTCGAACTCCATTTCGACATCAGTGTTTTCTGATGAATGAGCAGATTCAGCAGTATGTACAGTTACAGTCTTCTCAGGACCAGGATCATTGGTGGGAATTTCTTCATGTTCCTGACTTTGGCTTGTTCCAGTTAAATCGACCTCGACGCGATTGGTGCCAACATCTTGGGCCAAATCCTCCTCATGGTTAACAGGTGTAGTGGTGTTCTCTTCATTACCACCCTATTCAAAAACAAAATGAGTTAGAGTCAAAAAACCATAAAAGAATGTGCATGTAGTAAAGTCTCAAAGATAAGAAAATTTTACCTGAGCACCAGGGTCTTGCAGACTTGGGTTGACTTTCTCTAGAATGGGATTAGGACCGTCAGTCGAAGGAACTTTGACATTGAGAGTGGATTGCTCTTCGACAGGAGAGGTGGAATCAGGGTTTCCAGCGTCCTTCTCCGTTTCTGCAGAAGGTTTGGGATTGGCTTTGACCTTCTTCTTCTTCTTCTTCTCAGCCTTCTTCTTTGGGTTTGGGGGCATGCCTGCCTCACTAGTTTCGATACTGGCCTTTCCTTTGTCTCTTTGGCCGTCTACATTAGCAGCAGCAGCAGTTGGGATAGTAGTACCAGCAGGCTGAAAGGAAAGCTAGATTATCAACACCAAAATTTCTTTGAAGTTAAGACAAACTCAAAAGAAGCGTCGAGATCAACTTACTGATGGTTCTTGGATGGTGAGTGATTTTTGTTTCTTTTTAGTGGTGGCTTCTCCAGTCTCCTTCGACGCCATTAAGGCTCTCTTACGAAGCTGCGTTTGAAATCAAAAGGATCAAAGATATGTTTGTAAAAAATTGAAATTCAAAGATTAAGTTACTTTAAGGTTTAATACCTTGGCCCCAGTGTTGGGGAGTGATTTCTTTGGAGTTGCAGTAGGAGCAGCAGAGTCTGTCGAAGTAGTGGTTTCCTTGACTTTAGAAACACCTAGTGTCGAAACATGAAAGGAACACACATCAGTAAAGGGTTAAAAACTACAAGCACTATAAAAATCAAATAGTTAAATGACTCAAGGTTACCTTTGCCTTTGGGAGTCTTTTGTTGTAAAGCGTCGAATCCGGCCTCTATTGCTTGCAGAAGCACTTCATCACTGTTCTTAGCATGCTTCTCATAATGCAGACTCCACCATGTGGCGAATTCAAGGGTGCAATATTGAGAAGTTTCAAAGGCAACAGGTGTGAGCTTGTAGGGTTTCCTTTCGTCAGCAAGCTTTAGGCGACGCTCAAAATACTCGACAGACATTCCAGAGTTACCTAAGACAATGTCATCTTTGTTCTTGAACAAACTCTTTGGCCTGAACTGACTTAGGCCAAATTGGCGAGCAACAAGGTTAGGTTGGTACCCAACCAAGCCTAGATGCCTTCTTTCGACTCCTTGCCTTGAGGATAAGATTGTGGGGTTCAAGAACATAGTCCAAATATTGTTTGTATCCTCCTCTTCATTTGGGTTGGTTGCAGGAAACGGCCTTCTAAACCAAGCAGGCCCAACAACCCTTTTAACAAATGGGGTATTCTTAGGAGTAATCTCGTCGAACTCAAGGAGAATCTTGAAGTAATGGAAGAAAAGCTGTCGAGTGGTCAGGTTTGTCTCTCTATATCTCAACAAGGCCAACCTAGCGCCTTCTGATTGTCGAGCGGCAATTGAAGCTTCCAAGTAAGAAGGAAGGAAGAGTTTGAAGTTCGACTCAAATGTGGCATTCAGCCAAAGTTGTAGAAGCCAGATAGGGCCAGAGAAAGCAAGCTGTGATCCTTTATCAATCTTCTTCAGCATGTCACTAGTTTGCCCCAAAGAATCATAAAGGGAAGCCAAGATAAATCTTCCTAAGGCTACGTCTAAACCTTGGTGAAGCATGATGGCGAGAGGAACAAGTCTCTTCACCACTTGAAGTGAACTGGTGCACAGAACAAAATGTGATAGCCAATAAGTCAGGAAGGCTATATGTTCTTCGAAAGACACGTCTTCGTCGCTGGTGTCATGAAAAGTTTTGAGAAATCCTGAGAAGGATAAGACTTTGAAGTCGAAGTGGTGGTTGACAGTGGTGTACTTAGGGTCGAAAGTAGGTCCTGTGGGTCTTAAGCCAGTAATGGCAGCAACGTCGAATAAGGTTGGGGTCATCATTCCTGCCTTAAAATGAAAGGTGTTGGTAGAACTTTCCCAAAAGTGGAGAGCAGCTATGAGCATTTCTGCGTTGTACCTAGGTCCCTCTCTCGACAGCTGAATCAAGTCGAATATACCACTCTCTTTCCAGAAAGTAGCATATTGCTTTTCGACTTTGTTAAGCCATTTTAGGTAACTCTCACTAACTACAGGTGCAGACCTAAAAGCCCTATATCCTGGTTCAAAGAAACTCATGTCGAAGACAGAGTTGGCGAATATCTTTGGTTCACAAGTAGTGTTGAGAGGAAAGATTTTACTTACATCCTCACTGAAATTGTCGGATGAAGGGAGAGGTCCTGCAAAGGCGAGCGTTTTACCTCCAAGCTTGTGGGGAATCATCAATTCTTCTCCCCATATGTTGTCTTCGACAACAGTCATGTCTGGCTCCGACACAAACTCTGAATCATCAATGATGATGGGTTTGTCATCATCAACAGCATAGATAATCACGTTTCTGGAGGAAGAAGGTGAAGCCATTACTGTTCTTCGTGTTCTCGGTGTTCTTGAGTGTTGATGATGAAGATGAACAAGCTACAGTAGCAACGAACTAAAAAGCTTCAGATTTGACTCGTTCCTTGCTCAAATCCAAGAATAAAAATAGTGATGATGAACGAAAATGCTAGACGATCACAATCACTAGTTTGGATCTAACAGAAACGCAAGAATAAGGCAAGATTGGAGGATTGTTTGATGTTGTTTCTTGGGAGAATATGTAAGGTTCTGTTTCTTTAGAGAGAAAGTGAAGAGTTAAGATTTCAGAAAGTTGAAAGCGTGGAATACATTTGCTACTTATAGGCACTCCAAGTTTGCATGTATCTGATAACTGAAACATCACCACTCTTCCATCTCAGTCATTCACATTCTGCCACGTGTCCCACTATGAAGCTAAAAAGGTGGAAATCATGGTTTGTGGGGATTGAGGTGACAGTTATAAATTTTGTCATGATTGACAATAACTTGATATGACGTTTACGCCGTCTTTGGTAAACGTGCAGAATTGGAAAAGGTGATAATCTTCAAAATTGCCATTTCTCCTTATTGTATTCGACATGCAGTCGAAATTGGCATTTTTGAGGGGGCAATTTGTTAGCCTGTATTTTCGACAGGCATTAATGAATTGGAGAGAGAGGTTGAAATCTCATTTAATGTGCATGATTGCATTTTTAATATTCTCTTGGGAATTGATTCTAGTATTAAATCAAGAGATAATTGAGGCATTTGACGTCAGAGACTTTTAATGCAAAGTTGCTTGTCAAAGCCTAAGGGTCTGTCGAATTCGACAGAACATGTTGTTGCCCAATGAGCTTGTCAAATTCGACAAGAAGTTATTTGTGCAAATGTCTACTTTTCGACATAACTGGTAATGGTCGAAAACTATATATATGCATATATATGTACGTGTGTATGTTTGTTTGTCTAACGTACTGTGCAGAACGAAAGAAAGCGTACTCTGGACTTAGCGAAATATTCAAAAATGAGTAACGTTTGAAGGGTTCGCCAAGTGTCAAAGGGAATTCAAATTGTCAAGACACGTGGAGCATAGTTAGACGTATTGTAGGTTTATAGCAGTTATGTTAGTTTGTCTATAAATACAAGTTTCTGATAGAAGAAACGGGTCCACAATTCAATACACATGCAAATTCCTAAAATATTCAGAGTACCCATGTCAACGAGCGAAATGAATGACAGGAACATGTACGAATCTGTGTACCATCCCTTGTAAACATTTTACATTTGTCAAATGCAATTTACATTCTGCAAGTCTTGATTACTTGTTTGTCGTTTAAAGCTTTTCTGCAACTTTAAACATTCTGCAATTTACTTTCATTGCATGCTTTTACCTTTTCAAAGTTTTCCTTTAAACTTTACTTGCAATTCATTTACAAGTTTTCTGCAAATTTACTTTGAAGCATTTTACTTTAAACCAAACCATTTGACTGCGTCAAATGCTTTTACTTTTTATCAACTTATCCGATTTAACCCAAAGATATGAATATGTTTTCATCATCTTCCGCACAATCCATATGTCCCAGGATTTACTAGTTGATCCTTCTTGTAATAATTAAACTAGCGGTTGTTTACTAAAAATCGGGGTAAACAAGGAGATGGGAATTGGCAAAGAAAAAGTAGCAGCTAAATAGTAACAGCACAAAAAGCTTAATCAAACCGGTACAACTTTAATCCCTAATCCCGTTCCCCAAAAAATTGTAATGAGCCTGGATGTGGAAGTCAGTTTTGAAAAGCAGCAAGAGTGAGGATAAGGGTGAACTCAAACTTACATCTTGATAAGCTTTAGCTTAAGCTGTTTCATCCTTCAAACACGGCCTTTTGTTTGCTTGCCAGTTCAATATCTGCTAGTTGCTATTTAATTAATAGATTTAGTAAAAAAATAATTAATAGGTGACAATTGAACCTTTTTAGGCGTCAGTTAAATGTTTGTGTCTATCCAATTAGTCAAAACGCACAAATATTAATTTTCAATTAGTATTATAAAACAAACAAAAAATTGTACCAAAAAAAAACAAACAAAAAAAATTGTAATATACTAACAACTAACATTGCCCATAAAAAAAAACAAACAAAAAAAGATCATGTGTATCTCAAATCCCAAATAACATGATTTCTTTTTAATTAATAGATAACATAAAAAAATGAACTTTTTTTGTTTAATTCTCCTAAATTAATTATTCTATTTAATAATTAACAATAAAAAATAGAGTAGTTAGAAATTAATAAATTAAATAATTAAAAAATAATTAAAGATAGTCATAGAAATATTACTATTAATAGCAATTTTAAAAATAGTAAGCATTCTCATTAGATGACAAATGAAAAACTTGTCAAAGAATCATCTTGCTTTATTATGTTCAAATTAATATAATGTATTTCTATTCTATTACTAATATATTAAAAGGAACTAAAAAAACTTAATTTGTTCTCATCAAGTATGGTAATATTTCAAATATTCAATCCTTAAATGTGATTATTAAAAAAAAAATACAAAACATAAAAATAGTAACAAAAATAATAATTTTAAGTTAAAAGAAATCTACGCATAAAAATAGGAACAGAAATCACGCTAAAAGATAGTATAAAAAATAATAATTGAGTGGTTTCCCAGCGACTTTACAAGGTTGATGCAAAAAAGTTATACTATTAGCGACAATAATAATTATTGTTGAGATAACTAACTTTTCCCAGCGATAATGTAATTGTTGAGAAAAAGACTAACTTATAACAACAACTTTAATTAATTGTTACTATATGTATATTTTTATCAACAATTTGGATGTCGCTGTAAAAAAGTCGCTGCCAAAAATCTTATTTCTTGTAGTGAATGTAGAGGAGAATGAGAAGATAAAAAATTTGTAATTTATTTCAGTAAAAGTGAGAGAGAATTGTAACAAAATGAATTGAGGAATGAATGAGGATATTCACGTGGAAGGAACGAGGAAGGAAGGAAAAAGTGATGGTAAAGAAATTTGCTTATGGGCCACATAAAAGAATAAGAGATAGCCAAAACAGCATTAAAAAATTAAAAATGATGGTGTCTGTGTGAGGATAAAAAGTCAAAGTAGTAAATAGTAGGTTAAATTGGACCATTGGTTCTTTAATTTAGTTATTGGTTTCATATTAATCCTTTAAATAATTAAGTTTACAAATTTATTCCTTAATTTTAATTTTGTTTCTCACATTTGTCATTCAAATTAGTTTTTATGAAAGAACATTAATTTTACTTTCTATTATTCATTATATTAACATATAAATGATTTATTTATGAGTAATATTTATTGTGAATATGAATTATGAGTTCAGACATCTTTCTTAGACTGAATATAAATGCTTTATCAACCTATTAAAAAAGATCAATATGACAAACATAATTAAAGTTAAGGTATTAATTAGTAATATTGATAAGTTAATGGATTAATTTATAACGTTAATTAATTAATGAACCATTATGAAACCAATAAATAAGTTAAAGGATCAATTGCGTAATGTATCCTAAATATTGTGCCTATATTGATGTGCTATGTAAGAATGTCTCATAGTTATAGTACTCCAACGATAGAAAAAAAAAAAAAAAAAAACCCTCCTAATAAAATATTAGTAGTATTTGTGCAGCATGGTTTGTGGTGCTAATTATACTCTTCTATTTCAATAAATAAGTTAAATACACTCTTACGCATTGCAGTACTGCACACACCTCTCTTCCTATCATATCTTTATTTCAAATTTTTTATTTTTATTTCTAATAACACTGTAGTGGTTGATATGTTACATGCATACTGATTTACTTTTATCAAATGTCAAGGTTAATTGATGTTTTCTACCCCAAAATAACAAAGAAAGACTATGTGCAGTGCAGTGTACTATGCTACTACTATGTCCTTTCTTTTTTAATTTTTTTTTTAAAAAAAAAATTGTAGATTAAAACTAATCATTTTAATAAAAATAAAAATAAATCGGCCAACAATTATGATGCATAATCCGCAGTTTTTTTTCTCTAAACTTTTTTCTTTTCTCAACGCCGTTGATTTGGCGACGCTACAATTATGATGTAAAATAATATACTCTCTTCAGTCTTATATATAAGCAAAAAATGTATTTTTCGATTCATTAAAAAAAAATTAATGTAATCAATAATATTAACTAAATGAAAAAAAATTAAATACATTTTTTAAAACTTATTTTGCTTATATATGAAAACAAAAATATTATATATTTTAATACTTTGTGCAAAATCAATACTTTATTTGTTTGAATTCTAGCAACATGTGATCTGCAACATCAATGCTCTATTCATTCTTACTTTTCAAGTCTTTAGTAGAATGATTAATCAATTTGTCCTACGCTAAATAATACGGGAATAGTGTTATAGTTACAATTAATGATAACTATTGTACATGGGGAAACAAGTTGTTTCTAATGATAAATTTTAATCAAATTTTATACACGAAGAATAAATCGTTCTTAATGAAAAAATTTAATTAACTATTGTACACGGGAAAGCTGATAAAAAATCAACTAATACAAGGAACAAGTTGTTGCAAATGAATTATTTTAATCAAATACCATACCCGAAGAATAAGTTGTTGATAACAAATTTTAACTAACTATTGTACACGAGGGAGCTGATAAAAAAACAAATAGTATAGGGAGTAAGTTGTTACTGATGAAAATTTGTAACCAAGTTTTATACACGAAAAAACAAGTTGTTGTTGATGAAAGTTTTTAATTAACTTTTGTACACGGGGAATCTGACACAAAAATCAAATAATACGGGGACCAAGTTGTTTCTAAAGATAATTTTTAATCAAATTTTATATACGAAGAATAATATGTTGTTGATGAAAAATTTTAATTAACTATTGTACACAGGGTAGCTGATAAAAAAAAACTAATATGGGAAAAAGTTGTTGCTAAAAATATTCTAACTATCTATTGTACACGAGGAAACTGATAAAAAAATCAAATTATTGTTGGAACAAGTTGTTGATGATGAAAATTTGTAATCAAACATTATACACGAATAACAAGTTGTTTTTGATGAAAAATTTTAATTAACTATTGTGAACGGCGAAGTTGATACAAAAATTAAGTAATATTGAGAACAAGTTGTTTCTAATGATAATTTTTAATCAAATTTTCTACACGAAGAATAAATTGTTGTTGATGAAAAAGTTTAATTAACTATTATACACGGGGAAGCTGATAAAAAAAAACTAATATGGGAAATATTGTTGCTAGAGAAATTTTAACCATCTATTGTACACGGGGAAACTGGTAAGAAAATTAAATAATACAGAGAACAAGTTGTTGATGATGAAAATTTGTAATCAAATATTATACACGACCAATATATATATATATCTCACTTTATAATAAATGCATCATCAACCATTACAATAATAACAACACCAATCCTAATGTTGTCATTGAATAGAATTACACTTTACCCGCTTTCATCACATAATAGTACAATGTAAAATAATATACTCTCTTCAGTCTTACATATAAGCAAAAAATATATTGTTCGATTCATTAAAAAAAATTAATGTAATCAATAATATTAACTAAATGAAAAAAAAATAAATACATTTTTTAAAACTTATTTTGCTTATATATGAGAACAAAAATAGTATATATTTTAATACTTTGGGCAAAATCAATACTTTATTTGTTTGAATTCTAGCAACATGTGATCTATACACCTGCAACATCAATGGTCTATTCTTTCTTACTTTTCAAGTCTTTAGTAGAATGATTAATCAATTTGTCATGCGCTAAATAAAAGGAATGCAATGGTTATATAACATTTTATCATATTTTACTCTTGAAATTTGTAGAAACAACAACTTTCTTCCATGCGATACTATCCTTTTTAAATTTTGTCCATTATATAGATGTCATCTTTTTAAAATTAATGTTAAATTCATAAGTGTATTTCCGTATATTTAATATTTTGTATCTTTATTTTATAATTATTACATTCTAATCTTATAAAATTTATTCTCTTTATATTGTCACTAACTAATTAAAATACAAATTATCAATTTTAACTAATAATAACAATATTTAAATTTGAAATAAATTAAAATACTAATTAAATTTTAAATATAACTAATATTTTTAATACAAAATATATTCGAATAAATTTTATTATTATTAAAATATAAATCTTCAATATGACAAACAAAACATTGTAAAAAAAATCACACGAACGATACATAAACCCCCACGACGGTCGACGCGCCAACGGCGCGCCCCGGGCGTTAGCACGGGTATCCTACTAGTTTATATGGAAACTAATTGATCTGGGAATAAACCTTAACTGAAATAATATTAAAGATAATGAATTACAATATGGAACTAATTGCTAACCAGTTAACGAATTAGTATACGTATTTCATATTCTGCATCAGCCCCCTAAAACTCAAAGGTAAAAAAACTTTAAACTTGAGTTTGTATTACAAAATATGAAAACAAAACACCCAAAGAATTAACCTCAAGAAACGAAACAAGAAGAAAAAAAACAATGAAAGACCTTAAAAGAACAAAGAATTAGTAAGATACTATATTGGGCCTCAAAACCATATTTCCTATATTGATTCTGGTCAATGGGCCTAAGACGTGTAATTCAATCCCAATTTCTAATAGAAATTTCCTTTTCGCGCCCCCAAATGTTTTCATACACCCTAAGAAATTACGAAAATGTTCCGCTCACATGTTAATTTGAGAACTGGCTTCGTATCATATATAGTGAATGTTGAAACACAATCAAAGTATCAAATGATTACACAGACATTGTTGGTGCACAAGGTTCAAAGATGATAGATAGAAAAAAAATAACGGCGCAAAAGGAGAGAAATTGACTGTTCTATTAAATGACGGCTACAAAAGAGAATAAAGATGAAAGATAAAAGTGACATCAACTACTAACCTATTTATAAGCAAAACTAGGTCATAAGGACAACACAACAAAATACTAAAATACCCTCAAATATAAATTACTTCTAACACCATCCCTTAATTTATATTTGCATACAAACTAACGCTCCAGAAGTTAAACAAACTTTTGGACTTTTGGATCCTCATCAGAAGCTTGTGCTTGCTTCTGGCTTTCTGTTTCTTCTTCAGCTTCAGCTTCTGCTTCTGCTTTTCTTTCTGCCTCGACCTTTTCTTGTGCTTCAGCTTCAACTTTTGCTTCAGCTCATGCTTCTGACTAGCCTCAGAAGCTCTATTGTTTCTGGGCCACACTGCTTCTGAGTAATGACCACAGAAGTTTCTTCTTCTAACAGCTTCTGAATATGAATTACTTCCAGAACCATTCCTTAATTCATATTCAGCAAATTCAATTTCTGCAACACCAATTCCGTCCCTCAAATGGATAAAGTGTTCAGCCTTGACATCCTTCATCAGAGCATCTGCAAGTTGTTTTTGAATGCTACAGTGAGCATCTTCTAACACTTCATTCTGGACTTGACTTATCAGAGTCTCAAGTTCTTCTTTGGTGGCCTTCAACCACACTTTCTGCTTCAGAGCCTCTTTCGTACTCACGGGTTCAGAGTCTTCTAACATGGCACACTGAACGACTTCTCCCTTTGAGTCTACTTCAGCATCTTGCAACATGTCAAACTCTGCAAGCCTTCTTGGAACTTCAGAACGTCTGACTCTATGCAGCCTCTGATCTTGAACTTCAGAACTTCTGACCTCAGAAGCTCCGTCAGAACCTTGACCTATAGAAGCTCCGTCAGAACCTGAATCACCTTCAGAACCTGAATCGCCTTCAGAGGTTCTACCTTCAGAAGTTCTTCCTAACAAAGCTTGGCTACCAGAGTCTTGACCACCAGAGTCTTTAGAAGCTCCTCCTTCAGAAGGTCCACCTTGAAAGTCATGATTATCTCCTGAAGCTTGTCCTCTAGACCCCATGTCTTCAGAGTTTTCCCTTCTAGAGGTATGACTACCACCACCAAATTCTTGATCATCATCAAAATCTGGATTATCGTCAGAATCAGATTCACTATTTGACTCATCTTCAGAGTCTTCTTCTTCCTCAGAGTCTGATTCAGAATCTGACTCTCCTTCAGATTCTCCTTCAGAACCTGACTCTTCTTCAGAGTCTCCTTCAGACTCTGACTCACCTTCAGGACTTTCAGAGTCAGCTTCATCTTCTGACTCTGAGTCATAGAGTTTGACTCCAATTTCATAATCATCTTCTGAAACTTCTTCAGAGTCAGAAAACGTCAACTTCACAGGTTCATCATCATCAGATTCATAAGCCATTAATAGCACAGGTTCATCATCAGAACTTCTGGCCATATTAGCTTCTTCTGACTCCCTTTCTTTGTTTAACAAGCAATCATTGGCATAGTGACCAAAGTTCTTGCAACAGTAACACTGAACATTCTTCTTCTGGTCATACTTCTCCTTTCCCCTCTGATATTTCTTCTCATCAGAGGTTGAAGTTTCCATCTTCTGGAATCTATCACCACGTCTATTTTGCTTCTTGACAAAAGAAGCCTTCAGAGCTTGCTCAACTTCCCTCTCAGAAGTTCTCTCAGTCAGACGCAACTCATGCGCCTCTAGACTGCTTTGCAACTCTTCTATTCTCATGGTTTCCAGATCCTTAGAATGTTCAATAGCAACCACAATGTAATCAAACTGAGGGGTAAGTGATCTCAATACCTTCTCAATGATTACTTGTTCTGAAAGTGTTTCACCACAAGCTTTCATCTCATTAGTGATAACAATCATTCTGGAGATATACTCAGAAACCTTCTCATTGTTCTTCATGTTGAGATTCTCATATTGCTTTCTCAAGGACTGAAGCTTCACCTTCTTCACTGATGCGTCACCACCGTAACATCTGACCAGTGTGTCCCACGCAGCCTTTGCTGTTTCAGAGTCAGCAATTTTCTCAAACACGTTCTCATCAACACATTGATGAATAAAGAACAGAGCCTTCTGATCTCTCTTCCTTTCTTTTCTCTGCGCTTCCTTCTGTTCCTCCGTTGCATCTGCTGCAACCGGAACATAGCCATCGGTAACAAGCTCAAGGACATCTTGAGCACCAAACAGCACACGCATCTGAATCATCCACCTATTCCAGTTTTTGCCATTAAGAACTGGAAGTTTAGTATTCAAATTTCCGTCTCCAGCCATCTTCTAACTTGTGCAAACTCTCAGATCTCACTCACACTCACACAGTGTTTCCCAACCCACAAACAATCAAGAAAAATGTGATTTAACACAACTTTGTTTCCCAGAGACAAAGTCAATCACACAGTCACACAAACTCACGTTCACTCGTGTTTCCCTGTGTTTGGAACCGGAGCTCTAGATACCAATTGTTGGTGCACAAGGTTCAAAGATGATAGATAGAAAAAAAATAACGGCGCAAAAGGAGAGAAATTGACTGTTCTATTAAATGACGGCTACAAAAGAGAATAAAGATGAAAGATAAAAGTGACATCAACTACTAACCTATTTATAAGCAAAACTAGGTCATAAGGACAACACAACAAAATACTAAAATACCCTCAAATATAAATTACTTCTAACAGACATCACATTGAGTTGACTGTAGAGGTAATGTATCTCTAAAACTTTCCTCGTTCTATTCTTTATTGTTTTAGTTTCATTCACATCACTTGTTAATCATACAAATAATCTTGGGGGTATTTAAATCATAAGAAAATCCTCGATATTATAGGGTAGGTATGATTGATGATTCAGTCAAGTAAAAGTCAAAAATAGAGTCCCCTAATATAGCAAATGATCATGTGTTTGTGAATTCTATTCGGAAAGAAGAGGTGGACAAGATGTCTAAAGAGTGGAAAGTTTAAAACTGTTGAAAGCAAGTGAAATAGTCAGGTTACCGAGAAAATATGAAAATCTCACCTTTGAGCCTAGTGTCCCTACATAAGCTTACCCTCTTCCGTTATATGAGATCTCTTTGGATATTTTAATTGAACATTTAATAAAAATAATTAAGATGTGAGGACGAAGGGTAAGGTCCAAATTGTTTCCTTACTACACAAGCTTAATTTAGTTTTTCACAGTAAGAAATTACTCTCTTCTGTAAGATTAAATCTTTCTTGAAATTTTGATTGAACTTTTAACAAAGGTAATTAAGATGTGAGACCTAAGATTATAATCTCAATTCCTTTATTTTTTACACGGATTTGATTTAGTTCTTAACACTATAACAAATTACCCTCTATATCAAATCCTTTTTTGATATTTTAATTGAACTTTTTATCAAAAAAATTATGATTATGATGTGAGGCATAAGGTTAATTATGGTCTCAATTGTTTAACTTTTTAGACGAGCTTTATTTAGTTCTTCTCACCGTAATAAATTACTCTTTTCTATTGGATCAAATCCCTCTTTAAATTTTAATTGAACTTTTTGCAAAAAATAATTAAGATGTGGGGCTTAAGAATATGGTCCCAAAAGCTTTACTTTTTTACACGGACTTAAAAATTTACTGTTGGATTTGAAGATTATATTATATAGAAATTAATATTTAATATAAATCATATACAAGATGAATATTTAACACAATATTTATTAATATACAGGGATAATCATTTTACAAATAAAGATATATATGAATGTTTAATATAAATCTTTATATGGACATGAATATTTTAATATCAACCTATTGAGAGGGATTTAGAGTAAGCTTATGAATATTTATTAATATTGAAAATTAATACAGACTCTTCATATTATTTACCCGTATAAAAATAAATTACAAATCTATATTTTTACATATATTAATCAAATTTTCTACAATAGAATAAATAACTTTTAAAAATTTATATTTTCCATTGAATATTAACCCCTGCATCGTACGGATCAGTTAATACGTACATCACAAATTTACACTTAGAGTAAATTACCAAGTACAGATTTATCAAAAAATAATTTTTCTTATCATAAATTTAAACATATATACTTAGATCGTAAGTCACAAATTTACCATTAAAACCAACCTTCTCTATGCTTCTCAACCATTCCTCCCACTGTTATTTTAAACCTCTGACATTTGTAACATGATATTTTGCCATTTTCCTAAAACAAATTTAAAAACCACCGTACAAAGAAAAAAACGAAATTGTGTTTGAATTGAGCCATTGTAGATGCTTTTATTAATTCCATTTTGCATAGAAAAAAAATTTGCACTTCTAAAACTTTGTTGAGTATCCGCTTTTAGAAAAAAAATAAAAACAAAATTTATTTGTAGACACATATTTTTTTGGTAAGTGTAAACCTATAATAAAAATATTACCAAATTTTTCTAATTTAAATTCAAATAAAAATATTCAATCTAGGCTAAACTACATATTTGGTCCCTTACATTTATTTTATGTTTCAATTTGGTCCCTTACGTTTAAAAAGTTTCAATTTGGTCTCTTATGTTATCAACGTTTGCATTAGTTGGTTCATTCCGTCAGATTTCACTGTTCCACTATTTCAATTTGACACGTGTCAACGTGTCCAGGTGTCCACGTGTCAATCTACGTGTGCAAACCGTATGCCACGTAAGCAAACCGTCTGCCACATGTGCAAAAACTGACGGAAGGGACCAAATTGAAATCTAAAATAAACGTAAGGGACTAAATTGAAACTTTTTAAATGTAAGGGACCAAATTGAAACCTAAAATAAACATAAGGGACCAAATGTGTAGTTTAGACATAATCGACATTTATCAACTAAACTAGATATTTTTTAAAAGTTATTCTCATCAAAATAATTAAATTTAAAAGAACAGCACACTATTAAATAACGGAATGTTATATCTCCAACGATACAATTTTGGATACGTTTTTCTAGACTGATCCCTAATTGGGTGGATTTTCCTTGAGAGAGAGGTTTAGGCGCTTATTTGATTTGTCAGAGAACAAGTCAAGTACGGTAGCTGAGATGTCTTCTTTAGGGTGAGAGGTTGGAGGGAATGCGTGGGTGTGGAGGAGACAGTTGTGGATTTGGGTATGGTAAGGGAGTGTCAGACTTTACTTCACAATTTCTCTCTACAGACCTAGTATCCTGATATGTGGCAATGGTGGCCCGACCCTGTCCGAGGTTACTCAGTTTATGGTGTTAACCAGCTACTGACTTCTCAGCAGCCTATTGTTTTGGATGAGGCAGAAGATCTTATTTGGCACAAACAGTCCCCTTGAAGGCTTCTATTTTTGCTTGGAGACTCTTACGCGACACGTTGCCCACAAAAGCACTGGTGGCTCGAGGCATCATATCTCCGGACACTCACTTTTGTGTATCCGGTTGTGACGCTATTGAATCAGCTCAACACTTATTCCTTTCTTGCAGTTTTTTCGGCTTCTTGTGGTAGTTGGTTTGGTCTTGGATTAATTTCTCGTCGGTCGACACCCAGCAGTTATCGAACCAGTTTCTTCAGTTTACTTTCCTATAGTTCATTTGGCTCGTATGTGTGTGGGTTGTGTGATTGAAAGAAATCAATGACTATTCAGAAATTCATAGTGCTCTCTACCTCAATTGTTGGACAAACTCAAACTTTATTCTTATCGTTGGTTGAAGACTACGAACTTTAATCTAGTCTCAAACTACCATAGTTAGTGGTCGAGCCCGTGTATTTGTTTGGGCATATATTAGTTCTCTTGTTACATATTCTTGACATTGTGTAATCTTTTGCAGTCTCTTCAGCACACCTTGTGTTGAGGAGATCATCTGATTAATATATATATATTTTATTTTTGCCTTTTCGAAAAAAAATTTGGAGTACCATATTGCCAAAAAAATTATTTATACGATATAATTATTTAATTTAATTAAAAATATATTTGTTCTCACCACACCACTCATCATATCTCATATTATAAAGTCCTAAAAAATGTATGTTTATTGCTTAAAAAATATATATGTTTACAATTCATTCTATTTTGTGAATAAAAATGAAATATATATTTCTATTTATTTATTTTAAGAGATAATTTTTTAGTCGTTAGACTACTTAAAAAAATTACATATGACAAATTTAAAGAAAATAAATACGTTAATTGTAAGACCCAAGATTTCCACTGTACAGGTTTTTCTAAGGAACTTTAGTGTCGGCTAAGTTTTTAGGGTTTTTGGTGAAGCGGTTTCGTGAGTATTGTCGCGTTAATAGAATTTTTGCTGAAATGGAGCCTGTTTTGTGCTCGTGCGCTGGAAAGGCACAGACTTTTGGGTCGTAGTCTTCTTTTGAGTATAAGAAGGTTTATGTGTAGTCAGAATCGCGAGTTTTGGTTTATTCTGGTTTTTGGAAAAACGAGTAGGAATTTTACCTGCTGTTGGAAATTTTTACGATATCTGAATTCCGTAAAAATTTAGATGGGAGTTTTATATATCGGCGTGAGTTAGGATATATTGTCAAAATAATTTTCTAGGGTGTGAAAGAAAACTACAGTCGGGGAAAAAGATTTGGCGATAAGTTTTGGAAATGGTTTACGACGGACGTTTATTTGATAGATTTTATATTTTTGTGATTTCCGTCCGTTAGCGAAGTACGACTCGTCTGCGAGCGAACGCGAGAGCTGAGATGTGAGGAAGCTTAGAAAATATCTTGGAAGGATAAGCTTAGAATTGATCCAATGGCTAGGATTAAGTCTTAGAAACTTGTCACTATTTGATCCAAGGGCTAGGATGAAACAAGACCTTTGCATAGTAAGGAGGTTAACTCATTGTGGACTTAGAAAAATCACAATTCATTCACTCCTTCTCTCCTCTTTGTCGTGGCTTTCTTTCTCTTCCAACCCTTGAGGAAAAAATTTCATTACTTCACCAAATCTCTTGATTTTTAGCTTGTTGGATCATAGGATTTACAAGGAATCATCTCCTCTAAGGTAACTAGACTTCTTTCATCTCTTAGCTAGCTAAACTCATAGAGTTGTTGGAATGTGTTGTTTATGTTCTTGAGAGAAATTTGTGAGAAGTTGTTCATAATTTATTCTTGTCTCATGTAAGTTGTTCATGAGGGATGAACTAGTGTGTTTAAGCTTAGTTGTGAGGATTTCCATGGTTGGATGATCATTTCATGAATTTCTTTGTTAGGGTTTTGATGAACAATGTCTATTGATCAAGAACATGAATTTTTGTTTAGAGTTTGTGTTAATGATGTTGTTTTAAGACTTTTTATAGAAATGGATATAGGAGAAATGGTTTGGTTTTGAAAAATAGAAAAATTATTTTTGGTGTGTTCATTAGAAGTTTAGGAAAACTCTTATGACTTGTGATTGTGTTTTGGAAATGTTTTGATTGTTCAATTAAATGATTTTGTGAGCTAAATGATTTATGCTATGGTTTTGAAATGGAAAATTTTAGGAACTAGCCATGCTTTGTTGTTCTTGGCCGTGGCACAATGTGTGTGTGTGAGCATTTGGCTTTCAAATTTTTAAGCCCTATGGGAAGGCATGATCATGGTTTTAAAATGAAGAATTAATGTGGTTTTGTTTTGAAAGAAAACTAGTAACTTGTGTTCTAAGTAAACAAGTTAATTGGTAATGTTTTGAAAAGTGTTATGCTTTGATTTGAAATGGTTTTGGTGTAAGAGCTTGATCACTTTTGAGAAATTAATAATGGTTTAAGTGTTTTACACTATGTTTGATTTTGAAAAACAATGGTTTTGGAATAATTCCAATTCTGGCCGAAACTGGAATGGCATTTTCGTCCATTTTAAATGTTATATTTTGTCATAGAAATTTGATCATTCAATCCGTTTTTTCGAGACGAAGATTTCGGCGTATGGCTCGTCTCGATCGGATAAAAATTGAATGAGCTATGACCATTTTATTTGGTAAGAAAAACTTGTAACTTGTGTTGCAAGAAAACTTTATTTTCTGTGAAATTTCTCGAAGAGTTGTTGGGTTGTTTTCAAATGGTTTTAGTGTGTGGAATTGATTGTTTTGGTGTTGGAAACAAAAGTATTTCATAGTTTGTTTTGAAACGAAAATATTTTTGTGTAGCGAAAAATAGTGTATTTAATTTCGGGAATTTTTAATCACTATAGGGAGAACTCGTAATCACTATCCGAGAGTGTTAGAATGTACCTTAGACCCCTCTAGAGTTTTGGGAATAGGTTTCGTTTCAATAGAATACCGTGAGAGTATTTTATTGATATTACGCTGCTTATATTTTAGGAAGCGCGAATCGTAGAGTTGAACGAGACTTAGTAACCGGAAGCTTGCTAGGTAAGGGCATCACTTTATTTCTGTCTTTTCACTGAGTTACAACATGTTTGGTTATTTTCGATGATGTGTGTTGGTGTGCTTGGCATGTATGTGTTATGTATTCTCGTGATGAGAACGTGTTTAAAATACTTACGCTGTTTACATATGATTATGAGAATGTATGTATGAACAGGTTGTTGGAATACATATGGTTGGAAATGTATGTATGTCGTTGTGTTTGATTTACATATATCTGTGTGATATGTAATTGTTGCATGAGCATGGATGGAACGTGTATGTCAGTTGGGACTACACGGGTGGATGTGTCTGTGTGACTCCGTCGGGGCTGTGTCTGTGTGACTGCCCTATGTATATGCGTTTCTTAGTTGGCGATAGCATCTGTGTGGCTATGTTCGCCTGGTGTTAGCATATGTGTGGCTACACTTTTGAGGGGGTGACAGCATCTGTGTGGCTGACAGCATCTGTGTGGCTGGTAGCATCTGTGTGGCTATTTTCACCTGGTGATAGCGTCTGTGTGGCATCACCTGCCCTCGTGGCTTTAGTGGGTTGGACCTACGATTCCGGAATTCATGCATGTGGCGAACCAGTGATTGGTTGTCACGCTCATTGTAGAAGTCTGCATTAGGCTTTGTGTGCATTATTTATATAAGCCGTTGGTGGGAATTACTTTGTGTTTAAAGAGCTTTCTCTGTTGGTATTTGTGGAAATTTGTTATGTGTACATCTTTCGCACCGGATATATATATATACTTTTATTTTGTGGTGACCCTTTCTTTCATTTGCGGGCTCATCCCACCCAGATGTTGGGCTAGGTCGTGGTGACGACGGTGGCTGTTCCGGGTCCCAGTGAGATGTTGGAGACTTAGCTTAGTTAGACTATGCGCCGGTGTGGGTTGTACACCGTGCTCTTTGAGTAGTGGCATTGGATTCTAACTTGTTTTGTATGTACTTTGAATACTTAGACTTTGATTGTAATTATTCCGGAATACACTTTGCTTGTCGAAGCACCTTATGGTAATGAGTTCTTTTATATATTTGAATGCCGGCTCATTTAAAATCTTTTATGCGTAACTCTGATGTGTACAAAAAAAAAAGTAATGTCTTTTCTGATATGTAAAAGGTCCCTACACTTAGGGGTCGTTTGATTTTCAGTCCCTACATTTCAAAAACCTTTCAAATTTGTCCTGCACTTTCAGTCAACTTTAAAAAACGTCCATGGGTTGAATTTTTTGATGATGTGGCACATTTTTTATGACATGTCAGTGTTGATTGGACTTAAATGTTCATGAATCATTTAATTTTTCTATGAATGGACCAAAATGCCCTTATAAAAAATTAGAAAACATCATCTTCCTCACAATCCATCATCTTCCCATCCCACAACAAACATCACCTCGCAATCATCAATCATCATCACTGCCACCATAAACCATATCAATACTATAACACCCTCTAATTTCCTTTAATTTTATTTGATAAAAATTGATTTATTTTTACCTTTAGAAGAGTGTTATTCTACTTCAACATTTACCGTATAAATTTATAAAGCAGCGGAATATAGAAATATAAAACAAAACGGTTATAAGTTTTAAAATTTTAAATTGAAAACAACCGAAGCAAACGACAAGGTTCAATTTCTCAAAGTATTAATGAAAAAATTTAAATATGAGTTTCCCCCTCCATTATCCTAATCAGAGCGACTCTTTATTGAAAGCACGGAAAATAGACAACTCCTAAGCCGTCTCCAAAACACGAAGCTAATGTTGGTCGTTTACCTGAAAATCTACGATTGCACATCGTAGGGTCAAACCAGAAGGGGTGAGTAACGACATCACATAAACAACTGAATTCAATAGTGCAAAATAATAGACAAAGCATAAAGAGGTAATAAATAATGCATCGTCCTCTAGGACGGAGAAACACATAATCAAAACATAATTATCAACACATCAATTCAATAGGATAATTAAATTGCAACTCAACCAAGCTAGAATGCGATGCGACCTATAGACTCCTTAAATGCATGTGGTACCAATTCAACACCGAGTTATCAACACCGAATTATCAACACCGATTTATCAACATCGAATTATCAACACCGATTTATCAACACCGAATTATCAGCACCGGGACTGACACATGAATGAATGCATGATCCTACTTGTACAACACCTGAAACTCAATCAAACAACAATGCAACAACACCAACGAATCAACAACATAAAAACCAATAGTTATGAACAACACCGCAACAACACCGACACACAACGACTATAGGCAACACCAATCAGTACAACAATTAAAATATTTAGGCTTCACTTAGTTACTCACAAGTCTCAAAACAGCAGTTTAGTATCACCCTCCAGCTCTACCTCGATTCAAATTAAATTGATTTAGTTCACCGACGAAACATACGAATTTTAATTAAATAAACGGGGGAACAATTCAACTACTTGTTAGAGTCTAAACCCAGGGAAGTGAAACACATCAGAGGGTAGTAAATTATCCATAATCCTCTGTATAAAATTTTGGGACATTTTTGTGAAGTTTTAATATATTTAATCACCCTTTTAATCTTAAATAATTAACTAAAAATAGCTACAGGTGTCCAAAAATTACAAAAGAGATACCAAAATTCCTATAAAATTATTTATTAATTTTCTGGAAAAGAATAAAAAAAATTGGAGTTTCCTAGACACCACACGCGCCTACACGCGCCGTGCGTGCGAGTGGGTGTCGCGTCGCAAAAAACGCCCCGGCGTAAATACGCGCGAAATGAAACAGAGTGGCCGTTGAAGGTCTTCAAACTTTCCACATCGGGTAACTGTGCCCTTATCTGAAGTGTGTTCCTTTTGTTTGCACTCATTTTCAAGATGCTTAAGAATAAACTTTTTTTTGAAATTCCCTGAAAATATGAATTCATATGCTAAATAACTTTTTATGAAAAATGCATGGCATGCAGAGTAGATTTAGGGTGAAGGTAAAACAAATTATATGGGTGGCTTCCCTATGGCGGGATGGTTCTAAGTTTTTAACCCAACCCCTCACAAGGATAACTCTAAGGCTTTTGAGATATGAACACCGAGGTCACCGATTCATGGTGAATTTTCCAAAGTCTCCCTTAGTTGGAGTTATTGGGTTCTACACAAGGTCCCAAGAGTCACTGATCACATTCAAAGTTCCGCCAAGAGGATGGGCTAGCCAATTCGAGGCGAATACTTTGAATGAATCCACTCTAGGCGGAGCTTTCGCATATCACCGAATGGGATGCACATCCCATGGGTCCATACTACTAACTCCTTACTTGAACTTATATTTTTTTCTCAAACTCGGGTATAGAGTTTCTCTCAAGAATGTAAACCCAACCCACAATTGATATATATATATATATATTCAATAAAATAAAACATGAAATAAATACAAGAATAATTGAAAAAAATAAAATAAAAAATAAACATATAAACAAAGGGAAATGATGCAAACAAAACAAAGACAAAAACCCTAAACCTAACAAGGGTAGGCTTGACTCTCTAAAGTGTCCCCAGCAGAGTCGCCAGCTGTCGCGTCGCGAAAAACGCCCCGGCGTAAATACGCGCGAAATGAAACAGAGTCGCCACCGAACTTTATTTATTTCTGAAGAAAAAGGAAAATATCGATAAAACCTTGAAAGTAATGGAAAGATGGTCATCGCAACCATTTCCGGGTTCGGGAGTCTATTATGCGAGGGGAAGGTATTAGCACCCCTCACACCCGTTGTACTCAACGGGAACCTTCTAGTTAGCTTAGAGTTAGAAAATGTTATTTAATTTGTTTGCACGCTTTTCATTAATTATTAAAATATTTACAAGAGGGGAAAAAAATTAGTTTTTTATTATTGTGCTTGACGGTTGTTGGATCCCGCTCCTACGTATCCCCTAGTGCAATGGAGAAATCAAAGCTACGTAGTTCTTTGTAAAAAAATACTTGTGGGTTGGTTGATTTTATTTGTAGAAATGATTTATTTTTATTTTTGAGAACGATGTTTAAGTCGCATTCTAGTGGTTAAACATATGCTTGTATGCTCGCGCGTGGGAGGCTTAAGCGTTGTTTGTATCACGTTAGAATGGATAAAATAAGTTTGTTTTTGAAAAGGAATTGGTTTTGGTTTGATTGCGCAAAGGCGAAAAGTTGGTTTGATGAGTTGTTTTTGTTTATTTTTTTTTATGTTTGAAAAAATATCTTAGGTGTGGAAGACGAACAACCAGTAGGCAAAGTGTAACACTAAGCGTCGATTGTTCGAGAGATGGACGGATGCACATCCGCCGATCTCCTTTTAATCCACATTTATTATAAGAAAAGACAAGTTTTTTTCTTTCTACATTAAATAAAACTCATAAAAAAAATGTTTTTGGTTACTTATTTTGTTGTTAAAAAAAAACTTAAGGGGTGTGAATAAATGAATTGTGAATTTTCAACCCATATAACAAAACAGCCCAACCAAAATAAATAAATAAACAAATAAATAAAAAAGAAACCAAAAGGAACACGATGGATTGGGAATGAAAATCTGAAGCCAAAACAAACACAGCGCTTAAGAGAGGAACAGAACCTAACCGAGAGGAAAAGAGACCGCGGCGAGAGGGAGAGAAGTCCGGTGAGATCAACGGCGCAGTGACGGTGACAGTGGCGTCCAAATCTTTCTTTCCTCTTTCTTCTTTACTTCTCTGTTTCAGTTCTGTGTTCTATTTCTCTTGTTTTTTGGTGGTTTGTGGTGAGTGAAGGAGATGATAATGATGTGTTGGTCTTGTTTTTTTTGTTTCTGTTAACAAGATTTGTCTATATTTTGTGTTTTTGATTTTTTTGTTTTTTGGGTCATGGTTATGGTGGTTGGAAGTGATTTATAGAGATGATGAATGAAAGTGACAATGGAGATGGTGATGAATTTGTTTTTCTACTGACTTTCTATCTTGCCCTCTTTTTTTTTCTCCCCTTTTCTTCTGATTGTTACTGTTATTTATAGCCCTAAGGATTTGATTTGTTCATTGTGTAAAGTCCAGATTGATAATTTTTTAAGTTTAAAATTTCTGTCAATTTTGTGTTGAGAAGAACAAAAGGGTTGTTTCAGTTTTCTAAGTTTCTTGAATAACAAAAAATCTGTGTTGGAAAGGAAAACGGAGGGGGGCCTGGCTTTGCTGTGATGTTCTTGTTTTCATTTTCTTTGATATTCTGCCTCCTTTCTACTATTTTTTCTTGTTCCCACTTTATAGACCAAATGATAAATTTTGTCCATTGAGTATTGATCTTCCTTATCAGATTTTTAGGTTCAATTAAAACTTGCTTGTGATTATAGTGAAGAAAGTACAAATTAGTGTTGAGAGGAACAAATTGAATGGGGGCTGGTTCTGTTTCACTATGTTTCATCTTCCCCATAACTTTCTCTCCTATTTTGGTCATTTTCTTTATTTTTATTCATTGGTTCTTGGTTCAAGAAAATAAAAAATAAAAAAAAATAAAAAAGACAGAGAGGAGGGCGTGCTCCTACTGTTGTTGTTGTTCCTGTTCATCTTCATTTTCCTTTTTTTGATTTTTTTCTTTATAATAATAATAATAATAATAATAATAATAATAATAAAACAAATAAACAATAAAAGAGAAAAGAAAGGAAGGTGGGTGAGGAGAAAGGGGAAGGTGCAGCCGTGCTGCATCCCTTTTTTTTATTTTTTATTTTAATAATAATATATATATAATAAGGAAAATGCTATTTAGCAAGAATTTTTTGATGCAAGAAAGAGAAGAATAAATCCTCACCCTTAATTACATCCATAACCACCCATGTTTTCCACTAAAAAAGAAGATTAAATGACATCATCCTTTAAGATTTTGCCATGTGTTAATTCTTGCATTTCTTGTGTAAAAATTTCATGCTAAATAGCAATGCTCATATAATAATAGTAACAATAATAATAGTAATAGATAAATATAGAAACAAAAATAAATATGGTAATTAATGATAGGATATAAAAATGGAAATAAAAGGAAAATTGGAAATAAAAGTAATAAACGGAAATAAATAGATATTATTGATATGTGATGGCAAAAGAAATAATTTTGAATTTTTAGTCAACTGAGTTGACTTTTGACTTTAACTTGAGACCCACAAAAAAAAATTGACTCAAATTAACTGATTAAAAGATTAAAAAAAAAAGGTCGGTCAAAATTTGGGGTATGACAGTGGGCAAGGGCGATGACATTGTTCATCATCTTCTCCGCCCAGTTACTGTAAAATGGGTCGTTCGACCCGGTTATTCGACCCGACTGGTTCTCTCAACTTACTTGACCCAAGACAGCGAATCTTATACTGTCTTAATCGTATTTTAATTTCTGAAAGATACCCGTTCATAGTTTTCAAAATCGGTAATCGAATCGTTTAAATAAAACAATTAAAGTTTGTACCCAAAACCTCCAAATTATGCCGTTGGTTCTCCTAGTCCTCCATGGATTCTAACTGGTTTTCTAGAGGCTTATCAACTTCGCATACCTGTTCTTAAGCTACTCAAGGCACTACAACATCATTAATTCGGTACTGTTTTAATCGTGACAATCCAAACTAGTTTTCCTCTAAATCCTTAACAATAACCCCTCTGCTACTTCAACGACACGAAGAATGCATTAGTAACAACAAGTCCCCAGAATTTGTAATGAAAACACCATAAATAAACATCAGCAATCACAAAACAGAATTTGAATTTTAAATGCTAAGAAGCTTAACAACAGCAACAACGACAACAATAACTTGTAAGCAGTAGAGTAAAAGAACCATAAAAGCTATGTCCCTAATACTATCTACATTCAGAGTTATTAAGTGAGTGGTCAAAACCCCCTTACCTATGATTTGTAGTGAATTCCAAAGTTAGTGATGAACTTCTCCGTCCCTTTGATTCCCACGCGAACTCTCTCTCAAGTTTTTATTTTCTATTTGTGAAAAGTGGCAATCCTATTTTTTTTGTAACTCTTTACTATATAACTATATATAGCAATCAGATAGGTTAACTTTTTCCCAAAGACAAGGAAATATTCTATTTCAAAATCTTTATTTTATTTTATTTTTCTACAGAATTCTAATTCACACCTCCCCTCATTGTTACTACTACATTAGTTGGCCCAATTTAATTAAACCTCTATCTACATCATTTTACTAATCCACTGATATTCTCTTTTTCTTTCTAATTCTTATTTCTCTACTATTCTTTGCTCAAATAATTTAATAAGATTCTCCTTCTTCCTAAATAAATTATTTATCTTACCAATTGGTCAAACAAGCACATACCATACACGTCAGACAATTAAATTAAGTTAAAGGTAACTAATTCTCATCATAACTAAACATTCTAAAATTCGGGGCGTTACAAATACCACAAATCACCATATTCATCCATAACCCACAAAATTTCAATTTCAATCTCTTGCCTTCATCATAATCTCTTCTCCAATACCATTAATTACCTCACCAACACTAACCAAAATCATAGCAAAACAAGAAACAGAACAAACAAGAAGAAAAGGGAATAAATCTGCCGATGTCGTACAATAACACCACCACACAAGGCCTACTGGATTTTCAAGCAAAGATTCTAATTTTGAGTTTGGTTGATTTATAACAGGTTGGCTCTCCCTCTTTCTCACCTCCGAGACCCTCTCCAAGCAAGCAAACCCCATTACCAAAACTCCACACCGTCGATTCCATTTTTTGCTCTCGTTCTTCCTCCGTTTTCAACATCTTTGACCTTTCCACTTCTTATACTCCTCCAATTTGAAAGGTTAAGGGAGCAAAAGTTTATTAGACACAAACCCACAGATTTACTTTTTGAACCTTTCTAGATCTATGAACACAACACAACAGCTCTGTATTGGTGTCGTGATACTGTTTTCTTGTGGCTCTTGTTTAGTTTGTATCTTTATCCTCTTGGTATGTCTTATACCTTGTAGTGAGTTTATAATGAAAGTTTTACCGTTTCCAAAAAAAACATGAGCTTCCATTAGAGCAGCAATGCATTGAGCTTGATATGATTCGGATCGATCGGGTTGAGTTGTTTGAGATTCATTGAAGAAGAGAAGATCAGGGATGGTTCGGAGGGTTTGGGGCGATTTTGGTGGTGCTTGGTGTTCATAGTTACTAGTTGCTAACATTAAGGGCATTTTTGTCTATCCACTAAGTTTTGATATGAGTCAGCATGTTGGAAGCCTAGTCAAATGTGCCACATGTACAAAAAACATGACACATCACCAAAAAATTCAACCCAGGGACCTTTTTTAAAGTTGACTGAAAGTGCAGGGCAAATTAGAAAGGCTTTTGAAATATAGGAACTGAAAATCAAACGACCCCTAAGTGTAGGGACCTTTTACATATTTAAGCCAAAAGAATATCAATTTATTATGTCTATTAAAAAAGTGAGGTGACATGACAGAAAATATAGTTATTATTGATTGATAATGTAATATTATTTTATTATCAGTGCATTTTTTTTGTCAAAGATAAATAAAACAATTTTAATATTTTTAAATTTAATTTATTTAGAGTTCAATAAAAATTGAACTCAAATGATTTGAAATGTAACCATTTTTTTATTAATGTGGAGGCACTTTTCTATTCAAAATTTCAAACCATGGACATTAATTACAATGAGAATTAATAAATTGAAACCGTAAAGAGTAACCATTATCCTAAATTCAATTCATTTAAAACATGCAACCGCTTCGGTCTTAGTTAATGACATCCAGACTGATGAATTCCCTCTCGAGAGGGGCTTACTCTAGGGGGACCCTTTGTCCCCATTTCCTCTTCATGTTGGCTGTCGAGGGTTTGAATGTGTTGATGAAGGGAGATTGTGAGGATCAGGGATGAAGTGGAGGGCTTAGGGCAGGTTTGTTCGGGGAGAGTGTGACGAGGAAGGTGGGGGACTGGACAAAAACTCTATTCTGGTCCGACCCCTGGTTGGGCGGGATCTGTTTGGGTGGAGGTATGTGCGCTTGTTTGAATTGGCGGAGACCAAGTCGAGTACGGTGGCTGAGATGTTTTCACCCGGGTGGGGGCTGGCGGGGAGGCTTAGGTGTGACGGAGACAATTGTGGGCGTGGGAGGAGGAGATGTTGGGGGAGTGTTAGACTTTACTTCTCACTGTGACTGTGCAGGTTGATTCTCCAGACAGGTGGTAGTGACAACCTGATCCAATTTCAGGCTATTCGGTTCGAGATGCGTATCAGATTCTGACTTCTCGAGATACAGTCACTATAGGGGCAGCTGATGATCTTCTTTGGCACAAGCAGGTTCCTTTGAAGGTGTCTATTTTTGCTTGGCGTCTCTTGCGCAATCGGTTGCCCACGAAGGCTAACTTGGTTACTCAAGGCATTATCTCTCCAGATCTTCATTATTGTGTGACGATTGCGGTAGTGTGGAGTCGGATCAACACTTATTTCTTACATGCAGCACTTTTTATCTTCTCTGGGCTATGGTTCGGTCTTGGATTGGTTTTTCAGTGGCGGATCCTCATAGCCTCTCATACCACTTTTTTTTCAGTTCATTTATTCAGCAGGTAGTCTTCGTCCGCGACGGTCCTTCCTGCAACTAGTCTGGTTTGCTTGTGTTTGGATAGTGTGGAACGAAAGAAACCTTAAAGTCATCAGAAATTCGGCTAATACTGTGTACTAGCTCCTAGACAAAGTCAAATTGTTCTCCTACCGGTGGTTGAGGGTGACGGATGTTACTTTAGCTTCTTCTTTACATTGTTGGTGGTCGACCACTTTGCTATGTTTGGGCATTGACTAGATGTTGTTTTATTTCGCTTTTTATGTGATTTGCATTGTAAACTTTTTTAGTCTCCCCCGGTACATCTTGTGCTGTAGTGATATATATATATATATATCATTTTTGTCTTTTAAAAAAAAATATAAGAAAAAAATTCAATTTATAGATACATTCAAATATTGATGTATCTTAAACTATATTATTGATTAAATACATTAATATTTGATTGAGACATATAAGATATAGTTTGACAAAAAAAATTTCTCTTTTTGTAAGACTCTTTTACAATTATCAATGACATTGATTTTTTTTTCTCCAAAACTAGCCTTATTTACCTTACATATTTTTTTTAATAACATTTAATTCTTTTTTAAAAGTGAGTTTCATTATTGAGGGTAGACATAAAAAATCAATATAATTTGTCAATCAATTTAATAATAAAATCAATATTCTTAAAACACGTGTTTTATCAAACTAACTTTTATAAATAAGGACAGAGGGAGTATTAAGGACTAAAGTGATAAAACAAAATTAGTCAAATAAAATTAATGTAAAGCACGAGTTTTAAGAAAATCAATTTTAATATAAAGCAAAATTAATTTTCAAATAAAATTAGTCAAACTAATCCCTTTTCCTTCTCTCCCAAATTAATCCCTAATTTTGGTCAAAATAAAACTAGTCAAATAAAATTAGTCAAAATATTATGGACTAATTTTATCAAACATATTTTTGCTTTATATTTTGCTTCACCTTACATTACATCACTATTCCTTCACTCCCAAAATATAAAGTAAAATTAGTCAAATCAAATTATTGTATTTAATCAAAAAATTTAACCAAAAAAATCAATTTTCTTTGATTAATTTTCGCTTATATTTTAAGACGGAGAGAATAATATTTTCCTTATCCCAAAATATGATGGAAAATTAATCAATGAAAGTTGATGTATTTAGTCCAAATTTTTGATCAAATACATAACTTTTTTTTTTGAATTAATTTTTCTTATATTTTAAGACGGAGAGAATAATATTTCCCTTATATCAAAATGAGAGAAAATTAATCAATCAAAATTAATGTATTTTGTCTAAATTTTTAACCGAATATATATTTTTTTCTTATCAATTTTCCTTTATATTTTAGCACAGACTAACACATTTTAAACATAAGTTAACCGTTTGTTAACCTTAAATTTCGCATGTTTCATCGTAATAACAATACTAACTAACAACAATGTTAAATTTGAACACCCCCGAATATTCCGTTTATGTCTAACATCTCTGTCCTAAAATCCATTTCTCGTAAATGACAACAAAAATCTTGACCATCCATTCTCCATAATTTCTAATCAACGGTCAATATCTCTTGTTTGACTGAGGTACAAACTTTGAAGCTAAGAATGATTGAAATTGATGGATGTTTGACCATTCAAAATCTTAACTAACACCTGTCACCTTATTTTTAGTAAGAGAGAGAAAAAGGGTTTCTTTGCTTCATTATAGATTTGTGTTTTGTGTTTTCTTTTTTGTTTCATTTTTCTTTTCTCTTCCATTTCTATTGTTGTTTGCAGAAACTCAGAAACAAGAGGGAGAAACTCAAATTCAGTTTTTGTGTTTCTCTCTTTTGTTTCAAAAAATAAATAAAAAATTCTAATAATAATAATAATTAATAATTTTTTTATAGAGGGTGTTTAGATTTGTGTGTGTGTTGATTCAGTTGTGTTGTTGAGGTTGGAATCTAACAATATGAACATGATGAGAAGATTGAAAAGCATTGCTTCTGGTAGAACCTCTATTTCATCAGATCCTGTAAGTTTAAGATCTCTCACCATCTCAAAAAAATTTATTTTTTATTTTCTTTAATTTTTTAAAGATGTTGCTTTTGTTGTTGTTGTTTTGTTTGGTAGCTGGAGAAATGGAAGAAACTAAAATGTTTTTCATGAATGATTTTACTTTTTAGATACAACATTAATTTTTTTAAATAATAATCTTGTTAATTTTTAAAAATCTGTAATTTGGTTCCTGGATTTATTTTACTTTTTCTATCCATTTGCTGATGTTATTTCTTACATATGTGTCTTTTGTTTGTGAACTTATTGTTTTTGTGTCCACTTTTGTTTGTTTTGTTTTTGAGATGCAGTTGTTTTTTAATTCAATTTTTTTTTTTGACAAATAATTCAAAATGTTTTATTATCTCACAAATTTATGTTCTGCTTCCCAGATTGGCTCATTTTCTGTTATTTATTTATTTATGGACTTGTGAATTGAAGGCACCTATTTACTTTGTGAGATTTACATGATTGTATATGATGATTTGGATAATCTATACTAGATTTTGCAGGTTTGCTTTTAGTTTAATTATGGTAAACTAAATTAAATGGACAAGCTAGAAAATTTATGTATTTGAGATATGTTTTCGGATTTCGCATCCGGATATGTACACAATGTGTTAGTTAAATTCAAACTGTTCCTTTTCAGGGTGGAGATTCTACCATAAAAAGAGCCAAGTTTGATCAAGAGACCGAAGGAAAAGGAAATGGGGAAACAAAGTATGTAGATGCATCCCAAGGAGATGCATCTAGTACATCTAATTCTAATGTTTCTGCGGTGGCTAAAACCGAGAAGTCAGGTTGTGAACAGCTTCCAAAAGAATTAAACGAAATGAAAATTAAAGATGATAAAAGCAAAAACAACAACAATACCGAAAAGGTATTTATTGTCATTAATTTGTTCTATTTTTCGTACTTGCTATATTCATTGGGGTGTTAGCAACTTAGCATATGCATGCACCTTTTTAACTCTATAAAGATAAAGATGTCATTAAATGAAAAGTTACATTTATAGTTAAGTTTAGTGTATCTAATTTTTGTCGAAAGCAATCTATCGTTGAGTTTGGTAATTGATTTGCTGTGTGCAGGATATGGAGGCAACTATTGTGAACGGAAATGGAACGGAAACTGGTCAAGTAATTACAACTTCTATTGGTGGTCGAGATGGACAGCCAAAGAGGGTATTGTTCTGATCAGTCTGTTAATTTCTATCCCGCTATATAGCCTTAAGAATCTTAAAATATTGTACCTTCAATAACTTCTTTTTTGCTTTGCTCAGGTAATCTCATATGCGGCAGAACGTGTTGTTGGTACCGGTTCTTTTGGTGTTGTTTATCAGGTATTATATTTATATTTACATTCCTTTAGCAGTGTTTCTTGAAATGTAAAAGGATTGATATTCTTTGCTTCGCTGTTGTATAGAATTGTCAAGTTACTCTCTTTGCTTATCCACGATGGCTTGAATATACTGTAGGCTAAGTGCGTTGAAACTGGCGAAGCCGTTGCAATAAAGAAAGTCTTACAAGACAAGAGATATAAAAATAGGGAACTCCAGGTTATGCGTATGCTTGAACATACCAATGTTCTTAAACTAAAGCACTGTTTCTACTCGACGGCTGAAAAAGAAGAGGTGTACCTTAACTTGGTTTTGGAGTACGTACCCGAAACTGTCTACAGAGTTTCAAAGCACTATGTCAGGATGCACCAACACATGCCTATAATTTATGTGCAACTATATATGTATCAGGTAATCTAGAACTTGAGTCAATTATTATTGTTAATTTTTTTTATTTTGGTTATGAGCTTACTGAATAATTTTAAAAGAATTCCAGCCATTTGCTTTTGGCTTGTTACTTTTATGCTGTTATTGATTCATCACGTCAATACACTCTTGCAGATATGCCGCGGTTTAAACTATATGCATCATGTGGTTGGAGTCTGTCACCGTGACATCAAACCTCAGAATTTATTGGTATGAATTATTTTTTCTTTACTCTTTCTTTCAAATTTCCTTGTTTGCGAACCATATATATTTTAAACTGGCATGTGGTTGCATATCACAGGTTAATCCTGCGAGTCATCAATTAAAGATATGTGATTTTGGTAGTGCAAAAATGTTGGTAAGTTTCGTTTTTTTCTTTATCAATTTGAAAATTGTATGATTATATGTGCTCAGCCTCATAATATTATTGAACTTTTAGGTGCCTGGTGAACCCAACATATCATACATATGCTCACGGTATTATAGAGCTCCTGAACTTATATTCGGTGCAACAGAATACACAACTGCTATTGATGTTTGGTCTGCTGGCTGTGTTTTGGCTGAGCTTCTTCTAGGACAGGTTAGAATTTGTTTACGGAGTTTTAATATCATTTGTAAGTTATCAAAGTTTTCACGAAGTTCATTGTGTGAGAGAATTCTTAGAGGGATTTGCATTTATGTGATATCTGCAATTTATACACTGCTACGCAGACGGTAATTTTAGAATATTACACATTTTTAGATTGATTCTTATATATATAATAATGTTATGTTATTTGCAGCCAATTTTTCCTGGAGAGAGTGGCGTTGATCAGTTGGTAGAGATCATTAAGGTAAATTTTCTTGTGTCAGTGTCCTTTTGCTTTATTAGCTTCTTCTTAAAAGTTGCTTTCTGTTGTTTTTTGGATCTTCAATCTGAGTGTTATTATGTATTGTATTGTAGATTTTGGGAACACCAACAAGAGAAGAAATAAAGTGCATGAATCCAAATTACACTGAGTTCAAGTTTCCTCAGATTAAAGCTCACCCATGGCACAAGGTTCGTAGTTCGTTATTACTTCCTACTTGCCCCTGTAGCTTATAATTTGTAATTGATAAATTGCTAAACAGTAATACTTCTGTAATATCCAGATCTTTCACAAAAGCATGCCTTCGGAAGCAGTGGACCTTGTGTCGAGGATGCTTCAGTATTCACCAAATCTACGTTGCACAGCTGTAAGAAAGTTAATTTGGTTTTATAAATACCTTTTGTAGCTTTATCGTATGTTCAGTCGCAGTTGTTTGATTACTGTGTTGCACAGAAGTAATGATTATATTTTGTTTACACAGTTGGAAGCATGTGCACACTCCTTCTTTGATGATCTCCGAGACCCAAATGCCCGCTTACCGAATGGGCAAGAACTTCCCCCTTTGTTTGATTTTACAGCTCAAGGTAACATGGTGATAAACTAAACATGATTGATAAAATCAAATATTATGTTATTGCTTACATAAATTTTTAAAAAATGTTGCAGAGTTGGCAGGCGCACCTGATGAGTTGCGTCGGCGTCTCATTCCTGAGCATGCAAGGAGTTGATTTTTTTTCTTTGGCGATTGTAAATTGATTTTGGATGAGTAGATTACCAGACAAGCAATGCTACCTTTTCGCTAACAGTTCAGATCTCTGCTGTCCAACCTGCACAATCATGACTATACAACTCATTTGAACCTCAAAACCACACAACCTCTTTATCAAGGACCTGCAGATGATGATCACATGGATGATGTAGGAGAGTGCCTGCTAAAACTGTTACATTCATTTTTTGAGTAGTTTTTGGTTGATGTATGCCTCAATTTTAAAAGATTACAAGTTCACACAATTCTTTTACTCATGTTTCATATAGTTCTAGATTGTTTGTTCCTCAAAGTGGACTATGTGGAAATCATCAATCAAATGAATAGGCATTTTTTTTTCTTTTAATTTTCCACAAGCTTCTCGATTTTTTTATTCTTTTTCTTTTTCAAAGATAAACTATTCTGCATGGTTCTTCTAATGGTATCAAGATGAATATGCTCGATTCACCGTAATTCTGACATATCCACCGTTATATCAAACATATACTACTACGTTTTGTTAAACTTCAATTCTAAAAGAACTAAATTTCTAATATAAATTTGATGACTTGTAAGTATTTTTTTTCTTAACATTCTCAGTGGACATGATTTAAATGTTGGCAATGAACCATTTGCCTACAATTTTTTCAAGCGACCCAAGAGTTGAAGAGTACCGTGGTGATTTGTGTGTTATTTTCCATCTCTTCTTTTCATTCCATAAAGGGCAACGCTTACTCGATAGGTAAGATAAACTATTCTACAGTAAGATAACTAACCAGAAAGGTATTTTCATAGTTTTGACTTTTGATTACATTCTCTGCTAATTGATACACTGGTATAACAGGAGCAAGTTATTCTGAGCATAAAGAAACATTCATTAGACGACATAAACGAACTCGAATTTACACTCGTGCAATAATTTTTGTTGCTGGTAATTGGTATTATCCCTCTGCTTTCCAAGGAAAGGGATCCTAGTAATTCAAAGTTTGGTCGCAAGATAAATAAAGTCGTGTCAATAATTATTTCCACAAAAAAAAAAAAAAAACTCGAATTCTTCTAAACAATTCATTCTAAGAGGAACTCATTAACCACTTGAGTCAATTACTCGGTTCACTCGTGCCATATTTGAAGAAACAAACTATCAATGATCTAAAATCTTACATGTTACCATTTTGCAGCTCAAAGTACAATTTCAATTAAAGAAAATGTAGTCTTGCATACTCTTCCATTCCAAAAAATTTACTGTTACAAAATTTATCGTACTAATTTACTGTTAAAAAAATGCTGAAAAAATGTAAATTTCTCTATGTATATGACATTAAAAAATAAATAAATTTAACCTTGATAGTACAACAGAAACAACAAACTGTGTAATCAAGCCCCAAAAGATTGAAAATGTCATGTGGATTAACTCCCCTTGAAAGTATTGGTATGAAGTTTTTGAAGAAAAAATCCTACCAATAATCCCCACAAGAACATTCTCCTTCTCTGAAATGATGAAAACAATTTGAATCCCTCAAGATGATATGGCGAGTGAATACTCTCGATATATATTTCATAGCAGAATGACAATCCCCACAAACTCGGAGATTCTTAAATATCCTGATAGGTGCACTTGGTGGAGCAGCTAGTAATCCAAAAGCAACAGCCAGTTTCTCACTGTGATAAGCAAGACCAACTTCCTTTCCCTCTTTATCCATGTCATGCAAAGAAAAATTCATATCTGGTACATAACCAGCTTCCTTAATTCTCACTATAATTTCGTCAATCTTGGAATAAATCTTAGCTTCCATTGGATGTCCTCGATCATCAGAAATGAATGTATGCACCCTGCTGTTTATCTCAATCCAACTGCATCCAGGCTCCTTCACTATTCCTTTTGATTTCATCAACTTTCGAATTTTCGCAGAATCATCCCATTTATGAGCTGCAGAGTACATGTTAGATAGCAAAACATAAGGCATAGCATTCTTAGGTTCCAACTCAAAAAGATTTGTAGCTGCCCTTTCTCCCAACTCTAAGTTTCCATGCACTCTACATGCAGCAAGGAGTGATTTCCATACAGTTGCATCTGGTTTCACATCCATTTGATCTAGTAATTCTTTTGCCTCATTGAGTTTTCCTGATCGTCCAAATACATCAATCATGCAGGCATAGTGTTCAGGGCCAGGTTTTATTCCATATACCTTTTTCATCTGATGAAAGTAACTGCGTCCTTCATCCACAAGACCAGCATGGCTACAAGCAAATAATAATCCTATAAATGTGATAAAATCTGGTTTTGTGCCACTTGAAATCATGGCATCATAAAATCTTACGGAGTCTCTTCCTTTACCATTCTGCGCATAACCAACAATTAGAGCTGTCCAGGTAATTACATCTTTAACTTGCATTGAAACAAAAATTGCATCAGCATCATCTAGACATCCACATTTTGCATACATGGCTACAAGAGAATTATCCACGGACGGTGATGACCTAAGGCCTGATTTAATAAAGTCTGAATGCACTTGTTTACCAAATTCTAGAAGAGTCAATTCTGCACAGGCACTCAAAATACTTGCTACAATAAATTGGTCTGCATTTACACCAGCAACTCTCATGTCGCAAAAAATCTTCAGTGATTCTTCGTGGGAGTCATTTTGTGCAAAACCGGTTACAAGGGAGGTCCATGAGATGACATCTTTCTCAAGCATATTTTCAAAAACTGTGTATGCACAATTCATGTCCCCAGTTTTGGCATACATGTCAACAAGAGCATTGTTAACAAGCTTATAATTCTCAAATCCAGTTTTGATTATCAAACAATGAACAGATCTTGGATCTATACTACCTACTACGCAACAATTCAGGATTGATGGGAATGTATAATCATCAATCTTCATATTTCTTCCATGCATATTTTTAAATAATTGTAGAGCTTCCTGTTCAAATCCATGTCTTACAAATCCAACTATCAAGGAGTTCCACGAAACAATGTCGTCGACCTCCATAGTTTCTAATACCTTCTTTGCACTGTTTAAATCTCCACATTTTGCATACATATCAACCAAAGCACTTTGAACATATACATTGCACCCAAAACCACTTCTTACAATACAAACATGCACCTGTTCACCAAAACAACCAGCTGATACAGAAGAACATGCTGTCAATATAGTTGGAAAGGTATACTGATTAGACTCGACCCTGTGCATATGCATGTAACGAAAAAACTCAATTGCCTTATGACTATCACCATTTTGAGCATAACCAGTAACCATAGCAGTCCACAAGACATGATTTTTCCTATCAAAAGCCAACCCCTTGAAAAGAAACTCAGCCTCTGAAATACACTTGCACTTAGCATACATATCAACAAGTCCAGTAACAACAAACACATTAGATTCAAATCCATTCTTTACAACATACCCATGAATCATTTCCCCAGTTAGGATCAAACCCAACGATGAACACACTCTCAGAACACTCCCTAAAGTAAACTGAGTAGGTTTATGACCCTCCAACCTCATTGACCTAAACAAATCAAAAGCTTCAACTTTACACCCAAATTTACAATACCCAGATATAATGGAAGACCATGTGATAGAACTCCTACATGAAAACCCATCAAAAAGCTCTCTTGCTTCAACTAATCTTCCTACATTAACATAGCCAGATATCATGGTGTTCCAAGAATATTCATCCTTTTGAGGCATTTTTTCAAACAGTTTACGTGCATCGTCAACTCGACCGGATTTTGATAATCCATTAAGGAGCTGGTTTGAATGGTAAATTGATTGATAAGAATTGGCAATGTCGGTGTGGATATAACGGATAAATCGCATGAGGTTGAATGGGTAGCATGGATTGTGAGAAAAGACTGAAGCTTTTAAGCCGAATTTGTGCATAATAACTTGCCGCGGCAAAACGATGCAGCAGTAGAACCGCGGGAACAATTATATGTACCCGGGTTCAAAAGGGGAGAATTTCATTTTCATTTTTTTTTTTAATTATCTGGGTGAGTTTGCTTCGGCTTTAACAAAATGGATTTTTTCTTTGTATTTTTTGAAAATAGACTTTATAAAACCATTTTTTAAAATATTATAAGTTTTTTTATATTTATTTTTTATAAATTGAAATAATAATTTTGACATCATATAACATAAGCATACATTATTGAATATCAAAACATAGTTAAAATCACAATTTTTTCAAAAAGTTGTATTTCAAAAATGATTATTATGAAAATCTATTTGAAATAGCTTCAAATTAAGTGTTTTTTTTTAAATTTTGATATTAAAAAAAAATCAATAAAATGATGAAATGCCTAAAATGGGGTCCGGTTATCCTGCATAAGGATTTCTTATGCAGCGTGCATAAACCTGCTATTCGCACCCCTCTTATTGCGTTATACACCCCCACCCAGCCCACTTTACCGGTTACTGTGCGCACAAGCCCAAAGACAGTTGCTTAGCGCACCCCCCAGTTGCTTCGCGCGCCCCCCATATACAACCCTATTACTTGTGCGCCCCCCATTTGCTTAGCGCACCCCCCCAGTTGTTTTTTTTTTTTTCCCTTTTTCTCCCTAGATTTTCTTGTGAGCCCCCCATTTTTTTTCCTCCCCAAATTTCTAGCGCGCCCCCAATTTTTTTCCCTCCTCCAAACTTCTAGCGCACCCCCACCCAAATTTCTAGCGCGCCCCCGATTTCCAATTAAATAATAACTTTTGTTCCTTTGAAGTATATATTATAAGAATCCATTTTTAATTAATTTTCGTCATACAGCCCCTCAAAGCCCAACATAATAATCAATGGTTCATGTATAACATCTTGAAACCAAATAACAAAACTAGTGGTTTCAATGTATAACGCTATGAAACCATTTAACTAGAATAATGGTTTCAGTGTATAACGCTATGAAACCATTTAACTAGACTAATGGTTTCAGTGTATAACATCTTGAAACCAAAGTAGCCCTCTTATGGTTTCTAATAAAATATCCATATTTAGTGGTTTAATGGTTTCACTAGTGTTGTATGTGAAACCAAAGTAGCTCTCTTATGGTTTCCAATAAAATATTCATATTTAATTTAACATAAATATTATAATTGAAACCATAAGTGTGGCTTAATGGGTTCACTGGTGTTGTATGTGAAACCACAGTAGCTCTCTTATGGTTTACAATAAAATGATTTTCAAAATAACATAATGAATTTCAAAATAACATTGCATAAATAATCAATGAAGCAGTAGCTCTCTTATGGTTTTCAATAAAATGATTTTCAAAATAACATTGCATAAATAACCAATAAATTCGTGGGGGTGCGCAAAGTAATATGGAGGGTGCGTAAAGTAATATGGAGGGTGCGTAAAGTAATCTGGGTGCACAAAGCAACTCTGGGGGTGCGCTGGAAAATTTGGGTGCAAACATAAAAGGTGTAAGTGAAAAAACAAAACCAAAAAAAAAAAAACTGGCCTTTCAGGCCCAGTAAGCTAAAAATAAAAACAGAATGTGTGTGAAAAAACAAAACCAACAAAAAAAAAAAGAAACTGGGCTTTCAGGCCCAGTAGGCTAAAAATAAAAACAGAATGTGTGTCATCAGCAGAAAGGGGTGTGTGAATAGCGATGCATTGGGGGGGGATGGGGGGCGCGCGTGGAAACTTTTGGGGGGCGCGCGAGAAATTATGCACCATGCATAAGGGGGGCTTATGCATAATATCCTTTGCCCCTAAAATGACATTTTAAGAATAATTATTCAAACCAAATTTTCATTTGAAACTTTTATAATTTTTTTTACACAAAATTATATAACACTATAGAATCAATTTTTTTAAAAAAACCAAAACAAACGTGCCCAAAATTAAGTGAAAGAAAAACCAAGATTTTGTCCAACTTGGATTTGTCCCTTCAAAAAATTGAAGGTTAAGTCTGAACGATAGCCTACCATAAATTTAACTTTTAAATTTGTATTTGATCTTTTGAAAGTATCATATGATCGATTAATATCTTTAAAAGATTAATATTTTTAAAAGATTAATATCTTTTAATATATTTTTGTTTAAATAGACTAATGAATTAATAGATAAAAATTTCTTTTAATATTTAACTTTACATTTTAGAAAATTTGACTATATATGATATTATATTTTAATTGTAATTTATAATAATACATTTATACATGTGAAAAATTTATGTAGACTAATAAATTTAACTTATTAAAAAAAATTAATATAAAAGTAAAAAATTAATATATAATATAATAATTGTAATAAAATATTAACCATATGTCTAAAAGTTTTTTTGAGGTATATTGTTTGACATTTTTAACTAATAAGCTTCTAAAAAAGATTTGGTTTGCTCTATTTAAAAAAGAAAAAGAAATAGCTAGATTTAATTTGAGTAAGCTAGGTCGTAGCCCATGTAGACTGATGTGACCTATTATCACTCATATGCTAGATCTCATGTACATCAAAATATCTTGTTTATTTTGAAAGATTCTCTTCTGCCCCTATGACTCCTTTTAACCCTCCAATATTCTGATCTTACCCATGTACAAAAATTTCAAAACGTGTTTTCCGAAGTTTTTCTAGTTCATATTCGTCGAAAACTTCGAAAAATGCATTCTGAAGTTCATATTCAAGGAAAAAATTTCGGAAAACGTGTTCTAAAATTTAAAACTAGGGGGAAAACAGAAATTTGGGGGGGGGGGGGAGTCATGGGGGGTGGGAAGAGAAAATTTCATTTATTTTGGATTTGAACCGGGATGTCATTGTGGCTATTTGAATTACTCTTTGGATAGAAATATCTTTGTTTCAATTTGGAATACTAAAGCCCAACACCAATGTTTTAAAAACCGGACCGGACATCGAACCGGTGAGGGTACTAGGTCACTGGTTCATTGGTCGAACCACCGGGTCACTGGTCGAACCGCATGACTAAACCGGGTATAACCGGATAAACCAGTAGAACAAACCAGTGTCTATAATACAACTATATAGGTATTAAACCGGTCGAATCAGATGACTCTGTCTCTAAAAAATTCATGACATGACACCTACAATTTTTTTAAAACTCGAAAATTCCATAATGTCATAAGTTCTTAAATTTAAATCTTAAATATAGTCGTCATACACAATAAAATAGTACAGTACAAAATACAAATCCAAATAAGTTTTAAACAAAATTTAATTGCAACATAAACAGAATAACAAAGTGTCTAATAAATTTAAATCCAAGGAGACATAGTTATTTCAATATTGGGCTCTATTTTATTTCTTTTGTTTCTTCTATTTTTTTTTAAATAAAAATACAAAATGACGTCGTTTTGAGACTTTTAGTTGATAAAAAAAAGAAAAAAAAAGCGCGTGCAATCAAACCGGTGGTTTGGAGAAACCGCCGGTTCATCGGTTTTTCCGGTTTTGAGCGGTTCACACCGGTCTAACTGCATGGCCAATCCAACATTCAAACCAGACCGATCACCTCTCCGATTCGCCGTCTGACCGGTCCTCGGTCCAGTTTTTAAAACACTGCCCAACACAATAAGGAGACGCAAAACTACAATACATGTTACCCAACACAAACTAATTTTGCCAAATACAATGACATACACGTCCTCCAATATGAACTCAATATGGTACAAAAATAATACTATTATTGGCTCTACTAACATAGTGGAATTGCAATTTTCCATGCATACTTATGCAAGATTCAGTCTATAAATACGCATACACATCAAATATCCACTATATGCAACATTCACCCAAATTTTTAGCATTTCTCTCATTCAAATACTCACTTGAGCGTTAGAGTGCTAACATTTTTGCATGTATATTTCCCCTTCATTCTTGGGACTCAAGAACCACCACACTGATCAGCCTTGTCATTGGAACCTCACGTTCTGCCTGTTTAGAGCAATCTTGTTTTTTTTTTTTTTTGAATAATTATGTGAATATAGTTCAATTAATAAGAACATTGTATTTTAAATTATAGTCATTAGACTACTTACCAATTTTTTTTTTCTTTTTTTACTTTCATTCACGTTATATTTCAACTGTATCTCTTGTGATCATAAGGGCAAACTTTTATATTATTGACTTTGAATAATATTTTTCAATTTTTTTTATGATGAACCTGTTGTTTTTACTAAATTTTATGTTGATATCAATGTTTTTGACCCGTTATTAATATTTATACTCTTTTATAAAAGTTTAGTATTTTATAATTTTTTGATTCAACCGTAAAAAAAAATTAAATTATTAATTCATGAGAAGAGAGATATATTGGGTGCCTTTGATCTGCCGAAAAATAAGGGGCTCTACAACATAACTTTAGTTGTACTGTGTTTGATTTCAAAACTGTTTTTAGGACTGGACAAATTAGGGTCAGGCGACTCGATAAAAACTGAAATTCTTATCCCTTAACCCCACTAAACCACGATATAACATTTTGTCCATTGCACAAATTGTTTAAAATATAAAAATAACTTTTTGTCTATTAAACATCGTACAAGATAAATTTGATAACACCTTAAACTTTATTTTGTGTTATTTTACTTTACTATTTTACCCAATATTTATATGTTGCAGATCAAACGGATTCATTAACTCCAAGAGTAACAATTTTAATTTACTCCATATCATTTTAATCCAATGGACTAATACCAATTCTCATTAATAATCATGGATCTCATCTTCCTTATCATTCCTCATAATATTTATAGTTTCCTTTTTTGTTAAAATTTATAGTCTCCTTTTATTACTAGTTAATGTTTTACCTTTTTTTTCCATTAAAGACCAAAATCACAAACAAATCGTAGAAAATTGCCTTTGTTAGGTTGTAGTTTGTCTCTTTTTCTTTTTCTTTTCTGTCTTATTTAATTTTCTTTTGCATAAAAAAAAAAATGAACTACCGTATCAATCCGCAAACCAAAGTATCATATCTTGCTGACCAATAATCCTTTTCCTGGTAAATTAAATCATATGTGGTCTTTCATCTTCATATATATATTTTTTATAGAAATGGAAAAGAAGATGCGGTTAAATTTAATTTAGTGGTTTGATTAAAAAAATTAAGGTAAAATTACACGTTTGATGTTTTATTATTATTATTATTATTATTATTTTTTTTTATAAATATTTTGGTCATTTATATTTTATTTGTAACATTTTGGTTTTCATCTTATATATTTGTAACACTTTGGTCCTTTAAGTTTTATTTGTAACACTTTAATCCTTTATTTTTTATAACTTTTATGTATAAACCCTTTTTTCATTTTTTTATATTAAAATAATGCTGAATTTTATTTGTTAAGATATCTTTTTATTAAAATTAAATAAAACTCATAATTTTGATGAATATGTTCAACATTTTCATCAATTTTTTCATATCTTTATGTTCTTGAAAGGACCAAAGTGTTACAAATAAAAGATAAATGACTAGAGTGTTACAAAAAGATAAAATAAAAGACCAAAATGTTACAAATAAAAGATAAAAGACCAAAATATTACAAAAAAATACTCCCTCTGTTCCTTTTTATAAGAAACAAAAGTGAATTTTTTTTTGTTCCTTTTTATAAGAAACTTTGACTAATTTTCAAATGTTTTAAGTGTTGAATTTCACTTATGCCTTTATTTATTATGAAAGAGAATATTAAAAATAAGTAAGTTAATTGAATTTAAAGTAATTAAATAGGGGTATAGATATAATAAGTTTAAATTTATAAAAGTATTAAATGAAAAGAACTATTTACAATGTGTCTTCTTGGTATGTGTAATTTTTTCAAACTGTTTCTTATAAAAAAGAACGAAGGGAGTAAGATAAATGACCAAACATGTAATTTTGTCAAAAATTAATATAGTGGTAAAATAATTACTAGAGTGAAAGCAATGCAATTCAGCAATGTAACAAGTCCACAAATTTCAAAATTGAAATTAAAGGACATTGATTGAAGAGATTTAGATTGAATTCAGGAGTATAATTGTGAAGAATGATTAACGTGAATATTGAGCAAAAAGGAAACCTTGAAAATTGGAGTAATAAAAGCACAAGGAAATCGTAGGAGTAATTCTAGTGATTTATTTTTGGAGTTATTATATCTATTTTCATTAATTCATTTATATTGATGTTTTTTTACAATGTTTATTATATTATTGTTTTTCTTTTATCATGCTATATTAATTATTTTTTTAATTGAGCTATACATATTTTTTTTAGATAGATAAAATGACAACTCATTGAAAATTCACACATATAAAATAGAGAGACCGTGGTTCGAATTTCGATCACGGCGTCCGACACTAACAATTTCGACATATTTGCTAGTTGAGCTAAGATTTGTAGACTATACACATTTTATTTTTAATGTCTTTTTACCATATTTTAATTTTAATGTTGTTTTAATCTCAAAAAATCTTTTTAAGGAATTATTGGTCAAATTAATTAAAAAAGAAAAGGAAAAAGGAATTATTGGTCAAACATTTTCAAAAGGAAACATTTTGGTCAACAACAAAACCATTTTTGTTCTTCTCATTCTAAATTAATACTACAAGAAACTGATTCAATTCAATTCACTCTCTCTCATTTTTTTTTCCATCAAATCTCACAAAAAAAAAATGAACAGTTCTTCAAACCCAACACCATCATCTCCACCGGAATCCACCGCCGACGACACCGAACCATTCCTCCTCCGAACTCGCCGTTCCCTCCACCGCACACCACCACTCCGTACCGCTTCTCGTTTCATCCGTCAAGCAAGCTCACATCATTTGATGCTGAATGAACCATCCGTACGTGTTCGAGAGAGAGCGGCAGTTGAGGTGGAAGAGCGGCAGAGGGAATGGGCTTATTCGAAACCAGTTGTAGCACTTGACATAGCTTGGAACTTGTCGTTTCTTGTTGTTAGTGTTGTCGTTTTGGGTTTGAGTAATAAAGAGGAACCTTGTGTTCCTCTTAGGGTGTGGATTTTGGGGTACTTGTTGCAAGGATTGGTTCATTCGTTGTGTGTTTTTTCGGAATTTAGAAGAAGGAGAAGGGATATTGTTCTAGAAGATTCTTCTCATGATTTAGAGACTGGTCCAAGGTGGAGTTTGAGTTCTGATACTGATTCTGATGTTGATTTTCATTCTCATCACTTTTTGGAGAATCAGGAAAATAGGTACTACAAACAATTCTTTCAATTTCAATCTTCTTGTCCTTTTTTTAGTGTATATATGTATTTATTTAGTTGATTTTTTATATTTTTATTGTATTAAATAAATACATTTCTAGTCACTAGAAATTGAAAATATGCTTATTCTTATATCTAAAAAATGATATATTAGTTTATATTTATATATTCTTTGTTCTAGTTTATATTAGTTTATATACATTTTGTGTATGTTTGGTTCCACTTTTGAAGGAAGCAAAATTGATTTTGGATGTATAGAATTAATTTTAACATATCTGGTTAATTGATTCTACTGGAAGATAGAAATTGTTGCTTCAAATTTTAGAATTGATTTTTACACTAAAGTTTATTGTGCAACTTACTTTGATATGAATGTATCCGAATATAAATCACTTTACCTTCAACTCATTCTTTGCCAGAATCAATTCAGTCAAAATCAATTTTACTCACAGCAAAACCAAACATATGCTTAGTCTCGCCATTTCTAAGTGCGACTAAATCAAAGATATCTTAGGTATATTTTTATCAAATTATGAGCTTGTTAAAATAACAACTCTTGATTTTTTCACTTTACATCTTAGTCACTTTAGACGATCTAAATCCCTATTAGTTTATATTTACTTTTTGTTCTAGTTTATATATATTTAGTCCTCATCATTTCTAAGTGCTACTAAAACACCCAATTTTTCATTTTTAGGATGTAAAACTTAGCATAATATTTGTACGGATTATTTTTTTATTTTTGTTTATGGTGGTTTATAAGGTGTGGAAATTCTGGAGAAATGTTGCATATGGTCTACTTTGAATTAATACATGAAAATGATTTTTTTTGGTAGAAATGTGCGAAAATGGTTTGAAGTGCTAACAATGACCGGCATTACTATCTCTAAGTAGAACACCATAGTATTACTTGTCCATGGTTGAAACATTGGCCCAATTGATGCCGGTTCGGAAAAAAAACAAGAAAAAAGAATATTAGTGCCTCAAAACTGAACTGATATTCATTGTCTTCTATTTTTGTTGAATCAACACAAATTACGTCACTGTCTTTGGTGTAGGGACGTGGAAAACAATAAACTTAAGTTGACAATGTCCGCCATCGTCGAAATTTGAACAATTTCCAAGTATCAGTCCGCTGTAGACCACATTCACTTCTGCATCCTAGCAATCACCATTTTGATATTTATATGGACAGAAAACTTATTTTTTTTTCGACAAGAAGAAACTTATATCATTTCATTATTCACTAAAGAAGTAATACATAGAGGTAAAACATCAACTACATAGCAACTAGCCCAGACAATGGCCGCCCGAGCTAACTTGTGAGCAACCATGTTTGCTTGACGCTTGGTAAACTTTACCACAAAGTTTGGATTTAGAGTTAATACATTGGTAAACTTATTTAATTGATAGAAACTTGTTATTTTAGGGTAATTATTAATTAGAGAGTACACTGTATTGTGGGAGGATATCGCTATTCGCTAGTTAGCTTTCTGATATTATGAGAAAATGAAGTTGGAGTAATGCTGTATGCACTTCAGTGCACATTACTTCACTTATATTCAATTGCCATCGGTTAAATAGAGCTGGTTTCACCTCGTTTTCTGCTTGCCATACTCTAATTTTACCACCTAAAGGAGTTGTGTGCCGTGGTGACATGTTACTCTGAAGTGCACGTGATTAAAGTACCAAATGATGGAAGCAGTAGAGTCGGTAGAACTGAAAATTGACAATGCTTCAATCATTCAGCATATGCATTGCATCATTTCTTATGCAGTTCAAATTTTTCATTGCCTACAAATTTCCATTCATAATTCAGAATATCTTGTTCTGACTGCCGTTTAACTTTTCTATATTTAGCTTTATTTTTGGCCTTATATAAGTTTGTAACTGTATTATTCATTAAATTATCAGTATCATGAAGCACATAGAGTCTGCAAATACCATTCTATCATTCATATGGTGGGTTCTTGGGTTCTACTGGGTAACCGCTGGTGGTCAGAGTTTGACAAAGGATTCACCGCAGCTTTACTGGTTAGTTAGAACTTTGAATAAGATCTATTACTACTTCCATCCCTAAATATAAGTTCTTTCTATGCTTTTGTACCATGTTTCTGCGTTGCATTTATGTAACCATCATGCATCTTGTGTTTTGCAGGCTCTGTATCACATTTCTTGCTTTCGACGTTGTGATTGTAGTGATTTGTGTTGCTGTTGCATGTCTCATTGGAATTGCTGTTTGCTGTTGTCTTCCATGCATACTTGCGATTTTGTATGCAGTGGCAGATCAGGTAAATAGTTTTTTTTTCCCTCATTTTATTTTTTGTCCTATTTGTTATCATATGTCCTACATCAGTAGATAGAGTGAAAACCAGTTCAATTTTAATCAGTGTTGTCAAATAGTGGCTATAGCAGCGTTATAAAACTTCAGAGTTTGAACAAATCGCTATTGTTCTGCGATATGCTATTTGTTAGAAATTCTTGTCAAATAGTGGCTAAGGCAGCAGCGCTATACACGAAGAAACCACTTTTTTCTGCAATCTGCAGTTGACAACACCGATTTAAACAGGGCTTAGTAGGTGGGTGATGTTTTGAACAAAACCAATTAAATGGAAATTATTTTACTTTTGGTGTACTAAAGTGGTTATAAAATTTGGAAATTAATTTTATCCTATAATATATTTCTAGAAATTTGTTATATAATGTAGTTATGAATGTAGTTAGAATTGGACTTATTTTCCTATACTGTTTTTTTAATCTTATGGGGGAAATTTTTATTAATAACAGTGACACTAATGACCTTGCACCTCATAATAATAATACTCATAGCTGCAGCAACAACAATGTAAAATTTCACCTTTCTTATTTTATTTTATTTTTCATTGGGGATCTAGAAAGTTGCGGTCGATGCTTCCAAATTTTGTATTGCCATATAATTTTTTTTGTTACTTTGCACTGGAATTTGTTAAGGGGAAAGGGCAGTATAATTGAAAATATTGTGTACCTAGGGCATATTAGTGATAAGGAACAATTAATGCTTTAAGTGATATGTGGAGGACTATATGTATATTGATATCTGTTATTAGTAAGTGTGCATTTTGAAATTCGTTCAAGATTAAATTGACTATGGTTTCATGTTAAATTTATGCTAATATGTTGGTTGATATTTTCATTGCGAGCTAGAATATATTTTTTAAGGTTTTATTTATGTGCTGTTACACTAACGCGATTCCTTTAGAATCTCTAGAGAATATTTCATAATATCATTATTTGTATCATATAGAACATTTTATAGCATTTTAGACGATTTCTTAGGAGTGACTTCCATATTTCAAGATTCATATTCATTTCCGTATTTGATTAAGATTGAGAGTCTAATAGTGTAGTTTAAACAAGGGTGCATATCGTATTTTGGAAGACATATTTTAATCTTTACACACCATATATTAAAAATATGTTCTGTTATTCAGAATTTGTTCTATCTATCTCTCTCTCCTCCTCTGCCTCCTAAGTTCTTACAATTTGAACAAAATCATAAATTTATTTATAATTATATCTCTCCATTTCTTGCATTTATCATGTTCTTTTTTCAACTTTATCAGACTTAATTTGAATTTTAATGTGGGAACAGGAAGGGGCAACGAAGGAAGAGATTGACCAGTTGCCAAAATATAGGTTCCGAATGATAAAGGAGTTTAAGCAAGAAGACGATACCGAAGAATCATCCAGAGGAGTGATGACAGAATGCGACACTGACAGCGATCCAGCGTCTGAGCATGTCATTGCCTTAGAAGATGCAGTAAGTTCCTATTTGTTAAATATGAATTATCTTTTTATTCAAAAATGTTAAGAAACATAGTATTTTATATAATATTTAACAACTTATTCATTGCATTGTCTTAAAACCTTGCTCGCTTATGAAACAGTTATTTACATCATGTTGCTACCTATTAACTACATACTTCTAAGCTATAATGTAAATCTTTCTCATTTAACACCTGCAATAATCAAGTGGTTAGGGAGCTTCAGTTAAGGTCGAATCGAGTTCGAATCTTGACTCAAACAATCCTTAGTCAGATTTTACTTACCTCCCAGTCGAATGGCAAATTGCCATGGCACCGGAGTGTTAAGACAAGACAAAATATTTTTTTAACACCTACATAATCATATCTAAATAGTGATATGATAAACTATGTAAGTTATAATATTTTTTGGTTGCAAATTTAACTTTTGTTCTAAAGGTTTGGGATATTATACTTGTTTTTTTGTTTAATGCTATGCCTGCTAAATGCCAACTATCCTAATATGTCATTGTTCGGATGGATGATAAATTACAGGAATGCTGTATCTGCCTTTCTGCCTATGACGACGGGGCTGAACTTAGGGAACTTCCTTGCAATCATCATTTTCATTGCACATGCATTGATAAATGGCTGCTAATCAACGCTACCTGTCCTCTCTGCAAATTTAACATTTTGAGCACCGATAACCTCCATGAAGAAGTTTGAACTAGTTGCACCGACAAAGACAACCTTTTTCACAACAATTTCGGATTTGCTTTGGTTCATGTACACTAGAATAATTACCAACAAAAATTTAGAGACAGAAAAAATGAAATCCATTTCTAAGGTATACCGATTTCATTTTTTCGTCTCTATTTTTCATCGCTAAATGTTTGACCAATTTCATTTTTTCGTTACTTATTTTTGTCGTGTCGGTGATTTCTACTTGCTTTATCCTGATGTCTATAATCAGCTGCTTCCACCTAACCATATTGGGAACAATTTGTTTCCTTGGGTAGATATGAAGAATTTGAGTCCTTTATAATCATAACTTGACTAGGTAGGGATCACCTACAATAGGAATCAGATTTCTTGTTCAAGGGTTCACCTATTATTTATTACTGTATATCTCTTAAATGACAAGATCATAAAGCTGGAATGAAAATATCAAAATCCCTGTGCATCAATAATATTGATTTTGTAATTTCACAGTTTTAAAATATAAATGTTACATTCAAAATACTTTGCACTAGTTAATTTTGGTCTGTCAATTCTAGGCTACAAAGGGAGGTTATGTATCTGGTTGTTTTTTCAGGGATTGTTATTGTCAGTTAAATTAAAAACATTGTTTCTTGCGCTCTGTTGTTGGGTTTGGCACTTTTTTCCCGATAAATAAATTTTCCTATTAATAATGTCTAAACCCAACATCATAGCGAGAAACTTGACCTGTCTTCTACGAAGGGTTGCAAAGATTTCAGACTATCATAGACTCGAAAGTTGGACTAAGAAAATACATACAAAATCTTTACTAAATCATGATTTAGAAACTTGAAAGGTGAATATTTTGGTTTGCACTTTATTATGCTTATTTCAAGAAAGATAAAGCAGAAAAAACATGTTTACTTTTTCTTTGTTGCTGCATTTTAGTACATTATATGTGTATGTTTGGAGTAACGCTGATTTTGACACTTTGAAGTTACAACAAAATTATGATACCAAACATGCACGATCACTAAAAAGTTAACAATTTCTTTGAAGATTGCTTAACCAAATTGGAATCCCAGTTACAATCTCATTCAAACCAATTCCAGTCACTGGAATCCCCGTCACCGGAAAAGTATATTCCAGATTTTTAACCTTCATTGAAATATTGATAACACCATTTCTACTAACCTTACTATCCCATAGCCTATAACTCAGAAATTGCACATGATTATCTTGCATATACAAATCTGATACTGGTATTTTGGCCATTCCAACACTCTTAATATTCCCCCATGATGTTTTGCATTTCACTTCAGCTATTATAAACCTTGCATTGAATGGTACCTCCATTATAAGCTTCTCATTCCATGAAAGGTAGCTTCCACCACCACATTCTTCTGAGTTTTCTTTCGTTGAGTATGAAATTTCATTACCAGAATCACACTGAAGAGAAACAAATGCATTTTTCTTTATGGAATTTTTATTCGCACAAATGTTTTCAACATTCAAAATGGTGATTTCTAGAGTGCGAGACATCACTTGAAAGATAGATAACTAGCCACGTTTTAAATTCTAAACACAAATGTGCCGCAATTTTTGATATTATAGAGAATCACAGTCTGATGCGACCTCAATTTTAATGCCGTGACTCAAATTAATTGCGGTATATGTACACCTTTTTTAAAAAACTGTTTAGAAAAAATTGGATATAGAGATGTATATATAGGATACTTTTGGGGTAGAGGAATTTTGGCAAGTGAAGGGTTGAAGGAAAAATGAGGGAAATAAGTGAGAAAGAGAAAGGTTGTTTCTTAATGTTGATTTACTTAAGTGTTTTGGAAAAGTTTGATAAGAAGCAATTAAATTAATGAAGGAATGGTCCAGTTTGTGAAGGAGCATGGAAAATTCATATTCACATTTTGAGCTGTGGTTAGGGGTTAGAAAAATGAGATATAAATTTCTTTGGACTTGTTTATGGTTGAAGTTACTTGGAAAATTCCATTTCAGTTGGGAGTAGTTAGTTTGTTCCAAAATCCCAATGCTGAGTAAGTTCCATTTGGAAAGAAAATTTAAATCCTAAATTTCATAACCAAGTCAACCGGCAGACTAAGGGGCTCTCAAAAGTCAAAACATAGCTGCATGCAGCTTAGTCAAAAAAAAAAAAAAAACATAACTGCACCAAAATTCATGTTGCACAGTTATTTTCTCCGTGTTTTCTTATAAGAATTAAACAAAAAATTACGAATATTATGAATAGTATTTGAGTAATACATTTATTTAAGAATTACGAATATTATGAATAGCACGGTTTAACATGATCCTTATAAGATATTATTTGTGTTAAATGTATAAGATGTTGGTTTTTTATCTTCCGATGCAAATTGTAGTATTAATAAAAAAAAAATTAGAAAAAGAATAATAAATGTATCTAAAAATTTGTAGATGATTTTATATTTAAGAAAAACTTTTTATTTTTGTAAAAATTTTCATAATCAAAGAGGAAGATAGTATTTGATATTCGTTGGATACACCGGGATAAGTATGAGTACATGTCAAAATTAACTTCTGGAAAAATCAAAATTAACTTTTAAAAGCTATCAATTTGTTTTTTTTATCTAATACTAGTTTTTGAGACGGGTCTATTAACTTTTATTAATAAAATATTTTTTAAATATAAGTTAAGTTATTGTGTTCTTTTTTTGTAAAATTTATTAAGTTACTAATTTTTTGATTAAAGTAATTGTCATGTGTATGAATTAAAGCAATTGTCCCATGTATGATTAAAGCAATTGAGTAATATTTATTATTCAATTCCTTTTTTTATTAAAGCAACTGTTCCGTGTATGATTAAATTTTTTCGATTAAAGCAATTGTCCGTGTATGAATTTTTGATTCAATTCCTTTTATGTATCAGTGATAAATATTTTATCTTGTGTTTTTTTTATATTTTATCTTGTTTAAAAAAAAAACTATTTGTGAAAGCTCATGTCCATTGATTTTTTTTTTTTATATTTAAGATTGATATTATACTAAAGTATAAAATTAATTTATAATAAAATATTTAGAAAAATGTTATAAAATATCTTAATATAATAAAACGAGAGTAACTAGAGGCACTCTAAACCCTAACATGAATGGTCTGGATTTTGACACTTGGAAAAAAAATTATATCACCGACTATGATAAAAACTTAAATATCAATTTTTAAACCAATATTATGTTGCCACATCAATTAATAAATGTGACACGTCATGTGTTTAAAAAAAATAAAATTAGATCTGTCAAAAAAGAGAAAATGGATAAACATTAATAAAACAAAAATAATTAATAATCAGTTACGAAAATTATGTATACATGCAAAATTCTTTATTCATCAGCACGTTTATCACACACAATATTCAATTACTCTTTTTCCGTTGCTACAGGTCCTAAATTCCTCCGCCGTCTTTTTTTCTACCTTTCTACCTATACCAACGGTTTTAACCGTCACGATGCTTCTTTCACTGTTATTTCCAACGGATTCACACTTCTTAAGGATTTTAATGCTTCATTAAATGCTGATGTTGAAGGTGTTGATACTTTGTTGAAAGAATATGTTATTAACGTTGGTGAGGATCAAACGCTTGATTTGAGTTTCATTCCAAGTAATGGAAATTCTAATAACTATGCTTTCATCAATGGAATTGAAGTGTTATTCATGCCTAATGATCTCTATTACACACCACCTGAAGATAATGGTTTTTAAACTTTTATTTTAACTAATTTTTATTTTATTTTTGTCTTTTTATGTTTATGCATCTTATCGACACACTTCTATTTTTCTTTTTCTTTTTTGACAGAAACTTTCTGTTTTTCATTTAGTTATTTTTTTTTTGTTTTTTTTTTGTAACATAGCTTAATAGATTTTTTTTTTACTTTATATATACTAGCCGCCACCGTGCCCATTTGTGTGATCGATTTTTTGTTTTTGTTTGTTGTGATCGATATTCTCGATTGTGCAAATATAAATAACTTCTTAATCTCCTTTTTTATTGGAGTTAGTTAATTGATAACTACTTAACTTCCTTTTTTGTTGTGGCTACTTATTAAGAAGAAAAAAAATATTTTTTTTTTTACTATACAAAATACTGAAAACCTACTTTTATGTGGAAGTTGTGCTTAGTTTTTTTTTTTGTAGTTTTTTTTAAGGGTAAAATAGGAATATTGAAAAAGTCATCCAAAAAATTTGTATCTCCTTTATATATATATATATATATAGATATATATATATATATATATAGATATATATATATATATATATATAGATATATATAATTATTATTTTTTTAATCATGGTTTGATTTTTTAATTTTTTTTTTTGAAATTAAAATCATATTAACATTCTATATAAGTACTTTTTAATTTATATAAGTACTTTTTAGTGTATATATCCAAACACAAAAGGCTTATTGAGTATAAGAGCTTATGATGTAAGGTCTCATACTATAATCTCTAATGTTATAAGCACCTGTATAAGTTATTTATCCAAACGGGCCCTAAATGCTTATTACTATAAATAATCACACATTATCAACATTTCTATTATATAATTGAATCGAATGATGGAACCCGTGCGAGCACGGGTAAAAAGTCTAGTTATTAAAATATAAGTGACGTCATTATGCTCATTCTTGTAAAATTTATTAAATTAATATTTCTTGATTAAAACAATTGTCCCGTGTATGATTTTTGTGTAATAAATTAAAATTAATAAATCAATTCATCTTTTTTATTAAATCAATTGTCCTGTGTATGATTAAAATTTTTTATTAAAGCAATTGTCTCGTGTTAATTCGTAAGCATTTTTGACGCATGTTAATTCATAAACTTTCACTAACAAAAAATATATCTTTATAAACTAATAGAATTTATAATAAGTCAATCCAAATGAGTTCATTTTGTGTAATAAATTAAAATTAATAAATATTTATTATTCAATTCCTTTTTTATTAAATCAATTGTCCCGTGTATGATTAAAAAAATTTATTAAAGCAATTGTCCCGTGTAAATTCATAAGTTTTTTTTACGCATGTTAATTCATAAGTTTTCACTAACAAAAATTTTATCTTTATAAACTTTTTTCATAAACTACATTATAAAACTTATAATAAGTCAATCCAAATGGGTTCATTGTGTTTTTATTTCTATTTCTATTTTTATGTTCTTTTATTTTTAAGCTCATAATTAAGTATTTTCTTTAATTAGGTTCTTCTATTTTTATTTTTTATATATAAGTTGTTATATGTTAGATTGAGTTATCATTCAAAAAAAAAATTATTATTTTTTCATTAAAAAAAATTGCACTATTTTGTATGTGTATCTTTTATATTGATTTTTGTTCCTATTTTTATGCGTAAATTTTTTTTAAATTAATTTTTTTGTTAAATATATTTGATTAATGTCTTTTTTAGAGGTAGTTTCCGATGCTATTTTTATGGAAAGATTTTTTATGCTTATCTGTTTTTCTTCCTATTTTTGTTTTGTATCTTTTTTTTAAGTTTAAAGTTAAAATTACATTTAAGGGCATAAACTCTGAAATATTATTAATCTTGATTGGACAAATTTGGTATTTTAGTAGTAGTTCCTTTTAATATATTGTAAGTAAATATATTTGATTAATATCTTTTTTTAGAGGTAGTTTCCGATGCTATTTTTATGGAAAGATTTTTTATGCTTATATGTTTTTCTTCCTATTTTTGTTTTGTATCTTTTTTTTTAAGTTTAAAGTTAAAATTACATTTAAGGGCATAAACTCTGAAATATTATTAATCTTGATTGGGCAAATTTGGTATTTTAGTAGTAGTTCCTTTTAATATATTGTAAAGTAGATATATAAGGGTAAAATGGTAAAATGTATTGGAGTTGTTCCACTTAATAACTCTTTGTAAATATCTTGTTGTCAAGTAATTTAGTGATTAAAATTTAAAATTAAAATAAATAAGTGTAGTGTTTGGTGTTTAAAATCTAATTTCCGCATTAAAAAAAAATACGATATTCATATCAACTGAATTATACTTACGAGGATAGCTTTTTATAAATATCACATTTTTTGTGTGAAAAAAAATTAATCAAATTTTACAAATTTAACCGTTGAATACTTATCTTAACAATCATACATACCAAAAATTATAAAAATTGAATATATGTAACCGACGAGTGACTGTGTTAGAAACTTGATTTGGATAGTTATATAAAATTTATGTTTAAATAAGTTTGTATTTATTTCTGGACTTAATACTTCTTTGACATAAAACTTCGAAATTAATATTTTAATTTAGAAAGTGCTTGAAAAAGACGTTAAATACAATAATAAATCCTAAAAAAATGTAATGTAACACAAAACTCAATATGAGTTTTGTGACAATAAATATACTTTTGTAGCTTGTTCCGGGCTAGCTAAAACCCCACTACCATAAAGGCCCAATTAGACATTGAGGTGTATTGCTCCGATCCATGTTATCAAGCATGGGATAAATAACTCTACACAAGATATTTGTAACTCATTTTTTGCACATAGAAGTCCCCATAGAAACAATTATTCCTTATTCGCACTATATAAACATGCATGCACTCCACCTCTGTGTGTATGTTATATATTAGATTTTTTTTTGACAAACATGTTATAGATTAGATTAAAACCCACAATACTTGGAAGCTTAATATATTTTAAAGTTCAATACAATTCATCCATAATCTACTAGAGACACACCGTAAGGTGTAATTGGACCGGTTTGGATCGGTTTTGAGTGAATCCGATGTCCGAACCAATGAATCCTCGATTGGTTCGGTTTGGTTTGGATTTTAGTGTTTTTCAAAAATGAATCCGAACCAAACTCATCGGTTTGGTTCGGTTTGGTTCGGATACTTTAATCGGTTTTTTCCGATGTATTTTATGCTATTATTTTTTCCCGATATATTTTTTCCCATAAGCTCATCAACTACAAAATACAATTCTTTTCGCTTAAGTTCATCAAATACATAATACAACCATATTGAAATTATGTTCATAAGTTCATAAAATACAAAATACAACTATATTGAAATTAAGTTCATGAGTTCTTTAAATTATAAAGTGCAATAAAAATAAAACTTCAAGTATATTCCCACTTAAATCGGAAAAAATAAAATAAATGAAAACAACGCTTGAGAAGTTACCGTTACGAGGGTTTGAGATGAGAGCAACAACATGACGTGAGAGTTTGCGTAGTGTTGAGAGCGGCTTGAGGATGAGGTGATGTGAGATGAGAGCATCTTGAGGATGAGGGTGATGTGAGATGAGAGCAGCGTTTCTGAGTTTGCATTTGCAGCTGTATGTGTTTCTAAGTTTGTGTTTTTAAGTTATGCCAAATTTTATTTTAATTTTTAGAAGTAATTAGGCCAGTTGTAGTTTTTGATAGATATGACATGTCTAAAAAAATAATTTAACATATATACTATATATTAGTTTGGTTCGGTTTGTCCATTGGATCTGAAAAATGGATCCAAGAACCGAACCAAACCACTTCGGTTTTCAATTGGTTTGGTTTGGTTTTTGATCTGAACCATAAATATCGTTTTTTTTTTCAGTTTGGATTGGTTTGGATCATCGGTTCAATTGGATTTTTCTGATCCACTTACATCCCTACCGTAACTTATGTTACCCTATTCATAACAAGATAATGACCCATGTATGGGATGAGCACTCCCCAATTCCACTCATATAACGGGGCTTACAAGTTACAAGGTTTTTTTAATACGGTGGGCCTACAAGGTTATTATGCATATCTTCATGTATATCCACCCCTACAAATGCAAATATATACTTACTTTTAAGTAACACACATTTTCACCCAATTTATGCACACTTATCAGATTACCGACTTGAACGTTGAAGTATTAACATTTTTGCAGCTACTCTTTTTTACCGTATCTGAAGTTTATAACCACCACCAGATTACACCTTATATCATCGGAGAAACCATCTAGGTCTGATACCTCATATCACTATATATGGTATAAAATTGTAATAAAATATTTTGACCTACTATTTTTTTTGAACAATTAGAACCAAAACACCTATCTTTCACCTACTTTTTTTTACCTACTTTTATTATATTTGAAAAAACTTATTTGATGTTATAACTATTTTAGTAAATGTTTTAATTAGAAGCATTAAATTGCTTGAAGAGTTTCGGTATATATTCCCATCAAAAATTTACTTCGATTTTTAATAACTTTTTTTTTTATAGTTACTTCAATTCAATTTCTAATAACATTTTTTTATAGTGCAGTCAAGATGCCTCATGGGATGCTTGAAGTTATTCTTATAAGTGCAAAAGGTCTTCATAAAAGCGATTTCCTCAGTAAGTAATACAAATTCAAGGGTTTATGCTAAGAATTGTTTATTGAAACATAATACATGCTATTATTTTTCTGCTTTTAGAAATTAAAGTATGGTTTGGATTTTTATTTTTAGATTTCCAATAAGAAAAAAAATAATTGGGAAAATGGTAATAAATCAAAATTAAAGGGTTTGATTTTATTATATAATATATCATCTTTTGATGTGTAGAGAAAATAGATCCTTATGTGATCCTCACTTATCGATCAAAGGAGCATAGAAGCAGTGTTGCTAAAGGTATGTTCAACTAGTTTATCAAATATTTATTATTTCCAATTACAAAACTGTCCCATTATTTTTCATTTGTTTTTCAATACAAATATTTGAAATTAATAAATATTAAAATAAATTGGCAATATCAATGATTTGGTTTCAAGTGGTAAAATTGGGCTCCATAGGTAAACAAATTGAGTCCCTTAAATAAATGGTCGATCAAGTTCAATTTCACACTAAAAAAGAGATCCGGATTCCGTGCAGTTGAAAATCAGTACAGTCATGATCGGACGGTCTATGTGGCATCTGAGAATTTTATATTAACTAAAATAAAAAACTATTTTAAAATCTGAATCGTCTGATTTTAATCAAACGGCTCAGAACCACTGAATGCATGCGATGTGACCGTATGTAATCCAATTCCAAGAGAAAATTCACTTTGAGCATCCACATATGAATTAACAATTTTGTAATTAGAAATTTAAAATCCATTGATCTCTCTTGAATACTATAACATATGTTATGTGTTATGGGGCAGGACCTAATCCTAATTGGAGTGAGAGCTTCCTTTTCACAATTTCAGTTCATCTGAGACTAATGGATGAAGATGCATATACTAAGGATGACTTCATTGGTGAGACAATGTGAGTCAATTAATGACACATTCTTTGAGTTCAAAGCATAATTTTATTTCAACGGCTCAAAAATGACTGAAATCACTTGATGTCAGAACTGACCTCCGAACCAAATTAAACTAATGGTGAAAGCAAAAAAAAGTTTTTATTTTATTTTTTTGAAATTTTCACTTTCTATATATAATTGAAAAATTTCTATTTTTTCTTTTTATAAAAAACTTTCAACATTAATTATTACAAATCTTTTGATTTACATTATCAATAATCATTTTATGTAATCAAAGTATGATGTTTCAAATACTAAATTCATTTCTTATACATATACAGAATTGATTTAGAACCAGTGTTTGATGAAGGGAGCATAGCAAAAACTTCTTACAATGTTGTGAAGGAGCAGAACTACTGTGGAGAGATTAAGGTGGCTCTCACTTTTAGGCCAGAGGTTAATTTGTCTATGCTTCAACACAATAATTAGGGACGAAAATTTTATATTTCTTCACCTAGATGTTAATTTGCTAGCTAGCTTGACGTTTTTATCTAGTCTAGTCTAGTATTAAAAGACATTCTCCTGAATACAAAGCCACAAGAGCCGCCGCCTAACCCTATGATCCAAACTCCTCCCTTTCAACATGTAGGGGTTGCTGTAGATGGTGCGACGAGTGGCTTCGGACACTCCGCATCATCACCTTCATCTCAGCCAGTTTCTTAGTGATCGGAGATTCGCGGTTGTTATGGTGGTTAAACCCCTCCGGGGTGGTCTTTTCAACCTTCAATGTCGTTTTCTGCTACAAATCTGGTGGTTTGTATAGGTTGCGGCAGCGGGTTTGTTTTTCGTTTCCGGCGTCGGAGCCGGTGGTTTCGTGCTCGTGTGTTCTTTCTTATACCATCCGGGTAGGTTCTCCTTTTTCGTGCCGGTTCTCTGGTCCGGTCATCGGAGTTCCTGCGATGGTGGTAGGTTCTGTTCCTGGCCATCAGCTTGTGTGGTTGTGGTAGTAAAGGTTCTGCTAATACCAGCTTCTTTCTGTTGCTGGTTTTGTGTTCTGATGTCTTGGCTTTTTTTCCTAATTTCTAGCAATGTTTGTTTGCTATTTTTGGATTTTGGTTTCCTGGTTTGTTTTCAGATCTGTTGAGATTTGCAGGGATCAATTCTTTCAATTTTGCATCCACGGCGCTAGAGAAGTTGGGAAGGATGACATCTCTGGCTAGAAATGGCCTTGTACTCGTTGCTGCTGTAGCGAGTTGTCGGTTGTTGTCTCTGTTTCCGTGTTGACGGTCAGATTCACTCACCGTGCTCTAAGGGATAGATTGATTTTTTTAGTCTATCTTTACTTGTAATGGTTGAATCGTTTACACATCTCTTTTTTTGCAATTTAGTTTCGGGTCCCGCGTTGGACTTGCTGGATTGTGTTTGATGTGTCTTTGATTCTTCCCATTTGGATCTTTCACTGGTTTTGGTCCGGTTGGATTTGCTTTACCTTTTTGGGTTGTATATATGTTTTTGCGTGGTTGCTGGGTTAGGTTCTTGTCCCCCAGCTTTCTTTGTACTTCCTTTTTATTTTAATATATTGTTGTTTGCTTAAAAAAAATAAATAATTAGGGACGATAAAATGGATTGGTTCACTCTGCTTTTAACCTGTTGAAAATAGGACGAGGTTGGGCGGTTTCACTAAATAGCTGAATTCAAGAAATCATCTCAACCAGCCAAACTAGGAAGACGGCCGGTTAAAAAAATTACAGTAATTTTTTTTTTTAATTCACATGAACTATAAAAGTTCATAAATTACTACTATTGTTATTACCAACAATAAAATATATTTAGTTATTCACATGGTTTGTTGATATTATAAATATACAATGTCCATATCAAAATATATCTAAAAAAAACTTGTGTCAACAACAATTTTTTTTTTTCAAAGATACATTACTGGAAATAGTCTTTATAGTTTCTTAAAATTTTGTTTTTTAGTTTCTAAATATTATTTTTCGCACTTTTTTGTATTTGAAGTATTTTCTGTCATGATTTTTTGTCTTATTATTTATTTAACTCGTGCATATCATTCGAAATTTTAAAAAAATTTATGTGAATCTTCCCTTTAAAAGTTGAAATTTTTTTAACCATAGATGAATTAAATATAAATTTTTTAATCTTTTGCACATAAAAATTCATAAATAATTTATTTTATGTTAAAAAATTCTAAATTTTTATCGGAGATTTTCTTATAATATTATTTTTTGGTTTTCACCACCAGTTTAATTTGGTTCGGAGGTCAGTTCTGGCATCAAGTAGTTTTAGCCCACTCCCAATCGTAGTTGCAGGGGATCGAACCGTGATTTTTCCTACCAAGTTCAACGTCAATTATCATTGAACCAACTAACATTGGTCATAATAATATTATAAATATGAATGAAAAAAATCATTAAAAAATATAAAAATATACGACAATTTAATTAAAAGTAGGGAATAAAAATTGTGATAGAAAATTTTTCAAGATAAAAAAATCCGAAAAAATGCATACAACGTTAACCCCAAAAGATTATCGGCGCAGTGACAAACAAACCTTGATTCTCCAATTTTTTCCCACCTTCAATTTTTGAATCAAATTTGATTACTACAGTTTAATATTTCATCTGGGTTATTTCTCTCTTTAATCAAAATCCTATTTTTCATATAAAAATTCAACCTTTTCAACATAACAATGGTTGGTGATGATGATGATGATGATGCTCTCAAGTTACTCTTTGATGTTTCCAACTCCACTAGCTTAGAAAACTCCTTAGAGATTCTCATTCACACATCAAAATCTGATTCTGGTCGTTCCAATCTTTCTTCCAAAACAATTCTCCCTGCAGTTCTTACTATACTTCATTCACAAACCCTTCTTTTAAATCATCATGTTCTATCTTTGTGTTTCAAGCTTCTCAGAAACTTGTGTGCTGGTGAAATTCTTAACCAGAATATGTTTCTTGAGTTTAATGGGGTTGTTGCTGTTGTTTCGTGTATTTTAAGGTCAGATGTTTGTTCTGATCATATGTTGGTAAGGTGGGGTCTGCAGGTTTTGGGAAATGTTTGTTTGGCTGGGAAAATACATCAGAGGGCTATTTGGGAAGAGTTGTTTCCACTTGGTTTTTTGTCTCTTGTAAAACTTGGAAAAAAAGAGGTTTCTGATCCATTGTGTATGATGATTTATACATGTTGTGATGGAAACCCTGAATGGTTTGGGGAGCTTTATAGTGACAGTGGTTGGTCTGTAGTGGTAGAAATAGTGAGAACTGCTTCTTCTGGTAAGTTTGTATTTTATATTTGTCAAAATGCATTTAGAGGTTATTTAAGTTTGGCGTTGTAACAGATATGTTTTTGAGTTTTTTAGGTAACAGACAAGTCTTTTAAGGTTTTTAGGTAACTATGTAACTGTTAACTTAAGGGTCATGCTAAAGAGTGCCCCCGGGACACTTGTTAAGCATGTCAAAAATGGAAATAAAAGACAAAATTAATGGTGATAAAATAACTTTTTACATTTTCAACACATTGAATGCACATATTTCAAGACAGAATTTCTATATTAATAATCTTAACCAATGCCCCGGGGGCACTATTTAGCATTTTCCTTAATTTAAAAGCATGTCACAAACTAACCTAACTATTAACTTAGTGAGGTGGCACTGAACTTTTTGTCTTGTTATCTGGAAGCAAGTAGTGTTCATTGTCACCTCACTAAGTTACGTCAACGATTTTGTAACAGAGGATAACTTGAAGGGTAATGGTGCAATAAATTAAAAAGACCTATTTGTTATCTGTTACAAACACGAAATTTAAAGATCTCTAATGCATTTGGCCTTTATGTTTTTTTCTTGTGGACTCTTCTATGTTTGGTTCATCTATGCTATGATTAATGATTCTATTCATTTATATTTGTAGAGTCTGAATTCTAATTATATCCTTGATTGTAGAGTCCAATACATGTGTTCTAGGCTCATTTCCATGCCTAAATGGCAATCACATTAGCTGTAACTTTGCTGATTTAGAAGCATCTCCATCTTGTTCCTTAATTAAAACCAGTTGATTCTGAACTATTGGCATTCTTTGAAAATTCTGAGTTGGTGACATTGGATCATTGATGTAACCATTTAGATTATCAACTTCAATGTATGTCTTGAAATCTATTGGGGTTCTTGAGCAAGCAGTTAGAGCCAAGTCTGGTCTTCCCAGTGGCATTACTGCAGTTGATGTTCTTGGCTATTCTCTTACTATATTGAGGGACATTTGTGCTGATGATAGTGTGAGAGTTAATGAAGAGGATGCAAATGATGTTGTCAAAGTGTTATTGTCACATGGCCTCGTTGAGTTGCTTTTGATTCTGCTTGGGGACCTAGAACCTCCGGCAATAATCAGGAAAGGAATCAAACAATCTGATAATCAAGACGGTGCTAGTTGTTCCTCGAAACCATGTCCTTACAAGGGCTTTAGGAGAGACATAGTTGCACTTATTGGCAATTGTGCATATAGAAGAAAACATGTACAAGATGAAATCAGGAGTAGGAATGGAATTCTACTGCTATTGCAGCAATGTGTTACTGATGACGATAATCCTTACTTGAGAGAATGGGGCCTATGGTCTGTTAGGAATATATTGGAGGGCAATGAGGAGAATCAAAAGATAGTCTCTGAGTTGCAGCTGCAGGGATCTGCTGATGTGCCTCAAATTTCTGCACTTGGTCTTCAAGTAGAAGTTGATCCAAAAACTAGACGCGCAAAGCTAGTAAATGCCCCATAAAAGTATAACTTGAATGTACAACATTTTTATTTGGTCTGTCTTTAGTCTTTACTTGGTTGGATTTCAGTTTAGGATTTGTTTACCCCGTTTCAAATCGAAATTGCTGTTTCTTTTGTCAATGAAAGCTTAAAAAAAAGTCATATTTAGAATAGAAAATTTTAGATTTCATAATATATAGTAGTTTTGTTTGTGTCAATTCTTGCAACAATTTATCAAGCAAGCTCGGATGGAGGAGAAAAAATAGATAAAAAGATAAGACACAATCTCCATAATCATGTAACAGAACATAACCTTACCAAATTGGCAAGGCAACAATGTTGTCATGTAATCATATCATACTTGGTAGCACCATGAATTACAAAACAAAAAGTGTTCGACATGAAGTAAAGTATATATACACAAAAACTAAACTTATTTCTAGCAAAAGTTTGCTTGTATAATAATCAAGAATTGGTCTATAGGTTTGTGAGTTAGTCCTAAGAAAGGAAAAAGAATAACCTGTAAAGGTGTTTATGTTTGACTATACAGTGTATGTGTTTCTGTAACTATCGACCATTTCAAAATTGTTGAACTTCTATTTTGTAATTTATACATACATTTCATCCCCAATGTGAAAGACTCAAAGTAATCACCAGTTCATCAAATGGTAAGATTCTCCTTCATGGCAAGAAAAGATCCAACAATTTTTCCTCCTACATCAGGGAACTCTTCATGACCGGGAAGTGATCTGACTTTCCCCTTTCGATCTACATCTACAGGGTATTTTAGTAGATGCCCTCTCATCTCTGTTACTTCATTTTCTGCAAATTGTTTCCAGTTCATTTCACCAATTGCTCTAACCCTTCGCACGCATTCAAGGCTCTCAGGTTGCAAGAAGCAGTCATCAATTGTTCCAGTATGTTCTGCCCAAAGTGACATCCTATATCCATGTATCTACATAGTATAGTTCATAAAGAATTGTTGTCAGGTTATAATACATGTTGATGGTTTCAAACTTCAAAACATATACGGAGAAAGACACCGATGAACTAATAAAAACATATGACATGATTTTGATGGCAGTGAGTTATCCCCCTAACTTGTTGACTCTATTGGAATTTAATGAAGGGAAGTTCAAACTGATATTTTTCACACGACTAATAAATATTTAATTATGTTTTGCAACTTCATCTTTTCTGCGTGAATGCCACAAGGGAAACATTAAATTGGTCGTTCAAGAAAGCAAATATTAGTGGCATGTGATGTAAAAAAATATTCTTACTTGTCCATGTGGACAAGACTGTTTTCTTGCCCAGGTATGATGAGGTTGGTATGCTCCCATAGCAATCTCACTGTCTCTTGTTCCTTCCATAGACCGTTGGTTAATGTTTGCAGATCCCACGATCACATATTCATCATCAACTATCATGCCTTTTGAATGAACATAAATCATGAAACGTCGGCTATTTCGGCTATTTGCCTGGAAAGAAAGCACCACCATACAAAACAATTACCAGTTGATATGCGTTGAAAAACAAAATCATGATTTCATAGAGTGTCCAGAATATTTTCTGGGGTGTTATTAGTAACATACTTGTGGAGTATTTGCTTGGGGAGGATTCCCTGACACATTGACATTTTCGTACAGATTTATGGCCTCCCGATTACCAAGACAGAAAAAGTTCAAATAGTCTTGAGGAGAGAATGCTGCTTCAAGCCCAGCCTCAACCAAAGCCTTGTAAATTGTCTCATACATCATTTGCATTGTTTTATTCTGCAAAAATTTAAAAATAATACCAGATTAACACATGCATTACTGACCAAATAGCAGTGTAACTTTTCTTTGACATTATGCATCCAAAAGTTTTGAAAAATAAGCCCTACCACTCATTTGACATACCAAAAAGATAGTTTATGAAAATTGAGTTTAACTTCATTTTCCTTCCATACTTAACAGTAGTTTGGAATGATGACATAATAATTAAAAAATGAAAAGTCAATTATTTCTCTTTAAAATTATGATGTTCAAAGGGATAAAATGATCTAACGTGGCAACGATAGAGCTTGATATGCAATTTGATGTCAGAGTGAACAATACCAATACCAAATGCCAAACAATTCGAAAGTTCAAAAAAATCCTTGCCTAATTTTTTACATTCATATTGAGATTTCAATTTGAACCATACCTGCCAGAAGAGAATCCTTTGTGTGGCAGCACCTGTTGGAACACCTTCTGGCCACATTGGAATAACTATATACACTGCAAACCTCTCATTTGCTTTAATCTTTTCCACAATCTTTAGAGCAATTTCCATCGGTATTAAATTATTAGCACCTGCCAAAACAAAATCCAGCATAAATGAACCATATTAGAATCTGGCTTTGGATTATTTATCCATACCTAAGCTCACATACTTTAACAAAATATTAGTATCGCACCAAATGCAATTAGTGAAGTATATGCAGCTTTAGTATACAAAAATAGATAGGAGTATCATACCAAGGTCTTTATGTTGACTCCAATTGTAAGAAGAGCCGATGAAATATTGATTCTCGATATAAATGTAATGCTGTGCAGCACGAATAGCCTTCACGTATGCTGTATGTATGCTCATGTCAATCAGCACATTCTTTCCACATACAAGGTTCTGTAAAAATATAAAACAATAATTTACATTCACACACACAAGTTGGTTGATGTTTGATGAATTGAAATCAAACATGGAAAAGGAAAATTGAAACAAAAAGCTTTTGCTTACCTTGCCAGTTGCCTCTCTTGGATCTTTTGGAAATCTCTTAACAGAACTTGAATCAATTGAACGAAATATCTATATTCCAAAGTAAACAGAATCAATAAGTTCATTTTCGAGAAAAAGTGGAAATAATTACTTCTAGAAAATTAATTACCTGAACATGCCATGATTCAGGATCATCGTCACCACTAGGAGTGTCATTAATGCCAATAACATCTGGAATTCTTTCCAGTCTAAGTAAAGCGTCATCATATGAAATTTTCAACTTCTTTATCCCATGCGGTTTTGAAGCTTTTAACCAGCGCTCCTCAAAGTTCGTTAAGACATCATATGCTGCTGGACCATCAATTTTAGAATGCAAATCATGCCACGGCTCCCTTGGACAACCACCAGTGTTACCCTGTCATGAAATAACTCATATCAATAAAATAATTGGTCTTCTTCTCTTAACAATTGTATTCAGAAGTTTCTGCTTGTTGGTTTCGTGATACATATTTAACCATGATTTAAATTGCTTGAGTTTAAACCTTGATGGATATCTGCAATTACTCTCGATCGTGCAATAAAGTGGAATCTGAAATAAGAGATTACCGTGAAAGTGGGGTTGTGATAATCATCCTTATGTATTGTCTGTAATGTCTTAAAGAGAGGGTGGTGAGGAGTATCATATCGCCCATCACATAAATCAAGTCCACCAACAAACGCTATAATTTTCCTTCTGTTATTTCCAGCATCCCCGTCGACAATTACAGTTTTCTGATGATGTGTGTATATAGTTCCAACTTCCTGAGAGGACAAAGAAATTCAAATGTAACAGCTAGCAAAACTAACCTTGTTAAAATTCCTGAAATATGAAATAAAGTATAGCTCCAAGCAGGAAAATATCGATTACACTTCAGAAATTTCACTCTTAAGTATTAGACATAATGTGCATGTGTGTGAATGCATGGACACACATTTACATTAATACAAACCTAGAAGTCAGAGTTTATAACCTTTTTTTTGAAACGGAAGTCAGAGTTTATAACTAAATTATACGTTTTTGTCGTGTCATAAAAAAATGACATGCAGTGGAATCATTACTCTTACGGAAACAATACTAAAAATGCACGATGAACATATTCAATAATGCCAGGTTTTAAAGAATGACTGAATAACAACAAAAACCAACATTTCAAAAAAAAAATGTTGGCCAATGAGCTTAATTAATAATATATATTTTGATGAGTAAAGTAGCAGCCAAATCTAACCCTTTGCTTGATCCAGCTATGTCGTTTTCCAGCAATGCGGGGACAAAGCAGTACATGGACTGACGAGTGCTTGAAAAACCGTCTAGTTTCCTCATCATGAGTTGCCATGACACCATCCTTAATATATAGACAAAGGTTTTCACATAATTAGAACTGAAAGGGAAATTCATAAATAGTATACTTATGTTAAAAAACAAACTAAAAGAAACAAACAATCATATAGATCTTACACGAAATAAAGTAAACATTAAAAAATCACACAGGAGCAACAATTAATGCATGATAAAAGAATGGAATTGCTTGCCCACTTATTTTTCTCTATTGCCAATTAGATAACGGCAAGAACAAGTGAATGGTTATGTTTAAGCAACGGATGATCCTAGTTTAAGAATATCAAAAGCCAAGTTATAAAATGCCCTGGATCCAAATGTCAACAGGTTTTGAAGATATTCAACTCAAATTTAGTAAGGACACAACAATAAGATCAACAAAGTTCAAAAAGACATAAAACAATGTTCTGAAGATGACAATATGAAGCATAGATGAGCACATTGCATGAAATTGCCCACCAGCAACTCGAAGCACATAAATGAAAGGATGTGAAACAGAAAAATTGTATTACTTACTGTTTTATAACCCAAAATACTTCTTGATGTTGGATCATCCCAAATAAGGAGAAGCACTCTTACTCCTTCTTGTGACTTTGTCTTCAGAAGATCACCCAAGGTATAATCTGATGCATAACCGCCATCTCTTACCAACCTAACTTTGTGCCACACCGACCAACCTGTAATATAAATCAAGCGGCGAGCTTGACTTATCGCATCAAAGATGTCATGCCAACACTTTCCATGCACATAAAACATCCCACTATCAAGCAACACATTAGGGAGGCTTCCATCTGGAACATGAGCATCTTGATATAGAGTAACATTTCCACCTTTCCTCAAAGGAAAATAAGTGGCAGGAACTCCGATATATTCAGGCCCTGCTCCAACTCCTTGATGATAAAAGCTTAGTTTCTCCATTGGGATGTACTGAATGGATAGGCTCAGTACAGCACCTTGCTTACAAGGTTTCCCATTACTATTCAGGACAGGGTAAGCTCCTTCAACTATTTCCCCGGAGTATATTTGTTCCACTGGAATCGCTACAATACCAATGAGCTGTGAACCAACAACATCACTGTCTTTAACAACAAAGTGCACTTCAGCGGCGTAATGTGCAACAGGAACATAAAAATGTTGACTCCAAACAGGATTTTCAGAGTTGCTAATGACAAAAGTCCTCCCAATTACGGCATTTGACACTGAAATCGAAACATAAGGATCACTGGTAATCTTCTTATGCATTGTTCCTTCAATTTTATTGCTCACACTACCAGGTAATTTACCGAACATATCCCCCAATGTTTTGTGGAACATGTCCATATTCGGAAGATTTTTGGCTTCATGAACCCATATATCTAAATTTCCATGAAGGAGCAAAACTCTCAATGACCCTTTATTTTGCACTGGAACAACCTGCAAACTCTGATTATACATCGAGTCATTAAACGAACCAGAAAAATCCGAAAATCTACCCGAGTTAACCCGATTCGGGTACGAGGACCCATAACCCGAGAACGAGTTATTCGAATATCCATAAAAATCCTCCTTCTTCTGTTGCATCTTCGGTACCGATATCGAATGCATAAAAGGTTGAGCTGCAACAGGTGGAGAAGTTGCCTGATTATCAGACAAACTAACATTGTTCATTAGATCATCCAAACGCGGATAAGCAGAAGGCCTGGAATTATCACCACCACCAACACCACCACTAGTTTGTGATACTCCACCACCACCACCACCACCACCAACTGCTGAACTTGATGTATCATGCCAGTAAGGACCAGAGAAGCTATTATGACGCGAATGAGCATCGGGACGATCTTCATGAGAAGTCGCATTTTGTTGATAATAATAATGATGAGAGGATGATCCATGTTGTAATAAGCTAGCATGGTGTGAATGGGAAGGTTGAGTAGGATTATGAGTTCCTTGAGGAACATGATATGGAGGATAAGGATAAGAGGGTATGGCTGAGGGTACTAATTGAGGAGGAGGAGGGTATGGTCTAGGATAGGAATAGTTGAATGAATGTGAAGAAATGTAAGGATATGGATAAGGAGGAGCATGTGAATGTGAATGTGAATGTGAATGTGAATGTGAATGTGCATATGGATCTTGAGGTGGATATGGTTGATGAGGATTAGGGTTAGGGTTAGGGTTAGGTGGATACATATAAGGGTTTGGATACCGATATGGAGAAGATGATGAACCATAGTTATTATCCATTAATAACTATTTTCTCAACCCTTGATCATAAAATGTAGTATAAAAAAAATGAAATTTTGATAATCAATAGAAAAGGGTTATGTAAAACATGATCAAATTGGAACAATAGAAGCAAGAATCATGTTAATTGGATTTGAATTGAACACTATTTTCATTCAACCCTTGATGATGATAATAGATACTACACACAATATATGGGAAATTTGGAAGATTGAAAAAGTGGGTGTTGAATAAAATGAAGGAATTTAGCTGAAAGATGAGATTTTTTTTTACCTGTGATTTTGAGATGATGAAAGAACAAGTTTCGTTGATTCAGAGAATGATCAAAACAAAGAAGAAACAGCGTCGAAACAGCGTCGTCTGTAGTTGCCGATGTGTACAATGTCCCGCGTGGAATACTCCGCGTGACACGTTACATTAAATATTTTACTTAAGATTAATTTTATTTTCAAAATTACACACAATATTTTATTTATTTATCGAGAAAAAAAATATGCATCGACAGTATAAAATTATTTTACATTGTCAGTGCATACAAATTAAATTCACAAAATAATTTTACACTATTAATCAATCACAATTATATCTTTTGCCACATCATCTCATATTCTTAATATGATACAATACATTGAGCCATTTTTATTAATTGTTAGTGCAAAATTAATTTACACAGACGGTGCATGTCTTTTAAACTTTTATTTACTTACTTTATCTTATTTATTTGTATAAAATTTGTTCTTTATCTTATTTTTATTTAAGATATTTATCATCAAAGCATGCACAAGATAATTATTTTCACCAACTTTTAATTAAAAGATTAGTAACAATATTTTTTTAAAAAAAATATTTTTTTAAAACAATATTTTTTTTTTTAAAAAGAAATTCATGGCATGTATGTACTTTCTCATCACTTCATTTTAATCTTTAAGAAGACGTTTGATTTGCTACCACCGAACATAACAGTACAGAACAAGGTATAACAGGACAAAATTGCATCAGTAAGAGATATAATATTTTTTATATTAAAAAATAAAATGAATATTTTCGTATTTTTTATAATTGTATCATGAACAAAAAGTTGTCATGTGGTTTAGTGAGGGACAAAAATTCTTATTTTTGTCTTGTTCCTCACTACATATTTTGTTCAATATCATACACAGTTTTTGAATCAAACAGTATACAACAAAAGTTGTTCAATCCAGTCTCTTATTTAGACTCTGTTTGGTAAGCCAAATAAGCTAGCTTATAGCTTTTAGCTTATAAGCTAAAAGCTCTGTTTGGTAACCGTTATTAAAAAAGAGCTTATAACTTATTTTACTAGCTTATAGCTTATTTTTCAAATGCTATTTCAAGTAGCTTATGAGCTTATAGCTTTTAGCTTATTATCTTTGCTTCCAATTTTACCCATATCATCTTACTTGAAAAAAAAAAAATTAATTAAACATATATTTTTTATGTCATTTTATACTTTTTTTTTTACAATGTCATTTTATACTTATAAGCGAGTTCAACTGCTAATTTTACCAAATACTATAAATTCAATCAGCTAGTTTATTCGCTATCTAGCTTATAAGCTATCCGCTATAAGCTCATCCACTCTATAATTTGCTTATCAGCTATCCGCTAATTTTTACCAAACAAAATCTTAGTTGTTTTTACGAAAACACATAAATCACAAACACACAAATCACGAAGATGACTATTTCATTTAACTTGCATTGGTTCTTCAATAATATGATAAGGTAACCTTTGGTAACAAATTTTTTTAGATTCTAGAATAAATTGCTCTCATGTTCCTTAAAATTGATCTTTTGTTATAGTGTTTTTTCTATATTAAAAAAATTTGAATAAACATTTTACAAGAAAGACTAGTGAAAGAAAACACTACATGTTCATGTAAGTTTTTCAATAATTATTAAATACACGAACAATGTTATTATTATGACATAGTTTTATGTACATAAATATGACACAAACGTTTTTTTTTTTGACAAAAAATATGACACAAACGTTGTTTATGCAGAAAAGTGAAAGATAAAGATTTTGGTATGATAAAATTGTCCATCCTTTTTGTTAGTAATTATGTATTGTGTAAAATGACAAAAATATCCCTCTTATGTATTGTGTAAAATAAAGTACGTAAGAACATCATTTCTCTAAATACACAAAATGTTAATAGATTATAACAAAATTTATACTATATTGTAATATGATTTTCTGAATAAAAATATATTTATAAAATGATAAGTATAAGGTGTACAAATGAATCATTCCAAACAACAATGAAAACAATTAGAAAGAAAAAAAAAATTATAAATTAACCTTATGTTACAAGTTACAACTGGCTTCTTGCACATAAATTTCAACAATAATATAATGTAATAATGTAAGATAAAATAAAGTTATTTCCTTCTTCTCTTAATATAAAGATTTGCACTATTGCCATGTCACTGCAATAGGACTTCTAACCTTATATTTGCCAGATACCCAAATGAGTGATCCAAATGATGAAGTACCAATAACTCTTGTTTTTCCAACTGCTAAAAATGTAACTTTATAGCTTAATTTCTGACCCAATTTTTCAAACTTCAATATCCTTGGTTCAACATTAACTAAAACTCCATTAGGTTGTTCAACTTTAACATCATAATAAGCACTTTTTGATTTCCCAACATTTGTAACAACTCTTTTGTATGTCACATTATGTAATGTTCTACTAAACAAAACAGAAAATGAAGGATAGTTTAAGTCACCAATTTGGAAAAGTGGTTTCTTAGAACATTTGAAGTTGGTTTTTGTCAATATTGTAATCTCTGAAGAAGTAAAATTAAGGCTGCAAAAGTAATTCAAATAGTCATTAGTGTTAATATCATAGACTAATCCAGGATCAGAAGCACTTTCTGGATTAACATGTCCTGAACCAAATGCAAAAGGGTTAGCAGAAGCCGAGTTATTCGAAGCAAGGTCTGAAATCGGAAGGTTTTTATTGTTCATTGTGTAAGCTGTTGTCATAAGAGATGATTTGATCATTGCAGGTGACCAATCTTTGTGAACAGATTTAATCAAAGCCGCTATGCCGCTAACATGAGGACAAGACATTGAGGTACCTGAAACAATGTTAAATAGGACTCTTCTTTTGTCACTTTTGACCATAGTTGGACTAGTGTTTGATGGCCATGCAGCTAAGATGTTAACACCGGGTGCAGTTATATCGGGTTTGATAACATCTTGTCCTACTATACTCGGTCCTCTAGATGAAAATGCGGCCATTACTGGCGCAACGTTACCGTATCTTGTTCCGAGAAATGAAAATGAAGCTGTTGGTTTTTTAACCGTGTTAATGTAGCTTCTAATGATTTTACCTGCTGAAGCACCTAATGAAGTAGCTGGTAAAACATGTGCATCAGAAAGAAGCTCTTCGCCTTGATTTTCCGAGTTAAGTAGTATCATTCCATATCCACCTGATTTTTTCACTTCCTCTCCTTTTTCTGTTCTGCTATTGATACCCCGTTCGCAAACAACGATTTTTCCGAAAACGAGTTTTTTATCAAGTGAGTTTTTTGTGCAAAACACTGCTTCTCTCTTTTTACCTGCTGTTTTACCATACACAAGTGGAAATTGTTGGTTTGTTTGATTTTTACCTTGGTACAAAGATGTGCCTTCGAAAGTTTTTGAGTTTCCGAGTTTGACTTTTGTTGGAAAAGTTCTGTCGATGTAGCTGGCAGCAACTGTCATGATCCATGGCGAGCCATTTCCAACTGTTGATGCAAAAGGGCCTGAGTTGCCTGCGGAGCAAGAAACAAAAACGCCGTTTTTTGTTGCTCCAAATGAAGCTATAGCAATACTATCATTAAAAAATGGTTTTGGAATACTTCCTAAAGAGAGTGAAAGTACATCGACACCGTCAGAAACTGCTTGGTCCATTGCTGCTAATACGTCCGAATTTGCACAGCCAGAAAGCCAACACACTTTATACGCCGCAATTCTTGAAGTATACCTCATTCCACTTGCTGAACCTTTAGCAAGTCCAAAAATGCTTGCTTTTTGAACCACATTACCGGCTGCAGTCGAGGCAGTGTGTGTTCCATGACCTTGAGAGTCTCTAGCAGAACGATATTCAGTTGTTTCGTTGATTTTTCCAATGACTTTTTCGTACCCTCTAAAATAGTATCTTGCACCAATGAGTTTCTTGTTACATTTTGAGGACGAGAATTTGGTGCCGTTTTCACAAATACCTTTCCATTTAGGAGGTATTGGAGAAAAGCCGGAGTCTTTGAAACTGATGTGTTCCGGCCATATTCCGGAATCAAGGACACCGATGATAACATCAGAGGCCAAATTTGGAGCACTCCAAAGTCCTTTTCCATTAGTTAGGCCAAGAAAATGTGGTGTGTATGTTGTGTGAAGGGTTAAAAGTTCATCAGGTATAGCTGAAAGGAAACCATCAACTTGGTTTAAGTGTTTAAGTTGATTCTCAGAAAGTGTGGCTGCAAAACCAAACATGTTGGTTTGATAAACATATAAAAGCTGAGGTGATAAAATCTCAGCTTCTTCTTGTTCTTCTTCTTTTGAAGCTTGAGAAATGAAATCAATGATTGATTCAGACCATTGTTTTGTGCTGTCTTGAGAATGAATTGAGGCTTCAATTTTGGTTTTGTCCATGTGTACTATATATGTTTGTTGCGCCGCGAGAGCCATTGAATTTGTCGCCAAAAGAGCTAGAAATAGAAAACTAAACATCATGGTGCCTGCAAAAAAATGAAGAGAAGAACAATTCATGACTTGTATTAGGATCTAAATATATATATGCTCAAGAATTAATCTTCTAATGCAACAAAAATAAAATAGGAAAATGTACTAGTATATTAGATATCAAAACTTCTACAAACTACTTTTCTTTACCAGTTTTTGCTTATATTTCGTAGAAACATAACTCTCACCACAAAAAAACTGTCATATAGTAATCGATTTAGAGACCGAAAATGTCACATCAATCACTAGCACTAGTACCTAGTGCTTTAACTACATTTTTCAAATTAGTCGCAAACTCATTTAATTAGAAGCAGATTTATAGAATAATTTAGCAGCTAGTTTGGAAAATAAGTCGCTAAATCGGTCACTAAATCAGTCGGTAAATAGTGAACTTTTATCTACCAAAAAAAAAAATAGTGAACGTTTAGCTGATATAAGTCAATAGGTAATCTTAGAATATTATGTACTCTAGAAATACAAATAATTAAGAAGTTAATTTTTCTTCTTATATGTATAACTATACAAATTAAACTAACTATGCAAGGCAATGAGATAGAGACTATACAGAAAGATTGAAGTAGTGGTTAGTACCTATGCTGGACTTAGCACAAGACAAGGAAAAAATGTTTTGAGGTTCCAATGCAAATAAACACATATAACATCAAATCTTAAATAAGCACAAAAAGTGAAGGATTGAACTTTTTATAAATGCTCATTGCTATTAAAGAAAACAGTTGTTTGTTACCTTCTCTTTACTTTTCTTCTACTTCAAGATTGCATTTCTCAGCAACTCAAAGATCTTTAAATGTATGTAAATGGAAAGTCTAACTATGTGGCACAATGGCATTGGCTATCATCCAGTCTGTACTTAATAATTATAGTAATCACTTGTTTCAAGTTTTACTTTTATAGCATGCTTCCTTTTTGAGAACACTTTTCAAATTCATGACATTGTTGTAATTAGAAGATTGTTTTGATGTCAATGTCGGCCCTATTTTTTCGCTGAGAGAAATTTTTTCTTCTCTTTGTAAGTTCTTTCTTCTTCGTTTGTTCGAGAGACATGGTTTTAAGTCTTTTTTTTTTTATCAAGAATCATCCATCTATATCTTTTTTTCCGTTTTTTTAATATAAATAAGTGATTTTTCATATAAATCCATTTTTTTTCTTTGTGTTTTTTCGTGATTTCTCGTCGTCTGAGTGTGGCGTTGCGTTTGTTCATCGTCTTATACAACGCTATTTGATTTCTCGTATTGTTGCTGTGTTCGTTTAATTCCTATTGAAAATCGACTTCAGTCAATTACATATTCAACCAATGATTCGTGTATCAACGTTGCAGATCCGGATGCATAAATATTCCAGTTATTTTAATGTCATCATATTATTTGTAGTATGTATCTTGCCGTTGTATGCTATTAACTTGGATGCTGTGAGTATATTCACATATTTATACTTTACATTTTTAACGATAATATGTGGTTGTGTGATGTATTATATCAATTTGAATGAATGTGCATTGTTTTGTTTTTGTAAGAAAAGAAAAAGAAGAAGATTGTTTTGATTTTGACTAGAGTACACACCTAAAAGATTAATTAGAATATAGATGTGTCCCGTGAGATAACAATGAGAATTATGTCATTCAAAATATTTGCTATTTAGTGTATAGTTAATCATCTCCACAACTAGATGTTGTTCCATCCTACTTGTAAGATTTAATTTTATGTGGTCAGCATCTTGTTTTGTTTTAATTGGCTGGGTCCCTTAATGCTCTATGAGGTTATGACTAGTAAAGTGGCATTTTTGTCATTATTGACTAAATCTTTTTAGTTAGTATAAACTTTCAATCATCATATATTAATTATGGTGTCAACAGTATGGTTGAGTTTAGTCGTATCAGAAATTTAAACTATAGTTTAAATTTTTGTAAAAGGTGTTAGTACTCAATAATAGTGATTGATGCCGAATTTAGTAGGGATAAACTATAATTCAATTCTTCACCACTATAATCGGGGGCTGAAATCACTTGATAAATTGTATATAGATTATTCGAATCCAAGCACACCATAAATCTATATCAAATGTCAGACCATCTCCAATGGTGAGTACCTATTTCTTAAGAATCGGTACCTAATAGGTACTCATATTGGAGCAAAACATGAATGAGTACATAATAGGTACTGGTTCTACAATAAGCATTGATACCTATTTTATTTTTGTGGGTCTCATTTATAATGATGTATAATTATTGGTGAAATTTGTTATTGGTAGGACCTATTTAATTTTTTTTAAGAAGTGTTGGGTTGGAGAGATTGAGTACCTATTTGATACTATTATTAAAAAAATATAAATAAATGATGTGTACATGTAGGACCCAATTAAATACCAAAAAATAGAGATCTCCATTGTGGATGCTCTCATAGACTAATGTGTATAGACAGAAATAATTTCAATGGACATTCATTGTAACAGTATGGGATGGTAACCGATGAATGAACTTTCATATGACAAGCTTTGCCAATTTATTCTAAGTTAGTTGAATCACGTGGGAGTTTGTTCCAAACTAAGGGATGTAGGCCCAAAGAGCTTACAGGACTTATGGATTGGAAGATAGGTGGCATTTAGTATGAGAAAGGGAAGTATTTTCCCACCAACATAATTGAGATTTTTTATATTTTCTCATTAAAATGTTCACATTTCTTGTACCAAAAAAAAAAATGTTCACATTTCTATCACAGCATTTAGCTACTACTAGTAGTGTTTATTAATATTGTTGCCAAATGCCAATGTCACTAGTGTTCACATTATAATACTTTTTTTCTACTTTCACCACCAGTTAATCTTATTCGAGTGCCAGTTCTAATATTAAGTGGTTACAGCCTCTTCTAATTACAGTTGCAATGGATCAAATCGTGGTCCTCCCTACTAAGTTCAGCGTCAATCACACCACTGAACCAACTAACGATTGATGTTCACATTTTAATACTTTTATTCATTTTTTTATAACAAACAATTAATTTTTAAGTTTATTGAATAATCGATCTATTAAATACCAAATATATTAATTATTCTTTTTTCTTTTTTTTTATAATAAATATATCAGTTATTCAGTGAAACTAATATATATTATACTCGCATCACATTAATGCTAATGTTTTAGGAGCTTTCTTTTGAAAGAAGCGTTGTTGTTAAGGAACCACCGATTTGAGACATTGAATGATTCAAGTGGTTGATAAGGTATGGATATGCCAACAATTTTCTACACTCATTGAGATTTTGAGACCACATTTGTGCACATACTATGATCATTACAGTACGTGACTTGTGAGATCTAAAACCTTTGTACTTTGAGTCAAATTTAAGGCACTCCTCTTATATCTCTAGACTAGATATGTATCCTTTGAGTCCATAAATTTTATACCATTATTGTAATTGCCTAGATAGGTGAATAATTATTTTAAATCTCCAAATATGTTAAAATTATAAAAAAATTTAGTATACACTCTTTTAGTAATTTAAAAGGGCCAAAGTGAGTAATGATAGACATATGCTTAGATCAAACCGACTTACCGACTTACGAAAGACTCAGTCGATCAAATCTTTTTATAATTTTTATATATTTTAGGAAGATCTAGGTATAGTTTAATTAACTGTTTAAGGTGTGCAGCATCTATATCTATATCTATATATAAATGAGACTTTACTCATGAGAATGTGACACGTGACATTTTACAATACAATTATTTATTGCATTAATTTTTAGTTAATATTTTATAACGTTATATTTTTAATTAAATACTAACATAAATAATATTTATAATTTTATTTCAAAATGTTACATTTTAATTAATTATTGATAACGTTACTTTTTATATTAAATATTTTTTATATTTATTTGAACGTTACATAACAGTTTTGTCGGTTACATATATTTTTTTTTTATATTAATGTTACGTTGTAACGGATATTTTGTCATAAAATCATATTTATTTTTTGTCTTTCTAAAGTTATCTATAAATACAAATCATTTTGCCACAAAAACTCACAAAGTTCGAAAATCATTTTTGCCTACTTCAATTATCGCTAAACATGGCTCCAAAAATTAACCAAATTTCCGAAATCAACCAAAGCAGTGAAAGTTTGAATATTGTTGTTCGTGTAATTCGGATGTGGTTGGTTAGTGATGTGTCAAGCAACAGTGGACCATTTTCTTTGGATATCATATACTAATGGATTTAACTGTAAGAAATTTTCTATAAGTTTAATTTTTATTTACACTAATTCTTGATTTTTTTATGTATTATATTAATATATTGTCTTATTGTTAAGGGAAACAAAATACAAGGTACAGTGCGTCGCACTCTAATTTATAAGTTTGAAAAAGACTTTAAGGAGGGTAATGTTTACTCGATTACAAATTTTGGAGTTGTTGCAAACAGTGGATCATACTGTGCTACTAGGCACGAGTGTAAATTAAATTTTCAATTCCACACAAAGGTTAAACTTTGCAACTCGAAAAAAGTTTCTTCCGATATATATATGATTGAAAGTCCGGTTCTAGCATTTTCACTTGATTATGATACAAACTATCTTTATGGTAAGAAATATTAGTATGTTATCTATTTTTTTTGTCATTATCACATTGTAAATATGTGGTATCAATAATCGTGTGTATAATCATATTTTGTAGATATTATGGGAAAGCTAACCGGTGTCGGAATTCAAAAGGAGTATGAACGCGATGGTTTGAAGACCAAAATGGTTACAATTTAGTTAGACTATGATGGGTTAATATCACATATTTTGCAATTCAATCTATGACAAAATATTTCAATGCTTTAAAAAATTCTTTAATCATATATGTATTATTTACACAGATTCAAGTTTAAAGTTACCATTTTAGGTCCATATGTTGATGAGTTGAATGCATTCGTTGTCTATATTATAAACAAATGCAACCTTACTCATGAGAACGTGACACGTGTCATTTTACATTACAATTATATATTGCATTAATTTTTAGTTAATATTTTATAACGTTATATTTTTAATTAAATACTAACATAAATAATATTTATAATTTTATTTCAAAATGTTACATTTTAATTAAGTATTGATAACGTTACTTTTTATATTAAATATTTTTTATATTTATTTGAACGTTACATAACAGTTTTGTCGGTTACATATATTTTTTTTTATATTAACTAGTATGTTAACCCGTGCCGTGCACGGGATTATTTTCTTTTTTAATATTATTTATATGTTTATTTTGATATATTATTTTATTAATTTGGTTTAAAATTCTAAGGTAAAAATTTCTACAAAAAAGAAATCTAAGGTAAAATTGATATAGGTTTTGCATGATATAGATTTAACAATGTTACAGAATAAAGCGAGATTAAGAGTATTACTTCGCTTCTCATTTTACACTATTATGAGATAGATTCTTTATCTCAACTTCATCCCCGAAACTATATAGTGATCCTATAAATATAAAATAATTATAAACTTCATTCTCAAAGGAAAATATGCTTTGATTTTTCATGGCCTTAAGATTTTTTGGGACCGTACCCATAAAATTAAAATATACCATGATTTTTTTTTTAATTTTTCATCTCGAATCCTCTCTTTATAGAAAATTTACATTAGGTTCATTGTCAAACACAGGATAATTTTTATTTTTTTCAATAATATTTATTTTCATATGTTATTTTTTCTTTTGAATGCTGTCTATGTCTTTTTTTTCATTTTATATTAGAAGGTTATATACGTTTTTTCAATTGTTTATGAGATTAATTAATCAATGTGTATTTTTGATAGTAGGGTGGGAAGTGTTACCCGTTTCTATTATATACCACTGAGAGATTCTCTCTCTCTCTTTCTCCCTCCCGTCTCGGTCGCAGGACTCTATAGGGCTCCATCAACAATAAAATAGTTGTTAATTCTATATTATTTTTTTAATGAATATCAATAAAGTTTTGGTGTTAAGTTATCACTATCTTCTACATACACTTTTCATCATGGAAGATCACTTTTTATCGTGCTAAATAAAATTTTGAATAAATGATCCCCGTGATAAAATATTAAATATGAAAATATGGATAACCCCCACAGTCGGAATACAAAATTTAATTAGTCAATGTGTATTTTTAATAATCAGGTGGAAAGTGCTCTCCGTCTCTCTCTCTCTATTTTCTATCTCTCTTCCGTCTCTATTACATGATTCTATAGAGGTTTCATCAACAAAAAATAGTTGTTAATTCTATATTTTTTTAATGAATATCAATTAAATTTTCGTGCTTAGTTTTCACTATGATCTACATACACTTTTCATCATGGGGATCACGTTTCTTCGTGCTAGATAAAATTTTGAATAAATTTTTCCCATGATAAAATATGAAATATGAAAATAAGGATAATTCTCGCAGTTGAAATTCAAATTTTAATTCGTCAATGTCTATTTTTAATAGTGGGGTGGAAAGTACTTGTCGTTTCTCATTCTCCAACACCGATAGTTTTCTTTCTCTCTCTCTCTCTGTCTCTCAAAATCTTCTATTTTGTTTTTTTTTTCTCTAAAGAATATAATTTTTTCTTCAAAATAAAATAAAATGTTTTTACGTAAAAAACAAAAGTTTACAGATATGTCATAAGCTATTTTTTGGGTTCAAGACTTCAATTCTTCGAGTGATCTTATCCATAAAAAAATAGTGTACTTTCTTATTCTAATTTATTTCAAAGTAATCTAAATATAAGTGTTCTTTCATTTTACAAAATTAAAATATAAAAAATGTACCAAGATAGTGTCGCACAAGTGGTAGATACTTGGGCCCCTTAACCATTTGGTCTTGAGATCGATCATGACCGGTGCATATGGAGAATCATGTCTTAGGAGTGATCAATCTCTTAAATAGATCTCAGTTAAATTGAGGGGATTAATCTCTGCAGTTGCGCACGGATGATACCTTTGGTTTAAAAAAAAAATTCAAAAATGTGTGTATATATATATATATATAATAATTGAGAGTTTCTATAAAAAAATATAATATTTGTTGTGAGAGTTTCTAAAAAAAAAAGTTTCTAAAAAAAATATAGAATATAATATTTGAGAGAGTTTTCACAAAAATAAAATAAAATTTGAGAGTTTAAAAAAAATTTAATATTTGAAAAAGTTTCTACAAAAAGAAAACAAAAAAATATAATATTTGCAAGAGTTTTGACAAATTTTTTTTTTATAAAAATTCAATTATTGTTGTCAATGGGATTCGAACAACATACCTTTGTTAGTAATTATAAGGTAATTTTCTCTACAAAAAGAAAGGTAGTTTTCCATAAAATATTATAAAAGTTCAATTATTGTTGCCATTGGGATTCGAACAACATACCTTAAGCTAAAAACTCTAAATTACACATAAGCAAGAGAAGCTCTAATTGAATGCCACATAAGCAATTACTATTGAGAATGCACGAGAAAACACCGTGGGAATCTTATAATGTATATAATAGAGATGTTAAGTTGTAACGGATATTTTGTCATAAAATCATATTTATTTTTTGCCTTTCTAAAGTTATCTATAAATACAAATCATTTTGCCACAAAAACTCACAAAGTTCGGAAATCATTTTTGCCTACTTCAATTATCGCTAAAAATGGCTCCAAAAAATAACCAAATTTCCGAAATCAACCAAAGCAGTGAAAGTTTGAATATTGTTGTACGTGTAATTCGGATGTGGTTGGTTAGTGATATGTCAAGCAACAATGGACCATTTTCTTTGGATATGATACTAATGGATTCAACTGTAAGAAATTTTTTATAAGTTTAATTTTTATTTACACTAATTCTTGATTTTTTTTTATGTATTATATTAATATATTGTCTTATTGTTAAAGGAACCAAAATACAAGATACAGTGCGTCGCACTCTAATTTATAAGTTCGAAAAAGACTTTAAGGAAGGTAATGTTTACTCGATTACAAATTTTGGAGTTGTTGCAAACAGTGGATCATACCGTGCTACTAGGCACGAGTATAAATTAAATTTTCAATTCTACACAAAGGTTAAACTTTGCAATAAGACAATTTAATTAAATATTAAAATAAATAATATTTATATTATTATTCCAATATGTTACATTTTATTTAATAATTGAAGACATTACATTTTATATTAAATACTAAAATAAAAAATATTTACATTATTATGTTACAAATTAATGTAATTTCATAGGTTATACGCAAATAAAATCAATACATTAAGCGTTTCTATATATTTTTTAATGCTCATAAACATATTTCGGTTAGGTATGATTTTCAATTATTATAATAAATATTTTTTTTATCTATTTGAACGTTACATAACAATTTCGTCGGTTACATACAAATTATAATTAATTAAATAAATATTTTGTTATATTAAAGTTGTAGATGATATTTTTTTATTTTTTTATTTCTTAAATTTTATTTATTTATGGTAATTAAATTCATATTTTGTCATATGTTATTTAGATGTGAAATAAAAAAGGTGTCGGTTACATGTAAGTCATAATTAATAAAATTAACGTTTTGATATATTAAGGTTTTAACAGTTATATTATTAAAAATTATTAATTATTAATTATTAATAAGAAATGTCGCAATATTTTATTAATTGTCATAAAATCATGTTTAATTTTGTGTTTCTATAACTCACTATAAATATAAGTCATTTGCCACAACAAAATCCACAAATTCATTTCGTTTTATCCATATTAAGAAATTTGTATTGTTTTGTTTCTCTCATTTTTGTCTGAAAGCAATGTCACATATGAACGATATTATTATTGACATATCATTAGGAAAACAATCATGGATATTAGTTGTAAGAGTTGTGCGTTTATGATGATTTATTCTTTGTTATGTAGGGAGAATGAATTGGAGTTTTTGTGCGAAGAACATTGATATGCAAGTTCAAATACCAACTTCAAGGGATATAAATTACAAGATATCTTCATTAGATATTGGTTCCATCGATATTTGTAATTTTATTATATAACAATATTCTATGTTAATTGTATTTATATACTTCATACTTCACACTTGAAAGAATAAATAAAAAAATTTCATATTTTGTGTGTGTGTGTAACTTGACCTAATATATGTGTCAATTTAAGTTTTTGATGATAGTGTGTAAAAAAAAAACCCAGAAGATTGTGAAATGGGAAGAAGTTGTTGACTTAAATTGTGTCTTCACTATTTTCTGTTAAAAATAGAATGTTTTCTTTAGAAGAGGCATGAGTAGCATCCAATGAAAATGTCCAAATAGGCAAAAAAGTTATTAAAATAAAGAAATAGTTGTTGAACATAAATATGTTTCTTTTGAGTTTTTGCTTAATGTTTCTTCATTGAAATTTCAATTGATTATAAATTTGTGTTTTCAAATATTATTCTTTATGAGATTATGTGTCAATTTACCTATATTATTGTTTCTATAAACTTTTTGGGTTGATTGCATCTAAATTTTGCAAAAATATGTGTCAAAGATGCAGCAATATGGCGGATGAAAGATGAAGAAGATGTAATGAGAAGAGGAAGAAGAAATTAGCGATTTTGACAATTATAATTTTTATTTAGATTTAGTCATTCAATTTAAAGAATCAGTTGAACTGGAGTTCAATAGCCATGTCACTATGTGACACGCGTGTCTATGATTACTACATTCAATTTTTTAATGATGACTAACGTCAGAGACCAAAATCAAATTAAACAATTTCAATATTTCAATGGCTATTTCCTACAAAAAAAAATATACAGAGACGAAAATTAAAAAAATGCAAACTTATAGGGAAGAACTGCCTATTTAAGCCTAAAATGTTTGACAAATTTTATATTATATTAAAATGGTATCATATTTTTTAATTGATCAGTTTATTCTTAATAAAATTGTGGGTAATGGGTGCGAATATGAGTACTCTGATACCTCAAAAGTTCATGTACAGGTACGAGTGTAAATATTATTACCCACACATGTGTGAGTTATAACACAAACTTATTTAAAATTGAAAGGAACAAACTCTATAAAAATACCTATTTTGTGACAAAAATGACCAGAATAACAAAAACATTGAAATTCAGTTCATAAGTTAACTTTCATTTTTTATTCTTCTTTAATTGTTGGACAAAATTAATGTTATCCAAACGGCCTATTCGGCCTTCAATGGGTTGACCCAGTTGGTCTACGAGCCCTATCGGACCGGACCAACAAATCTATATTTAAATACGGGTTTTTTTGAGGAATGCTAAAAAACTCTAAAAATATTCGTGCTAATATTTTAAGGCCCAAACCCTATACTTATTTGTGCTCGGCGGACCAGTGCATACATGCTAACTCATTTTGACAACTTTAGAGCTGTTAAAAAGGGCCGAGCCAAAAAGCCCATATTTAAATTCAGACTTTTTCAGGTTGGGGTAAACCCTTAAAAAATCCGGGCTAATATTTTAAGTTATAATCCCTAAATTTATTCCGGTTTTACAGGCTGGTCCATATGAGCTAGCCCATTTTGATAGCTCTAAAACTGTATCTCGAAAAGAGTTAATGTTGTTAATGCTTTAACATGACAATAAAAAAATCATCAAAACAACAAAAATACGGAAACATTCACTACCATCTTAGAAACATTATATTCAAACATTTAAAAACAAATAAAAATCATTACTTACTTATGACTGAAAAACACATAACATAAATAGCTAGATTACAAAGAGATAGAACTATGTAAAAGTTCACAATTGGCGAACTGATCCAATGACCACAATAATTTTAGTTTAGAGTTAAATATATTTTATGTTCCATAAAATATATCAACTTTTATTTTTAGTCCCTCAATAAATTTTCTTTGAACTTTGGTTCCACTAAATGTTATGTTTTAAATTTTAATCCGTTCTTTTTTTTTATCGAGTTCATATTGCATGCTCATAACGACTTTAAATGAATCTAAAAAGTTGTTTTTTTCTCAAGAATGACAAGTGGACTCATATACAATAGGTATCCGCAAAAAATGAACACACACATTGGTAATTATCCGCAATAATGAACGGGTATGAGTACTTTAGTACCCACCTCTCCCCCATACTCACATATTATATATATTTACATTTTTTATTGATATTATTGTATAAAAATATATGTATATCAATTTTTAAAAATATAACACTACTAAACTCTTACAAATTTGCAATTAAAAAAATGTGTATTTAGAACATAATGAATATATCAATAAAGATATATATGAACATTAGTATGATTAATAATAATTTTTCTTATAATTTTCAAAAGTCAACATTAATTTTTTTATAAAAAAATTAATAATATTAAAATGATATCTTATTTTTTAATTGATCAATTTATTCTTAATAAAGTTAAAGGTAATGAGTGCGAGTATGAGTACTCTGATACTCAATGGTACATGTATGATACGAGTAAAAATATTGTTATACACGGGGATATGAGTTAGGATCTATGAATCATGGACACTCCTCAGATTAGTTGTGTCCTGTGTCGGACACCAACGCTTATGATTACATTTAATTATATTATTTTTTCAAATTATTATTGATGTTAATGTGTTAGTATCTATGTCGTGTCTAAGATCCATATGTATATTCGTGCTTTAAAGATATAATATATGCATATATTTAGAACCGAAAGAAATTTTAATTATCCGTGCTTGGCACGGGATCCATTCTAATTTAGGTATCTATACTAATATATAAAGGGGATACAATTTTTTGGATGACTTTTTCAATATTTCTATTTTACCCTTAAAAAAAACTACAAAAAATAAAAACTAAGCACAACTTTCACATAAAAGTAAGTTTTCAGTTTTTTTATAGTAAAAATAAATATATATTTTTTCTTCTTAATAAGTAGCCACAACAAAAAAGGAGGTTAAGTAGTTATCAATTAACAAGTCCAATAAAAAAGGAGATTAAGTAGTTATTTATATTTGCACAATAGAGAATATCGATCACAACAAACAAACAAAAAATATCTATCACACAAACGGGCACGTTTGGCGGCTAGTAATTTAGAGTATGGACTTGATATTGAATTTTGAATTCACATTTTGTCACACTATTTATTTTTTCGTGCGCTCTATGACTTTATTAAAATATTTTTGTTTTACCTTAGGGACTTTGTAGTTGATTGTCTATTTTATACGAAATTTGGACAGTACCGCAAATGTCTTTGCGATCTAGTCCGTGATTCAACCAGTAATTTCTTTGGGGATTGAAAATTATTTTTAAAGGTTTTTTTAACTCTGGTAACAACATTTTCATTTCTATATTTCTTAAAGTACAACATTACACCTTCCACTTTCCTCATTGTAACTTCAATGTACGTTGATTTAGATTGCAATTTCTTACAATATATTATTGTTAGTATAAATCTAAAATATATTTAAATTTAAAATTTTCAAAAGATATTTAGATATATTATTTTCAATATCTAAGAATTTTTGTATTTATTTTACTTTTTTGGCATATATAATATACCCCTAAAAAATTTATTTTGGGCCCTTAATTTATAAAGACCTAGAACAATCGTCTCCTCTTCAGATACGGCCTTGTAAAGAGTATGAGAAAATTTAAATATAATCAACCTTACCATGTGAAGGACCGGAACAAGATATTTTCACCAATAAGATCTGTGAACATCAATGTATCACACTCCAACTAGATCACATATGATTTCTTGGTTCCTTTTCAACAAATCTAAATCTTTCCATGTGGATTCATGAAGCAAAGAATAAATTTATGACTGATCTTCTTCATAAGTCTTAACTCAATTAATAATTAATACCGATATTGTTAAATTGAACGTTTTCACTCTAGATCAAATCTAAAACAATAATGCGTAAATTTCAATTATATTTGTCAGTTGTCACTTTACGAATAAATTTTTTTGTTGTGTGTATCTCAAATCTTGGTCACATGCCTTCGTTTGAAACCACATGGTTAATATATTGTGTTTTCTTCGCTCCATATATATGCTTAATTATATAAAATAAAAATTATTTTTGAAGCAGATGTTTCTCGTTGAAAGGAGAAATGATGGGTCAGGATTGCACACAGTCATAAAGTGCTTGCAGTTGTTCAATCAGATGTTGGTGATCGTCCAATCAAAATTGGACGGTTCTAATATAAGTATAGTATGCATTTTCAAATAATATATGCATTTTTTAGACTCCGATCTCGACCCAACGGCCTAAAACAACGTGATTACACGAGTGCACATAAAAAGTGAATGCATCTAATCCATTTCCCTATATGATCCATGAACAACTTTTTGGATTGTAACAACATTTTTATTTGATAATTGCATTAGATACATACATACATCCATCTCATGCTCATAAGATGTCCCTAATCATTCTATAAACAAAATGTTAACATTTTACAAAACAAGATTATACTAAAAATTTATGGCTTGTAAATAACTATAGGACTCCTAACAATGTAACGTGGACTTCTCCATATAAGTGAACCAGATAGAATCTCCATACTTACAATAGATTTAACTTTCACAACTACTTCAAAGCTTCTCTTTTGCATTTTTCTATCAAAACAAAGTGTACTTGGCTTCACTATAATTTCAACTCCTTTTGGTGATCTAATAGTAGCATTATATATAACTGGAACAGGACCTACATTTGTAACTGTTCTTCGAAAAATGCCGATTTTTATGTCTTTCTTGCTTTCCAAGCTAAGTTGTATGGTTGGATAGTTGATAGCATCATGTCCAAATCCAGGAAGTAAAGTGGAACAGTTTATAGGTGAACCAACTAGTGCTGATAATCTTGAACTTTTGTAACCTTCATGGCATAAAAATTGGATATAACCAAATTCATCCATGTCATAGATTAAACCGGGATTTAGAGCTTTTCTTGGGTTTAGTTGACCAGAACCATAGGCAAATTCGGCTTCATTGTTAATTCTTCTGCTCATTGGTTTGGCTGCACAAAAAATCAAGTTAGTATTGTTAATTTTGATGGATTAGATATTGTTACAATCATGACGATGTAATTTAGACTTTATGTTGATGAATTAAAGATGTGATAATTATGAATTAAACATGTTAATCTCACCAGTGGTGATAATTGCTGATCTGATTGCAGCAGGGGTCCAATTGGGATGAAATGATTTCACATATGCTGCTACGCCAGCAACATGAGGACATGCCATGGAAGTTCCAGATATTAGAGAAAATTCTGAAAATTGCGTATCACCATCCAAGCCGGTGAGTGATTTCCTAAGAGTATAAGATGCCAAGATGTCGATTCCAGGAGCTGCAATGTCAGGCTGCATCATACAGATTATAAAGTCAATTATAAATCTTAATATAAGGGTATTTTTGGAATAATATCATTAATTGTGGATAGATTAGTTGACATTTTCTTATATCCGAAATCAATAAATTTAGGCAATTTTTTGCTTATAATTGAGTCCGAAGTAGTACATATTAGTACCTTGAGTACATTTTTCGATCCTGGATTTGGTCCTCTAGATGAGAATGTAGCCGCAAATGGAGCTGGAACTTTTTCTTCATGGCTCTTGTATATCACTGCTGATGGTGATCTTAGTTGAACAAATAAATTGATGGTATGAGATTTTAAAGTCAAAAGAATTAGTATATGACACTGTTCGAATCAACAGTTTAAATAAGCACTTATAGCATAAGTGTTTATCATAGAATTACTTATGTATAAACTATTTCTATAACAAAAGATAATATAAATTCAAGCTATTTCATATAAGCTACATGCTGTTTTCATATGCTGTTTCCATAATCTCTCTCAAACAGTCTCGCATGTACTTATGTCAGTAGATAAACTCAAATTAGTCGATCAAAATAGTTCGTAAGTAACTGTCATTAATCTGAGTAGTCGATCAAAAGCATGTTTATATACCTTGTAGATTTGATATAATTGGTAACAGTTTCACCTATGCTATGATTAACAACAGTAGCAGGAGCAATGGAAATTTGAGCAACATCAGGATAATTGTCATATTCTATTACAGTACCAACGCCTCCGATTTCTTTAACTGTAGCTTCTGTGCCCCATGATCCTAAGCAGTAAACAACCTTTCCCTTCACTTTATTTGCCTGTAAAGACCCTGAGTTGCAGAATCTGTCAATGCATTCAATTGTTCTTTTGTTATTTTTTAACTAAAAATTATGCTATCAACGCGCTCTTTTATCGGAAAACAAAGGGAAAATTACTTAGCATCTTCCTTGCTTTTCGAGTCTTTTGCGGCATCAATCGCATTAATAATAGGGTACTGTTTTTGTTTTGGATTGAAACAGCTAATTCCTACACCCTGCAATACCAACATAGTTAAATGTACAAATATGTTTTTAGACCTTACAGAAATACTAAAAGTGTGCCCGGAGACGAAAAATATTTTTAACTTACAGAAATATTTTTTCCACTTCCTAACTGAACAGTGCTCTTGAATGCTCTGTCAATGCCACTAGCAGCTACTGTGACAATCCACGGTGCGGTATTTGTAACGCTTGCCATACTCGGACCATCATTTCCAGCTGATGCAACAGTGGTTATACCTTTCATCATGGCATGGAATGAACCAATTGATATAGAGTCATGAGCATAATCAGGACTTCCTCCACCAATGGAAATTGATATGACATCCACACCATCATGTATAGCAGCTTCAAATCCAGCAAGTATGTCCATGTCTGCACATCCAGTTGATGACCAGCAGACTTTGTAAATTGCCAACCTAGCCGATGGCACGGCGCCACGTGAAGTTCCGTTGGCCAATCCAAAGAGACTTGCATTTGGTACTAAATCTCCTGCAGCTGTTGATGCTGTATGAGTTCCATGACCGTCAACGTCTATCGGCGATAATATGTCGGATGGATCAGGGTTTCCATCAGCCTTGAAGTATTTGGCTCCTATGATCTTGCTTCAAGTTTTCCATCAAGAGTTTTCAAGCAGAAGTATAATACATAATTTAGAGATTAGTCCATACATTAGGAATTGTATAGTTTATGTTAAAATAAATGCTATCAATCAATATTAATCAATGCTGAAAACTCTGGTACACATCTGATTTGGATATGTGCTGGTACACCGATGAGGTGCATAATTCTGATAGTTCTAAAAATTAATAAATACTATCTACAAATTTATCAGAATTATCCACCTCAGTGGTGTATCAGTACATGTGATTTCTAATTAAAACACCAAGAATGTAAACAAAGATAGTTTACTTGTTGCAGCCTGAGAAATTAGCATAGTGACCACAAGCTCCTTTCCATCTTGCTGGTGGAGGACCTAACCCATCATCCTTGAAGCTTTTCGACTCCGGCGTGATCCCTACGCACAATTATCACATTATTATCATACTTAAGTACTAGAATAATATACAAAGAAGAAAATGAAGCTAAGATAAACCTGTGTCCAAAAGAGCAACAACTATGTCACGTTCAAATTTCAATCTTCTCTTAGCAGTCAGAGGTAAACCAATGAAGTTCCATGATCTTGTTGTGTGTAATTTACGATACCGATTTTTAAACACCAAAAGCACTTCATCCATGGCTACACATATTAAAAAATAATTTGAAAAAACTATATACATTGTTTAAACATATATGAAGGTAGAGAAAAATGATTCACACCAGATAACTTATTGGCTTCATCTTCAGATAGTTTTGCAGCAAATGCATTGAAGCTCTTTGTGTAGCTATATACAATGGATTCTTTGGCTTCATCATAGCTAAGTAAAAACACAAGCATAAATACTAATTACTTCATATATCTAAAAGAATAAGAAATAAACTTTGTATGATAGGACTATTTTATCCTTATCCAATGTGTTAAAAAGTCCCACATCGGATATGAGATGGCCTTGACAAATATTTATAAACAAGTGGTAGTCCTCACCTTACAAGCCGGTTTTGTAAGGTTGAGTTAGGCCCATACTTATTTCTAATAATTTCTAACACAATGTTTGAAAAACCAGGCTAAAGATCGAATCAGTGAGACTTTCAGGTCATGGTTTAATTGGTTCAACTATGGTTGAACTCAATAATAAATAAATAAGTAAAAAATAAATAAAAATCTTAAGATGTAAAAAATGAGAACCGGCCGGTTTGGTAGGAGTTTTCAAAACATTGAGCTATATGCATAGTTCAAATTTATTTTTATTTTATGCTTTTTTGCTCAAAGAAGAAAGATGATCAAGAAATGTTTGAGCAAGTTAATAATGTTACCTCCCCTTCACAGAAGATAGAACATTCAAATGAGTCTTAAGTTTGATGTCTTTGCTTACAGTATGATCTCCCAAGAAAACAATGTAAAAATTCTGTAGACAAGGCAAATATAATATGGTCAAGTTCATATAAAAAAAAAAAACTTAATTAGATGCTAGCTGAAAATTTAAAGAATGAAAAGGGAAGAAAAAAAATTAATGCCTTTTGTTCAACTCCATTAACTGAAGAAGCAATGTTTATGAAGATGAGAAGTAATTGAAGGCAAAGAAAAGGAAAGGATTTGGTGAGTTTTTGTAAAACCATTTTTAGTAGTGACATTCTTGGATTTTTAACATGCCAAAAAAAGACACTAAGAACAAGTTTATATACATTTGAAAGTTAGAAGCTACTACTAGCAATTTGTTCTTTGCTTCTAACATACAAATAATTAAGGCTTTGGTAGGGGAAAGCTTGTAAGAAAGATTAATAATTTCTGAGTCTATCTATAGCATAAGTCAATGTCACATATGGAGCCTATGATTGCTTCTTCAAGTGAAATTTACATTAACATTAATATTTTCATTTTTCTTTGTGTTTGTTGTTATCCTCTTACATTAAGATTTGTTTCACTAAGTAGTTGATTTTTGTAACACAATTTCAATGGCAAGAAATGTTGATAATATAAGTAGCAAAATTATTGTTACAATTTCTAATGCACATATCATTGTCAAGTATAGTAGAGATATGATATTGCTTTAAAACAAAGAGCTATTGGTATTATGAACACCCTATTCCTTGAATTCCAATGCAAGCGTTTTAACCGTACAATATACTGATTACTTAGGTTTAACCATGGGTTTAGCTTTAAGTATAACCCATGTGAAACACTCATTAGGGGATTAAAAATATGGTATTTTACTTGAAATAGAAATCAATCTTCTAATTAGTAATACGAGGGAATAATTAAAGAGAATACATAAGTGGGATTTATAAATGGGTACAATGTTAGTTACTCCTATACCAAACTACAACATATTTTTTTACTCAATCATCATCATGCTTGTTTGGCTATATATAGTATAATTCCCTGTTGAAGGCATTTATCATTAAAATTACAATGACTCAATCATTAATAAAAAAATCATATGTTAATATTTTAAAGTATACATGATTTTTTGTCAAAAAAAATAAAGTATACATGATTTGTCGTAATAAATACATTTTTATATGTAATAATCACTAATTTTTTATCAATGCCATGAAATATAACGTTTAAAATAGTAAATTTGTATTTAAAATCGTGTATTTTATATAAAATCTATAACTTTTTAATAAATAATTGTTGTTTTTCAATAAAAAAATTATTATTTTCGCCTACTTTAATATTAAGGGCTATTTGTCTTAAAGCAGTATATATATATATATCCTAGAAAATTGATCCCCAAAATTCAATTTTTTAAAATTTAATCAATATATTTTTTTTAAAATTCTCGGTTTTTAACAATTATCCATATATATTCAATTTTGGTTCTTTTGCAACGTTATAAAAAGACCACAGTTAAATCATTGATTTTTGTTGGGTATTGGCTGAGTTTATGACGATTTATCATTAATTGAAAATTGCTAGAGACATATGATATGTGGAATTTTGTACTATTCACATTTCTAAACTATTATTAGTCTTATCTTAAACGACTATAGTATATTTCACACGGTTTATTCTCGTGTCTTAAGAGTATCTATCTCCTAGTTCGCCTTGTAACCTAATTTTTTTTTCCTTTTTCTTTGTAATGTAAAAGTAAAAACAAATTTTATTTTTTGATAAAGAAGCGAAAGAAAGAAAGAAAAAATTTATTCACAAAAAAAAGAAAGTTCCTGCAACGTAAAAAGTAAAAACAAATTTAGAGACAAATAAAAATATTTGTACCAAAATGAAATTAAAGAAAATCAAATATTCCTCTCTTCCCTTTTTGTGTTCATATAAAATAAATGGAGTTTGAAGCAGCACAGTGTAAAAACTACATGCAACCTTAAACCCTAATGTCCACCCTCAAACACATCACCCGCCAAAATTCACCCACCGTACTCTTCCTCACGCGCCACCTCTCCACCGCCGCATCCAAACTCCACAGTCGTTACAATTTCGAACCACCACGTTCCCTCTCCCCCTCTCCTCAAAACCCCAACGAACCACCAACTAAACCCCACAGAAATAAACCCAAACCCAAATACCAACCCACGTCATCCCTCGACCGAACCGGAAAAAAACCGATTCGTTCGAGTTTACCCTTCGATTTCCGGTTCAGCTACACGGAGAGCAGCCAAACGGTGCGACCAATTGGACTTAGAGAACCTAAATACTCTCCATTTGGACCGGACCGGATCGACCGGAAATGGACCGGGGTTTGTGCACCGGCGGTGGACCCTAAGGTGAAGTCTTTAGATGCAGATGAAGACCCGAAATTGGAAGAAGAGAGGAAGAAGAAGAGAGAGCATGTTCAAGGGGATCCCCTTACAAATGCTGAAAGAAAAGCCATTGTTGTGCAATGTGAAAGAGCCAAAACTAAGCGTCAAGTTAATATGGGTATCAAAATTTAAATTTGACATAAACAACTTATTTAAGCACTTTTGATATAATTGATTTTGTACAAGTTAAGATAAAATGAAGTCGATATGTTTTCGTATAAGTTATTAGTTGATTTTATAAACTATGCTGGATAGCTTGTGGAGATAGGTTGAAAAGAGCTTATAGACATCTCATAAGTGCTTATGCTAGTATATAATCTCGAATAAGTAAATCCAAACATGCTGTAAAATGTAGCTTGCTTCTATATTATTGTTTTAGGGCCCATTTGGAAAAACTTATTTTTGAGCTTATGCAAAATAGCTTATGTGAATAAATAAGTTTTTATGTATTATTATAAGTTTGTCAAGGTAGATTATGAAAAAATAACTTATAAAAATACAGTTTTCGTTAGGGAAAACTTATAAATTAACATAAAACTTATTTATTTCCATTAGTTGTTTTGTATAAGCTAAAAATAAGCTATTCCAAATGGGGCCTTATTCTGTTTCACAACTATTTGTAGTCCTGTAAGTGTAGTTCAGTTGGTAGCTATAAGGGATATTATTGGAGGGGCCGGTATTCGAACACTGATTCCCTACTTCTCCACACTTAAAGCGTGTGAGTCTAGTGCTACTAGACTACTTGACAAAAAAAATTAAAAAAACTATTTGTAATCAATGTTTCAAATTGTTGCTGCATTGTGATTCTTGATACTAGAGAGAAATGTGGTTAAATTGTAGCTGATGCGGTCTCAATTGTGATCGTGGAGACATAAAAAACGTGGATTTTGTGACCAAGATCTTGGTTGTGGACCTTTATGTTAAAGTGTTGATTGTAATCTGTTAATTTGATCATTTCAACTGTTAAATTATAAATTATTGTTGTGTAGATTAACTCTGCTAATTTCTTATGAAGGTTTTAAAATTATTTGATGCTTTATAAATATCACAAATTCAGTTTAACTTTTAATAGTCTTTTTATACATAACTAGAAATGTCTGATTTATTTTGAATTTGATGTTCACGATCATTGTGATGATATCGTGTAAGTGATCTTGTTGATTGATGAAATATAATGTACACAACAAGAATTACTTCTAAAGTAAGTGAGGATCCCTAATGCATGTTTATGTGTGTCTATGTGTTAAGTACATGTGAGGTTTGTGACTCTGTGTTCATGATTGACTTTGATTTGGTACGGTTGCAGGGAGGGACGGTTTAACTCACAACATGTTGAGTGAAATTCATAACCATTGGAAATATACTGAAGCTGTTAGGATCAAATGCATTGGTGTTCCAACTGTTGATATGAAAAATGTTTGCACTCAGCTTGAGGTTCATCTTTCGATTCTTTCACATCTAACTACGGACTACCTTCTATTCTAAAGTGAACCCTGCTTGAATTATGTGTCATTCTTTTGTCTAGACTTATCCAATAACACAAGTATCAGTAATTCTTGTGTTCTTGTTGTAGGACAAAACATTTGGAAAGATCATTTTCAGACATGGGGGTACACTTATATTATACAGAGGTAGGAATTATAATCCAAGAAAGAGGCCTGCAATTCCTATCATGTTGTGGAAACCTCATGAACCTGTATATCCGAGACTGATCAAAACAACAATAGATGGCTTAAGTATTGAGGAAACGAAAGCAATGAGGAAAAGAGGATTGGCTGTTCCCGCTTTAACAAAACTTGGTATGCTTGATATTATACTTCCTAATTTCAGTTTCCAGTTTACGTTTCTTGAATGTTATTGACTAATAAATATAATTGAATTGCAGCAAAAAATGGCTATTATGCTCATTTGGTAACCATGGTCAGAGATGCTTTCCTGTTGTGTGAACTTGTTCGGATAGACTGCCAGGGTCTCGAAAGGAGTGATTACAAGAAAATTGGCTGCAAACTCAGGGTAACGACTAACGACAAATCTATTTTTCTTTTGAATCAGGCTATTTTAATAACTAGCTTTACAACATATAAACTTTTTAGAATTTATTTTGAAAAACTGAATTCTTGAGGACCAAATGTGATTATTGACCCTACACAATATGATACACTAAATACTAGAAAAAAAAAGAATATAAAAAGAAACTGGCAAAGAACTTTATTTGTGATATGAGTGATATATCTTTAGTTGACGAGAATATTTCTTATGTTTACCTGGAATTGTGTGCAACATGATGCTTCCGTTGGTTCATAATTGATGTAACTTGTTCTGCTTTTTCTATCCTTGACATCAATGTACTATATATTCTATTTCTGCAAAATATGGTTATCATATTTATGTTGATAGCCAGACCACCATCAGCACCCTGCACCATTGTTACTTTCCCTTTGAATTTATGAGAGCTGAATGGAAGGTCTTCATACCACTATCTCACCTGGTTATCATAATAAGGGCAATTTATAACTTACGATCCCTGGTTGACTCAATAAGAAGAATCTTTATGGCATGTAAAATTTGACACATACCTTCCTGATGTTCGCTCTTTTATATATAGCCAGCCACCTTGTGATATTTTGATTATTTTCATCCATCTTTTTTAACAGAATATACACAATAAAATTGCCAAATATTTAAAAAATTACACTCAATTCAATCTATGTTTCTTCTTTGAACAAAACCACTTTCACTATATAAAATAAGCTAGCACTGGTCCACCAGTTCTTTTTAGTTACTTGTATGAACAATTATCACTGTAGTTTATTGAGAAAAACTTCTGCCATGGAACAAGTATCATTGTTAGTCATTTTGCTCTCATTTCTACTAGTAACCACTAACCGATGTTGTTAACTACAATTTTCCCCAATGGTGGCTGCTGCCTAATTTATTCTTATGGTTGTTTGTTGAATTATAAAAAAAAATTGCAAATTCTTGTCAACTCTTTTAGCTTTTATTTTTTGGTACACTCTTTTAGTTTTTTTAAAGAATGCAAAAGTGAAACTTGTATGTTTCACTTTTTATTTGAAATTCACATCTTAAAATCTTCTCTGGAGTAACTATACTTATTGTTGATTACACAAGAAATTAGAAAGAAGTTATTGAATGTCATATTTTTATAAAATATTTTAGCTATTTTTACATATATATTCCAATGAAAAATTGATCGAAAATAGCACATGCTTGCTGGCTATGGAATAACAAAACAAACCTCATGAGAATAATGTGTCAGATTTTATGACACATGATGAGTGAGTCAAACCAAAGGGGTAAAGTTTGATTTACCCTTTTAATAATGTGAATTGAATAATGATAATAGTTGTTGTGGCAATACAGCAACAGTGGCATTCTGTTCTACCTTTCAAACTTTTTGGACAGATTGCATGATTTCTGGTTTCCATTGGGCTTGGCACGTTAATTAAGTTGCTGCCTTTTAACTCTCATGTGTTGATGCAGGACCTAGTTCCATGTATTCTGGTGACTTTTGATAAAGAACAAATTGTAGTTTGGAGAGGGAAGGATTATAAGTATTTGAAGGATGGATACTTTCTTAAAGATCAAGAATCATTTGATGATGATGATGATGGCGGTGACGTGCTTATTGACCAGCTTAATAACACCGGCTTATGACACTAACACTGCAATCAACTTTGATGATCTAGTAAAATCTTTCTTTGCTCAAATTTCAGCCTTAAAAGTTAAATCAGAAGTTGCTTGAAAATTTGATTGTTGTGTTCTGTGTAGGAATATCAACAGAGCAGGGATGGGGAGTGCTTCCCCGGTCTGCAAAATGTCCTCCGTCCCCATCCTATTCTACACCATAGGGAGATTTTCTCCCATGTCCGCATTGCCACGGGGTGGACACATCAATATTAAAAATTGTAAATTATATATTATTTTTAAAATGGTTTTCAATCTTACTTTATATTTTTTATTGTCTTAAATTATGTAGTATTTAAAAAAGATGTTAAAATGACCACAGGAGATCGTATTTGTAACGCGAATGTATATGTATAAAAGGACAATCTCTGTCCCCATCTCCACTGAATTTATTTTCCTTCCGTCCCCATCTTCATATTTTCCTTGATCTGCAAATATTGCACTTGCACTCAGCTTTTCTAGTTGGAATCAGATTGAAACTGTTTATCATGAGTTGAATCCATTATCTTGTCATAATTCACAAAAGCCAGTTTAGAATCCTGTAATGTTTCATTGACACAACCATACTTGGAAGTGTGAAAGCTAGAAAAGAGAAGCCATGAAAATAGGATCACGATAGGCGCTCACAGAAAATGGGCGTAGAATAGTCGCAAGCAAGCTCATATAGGAAATGTACATCACTATAGATCAACTAACATATCCTAATTAATTCCCAAGTTGGTCACAACTAGAAAGTTATGAACTAATCACTAACTAACTTGCTTTGCAAGTAATCTAATTATCCTTCACCTTATCCACTAACAGGAAGTGATGTCAATTTTGATAGTGCTAGTGAAAATTTAGCTAGGCATTTATTGTTCATGCCATGAGAGAATCCTTGAATGGAAATGAGTGTTCTGTAGATGAGAGGCTCAGTTATGACTTCTGGAGGTAACAGTTAAAAGACTTCTGGGGGTAACAGTTACAAGTCTAGCACCATGGCTGTCATGTGGTATTGTGGCAGTAGTATATTCACAGAATCTTACAGTATTCCTTTGAATTGGAAGTGGTAATTTTGTAGTCTTTCTTGGAGTGGTAACTTAACCATTATAAGACAAATTAAATTTTGAATAATGTACAAATTATTCTTTAGATTATATATAATGGATGCTTGAATTAGCATAGTTTTTGGGATAAAATTCAAAAGGTTCCTTCGTAAAAATTTTATTATTCTTTTTTTATTTTTACAAGAAATTTTTTGATTATTTATAACACAATAAGATGATACAGCACTAATTCTCAAGATAGTAAATCCTGGTTTTCTTCTCTTTTACTTAGTGACCGTTTAGATTAGCTTATTTTTGAGCTTATGCAAAATAACATATGTAAATAAATAATTTTTTATGTATTATTATAAGTTTGTTAAAGCAATTTATGAAAAAATAGCTTATAAAAATACAGTTTTCATTAGTAAGAACTTATAAATTAACATAAAACTTTATTTATTTGCATAAATTGTTTTGCATAAGCTTAAAAATAAGCTAATCCAAATGGGCCTTTAAAATTTATTTTAATAATCAATTTTGTTTGTTATATTATTAAACAAAATTTAGATGCATTTTCTCTTTTTTTTTAAAGCATGTGCATTTTTGTGTGATGTTGTTCTTTACTTAAAAATTTATAACTGTCTAAAATTTCTTCAAATGTATATATATATATTTTTTTTTACAACAAATGTATATTCTTTTTAAACCACAAAATGTGTATTTTTAGTGAAGAGTATATATTTTTCCTCACAAGAATCATTTGTAGCTTCTTTTCTTTTTGGCCAATAATATGTGTAGTTTTTAAGAAACGTAAGTGGTGGGTATATTAATTGGCCCCCAATATAATAGTTTGGGCTTTGAGTGGGTCGAAGGATGAAAAAAACTCATCCCACCCCCCAACACTCTTTTTAACCCCCCGGAAATCCAATTTTACCCCTGAAAAGTATAGTTCGGAACGTAGAATCCGAAAAGGTGTGAAAGTATTTTTTGGTTCGGAACGTATTCCCCGAACCATATTTCGGGGAGTAGAGCCCAAAATAATTGAATATAGTAACAGAATACGTGATACTCTATCAGTTTCTAATTTCACATGTTCAAAATAGGGTTGGGTGGGAAAAGGGAGGAAATACGAAGCTTGCGATTTTGATCAACATTTCAACAAATTCAATCACTCTAATTTAACAAGTAAGTAACTTCAATGCATCTTATATTGTTCATTCATCTTTAAGCCATTTTCTATCAAATATTTCCATTTTCTCTTAGATTTTTTCAAATTTTGTGTTCATGTTGATGTTGTTGATGTTGTTTTTTATGTTAATTATGTGTTGTTTGTGGCATTGGGTTGATGTATGCATCAATGCATGTTGGTTAGAAATTGAATTTGGTTTTTGATATAGTTTGTATTTTAGCACTCCAAGTGTTTGTAAAAATGTTTGAATGACATAATTTGTATTTGAATTTTGTTGTAGACATGGAAGAGGAAGTTGGAAGAACAAGGCTAGGCAGGGAGACACGCGCACATGCTTCTGCGCGTGAAGCAGTTGTCCCTCGCCCGAAAAAAGCACGGACCCGTAGGCAATCACCGGTGCCGTTTCAAGGAAGTGAGCATGAAGCGGGAGGTTCTTCAGCGGGTGGTTCAATGCCCTCACAACGGTCTGAGAGCGAAGTTGATCATGCTGCTCAAGGTGTAGATGATGGTGCCCAAGGTGTAAACGACGAAAATCCTCCGGTTGACAGAGATGACAATAATGAAGATCCTCCGGTTGACGAGGAAAATGTTGCTGAAGATGTTGCTGAAGAAGAAGATGGTGATGATGATGGACAGGCACCTGTGGTTCCTGAAGAGGGTTATGGAGGGGGTCCGAGCGATTTGTCTCTATTGCATGAGTACCATAAGCATAGAGCAAATCAAATATGGGAAGCGACGAGCAGTGAAGCGCCGGTAAATATTGTCTTAATAATGAGTTAACAAATATGTTTTTGAGATTTAATATTGGTTCCTAATTAATAAATTGTTTGTATTGTAGATTTTGAAGAAAGTGATGCGCTCTGTAGCAAACGGGAAGAAGGTGATTAATCTTCCGAAGCTTCCGCGGACTAGAGAGAACGACTGGTTTTGGAAGGCTATTGAGGCAACGGGTTTAGAGGGTTTAACGAGGACGAGTTACAGCATAATCGACCACGGGTTGATGACGGCATTTGCGGAGAGATGGCATACAGAGACAAACACTTTCCACCTACCAATAGGTGAAGTGGCCATCACATTGGATGATATCCAATGTTTGCTGCATCTTCCTATTAGTGGCCGTTTGTTGCACCACTCGCGGATGAGGAAAGATGAAGCGATGGATCTGTTGAAGAGGCATTTGGGAGTGGAGGAGGAAGTTATTTTGCTGGATTTTAAAAAAACAAAAGGATGTCATATTAAGTACAATCAGTTGCAAGCTGTTTACGTGCAAAACAAGGATGCGGCTTTGAAGGCGGAGAAAGAAAATAAGCCTATGGAGGAGATTGTTTTCTACAGGGAAAGGTGTATCAAGGCCTTTTTGTTGTATTTGGTGTGCTGCACCATTTTCAGCAACAAGAGCCAAAATTACTGTGATGTTGTGTATTTGCAGTATTTTGAGGACCTGGCGGAGGTTGGTAACTGGAACTGGGGTGCTGCTGCCCTCGTGTATCTTCAGGCGTACATGGCTAAATCCTGTAAGAAGTTGGGGAAGCGTGTTGGTCTAATGGCAGGATACATGTCATTACTTCAGGTACGGTTACTAATAAATGTTACTAATTTATGCTCGGATAGTTTAGTTATTAATTACAAAAATGTAGTTTGATGTGCTTAATAAATGTCGTTTGATTGTTTGTTTCAGGGATGGGTCATATCTCACATGCCGAGGATGAGTGTGTGGAAATTGGCTACCAATTGGAAAGAAAGCCTTCCATGTAATGCGAGGTATGAGCCTGGGCAAGGACATAGGGATCAGGCAGCTTATAGGGAGCATCTGGATAACATGCAGATGTCAGACTTTGTGTACACTCCCTATACTGCACACCGCCAAGTGAAGCCTTTGATTGACAAATGTTGGTTTTCTGGGTGGTTAAGGTGCGGAGGCGACACAAGCACACATTTGCCTGAACGTGTGCTGAGGCAATTTGGATATGTTCAGACCATTCCAAGACCTCCTGCTGCAGCTGCTCCTTCCGGCCTGACGGTAGACAAGATTGACCAGGTGTTTATGGAAGAGATGGAGGAGAGATTGATTGATGAGGAAATGCGGGGTGCAGCAGTGGAAAACCCGTGGGACCATCAGCCTGGGTACATAGCATGGTATTATTGCAAACTTTAAACCAGCACCTACCTCGCGAACCCACTTCAATAAATCATCGCGAGTCTTGAAAGCTTCGTTCCTAAAAAAACTTGCGCTACAATCAAAATGTATTGCCGGAGGACCACTTTCAGGAGGAGCAGGAGGAGAAGCGGGAACAGGAGGAGCAGGAAGAGCAAGAGGTGCTTCTTGCGGTTGATGAAAATTGACAGGCTTAACATCGCCCACAACTTCGTAGACACCTATACCAAGCACTACTTGTCTAGATTTATGATCCACCATAACTACAACAAAAAAAAAATCAATATCAACTACAATTCATATCAAATAACATATGGAACTTAAACTCAAATATTTAAGCTATAATCATTAAACATATCATTAATAATAACCATTAAGCAAATCAAAACATTTAATTCGTAAATTTGGAAAAATAAATTTTTTTACAGTAACAGGCAGTAGCAGGTGCAGAAGGAAAACATAAAATTTTTTCTAAGTATAAGTTCGGGCCGTATTTTCCGAACTAATTTGTCCCTTATTTCGGAAAACATTCCCCGAACGATAGCATGTCAGAGATTTCGGAAACCTAGGTGCATCAGTCAATTCAAAGCTAAAATATACATAATCTAATCGGTTAGAAACGCAATTTACCTTATGTTGATGTATCAGTGAGTGTTGATTCCGTTAGATAGCCTCCTAAACGTCAGATTGAGCCAACAATGATGAAAAACGCGTTTGGAACCAAAGAGAATGAGAGATTGAGTGTTTGACATGAATGAGAGGAAGTGAGCTGGTATTCTGAAATATAACGTATTGTTTCGGGCTCTAGTACCCGAAATATGGTTCGGAAAAGGTGTCCCGAACCAGTTTCAAGGTTTCAAACTATTTCGGAACGTAGAGCCCGAACTAGTTTTTTGTAAGGGTAAAAACGGAAACCTGGGGGGGGGGAAAAGAACCATGGGGGGTGGGATGAGTTTTTTTCTCGAAGGATGAAGTCGTTTTCTTCATCTTTGTAAATTGAGGGTTTAGAGAGAAAATTAGAGAAAGCAAGATCAAGGATTTGATCAACATCTTTTTATACTATTTACATTTAACATTTTTGGATTCCTATTCGATGTTGTGGATCTTTTAAAAAGAGTTTAAATGGTCATAAATAACAATATTGTCTCTCTCTCTTAGGTATATGAAAGTAGTTTTCACTTTTCAGAATATTGGTTTTGTCATCTAAAAAGAACTAACGGCACAACCTATTATTTATTTGATCTCACAAAAAATGTGGTATTAATTTATACTCATTGCTTGTTATTATTATTAAAGATATGTGATCACGTTTTTTTAATCGAAGTTACAAATATCACTTAAACTTATACACATTCCATGATTCCGGGTTCACATTTGGTGAAGGCGTCAAATTTAACAATGTCAATATTGTTAGTTTAGCTAGAACTTATCGACGCAATGATTAATATTTCTTATTAACAAAAGTATTTAATACATTTTTATAAATTTTTTCCAAACTCAAAAACCAGATATCAAATCACTGACAATACTAATAATATACGCACTTGACAATAGTTTTTCACTTAGTGTATATTTTTAATGGATATAGCCACAACATATCACCGGGGCCGCCCTAGAGACAGGGCAAATAGGCTTACAGCCCAGCACCTCAAAATTTAGGGGCCTCAATTATAATTGATACAAATTTTTTACTATACACAAATTTATTTTTATTATTGAATCAATAAGTCTTGTCAATAGGTTAATATGTTATATCACATCTCATTTAATCAAATAGTGCACTTATTGATCTAGTAGTTAAAACAAATTTATGCGTAATAAAATATTTATATCCTGCGCACCACAGACTTGGTCTTACAATAATTGTTTTTTGTAAAAAAGAGGGTTGAAGGCTCAACAACAAACTAAAAAACTAAACAAACATTCCTAGACATGTAAGTCGCAGAAAAATCATCAAAAATAAATTTACAGAGCTCACTAGGAGGTCCAATCTAACACAAACCAAAGAATCTAATGAGAGGTTAAAGTTAACAAGTCAACCAGCACAACGATTTCCATCTCTCCAAGTATGACAAAATTGGTCACGCAAATTCAAACACACAAATTTTGAATACGCTACACTAAAGTGGGAACCACCCCGTTGAACTTGCAATTCTCTATAATCATATTAATCAGAATTTTGGAGTCACTTTCCGCAATGAGTTGTGGAATACGCTCCCTCCAAGCCTAAATACATGCCCCACAACTCAACGTAAAAGGTGTCACACACACCGACTTCTTGATGTAGCCTTTCATCCATCTCCCATCAGAGTTGTAAAAAATCCGCAATAACCTGAAGACTCTTCACCAACGCCTTTGCAACCACCGCCACAATTAAGTTTTATCCAACCTTCAACTTTTTGTTTTGTTCTGTTGCAGCCTATGTAGATTGTATCCTTCATAGATCACTATGATGCAATTGGGTTGACTGCAAATTCATCCCTTTAGTAAGAATTTGTATTGGCAAAATAGGGTTGTTTGACAGATGGAAATTAATATAAAAAATAGGCATGTTTCTCCACTTCCACAAGAACCAACATGTGGTCATGAAAGTTGTCTTCCAGCTCGCGATGTTAGCCCAAATCCCGAGTCTGTTGATGTTATTGAAAATTCTAATACAATCAAAAGTAAGAAAAAAAAAGTTATAAACTAGATGGAATTAGATGCAGCCATACGTGAGTCATGAAGCACATGGATTGTAGTCGCACCGCAGCTCTCACATCTAGTGTATACAGGGGATATGCTCACTCCCGACTTGCTTCTATGAAAATAGTTAAGGATGCGCTTTTGAGCTACCAACCAAATAAAATTTTAAATATGGAAGCCTTTTTCAGTTCCATGAAGTCTTCCTATTCTTTCCAAGTCATGAGTCTCCCCATGCTGCAAAATTTTGTTTTGTTCTGTTGCAGCATATGTAGATTGTATCCTTCATAGATCACTATGAGGCAATTGGGTTGACTGCAAATTCATCCCTGTAGTAAGGATTTGTATTGGCAAAATAGGGTTGTTTGACAGATGGAAATTATCATAAAAAATAGACATGTTTCTCCACTTCCACAAGAATCAACACGTGGTCATGAAAGTTGTCTTCCAGCTCGTGATGTTAGCCCCATTCCTGAGCTTGTTGATGTTATTGAAAATTCTAATACAATCAAAAGTAAAAAAAAAGTTATAAAACTAGATGGAATTAGATGTAGCCATACCTCACATCTAGCGCATATATAGGGGATATGCCCACTCCAGACTTGCTTCTATGAAAATAGTTAAGGATGCGCTTTTGAGCTACCAACCAAATAAAAATTTAAATATGGAAGCCTTTTTCAGTTCCACGAAGTCTTCCTATTCTTTCCAAGCCATGAGTCTCTCCATGCTGCACAACATAAGCACGCTGGGTCGTATACTGGTGATTATTAGTATTTCTCCATCCCATGATATCAGGTCCATCAACATAGTATGTAATAACATACGTGTGTTTTATGATGCCTCACTTGGTCCAATAATAAAATTTATCAATTCAATAATAAAAATTAGAAAAATATTATTTGAACACTAATTTTCAAATAAAAATAAAATAACCTACATATATGTGCCACATTGTGATTTTTTTAATACTTTTTGCACATTTTAAAAACCGTGCATAGAAAAAAAAAGGTAAAAATACAACAAAATATCATATTTTTGTTCATAGAAAGTTTGTTCATAACTTCGTATAGCATAAAATAAATAACTTGTGTGCTTGATGAAAATGTTTTCATTTATCTATAATACAAATAAATAACATTATAAAAAGTATGCATATTTTCATTTTAGGCAAAGATAATAAAACTGTTGGGGATAACCCACAAAAATGAACAACAAAACACTAAGAAAGAATAGAGAGAACTATGAATAAAATTGAAGAGAATGAATTAAGGGAAAAAGTTATCTTTATTAATCACCAAAAATCACCTATATATAGGTGTATGTACAATAGGTGGGAGAGGTAGCTTGTAACAAGCCAACTAACAAACCTAAACCTCTCTAACTAACTAACTGAAATACAACTGTACAAAAAAAACAAACTATCCTAACTGACTAAACAGACAAACTAACTGAACCAGAGGTTCAGAGCCTGAGAAGCATCAGAAGCTGATTGCTTCAGAACCTGTTAGTGTAAGAGTCTGAGACAGAGTCTTGTAGTCATCAGAGGCTAAATGAGTACAAGAGCCTGTAACCTCTCAGAAGCTGAAGTGAGTAAGACTGCTTCAGAGGCTGCACCCTTCAGAAGCTATTCTCGCCAGAAGCTTGAATTACAAAGAAAACTAACACTCCTCCTTAATTCAAGCTGTCAAAACTCACAATTCTCATTTCTCTTCTGAGCTTGAGAAATTGGTCTCTTTTCACAGCTTTAGTTAGAATATCAGCTTGTTGATTGTCAGTAGAGCAATATTCAAGTTTCAACTTTCCTTTAGTAATTTGGTCTCTGAGGAAGTGAAATCTTGTCTCAATGTGTTTGCTCTTCCCATGGCTAACAGGATTCTTAGCCAAGTTGATTGCTGATTTGTTGTCAATCTTTAGCACAACTGTAATATCAGCAATAATGTTCATCTCACTGAGAAGTGATTGCAGCCAATTTGCCTGACATGCAGCTAGGGACCCTGCTACATACTCTGCCTCACAGCTGGAGAGTGCTATGACTGACTGCTTCTTAGAGCACCAAGACACTGGTGCATTTTGAAATTTAAACAAATAACCACTGGTACTCCTCATGTCTACCTTGTCACCACACCAATCTGCATCTGAAAACCCACTCAACTCAAGTTTTCCATTATCCTTAGAATATGGAAATACAACACCATAGTGGATTGTGCCATTGATGTATCTAAGTATCCTCTTAGCTGCCAATAGGTGAGACTTCAGTGGTTTACTCATAAACCTGCTTACATAGCCAACTGCATAACTGATATCAGGTCTAGTTTGACACAAATATCTCAGTGAACCTATCAATTGTCTGAACATGGTAGATTCCACTGCATTACTGCCTGTATCTTCTTCAATCTTGGCCCTTGTATCCGCAGGTGTGACTGATGAATTGCAATCAAGCATTTCAAACTTTCTCAGAATCTCAGTGGCATACTTAGCTTGATGCAATATCATTCCTTTTGGAGTTTCTAAGAGCTCAATTCCTAGAAAGTATGTTAACTTTCCTAGGTCAGTCATTTCAAACTCACACTTCATCTGTGATTTGAAATTCTCTATCTCTATAGATGAGCTACCTGTTACTAATAGATCATCAACATACAAACATATGATTAACATGTGTTTGTCATCACTGCACTTCACATAAACACTATACTCTACACTGCACTTTCTGAAACCTTGCATAACAAAGAATTGATCAATTCTTTTGTTCCAAGCTCTTGGTGCTTGCTTCAGACCATACAAGGCCTTATTCAGCTTCAGAACTTTGCTTTCCTTGCCCTTCAATTCAAACCCTGGAGGCTGCTTCACATACACATCTTCCTCTAAGGGTTCATTTAGAAATTCTGACTTCACATCTAAATGAAATAAGGGCCATCTTCTACTACAAGCCAATGCAATCACTAGCCTTATAGTTTCATGTCTTGCCACTGGAGAGAATACCTCATCATAGTCCAAACCTTGCTTCTGAAGGAATCCTTTGGCCACAAGTCTTGCCTTGTATTTTATCACCTTGCCTTCAGGATTTTGCTTGACTTTGTACACCCATTTCACACCAATTGCCTTTTTATCAGAGGGCAATTCACACAAGTCTCATGTCTTGTTCTTCTCTATAGACTTTAACTCATCAATCATTGCCTCCATCCAAACTTTACTCTTCAGTGCAGCTTTGGTATCTAAAGGTTCAATATCTGCAAGCATTGCATAATGCACAATTTCTCCTTCATTGTCTACTGCATTGTCTGATACAATCTCACAGTCAACTAACCTTCTTGGCAATTGAGTGTTTCTCTGAGGTCTTGGTGGTACATTAGTATCCTCATCATCACTTGAAGTATGCATGTCTTCATCACTTACATTACCTTGATGCTGATTCACAAAAGTGGGAGTGTCATTAACAGTGCTTGCTTCACCACCTAAGTCCACTGCACAAGTTTTCTTAGATGAGAGCTTCTGACCCCAATCCCAACTTTCATTCTCTAGTACCTTCACATCTCTGCTAATCTATACTTTATCACTTGTAGGATTATACAATCTATAGGCACCAGTTCTATGATATCCAACAAATATCATAGGAACACTCTTGTCTTCCAGCTTCTTTCTCTTAGCATCAGGTACATGTTTGTAGCACAAGCTGCCAAACACCTTCAAGTGACTTACACTTGGCTTACTGTTGGACCACACCTCTTCAGGTACCTTATCATTCGGCTTCTTAGTTGGACTTCTATTCATAATGTAAACAGCAGTAGCAACTGCTTCACCCCAGAACCTCTTGGGCAGATTCTTCTACTTCACCATGCTTCTGGCCATATCTAGAATACTTCTATTCCTCCTTTCTGCAAGACCATTGTGCTGAGGAGTATATGGTGCAATAACTTCATGAATTATGCCTTGTTCCTTGCAATAATTCTCAAACTCTGTAGAGGTATACTCACCTCCACCATCTGTTCTCAGAACCTTCAATGACTTGTCACTTTGCTTCTCAACCAGTATTTTGAACCTCTTAAACACTTCAAAAGCATCACTCTTAGCTTTTATATGGTATAACCATATCATTCTAGAGTACTCATCAACAAAAGTCATGAAGTATTTGTTTCCACCAGTTGATAACACATCAAATGGTCCACAAATGTCAGAATGCACAACATTCAACACATCACTAGATCTCATAGGAAGATGACTTTTAAATGATGATCTATGATGTTTTCCTAACAGGCAAGTAGTGCATGTATCAACTGGAGTTATGACACTAGGCAATCCTAACACCATACATTTTGAATTAAGCATTGACAGACTCTTAAAATTCAAATGCCCATACCTTTTGTGCCATAGATCACTATCTTTCTCTTCAGCAGTTGCAGACAGGCATGTAGCTTCAATAGCTTTGATTTGAGTCTTGTAGATCCTATTCTTGCTTTGTGCTGTTTTGAAAATCAGTCTCTTCTTGGAATCAAAGAGTTGCAGAGTCTCATCTTCAATTACTATCTTGAAACCCTTTGAGATTAATTGCCCTATGCTCATCAAGTTACACTTCATACCAGGGACATAGAGAACCTTTTCAATCACAGCTTTCTTCCCATTCGATCTTTGGATCACCACATTACCCATACCTTCTGCCTTAATGGAATCACTGTTGGCCAATATGATATTTGTGTTGAGACATTCATCAAAGTCAGTCAAGATGCTTCTATTACCAGTCATATGGTTAGAACATCCTGAATCAAAGTACCAAACCATGGAATCTGCTGCTTCATCAGCAATTGTCACCATGAAACTGGTTTGATCATCAGTACCTGAGCTATCATGTGCTACCTTGGCCTCTTCTTCATTGTCTTGACCTTTCTTTTTCTTTGGATTTTTGCATTCATTGGCATAATGCCCATATTTTTCACAATTGTAGCACTGAATCTTGCTCTTGTCCTTCTTCTTTGACTTATCTTTCTGTTTCCCTCCTCCTCCACTAGAGGATTCAGGCACTGTCTCAGCATTCTCCTTGGCTTTCTTGGAATCTTTCTTATTCTGCCACTTCTTCTTGTCACTTTGATACTTCTTGAACTTTGAGAAAAGAGCTTGCTCATCTTCTTTGTCATGGCTCCTCTCACCATGTTTCAACTCATGAGCTTCAAGAGTGCTTTGCAGATCCTCTATCTTGATCTCACTCAAATCTTTAGTCTCTTCTATAGTAACCGCTATATGTTCAAATTTAGAAGTCAAAGTTCTTAGTACCTTTTCCACCGTTTCTTGCTCACTAAGATTACCTCCACAATTCTTCATCTGATTGGTGAGAGTCACCAATCTTGTGAAGTAATCAGCAATTGATTCATCACTCTTCATCTGCAACAGTTCATACTGTCTCTTCAAGGCCTGAAGCTTTACTTTCTTCACTTTTGCATCACCACCATAACTCTTTTGCAAGATATCCCATGCATCTTTGGAGGTCTCAACATCTGCAATCTTCTCAAACACCTTTGAATCAACACATTGATGAATGAGAAACAGGGCCTTGTTATCTTTCTTCTTTGCTTCTCTGAATGTTGTTCTTTGTTCTTCATTTGCATTTTCTGGTAGAGGAGTGATTGCTGCATTCACTTGTTCATACACTTCTTGAACATTGAATATCACCTTCATCTGCTTCACCCATCTATCCCAATTCTTTCCATCGAAAACTGGCAGATTCGCATGGAAATTGTTGTCCCCAGCCATGGTTGATTTACTTTCAACCTGATTCTTCTTTCAAGAACGAATCAAGATCCCTTGGATCGTACGAGCTCTATATACCACTTTGTTGGGGATAACCCACAAAGATGAACAACAAAACACTAAGAAAGAATAGAGAGAACTATGAATAAAATTGAAGAGAATGAATTAAGGGAAAAAGTTATCTTTATTAATCACCAAAAATCACCTATATATATAGGTGTATGTACAATAGGTGGGAGAGGTAGCTTGTAACAAGCCAACTAACAAACCTAAACCTCTCTAACTAACTAACTAACTAACTGAAATACAACTGTACAAAAAAAACAAACTATCCCAACTGACTAAACAGACAAACTAACTGAACCAGAGGTTCAGAGCTTGAGAAGCATCAGAAGCTGATTGCTTCAGAACCTGTTAGTGTAAGAGTCTGAGACAGAGTCTTGTAGTCATCAGAGGCTAAGTGAATACAAGAGCCTGTAACCTCTCAGAAGCTGAAATGAGCAAAACTGCTTAAGAGGCTGCACCCTTCAGAAACTATTCTCGCCAGAAGCTTGAATTACAAAGAAAACTAACAAAATCTACCCGTGAATTACTTTGTGCCTAAATTACCAATTATAGCAATAATGGTATGGTAATAATTCACAAATACGTAGAAGAAAGGTTGGCATAAACATCAACATCATCATAAAGACAAAAGAAACAACGACGAATAGTAACGAACTTGTGGCTGCAATTTTTTTTTGACAAAATAAACAATATTCATTCATTCAAATAAAAAGAGTACATTGATGTAATATAAATTTATAATCGCTAAAAATAAAAAGGATAAATCTGCGAACAAACTCACATATGACTATATTGAAGTCTCTGGAATATTCATGTCTCCAGTAGCGTTGATGACACCAAAGTCGACATTGATTGGATCTGCACTAGATCAGATCTACTCCTTCAACCTGAAACAAATGAACACCGCACAAAGACGGGACAACAAAAACACCGCACAAAGACGGGACAACCAAATACACCGTACAAAGACGGGAAATCAAAACAAGCAAATATGTGAAAATCACACTTATTTATTATAATAACGAGAAAGAAAAACAATTTGGAGGGATGATTTTAGGTCAAAATTGACCTAAAATCACCCCTCTTCAATGGACTAAAAAGAAGAGAAAAAGAAGTGGTGACGGCTAGGGTTGGAAGAGAAGAAGGAAAATATTCAAAATGATTAAGGTTGTATTATGTTATTCTGCAAATAAAATGTATAAAAGATTCATGGGTTAGTTTTGAGGAACAATTACATGTGGATTGTATAATTATTGGATTGAAGCAATGGAACAAATTGATACTCTTACAAGGCGGAACTATTATGTACTTGTGGCTGCAATTTAGATTTCAGAAATGTTGCAATACCAGCCGACGAGAATATACGCTAAAATATAATAAAGAATGACCAAATAGACCATTAAGGTCGGCTATATGGTGAGTTAAAAATATCTACAGTATTTTTTACTTTAATTTTTTATTTGTTTTATTTTTAAAATTTTAAAAATATAAACATTATAATATGATCAACTTATTTTTTTATACATTTCATAACCCCTCCTCCTCTTCAAAACTATAGTGCTTTTTATGTAGTAAAATAAATAACACAGTTGACTAGTTTACATTTGCCAATATACAATTTTGATCGTTAATATTTTTTGTAATTTATTATTAAAAATAATAAATTTATATTTCTTTAAAATACTTATCGAAATAAATCAAACGTCTTATATGCTAACATTTATATTTATATATTAATAAAAAAAAATTGGTAAAAGTGATTATGTGAATAGTACATATGGTAATAGTAGGTCATTTGTTTTAAAACAGGGAGTAATAGAAAGAATAAGTTGCGAGAAAAATTGATAGGGTCCAAAGTGCAAGTGCAATACACTTACAATTTGATGATTCATATTTAAATTTGTTTTTATTTACAACAGAGTAAATAAGAATAGAACCGTCTCTTAAGTCCTAGCTCAACTGACAAAATATGCCGAAATTGTTAGGCCGGACGTCGTGATCCGGATTCGAACCTGGATTTTCATTATTATGTGAGTTTAATTTTCAGTAGATTACCACTTCAACTAAGACCAAATAAAAAAAAAATATAGAATCTAGGACCTCATACTATCTAAGCGACCAAACTTAGTGGCTTATTCAATATGCAAATTCAAAGAGTTAGATGTCCATATTTAATATTTCATACTGTATCAAACATGACTATCTCAGATAAAAAAACATCTCCGAGATACAAACATTTATTTGATCCCAAATAATCAACTATAATTATGATAAATATTTGATTCTATTTACTCAAATCGGAGAAGAAAAAATGAGGTGGCTAATAGCTAAACTAAGTTAACAATGATGAAATTATTAGATTGAACATTTTTATTCAAGTTTAAATATGATATTTTTGCACCGTGTGAGTTTCAATAGTAGTATTTAATATTTGGACTAAATCAATCAACAAACACACACACAATTCACAATTAAATTTAGGGTCATACTAACGTATTTTTAGGACATTAGTTAAGAAAATAAAATGGATAAATTTTGTATTGAAAACATCGTTTTTTATATTTTAAAATTATTGCCTACACAAATTCTAAAACAACTATTACTTTTAATTTTCCTAACTAATACTCTTTAGTATAATTAAGAGACTCACATACAATTTTAAGTAATCCACAAATCTCTTAGTATATCTTTGATTTAGCAGTGAGAAAAATTGATTTTGACAGAATTAATTTTTGTCAAAATTGATTTTAAACTAAAGTGGTATATATTTGGATATATTAATGCAAAAATAACTTGAACAAAAAACTAAAATGTAAAAATCAATTCTAAAATAAAAAATTACGATTACTATTACTATCTTCAAGTAAAATAAATTTAAACACAAAATTAATTTTACTTTTGAAAAACTGAAGAAACCAAAATTAATTTTACATGTCCCGAACCGAGGTTGTTCCAGAATTAAAACCAAATATATAAACTTGGACGAAAATGGTGGTACCCTCTAAATTATCAATATGTAAAAGAGACTAACCTATTTAAACAAGTTTAAGTGATCCAGAAATTAAATCTCTTTATTGTATGTTTGGTTATGCAGCGAGAAAAATTGATTTTGGCATAATTAATTATATAAAATTGATTTGGGCCAAAATTAATTTCAAGATAAAGTAAACATGTTTTGATATATTCATGCAAGAGTGAGTTGAACAAAAAATTAAACTTTAAAAATCAACTAGTATGATAGCTCGTGCCGTGCACGGGATAATTTTCTTTTTTAATATTATTTATGTATTTGTTTTGAAATATTATTTGAGTAATTTGGTTTAAAATTCTATGATAAAATTTAGTTAGTTTTTAAATTATATAGGTTTAAGGATGTTACACCAAAGAGCGAGATGAAGACTATTTATTCACTTCCCGTTCTACACTATTAGGAGGATTTTTTCTTTCATCTTCATCCCCGGGACTATATAGGGACTCTATAAATATAAAATAATTATAAATTTCATGGCCTTAAGACTTTTTGGCAGCATAGTTTTTTATAAAATTAAAATATACCAAGATTCTTTGATTGCGATAAATTCCTTCAAGAATGGTTGTGTGTTAAATCATCTACAATCGACTCTTTTTTTCTTTTAAATGTTGTCTATGTCCTTTTTTCATTTTATATTATTTAAAAGGTTGTATATATTTTTTTGCAAATGTCCATGAGATTAATTTTATTTACTTTATTTGGGTATGAAAATACAATGTATGTTTCAGAATGTTAGATGAGCATAGTGGGATGTGAAGTACTCCCTCGTTCCCCGTTGACAATGTTGACAGATTCTCTCTACATCTCCCAAAACTCTGTAGGGACTCCATCAACATAAAATAATTGTAAATTATATATTATTTTTCAAATCAATATTAACATACTTTGACCTTTATCTTATTCTTACAATTTTCTTGTCACCGTAACACAAAGAAGCAATCTTCAAGCGTGAGCGTCAAATATATTAAATTATAAAAAAATTCCCACGATAATTTTCATTTTGTAGTAATATTTATTTGCTTATGTTTCTTTTTCTTTTGAAGGTTGTCTATGTCATTATATTATTTTGAATGTTGTCTATATTTTTCTTTCAATTGTTAATGAAATTGATTTTATTTAATTTACTTTAGTATGAAAATATGATATATGTTTAAGGATGTTACAGGAAGTACGCCCCCATTCCCTGTTTCTCGTTCAAAAACACTAAGAGATTATCTCTCTCTCTCTCTCCCCGTCTCCCAAGACTCTGTAGCGACTCTATCAATAAAAAATAATTGTAAATTCTATACTATTTTTCAAATGAATATTAACAAACTTTGAACGAAAGTTTAAAGCTTAAATTATTCAAAAATTCCATATATTAAAATAAAAAGTTATAGTAATTTATTTTAGGGTTTCCATAGATTTCATCAATTGGAGGTAATTACAATAATGAAAGCATGATGAAGTGATGAACACAAAATATGACTACTTTCAGTGTCAAAATTCAAATTTTAATTAGTCAAAATATATTTTATATTATCAATTTAAGATTTCATATTATCATTTTATATGAAATTAGAGAAGTGTTTTCTGTTTTCCGTTTCTACACCATTGAAAGATTTCATACTATCAATTTATATAATATCAGAGTTTCTAAAAAAAAATATATAATATTAAAGAAACTCTAATTGAGTGCTTCTTCAAAAAAAAATTACATAAAAAAAACTCTTTAGGTTGATAAAAATAGTATAAACTTTTTGATTGTTGATTGAAGTAATAATAAAGTAGTTTTATTATAAAAAAATACGGTTGTTTTTTCTAAAAAAAGGACAGTAGCTTTATATAAAATTAAAATACTATAAAAATTAGATTATTGTTGTCAGTGAGATTCGAACAACAGACCTTATACAAATAATAAGCTAATTTTCTCAACAAAAAAAAAGGTAGAATTTCATATAATATTATAAAAATTGAATTTTTGTTGTCAATGAGATTCGAACCAAAGACCTTGTGCTAAAAGCTCCGCATAAGTATAAGCTCTATAATAATGACACGTATAATTATTTTCTTGATAATGCACGAGAGAGCTCCGTAGAAATCTCGTAATGTATATAATAGAGATTTCAAATCTTATACCCTTAACAATAATAAACATAAAAATAGAAACGAAATCTAATAACATCAATTAAGTTTTTCTATATATAAAAATTTAAAAAAAAAAATCAAAGAAGATTATGCTATTTTTTGTTTTTTTGACATTAGGAACCCCAAATTGGATCCTCAACAGCTGCACCCTCTGCTGCATTATTCCCACCCTTTTGATTAATTTGATGGTTGAGATAAAAAGTGTAAAAGACCCTTAGAGTATGTTTGGATAAGGGAATGTTTTGAGGTAATGTAATTTTTTGAGGGAATTCAAATGCTTTGATCCAAATTTCTTGTTTGGATAATTAATTTGGAGAATTTTAAAAATGAAGGGAATTTGTGGAGTAGTTTGGATAATTACTTACATTGTTTTTCTTGCTTTCCCTATTGTTCATCTCAACTTTCAAATTTTCTTCTCATTGTCGTTAGTTTAAACAATCAAACTGATTTCTCAGTTGGTATAGCAACAACACAAGACATCTACATATTCTACAAAATACCAATTCTTGCTTCAAGTTAACGATGGTTCAATATTTTCAATTTGGGTAAATACGCAATGAAGGTAGGAACAACAACATGGTAGATCCATATACCATTGCTTCGTCGACACATATTTCTAGAAATAGGAGCGAACAACATATATCAAAATCAAATTTCAATAATTATCAGAATAATCTACAAATTGTAAGAAAAACGATCCGGATCCTCGGCAGCCAAATCTTCTGCAGCTATCTTTATTGCACCGGTGGTGATTGTTTTGATTTTGAGGCTTATGGCCATGCTTCAATTCTCCCTTCTTCATATTTTGAGTTTGATTGGGATTATATAAATCATATTTTGAGTTTGATTGAGATTATCAGAATAGGATATAATATTTGAGAGAGATTTCATAAAAAAAAAATGAGAGTTAAAAAAAAATTGAAAAAGTTTCTACAAAAAGAAAACAAAAAAATATAATATTTGAAAGAGTTTTTATAAAAAAATATTATAAAAATTCAATTATTGTTATCCATGGGATTCGAACAACATACCTTTGTTAGTAATTATCCGGTAGTAATTTTCTCTAAAAAAAAAGAGGTAGTTTTCCTTAAAATATTATAAAATTCAATTATTGTTGCCAGTGGGATTCGAACAACATACCTTAAGCTAAAAACTCTGAATGACACCTAAGCAAGAGAAGCTCTAATTGAATGTCACCTAAGCAATTACTATTGAGAATGCACGAGAAAGCTCCGTGGGAATCTCGTAATGTATATAATAGAGATAATGTATATAATAGAGATTGTAAATTTCATGGCCTTAAGACTTTTTGGCAGCATAGTTTTTTATAAAATTAAAATATACCAAGATTCTTTGATTACGATAAATTATTTCAAGAATGGTTGTGTGCTAAATCATCTACAATCGACTCTTTTTTTCTTTTAAATGTTGTCTATGTCATTTTTTCATTTTATATTATTTAAAAGGTTGTATATATTTTTTTGCAAATGTCCATGAGATTAATTTTATTTACTTTATTTGGGTATGAAAATACAATGTATGTTTCACAATGTTAGATGAGCATAGTGGGATGTGAAGTACTCCCTCGTTCCCCGTTGACAATGTTGATAGGTTCTCTCTACATCTCCCAAAACTCTGTAGGGACTCCATCAACATAAAATAATTGTAAATTATATATTATTTTTCAAATCAATATTAACATACTTTGACCTTTATCTTATTCTTACAATTTTCTTGTCACCGTAAAACAAAGAAGCAATCTTCAAGCGTGAGCGTCAAATGGGAAAAAATCTATGTGTAAATCTCCACTCACATTGATAAATTAACATCCTCAAAAAACTTAAACGAAAGTTTATGGAAAGTTTAAAATTGTAATTATAAAAAAATTCCAAAGATTATAAAAAACTAAAATTATATTAAATTATTTTAGGTTTTCCATAGATTCAGCAGCTGATGGTAATTCTAATGAAAGTGTGACAGATATAAAATATGGATAACTCCCGCAATCAGAATTCAAATTTAATTATTCAAGGTGCATTATTTTTAATAGTAAGGGTGAAAAGTGTTATGCGTTGTCCATTCTACACCATAGATAAATTCTCTCTCTCTCTCTCTCTCTCTCTCTCTGTAACACCCGTATTTAATTAAATAGGATTTTTATATGTTTATTTGTCTATTTACTTAATTACTTGAATAAATGTGTTTCTTGATTTTTATCAATAGTTATGCATTAGCTAAATGAAAGGGTATTTTAGTAATTCCCTAGGATCATTAATTCTATTTATAACCTTTTATTTAGGATTAGATGAATTAATTGGTTAATTGTGAGAAATAGTAGAATAGTGGTTTATGTTACTTACTAGAATATTAATGAATTGGACTTATGGTGAGTAAATGGGCTAAGCCCAATAGAAGATGATAAGATAGAAAGGGTATAAGTGGTAATCTAATTACCATTAGGTTAAGATAAGAGAAAGATAGTAAGATAGAAATGAGAAGATAGAAAGAAGAAAAGGAGGTAGAGAGAGAAGAGAGCAAAAACCCTTTTCTTTGAAGAAGAAGAAAGAGCAAGAGGAGGAGCTAGAGGTTGAAGGACTAGAGGAATCAGAATTCTTAAGGTAAGAGAGTAGTTTAGTTTCTCAAGAGTGATTAAGAGAGGGGGAGAAAGTCTTACTCTCTCCAACCCAATCCTCTCTCACTCTTTTCTTTGGGTTTGGGTTGATTTTTGAAAATGAATGATTTTTATGTTATAGATAGATTACTCAAATGATTTGATGAAAGAAAAACTACAACTTTGGGTTCAAATTATGGGAATTTGCTAAATGTTTGTAGGTTTTGAGTTTTGATGATAACTTGATAAAAATGACATCTTGAATGTGTGAAATGTTGTTAATTGATGAAATGAGCTGTACTTCTATGTTTAGCATGATTATATATGTATAAAGTTGTTGACTTTGTGAATTGGTATGTTGAAATTTCAAGAATTTGAACTGTTGCAGCAAAAACCCGAGAACAGGGTGAACTGATGCTGTCAAACTCGCTGCAGCGCGTGCAGGGCGAGCTGACAGCGAGTTCACCTGTGTGCTCTCTGACTTAACTCGCTGCAGCGAGCTATAACTCGCCGGGCGAGTTACTCAGACCTGAAACTTATGTTTTTCTTGAAAATATGAGACCTATGCTTATGCTATGTTAGGGTTATGATCTTATGGTTATATTATATCATTAATATGTGTAATTTGACTAAACTTGATGGAGATAATGTACTTAAGGTTGAAGTGCATGGTTATGATATTATTTTGAAAATGAATTGATTATATTCATGTGTTGATGATTACATTCATGCATTCATATATGCATGATGAGCGGGTATTTTAGTGAGGTGACTAAAATACGGAATATTTTAACGAGGTGGTTAAAATATAGTTAGAATAAGTTTTCTAACGAAATGACAAGGTACCTTCATACATTAGAGGAATGCTAGGGAGCATTCATGAACTTCTTGCATTAGTTTGCATTAGGAGATGAAGTTGATTATCTATGCGTGATAATTTGGTAAATGACATTCTTGGTTATGCATTGATTTGTTATATGTCATTGATATATGGATTGATTATATTAATTGATAAGGTTGTGTTGTATTAATGTTAATTGATACTTGAACTATATACAACTAGTGAATGGTGCTTATATGATATGATTATTGCATTTCCTTATCTATTTAGTATGAATGTATAGTGTTTGATACACTTGCATTATTTTGCGGGATTCTTTACTAACTCTCTGTTTTGTGTAAATGCTGAACCTTTGGGGGTTCAGGTGTGCAGGGTGAGGAGTTAGCATCGACGGATTAGCGTTGTCTGCGCTTTTGCTTGCTAGTGGTGAGGAGACAAGCTTTATGCTTCTCCTAGTTAGCCTTAGTTCTAGTTGGTTTGTAATAAGTAGGTGCACTGATATTTGTAACATCGAGTCGGGTAGACATTTTTCCTTATTCGAATGTTTTGAGCATGGAGTGTTCTTATGAATGTTTTGAACTATGGCATTTATTGTATCCATGTTAGATACATGGATAGGTTGATACTTATTTATCTATTTTGTTAGAACTTAAGTTGATGTATGATGATTATGTCTTAAGATGCATGAATTTAATTTGGATATCCATTAATATATATATATGATGCATGCATGTATAAATGGTTTTAGATTGTACACCTTGATTCTATATGTATTCATTAATTTAAAGTTAAGTAATTGTTATATATGGGGTTAGGGTGTTACACTCTCTCTCTCTCTCTCTCTCCCTATTTCTATATCTGTCCCCCACGATAATTTTCATTTTGTAATAATATTTATTTGCTTATGTTTCTTTTTCTTTTGAAGGTTGTCTATGTCATTATATTATTTTGAATGTTGTCTATATTTTTCTTTCAATTGTTAATTAATGAAATTTATTTTATTTAATTTACTTTAGTATGAAAATATGATATATGTGTAAGGATGTTACAGGAAGTACGCCCCCATTCCCTGTTTCTCGTTCAAAAACACTAAGAGATTATATCTCTCTCTCTCTCCCTCTCTCTCTCCCCGTCTCCCAAGATTCTGTAGCGACTCTATCAATAAAAAAAATTGTAAATTCTATACTATTTTTCAAATGAATATTAACAAACTTTGAACGAAAGTTTATAGAAAGTTTAAAGCTTAAATTATTCAAAAATTTCATAGATTAAAATAAAAAGTTATAGTAATTTATTTTAGGGTTTCCATAGATTTCATCAATTGGAGGTAATTACAATAATGAAAGCATGATGAAGTGATGAACACAAAATATGACTACTTTCACTGTCAAAATTCAAATTTTAATTAGTCAAAATATATTTCATATTATCAATTTAAGATTTCATATTATCAATTTATATGAAATTAGAGAAGTGTTTTCTGTTTTCCGTTTCTACACCATTGAAAGATTTCATACTATCAATTTATATAATATCAGAGTTTCTAAAAAAAATAATATAATATTAAAGAAACTCTAATTGAGTGCTTCTTCAAAAAAAAATTACATAAAAAAAACTCTTTAGGTTGATAAAAATATTATAAACTTTTGGGTAAATAGGTCAATACCCCCCTGCAAAGTTGGTGTGTTTTGCGATACCCCCTGTAAAAATATTTCTTGTAAATACCCCCCTACTTTCTCAAGATTCCCTATTTTACCCCCCTGAGTGCACACCGTGGCAAGGAATCTCCACATGGCGTGTCCACATAGATTTTTTTGCCACGTGTCATGTCCACGTTGGATTTTTTGACACGTCATCCCTTAAAAAAAAAAAATTTAAAAAAAATTATTAAAAAAAAAACAAAAAATTAAGAAAAAATAATTAATGTTATTAAAAAATTAATTATTAAATAAATTAATAATTAAGAAAAAAACAAATTAAATAAAAAATAAAACAAAAAATTAATGTTATTAAAAATAATTATTAAAATAAAAATAACGAATTAAATAAAAAAATTATTTTTTTTATAAAAAAAAACTATTTTGTTTAAAAAAAAATTAAATAATACTCCCTCCGTTCCTTTTTGTTTGTTGTTTGAGAAAAAATAAGCCAAATTAAGAAAGTGTATTTTTGTACTTTATTTTCCTATTATACCCTTTTTTTGGAATATATTATACTCTAATTTTAATCCACCAAAAAATTTCTAGTTTTTTGCACACACTATCCCTTTCAAAAAATTAAAACCACCAAAAAAAGATTATATGAAGAAGTTTAGTAAAAAAAAAATACAATAAAAAGATTATATGAAGAAGTTTGGTAAAAAAAAAAAGATACAATAAAAAAATTATATAAAATTTAGTCAATAAAAAAAATTAGGAAGAAGGGTATAATAGACAATATATAACCTCAAATTATCAAAACAACAAATAATTTGAAACAAATTTGTTTTTCTAAAACAACAAACAAAAAGGAACGGTTTTTTAAAATAATTTTTTTAAATTAAATAAAAAATAAAACAAAAAATAATTTATTTTTTTTTTTTAAAAATAAATCTTTTTTTTAAAATAAATTTTTTTTTTTAAATAGAACAAAATATTAATGTTATTAAAAATAATTATTAAAAAAATAATAACGAATTAAATAAAAAATAACAAAAAAAATATATGTTATTTTTTGTTTTTAAAAAAAAAAATAATAATTTGTGTCAAAAAATCCGACGTGGACATGACACGTGGCAAAAAAATATATGTGGACACGCCACGTGGAGATTCACTGCCACGGTGTGCACTCAGGGGGGTAAAAGAGGGAATCTTGAGAAAGTAGGGGGGTATTTACAAGAAATATTTTTACAGGGGGGTATCGCAAAATACACCAACTTTGCAGGGGGGTATTGGCCTATTTACCCTAAACTTTTTTATTGTTGATTGAAGTAATAATAAAGTAGTTTTATTATAAAAAAAATACGGTTGTTTTTTCTAAAAAAAGGACAATAGCTTTATATAAAATTAAAATACTATAAAAATTAGATTATTGTTGTCAGTGAGATTCGAACAACAGACCTTATACAAACAATAAGCTAATTTTCTCAACAAAAAAAAAAGGTAGAATTTCATATAATATTATAAAAATTGAATTTTTGTTGTCAATGAGATTCGAACCAAATACCTTGTGCTAAAAGCTCCGCATAAGTATAAGCTCTATAATAATGACACGTAGAATTATTTTTTGAGAATGCACGAGAGAGCTCCGTAGAAATCTCGTAATGTATATAATAGAGATTTCAAATCTTATACCCTTAACAATAATAAACATAAAAATAGAAACGAAATCTAATAACATCAATTAAGTTTTTCTATATATAAAAATTAAAAAAAAAATCAAAGAAGATTATGCTATTTTTTGTTTTTTTGACATTAATTAGGAACCCCAAATTGGATCTTCAACAGCTGCACCCTCTGCTGCATTATTCCCACCCCTTTGATTAATTTGATGGTTGAGATAAAAAGTGTAAAAGACCCTTAGAGTATGTTTGGATAAGGGAATGTTTTGAGGTAATGTAATTTTTTGAGGGACTTCAAATGCTTTGATCCAAATTTTTTGTTTGGATTATTAATTTGGAGAATTTTAAAAATGAAGGGAATTTGTGGAGTAGTTTGGATAATTACTTACATTGTTTTTCTTGCTTTCCCTATTGTTCATCTCAACTTTCAAATTTTCTTCTCATTGTCGTTAGTTTAAACAATCAAACTGATTTCTCAGTTGGTATAGCAACAACACAAGACATCTACATATTCTACAAAATACCAATTCTTGCTTCAAGTTAACGATGGTTCAATATTTTCAATTTGGGTAAATACGCAATGAAGGTAGGAACAACAACATGGTAGATCCATATACCATTGCTTCGTCGACACATATTTCTAGAAATAGGAGCGAACAACATATATCAAAATCAAATCTCAATAATTATCAGAATAATCTACAAATTGTAAGAAAAACGATCCGGATCCTCGACAGCCAAATCTTCTGCAGCTATCTTTATTGCACCGGTGGTGATTGTTTTGATTTTGAGGCTTATGGCCATGCTTCAATTCTCCCTTCTTCATATTTTGAGTTTGATTGGGATTATATAAATCATATTTTGAGTTTGATTGAGATTTTCAGAATAGGATATAATATTTGAGAGAGATTTCACAAAAAAAAAAATGAGCGTTAAAAAAAAAAATTGAAAAAGTTTCTACAAAAAGAAAACAAAAAAATATAATATTTGAAAGAGTTTTTATAAAAAAATATTATAAAAATTCAATTATTGTTATCCAAGGGATTCGAACAACATACCTTTGTTAGTAATTATCCGGTAGTAATTTTCTCTAAAAAAAAGAGGTAGTTTTCCTTAAAATATTATAAAATTCAATTATTGTTGCCGGTGGGATTCGAACAACATACCTTAAGTTAAAAACTCTGAATGACACATAAGCAAGAGAAGCTCTAATTGAATGCCACCTAAGCAATTACTATTGAGAATGCACGAGAAAGCTCCGTGGAAATCTCGTAATGTATATAATAGAGATTCTGAAATTAAAAGCTATAATTTTTAGTTTTAAATAGAATCAATTATGACTGCTTCAAAATTGAAACCAAAGATACATTTAGACGAAAATGGTGGTACCCATCATCTATTATGTTACTGGTATACCAACAAAATAAAAATGTGATTACTCTCTATTCGATAACAAACGTATCCTGGCATGCCAAAGTGACTGTACAAGCAGAAAAGGACAGAGTATATTAAATTGAAAAAAGGAAAAAAATGAATAAAATAATATGAAAAGTTGGAAATAAAAACTGTACTGTAGCATAAAGGTTATGATGACAGGATGTTGCGTTTTCGGTTTGTGATTGGTTCCTGGTGTACGTTATTGTAAGGATGAGTTTATGTAATGGTAATACTTCACTCTTTTTTGCTACGTTTCTGTTCTTTGTACCCCACTTGTCCCGCACACTTGCAATTTCTGCCCCCACTCTCTCCTCTCCCTCTCATGCTTCCAACTCCCCCTATCTTCTTTCACCAATCAATGAATGAATCAAATCAATGCTCCCCTCCCCCTCTCTCTCTCTCTCTTTAGTCCATATCTAAACTTATTATTTTTACTATTATTTTATTATCATGTTAAAAATATGACTATTTTTTCTGGTTGAGTTTAAAAAACATGCATCGTCGTCAGTGTAAATTAATTTTACAGTGATAATTAATAAGAATGATTCAATATGCCATTTCATATTTCATATAAAAAAAAGTGGGGTTAAGTGGGATGATGTGACGGAAAACATAATTTTATTGGTTGACAGCGCAAAATTTAGTGGATATTCCGTTTTCTCTTTCTGGTTGTCATGATATTGATATGAAATTTTCACTGTTATTAATTATGATTAATTTATCTCAAAAAACTTGTATGACACACTTCCCTCCAATTGAATTTTCTTTATATGTATGAGTTATAAATTAAATTTTTGATCACATGTTTAAAGTACCAAAATTCTTACGGTACTACTTAGATCAATTCATCGTTGACAAATATGACCATCTAACTTTATAATGTATTCAATTCATACTAAACAATTTTCTTTCAAATAATAAAATTTAAATATAAATAAAATAATTTAGGTAAAATATTAATGTATTATTTTTAAAACAAACAGCCTCTCACTTTGAAGTTTGATTTAGGCCTCGTTTAATATTGGGTCGACCATGGTTCTTCTCTCTCAATAACATTTTCACCGTACACAATAGTTAACCATCTAACTATTTATTTAACGAGTCTAAATCTGATACTAATTGAACAAATTCGATGTTATACTGATGAATTCACTCCCTAAATATTAGATAAAGAAAAAATATAAGATTTTGATTATTAAATCCTGAAAATTTAAAAAACTAGTTTATCTTTTAAATAAGAGAGTATTTTTATATTCTCAACGATATATATCTATGTGTGTATATTTTGTGATGTAGATGAAGAAATGATTAATATATTTGAAATTTCAAAAGAGATTTTATAGAAATGACAAATTTTTTTTTTGAAAAACTTGTAAATAATAATTAATGATCAACAATAATTAATTTTTTTTGAATATACAATAAATTGATTTAAGCGAGAAGAAAATATATCAAATCTCTAAAAATTCAAATTCCAACTATGTATATATTATAATGTTTCTACCAAATAAAACTATTTTAATATTGTACCAAAGAAAAAATATTATAAATAAAAACTCATAAAAAAAACTATCTGTTTAGGGTAAACTAAAATATCTAACAGAGAACAAAAGAAATTGATCTTGTTTTTTTGGTTCAAAGTAAATTGAGATCCCTTTAAACTTAAAAAATATATATATTTATGGGACCCATGAAGTTGGATATTACCAAAACAAGAAAAAATATGAGGTTTGAAAAATCTTTTTAGCATAAAAATAGTTTCTTAAAATGGTGGGGCTGAATGAAACTAAAGGGCTGATAGGTGGTTGAATAACGAAAGCTAAGTCTGTATCGAGAAAGTCTTACATAGGCACAACTATTTAGGTACAAAATTTAGGCACACTCATATAAATTAATAAAATTAAAAGAAAAATAAAATTGTCACATCAATTTATATCACTTCAACTCATTTTTCTTTAATTTTTTTCACTTCTTGTGAGTGTGCCTAACACCTATTATTTATATTTGTGCCTATATAAGTATTTTTCGGTCTGTGTCTGCCCTGCTCTTTGTTTTTCTCTCTTTTTGGGTGCTTCTTTCCTTATTTCTTCTTCTAAATCTTATTAATTGCTTCTCTTTCTTCCCTTTTCTATTCACAATCATAGATTTCTCAGATTTTTTTCCAATTTAAACCCTTTTCTTTTCCTTACTCATAAGTCATAACCAACCCACTACTTCTTGAGAGAGTTATTGTTATTGCTTTTCTTCTCCTGTGGTAAGATAAGAATCAATCATTTATCTTTCCAAAATAAGTAACAAAATTATATTATTTCATTGGTATCTACTAATTAGATCCTTTATTTTGAAGGATAATCTATGTTCTTGATTTTGTTTTGCTTTTGTTTTAATTAAACTTCATATCCTTTATATATTATATAATTGTACTATACTCATTCAAAAAGTCAGATGTAGTTAGTTCGATTTTGGATTAAATACATCTGACGTTTTGAATGTTTTTTCTTAAGTACTAATTTTTTTGTTTCAAATTGTTGTTGACTTTCCATACTTAAATTCTTGTATTTTTCAGCTTTATTTTGGATTTGGAAGACTCAATTTTGGTGCAAAAAGGTTAGTATTGATCTTATTTAGCTAGGACTGATTTTTAATAATTTTAAATTTTTTTCTTCTTCTGGGTTGGTGATGATTTTTTTTTATTTTTTATAATTTTGTGATTTTGATAGCAGAGAAAATGGTGAGAGGAAAAACTCAAATGAAACGTATTGAGAATGCAACAAGTAGACAAGTGACATTCTCAAAGAGGCGTAATGGTTTGTTGAAGAAAGCTTTTGAATTATCTGTTCTTTGTGATGCTGAAGTTGCTCTTATCATTTTTTCTCCAAGAGGAAAACTTTATGAGTTTTCTAGCTCCTGGTAAGTATTTACTTAAAGACCCTAAATTATTTTCCTTTATTATTTTCTCTCATAAAAATTAATTGTTACATTATTATTATTTTTAATATTTAATTGTTACATTATATATTACATATATGCATCTTCTTAATTAACTCACATGATGAATATATTGTTTGCTAAGAGATTTCATGCACTCATATTTATGGCTGCTTTTACACTAGATCCTGTTTGGCCCGGCTTATTTTTTACTTTTTATTTTAGCTTAAATAAAATAAAGAAGTATAAAATTATATTTGACACTATTTCTCCTTAAAAGTATTAGAGAAATAAAGTAAAGAAGTAAAAAAAATAAAAAAATTAAGTCAAACACAATTTTTTCCTTCTTTACTATTTTTAAGGAGAAGAAAAAAAGAGAAAAATAAGCCGGGTCAAACGGGGCCTATATACATACATGGATGGAGAGAGAGATATTCAAGTATTTTCAAGATATTTATCATCATAATAACCACAGAAATTACAGTGGTTGATTTGATGTTATGATTTTCCCCCTTTTTTCTGTAACCTCAAAAGCACAATGGGGGTGCGTCATAGCAGCTAAATATGCTATGGAGGCTACAAGGAGATAAAATGTGATGATTTGGTGTTTTTTTTCTTTTGTGAATTTCTTAATATTAATGTTTCAATAAGAAAACAAAACATATTGTTAAAAGGGAGAATAAGCGTTCTGTAAGTTTAACTCAGTTGACAGAACATTGTATTATATATGCAGGGGGCCGGGGTTTGAACCTCGATTATCCTACATATCCACCTTAAGGGTGAAATTTCTAACCACTGAACAATCCGACAAAAAAAAGGGAGAATAAGCTTTACCCTAGCCCATAAACTATAATCAAAGTTTTTATTTAAAAAGTATGATATCATGAAATTTATGCTAACTACTTCAACTCTTAGTTCAAACTAACTCAACAATATATTAAAATCTTAATTTCTTTTTTATATATATAAAATCTTAACTTTATTATTGAATATCACTATTAATTAGATGACATTAAGTAACTATTCAATATAACTGTGTTTTAGACCTGCATTGAATATACATGAATATTCTATGATTATATGCTATATAGCTTATGCTTTTTGAACTTGAGTAGATACATATTTAGTGGATATATAGGATAAGGGCATTTGTGGGCTTAAATTCTTTATTAGGGTGGGGTTAAGGGTTTCTAAGTTTGAATTAAGTCAAGGGGGTGGGCTTTCCCATCCTAACATTACTCATTACATTACATAAGCAAAAGCAACTAATGAAATTAAAAATCACTATATATATATATTAGTGAAAAGGGGTTGTACTTGTTTTCTTGAGTAATGGGTTATAGTATCATATGTACAAAAACAACGACATAATATTCATGAGAGACATAGAAGAAAGGGTTTTACATTAGTATATCCTCGTCTATCAGTATCTTCCCATGTAATCTTGTTAAACATATTAACAATATGAAAGATCTAGTATGTATCAATATGAGTGTGATGTGAGTGGTGCAGCCTTAACTAGTTTCAAAACATATGCATATTAATATAAAAAAGCATAACTATCTATAGAATATATCTATCATTTAGTTTCCATTACCTCTTTCTTATTCTTATTGAGTTTCATTTAAAGTATGATTGAAATTAATTATTTTCTTTTATAATATGTGTGGTTTTTGAACATGACTCATATTAGCGTACTAGTGGTCTCGTTGTATAATTAAGGGGTAATGTTGTAAAGTGCATTCGAGTTGGAGTATCCATTGTACTTAGGGGTGTAAGCGGATCAGAAAAATCCAATGGAACCAATGATCCAAACCAATCCAAACCGAAAAAAAAACCGAATTTTATGGTTCGGATCAAAAACCGAACCGAACCAATAGAAAACCGAAGTGGTTTGGTTCGGTTCTCGGTTCCAATTTTCAGATCCAATGGACAAACCGAACCAAACTAATATATAGTATATATTTTAAATTATTTTTTTAGGTAGCTCATTTCCATCAAAAACTACAACTGGCCCAACAACTTCTAAAAATAAAATAAAATTTGTCTTACTTAGAAACTCTAACTTCAAAACGCAAACTTAAAAACACTCACATCCGCAAACACAAACTCAAAAACGTTGCTCTCATCTCACCTCACTTCACCTTCATCCTAAAGCTGCTCTCAACACTACGCAAACAACACTCTCACGTCACGTTGCTGCTCTCATCTCAAACCCTCAGAACGATAACTACTCAAGCATTGTTTTATTTTTTTTTTATTTAAGTGGGAATAGACTTGAAGTTTTATTTTTATTGCACTTTATTATTTGAAGAACTTATAAACTTAATTTCAATATGGTTATATTTTGTATTTGATGAACTTATAAACTTAATTTCAATATGGTTGTATTATGTATTTGATGAACTTAAGCGAAAAAAGTGTATTTTGTATATGTATTTGATGAACTTATGGGAAAATAATTGTATTTTATATTTGATGAGCTTATGGAAAAAAACATATTGGGAAAAAAATAATAGCATGAAATATATCGAAAAAAACCGATTAAAGTATCCGAACCAAACCGAACCAAACCGATGAGTTTGGTTCGGATTCATTTTTGAAAAACACTAAAAACCGAACCAAACCGAACCAATCGAGGATTCATTGGTTCGGATAACGGATTCACTCAAAACCGATCCAAACCGGTCCAATTATACCCCTAATTGTACTCCTTGTAAAATATTCGTATGCTTAAATATATTTTTAGTTTCTTTATTTGATCTAAAACAAGATTTTAGCCCCACCCTTTCTAAATTTGGAATTTTAGTCTCCTTGTTCCACAAGTATTAGGTTATTCCCCACAATCCAATTTGGACCGTATTTTTAATGACGTGTAATATTGATTAATGGTGTTAAATTACATTTCATGACATGACATTGCTATTTTAGCCCAAAAATAGTGGATGTGGATGCTACTGTGAGAGAGCAACTCATGTCTCTCACCGGTGGTTTGGAGTTATAACCGTTTGATGATGGGGTTATATAGATTAAATAAAGTGCTATTCACACGCAATTATTTTTTGTTGCTAATTTTTCTTCTCTTTGTCTCTCCAACAGTCCAACTTTCTTCCAAATCATTTTCATATGATAAATTACCACCCAATTTAAATGAAGATACATAGCTCTTTTAATCATGGAAAAAAATATTCGGTCTTTTTTCGGAAAAAAAATTATGATATTTTATTTCGGAAAAAAAATCCTATTTTTTTTCGAAAAAGTTTTTTTATCTTCTTTGGGAATAAAGTTTTGATTTCGGATAAAAAACAATTTCCGAGTTTTTTCCGAAAAAAATTTCAAATCTTTTTTGGGGAAAAAAGACTTAATATTTTATTTGGAAAACAAGTTCCTGATTTTTTCCCGAAAAAGTTTCTGATCTTTTGTCGGGAAAAATTTCCGATATTTTATTTTGAAAAAAGTTCCCATTTTTTCCCGAAAATTTTTTTCAGTTTTTTTTGGGAAAAGTTTTTCGATTTTTTATCAAAAAAATGTTCCCGATTATTTTGGGGAAAAAAGTTTCGACTTCAGATAACTAATTTTTTTTCTTCCAAAATGTTCCTTATAAAAAGAACCGGAGAAAAATAATTTATAGTTTAATTCTACCTCTTAATTTAACGCTTACTTTATTTTGTGAAAATAAAATGTTTGATTAATAAAATTAAAATGATTAGTATTCATGTGAGGGGAATGGACAATGATTAAGTGTTATACATGTATGATGTATTGTTAGATATGAATGACTCAGATTCATTGTTTAATTGTTGCACCGGTGAGCTATATGATGTACTTGCTCACCATAGAAGCCGCCGTTTGACGAATAGGTTTATGTTTAATCAATGAAATTGAAAAAGAGAGAGGTTGATACACGATTTGTAGTCTAAATTAACAATGTCATGTTATCAATGTAATTATTAATGAAATAACACGTCATAAAACATAAGCCATAAATTAGATTTAAGGAAAAGTTCTAAAACTAGTGAAACTAGGCTAAAGTTCCGGTGGTGATTGATGTTGAATTTGTTAGGAAGGACCACGATTCGATCCTCGTAACTGCGATCGGAAGGGAGCTTGAACCACTTGATCCCATAATTGACCCCCGAACCAGATTAGGCGGTCCAATGAACTGGATACTAATGGTGAAAAAAAAGATTAAAATTCTAAATTTAGAAATGGACTGAAATCTTTTTTTTCAGTTAAAATAGGAAGACGAAAAGTGCATTTAAAACAAAAATATATAACCTTTTTAATTTGTTGGTGTGTTTGGGTTCAAGTACTCTTTGTACTCGTCGTAAATAACTTGGCTTAAAAATTTAAAATTAAGACTTATAAAGTGCATCATAGAATCTAATTTAAAGTTGTTATATGTAACATTAAGCTTGAATAATAAAAAATCAAAACAAAAACTATGTTGTTGGAGACGTATACACAATTAACCTAACTCAGGACAATGATCAATCACGTGTTTTTGTGTGTGTTTTCTTAGAGTTGGATTTGTTTGTCTAACATAAATTATGTGTGTTAGACAGGCCGTCTTCAAGTATTTAGAGGCCCCGAGCTAATAATAAAAATGAACCTCCTAATAAAAATAAATATGTTTTTTAAAAAGAACTTAATATTTACTTTTGTGAATACAAATATTAATAACACAAAAAACTCAAAAAGTAGTAGAACAACAATAAGACATAAGCACGGAGGCTATTATTAGTATAATTTTACTATGTTGGACCATTATTGATATAATTTGATTGGAATAATTTTGTCCTGCTAGACCATTATTATTGTTGGATCATTATTACTGCTACTTAAACCCCTAAATATAACTACCTATTACCTAATTATATTTTTTTTGGAGGCCCCATTTTTTTGGAGGCCCAATGCTATAGTTTTCCTTGCATGGGTTCAAAGACGGCTCTCGTGTTAAATAAAATCTCAACGTAAAGTATATATGACTGAATACTTGAAGGCATAGCACGACATTGTTTTGCTTTTACGTTGCATGCATGTTTTCTCATCCACTTGCTACGAATCTTTGTTTTCTCTCACCCTACTGTTTTGGCCTGTATAGTTTTTTATCCTGGCATATTTTTGGCTAAAATTGATCAATATATACTTTAGATATTATAATATTTGCATGACTTTATTTGCAAATTTAATGAAAGAGCACAAGAAAATTTAACCAAGAATGCGACTAAAATTCAAATTGTTCACAAGGATAATCACACCAATTTTAAAATAGAATATGAACCCCTCCATTCAAACTTAAAATCATGTCTTAAGATTTAAATTTTGACAAGGGCCAAAGGCTCCAATTTTTTTATATAAAATAGACAAAATTATTGCCGCAGGCTCTTAACTTAATTTAAAATAACAATTCAGTTTTCTATTTTTTATTTTCTTTTTTGGTTCTTTCTAAAATGCTAACATGATTATTCTTTTTTACATATATAACACATCCAAACACCAAAAAAAACTTGTCAAAATAACATCTTCATAAGAAGTCCAAATTTCGTTATTTTATTTATTTCTCTCTCTCTCTCTCTCTCTCTCTCTCTCTCACACGCACACACAACCAAACGCACCAAACTTCTCTTTCTTTTTATTCTTTCCTCTCTTCTTTCATCTCAATTCTCCTCTCTCCACACATCAGAAATCCCTTGTCTTATATAGTTTATATACGTAACATACTCGTAGAGAGCCAAAGAGTAAGAGAGAGGGAGAAAGAGAAATTGATTCAGATCATGGAAAGCCCAAAGGCTTTTGTTTTGTTATCTTCTTGGATACTAGAACACATAACCAGAAGACGATTAACCTCACAGTTTCAATTCTTGCAACTGGAGCAAATACCTTAGTATAATCAACATCAAATTTCTCCAAGAACCTAGTAACCAACCTTGCCTTATGTTTTGAAATAGTGTCATCAGGGTTCAACTTCACTTTGAAAATCCATTTCACATCAATGGTTTTATTCTTCTATGGCAATTCTACTAATTCCTAAGTGTGTGTTTTCTCAATTGATTGAATTTCATCAATCATAGCCTTCTTTCATATACACTACTCTCCAATGCATCTTTGTAATTAATAGGCTCAACATCAACTAGTAATGCAAAGTGAATGAGATCACCTTTATCACTCACTGCATTATCTAGTACTATCTAGTCACTTTTGCTTCATTTTTATTCACCTCATTGTCACTTCCTTCTTCTGATTGATCACTTGAATCCGGATATACGTAGTTGTACTTGATTGCACTTTCATATACTGGTGAGCCCTGCTACTTCCAACTTTCTGATTCATTCACAATCACATCTCTACTGATATGTACCTTATGAGTTATAGGGTTGTAAAGCTTATAAGCACCAGTTGGATGATAACTTATAAGCACCATAATCTCACTCTTTTCTTCAAGCTTACTCCTTCTAGCATTTGTTACATGTTTATGGCATAATGAACCAAAAATCTTCAAATGTCTTAAACTTGGTTTTCTTCCACTCCAAGCTTCTTCTGGAACCTTCATTTTCAGCTTCTTTGTTAGACATTTGTTGAATACATAAGTAGTTGTGGTGATTGTTTCACCCTAAAAGTTACGGCTGGCTCTTTTGCTTGACCATGCTTCTGGCCATATCAAGCAATGTTATATTCCTTCTTTTTATAAGGCCATTATATTGTAGTGTATATAGAGTTGTGACTTCATGTACAATACCCCCTGACTTGTACAAAATGCTTCAATTGAGACTTTAAATCTCTTGCAATCATTCCCTCGGATTACCAATACCTTCTACTACAAAGTTCCTGCTATTTGCAAGCCTTATAGTTGTCTTCTTCCTAGTTTCAAAGTTTGTTAGCACTCTTTGTGTGCAGTCATGTGATTTGAACATCTAGATTCAAGTTACCATTCCTCACACATAGATTTCCCTTCACAGGTTGTAGTCATCATAAACAAAGTGTTAGGATCACGGTCTTGTGCTATGTTTGCTACTTCATCATTCTTTATACCTTTCTAGAGAAAACATTCATTTGCAAAATGCCCAAATTTCTCACAATTGTAGCACTGCACCTTATTCTTATCAAAATCCTTCTTCTTTGAGTGATTGTTGTCGGAACCTCTTCCTTTCTTCGAGTATTCAACTATGTCATCAATCTTGGCCTTTCCATTATTAGACCAATTTCCTTTGCCTTTACCATTTTTCTTTGAATTCTTGTTGTTACCATCTTTCTGGAAGGTTTGTGATTGCAATGCTTGTTGGGTTGATCTTATTTGTGCCTCTATCAATCATCCTAAGCTCATGTGCCTCTAATGAACTTTGCAGTTCCTATATCTTCATAGTTTTCACATCTTTTGCCTCTTGAATTGCTACAACTATGAAATCGTATTTTGAAGTTAAAGATCTCATTACCTTCTCTACCACCATCTAATTAATTAGTAATGACCCCACCACATGTTTACATTTGATTCCCCAAGGCAATTAACTTTGAGAAGTAATCACCTATCTTTTGCTCACCTTCCATCTACATCAATTTATACTTTCTGCTTAATGACTGACTTATCACTTATTTTACCTTTTCACCACCATCATTATATTTTTCTAAAATATCTCATCCTTTCGTCGATTCGGTATCCTTTGAAATCTTGTCAAAGTGATGAGAATCTATATTCTACTGAATGTAGAACACCTTGCGATCTTTCTTATTTGCTGCTTTGAATGTCGGTCTTTGTGTTTAAGTAGCATTTGCCCCTAAATGCTCATAGCTATTTTGCACCAGTTCAATCACTTTGAGCTCCAAAGAGGGATTTAATCAAAGCACGCTATCTATAACCGTTCTGCCCATCGAGAATCAAGATATTTGATGAAAAACCACCATTTGTGTTCATGATTGCAAAGCAACAAAATGAAATCACATACTCCCTTAGTGTTTCCCAAGTTGATTTCCCCTCACTATATCACTCTTGTTTCCCTGAATACGTATACCAAGCCCTCAATATAAATTGTTGGTGCAAGATAGGACCAATGCACACATACAAAAAATAGGTGCAAGAATAGGCGCGAGCCTGCATATCAATAAATGAGCACAAGACAGTCGTAGTTGCACTGCACATGCCCAAGAATAGGCGTAACAAGAGTTTCTTGCTTCATAAGCAATGATGAACACTCTAAAACTAATGAAATTGTGAGAATGGAAGAGAGATGATGATTGTTGTAATTCACTTATTCATTAGATATAAAACTCAAATGATTACAACACTTATTTATAAGCAATACAGAATGAATTGTTGGTCAAGTAATCTCAATTAACTACTTAACTGACTAAAACACTAATCTTTAACTACTTTGACCAACTAGACAAGGTTGTTATGGATTAGTTATTAACACTATCAATAACCATAACCTCCACTTTGCTAGAAAACTTAGATACATTAATGTGAGATCTTTCACCGCCATCCCATTTTCATTCTTAGGTTTGCACAAACTCTTAGAATTGAGTTAGGCCTAACTCATCCTTACAAAACCGGCTTGTAAGATGATGATTGTCACTTACTTATAAACACTTATCCAGGCCAACTCACATCCGATGTGGAACTTTTTAACACACCCCATCAAGCCCAACACTATTGGGCTTGGTGCGTGGATATAAACAGTGGGTGGCCCGATAGCGGAAACCTGATAACAAGTGGCCCAACGATCGTGGAGAAGCTCTGATACCATTTTAGAATTGAGTGTTGGGCCTAACTCAACCCTACAAAACCATCTTGTAAGGTGATGATTGTCTCTTACTTATAAACACTTGTTCAGACCTTCTAATAAGCGATGTGGGTCTTCTTAACACTGTTGGGTCACAATGAGGGGGCAGTCAGGGGGATCATCCACATTGGGCTCAAGAACAACTTCACAAATGAGTTGGACACCACACTTTAACCCAAAACCTTAAGGCGTTAGGTTTATGGGTCTTCTCACTTAGAAGGTCTGAACAAATATTTATAAGTAAGAGACAATCCTCACCTTACAAGCCGGTTTTGTAGAGTTGGGCCTAACTCAACCCTACAAAACTGGCTTGTAAGGTGATGATTGCCTCTTACTTATAAACACTTGTTCAGACCTTCTAACAAGCGATGTGGGACTTCTTAACACACCCCCTCACGCCCAGCACTATTGGGCTTGGTGCGTGGATATAAACGGTAGGTGGCCCGATAACCGGTGGCCCAATAGATCTTGGAGAAGCTCTGATACCATCTTAGAATTGAGTTGGACCTAACTCATCCTTACAAAACCGGTTTGTAAGGTGAGAATTGTCTCTTACTTATAAACACTTATCCAGACCAACTCACATCCAATATGGAACTTCTTAACACAAACTGACCCACTTAATTTAGGAATCTTTTTTACTACGGTTATGCTTATGGTATTGTATATGATATCGTAGTTGAAATAAAAGTTTTAGAAAAAACCGTCAAAATAAAAAATTCTCTAGACCATGAGGAAGAAATGGAAATTATAGTTACCAGAATATAATTTGTTGTATTTTTGTTAAAAATCTAATATAAGAACAGTTTTAAGAACAAATACTGTCAAATACCACTTCCAATTTATTAATTTTAATACAAATATTTTTTTAAAATTATAATGAAACATATCCCATGTTCCTTTTTCATACTTCTTTGTATGTGCCATAAAAAACATTTTTGTCCCAAAATTAATTATTACCAAAGTGTCCCATACCCCCAAAATAATAATAGATTTTAAACATTCAAATCTATTATTACCACACAAAAAAAAAAAAAATTAATTAAACCTCTTCTCTTTTCAAATGATCAAATCCTCATGTTATACTTATATTTATGAGTTTCAGTTAAGGTGGAATTCGAAATCTTTTTATAAGAATCATAGTCATGTTTTAAATACCTCACAAAATAATTTTAGATTATTATGTCTTTTTCTTCTAAGAACTAGGTAGAGGATTTAGACTAACAAAAAAAAATCACCACCCCACAATATAAGTTATTTTATCACAAAAAGTTGCCTCTTTTATATGTTTTCAAATGTTGTAAGTTTTTTTAAATCAGTTAAGTATTTTGTTTTCAAACATTTATAATTTTTTTTCTCATACCATTAATAATTGATAATCCTGTAAAATATATCATAGTTTGTATCAAATCAACAAAGTTAACTATGTTCCTTAATTAGTGCCTTTTGCTAAAATTGAATTATATTTTGAGAAAAGGGAGTAGTAACATAGCAAATTTTGTATGCAAGAACCTTTGGAAGACAATGTTCTTTTTTCTTTATTTAGTTCTATTTTTTAGTTGACTGTAGTAATTAATAGTGGGATTAATGTAACAGCATGCAGGACACAATTGAACGCTACCGCAGGAATACAAGAAGTGCTCAACCAATACAAAGATCAGATGAACAAAACATGCAGGTAATTATTCTTTTAACACCCCCCCCCCCCCCCCCCCACACACACATATTTTTCATTGTTTCAGCATTCCTATTCATTGAAATGGTATTAGATTAATCATGATTTTTCTTTGCCCATAATTTTATTTTTCATGTGTTTTTGGAAGAAAAAAAATGCATTCCTTTGTGGTCCCTTTTAAGCCATAATTAACTCTTCATTGAACTTCAAGCCCACTTCTAAGTGACTCAAATCTAGTGCTTGAGTGAAAATGCACACAACTTAAACTTGTAACTTATAAAATCAATCTTTCCTTTAACTTTTTATTTATTATTTTTTATTTTTAAATTTGATATCAAGCTCAAGAACCGGCTCAAAACCGGACCGGTCATTGAACCGGTAACCTTACTGGTTCAAGGTTCAATGGTCGGACCGGGGTCAAACACTCTCTTGTTTCTTTCTTTCCATATAGTCTTAACTGTAGCTAACCAAATTGTTTCAATGCACTTCATAATATCTTTACGAAATAGATGAGCTCCACAAAATTGAAAGGCGTGCGGGAGAAATAACATTATTAGCGAGAACACAATGCACGCCAACCCATCGAAAAATATGACACAAAACTGATCCATAAAAATGCACAATCCAAGAATAAATGATTAAGATCCTCTAAAATTTGACATCCTGCAGAGCATAAAACCGAATCATTTCGAAGACAACTACGAAGAACTAGATTGGACTTCGTCGATAACATATCACAAAAAAGTCGCCAAGAAAAAGTGGAAATTTTCAACTGCACAAACTTATTACAAATCAGATCAAAAAAAGTTAACACTTTCCTTTAAAATAGGCGAGTCAACAAATGATACGCCCTTCCAACAGAATAACCCGTGTCAGGGTCAGGAATCCACACCCAAGTGTCTTGAATAGATTCCTGCAAAACAATGTTATTCAAAGCAAAACAATTCTCTTAGTAACTCTTCTTCCCAAGCGAACAAATGCCTACGCCACATCCACCCATTACCACCAGACCTTCATCCCAACCTTCACATATACGCCACCAACAAGATCAAAAAGCCTACCAAATTTAGATTTTAAAGTTTCCCCATCAAGCCATTCATCCTTCCAAAAATGGTATTTGTGAAATATAGAATATATTTTGCTCTTTCTCCCCCTTTTCTTCTTATGCTAACAGAGAAAAGAAAAAGCCTTGTTATCGTTTCTCTCTTGTATTTCTATCAAACCAAACAAGCTGTTAAAATTGGAGTTTCTGTTCCACGACCCAACATTAGATATAACACGAGATGACACACAATTAATTAAATATGCAACAATAAAAAAAATTCCACCCCTATATCATTTTGGGACAAACAATTGGAAGAAAATATTTCAAGCAACTTAAAGTTAATTAACTACGCATATCTTACTATTTATAGTCTAATATTTACAACAAAAACAATTTACAACACAAACAATGAACATGAAGATGAGGTACAATGTACAACTTGTGCTTAAATATTACGTTTATTTCCATTTGCTTCGCTAGTTGGTTCTTGCCCACTTAAACTATGAGTCATTACCGCCAGAGTTCTTTTTAAAAATACTTTAATTTTTTCATTAAAAAATTACTCCCCTTCCTCTAAGAAAGTTGTTGGATATGCCTTAAAATCTCAGTTACAACAAGTTAGAAAAATCAAGATTTTGGGCTGAGCTGGCGCTGGGCGCAGCTGGGTGGCGCCTGGGCGCAATTAGCAGGACGAAGGCAGTAGCCACTGACTCCCTGCGCCTGGGCGCAGGCTACAGCTGGCAGATTCAGTTTTGCGCAGATGTTGTGGAAATATGTTTTTGAAGAATATCTGACATGAATTGTGTTTGTTTTTAAATTGGATATATTTAAAAAAATAGGAGATTTGATTTGATTTTATAACAGATTTGTTTTAAAATAATAGGCATATATTTTTCTATAAATAGAGGTTGTTTATTCATAGAAAAATAGGGAGAGCAAAGAGAGTGACAAGATGTAGAGAATTGGGGTTTGCCACCACACAAGGCTAGGGTTTTAGGATCCTAGGGGTTTGGGCAAATTATTCTTGGGATCATCTTGTGGGATCACCTTGGGTAGACTAGGTCAAATTGAGTTTCTTGGCCATGGGAAGAGATTCAGGTTTATTCTTGTAACCCAATTGAGAATTTCTAGTAAAGTGACTTCTTTGATCTAGTGGAACGAAGAGTTGCTCTCTCCCCCAGACTTCTTTGGTTTCTTTGACCATTCTCTTCTCTAGGTGAATCGACTCGTGTCTTGAGTACCTGCTCTTCGATATCTTCCTTCTTCTTTTTCTTTTCTTCATAAGCTTGGAATGACCCAAGGAGTTGCTCTATTGTCATGTCCTCGAAATCCTTTGTTTCTTCGATGACGATGACAATATGCTCAAACTTTGGATATACTAATCTAAGAACTTTCTCCATGATTCTTACATCATCATACTTCTCTCCATTTCTTTTTGTGTTATTAGTAATCGTCAAAACTCTTGAGAAGTAATTAGAGATAATTTCACCTTCTTTCATACGCAAAGCTTCAAACTCTCTTCTTAGTGTTTGAAGACATTTACCTTCTTCACTTGATCGGCTCCCTTGTAAGAGGTTTCGAAGTTTCTTCCATGCTTCTGTGGTCGTCTTTGCTCCCAAGACCATCTCGAACGTGTTTTCATCTAATCCTTGATAGATTAGACAGGGAGTCTTTTTGTCTCTCATCCTTGAGTCTCTCAAACTATCCTTTTGAGTTTGAGATAGATTGTCTTCATTCTCTGCGTTGACAAGGTCTTTCTCGACTATCTCCCACACGTCGTGTGCGCCAAGGAGAGCCACCATTTTTAGACTCTAATTGTCGTAGTTGCTCTTTGTGAGCATCGGGACTTCTACAAATTGGACCTACTACAACACAAATTTGGGCATTAAATTTCTAAGGTCCAAAAACTAACAAACCCAAAATCAACAATAAGGACACTATTTATTTACTTTTGTTGTTATTTTTGTTGTTGTTTGCTATGTTCTCATTTTATTCTTGTAAGGTTTTATTCCTTTAGATTTTCTTGACAAAGTTTTTAACAGGCAAATGATGAGTTCCCTTTGTTATTCTAAGTCAAGTTTTGGTCTAGTCTTTCAAGTACTGGCTTTTGTATCTATCTTTTCATTTTAATACTCCCTTTGATCTCTAATTATAGGAACCTTTTACAAAAAAAATTTGTCCATAAATATAAAATCATTTACAAATATCTAGATGCAATTATTACTCTTTTTTCAAAAATATTCCTCCTTAAAACCACTAACTTGCATTGAAATATGAAAAAACAACATTAAATACATTAAATATAAGGGAAAATTTGTAAAAATATCACACAAGTCAAACAAAATTATTACTCGAACAACTTTCCTTAATATTCATGTTTTTTCTTAGAGGTTCCTATATTAAGGGACGGAGTGAAGTGAGTAATATTTTTAAGGGTCATGTTAACTAGTGCCCCTGAGGCATTAGTTAAGGATACAAATGAAACAATTTTTATATTGAAAACATCACTTTTCTACCTTTTCAAACATTAACTACACGTATTTCAATGCATTATTACTATTTGAAGTATCCTTAACTAGTGCCCCGGGGGCACTAGTTAGCATTTTCCTATTTTTAAAATATTGTAAGTTAAAGGTGAAGGTGGCCAAAGGTGTCAACATAGCTTTTCATGTCATGCTCTTGCATTCTCTTTTTTAGATTTTTGTATTTTTTTTTACTTCCTCTAACGCATGGATGGCTAAGACAGCCCATCGTCATAGATATTCATAGTTCTCTGTCTTGTGTTGTATTTCTTCTAAAATTTTCCTTTCACAAACGTGTATCATAGCATGTTGCTATTGCAACTTATGAATTTTGAAAAAGAAAGTCCTAGTTTTGAATTATCTTAGCCTCCCTCAAGTAATGAATTTTGGCTTGTTTTATTGGTAAAGCCTCCAAAAGAAATTTCCAGCAAACACATACTAAGTTTCCAGTAAGAAGACCTGAAAAGAAATTTCCTTCTTGCTCTAAACGGAAAGAACTAAATGGTTTCTCTGGCGAGATTAGGTGTTGTTGATGGTGATGATGAAGTTTGAGTATAGTGGAGTTGGGTACCTGTAAAAATGTTAGCACTCTAATGCTCAAGTCAGAGTGACAACTGACAACTCAAGATGAATGGGTATGAAATAGGTGAAATGTGTGTACAGTGCAATAGCGCACATATAGGAGATAGTGGAAATAACTGTCATTGGGGTCTCTTAGTGTGATTGGAATGAAGAGCAAACAGTGTGATGTGTCTATGCTATAGATAGTGTACCATTAGAGAGTGATGCGCGTTAGCTTGGAAGGAGGGTGAGCTGACTTAAACGGGTAGTCGGTCATTTTCATTCCTCTTTTACTCTGATGCCGCCGCTCTTGGATCACGAGAGGAGTCTGTTAGAAATAATATAAAATCATTGATGTAGCTAATCCTAACAGCTTAAGCTTTTTGGATAATCGGTTATGACAAATATTTACTGACAGAGTCTAAAACATAATAGATCTCCAAATTTGGTCGAGAGTAACAATATACTGGTTTGATGTTTGAACACCAAATATTTACTCAAAATCTTAAAACATTAGATATATTTGTCTCTGTCTATGTCTATCTAATGTGAAACTTCTATACATTTAAAATTTGTTTATAGCCAACACCAAATTACTTCTCTATTTGGTTTTTGTAATCTCTTATGATAAAGATTTATTAAAATCCTAAAGGCTGATATTTATATGGCAGAATATGAAGCAGGAAACAGCAAGTTTGATGAAGAAGATTGAACTTCTTGAAGCTTCGAAACGGTTTCAACATCTTGAATTTTTACTCATTTTCAAAAACAATTTATATACATTCACAAAAAAATAATATATTTGAATGTTTATTATTCATCTTGCAGGAAACTCATGGGAGAAGGTCTGGGGTCATGCTCCATGGAAGAGCTACAACAGATAGAACAACAGTTGGAAAAGAGTGTAAGCGTTGTTCGAGCAAGAAAGGTTAGCTTAACAAATCCATTGAATTTGTCAGATGTAAATGTAATATTTTGAACTTTGATAATAATTTGAATCCCAATTTTCTATTTTTCAGAATCAGGTTTACAAGAATCAAATTGAGCAACTAAAAGAAAAGGTATGTTGTTCATATAGTGTATGCTGAGGAAAGAGAGAGGAGAGAGAAGTAAAAAATTGTTTTTTAGTTTCATCAAATAACCGCCGATCATGTAGATTAAATACATTAATTATTCAATCGACATAAAAAAAATGTTTTTCTGTTTATGTTGAGTTTCCTTGGGGCAATTTTGAGATATTTAGAAATTTTGATTTTAGGGTGGATGATGTAGTGTAAACAGCAGAAATCATGAAACTATTGTGCTATGATTCAGAGTGTTTGTTTGGTTTTGCGGTGAGAAAAATTGATTTTGACAGATTCTGTAAAATTGATTTTGGCCAAAATTGATTTTAAATTAAATTGGTTTATGTTTGGATATATTCATGCAAAAGTGAGTTGAATAAAAAATTTGAGTGTAAAAATCAATTCTAGAGGCAGAATCAATTCTACTTTTGAAAAATCAAACAAGTCAAAATCAATTCCGACCGCTCCAGAATTGAAACCAAATATACACAAAATCTGTCGTACAGAGCCATGGAGTGAAACTTCTTTTTGCTATATCTTTATTGAAAATGAAAAGAAAAAATAGAAGGTAGGGCCTAGGAGTACATTAGAAAAATATACTTACTTCTCTATGTTTTGAATACAATATTCAGGAAAAAACCCTACTTGCTGAAAATTCCAGGCTCTCTAAGCAGGTAAAAATAAACTATAGTCACTATATTAATTTATTTTTTAAAAAAAAAATCTTTAGTTAGATTGAAAATCTAATACTAATTAACATGGTTATGGTGTGCAGCCACAAGCACCACCACAACCACAGGCAGAAGCAGCAGCAAAAGATCATCAGAGAGAAAATCAACCTTATGCTGAAAGCAGTCCAAGCTCAGATGTGGTGACTGAATTGTTCATTGGACTACATAGGTCTAATTGAAGATAATTTAGTTATTGTATAATAGTGTATTGTTTGGTTTTAAATTTCATGCATCTAAATCAACACTTTCAACTAAGTAACAAAATTCTTGTTTATTGTATTGATATTTGTTGAACTTAAGAAGAACTAACATACATATCCTTAATCCTTTGTTTACATATATGCAATTATAAAGTAAAGGGGAAAGCCCAAATGTCTCTATTGTATGTATTGATCAAAGTGATGCACTGGATATTATATAAAGAGTATTACTTTACGCACATTACTTTTCTCACTCCCGGCACACTCACGCCTGACATTTCTAATTTAGGAAGCGAGTGTGTAAAGTGCAAAAAAACAGGAACACTACAGTTCGCTTTCTAGTAGTGAACGTTATGAAAATCAATTTTTTTTTTCTCTAATAGAGAAATGCCTCTTACAGCGAAATTTCTCTCACGAATCACCCACGAATGACCTGACACACCCACTTGCATTATTATGGAAATAATTAATGTATTATTTATGGAAATAATTAATTCTGTTTATTCTCTTACCTCCTTCATCATTCACCACCGCTACAAGAACAACACCGCCCCGTGTCTCAAATTTTTGGTTGGTTTGTGCTGCTCTCTCAAATTGTTTTTCTCTCAAACTCATGCATCGATGTCTCTTTCTATTATCCTCTCAAACACCTTTCTATTTTTCTCAATTGAATTTTATACTTTTACCAAAACAAATCGTATACTGTTGTTCCTCTTACCTCCATTTGTTGTCGTCCTTTACCCTTTTTTTCGTCCGTTGATCCTTTGTCATTGTTGTTCCTCTGTTTCAATATCAAATTTCAAAATCACAATTGATTTAATTTACATAGCAGCATGCAAGGTATTAAGATTGCAATAGCATTACCTAATTGCATAAAGGTTTGTTGATGAGCAATGGGTGATGAGTGATAGTGCTTGGGTGATGAGTCAATTTACGGGAGTGGATTTACTTGGCAAATATGTTGAACATGTTCTTAGTGCTCTTTGAGTCATGTAGTTTTTTGCTCTGTTTCTATCACAGCAAACAATGGAGTTTTTTTTTCTCTCTCTTACCACAACTTCACAGATGAAAAAATGGAGTTTTTTTGGTCTCACACAGCAAGTTTGGCAATACTTTTATTTATTTATTTTAATATAAAAAAGGTGGGTCACGATGAACATTAAAAAAGAAAAAAAAAAAGTGGGTCCCTCCACTTCGTGAATTTTGCGAAACAGCCTTTTGGCTGTATATACCATTGCCGTTTTTAATAATTATGGAGCAAATCAAGAGATCATGCTCATAATCGCATCATAAGATCGTATATATATAAGGTAATAATATTGTGTAATAAGTGGTAATTATACAAAAAATATTTACAATGAATGTGAAATATCACGCACATAATTACAATATATTACATATCGATATATATTAGAAATATAATAATTAACATTAATGTATAAGGTTTACTAGTTACAGTTCGCATTCTATGTAGCGAACTGTGTTTCTGTTCGCTCCCTAAGTAGCAAGTGTCAATATTTTATACTCAAAATTGACGCCGGCACCCCCCTTAGATGAAAAAATCATGAAAAAAAGAGTTCGCTCCCTAGGATGCAAATAGTGCTCGCTCCCTAGGATGCGAACTCAATTTTTTCATGATTTTTTCAGCCATGGGGGGTGTCGGCGTCTAGTTTAAGTATAAAATATTAACACTTGCTACTTAAAGTGCGAACTAAAATATAGTTCGCTACTTAGAGAGCGAACTCAGAAGGATACTATGATCATTTCGGGGGGTGAATGAGACCACCCGGGGTGCAAAAAGTAATTCTCTAATATATATATATATATATATGTTGGGTACAAATGTAGTCTATATATCTTGTTTGGACTGTTTAACTCTTATATCATCATAAATTTCAATACAACTATTGATTATGAAAAAATAATACATTCTGTAAGATGTTATTGAATTGAGTGAATGCAACTTAATAGTATAGAGAGAAGAGAACCAATCAAATCAACCAAACCAAACTATCGCATAACCAAAATAGTGATGGATTCCACACGTTTTCAATTTTTTGAGAATAATACGCACCAATCGTTAGTTGGTTCAGTGGTGATTGACGCTGAATTTGGTATGGAGGACAACGGTTTGATCCCCGCAACTGCAATTGGAAGGGGGCTGGAACCACTTGATGACAAAACTAACCTACGAATCAGATTCAGCTGGTGGTAAAAGTAAAAAAGAATAATTGTCCTCACGCAAAATCAAATTTAATCAATTCCCATTTTCATGTAAGCAAAACATTAGTCCTATAAATTGGGATAACTTTGGATCCAACTCATTCATGCAATCAAAAGAAAAATATAAAACAAAGTGTGAAAGACTACTTAATACTCCCATTGTACTATGGCATGTTTCAGTTGTTTTATTCCTCATTGTTGTTGTGACAATTATGAATGGCTATAAAATTGAGGGTGGAGGAAGAGGTAGTTACCAATTGGGGAATGGCCTAGTTATGGATTGTAATCGATTGAGAGAATTGTGTCATCGGATTCAAGAGTTAGAGGTAGTTATCAATTGGTGTATTATGTACTGTCACAATTGTCCACATCCAGAGTGCCAAGCCAAGCTCGAAGCCTTCCGTGATGATTAGAGATTGTGGCCAACCATGCATGGTTTGTGTTTAATATTTGATATCAATATCTATATATGTGTGAATATTTTATGCGTGGGATCAAAAATATTTGGGTTAATTGGCTTTTACCACTGCAAAGTATGCGAGTTTTGCATTACCCCTTGTAATTATTTTTTTTAAGATTACACCCTTATAATGTTGCAGAATTTTTTTTCTAGTTCATTTTACCCCCTGTAACATTACAATGGGGTAATCTTAACAAAAAAAATTACAGGGGGTAATACAAAACTCGCTTACTTTACAGGAGTAAAAGCCTATTAACCCAAAATATTTATATATATGATGTAAATATTATATATAGCTGAATGAACCTTGATAGGCCTTTACTTGTTGGCCTTAGCTACATAGCTAGTTTCAAGGGTATGATGTGTATATTTCTAAACATTTACATTTGTTACCTTATCAGTTTATCACACCCTTACATCTTTTCCGTTTTACTTTTTTGTTATTTAAGTAGTAGGCGTTGTAAAAATGAAAAATTTTGAATTTTTTTGTAAATGTTGTCCGCTACTTAAGTAAGGGACGTTATAAAAATAAAATTTGGTAGGATGTTTTTGCGGTATAACCACTATTTAAGTAGTGAATAATAGTATTTTAGTGAATTTATAGGACGCGCGAGAAAATGAGTATTTTAGTGGAATGAGGATGTCTCATATTTTTTATATACATTTGTGCTTTGGCTTTGTAATATTATATCATGCATGTTATATGGTTGTACATATTATTTTAAGATGGAAATAAAATTCACATGTGTGTATGTGTATTTATTTTTTTTCTTTTTTTGATTACATATGAAAATGTGAGCATTTTCTTTCTCTTTGGATTACATATGAAAATATTAGTATGGATTTCTTTGACAACTATTTCACTCTCTTAAAAAATGTACTCGTATAATGATATTGAAGAGTTTATTTAATAATGTGTCGGGGTATGATAATTATTAACTCATTTAAAAAATGTGTTTACGGATTTAAGAGTACTTTTATGAGATTATTATGTGGGTCTCTTTTGTCTTAATCAAAATTTTGGGTTTGATTTCTCGCTTTAGGAAAATTTTGCCGTCTATTTAGATTCCTCAAAGCTTGAGAGATTAGTCTCTTCAGTGACGCGCATAGAATACCTGATTTACACACAAAAAATGTGAGTATGGATTTCCTTGTCAATAATGTTGGAACAAAATCAATTTGTTAATATCTCTAAACTTTTGATGATAACAAAACATTAAAAGTTAAATTGGGTTATGCTAATATTTGTTCAAGTGTGCAGAATTAGTAGATAAAATTTACACTTGATTTGAATGAATAAAAGAGCATTTGTCATACCCAAGAGAAGTTGAAGTTCAAAAGTGAACTCTTCAGATGAGACCTTAATCAGACTATGAAAGAGCAGACTCTCAAGTATCAAACTCTAAATTATCAGACTTTGAAGTATTGAGGATTTCTCTTCCCACACCCTGTAACTCTTTTTCACCCCCCCTAAAATTCAATTTTACCCCTTAAAGTTCGGGTTATGCGAGCAGAACTTTTTGAAAAGTTCTGGTTACGTAAGCAGAACTTTTTTTTAGTGTAAATTTTACACTGAAAAAAAAGTTCGGGGGGTTTAAGTTAAGCAAAAGTTCTGCACGCGTAAGCAGAACTTTTTTTCCAGGGGCATAAAGGGCAACACATGGGGTGAAAAAGCAAACCGGGGGGTGGGAAAAGTTACCCTCTGAAGTATTTGACTCTGAAGTGGGCCAGGCGCTGACAAATGTCCTGTCAGAGCACGCGTGTACTTTTCAAAAATGGTGTGAACAATATCTTCAAAGTCAAAAGCAATGGACCAACAAGTATTACCCTTCATGCAACAAAATTCAAATCACTTTGCAGGAAAGCTCAACAACTATCTGCAAGTTTCGACGCTTCTCACAAGTTTCTCAACGGATAAAAATCTTGTGTGATTTCTCTCTCTCGAAAAAAAATCAACACAATTAAACACCTCTTCTTGTATTTTTTCACTTTCAAATAAAAATGACATACTACCTATGTCCAAAATATTCAAATCCAAATTATACAATATAGACGGAAAAAACTAAACTCAGTATATATATATATATATGGGTCAGGATCAAATGACACTAAGGTGTCAAACTTAGTAACATGACACCTCCGATAATTCTTTATCGGATAATCGTATTACAAAATCAACCGTTGGATTCAAAGCTATTATTATATAGATCATGTTTATAAAATTTATCAACAATCGGAAATCATTTGATATGTCAATGAGATGCATAAAAACCAACGTCTTACAAAACTTCGTCAAAACCGTTAATTTTTATCCTTCTCTTTAACCCATCAAATAGTTTCCGATTGATGTTAAATTTTATAGACATGATCTATATAATAATAGCTTTGAATCCAACGGTTGATTTTGTAATACGATTATCCGATAAAGAATTATCGGAGGTGTCATGTTACTAAGTTTGACACCTTGGTGTCATTTGATCCTGACTCTATATATATATATATATATATATATATATATATATATATATATATAGTCCCTTTGTTAGTGGATATAGTCTATGTGTTAGTGGATATATTTGTTACTAAATTTATAGTCGCGATGGTGCTCATGTAAAATATATTTAATTTAATACATTCTTTATTATATTTATAATCCTTGTACTTTTTTTTTATTTCTAGTTTTAGTGTATGGTGATCAATTTTAGGTGATTAGGTAAACTGTAGATGCCACATATTAAAAATATTAGGCTAATTTGTGTTTTTCATTCCTATAAAATTAGTAAATTTAAATTTTAGTCCCTATGAAAAAAAACTTCTCATTTTACTCTTGTAATTACAAGTTACTTTAGTGTTAGTCCTAATATTTTGGGTTTATAGAGTGAAGTTTGATTAGTTATAAATTTAAAATTAAATAACATTTTTCGGTGTACTAAATAACTTGGCTAAGTTCCTTTCAAAAAAAAAAATTAACTTGGCTAAGTGACAAATTAAAATTGGCAATTTTTTGTTTGCTCTGAATTTTTAATTTTTTTATAAAGATGAGGGACTATAAAACCATTTGCTCTGAAATTTTTACTTACCTTCATTATGCAAGCAATTAAAATCTGTCCCAACATTTAATACATGGTTAAATATTCAAACAATAGTCAATTGGTTCAAAGAGTAAAATAATGGTCTATTACAGACAATATATGCATCTTTAAACTTCCAACAAATGTCATTAAGATACATTTTGTTAATTAATTAATAGCATAAGGAGAAAAAATTAACTGGAATCTAAAAAGTATATAATCAATAATAAGGTAATAAACCTATGTACTCTCTATTAAGTCAATCAAAGCATCCATCCTTGGATAAAGCTATTCTCACCAACCATGTTCTTTGGAGCACTTGATTGTTCAGCTTGAACATAGTTTTGGTACCTGCAAGAAATAAGTAACTACCTTAAGGATTTGACCATATAATATTAGTGATCACATAGCGATTCTCTGATTTAATAAGTGATTCTCTTATGTGTCTCCGTTCTATACAACAAATGGTCAATTGTAGTAACATTAATCTACAAGACAAATCTTTGACTTTGACTGCATAGGCCAGAAACGCTCAAGAGAATTTAAGTTATTAGATACTAGGATCTAAAATCAATTTAAACTATACACATTAATATTTTTGAATTATCTTATTATACATCGTCCTAAAACCACATAAAGTTTTTATATCAGATCCAATAACATAAGCCCAATAGTTTAGAGTGTTGTAATTTAACATCTACCAAACTTTTATATTCGCATATATATACTAATTAATATTTCAATATTAGTAAAAAATTATCTTATATTTTTTTATAGTGAATTATATATATTATATTTATTAATAGAATGAAAATTATTTCCATTAAAAAAAATATTAGTCATATATAAAGCATCACTATCATGAAGTGTTTTTCTTATTGTTACAAAATAAGAAGGTATAATTATGTGATTAAAATTTTGTGGTATAACATTAACATAACATATAAAAGAAGGAAATTTGGAATACCCTATTTGCAAGAAAGGTTCAGCTTGGCAATCCATGGGATTGGTTTCAGAATGCTGAAAAGGAAAGTTGCTTCCTCCAGCAACAGTAGCAGAATTAGTAGAGTTCCACATGCTTTCATATGCTTTCAGATTAAATCCATCTGATTCAAGCTGAAAATAAGTTTTCATTAATTTAGTAAATTAAAAATTTGCTACTTATTGAAAATCAAATCAAATCTAAACTAGTACAAGACAAGATGTTCTCGACGTTTTTTTTTATGACGAAAATAGGGTTAACCCCGAGATGTTCTAGACATGTTTGTTGCAATAATTTCATACCTTAAATCGAAGTTGCTTATTTATTTCTCCAAGGTGGAGTTCCTGCAAGGTCAATTAATGATTAATGTACGATCGAGAAGTTTTACTTGAGCATCATACATATGACATCGTACATGGACGCTATAAAATTACACTCAAATGCAACTATTGATGTAACTCGAAGAGAGAATAATAATAGAAAATAATAAAAAAATAACATTTATGTTTTTAAAATCTCATTTCAATAATACAACCTTAGAACATAATTTGGAACTGAAAAAAGTGGTCAATTAAAGAGTATAAAAAGAAATGCATATGAAAAATAATAATTTGAGGTAACATTTCTTACCTTTTTCCTAAACTCTTCCATTTGTTCAATCATAATTTGTGTCTGCAATCAAATGAAATAAAATTTCATATTTTTTAGATTTTGTGGTAATGTACAGCAAAAATAAAATTAAAAGTATCTCACATATATAGATATTAAAGGGGAGAAAAATACAGAGGAGTTGTGATAATTTGAAGGTATACCTTCCTCTGCCTAGCTTGTGCTAAAGCTCCTTCAAGTTGCTTCTCAAGATTTTGTAGCTCTTTTATGTTAAGTGGTCCAAGATCTTCCCCTAGCAATTGCCTGAAATAATTAACATGATAATATTAGTGCAAACAAATTGTTACATTACATGTGGCGATATACACTGATAGTATTTTTTTTGTCTGTAGCCTAGTGGTTAGAAATTCCACCATTTTAAAATGGATGATTGGGGTTCGAACTCCGGTCTCTGCATATATAATGCAATGTGCCTATCAACTGAGCTAAACTCGGGGACTAGTGATAGTATATCTTAATGTATGTACCTTTGTGACTTTTGAAGTGACTCATACTTTGCCTTTAGCTTTGACATCTCTTGGTACCAGTTCTGTTTGACAAAATAGAAATTAATGAAATTATTTATGATTTAATAATATATAAGATACAAATTATAATTGATCACTGCTTTATATAATAAGAATATTGAAGTATTAAATTGTTACTGCACATTGCATATGATTTTAGCAAATGTACACACATACCTGAGTTTCATGTTCATTATCATTATCATTTTGAGAAGTAAAAGAGCATCTCTGATATCGTTCAAGGGTTTTGCCAATGCTACAAAAACAAACTCATTAGGAGCTCAAATAAACCGTTTTTTTTTTATACCATGATTTGCTGCTGTAATTAATATACGCGGTAACACGACTTTTTAATCTCAATCGTTAATTTTAAATCGACAGTATATATTAAAACCTATATTTATCAACCATTAAATTAAAATTGGACATTATTTCGACATGCTATTACGACACAAAATTGGGCGTGATATGATAACATAAATGGTTTTTATGGTCCCGTTTGGTTCTATTAATTTTTTAATTTATATTGAAGAATGATTGAGAATAAATTAAAATAACACTAACTATCTTTTTTGAAATCAACTAAGATGTTATATAAAAATATAGAAGTATTTATTTTTATAATATGTTTATTAAAAAATCTCCTTTTTATTACAAGATTAAAAAAACTCCTTTTACAACTTGCATATTTTTTTAATTAATAATAATATTTAAGAAATTAAATACAAATCTTTAATCAATTATTACAATATTTACATAATTTTTATGTATTTAGTTACAATATTCACAATAAATTCAAAAAATTCCAAAGTCATTTCAAGAATTACAAAATATGTAGTTAACTTCATTTTAATCTATCCTTAGTTTTTATTCAACTTTTTTTAAGAAAATATAAACCATCCGATAATTTTACTTCATTATAAAAAAAAAAAACCTTCTGAACCGTCCCATATTTTTTACAGCAGGACAGTCGAACTATACAAAAAAAAATTCGAACATGCTGTAATAATGATCAAGAGGCCTCATATAAGTACAACTTAATTAAACTAATGCACATATAACAAACTTTGATAACTATTGTCATTTTATCTATATATAAAAAAAATTATAAATATCATGACTTCAATTTGTTTAGGTGGATGTGCTATTTTTAGCCATTTTTAGCACTTGGCTAGCTTATTGGTTCTTTGTGACACACTATTTGTGTAATTCATGTTATCTTTAGTTTATGTACATCTTGCGCCAAACTATATGGTTGTGATTAATATATTGATTTTTTAGTTGCTTTAAAAAAAATGACGGTAAAAGAAAATATAAATAACATATGTTTTTCTTTTTCTCCAAAAGGAGAAACACATTATTTCCGACTTCTTTTTAGTAAATTAAAGATATCCACGCACAATTATGGAGACTAATTTTTTCGAAGTAACCGAGATTTATTTAAGGGATCGACCTGTCCCAACAAATATTTTTTTATACGTACCGGTCAGGGATCAAACCCAAAACCAAATGATTAAGGGGCCAAAATATTTATCATTTTTGTCGTTGGTCATTATTTCCGACTTCATACTGTGAAGGATAAAAAGATAAAAACCTATTTACCTCAATGAGTTGTTACAATACTATCCGAAAATAAGAAGGAAAAAATACACTTCCTTTATTTATTTAGTAAATGAAAATATAGAAGTATTATAAAAATAAAAATAGAAGTACTTTCGTCAAAAATATAAGATGGTCAAATATTAAAAGAGATATGAAATAAATAACAGTGTAAATTTTTCTAATCATATGTATATATGTTTTTTCATAGAACTAATCATATGTATATTATAATTAAACTCGTACAAAACATTTAAAAGGCAATAAATTTTTCTCAAAAAAAAAATCAAATTAAAAGGCAATAAATTAAATCTAATGTGTGTGTTCACCATCTAATTATATGTGACTAACAACCAACATGATAATAAAAAATAAAATAAAAATATGATGTTCAACCTAACCTCTATGCATTTGGATCGTTTGAAACATGTGTTCACATGTAAATTAGCAAACACATGCTAAATCACACCCTGGACGTCATAAATAATTTGACAAGGAAAGTGTGGGAGAGATTGATAAAATTATAATGTGACCATTTTAGCTTATCCAATTCATGTATGTGACCAGGACCATGGTTTACTACTTTATTAAGTTTTGAAATAACAAAATAATCCTAAAATGGCTTGGAAAATTAATACACTCACACACACTCCTATAATGCTATTTTAATTTTGTACATAACATAACATATACGTATATAGCATTTCAATGGCATAAAAAGATGAACAGATTCATGTTTATTAATTTTAAGGATTTTTTTGTTATAATAAACCCTCTCAATCTATCATCAAAGTACAAAACTTGATCCAAAAGAAAAAAGTTACAACAAGGAGAGAGAGAGAGAGAGAGAGAGAGAGAGAGAGAGAGAGAAAGAGAGAAAGAGAGAGAGAGAGAGAGAGAGAGAGAGAGAGAGAGTAAAAAATGAAAACCCCAAAAGACCTAATGAACAACTGAGTGTAGTGCTTCATTGCTTCATCATCTTTTGGAACAAATTGTAAATAAACTGTATAAACTGAATGTTGTATTAAATTATTATTTTTTTAATAAAAAATTGTATTAAACTTGTTATTCTTTAATGTTTATTGGAAAAGGGATCAAGAAAATTAAACATTGATAAAAAGAAAACCAAAACTTTGTTTGTTAATTATTCAAAATAAAAAACTTTGATTTTTAATTCCCCCTACCCCAGATGGGGATAGCAATTATTTTTAGGATACATAGAGAACCCTCATGAAGATATGATAAGAAACCATAAATTAAAAAAATAATAAAAATTAAAATTAAAAATTAAAGTTTTAAAAGGACTAATAAAAGGTTCAAGAATTCCACACACACACACACACACACTATGAAGTGTTAAATCTCTAGTCTAAAATGATTAATCAAAGCTTAGAGAGGCTTTGAGAGTAATTAAAGTGAAAGAAACCCTAGATCTTGCACAATGGTACAAGAAAGTGAACATCCTAGTACTATACCTTACTTGTGTGAACAGGAAAAATAGATTGTACTGTTCCATCAAGAAAGGAACAAAGCTGAAACCTTTATCTCAGAATATATACATACATAGAGACTTTGTGGGGTAATATATGATATGATATCATATCATGCTTCTCTTCTCTGATCTCTGAATTCTGAAACCTTCTTCCATCAGTGTGTGCAAATGTGTGGAACCCCCCAAAATACAGGAAATTTTTAAATAAAAAAAATTTGGAAATTTGGGGGTGTGAAAAGTAAAATCTTAAAGACATCAAATGCAGAAACCAGTAACCATTTTGGTGTAAGAAACTGAATCAATGTAAAAAGTGTTTTTCAGAGAGAAGATATAAGAAGGTAAAAGTATCAGAAAATCAAAAGATCTATAAAGGTTTTTAGTTTCTATTGGGATTTGCACCCCCCCCCCCCCCCCCCCCTATAATATTAAAAAAATATGAATAGAAACTTCTATATGTACTACTACTACTGCAACAAAATTAATTAAAGTTTAGATTTTTATATAGATTGATGAAAGAGAGATAAAAGGGTACCCAGAAGTTGAGCTTCCAAATTCAGAGAGTTTGCCACGGCTTGAGAAAATGATTAGGGCAATTTCAGCATCACATAGAACTGAAAGTTCATAAGCTTTTTTCAATAAGCCATTTCTTCTTTTTGAGAAAGTAACTTGGCGGTTGATTTTGTTTTCTATCCTCTTCAGCTCAACTCTCCCTCTACCCATTTTTCTTAGTTCTGATTATTGTCTCTTTTTCTTTTGAGGTTGTGAATAGAAAAATGAATAACTCAAAAAGTTTATAGTATTTATAATGATTGAATTGAAATGTTATGTAATCTTAGTGTGTATGGTGTATGTTTGGATTCACTTTCACTTAAAATAAATTACAGCAGCACAATAAAACTTTGACGGAATTACGGTGAGTTATTATCATTTTGAAAAAAACATAGAGTGTAGTTTTTTGAAAATCACATGACTCATTATGATTTTGATGAGTTCATTTAGAAACTAAATTTGTTCTATGTATATTGTATAATATTGGTTACATTCATGTTTCAAAAAAAAAAAATATTGGTTACATTCAATTATTTTATTTTTTTTAAATTATTATCGGTATCAATATGTTAATATGGTGCTTCATAAAAGTTCTAAAATATATATTTTACCAAAATTTTAATAGTTTAATGTCATTGATTTCAGCGTCAATTCAAATTTTCGTTTAGCAGTTCCTCTCTACTAGTTATTAGTGAATTACTAGTAATTTCTTTAAAATAAAACGACAGTCATGATAGCTATCCACGACATCAATGTAATAATCTGTTAGCTTGCTTCCAAAGCATCTAATAACTTGTGTATTGTAAGGATTGAGTACACTTCATATTTTTTTTTTGTTCTTATAATTCATTTTAGAAAGAAACAAAATAAATTACCAAAGTAAAATGTTTTTTACATTTACTATGATTCTGTGTAATATTAAAAATTACTATGTGAGTGTATAAACCGCAGTGATTTTTGTGTGGACAAAACACAACAAAATAGACATTATTTACCTATTCTAGTCAAAAAAATAAAAATAACATAGTACTCAATTATTTTACTATACTTTTTTTCTTGTTAGTATATACGTTCAAATTTGTGTCTACACAATTATTGGTGCCACCATTCTTGCAAGTAAACATTTTCAAAACCTTGAGTAACATTAAGGTTTAAGTGGTCAAATTTTGTACTTTATACTACTATAATATGAAAAAAGAAAAGTAGCTAGAGAAATCGAAATAAATGGTTTGTCTCCTAGAAGTGGAAGTTAGAGTTTTTATATTTTTATGGTCAATTGTGGAAGTTAGAGTTTAATCATATAGAAATAGACAATGAAACAAAGAGTAGGGGGTATATTTGATCTTCTTTAACAAAAAAATGGAAACCCATTTATTCTTATTTTAATTTCATTCTCTTTTTCAATTTTAATTTTGGTAGGTATTGTTGGCCCCTACTCTTTTCTTTTTTTTCACTTTCTTACTTACAAAATGTTGTGTGAATTGGTTTCACTTTAGAAGTGTGAGGAAAGAGAAGTTTCACTTAATTAATTTCCATGTGGAAGGGGTCTACAGTACACTCTATACCATAGAGCATTATTTTTGGAAATTCATATACCCACTAGTTGCTGAAACGGTTTAGCCCAAAATTGATGAGTACAGGCCATTATGAAAGGTTTGCAGGTTGACCATGAAATATTGGAGAGAATCACTGGGATTTGATCATCATTGTTTTCAGAACCATAAAGTGAAGTTTGTTGAAATCATGGTTCATTTTTTTTTTTATCTTTGAGGTTGGAATTATGGGTTTAGCTAGCAATGAAAAATAGCACTTTCATTCCGATTCTCACAGTTGCGTGTATGAATTTTAGTTATTTTTATCATTTTGTCTATAGATAAAAAAATGTCTCGAATTTGTTAAGATGGAAAAATTATATATGCATATTTTTGGTGCACCAATGATTAAAAATTGATGAAATAATAACGAAAAATGCAAAAAAATAAATAAATTAATTTCCATAAAAAACAAAGAAATTATAGTAATTAGTATTTCTTTTTCGTATTTTTATATTGTTGGACATGATTAATGATGTTGATTCAATAAAAATAAGAAGGAAAAAATGATATTAGATAAAATAAATAATTAGCATAAATACTTATTATTACTGTTGTGAAAACAATCTAAACAATAGCAATAATAATATATAGTGAGAGGAATAGAAGAGAGAAGAAGAGAAAAGAGAAGAATAGAATCAGTCTTATTCAGTAAGTGAGCACCTATTACATGAGTCATAGGTTATATTTATAGGCAAGTATAATGGGCCAATGACATGGGTCAGAAACTTATGTGGACATCCACTAATATTCATAACACTCCCCCTTGGATGTCCATCGAGGATATGTCTCATTAAAACCTTACTAGAAAAAAACCCAGTGGGAAAAAATTCTAGTGAAGGAAAAAGAGTACATTCCTTTTACAATATATTTATTTCTCCCCCTGAACTAGACAATTGTTTCTGCGACGACGAAGACCAATCTTTTGTACTAGTTTCTCGAAAATTCTTCCCGGGAGTGACTTTGTAAAGAGATCTGCAAGATTATCACACGAACGAATTTGTTGAATGCTGATTTCACCATTCTTCTGGAGATCATGGGTGAAAAAGAATTTTGGAGAAATATGTTTTGTTCTGTCTCCTTTAATGTACCCCTCCTTTAACTAAGCAATGCATTCAGTATTGTCTTCATAAATGATTGTTGTCTGCATTTTTTCGGAAGATAAACTACAATTCTTTTGTATGTGTTGAATCATGGACCTCAACCATACACATTCTCTGCTTGCCTCGTGTAGTGCTAGAAGTTCCGCATGATTTGATGACGTTGTTGTTATGGTCTGTTTAACAGATCTCCATGAGATGGCTGTATCTCCACTTGTGAACAAGTAACCTGTTTGTGATCTTCCTTTATGAGGATCTGACAAATAACCTGCATCTGCATAACCTATTAATTCTAGTTTGGGTACTTTAGGATAAAATAAGCCCATATCTGTTGTACCTCTAAGGTAACGAAGTATATGTTTAACTCCGTTCCAATGTCTTCGAGTGGGTGAAGAACTATACCTTGATAATAGATTTACAGAAAATGCTATATCAGGACGTGTATAATTAGCAAGGTACAATAGTGCTCCTATTGCACTAAGGTATGGTACTTCAGGACCAAGTAGTTCTTCATCCTCTTCTTTAGGTTTGAAAGGGTCTTTCTCCACATCCAGTGATCTAACAACCATTGGAGTAGATAACGGATGAGATTTGTCCATGTAAAAGCGTTTTAACAGTGTTGCTATATAAGCTTCTTGATGCACAAAAATTCCATTTTTCATATGTTCAATTTGTAATCCAAGACAAAATTTTGTCTTTCCCAAGTCTTTCATCTCAAACTCTTTCTTTAAGCAATTTATGGCTTTTGGAAGCTCTTCAGGAGTTCCGATAATATTTATGTCATCAACATATACAGCAATTATAGCAAATTCACTTCCTGATCTTTTTATAAAAATACATGGACAAATGGAGTCATTTTTATACCCCTCTTTCAGCAAATATTCACTGAGGCGATTATACCACATGCGTCCGGACTGTTTTAGTCCATAGAGAGACTTATTCAATTTGATGGAGTAGCCTTCTCGAGATTCTAAACTATTGGCATTGGGAAAATTAAATCCTTCTGGGAGTTTCATGTAAATGTCATTATCAAGTGAGCCATACAGATATGCTGTAACAACATCCATCATGTGCATATTTAGCCCTTCATGTGCTATAAAGCTAATTAAGTATCTAAAAGTAGTTGCATCAACTACAGGTGAATATGTCTCATCATAATCGACGCCGGGTCTTTGCGAAAATCCTTGAGCAACGAGTCTTGCTTTATATCTCACAATTTCACCATTTTCATTCCTTTTTCGCACAAATACCCATTTATATCCAACTGGTTTCACACCTTCTGGTGTTCGGACGACAGGTCCGAAAACTTGACGCTTATGAAGCGAATTTAATTCTGCCTCAATTGCATCTTTCCATTTTGGCCAATTCTCACTTTGTCGACAATCTTCAATTGACCTTGGTTCATGATCCTCATTATCATTTATAATATTTAGCGCTATTTTATATGCAAAAACATCATCAACGTTGACATTATTTCGATTCCATTCTATTCCACTAGTGACATAATTCATTGAGATCTCTTTATTTTCTTGAATAACAGGTACCTGGACAGTTTCTTCTGGAACTGAAATATCAATTATGTCTGAAGACTCATTTAGAGTTTTTATATCCTCATTTGTGCCATCTATCCTTTTAGCTCCTTTTCTCACTCGAGGATTTCTATCTTTGGAACCGACTGGCCGACCACGCTTCAGGCGCGGTTGAGACTCGTTTGCAAAAATAGGTTGTCCGACCGGGACATCCAATTTTATCGGAGCATTAACAGCTGGTATATATGACTGAGTCACACTTTTTGGATCAATGAATGCATTTGGTAATTGATTTGCCAAACTTTGCAGATGAATTATCTTTTGAACTTCTAGTTCACATTGTTTAGTTCGAGGATCAAAATGAGATAATGATAATTCATTCCAACTGATCTCTTTTTCTAGCTGTTTATTCTCTCCCCCTAATGTTGGGAAATTTGACTCATCAAAATGACAATCAGCAAATCTTGCAGTAAATAAATCTCCTGTGGTTGGCTCAAGGTACTTAATAATAGATGGAGATTCATATCCAACATATATTCCCAATCTTCTATGTGGGCCCATCTTAGTGCGTTGTGGTGGGTAAATCGGTACATACACCGCACATCCAAAAATTCTTAGATGGGAAATATTTGGTTCTTGACCAAAATCCAATTTTAAAGGGGAAGAGTTATTATAACTTGTTGGCCTGATGCGAATTAATGATGCCGCATGCAAAATTGCATGTCCCCAAGCAGAAATTGGAAGTTTGCATCTCATGAGAAGTGGTCTTGCAATTAATTGTATACGCTTGATAAGTGATTCTGCAAGTCCATTTTGTGTATGAACATGTGCTACAGGATGTTCAATGTCAATCCCAATGGACATACAATACTCATTAAATGCTTGAGATGAAAACTCAGCAGCATTATCAAGACGTATTTTCTTGACGGGATAATCAGGGAAGTGAGCTCTTATTCGAATTAGTTGAGCTAACAATCTCGCAAATGCCTGGTTGCGAGTTGACAATAAACAAACATGTGACCACCTAGTTGACGCGTCAATTAGAACCATAAAATATCTAAATGGTCCACATGGTGGGTGTATTGGCCCACAAATATCACCATGTATACGTTCTAAAAAAATTAGAGATTCACTTCTAATCTTTACTGGTGATGGTCGAATTATCAACTTCCCTTGTGAACAAGATGCACAAGATAACTTGTTAGATTGAAGAATCTCCTGGTTCTTCAATTGATGACCACATGAATTTTCAATTATTTTCCGCATCATTATAGAACCGGGATGGCCTAACCGGTCATGCCAAACAACAAATTTATTTTGATTTGTAAACTTCGGGTTTACAATAACATGTGCTTTAATTGTACTAATATAAGTGTAGTACAAACCAGAAGAGAAAGCAGGTAGTTTTTCTAATACACATGTTTTATCCAAATTGCGTTTTGTGATGCAAAGATATTCCTTATCACCTTCATTTCTTGTTTCAATATGGTATCCATTTAAACGAATATCTTTAAAACTTAATAAATTTCTTTGAGACTTAGAGGAATATAATGCATTCTTAATATGTAACTTTGTTCCACCATATAATAATATATTTGCTCTTCCGGAGCCTTCAATTATTTTTGAAGTGCCAGATATTGTACTGACATTAGTTTCTCGCTTCACTAAAAAAGAGAAATATTTTTTGTCTTTAAATATTGTGTGGGTAGTTGCACTATCCACAAGACATGTATCTTCCTTATTGATGCTAGTGTCAAAGCTCATTCTATATAAAAAAAATGAATGACAAAAAAATAAATAGAAAATAAATAATAATAAGAGTTAAGAATGAAATGAAATAACAATAACAATGTTAAAAAAATGTCCGCAAGCTTATGAAAGCTTAATTATTACAAATGAAAATTCCATACACTTAAACATGACTTTATTTTTACTAAAGCTAAAAAAACTACTTTTTGACACTTCCATCACCAATAAGGTGATCAATTCTTCCATCGGGATCAACAAAGAAATCACCAATTTCTAAATGTGTGACATCCATGTCACCATAATCAGGACAAACGTCTTCAAGAGCATCATCAAGAGCAAAATTAGTCTCAATCTTTTTCTCTTTATTTTTTAGTGATTGTTGATACAGATCGACTAAGTGCTTTGGCGTACGACAGGTACAAGACCAATGATTTTTTCCTCCACAACGATAACAGGTATTACCATTATTCTTGCTATTCTGTCCACCATTTCCCTTTTCATCATTTTTCTTCTTTTGGTTATTTTTGAAGTTTCCAATATGATTATGACCGCGACCACGACCGCGATCATTACTACAACCACGACCATGACCACGACCACGACCACGACCATATTGACTGTGGGAGGCTACATTCACTTCTGGGAATGGAGCAGCACCGGTGGCACAAGACTCATGATTTTTCATTAAGAGTTCGTTATTCTGTTCAGCCACAAGGAGACAAGAAATCAACTCAGAATATTTTGTGAACCCTTTTTCTCTATACTGCTGCTGCAGGAGCACATTAGAGGCATGAAATGTAGAAAATGTTTTTTCTAACATATCTGCATCTGTTATCTTTTCACCACACAACTCTAATTGAGAAGTGATCTTAAAAACTGCTGAATTATAAGCAGATACGGTTTTAAAGTCTTGTAACCGTAAGTGAATCCAATCATAACGAGCTTTTGGTAGTATTTTTGTTTTCTGATGCTCGTATCTTTCTTTTAGTTTATTCCAGAGCACAAGTGGGTCTTTGACCGTAAGATATTCATTCTTAAGGTCTTCGTGAAGATGACGTCGAATGAATATCAAAGCTTTTGCTTTTTGTTGGTCGGATGCTTTATTTCCAACTCGGATAGCATCTCCATTACCTTCTGCGGCTAAATTGATCTCAGCATCTAAAGCCCAAGGTAAATAGTTTTTTCCCGTAATATCCAGAGCCTCAAATTGGAGTTTTGAGAGATTTGACATATTGAATGCTATTATCAAATTAAAATTAAACAAGTCAGAGAAAAAAATTGAGGAAAAGAAATTAATCTGATGAATTCATTATTATTATTTTGACTTGATACAAATTGATGAAGCTATATTTGAACAAATAATAATTTTATTGTTTCATAAAGAAGAAAAATGATATATAAAAATAGATAGATAAAAAAGTTACGGCAAAAAAAATGATAATAATATGCATGATAACTTTTAAATTAAAGATTCAAATTAATTTGTTTAGATAGCCTTAATAATAAATAGATTGTTTAGTTATAGGATATGATGCCATCAAATTAGGTAACTTAGTTTATAAAATAACACATGTGTTTGACCAAGTAAATAAACAAGTCAGAACTGTTAGTTTCAAAATACCATAATATAAGTGATAATTAGGTTGGTTTCTGTTAAAAAAAATGCACATGTGTTCCCCCTTTTTTTTTTTTTTTTGAAAATACCTTAATATTAGGTAAGTTGGTTCCTATCCCATTTGTTTCTAACGTTACATAGTTTTCATCATGTTGAAAAATACGTAGTATTTTCATAATACAGGCTCACTGTAAAATTTATTTGGCAATGGAACTTTGCAAAAACAATTGCAATTTGCTGAGTTCTTCAAGAACAAAATACAAAAGCTTATTATCATCCATTAAGTTCTTCAAGAACTATATGATAATTAAATTACTTTCAATTTACAATCCTTCAAGGATGTAGGAATATTGAATTCATCTGGAATTCATAAAGAGAAAAAATACATTTTCTTTTTAAGTTCTTCAAGAACTATGTAATAAATTTAAACATCATAAATTCATTTCTACTTGCGATCCATCAGAGATGCATGATAATTGAAATTCTTCAAGAATTCTTAATAAATGGTGATACTTTGTATGTTCATCAGGAACTAAAGTTAGTGAATTCTTCCGAAATTCATGATGGAAAATTATGTTCATCGGGAACTAAAGTTAGTGAATTCTTCCGGAATTCACGATGGAAAATTGAGTTTTCTAAATTCTTCGGGAATTAAGTTTATTGAGTTCTTCGAGAACTCATAGATTATTTTTAAGTTCTTCCGGAACTAATATTATTGAATTCTTCGGGAATTTCTAAATTAAATTTATATGTTCTTCAGGAACTATATAATATAATAAAAGATTGTTTGCAATCCTTCAAGGACGCATAAATATATTTCTTCCGGAATATATATGAAACAAATTAATTACAAAAATAAGAAGTAACAATTGTGTTATATTATTTACGTCTTGTTATATTATATTACAGTGATGCAAATGAATTATAAATGAATATATGTATTGTAACAGTGACGCAAGGAAATGAAATGAAAATGGGAGCCTTAGAATACATACCTTTGAAAATGATTACTCGGTTAGAACTTCGTGCTGATAACGTGTTGTGAAAACAATCTAAACAATAGCAATAATAATATATAGTGAGAGGAATAGAAGAGAGAAGAAGAGAAGAATAGAATCAGTCTTATTCAGTAAGTGAGCACCTATTACATGAGTCATAGGTTATATTTATAGGCAAGTATAATGGGCCAATGACATGGGCCAGAAACCTATGTGGACATCCACTAATATTCATAACAATTACAGTAATATTCTTTGTTTTTAATGGAAATTACTTGGTTAGTTCATCGTCTCATATATAGATGAGTAATAATGTTGATCGGTATCTATTCTTACAGAAAGCTCATCAATTGTAGTTGGAGTTTCAAATGATTTTCTAATGTTAATCTACTCAGATTATATGAAACACTTCTTCATCTTATAAGTCATCTCTGATTATTTCCGTATCATAAGTTAATTTAATTTCTTTTATAATGTCTAGAATTTCACCTTTTAAGATAAAATATCAGTTCTCTCATTCTAATTAGATATATTTTGTAAATATATAAAAAGCAATAAATGTAATCAAATAAACATCTCATATAAAAATAAATAAATAAAATACTGGAATTTACATTAGTTCACTCATCTAATTTCTAAACCTATGTCAGTATGTCACACTATTGATCTTTTCTGAAATAATTCTTGTTAACCAAAATTTACATTCAAGACATTGTACCAAACTCTTTATTTTATAGTAATTAAATCTCTGATTTTCATGTGTTGAAGATTGCCTTGAAATTGCATGATCAAGTGAAATGGTGCAGAAAAATGGTGGAAGGGTCAGTGCATGCCGCCAGGCGCCAGGAAGCTGCTCGTTTGAGCTGTGGCGTCTGGTGGCCTGGCGCGGGGCGCCGGTAGGTGGCGCGCGGCGCGGCCGCGATTATATATATGCCTGTTTCTGATTTTCTGCAAAGGTGAGAGAGGAAAAATGTAGGGTTTTGAAAGGGGGTTTCACCAACATGGAGGCTAGGGTTCAAGGGGGTTTCTCTTGGGTTAATCCTAGGGTTGGGTACTCTTTCTAACACCTTGTAATTACTATCAATGGAAATCTCTTGGTCACGGGAAGAGATTTGGGAAAAGGGTAGAAATTAGGGAAACACTAATTTCTTGTAACTCTTGTAAATCTCATTGTAATCAAGTTTGAGGAAGATGATTGATAGTGGAAAGGAGAGCTCTCTCCCCCAGATGTAGGTTCATTAACACCGAACTGGGTAAACAATATCTTGTGTTCTTTATTGCTTTCATTAGTTTTAGCTTTGGTTGATTATTATTGCTTGGATATCCATTGTTGTTGTTGGTTGCTTTAATTGTTTTGCCCCACACACTAGTTCAAGGATTATTGGTGTGTTTTTGGATCGAATTCACAACAATTGGCGCCCACCGTGGGGCAAGGGTTTAAACAAATTAAGGTACCATGGGTGAAGCTTTCTGGAAACAATTTTGAATTGTGGAAAGTGAAGATGGAAGCAATTTTAATGGTTGAGAAGATGGATAAAACATGGAGTGTGGTTATCCGGTACCTCAAAGGTAAAAAGCTAATGGAGATTGCGATGAAGGTCGGCCTGGAGAGGCGGTGGTAATAATACTCGGTGTCGGCCTGGAGAGGCGGTGGAATAATACTCAACATCAGCCTGAAGAGGCGGTGATAAGAATACTTAAGTTTTGCATTACAAGGTGGGAAACATAGTGGATATACCGGTTTGAGACTTTGATGGAGGAATCTCGGTTTGAGGTGGAGTTTGTTACTAGTGGGACTAGAGGAAGACAAACAATCAACAATAGCTCTTGGCTATTTAATGAGAAATAGGGAGGAGAGCGGTATTGTTGCATCAAAGTGGTATGGCTATGGAAATCTTGTGGGTATGTTTCGATTGTGACTGAAGAAGTGCAAAACTTGAAAGATCTTCAGGGAGGCAATTGAAAGCAACAGTGATCAGACTTGGTAACTTGTGAGACTGCTGGAGGTAGTTGGATACAAGGAAAGTCCGATGTTGCAGCTTGTGGAACCACCTAAAATTCCAAGGTGGATTCGGAGCCAAGCAATACTTCGAGAGTACGGAAGACATTCCGGGGTTCGAAGGGTGGTGGAGGCTTGTAGGGCTGTTCTAAAATTCCAAGAATAGTCGGAGGCAAGCGATTCTTCAGGAGGACGGACAGGTTCAATCCGGGGTCTGAAGAGGGTACGGTGGAGCTTGTATGGCTATCTAAAATTCCGGTGATAGTTGGATGCAAGCGTTTCTTCGAGAGTACGGAACTGAACACTCCGGGGGTCGAAGAGGTTGCGGTGAATCTTGTGGGGGCTACCTGAAATCCTATGGTAGTGGGATGCAAGATCTTCATGAGGGCGGAAGGTATTCCGAGGGATGAAGGGTCTGAGGTAATACTTGTGGTTCTAACAAGTTTGTTGGAAACAGGTGGAGCAGCATGATGGTTGATGGGAAGTTGACATCACCATGAATTTAAAGGCAAGGTGGAGATTGTTGAAGATTGCCTTGAAATTGCATGATCAAGTGAAATGGTGCAGAAAAATGGTGGAAGGGTCAGTGCATGGCGCCAGGCGCCAGGAAGCTGCTCGTTTGAGCTGTGGCGTCTGGTGGCCTGGCGCGGGGCGCCGGTAGGTGGCGCGCGGCGCGGCCGCGATTATATATATGCCTGTTTCTGATTTTCTGCAACGGTGAGAGAGGAAAAATGTAGGGTTTTGAAAGGGGGTTTCACCAACATGGAGGCTAGGGTTCAAGGGGGTTTCTCTTGGGTTAATCCTAGGGTTGAGTACTCTTTCTAACACCTTGTAATTACTATCAATGGAAATCTCTTGGTCACGGGAAGAGATTTGGGAAAAGGGTAGAAATTAGGGAAACACTAATTTCTTGTAACTCTTGTAAATCTCATTGTAATCAAGTTTGAGGAAGATGATTGATAGTGGAAAGGAGAGCTCTCTCCCCCAGATGTAGGTTCATTAACACCGAATTGGGTAAACAATATCTTGTGTTCTTTATTGCTTTCATTAGTTTTAGCTTTGGTTGATTATTATTGCTTGGATATCCATTGTTGTTGTTGGTTGCTTTAATTGTTTTGCCCCACACCCTAGTTCAAGGATTATTGGTGTGTTTTTGGATCGAATTCACAACATCATGGTCTTATATTATTCTATTTTCCATTTAAAAAGAGAAAAATAAATACCATAGCATAAACATAAGTACAATATTACATTCTCTTTAAAGTTAGACGATTATGTACCCAAAAAAAAAGTGAGACGATTTAGTGGACAACGTAATAGAGTGTATTATATCCTGGTAAAGAGATTCTATTTCGAGTACAATTTGAACTTTGGAGCATATCCTTGTCTTCTGATTAGGAAGATTAAACTTGTTGATGTAGCCAATGTATCCCCTCCAAGTGTAAGGTGCATAACCTCCAAGAGTAAGGTGCATCTTTATGCATATTTGAATTATATTTGAGATTAATTGAATTGGAGTGAGTACAGTAATTTTGATAAAAGTTATATTTTAATACATTAACAAAATTAAAATTATACTTTTAAAAAAATTACATTTTAAGTTGTGTTTGAGGATGTGTTGTCAACCGTTATTCCACGAATAACATTTGTTTAATAAGTTAGCGTCCTTCTTTCACATTAGTCATGTAACTATATAATAATTGTCATAAAGATTTGACTCTTGACATACAATTCAATTAATTACAATAAACACCAACATTTGCTTATTTTTTGTATAACACTCGTCTAAACTTAAATATTATAAAACTTTAAACAAAAGTGGGTGTAGTTTTCCCTCAAATATTTGTAGTGCCTTGTTTGCAAATCAAAATTGCCATGAACACAATAATAGTAAATATTTACCACAAAGAGTGTTGAAATAGGAAGAGTTGAAAAAGAACACCAAGGGTAAACAAAGTGAGTGGTCACGTGATATAAAAGTCATTCATAAATTTTTTTAATTATTTTTTCTCTACAAAGTGGGGTCCAATTTATGCTAAAACAGTGTCTACTTTTCTCTAGAGTCCAATTCTAGGCCATAGTGGGGATGTTGGGGGTTACCAAATAGAGAAAGTATTCCTGAGTGTACAAGGTGCATTAATATCAATTTCCTTTTTCGGGTGTGGCCCTCAAGCTATACAGTAACCAATAACCATCATCCATTTAGGCGATTAAGTGTATGTTTGGTTTTACTTCTGGAGTAGCCAAAATTGATTCTTGACATGTAGAATTGATTGTGACTCATTTGGTTTTTCAAAAGTAGAATTGATTCTGCCTCCAAAATTGATTCTATTTGAAGCTATAAATCGTCGCTTCTGATTCTAGAATTGATTTTTACACTTAAAATTTTTGTTCAACTCACTTTTACATAATATACACTAAGTGTACTTTTGATATTGTGTGTTTGATATTACCATGGGTATATCAAAATTATGGTAACTCACACAATAATTTTATATAACTTATATTATGTAGCTTCTGTAAAATTACGGTGACTCACCGTGGTTTTGGTATATCCCAATATCAAATATAAGCTAAATATATTAGAATATGGTGATTTGTCATAATTTTAATTTTAAAAAAATTATATATAGAGTATAATTTTTTTAAAAAATCACAATAAATCATCGTAATTCTAATTAACATGCCTACCGTAATATCAAACATCGGCTAAGTCAACGTACATGAATTTTTGGATGATACATAATTTTTGGACTTAATAGTTATTTTGTCTCTATTTAAAATTCATTTCATTTTAATTATCAAAATTAGAGAATTACATTCATATTATATTTTTATTTAAAGAAAGTTATTTATTACTAATATAATTTTTTATAATGTTTAATTTAGTTTTTTCTTCTAAATTTAGCAAATTGCAGTAGTTGTGAAAAATATATCTCTATAGAAAGCATGGGTAAGAATGAGAAAGAAGCATGATAGTATCCTATCACCATCATTGAGCGTTGAGCTTTAAAAGATACTCTCATGACACTGCATCTATATCATGTGCAACATTATTAAATATCCCTGTCATTGTATTTTTTCAATTGTAATTTTAAAAACTTCTACTACCTATCCGTCCCTAATTATAAGATCCTATTAAAAAAAATTCAAAGATTAAAAAAGTGAATTTTGATATTAGATTTATGGTTTGAATTGGGGAATTGATTCTAGAAGAGTGTTTGCTTTGGTTGTTGATATTTTTCTAGCAAGTGCACTAGTCGTATTAATAGTAAGATTGTTGAACATAAGGGTTGTGATTAAATGATAACAACGCAAATTGAACCACTACTTAGGTACAAAATTAAAGACATAATTTGGGGGATTTTGATATGAAATTATATGATTCAAACAAGAGAAAAGTCAAATTATGATTTCCAAACAAATAATTAAAACGATTGGACCTTATGATTTATCTCACCCTATGCAATTTGGTAACTAGTTGGATTTAAACAAACCACTTCCTTATTGTTATGATCAAGGTTTTAAATAAAGGTCCGCGACCGCGAAAACGGCCGCGACAAAACGGTTTTTGCAGGTGACGATACCGTTACAGTGTATCACCGTTTTTATATTAAAGAACAAATTGTGATTAATTCACACCGCGACGACCGCAATTAGTGTCGTAACACCTGTACCGACCGAAATTATGAAAACCTTTACGTAACCGAGACGCGACCGCGACCGTTTTTTAAAACCTTGGTTATGATAGACTAACAAGGTGATGATTTCCAATTTCTTGGATAATCACCCTCTCAATTATTCATAAATCCCTAATTTCTTAGGATGATTTATGCATGATTGAGATTTTAAAAGTGTTTATCAATAATGAATTTGATATCTCTATGAAATCAATTATTGAGCAACCAATCCTAGAGCTAAATTCAATTCCTATTTTCATAGCAAGTAAATTTTGGGATCAATTCAAATTTGATCAAGAAGCAAAAAGCATTAAACACAAAGATCAATTGTATAACACTAATTCAGAAAGTAATTCAAATCCATATCATAGTTAGATAGTTCGAATTACATGAGAATGAAATTCCTCACAAGATCCAATCAAGGAATCTACCTAGACATTATCAAAGAAAAAAAATACAATGGAAAAGTGAAAGAGTTCATGATCTATGGTGAGAATTGATGAATCTTGCTTCCAAGATGCTTGAGCATGAGCTTCCAAGATGCTTGAGCATGAGCTTCCAAGGTGCAACAATGGTGGAATAGGTGAACTTCTCTCTAAGAGTTTTCGAACCTTTTTCCTAAAACTGAGATCCTTTTTATAGAGTTTCAAAAACAGAGCTCATAACTGATTTTCACCCCAAGCGCTTCCCTTTTCGGCCCAAGCGCAATTACATGGGGTGACAACTTCAGATTAAACAACTTTCGCCCCAGGTACAAGCAGTAGGTGTTGGAACAAAGTGGGTCTGACATGAACCTCTAATGTTGTAAGTGGTTTTGATGATAACAAAGTATTAAAATTACAATTGGAATTACTAATGATTATTCTAGTGTGCAGAATTACAAGTTAAAATTCATTCAGAAGCACTATGAATAATAGCAGAGAAGCCAGTCAAAACAAGTTCTGAAAGCACATCACTGTTCATCAGAAGCTTAAAATTTGCATGTTGAAGAAAGTGTCTCTAAGGACAAAAACATGGTTCTGACGGACTCAGAAGTAAAAGGACCTCAAGAAGCAATGTCAACAGCATCTAAAGCAAAAGGAATTTACGTCACTCAAGAACTGACATATCCAGAACCAATAATTGAAGAACAATCTACTTCAAGGGTCTGTCACGTCCACAGGAAGGAATATTCGTTGGTACAACGTTAACCTTATCCATATGTGGAGCGCAATTGAGGATCGTACTATTGTACTATTATTACTCAAAATGGATGAGTGATAATTCAAATAGCAAGGTAGTGGAATTGGATATCTTTACCAAAGAAGGTAACTACAGCTATCACAATTGTACGAGTAAATTCCAGCTGGCACCTCTCTCTCTGCAACGGTCATCATCTTCCTCCAAGTATAAATAGAAGACTCAAATGGAAGAAATGACTACTGTTCCATTAACACTGTTCTATTACTACGTTCAAAGACTAAGAAGCATTCTGACACCATTATTTCAATCTGTCATTCTAAGTCTTAGAACAATTTGAGTTGTATTTTGTAAACACCTCTGATAGTATATCAAGTGTTCCTAAACATTCATTCTTAGATTTTAAGTTTGATTGTGAAGTCTCTTGTTAAGTGTAACTTGAGCATTTGAGAAGTCTCTTGCAAGTGTGCTTGAGCAAAGTGTAATCTTGTAAAGATTATAGTGAAAAGCTCTTGTTGAGAACAAGGGGACTGGACGTACCTTCAATTTGTGAAGGGAACCAGGATAAATCTGTGTGTCTATCTTTCTCTCTCAGCATCTCTTTGAATTTGTTTTAAATCCGCTGCATTAAACACCTTAAGAACCAAAAAGTTTTAAATTCCTAAAACACAATTCAACCCCCCCCCCCCCCCCCCCTCTTGTGTTTTTCCACCTTCAATTGGTATCAGGAGCTGGGTTGTTGCCTAACTCTCACCTATCAGTGAAACAGTTAAGATTCAGGAAGGAAAAACATGTCTGCTGAGAAAGGAAACAATAGCAACAACAACAACAACAACGTGAACTATGACTATGATTCCAATGCTAAAGACAGAAGGTCTTCTGACAAAGTTCCCTTTTTCAATGGAACTGAGACCGGTTATCCATTCTGGAAAACCAAGATGTACAGTCACATCATGGGGATTGATTGTGATCTGTGGGACTTGGTAGAAGATGGAGTCAATTTTGAAAATATGGATTTGGAAGGGATAGTCAGTTCTAAAGACAGAAAGGCTTTTACACCTACTCAAAAGCTGGAGTATAAGAAGCACCACAGTGTAAAAGGGATGATGACAAATGCCATCTCTCATGACGAGTACTTGAAAATTGGAGATAAGAGAACGGCTAAGTCTATCTGGGATTCTCTTAAATCCAAGTATGAAGGAAATAAACAAGTTAAGAAGGCTAAGGCCAACTTGTTAGTACATCAGTATGAATTATTTAAAATGAAGGACGGAGAGGACATTGAGACAATGTTCTCTAGGTTTCAAATTCTTGTTTCTGGACTTCAAGTTTTAGATAAGAGCTATACTGAGGCTGATCATGTAAGGAAAGTACTCAGAAGCTTGCCGCCAAAGTAGAGACCAAAAGTGACAGCTTTTCAGGAATCTAAGGATTTAGATACTGTGTCTCTTGAAAGCTTGGTTAGTTCTCTAAAGAGTCATGAGATGGAACTCATGACTGATGAATCGACTAAGAAGCTAAAAGGGATAGCCCTAAGCACCAAGAGTTCCTCAAAGGCTCTGAAGGCGAAGGTTATAGTATCTGATGAAGAAGCTTCTGAAGAAGGTCACGAGATGGATTATGATGAAGAAGAAGAAATGGTTCTAATGGCTGCAAGAGTATCTCAATGGGCTAAGAGAAGCAAGAAGTATGCTGGTAAGTTTGGAGGTTCTTCCAAGAAGGTTGGTGTTTCTAAGGATAAGAAGGAAGAACAAAACAAATGCTTTAAATGCAACAAACTAGGACACTTCATTGCTGACTGCCCAGAAAACCTGAGTAAAACATCCAAGAGAACCTCTAACAAAGAAAGATACAAAAGTAAGCTCAAGAAGGGGTTCCTTGCTACTTGGGATGATTTGGATCAGGAATCAGATTCTGATGGGGAAGAAGAAGCAAATCTAGCCTTGATGGCAACCACTTCTGACCAAGAGAACTCTGAGCACGAAGCTGATTCAGATTCAGAAGATGAAGATGAGGTACTTGCTGAACTTTCTCGTTCTGAATTAATAGATTCCTTGAAAGATGCCTTAAAACTTTTAACCAAAAAGGCAGGTGAGTGTAAGGTCCTTAAAAAGGCCTATAACAACCTGACCGAAAAGGCAAATGAAATAATTGAACAAAATGAGTCTCTAAAATCAAGAAATGAATTTATGGAAACTCATTATGTTCTTGATGATAAGGTTCCTCCAGAACATGAATTTGCTCTTCAGGAATTCCTTATCAATGGAATGAAAAGAAGTAAAATAGCTTCTTTGATTTATCATGTAAGTAGAAATAGAGGAGAAGGTCTTGGATTCTCACGTTTTAAAGATAATCAATTATCTTCAAAATCCTCTAATGTAGATAAATCAAAACCTAAGGTTGTCTTTGTAAAGAGTCAATCAGAAGTTCTAAATGAGTCAGCTTCTAATAGAACATCAAAGCCAGAGGCTCCAAAGTCAAAGGCTCTGAAGGTTAAAACCTCAGAACCTAAGATTTTTAAGCCTCAAGCTAATGTTAAATCTAAAGAAGCTCTGACACATTCAAGAACAAAGCTCAAGAGCTATACTAAACCCAAAAACTTTTCAACAAGGGTGGATAACTCTAGAGGCTCTGATAGGCCCTTCAAACAAAGACCACCTAGGCCTGTAAAGACTAACATAAAAGGACCCATAAAGATATGGGTACCAAAGTCTCAAATAATATTTGCTTCAGGTTTGCACACCAAGAAGGCCAAAGCAGCAATGCTGGTACCTGGACAGTGGCTGCTCACGTCATATGACGGGAGAAAGGCGTATGTTCCAAACCCTGACTCTGAAAGAGGGAGGTACTGTGGGGTTTGGAGGAAATCAAAAAGGAAAGATCATTGGTACAGGTATAGTTGGTAATTCTTCTCTTTCAATTAAAAACGTTTGGTTAGTTGATGGCCTTAAACATAATCTGCTTAGCATTAGTCAATTTTGTGATAGCGGATTTGTTGTTAAGTTTGATAAAGAGGCATGTACAGTAATCAATGACTCTGACAAGTCCATATTGTTTAAAGGATTAAGAAGAGGTAATGTATATAAGGTGAATCTGTCAGAACTCACTGAGCAGAAAATAGTTTGTCTTCTATCTCTGAATGATGAAAAATGGGTCTGGCACCAACGCTTAGGTCATGCTCACTGGAGATTAATCTCTAAACTTAGCAAACTAAAGTTGGTTAAAGGCCTACCAAATCTTAAATATCATTCAGATGCTCTGTGTGGTCCTTGTCAGATTGGCAAAATTTCAAAAACTTCTTTTAAACCTAAAAACATTGTCTCTACTTCAAGACCTTTAGAACTACTTCACATTGATTTGTTTGGTCCAGTAAGTACTGCCTCAATCAATGGGAAGAAATATGGATTAGTCATTGTTGATGATTACAGTAGATGGACTTGGGTAAAGTTTCTAAGAGTGAAAGATGATGCATATGATGTGTTCAGCATCTTCTGCACTCAAGTGCAAAACGAGAAAGGTCTCAAAATCTTAAAGGTAAGAAGTGATCATGGTGGTGAGTTTGAAAACGAACCATTTGCAACTTTCTGTGATGATCATGGCATTATCCATGAGTTCTCTGCTCCTAGAACACCACAACAAAATGGTGTTGTAGAGAGAAAGAACAGGTCTTTACAAGAGATGGCAAGAACCATGATGCATGAGACTAAACTTGCTAAGCACTTCTGGGCAGAAGCTGTAAACACAGCTTGTTATATTCAAAATAGGATCTATATTAGACCTCTATTGAATCTAACAACATATGAACTCTTCAAAGGAAGAAAGCTCAACATCTCTTATTTTCATCAGTTTGGATGTACCTGTTACATTCTAAACAACAAGGCCTACAAAAGAAAATTTGATGCCAAAGCTTGTAAGGGAATCTTTATAGGTTACTCTGAACGCTCAAAGGCATACATAGTGTATAATTCTGAAACTAACACAGTGGAAGAATCTATACATGTTAGATTTGATGATAAAGAGCCTGACAGTAAAATGTCAGAGCAAGATGATAGCTATGCAGGTGTTCCATACCAATACATCAATTCAGAACCTGAACAATCATCCGAAGCTGTTGAAGCTTCAGAAGCTGTATTGGAAGAAGATGCTGAAGAAGCATCTCAACTAGAAGCATCTCAAGAACATGATGATACTTCAGAAGAAGACACTCAACCAAGTGCTGATGTTGATGAAGCTCCAAGAAGGAAGTTCAAATATAGATCATCACATCCAGAAGATCTAATTCTTGGAAACAAAGAAAGTCCAAGAAAGACAAGATCAGACTATCAACAACTTGATTCACTTTTGGGACTAATATCAATGATAGAACCCAAGAATGTTGATGAAGCACTTACTGATGATGGATGGATTGTAGCTATGCAAGATGAGCTCAATCAGTTTCAAAGAAATGATGTATGGGACTTAGTGCCAAGACCAGCACATAAGAACATCATTGGAACCAAGTGGGTATTTAGAAACAAGATGAATGAACAAGGTGAAGTGGTGTTAGCCCATATTTTTACTAAGTAAAAATATGTTCTAAATGCATAAATAAAATAATTATGTTTAATTATGTAATTATTTTTAATAATCATTAAATATGCTTGGTTTTCAGAACCAATGAATTTAATGATTAATCATGCATGAACGTGTAATAAATGTTCTATTATGGAACGTTGCATTTAAATGCATATTCTCTTTCTTTCAGGATCCTTTCGATTTGGTCGAAGTGTCAGTAGGTTCGAAGCATCCAGTGGGTAAAAGTAATTTATGGACTTAGCGAAATATTCAAAAGAAAGCGTGGTTACTTCGACTTCGATGGAAACAACGGTTAAATCATAAGATAAGAAAGGATTCAAATTCAAAATATGTGTCAAGACACGCGTCCTATCTGTAGTTATTTAGGCGTTAGTAGCAGTTAGATTAGTGTCTATAAATAGCCTAGTTATGCGATCGGAAAAAGGGTCACAATCATTATACAAAATCCTCAGAAAAACTCTAAGTACCCATGTCAAAGCGAGAAACGAGTGTTCGAAGGAAAATGTATGTAATGTTGTTTACAGTGAAATTTCGTAAACAAGCGCTAGTTTTACGTTTTGACTTGCGAGATCAAACTAGGAATCTCAGGACAATTTTATGCTTGTTTTCTAAGAAATACGAGTTTTAATGTTCATCAAGATTTTATAAACATTTAAGTATTCCAGTTTTCTTAATTTGCTTAACGAAGTAAAAAGAAAATGAATTGATTCGAATCGCCTCGAGATCAATAAACTCCGAACACATATGAAAATGAAATGCAGTAAATTGCTAGGAAATAAACTTGCATTAATTGTAAAACAAATACAGCAAAAGATGGTTCACAAACCGTACATTTTCCTCTTTGAAATTCCTTTCTTTCTACGCTGAGTACTTAGAATTTTTTCAGAGAAAGTATGTAAAACAGTTTTGCGACCCCAATTCCTTCTAAGGAATTTCTATTTATACTTCGACAGAAATTCAACTGCTTCAGATCATCTTGACGGTCTAGATTTAGCCCTCGAACCCACGATCTTCTGCTTCGAATTTTCCTCTTGGCGCTTTTGCTTATTGGGCTTTGCTTTTAACTCTTTTTGGGCTTAGATCTTATGGTCCAAACTTTGAATTCCTTCGCTTCGAGTCTTGCTTTGACTTCTGACTTCGATGAAGCTTATCTAAAAAATTCGACTATCAATCTTTGCTTGATGTAAGTCGAAACCGCTTGATCGAAATAAAACTTTTGATGGCGCTTTCAGCAATGAAATAATGACACCTGTCATTTATAGATTTATTCATCATTTTGTTGGACCAGTATTTTCTATTAAATTTATTTAATCAAAAATACGACCCAACAAATTGCCCCCCAAAAATGCCAATTTCGAGTAAGATTTCGAAAGAGAAAATGGCGTTTTTGAAAAGACTCTGAATTGACCTTTCACACTTCTCAATGACGGCTATGGTGTCATAACATCATTACTCTTTTCCCTTTAACCGTCACCTCGTTTCCCATAAGCATCATGACCCCCGCTTTTCCTGCACGTACAGGCCACGTGTCACAGAAAGAAGCTAAAACGAAAACGCTTTTGCATTTTCATTAATTTTTTCCCAAAATTTTCAAACCCTATAAATAGGGATTCTCATTTCCTATTTCATTTTTCTGCACTCTTGAACTCTTTCACTTCATCTTCTCCGTTTCTCTTCCTCTGTTACAGAAAAGTGACAAACTTTTCCACCATTTTTCTTTTGTGAACCTCCAAATTTTCTCAAACGTTTCTTCAACGCAAGTCAATGGCTTCCGGCTCTACTCAAACTAAGAAACTTCCTTTAGCAGGAGGATGGAACGAGGCAGTGCTGAACAAACTTCCTCCTAACACAGTCCTTGAACCAGTGATGAACACAGAGAAACGAAAAATCTGGGAGAATCAGGTAATGTTTCCCTATACTATTGCTGATCGCACTTGTGCGTTTGGGGGTCCTTTACCCAATTCTAAGAGTAAATCTGCTGCTATTTTAAGTATATTCCCTGTTTACGAACCTTGCAAACCTAGGGCTTTCATTGATTCACCCTATAATTTCAATTTCATAAAACCCCCAAATAAGGTCTTTAGGTCAGCACCTTATTATGGTAATGAAGAGTACACGAAATGGTTGGATAGGGTGCAAGTAAGTTATGGAGATTTTTGGAAAGATGCTGGTATTTTTGAGTTAATCCAGCTTTCTAGGGTAGGCCCTAAATATCATCAAGAAATGTTAGTCGCTGCTTTACATTTCTTCGAATCCTCCACTAATACTTTCCACTTCGAATGTGGTATGATGACCCCCACACTCTTCGATGTTTCTGCCATTACTGGGCTTAGCCCTTTAGGCGAAACTTATGACCCAGCTAAGACTAGCGCGTCCATCGAATTTGCACCAAAAGAAAAAACTTTTCTCAAGTATATTCAAGAAAACCATGCAGTCGGTGAAGAGGAAGTATCGGATGTCGAACATGTTGCCTTCCTCACCTTGTGGCTTTCCCACTACATCTTCTGTTCGAAATCCTTACAAGTTGCAAAACACTTCATTCCTATGGCCATTCAACTTCATGAAGGGCGTCAATTTGGACTAGGACGTTTGATCTTAGGTTGCTTATTTGCATCAATGCAACTTGCAAGTGAGAACCTCAAAAAGACTGGTGATGGCTCTACTTTTTTAGCTGCTGGTCCATTTTGGCTTCTTCAACTGTGGCTCAATGCCACATTCGAGAAAGAACTAGAACTTTACCTTCCTGGAGATTATGAAGAAGAAGCACGAAAAAGGCAGATCGAAGGAACAAGATTAGCAAGGCTAGTTCCTTTACCTTTAGGCTTGAATTATGAGCAAAGTTTTTTGAAATACTTTAATATATTTCTGAGTTTGAAGACTTTCAAGGAAGGATATGCTCCATTCATCAAGCGCATCGTTAGTCCTTCTTGGTTTGTACAACCATTTCCTCCTCTTCAAGAGTTCGAAGAGTTTGGATTAGCACAATGGCTGGCTTATCTCGATCCTACTGTACTTTCTTGTCGAATTGGCACAGCGCCAAAAGATTTTGGATTGGTGGGGTATTTTCCTCATTTGGTATCCCGCCAATTTGGCCTTACCCAACTCACCCCACAGAGCTTCTACGAAGGTGCAGAGGACATTTGCATAGGACATAAAATTATTCCCGAGAAATATTACAAGTCCTACCTGAAGAACACTGAGAAGCACAAATATGAACTCACGCCTTTCGAGTATCAAAACTCTACTGCTTCAACTAAGGAATTCCAAGATTGGTGGGAAAGACACTACTCCGCTTCGATTCCTAGTGAAAACTTTCTATTAGCTAGAATCTCAAGTGGCTTCAACTCTTCACTTTCAGAGCACCTTAGAGCACCCACAACCAAAGGTACATATTCTTTATTTTTCTTTATTCTCATATGCCCTTCGATTCTTTATTAATATGACTTAATTACTCTCCAGGAAGCAAGTCTAAAGCAGCTTCAACATCTTCTCAACAATCTGCTTCTCTGCCAGTCAAGGAAGCTAAAAAGGTACCTAAACTACCAAATATTGGCTTTCAATCTCCATTTCCCCTTTGAAATAACTTTGTTAACATATGACATTTCGAGGTTCTATTTCATCAGGGCTCAAAGAGAACAGGCAGCTCTATTGCTGAGAAACCTACTAAGAAGTCTCGAAAAGATAAGGTCATTTTGACCGAAATTGATGAGCAGATATATGTTCGTATTCCTATATGTACTTTCTTTGTTTATTTATGCATCTGGCTTTTACACCTCAATGTTTGTCCTCGACAGAACATAGATGCTGATATTGGCAGAGTTATTGCCAAAGTTTCAAGCCAAGCAAACCCAACCACTTCTGCAAAGGGTCCAGAACATAAAAAAGACAAGAAGAAGGACAAACAGAGTGCCCAAGACGTAGCAACAAAACACAAGGATGACATCAACCAAGGCCCTTCTGTTGAGATTCTCGCTATTGATCCATCCAAAGATAAGAAGAAGAAGAAAAAATCGAAGAAAATTCACTCTTCAACTACCTCGACTACCCCGGAGATTTCAACGCATCAAGAACAAATTGGTAGTGCACATGTTATCAGTGACACCGAGCCTCAAGGTACAAATAAAGGCACTACCCAGAATGCTCTTCAAAATAAAACTCTCGATCACAACAATGAGAGTTCAAACTCTTGTCTTCAACCTCCTCCAGTTATGGTGTGTTTACTTTCTTTCCCATATTTCAAATATATTATTAAACAACTTTCCTCTTCTTTTAACATTCTTGTATCTTTCCTATCTTTGTCAGATACCTGTCTTAACCATACCTGAAACTTCTGAGGGCAAACATGGCAAAGAAGCTCTAATTAACGAGCATGTGTCGAAAGAAGTTATTCATGAGGAGAAATCAACTGCTGATTCGCCTCAAAAAAGCAATCAGGAAGAAAATCACCAAGCTTCCCCTCGTCATGAAACTGATGATCAATCGAAGGAAGATGCGCCTAAAGGCAACGAAGCTGGTAATGAAGATGGTTCGAGGGACAAAGATCAACTTGAACCAAAACTTAATGTCGAACCACAACAACAAGGACCAGAACCTGCCACTCATGAACATATTTCGAGCCAAAGATCTCCCACCCCTGAGCAAACCAACATGGATCAGTTTTCTGAGTCTGGCAATGAGGATGATCTTTCTGCACAGCCTGGAGGCTCAAGCATTGATCCGCAATCTTCGACTTCCAAAATCTCAGCTGCTGCAGGAATTCCTGAAACTCTCCTTCAAGGACTGGATATATCTACTCCAGAAGAAGCACTTGAGAAATTATTATCAAGTGGCAGCTTCAACACCAACAGTGAAGGAACTTCAATGCCTACGCAAAATGAAGAAGCAGCTAGACTCGAACAAGCCCAATTGGAGGCAAGGTTCATCGAAGAATTTCTACAACGGGATGTTTTAGAAGTTATTGACAATGATCCTCATGCCTTCTTTAGCCTTAAATCACTGCTTCAGCAGTTGCAAACTGACAGGACGAAAGAAGCCATGTTGTTTCTAGTCAATCAAGTTGAAGCCCTCATCGAACAATTTGCTAAGAATCAACAGATGCTTATCCATGCTCAGCAGTCTTATCAAGCGCAAATGCAGGCGCATGCCTCAGCTTTGGCTGGTGCAACTGTTTGTAACGCCGAAGTAAGCAACCTGAAGGCAGGGGTGACAGCTGCTTATCTAAAAACTGCTGCCTGTGAGGAGAATATTGCTAGATGGAGAGCAGAAATCAGAGAACTGGAAAGCAAAATTGCTGAGGAACAAAGATTGCAAGAGCATTACTTCAAGCTTGCTACTGAGGTCACCCCAGCGCAAATCGAAGCTAAAGCAAATGAGAGACTAAGGTTATGTAGCGATGCTGCTACACTTCAAGCTACAGCCCAGCGCTTCGACAGAGAAAGTAATCTACTAAAGATTAAGCTCTCTCAACTCAAGGAGGTCTATCGAACTTTCCAGCGCAATGCCATTAGCAACCTTTGAATTTTTTTTTTTTTTATGTAATTCCTTTTGTTGTTTCTTGGTGTAAAAATGGCTTACTTTATTGAACATGTTTTGCTCTTTAAAGCCATTGTTTTGAACAATGTTTTATATTATTTCAGACATCTTAATATTGTTTTTTATGGCAAATTATTTCTTCACCATTTGGATATTATTCCTGTTTCGAATCACTCAGTACTTATCTTCTATTTCTTGCAACAATGGTTTATATATATTTTATATTAAAAATACTTACCACTTATGTTTACTGATCGTTGTTCAATAGTTACTTCTTGAATTTCACCCTTTGGCATCGTTCTAAAGACACAGAAAACTAAACAGTCAACATACCATATCGAGACAGTCAAGTCAAAAAAAAGGGTGATGACAACGAAGTTCATTAAATGATTTGTATTAATGACCGCACTGACCAAGAAGGCCTGATGGCACTATAAGAAGGATGATCCTTCTCATTTCACTCATTCAGGGTGATCGAATAAACTCAACAAGGAATCAAACAATGGAAAAAACCGTTACCAAGGATACTTCATGCTCAAAAGGGAAGGGCGCAGAACCCTGGCGCTGTGAAGAAAACAGGCTACGCTATGAGAGAAACAAGGAAGAACTAATTTTGACAGAATCAGAGGAAAAAGAATTGGGCTCTGATCTGGAGGAGTTCCTATGGACATATGAAGAAAGACTGGACGATTATCCAACTGAGGTTCAGAAACTTGCTGATGAAGTACTATCTCTTTATAAGGGTAAAATGAAGAAGATAGAGTCAGAAGTTTCTAAACCCAGGCCTCAGTCTAAGTAGTGTTGTACTCTCATAATGTACCAAAAGAACTTCTCTATTGCAATAAAACAATATTGTTCTTCTACTTTTTGATTTGTGGCAAGTTTTAATTATTGCCATTTTGATCTCGTGTTTAAGTATTATTCTGCGCTTATTTTTACTTCGAGTAAAGTAGGCTTATATTTCTTCAAATACTTCCCATTTATACCCAAAGTACGTTTTTCGGGAGTTAACTCCTCAATTTCATATGCGCCATTAGAATAAACTTGAATAATCTTAAATGGTCCTTCCCAATGTGGTGACCATTTTCCAAAGACTCTATCTCTCCTATCTATAGGCAAGATAACTTTCCAAACCAGATCTCCTACGTTAAAGATTTTACCTTTAACCTTTTTATTGTAAGCCTTAGCAACTCTTTCTTTTTGTCTGATTAAAACATCTAAAGCTTGCAATCTTTCTTCATCTAAATCAACTAATTCATCCATCATGAGATTTTCATAATGCTCACTAGGAATTTCCATTTGTCTTTGCACCCTTATGGACTGCACCATGATTTCGACAGGCAACACAGCGTCATGACCATAAGTCAGTCGAAATGGAGTTGAATGAGTAGATTCCTTAGGAGAATTTCTACAGGCCCATAATACCTGATTTAAAGTATTATGCCAATTCTTTGGTTTTTGAGCAACATGTTTTTTAATCAAACCAATAATAATTTTATTGGCTGCTTCAACTTGACCATTTGCTTGAGCATAATATGGTGTTGATGTTAATAACTTGAAACCTGCCTCGTTAGCAAAATCTTGCATCTTTTGTCCAACAAACACTGTTCCTTGATCAGTAGTGATAGTTTCAGGTAATCCAAATCTATAAATAATATGATTTTGGATAAAACTAATCACAGCTTCCTGATCAACTTTTGGTAAAGCAATAGCTTCGATCCATTTTGTGAAATAATCAATTCCAACCAAAATGAAACGTTGGTTTTTCGATGATGCAGGCCTAATTTCACCAATTAGATCTAAAGCCCAACCTCTGAAAGGCCAAGGTTTAATCACTGAATGCAATTCACTTGCAGGAACATGTTGAATACCTGCATGTTTTTGGCATTCTTGGCAGCTTTTAGCAAATTCTATACAATCCTTAAGCATTGAAGGCCAATAGAACCCTCTTCGAAATAGTAACCATTTCATTTTATGGCCTGCTTGGTGAGCGCCACATGAACCACTATGTACATTGGTAATAGCTAAGAATGCCTCATTTTCACTAAGACATTTTAACAAAATCCCTTCAGGGGTTTTCTTGAATAACTCATTTCCAATGATGGTATAACTCAAGGCTTTGTATTTTATTTTCCTATCAGTACTCCCTGATGGATTTCCCAAATAATTAACAATTGGCTTTCTCCAATCAGTATCACTTAAATTGTCAATGACAAAAATTTCTGTTACAAAACTTTCAAAATGCATGTCAATATTTTGGAGGTTAGAACTTTTGAAATCTTCAAAATTTTTAAAACTTTCCTCAAAATTTTCTTGAAAATTGTGTTCATCTGCCCCCCAAATGTTTTGGCATTGACAATTGTGCACTCAATGAATCATTCGAAATCAGTTTATCTTTAATTTCGATAACTTCGTCGTACTTGTCCTTCGACATCTTATAACCAGAGGCAATTTGTGCTAAATCGTTTGCCTCTTGATTTTCATTTCGAGGCACATGTTGAATAACATAAGATTCAAAATGTTTCAGCAAAGAAAAAGCAATCACAAAATATTTCATTAAGTGTTCTTGGATACATTTATATTCCTTTGTTAATTGCTTAATTACTAATTCAGAATCTCCTCTTATTTTAACATGTCTTGCCCCCAAGTCTAAAAGAATTTCTAAACCTGTAATTAAAGCCTCATATTCTGCTTCATTATTTGAGCAAGACCCATTAATTTGGTACTTAACTTTTGTGGGGATTTTATATGGTGAAAGTATAAAAATCCCAATTCCTGTACCATGTCTATGTCTAGATCCATCGAAATACAAACTCCAAGGTTCAATATCAATAGACTCTATGGGGGCTTCACTTACTGAATGCTCGGCAAGGAAATCAGCCACTATTTGGCCTTTAACAGCCCTCAAAGGCTTATAAGTCAATGAATACTCTGTTAAAGCTAATGCCCATTTTCCAATTCTACTATGTAAAATTGGTTTCAACAACATATGCTTAATAATATCAAAATGGGAATAAACATAAACATCAACTGGCTTTATATAATGCTTAAGTTTGGTACAAGAAAAATACAAACAAAGGCAAAGCTTTTCTATTACAGAATATCTAGTTTCAGCATCATTTAAAACTCTACTTAAATAATAAATAGCTTTTTCTACACCATTTTCATCTTCTTAAGCAAGCATACTCCCAATGGTTGTATCTGATGCTGAAATGTACAACTTCATCTCTTTGTTTCGAATTGGAGGCATTAAAGTAGGAGGATTCGACAAATAAGCCTTGATGTCATCAAATGCTTTCTGTTGATCAATTCCCCAATGAAAAACCTCATTTTTCTTAAGTTTTAACAGTGGAGAAAAAGGGTGAGCTTTTCCACTTAGATTCGAAATGAATCTTCTTAAGAAATTAATTTTCCCAAGCAAAGATTGAAGCTGTTTCTTCGTTGTTGGAGATTTTGTCTCCATGATAGCCTTTGTCTTATTCCGATTGATCTCTATGCCCTTTTTATGCACAACAAAACCAAGGAAATCTCCTGCATGCACACAAAAAGCACATTTTAGTGGATTCATTTTCAATCCACATTTTCTCATCCTTTCGAATGATTTTCTAAGATGACTCAGATGATCATCAGAAGATGAAGATTTGACAACAATGTCATCAATATATATTTGCATAAAAATTTCAATGAAATCATGAAAAATCGAGTTCATTGCTCTTTGATATGTTGCCCCTGCATTTTTTAATCCAAAGGGCATCACTACCCATTCATAAGTGCCTAAGGCACCAGGGCAACGGAAGGCAGTTTTAGCAACATCATCTTCAGCTATAAAAATTTGATTATAGCCAGAATAGCCATCTAACATACTTAAATATTCATGGCCTGCTGCTGAATCAATTAACATCTCTGCTACAGGCATTGAATATTCATCTTTAGGCGTAGCATTATTTAAATCCCTAAAGTCTATACAAACTCTAAGTGATCCATTCTTTTTAATGACAGGCACTATATTAGCTAACCATTCGACGTACCTGGCTGTTCTAATGAACTTGCAGTTGAGCAACCTTTCGATTTCTGTCTTGATCTTTGTCATGATTTCTGGAGCAAACCTCCTTGGAAGCTGCTTCACAGGTTTTTTATCTGGTCGAAGTGGTAATCTGTGTTCAACCAATTCTCTACTCAATCCTGGCATTTCGTTGTAATCCCAAGCAAAGCAGTCCTTGTACTCTTTGAGTAATTCGATTACCTTTACTTTTAAATTTGGATCAATATTGGCACTGATATAAGTTGGCCTCTTAACAGAGCCATTTCCAATATCTATCTCTTGTAAAGGATCTTGAGCTTGCATTTTTTGACTTGAACTAATTGGATCTTTTTCGAAACCCAAAGGTTCTTCATCATAAATGCAATCCAACCTTTGGTTATTGTCAGTAATCGAAGCATTGGCACCTGTTGCCAATTCATTTCTTACATTCTCATTGGCTTCAACAGCCATATTTTCATTAAGCTCAATAGCCTCGATAGCCATTTTTATTCTATTCTCGGCAGCATAAGCCGTAATCCTGCTCCATTCTGGGGACTTAAACATCATCACAATTATCACAGTCTTCCCACCCAGAAGCTGGTGGATTAACATACCTAACATGGGCTCCATCAATAGGCTCCCTTTCCCAACTAAAACCATGGGTAGGATGTAACTTAACAGAATGGTAAACACTATCAGGACTTACCATATTTGGATTGAAGGCAGCATCTTGCTCTCCACAAGGAGCAATATTTGCCAAGTTTTTGTCGAAGTTTTGCAGGGTCACAGTACTTGAATCAGCTAAATAAGCACTTTGATCAGCCTCAATATTTTCGACAAGGCCATCATCTCTCCACAGAATTAGCCTTTGATGAAGGGAAGAAGGTACAGCGCCAACTCCATGAATCCATTCACTGCCTAATAGCAAGTTATAGTTTGGCCTAGCAGCAATCACCATGAACAAGGTTTTCCTAACTGTGCTGCCCACACAAACTTCTAACTGTATAGCACCAAGTGAGTGGCCAGTCTTGCCTTCATAATTGGCTAAGACCACATTGTGAGAATGCAAGTCAGTATCAAAAAGACCCAACTTTTTTAGCATGAAATGGGGCATGATGTTGACTACCGCACCACCATCAACCAGAATTTTGTTAACCCCCACATCATTCACTTTAGCCTTGATAAATAAGGCTTTTAGATGGTTTCTCATACCTCCATCTGGCCTCTCGAAGATAGCATCCTGTGCTTCAACGCAGCCATTTTCCATCACATAGTAACACACTGGCTTATGATTAGCCAATTCAAGAGCCTCGAACTCTCCTTCCACCTCTTCGATCTCTGTTGGAATATCATATTCTAAAGGCAGAACTGATACCACATTCACCAACACATCAAAGTCAGACTCATCATCAAGAAGATCATCATCATCCATGAAATCTTCTTCATTATCATCATCTTTCTTATTTTCAGCATCTGATTCCTTTATAGGAGCAAGCCTTTCTTTAATTGGTCCCTTGACCATTTCAGCTTTCCCCTTATCATTAGCATTGCCCCCAGCCTTATCTTGTTGACCAGCAAGCTTCTTTCTGCGCTGGAACCTGCGCCATTGGGTTCGAGTCATGGGATTCTTACCCTTATAATTGTTTCTATAGCCATATTTATTGGCCTCTGTTGCAACTTGTGAATTTGGTGGTTGGACAACCACTTTCGAACCAACTTGTGGTTTCGACCCAGCAACGACCTTTGATTCAGCAATCACTTTTGAAGTTCCTGCAGTGAACTTCACATTAACATTGCTAGAGCTTCCCTTCTCCATCCATTTTTTGTCAAAGGCCACATATTGGCCGCTGACCCACTGATTTGTAGGTGCTTTGTTGGATGGCTTAAATGTTTTTTGAGGTCCTAGCCTCTGATGAACGGAAAGTCCTTGATTGTGAGACTTGCTCCAATCGATTTTCTGATATGGCCAGCTCTTCTTATTTGGCTTGGAACTTGGCCATTTCCTTTTGTGATCAGCATAAGGCAACACCTTCTTCAGGTTTGTTACTGCCTCTTTATCACATACAGCGCTGCATCGAGGACATAACATGACCTCAGCATTGTTCAACTTACACCTATTGAGGAAATCTACTAATTCCTCCTCAGCAGCAGGGTAAGCCTCTTTCACCTTCTTGTCATATTCTCCTTCAGGTATGGCTTTGACAGCAGCAGCAACATCAGCTTCATTGATCTCAACCATATTGCAATCCAGGATTTCGACAAGACTGGCCTCAGCAGTTGACAGTGGATGAGAATCCACTTTCATTGGTGGCTTAGTTTTTTCAGCAAACTTAAGCCTTCCTTCGTTCAATGCACGTTGAACCAGATCCCTGAAAAGAACACATTGGTGAGTTTTATGGCCTAAATAATTGTGATATTTACAATAACCTCTTTTCTTTCTTTGTTCAATTGGAGGTATTTTCAAATCCTTTTGAACAACTATTTGACCATCAGACACCAACAAATCAAAAATTTCATCACATTTAGTAATATCAAAAGAATAAGTCTTAGTAGCATATTTTTCATTCTTTGGTTCGACTGGATTTTTCCCATTCGAAGGCCTCAACAATTTACAAGTATAAGGAGGCCCTGGTTTTAATTCTGCCACATTGATATCACTATCATCAATATCTACATACTCATCTTCAGTTTCATATCCAAAATCGTTATCATAAGAATCTAAAAAAGCAACATCTTTCTTTTTATGAAACTTAGAATTCCTGGCTTTTTCAGCTTTCAATCTTTCGATTTGCCTAACTCTATCAGCCAATTGAGACATGTCTCGAAGGTATTGAGTATCTAATTTTTTCCTAATTGAATAGTCAAGGCCACCTGCAGCCATTTCGACTAGTTCATGCTCAGGCACTGATGTAAAACATCGAGCCTTTAGTAATCTGAACCTATTCAAATAATCATCAACAGTTTCTTGTGTTTTTCTTTTCACACTAGCCAACTCTTTAAGACTTATCTTAGTTTGGCCCATGTAAAACTGTTCATGAAACAATCTTTCTAATTGAGTCCAGTTGTGAATTGAATTGGGAGGCAGGGTTGTAAACCAAGTAAAAGCGTTTTTGGTCAATGAATTAGGAAAATATTTCATTCTCAAGTTTTCATTATTTGCCAAATTCCCAGATTCTGCTAAGTATCTAGCAATGTGTTCAACAGTTGACTCATTGGTATCCCCTGCAAACTTAGTGTATTTAGGGACTTTCCAACCTCTAGGTAACTCTGTTTGTAACACATATTCCGACAGTGCAGAAACAAAGTTTGGCCTTCGAGTACCAGTATTAAGGCCATTTTGGTTCAGAATAGTTTCGACTAAAGTTGCTAAGTTATTAGGTGCAGCGAAATTATTATTATTCTGAACATTTCGAACCACATCATCGGGGTCTTGGTTTCTTCGAACCATAACTACTGGAGGAGGTTGGTTAACCTCATTTTGATATTGGTACTCCTCTTGAGCCATTGGTACAGGCTCTTGTGGTGTAACTTGGGGAATTACATATGGTGGCCTTGGGTTAAACGGAGTGGCAAACATAGCAGGTAAAATCATTTGTGGCGCCACATGATTAATCCTAAGCTGATTTTGAAGGGCGGGAGTGCCAAAAAAGTCAGCAATTCGACCCATTTGATAGGCTAACATTTGGTAACTGTCATTGGTATTTTGAATTAAAGGGTTAAAGATAGTTCCAATTTGTTGTGTTAAGAGATTAACCATTTCATGATTACTTTCATCCATTTGTTGTCTTAAAGACAACACAGATGCAGTGGTTAAAGGCGTTGGGGTAACCCTAGGGGAGGTATACCTTTCAGGTTCAGATGTGGGTATTGAATGAAAACCCATCATAGGTGTTGGTACGTAACCATATAGAGGGTTTGTGACCATAGGAGGTGGTCTTGGACCAGACGAAACAGAATGAAACGCCATAGTCGTTATTGGTATTGTAGTTCCTGGAATATACCCAGAACCACTTATGCTAGGACTTGGTGAGGTAGATGTAATGCTCACCACATTCGAATCTGGAGGAGGAGAAGGACTACCCTCACTACTCGAAGAACTTACAGATTGACTGGTAGTAGACCCATGCATTTGATGAGTTCTAGCCATAACCGTTAATGGCAGTTACTAACACAGAAAAATCTTATTTCTAAAGAAACAAAGCACAAAACCAGTCCCACTGGGCGTGCCAATTTGTTTACAGTGAAATTTCGTAAACAAGCGCTAGTTTTACGTTTTGACTTGCGAGATCAAACTAGGAATCTCAGGACAATTTTATGCTTGTTTTCTAAGAAATACGAGTTTTAATGTTCATCAAGATTTTATAAACATTTAAGTATTCCAGTTTTCTTAATTTGCTTAACGAAGTAAAAAGAAAATGAATTGATTCGAATCGCCTCGAGATCAATAAACTCCGAACACATATGAAAATGAAATGCAGTAAATTGCTAGGAAATAAACTTGCATTAATTGTAAAACAAATACAACAAAAGATGGTTCACAAACTGTACATTTTCCTCTTTGAAATTCCTTTCTTTCTACGCTGAGTACTTAGAATTTTTTCAGAGAAAGTATGTAAAACAGTTTTGCGACCCCAATTCCTTCTAAGGAATTTCTATTTATACTTCGACAGAAATTCAACTGCTTCAGATCATCTTGACGGTCTAGATTTAGCCCTCGAACCCACGATCTTCTGCTTCGAATTTTCCTCTTGGCGCTTTTGCTTATTGGGCTTTGCTTTGAACTCTTTTTGGGCTTAGATCTTATGGTCCAAACTTTGAATTCCTTCGCTTCGAGTCTTGCTTTGACTTCTGACTTCGATGAAGCTTATCTAAAAAATTCGACTATCAATCTTTGCTTGATGTAAGTCGAAACCGCTTGATCGAAATAAAACTTTCGATGGCGCTTTCAGCAATGAAATAATGACACCTGTCATTTATAGATTTATTCATCATTTTGTTGGACCAGTATTTTCTATTAAATTTATTTAATCAAAAATACGACCCAACAAATGTGAACCATTTTTATTCTGTAATCATTTACATTTGAATGCGATTTACAGTTTTTCTTTAATCTCTCTCCAATCCAATTATCTTTTGCTTTCGACTCTTTCTTTCCTTCTGTTTATTCAATTGGATAAACATTCTTTCTTGCATTTCAAGTTACTAAAACATAAAAACAACACTTTATCAACATAAGAACAATAATGAACATCATTTACTTTGAAAATATAAACAAAAGCACTATGTCCCGAGATTTACTAGTTGGTCTCTCTTGTAATAATCAAACTAGCGTTGTTTACCAAATTTCACAGTAAACAAATTGGCACGCCCAGTGGGACTGTGTGCTTTACGTTTAAATTTCTTCAAAGTTTGTGTAGTTAATTTGTTCTGCATTTTTGTGTATTGTTTCCAAAGATTCTTGTGTAGTGTATGCTTTTGAGGAACGGGAAATTACTCCCTGAAATGGTTAGACCACCACCCAGAAGTAACCCAAGACAAAACATGGAAAATCCGAACGGAAACAATAATAATAACGGTTCGAGTGTATCAACCGCTTCGAGCGTTTCTGAGGCCATAATCTCTCCTGTAATCAGTGAGATTGTGCCCAACGCTAGTGGGGCGACAGTTTCCGCCCCAATATCTTCTGTGGTAAGTGCCACAATGACAATGCCAACATCTACAGTGGTACCTTCGACCACTACAGAACCTATCTTGTCCCTTTCCCATCCTATGGAGGGAAGTTTCTCTCCAAATAGGACAAATGTTAATGGGGGTGGCGCTAGTTCTTCTACTTTTTCATTACCCTTTTCCCAATATGTGAGTCAAGGCACAAGTAGGAACTACCCATATGGTATGCCTACCAGTATGATGCAAGGTTTGCAAACAAGTGCATCATTGTTCACAGAGTCAGCACCAGGCGTATTTGTGCCTAATAATCAGATAGTTTCTGGTTCTGCTACTCGAAATGGCAATCCCTCATTAACCAACAATGCCTTGAATGCTTTAAGGCAACAAATGGATGATAGTAATCATGACATGGTAAATATGTTAACACAACAAATTGGTACAGTATTTAACCCATTAATTCAAAATACAAACCAAAGTTATCAATTGTTGGCAAATCAAATGGGAAGAATTGCTGATTTCTTTGGGGCTCCTCAAGCCCATAATCAACAAGTTCCCCAGATTCAGAATGTGGTGCCTTTACAAATTGCACAAGCACCAAATAATGCCATTATGCTTGCCCCAAATAATGTTGCAAACCCCATAAACCAAGTCCAACAACCAGTGTCAGTGGTCGAACCACAGGTGCAAATTCAGGCACAGCAACAGGCTTTGCCCCAGGTCGAACAAAATCATGGAATTGTGTTGGTAAATAGGAACCAAAATGCTGATGATGTAGTTAGAAATGTCCAGAATAATAATTTTGCTGGGCAAAATAACATAGCCAATTTGGTTGAAACTATCCTAGCACAAAATGGTTTAAACATAGGCATGCATATGCCTCATTTTGTTTCTGCCTTATCAGAATATGTGCTTCAAACAGAATTGCCAAGGGGTTGGAAAATCCCAAAATTTACTAAATTTGCCGGTGATACTAGCGAATCTACTGTTGAACACATAGCAAGATATCTAACTGAGGCAGGAGACCTGGCAAATAATGAGAATTTAAGAATGAAGTATTTTCCAAATTCTCTAACGAAAAATTCCTTTACATGGTTTACTACTCTCCCTCTACATTCAATTTTTAATTGGAACCAATTAGAGAGAGTCTTCCATGAGCAATTCTACATGGGACAGTCTAAGATAAGTCTCAAAGAATTAGCAAGTGTTAGGCGCAAAACTCCTGATTCTATTGATGATTATTTGAATAGATTTCGTTTGCTTTAGGCTAGATGTTTTACTCAAGTGCCTGAACATGAATTGGTCGAAATGGCTGCCGGTGGCCTAGACTATTTGATCAGAAAGAAATTAGACACTCAACATCTAAGAGACATGGCCCAATTGGCTGATAGGGTTCGCCAGGTCGAACGCTTGAAAGCAGAAAAAGCTAGAAATTCAAAGTATCATAAAAAAGAAAAGGTTGCTTATGTAGAAACACATGATAGCGACCAAGAATATGATGTCTCTTATGAAGATGTTGAACAAGGGGAAATAGACCTAGCAGAATTAAAACCTGGTCCCCCTTACACTTGCAAGCTTTTAAAACCTTCAAATGGAAAAAACCCTGTTGAACCAAAAAATGATAAATATGTTTCAAAGACTTATACTTTTGATATAACAAAATGTGATGAAATCTTTGATTTGTTGGTTACTGATGGCCAAATAGTGGTTCCAAAAGGTGTTAAAATACCACCATTAGATATGAGAAAGAAAAGAGGTTATTGTAAGTATCATAATTTTCTTGGACATAGAACCTCACAATGTGTGCTTTTCAGGGACCTAGTTCAAAAGGCTTTGAACGAAGGAAGACTTAAGTTTGGTGAAAAACCCAAAGCTGCAAAAGCAGACCCAGAATCTTCACAGAATGCTGATACCCTCTATGCTGAACCACAGGCTATTATGATGGTCGAAGCCATGGAGGTTTCAGAAGTGCAGGTGGAAAAGATCCCTGAAAAGGAGTACTATGAAAAAATGAAAGTAGTATATCCTCGTGCTGAAGAGAATTTGATTGACTTTCTAAACAGATGCAAGTTAGAGAACAAAGGAGTGATGCTTTGTGCTCGTTGCAGTGCTGTTTGTGATAAGGAGGCTACTGCAGGCCTTATGAAGTTCCAACCAGTTGCAGATAGGCAGGGGGCAAACCCAAAACCATCTCGTGGTAAAGGAAAGGGCATTCTAACTCGACCAAATAATATGGTCCAAACAGATCGAAGGCCCACTTTTCTTCCTTCTGGTTCGATTCCTATAGAACACTGGATGCACCAAGGAACCATAAAGTTCAACAAGGGTGCAATGGAAGTTGGTGGCGCAAGTGGCACCAAATTAAGCTATTCAGAGGATGTCAACAAATACTCTTAGAGTGCGTTTGTTTCACGGTTGAGAATTTTACTCCCAGGATTAACTTTCCCAGGAACATAAAGCTAGGAACCTAACTCCCAGGAAAATAGGAAAAAAAGTGTTTGGTTAGCAGTTTGATTCCTGGGCAGTTTTCTTTAAAACATTCCAAGGAATAACTAAACTATGTTTGGCTTACAATTAATATTCCTAGGAACGATTGTTATAATTATCAAAATACCCTATGTACAATGAAACCAATAATATTACCTTGAAGATTTATGAAATCTGTTCATCACCATCACGATATTTACACCTAACCAAGAATATTGCCTCACTACTTTTGGTTTATAGTCATTTATTTATATTTTGTGTAGGGCTACGAGACCTGATTCCGTGGTAATCACTAACCATATTTAACCATTTATTGATACGGACAATCTTATATCCCATGTTTTTTTGCTTCTTTTTAAATATATATATATGATGCCTTGTATTGTATCATGTTCTTGGGTTAGGTCTTTTAGTTTTTTGCAAAACTGTTATGGGATATTATGGTAGTCAATATCCTGTATAAGATAGACTTCTCCGTTTGATAGGGGCCCATACAATATGCTTGAAGTTCTTGTTCCTAATTATGTCTAAAAATTGGTTTTTGTATTCCAAATTTTGAAGTAGAAAGTAGATAAAAGCTCAACAGGTATAAATTCAAATCAAATATGGCAGGTTCTTGATGAGTACGATGGAATGAAAGTGATTTTCATTGATCAGATATGTCATACATATATACACCTTTGATGATAAGAATGAATAAATGAGATCCATATAATTATGGCTACAAACTAGGGATTATTATGATAAAATAACAGCAGAATAATATATATTTAATATATATTATGAGTAGCATATGAATGAAGTGAGGGAAGCGGGGAACACACAGAAAACAGATAATCAACCAACCACTGCATTATTTCACCAATAGAAATAGACAACTACTATGAAAACCTGCTGAGAGTCTGAGACTATAGTTTCCTAAAGCAAAAACAAATTGAACATAATCAAAGGTAATAGTATCAGCACAGTTACATCGATGTTAATTAGAGCAAAAGCAACACTTCAATAAATAAAAAACTCCAAGACAATCAATACATAAGTTTCTTACTAAATAATAATAAAATCAGCTCAACAATAAAATCACCGATGAGAGATCCTATATATGTTTTTTGTTTTTAATGCAAAATATGAAATAGTAAATATTCCAAAAGCCTATTGAAAACCCTTGCTACTTAACAACATCTCCACAAATTTCTTCCTCAGCTCAGAAGTATTCATGGCGAAAAAACAGTCACAGAGGTTGTTGTCTTTGGTTATAAGCACAGCAGCCCTCACGACATCTTCAGCAGGTAGTTCTAGTTCATTTAATATGGAGACAATTTCATTCCTCCTTTCAGCTGTGATTTTCTCGTGCATAAAACAAGAGGATAGTTGTTTCATATTGTCAACGCCGCTAGCATAAAACTCACCTAACTTATTCACCGAAGTTAATAAGCTGTCAGAACCATCATCATTATGCTTCACCCTTTTCCCCCCACGCTTTCCAGTCCTATAATTAGTAGAATCATGTTGTGATTGGTTTGTTGGATTTGATCCTGGAGTAGTAGTGTTAGCTATGGGTGTTTCTGGTATCTGTGACTCAAAATCGTCTTCATCGTCAATCAAATTAATTCCTGGCCTGCCCCCTTGAGTTGATGGAAAGTATTCCTTCTCTATCTCAGCAGGCATATCAGCAGTATCTTCTGCTGCATTACCTGATGCTTTATCTTTTCCAAATACAGCATCCAAAGTATCAAAGTGTGGAAATGGTTTTCCATACAAGCCAATTGCAGTAGGATGAGACTACATTGAATGAAAAAATGTTTAGAAATATAAATTTAATGCAAAAGTACGTAGATGTAATGAATAGATAAAATGTGTAATAGTATATCTCGCGTATTACCTTGCACCATTGACTATAGATCTCCTTCTCTACTATAATCATCTTCCGAGTATCATCCCACCCAAAACCACTTGCACTTGGACCCAACATATCTTTGATTGCAGAATATTGTGATTTTAGACGTTTCACTCTTGATTCAATATGTGGGTTAGCTTTTAATGTACAACCTGGAAATTTGTTGTGAATATATTTCTCCAATACTTTAGTATACCCAGGTTTAAATGACCCTGCATCAGCCTTCCAACCATCATCTACCAATTTCAACAAACCTTGCACTAGTACCGCATCTTCTTCAGCAGTCCATTGTCGCTTTGTGCTTTTTACACTTTGATTTTCAGAAGATCCGTCCATCTATTCAACAACTCAAAAGTATGTGCTTGTCAAAATTGATAACATTTTATTGGATAAATAAGATCGTAGTAGGAAGTGCATAATTTTAAAAATAAGAACTCAAACAAAAATAGATTTGACTAATGAAACCTTAAATCAAAGTCAATAGTACATTCAAAATAAAAATTACAATAAAAATAGAAATTCAAATAACAAACACATAATTTTTCAATGATTTCCACCTCTCCACCTATTAAATATTTCCAATGCAAAATTATCTCTCCATTGACTCCATGTAGTACTTGGCTCCACCGTAGTTATCATGTCACCAGCCATGACTTCATCGGAGACCTCATCATATCCTAAATTCCTTTCTAGAGGATCCAATGCCATTTCTTTACGAATATGGTTATGTAGAAGACAGCAAGCTGTTATTATTCTTCCTTGAGTTTTTATAGGATAAAATGACTTCTCTCTCAATATAGCCCAACGTCCTTTCAAAAGTCCAAAACATCTTTCTATTACATTTCTAGCTGAAGAATGTTTCATATTGAAAAATTCTTTAGGGGTGGTTGGTTGTAACCCATTCCTCCACTCACTTAAATGATACCTTTGACCTCTATAAGGAGTAAGAAATCCTTCTCCATTCATGTATCCAGCATCACATAAATAATAATACCCTATCATACATAAAACTAAAGTTAACATCCATAAACTATGCAAGACATGTTTAATTTATATATGAATCTATGTTTTTATACCTTGAGGAACCTTTAAACCGTTAGGTCGAGAAATAGCATCTCTAAGGACTCTAGAGTCAGCAGCTGATCCCTCCCAACCAGGCAAGACATATATGAATTTTAAATCTGGTGAACATACACCTAACACATTTGTAGCTATCTCACCCTTCCTCGTTCTGTATCTACTTTTGTCAGCTTCAGGCACATTTACCTTGATGTAAGTGCCATCAAGAGCTCCTAAACAATTTTTAAAATATTTCCATCTTTCATCTGTGCTGCCCTCCAAAATTGGTTTGGGTTGTTTTAACAATTCTTTGTGACACCTCAAAACCGACAATAATACATTTATGAAATGTCTACTAATCGTTTCGCCTGACCTAACAAATTGTCTTCTAATCATTCTATTTTTAACATGATGTGCCAATATGTGTAGAAACATTGCAACCAATTCCTCAACACACATATGTCGAGTAGGATGCAAGCCACCAATAACTTGCAACATGTCACATAATTTATGAAAAGCAGCCCTATCCATCCTTGTATTCTCAATACAAGCCAAATCACTCACATAAATAATTCTACGAAAATGAACTTCTCTAATTAAACTTCTTTCATAACAATCCCATGATCTTTTTCGCTTTTTTGAGCGCTTACTTAAAGCAATATAACATAACATAATGGCCATGAACATAAAGTTATTCAACATGTCCATATATATGATAAGCATTGCTATGATCCTTTTCTTCCTTTCACTCACTTTCATCAAACGTGTCATGATAAAAAAACAAGTTTTTTATGTGCTGCACATATCATTATACTATCTCAGAAACATGGTAATGGTACCATATAAAACATAATAAATAGATCACAAACATAATAAGTACATATGCATATATCTTGATGCTTTTCAACTAATAAAAAAAAGCAATAGACCTCAATTAATATCTAAGAATCAGTATGAAACAAACACAATGGAAGAAGAAAAATTTGGGAAAAAAACCAACTCTGACACATTTTGAAGGATACTAATAAGTAACACAATTGGGTTTGTTTGTCATTACATTTTACAAGTAGCTCTCATTCCAATATGAACTTTCCTTATTTTAAAATTAAAACCCACCGACATAGATATGAATATTAGACACAACATTGACATGTTAATACCGATAATAATTTAACAAACGAACTAATTGAAAGTAATTGGTGTCATGCCGGTTTCCGACATCAACATGTACCGAACATAAAACATGACTTCTAAAAAAAAATCAATTCTCATTTTTTTTAAACAACATATTTTATAAATAACACCACAAAGAGCAAGGATATACAATCAACAGAAAAAAGCAGGAACCATAAATTCCCACACCAAAAACAGAACCGAAAAAAGCCAAAAGAAAGGCAACAAGAGCAAAAACACAGTTTACAAAACAGTAGATACACCCAACACTATTCCACACCAGAAAAACCAGGTAAAAGCAACCAACTACAGCAGCACAGATTGAAAAAACCAGTTATGTAATCCTTTTTAGTTGTTGATTGAGTTAATAATTCCATAATTTTAGATATTAATTAAGTTTCAAACAGACACAATCATTATAATTTTGGAGAAATTCAAGTAAAGGATGCAAAGAAGCAATAATGGATAATTCAAAGAAGAAACATGAATATGTTTAATAATACCAAATCTGAGAAAACATTATCGAGAAGAAAAAGAAGCAAACAACAACAACATACAAATCTGAGAGTGAAAGAATTGGAGCAATTAAAAAGAAGTGTAGATTATATAATATTACCTGGAACAGCAGGGTGAAATCCAGAACCCAGAAAGAATGGCAAGTTGGTGATGAACAATCAATTTAGTAGAATATAAAGGAATTGTTTCAACGTGGAAATTGTTTTTGGAGGGAAGATTGAGCGGGGAAATCAAAGGGTAAAAATGGGTTTTCATAGTAGAACATGGGTTTATGGTTCCTGGGGAAAAAAAATTCCAGCCCTCATCTCATGGGAATAAATTGGAGAAGAACGTGGGGGAACGTGGGTAGTTTGAGGTTCCTGGGTACTTTTCATTCCAAGGCTTTTTTTTGTGTTCCAGTGTACCAAACAAAGGTTTCTTTATTTCCAGCCTTGGTATCCTGGGAATATTCTTTTAAGAAGTGAAACAAACGCCCCCTTACAAAAATAATTACAAGGGTAAACATCCAATGACAAGGACGCAGTGGCGTAGGTTCCAACGCCAAAAGAAATTGGCTGCAACTAATCTTCAAACAGGCCAATATAAAGAAGTGGCTAGAAGGCCAGCAAAAGAAAGGATCCTTCCTCCCATAGAAGAAACCAAGATGGAAGAAGATGATCTGCTGGACTCTGAGCCAGATTTCGACGTAATATGCGTGGTTTCCATATTACCATCGGAATATGATGTGCAAACAGAGATAACTGAGCTCGAAACTGATTTTGACCGGTTAGAAATGGCTGATCCCAAGCCAATTTGTTACTATGTCATGAACAATGGCTGCATCGAGGAGCAACAGGCTACATTCGAAAGGCCAGATTTAGGCATGAAAAACCATCTTAAACCCCTCTTCATCAGAGCAAAAGTTGAAGGAGTTGGAGTTAACAAGGTGCTGATAGATGGAGGAGCTGCTGTTAACCTAATGCCTCTATCTATGTTACCCAAGATTGGCAAATATGACTGTGATTTGTCAGCCCATAACATCGTTTTTTCAAATTACGAAGGCAAAACAGGACATTCAAGGGGGGCAATTCAAGTAGACGTGGCTGTGGGCAGCATAGTTCGACCAACTTTATTTCTAGTGGTCGAATCCAAGGCAAACTTCAACTTACTATTGGGGCGAGAGTGGATTCATGGAGTAGGAGCTGTTCCTTCGACTCTTCACCAGAAGTTGATGCTTTGGAGGGAGGATAGCTGCGTAGAAAATATAGAAGCTGATCAGAGTTTCTATATGTCAGAGGTTGATACCATAAATCAACAAACCTTTGACAAAAATTTGGCGAACATAGCGCCATGTTATGATTGAGAGAATGCTTTCACACCTTCTGATAATGTGATACATTCTGTCAAACTCCACCCAACCCATGGCTTCATATGGGAAAGAGAGGAAATAGATGATGTGTCCTCAGAAGATGGAGTTATACCACCATCTGGGTGGAATGTTTACGAAGATTATGATGACTGAGTCCAGCGCATGGGCCAGAATTACGGCTTATATGGCCGAAACTAAGTTAAATACGGCTTTGGAGGCTGATGTTCATCAAAATATGGCTACAGAAGCCAAGGTCGAAAGCGATGGCATTTCTATGCCACAAGCACAAAGGCTCGACTGCATCTACGATGAGGAACCTTTAGGGTTCGAAAGAGATCCACTTAATGAAACTCCTAAGATGCAGGCTCAAGACCCTTTGGAGGAAATTGACATTGGAGATGGCTCAGCAAAAAGGCCAACTTACATTAGTGCCAATATTAGTCCTGACTTAAAAGGAAAATTGGTACTACTCCTCAAAGAATTTAGTGATTGTTTCGCTTGGGATTATAATGAAATGCCTGGACTCAGTAGAGAAATGGTCGAATTAAAACTACCAATCAAGGCAGGTAAGAAACCAGTGAAACAATTGCCAAGAAGGTTTGCACCAGATATCATGTCCAAAATCAAAGAAGAGATCGAAAGGCTGCTGAAGAGTAAATTCATCAGAGCTGCCAGGTATGTAGAATGGTTAGCAAATATAGTTCCTGTTATTAAAAAGAATGGTACACTTAGGGTATGTATAGATTTTAGGGACTTAAATAATGCTACACCTAAAGATGAGTATGCCATGCATGTGGCAGAAATGTTAATAGACTCAGCAGCAGGCTTCGAGTTTTTGAGCATGTTAGATGGTTACTCTGGTTATAACCAAATATTCATTGCTGAGGAAGATGTATCTAAAACAGCATTTAGATGCCCTGGTGCTTTAGGCACTTATGAGTGGGTTGTGATGCCTTTTGGCTTAAAAAATGCTGGTGCCACTTATCAAAGGGCAATGAATTCCATGTTTCATGATTTTATAGATACATTCATGCAAGTTTACATTGATGATATCATCATTAAATCCTCTTCTGAAGATAGCCATTTGGTATATCTTAGGCAATCTTTTAAAAGAATGAGGGAACATGGATTAAAAATGAATCCATTAAAATGTGCTTTCTGTGTGCATGCAGGAGATTTTCTTGGTTTTGTGGTGCATAAAAAAGGCATTGAAATAAACCAAAACAAGACAAAGGCTATCTTGGAGACCAAGCCTCCTTCGACCAAAAAACAACTTCAATCTCTGCTAGGAAAAATCAACTTCTTGAGGAGATTCATTTCGAATCTAAGTGGAAAGGCTCAAGCTTTCTCACCACTACTTCGACTCAAGAAAGATGATCCATTCAAATGGAACCAAGAGCATCAAAAGGCTTTTGATGACATCAAGGAATACTTAATAAAGCCTCCAGTTCTAATGCCTCCTAGTAGGAATAAAGCTATGAAGTTGTATATTGCTACGTCTGATAAGACGATAGGAAGCATGTTAGCCCAAGAAGACGATAATGGCATAGAAAATGCAGTTTATTACCTTAGTAGAGTTTTAAATGATGCAGAAACTAGATATACTGCCATAGAAAAACTTTGTCTTTGTTTGTATTTCTCTTGTACAAAACTTAAGCATTATATAAAGCATGTTGATGTTTATGTCTATTCCCACTTTGATGTTATTAAACATATGCTAACTAAACCTATATTACATAGTAGAATTGGGAAATGGGCATTAGCATTAACTGAATATTCACTGACTTATAAACCTTTAAAGGCTGTCAAAGGCCAAATTGTGGCTGATTTTATAGTACATCATTCATTGGTCGAAATGTCACAGGAGTATGTGGATATTCAACCATGGATTCTTTATTTTGATGGGTCCAAACATAAGTATGGAACAGGAATTGGAATATTGATCATATCTCCGACTCAAATTCCAACCAAGTTCAAGTACAAAATAAATGGACTTTGCTCTAATAATGAAGCTGAGTATGAAGCTTTAATTACAGGGTTAGAAATATTAAAAGACTTGGGGGCAAAGAACATTAAAATAAGAGGTGATTCTGAATTAGTATTGAAACAATTAACACAAGAATATAAATCTGTGAAAGAGCATCTGGCGAAATACTTTTCTATAGCTAGTTCTTTGTTAGATTGTTTTGACCATGTAGACATTGAACATGTGCCTCGATTAAAAAATCAAGAAGCAAATGACTTGGCTCAAATTGCTTCAGGATATAAAATGTCAAAAGAAAAGTTGACACAATTAATCGAAATAAAAGAAAAAATGGTTTTACAAGAACCAATATCTGCACAATTGTCAATACCAAAACTTGTGGGGGCAGAGACTATACCACAAATAAATGGTGAAATAAAAAATCCCCTAGAAAATTTTCAAATTTTTGCCATTGACAATTTGTCAGATAATGATTGGAGAAAACCTATAGTAGATTACCATAAGAATCCAACAGGAAATGTGGATCGAAAGGTAAAATATAGGGCTTTAAGCTATATAATTTTTGAAAATGATCTTTTCAAAAAGACTTCTGAAGGAATCTTGTTAAAATGCCTTAATGAAGCAGAAGCATATATAGCAATCTCTGATGTTCATAGTGGTACTTGTGGCTCTCATCAAGCAGGACATAAGATGAAATGGCTCTTGTTTCGACAAGGTTTGTATTGGCCCTCTATGTTGAAGGATTGTATAGAGTTTGCGAAAGGGTGCCAAGAATGCCAAAGGCACTCAGGAATTCAACATGTGCCTGCAAGTGAACTACATTCAATAGTAAAACCATGGCCCTTTAGGGGTTGGGCTCTAGACCTTATTGGTGAGATTAAACCTGCTTCATCAAAAAATCAACGTTATATTTTAGTTGGAATAGATTATTTCACAAAATGGATAGAAGCCATTCCTTTACCAAATGTTGATCAAGAGGCAGTGATTAATTTCATACAAAATTACATAATATATAGGTTTGGAATTCCTGAAACAATAACTACTGATCAAGGTTCAGTTTTCACTGGTCGAAAGATGCAGGAATTTGCCCAAGAAACTGGCTTTAGACTGTTAACTTCAACACCATATTATGCACAAGCAAATGGTCAAGTCGAAGCTGCAAATAAAATTATTATAAATCTGATAAAGAAACATATAGCCCAAAAGCCAAGAAATTGGCACAAAACTTTAGACCAAGTGTTATGGGCTTGTAGAAATTCTCCTAAAGAATCAACTAACACTACTCCATTTCGACTAACTTATGGTCATGATGCAGTATTACCAGTCGAAATACATTTGCAATCAGCAAGAGTACAAAGACAAATGGAGATACCTCTAGACCATTATTATCAGATGATGTCAGATGAGTTGATTGATTTAGATGAAGAAAGGCTTAGTACTTTAGAAGTTTTAACAAAACAAAAAGAACGAGTTGCTAAAGTATATAACAAAAGGGTTAAGTTTAAGTCTTTTGATATAGGAGAATTAGTTTGGAAAGTTATATTTCCTATGGACAAAAAAGATAGGATCTTAGGCAAATGGTTCCCAAATTGGGAAGGACCATTCAAAATTATTCAAGTTTATTCTAATGGCGCATATGAAATTGAGGAATTAACTCCTGAAAAACGTACTTTGGGTATAAATGGAAAGTATTTGAAGAAATACAAGCCCACTTTACTCGAAGTAAAAATAAGCGCAGAATAATACTTGAACATGAAATCGAAATGGCAATAATTAAAACTTGCCACAAATCAGGAATTGGTCAAAGGAAACAAGCTTTAGAAAGAGAAATAGGAAGTAGGAACAACTTTATTTTTATTATTAATAAGAAAAAGTTCTTTATTACATATGATAACATATTTCTATCCAGACTTAGGCTTAGATTTAGAAGTTTCTGATTCTATACTCTTCAGTTTCTCCTTGAAAAGAGATAGCGCTTCATCAGCAAGCTTCTGAACCTCAGCTGGATAATCTGCTAGATTGTCTTCATATGTCCATAAGAACTCTTCCAGATCAGAGCCCATTTCTTCCTCCTCTGATTCTGTTAAAATTAGTTCTTCCTTGTTTCTCTCATAGCGTAGCCTGTTTTCTTCGCAACGCCAGGGCTCTGCTCCCTTTTTGCTCTTTTCTTTTGAGCCTGAAGCACCCTTGGTAACTTGCATTTCCATGGTATGATTTTCTTGTTAAGGTTACTTGATCACTTTGAATAGTTAAAACGAGAAGAATCATCCTTTTTATAGTGCCATCAAGCCTTTTTATCAGTGTGGTCATCAATACAATTCATTTAATGAATTTGGTTGTCATCACCTTTTGACTTGACTGCCTTGATATGGTGCTTTGACTGCTTGTTTTTCTGTGTTTTTGACTGACGTCAAAAGGGGAAGTAAAAAATAAACGCAGAATAATACTCAAGCATGTAAAATAAAATGGTAAATTGTAAAATTGCCATAAAATATGGACTTTGTTCAAAAGTTACAAGATCCAAAATATTGTTCGAACAGACAATAAAGAAAAATAAACTAAGAGAATCATAAATTCTTGGTGCAGTCAGCATAAATCTTCTTGAGGGTTGCCATCTCTTTTTCGACCACCAAATTCGAACTCTCCAGGGATTTGATCTCTTCACCAACAACTTCTGCAGAACCAAAAGCTTGAAGCCCTTCCCTGCCATATGCGTCAATCTGCTCTTGGGTCGAAGCTTTGGTCTCTTTCTCAATTCGAGCTCTCTTGGCCTCCTCTTCGATGATCTTGCGCCTGTAACCAACAATCTGCTCCTCTAAGAGTTTGATTTGTTCCTTGTAATGGGCAACCTTGTCATCACATTCTTTTAGCTCTGGATTTCCTTCGACCAGTTGAGAGGACAATCTGTCCACTTCAGCTTGTGCTTGCTGGGCCTTCTCAAAGAACATGGTCTGAGCTTGTTGTTGTGTGGCAAGTCTTGTGTTATTATCAATCCTCTTCTGCACTGCCTTGGCATATTGGTCCACAATCGAACTAAGTTGTATGACTTTGCCAAGGGTTTCCTCATCAGTCCTAGGATTGTGAAGCTTCTTCAGGAAAGCCAAGTGGCTATAAGCACAGGCTGGTTGTTCTTCAATCTGCTTCAACACATCCCTTTGGACAAATGTAGTTGTAAGCTTCAAAAGCAGAGAGTCCTGGCGCACCATCGAGTCGATTTCAGAGTTGGAAGGCGCTGAGTCAGTGGTTGTGTGCTCACTAGAGGTGTTTCCCTGATTTGCTTTCCTCGAGAGTATAAGTTTAAGGGTACCAGCAGGATCAGACTTCTGCATATTGGTAAATTCTTCTTCTTGTACGCCCAAGCTTGCAGAAAGTCTCGAAGTCGAAGAGACAGATATGATCCCTGAACCCCCAACCTCAGCTTCAGGAATTGCATCAGAGTCATGTTGAGATTCTTGGTTCGAGCTTGCTTGGCCTGAGTTTGTAGACATACTAGGCATTGAATATTTGATGCTTGAAGCATTGGTTGGCACCACCTCAGGGTTTGGTTGTTGATTTTCCTCAACAGGACTTTTCTTCGACTGATCCTACAAACTCAAAAGAAAATTAGTAAAGATTAAATGTAACTATGAAAATTTAAGGTTGAGAGTAAGATGAGTTATACCTCTTTTTCTTCTTCGACCTCAGGGATAGTTTGAGGATTACCACCCTTCTCAGCATTGGGGGCATCGTTGCCTGGCTGTGCATCATCTGTCTTTCCCCCATCAATAATTGGTTCATCATGGACCAAAGTCTTTGAATGAGGTGCAGGGTCACCTTGTGGTCCATCTACCTGCTCTTCTGATGTTTTGGTAAGTTGGTCTGGTTCGACCACTTTGTTCTCTGAAGCATTTGTCTGAGGGGTTGGATCTCCACCGCTTTCACTCGAGTCGCGGATTTTTAGTGCCCTAAGCCCTTTAGGCTTCTTAATTGTGGACTTGACCTTCATACCAATTTCTTTCTTCTTTTTCTTCTCTCCCCTTTGGTCCTTTGTGGGAGCTTCTTCAACCTTCTTCTGTTTCTTGGCTTGTGCAGCCTCACTTGCTTCGACTTCTGGAACAGTTGTTGCTTTCCCTTCACCAGGTTGTGAAGTCGAAGTTGATGGTTGTTTTCTTTTCCTGACCAAAGGGATCTCTTGTTCTTCTTCATCCTGAAATGATGGAGGTAAAAAAGGTCAAGATTTTGCTTCAAAATATATTCCTCTGACAAAAGTTTGAAGTATTTGATGGAAAGTTTAATTTTTACCTCCTCATCTAATACCACTATGCTAAAACCTAGGAGCAATGATGGATTGTGGGTATCAAGTTGACAGTTACTTCTGAACGTGACATAAGCGCCGTCATTGGTAATAGTGTCAAGCACGTGATTATAAAATGCCTTTTCCTTTTTCGTTCGACCACTCAATCGAAACAGGCATTTGGGGGCAATTTGTTAGCCCATATTTTTACTAAGTAAAAATATGTTCTAAATGCATAAATAAAATAGTTATGTTTAATTATGTAATTATTTTTAATAATCATTAAATATGCTTGGTTTTCAGAACCAATGAATTTAATGATTAATCATGCATGAACGTGTAATAAATGTTCTATTATGGAACGTTGCATTTAAATGCATATTCTCTTTCTTTCAGGATCCTTTCGATTTGGTCGAAGTGTCAGTAGGGTCGAAGCATCCAGTGGGTAAAAGTAATTTATGGACTTAGCGAAATATTCAAAAGAAAGCGTGGTTACTTCGACTTCGATGGAAACAACGGTTAAATCAGAAGATAAGAAAGGATTCAAATTCAAAATACGTGTCAAGACACGCGTCCTATCTGTAGTTATTTAGGCGTTAGTAGCAGTTAGATTAGTGTCTATAAATAGCCTAGTTATGTGATCGGAAAAAGGGTCACAATCATTATACAAAATCCTCAGAAAAACTCTAAGTACCCATGTCAAAGCGAGAAACGAGTGTTCGAAGGAAAATGTATGTAATGTGAACCATTTTTATTCTGTAATCATTTACATTTGAATGCGATTTACAGTTTTTCTTTAATCTCTCTCCAATCCAATTATCTTTTACTTTCGACTCTTTCTTTCCTTCTGTTTATTCAATTGGATAAACATTCTTTCTTGCATTTCAAGTTACTAAAACATAAAAACAACACTTTATCAACATAAGAACAATAATGAACATCATTTACTTTGAAAATATAAACAAAAGCACTATGTCCCGAGATTTACTAGTTGGTCTCTCTTGTAATAATCAAACTAGCGTTGTTTACCAAATTTCACAGTAAACAAGTGGTAAGAAATAAAGCTTGACTGGTAGCACAAGGCTACAGTCAGCAAGAAGGTATAGACTTCACTGAAACATTTGCTCCAGTAGCAAGACTGGAAGCAATCAGGTTACTTCTTTCATATGCTGTTAACAATGGAATTACATTGTATCAAATGGATGTTAAGAGCGCCTTTCTAAATGGTGTTATTTCTGAAGAAGTATATGTCAAGCAACCTCCAGGATTTGAGGATTTGAAAAACCCTGATTATGTTTTTAAACTAAAGAAATCACTTTATGGTCTCAAACAAGCTCCTAGAGCTTGGTATGAAAGACTAAGTAATTTCTTATTAGAAAATGGTTTTCAAAAAGGACAAATTGACAATACATTATTCAGAAAGACATCTAAGAAAGATATCTTAATCATTCAAATATATGTTGATGATATTATTTTTGGTTCTACTAATGCTTCCTTGTGCAAGAGTTTTTCAAAGCTGATGCAGGATGAATTTGAGATGAGCATGATGGGTGAATTAAAGTTCTTCCTTGGAATCCAAATTAATCAAGGAAAAGATGGCACTTACATTCATCAAAGCAAGTATACTAAAGAGCTTCTGAAGAAGTTCAACCTTGATGACTACAAGATAATGTCTAGACCCATGCATCCTACCAGCAGCCTAAGCAAGGAAGAGATTGGAAGCAAAGTAGATCAGAAGCTGTATCGAGGTATGATTGGTTCCTTACTCTACCTAACAGCATCTAGACCTGATATCTTATATAGTGTATGCTTGTGTGCAAGATTCCAATTAGATCCTAGAGAACCTCACTTAACTGCTGTTAAGAGGATCTTTAGATATCTGAAAGGAACTACTAATCTAGGACTTCTTTATAAAAAATCCCTAGATAGTAAGCTAGTTGGATTCTGTGATGCTGACTATGCTGGTGATAAGATTGAGAGAAAATCCACTAGTGGAAATTGCCAATTCATTGGTGAGAATCTCATATCTTGGGCTAGCAAGAGACAAACAACTATTGCTTTGTCTACAGCAGAAGCAGAATACATCTCAGCTGCTAAATGCTGCACACAGCTTCTCTGGATGAAATATCAGTTGGAAGATTATAACATAGCTGAAAGTAGTATTCCACTATATTGTCTAAGAACCCTATTCTACACTCTAGAGCTAAACACATTGAAATAAAACATCATTTTATAAGAGATCATGTTCAGAAAGGTACAATAGATATTCAATTCATTGATACTGAACATCAATGGGCTGACATATTTACTAAACCTTTAGCAATTGAAAGATTTGATTTTATCAAAAAGAATTTGAACATGCACTATATCTCTGAAGAAAATTAGCTCTGAGAAGTAGAATAGAATTAGCATCTGAAGCTCTATCAGAACCTCTTATAATTTAGAGTCTCCTTTGGGAAGCTCTGAATAATTTGGGCTCTGAAGGGTAACAGGTTCTGATGTGGTATCAGATACAAATGAGTTTGGCTCTGAACCTTTCGGAAACGAAACGTTCAGTACTAGTAAGTGTACAACAGTTGTCTGTACACGCGTCAGCTACGATTAAACTCTTTCAACACGTGTCTAGATCCTGACGGGCAGAGAACAGTTAATGATGATTATGGCAGTTAAGTATATTATTTAATTTTTAAAAAAAACTGCTCGTGCTCCCTCCCAATGTTTATTTTCTCTGTGTATGTGTGCTAGTTACTATTCATAAGTCACTTCACTCACTTGCACAACTTTTTACACGAAATCACTACCTACACAACCCTAGACCTTACAGAAAAATCCCAATCTTCATCTTCTTAACTTTCTGCAACTATGGCTGCTCGCTCTTCAAACGAAATCATCCAAGAACCGTTTAACCCTTCGTTACCACCCATCATTGATCTTAATTCGAAAGATAATCTTGTTTATCAACACAATCAAACGGACGCTGGTCCAGACTCATACGATTTCTACACGGAAAAGTTTGTAGATTTCGAAAGTTTGAAAGCTAATGGAATCGATGTTCAAAATCTATTCTTTGATCAAAAATGGGAAAACTATTTTGAGATGTTGAATGGTTTCGTGTACTATGACATTGTCAAATATTTCTGGCAAAAAGCAAAGGTTTTTGATAGAGCAAGCGCTGATGAAGAATATAAGAATCTGATTGCTAAGAACAAGTCTCTAAAGGGTAAAACAAGGCAGGAACTTGGTTTGAAACCGTATAGAGGAAGAGAAATAAGGTCAAACATTTTGGGTATCAATGTTGTGATCACTCAGGCACACATTGCCAAGATTCTTGGTCTGGATAATCAAGGAGAAGATATAGAAGTTTATGATACAAAAAGCAAGCATTTAGACTCAATCAATCAGGACCTGTTTAAACCTGGGAGTTCCAACAAGGACTTTGGAAAGTTGAAGTGCATGAGGCACAAGTTTGAATTTGCTTTCAGAGTGTTTCTCGCTACAATAGTTACTAGGGAAGGTGGATTAGATACCATATCTATACCACATAAGCACTTCATTTGGTTCCTATACAAGAAGGTGAAAGTAAATCTGGCTAAGATTTTATTTGATCACATGTGTTTAACCATCACTGCAAGCAGAACCAAATTGCCTTCTAACATTCATCATCCTAGGCTCATTTCAGAACTCATTAGGCAAACCAAACTCATAGACATTCTGAGTGCAAAGGAGAAGCTTAGAGTTTTTCAAACTGCTAAGTATGATGCAACGATTCTGGTGAATATGAAAAGAAAAACCAAGAATGAAATTATCTCAGTGAAGACACCTCTGGAACAAGTCTATGAAAAGTACTTCTGGTGTGATGGGTTTCCCACCATATCAGAACATGACAATGAGGATGTCATCAATAACTTCATTAAGATAGTAAGAAGAGATACTGGGGTAAGAGTACCCAGAAAGATGGTTGTGAGTGTCCCTAATTGGGAAATATTCAAGGTCCAAAGGCTATTACAAGGTCTCTGAGGAAGCCAAAGACCACTGAACAAGAGATTGCTGATGATGGTTCTGAGGACCAAGAAAATGCTGATACTGATGAGGCTATGGAAGGAGATAGTGGTGTTGAGGATATGGCCACTGAAGCTGTTCAGAAGGAAAGGCGATCAAAGAAGAGAAATGACAGGCCTCAAGCTTCTGAGGAGAATCAGAACCCTGCTATGCCTGCCAAAAGATTGAAGTCTAGAGCTTCAAAACCTAAAGGTAAAATCTCTGAGCCTAATACTTCTAGCATTCCAGTAGCTCAAGATATTAACCCTGAACCTGAACCCTCTATCTCTCAACCCCCTCAAACTACCAATCAAACAAATCCAATAGACTTCACTGTACCTCTTAGTGTAGTCTTACCTGATCATGGAACTATATCATCATCATCATCTGATACTAGCACTGACTCTGATGAGTTCATTGCTAAGATACTCAAAGAAGCACCAAAGAAAACAAATCTTAAAAAGACTACCAAGAGACCCATTAAGAAACCAATCCAACTCTCTTCTGATGAAGAAACCCCCATCATCATTGACACTACCATCCTTAATCAACCTGCCAATACAGAATCAGTTCTTGAGCACCTTCAACAACACCTATCTGGAGATGCATTTACGCACTCCAATCCAAACACACCACCTCGTTTTACTTTTAACAATTCTTCTGCTGATCAAGTTGACCAAGAACCACCTGTTACTCAATCTATTCAAACTCCTCCTCCATCACTTGATCACATCTCACAAGTTAATCCACCCACATTTACACCTGTTCAGGATGAGTCAATTGCTCATTCTGAAGCACAACAAGAATCACCTCATCAATCACCAAATAATGTCATGACTGAACAACAACCTCCATCACCTCCACCTGAATTATACACTGATGAATCATCTCCTGCACCTTCACCCCAACCCGTCTATGGACCACTCAACAAACCTCTAAGTTTAGAAGAGGTTCTCGAGCTTTACCAACACATCTCTAAGGCTGAAGCACAATTTTTCAAAGATTCCATCAATGTTGATGATGACATTATTCCCCCTAACCTCAGCAAAATAAAGATCATAAATCTCAAACGAAAACAACCTGAGCCAACCATTCCCTTTGATCCATCCATACCTTTTTTCAACTCTGACTCTGAACCAAACCTTGAGCTGTTGCATAATGCTATTGGTATTAGACTTAAGAGATTCAAACAAAGGGAGGAAGAAGCTCTTATCTTCCCTTCTGATTTGGATGTTGATGTCAGAGAGATGGAGTACTTGTTTAGTCAATCATTACAAATTCTCAGTACTCATCTGAAGAACAAGACAAAGGGCATGGGAATGAATACAGCAAGGGAACTATTTGAGATTGCTGAGAGGTTAAGTGCTCCAAGGCTCACATTCTACAATCATGAAGAGGAATGTGCACGTTTGGCAGCTTTGGAAGCTGAGATCAAGAAATTAGCAAGGAGTGCGTGTGAGACAGCTGAGAAGCTAATCAGTGAAGAAGGTACTTATGAGTTAGCTACTGAGCAGGCTTTGATAGCTGCTGAACAAAAAAGGGCAGCTGAAGCTGAGCACAAAAGGCTAGCTGAACAAGAGGCATTGAACTTGTTGGTGGATAGGGCTGTGCACATTGCTACATTTGAAATCAATAAGCTCAATGAAAATCAAGCTGCTGAGCAAGATGTTGACATGCTTGATCAGAATCTGATAAGAGAAGATAATGATATGGATATTAATGAGGATTCTGACAAGGGTAAGAAGCCCATTATAGACCCAACTCCTTCTCACTCTCCTATGAAGATAGCTTCTACCTCGTCTGCAATACCTCCAGCAGTTCAAGATGCATTGGACAGCATCAGAACTGAACTGGCTAATGAGATTGATGAACTAAGAGTGGATGTGCGCACTGATGTGAATGCTGCTGTGGAAACAGTTCACAAAAGGATAGATGACATGATGTTAACCCTTCTGAAAGCCATAGCAGATGTTAAGAAACCTTAGTCATATGTTGTGCACTTGCTTTATGTTTTTGGCTCTTGTGTAATATTTGGATAATCTGTTTAATTAATATCTATATTATCCATTTTTGTGTGTTTGTTTATTTGCTTATGTGTTTGTTTTATATTTGTTTTTCAAAATTTAACTTCTCTATATACCATGATATTGTCTGGTACTCTTGAGAATTCTGGCTCTAATGAAAGGTGCTGAAGAGCACCTTAGCTTTTAAACTAATAAGTCTAGGATTTTAAAAACCTAAGAGCCCCTCTCATCAGTACTCCTGTTTACTCATGAAATAGCTTCTTAGTATTATGGCCTGTTCAATAGCCGGGGCATCTAGTGACTACTTTTGAAGTATCCTAGTTTAATACTGTTTGAGGCGTGTCTGGTAACTGGTGTTCCGACAATAAGCATAAGGTATATAAGCGAAAGCAAGCTTAAAAGAGAGAGATAGGTAGAGGAACAACTTCTATTATTAATAAAAAGATTCTTTATTACATATGATCACACCTAGCCTAAGGCTTAGATTTAGAAGCCTCTGATTCTATACTCTTCAGTTTCTCATTGAGAAGAGATAGTGCTTCATCAGCAAGCTTCTGAACCTCAGCTGGATAATCTGCTAGCTTATCTTCATATGTCCATAAGAACTCTTCCAGATCAGAGCCCAATTCTTCCTCTTCTGACTCTGTTAAAATTAGTTCTTCCTTGTTTCTCTCATAGCGTAGCCTGTTTTCTTCGCAGCGCCAGGGCTCTGCTTCCTTCTTGCTCTTGTCTTTTGAGCCTGAAGCATCCTTGGTAACCTGCTTTTCCATTGTATGTTTGTTTTTGGAAATGACTTGATTACTCTGAATGAGTAAAATGAGAGGAATCATCCTTTATTTATAGTGCCTTCAAGATATCTCGTCAGTAGGATAATCAATGCCATTCATTGAATGCGTTTGGTTGTCACTGTCTTTTGACTTGACTACCTTGTTTGGCGCTTTGACTGTTTGGTTTTCTGTGTCTTTTTGACTGATGCCAAAAGGGGGAGTAAGAGTAGCGTTAAAATTAATGTTGATTCATTCATATACTGCTCAATCTGAAACTGTAATGTTAAATGCATTATGAATCAATTTTTATCCCTTATGATTCTTTCTCATTCTGAACGATTATTGAAAGGGGAGAAAATTTAAGAACCTAAAATAAAATTCATAGACAATGTCAGAAGAGCTTGCAAACCGCTTCTGAGCATTATCAAACTCTAAGAAGCAAAGCTTACAAAACTATGCTTCTGAGAGTTAAATATGAAAATTTATTTTAAGTTAATAAATCGACTCTTAAACTGTTTTAATTAATTATGGATAAGACTTAGGGGGAGCTTACAAACCTACCCTTATGAATTATCAGACTCAGGGGGAGATTGCAAACCTTTGAAACCTGAAGTCAACATAATTAAATTAAATCAACAACAATTGAATTTTAATGCTTTAGTTTGTCATCATCAAAAAGGGGGAGATTATTGGAACAAAGTGGGTCTGACATGAACCTCTAATGTTGTAAGTGGTTTTGATGATAACAAAGTATTAAAATTACAATTGGAATTACTAATGATTATTCTAGTGTGCAGAATTACAAGTTAAAATTCATTCAGAAGCACTATCAATAATAGCAGAGAAGCCAGTCAAAACAAGTTCTGAAAGCACATCACTGTTCATCAGAAGCTTAAAATTTGCATGTTGAAGAAAGTGCCTCTAAGGACAAAAACATGGTTCTGACGGACTCAGAAGTAAAAGGACCTCAAGAAGCAATGTCAACAGCATCTAAAGCAAAAGGAATTTACGTCACTCAAGAACTGACATATCCAGAACCAATAATTGAAGAACAATCTACTTCAAGGGTCTGTCACGTCCACATGAAGGAATATTCGTTGTTACAACGTTAACCTTATCCATATGTGGAGCGCAATTGAGGATCGTACTATTGTATTATTATTACTCAAAATGGATGAGTGATAATTCAAATAGCAAGGTAGTGGAATTGGATATCTTTACCAAAGAAGGTAACTACAGCTATCACAATTGTACGAGTAAATTCTAGCTGGCACCTCTCTCTCTCTGCAACGGTCATCATCTTCCTCCAAGTATAAATAGAAGACTCAAATGGAAGAAATGACTATTGTTCCATTAACATTGTTCTATTACTACGTTCAAAGACTAAGAAGCATTCTGACACCATTATTTCAATCTGTCATTCTAAGTCTTAGAACAATTTGAGTTGTATTTTGTAAACACCTCTGATAGTATATCAAGTGTTCCTAAACATTCATTCTTAGATTTTAAGTTTGATTATGAAGTCTCTTGTTAAGTGTAACTTGAGCATTTGAGAAGTCTCTTGCAAGTGTGCTTGAGCAAAGTGTAATCTTGTAAAGATTATATTGAAAAGCTCTTGTTGAGAACAAGGGGACTGGACGTACCTTCAATTTGTGAAGGGAACCAGGATAAATCTGTGTGTCTATCTTTCTCTCTCAGCATCTCTTTGAATTTGTTTTAAATCCGCTGCATTAAACACCTTAAGAACCAAAAAGTTTTAAATTCCTAAAACACAATTCAACCCCCTCTTCTTGTGTTTTTCCACCTTCAGTAGGATCTATAACCCAGATTAAACAGCTTTCTATAACTCGGACCCTAGGTTATAGAAAAGAAAATGGTAGCTTAAAATCCTGACTGTGTAGTTTTAGAGAAGGATCTTGGCATGACTCTGGTTAGCAGTATGAGGCAGTGCATACACACACGGATTATTATCATTGATAGCGGACATTCAGAAATATTAATATAGTGAGTAGCTTAGTAAGGTATTTGCCTTCTACAGCATTACCTGAGGACAAACAATGATTCAAGTTTGGGGTGTGATGACTCACATTTTGTGGGGATATTTAGACCTCTAATGCTTGGATTATACCATCCAATATGGTAATCTACTATTTTTTTTTAGTCATTTTATGTTTAGTTTTGTATTTAGGAGTCAAATGTAATTCTTCATAAAAAGAGTTAGTTATGGTGTCAACAAGTGTCAAGACAGACTACTGAGCCAAGAAAAAGGTCTCGGGAGCTTTATTGAGATAATCAGTGTCGAAGGCATTGTTTGTTGAATCAACTGGAAGTTGTGAAGAGTCAAACGCGCAGTCAAAAATTCCACATAGACCAAGAATAAAGAGGAGCGCTGGAGAATATGCCTTATTCCTAGGGTTGGCCCAATACCCGATGATGATTCTTATTTAAAGGAGCCTAAAACCCTAAATGAAGCAGCGAGACACTTTGGAGTAAAATTGAGGAGAGTTGAAGAGCTACTTTGTTCGCCGTTTTACCACTCTATTGCGATTCTGATAATCAGAGACACGCTGTTGCTAAAGCTTGAAGGTTGAGACGTCGTCTTCAAGTGGTGTGCTTATTGGTTTATATATATATTTACTTTATAGGATGTGTAGATCTATCTTTCTGCCATGAGCTAAAACTCATTGTGTTGGAATTATGTGAAGTTTAATGAAAGTTTAAATGTCGTTTATGTGATGTGATGATTGTTTTTCATGTTTTTTTATTCCTTTAATTTTCACTCTATATATGTATTTCTAAGATAGATCAACTTAGTTATAAATGCAAGTTCATTGTTATGAGACATATAATAGTGAATGGATTTAAAGGTTTAATATGATTAAATAGAGAATGGACACACAACTCTTTCTTAAGGACTTAGACATAAGCCTTAAGGCCATAATGAAGATAAAACGAAGCATTATTTTCTAAACACGAAACTGAAGCCAAATGCCAAATTTTAGTTTCATTATGTCATTTTTATTGATCTATTTACTGAGGAAAATTTATATTTGAAATTTGAACTTATTATACATGATAAATATAAGAGAAGAGTACAATTTTCTCTTATGAGTATCAGACTTAGCGGGAGAGCTTGCAAACCTAGCCTCTGAGAGTCTAGTGTATAAGCTTAGTTCAAAATTCAAATAATAAATTTTAAACTGTTTTAATTAATCATTGCTGAATTCAGGGGAGCTTGCAAAACTCATAAACCTGAGAGAGGTATGATATAATTAAATCAACAACCATTGTAAATTAATACTTGGTTTGTCATCAATCAAAAAGGGGGAGATTGTTGGAACAAAAAAGGTTCTGACATGATCTAATTAAGTTTTGATGATAACAATAGTATTAATATACAATAGGGTACACTGATAATCTACTCTAAGTGTGCAGGTATATAAGCTAAAATTTTATATTCACTTTTGAGTACAATTGAAGCTCTGATATATCAAGCAAATTTTGATCAGAAGATGCAAGTCAAAGCTTGTCAGAAGCTACATATCAGAAGCTATGCATCAGAAGCTGTGTAATAAGACATCATATTCTGATAAGAGCATGAGCGCCGCTTTGTCAGAAGAACATTATCTGCTACAATGATTAGAATTCATCATCTTCTGACAAATCAAATCTGGAGAATCAACCTTATCCTCAAGAATAATGACGTTAGTACTATTGTACGAACTATTACCCAATATGGTCGAAATTTTCTCTCCAAGATTGATCGTGTACAATCGTTACCAGATTTGGTTAAGGGATCGTACTATCTCCAGCTGGCGAAACCTCATTGCAACGGATTCAATTCAATACGCTCCACCCTCTACTATAAATAGGAGAAGAATTGAAGTTTTTGTGTACACAACAATTGAACAATTTGAAACGAGCTGTTACTTTGTCAAAATCATCTAAAGCACAAAAACAACTTGAATACAACTTAAACTCATTTGAATATCCAAGACTCAAAGCTTCAGCTTCTGATCATTACAGTAGTTGAAACTTAGTTTTCTTTCACTAGGATTCTAAGTTAAGTCTTGTTTTTTAGAGTTGTATTTATCTTATTTGAACATTGATATTTGTATCAAGTGTTCATACACTTTGTTTTCTTTTGTAAGTTGTTTTGAAGTCTCTTGCTTGTGTGCTTGAGCATTGGAAGTTTCTTGTAAGGTTTACTTGAGCATTGAAAGTCTCTTGCGTGTGTGCTTGAGCAATTGTAATCTTTTGTGATTATAGTGAACTCCCTTGGAAGTGCAAGGGGACTGGACGTACTCTCGGTTTGTGAGAGGAACCAGTATAAAATCTCTGTCTCTACCTTTCTCTCTTTCTCCTTCTTAAGTTCTGATTGATTGTGTTTGTTTTCTAAACCGCTGCAAAATCTGATAAGTGTTCAAACTTAGAAGAAATTTTTAAACCACCTAAAACACAATTCAACCCCCCTTCTTGTGTTTTTCACACCTTCAGAACAATCATTAGTAATACCAATTGCAATTTAAACACTTTGTTATCATCAAAATTAAATACTACTCAGAGGTTTATGTCAGACCCACTTTGTTCCAACAATTTCCCCCTTTTTGATGATGACAAAAAAAAGCATTAAAATTCAATTGTTGTTGATTTAATTATTTATGTTGACTTCAGGTTTCAGAGGTTTACAATCTCCCCCTAAGTTTGATAATCCATAGGGTTAGGTTTGTAAGCTCCCCCTAAGTCTTATCCATAATTAATTAAAATCAGTTTAAGAGTTAATTTATTAACTTGAAATAAATTTTCATATTTGACTCTCAGAGGTAGAGGTTTGTAAGCTCTTCCTTTTAAGTCTGACAATATTCAGAGAAGGTTTGCAATCTTCTCTTATATTATCTATGAAAATGTAATTCAAATTTAAAATTTTCTCCCCTTTCAATAAAGTTCAGAATTAATGAAATTATAACAAGGGATAGAAATTGATTCATAATGCATTAGCATAACAGTTTCTGAAGGTGTGAAAAATACAAGAAGGGGGGGTTGAATTGTGTTTTTGGTAGTTTGAAAATTTCTTCTAAGTTAGAAAACTTATCAGAGTTTGCAGCGGTTTAAAACAAAAACACAATCAAACGATAACTAATAAAGAGTAAGAGAGTGAGAGAAAGATGGAGACAGAGATTTTATACTGGTTCCTCTCACAAACCGAGAGTACGTCCAGTCCCCTTGTACTTCCAAGGGAGTTCACTAATAATCACTAAAGATTACAATGCTCAAGCACACAGACAAGAGACTTCCAATGCTCAAGTAACACTTACAAGAGACTTCCAATGCTCAAGCACACAGGCAAGAGACTTCAAACAACTTACAATAAAAAACAGAGTATAAGAACACTGATATACAAATCAATGTTCAATAAGAATAAATAAATACAACTCAATGACAAGACTTTATCTTAGAATCCTAACAAAAGAAATTTAAGGTTCAACTACTGTATGATTCAGAAGCTGAAGCTTGAGTCTTGGATATTCAAATGAGTTCAAGTTGTATTCAAGTTGTTTTTGTGCTTAGGATGATTTTGGCAGAGTAACAGCTCGTTCAAAATTGTTCAATAATGTTGTGCACAAAAACTTCAATTCCACTCCTATTTATAGTGAAGGGTGGAGCGTCTTGAATTTGAATCTGTTGCAGTGAGATTGCGTCAGCTGGTAATAGTACGATCTTTTAACCATATCAAGCAACCTTTGAGTACGAACAAACTTGGGAATGAAGATTCGTCCAAATCTGGTAATAAGCTCGTACAATAGTGCTAACGTCACTATTCTGAGGATAAGGTTGATTCTCCAGCTTTTGGGTTGTCAGAAGATGATGAATTTCAATCATTGTAGCAGAGAATGTTCTTCTGACAAACTGGCTTTCACTGCATGTATCAGAACATGCTGTATTAAAAACACAGCTTTTGATGACGTAGCTTCTGATATGTAGCTTCTGACGAGACTTGATCTTGCATCTTCTGATGAGCATGTTCTGGTCAGAATTTGCTTCCCATTTCAGAGTTTCAATTGTACTCAAAGTGAATATAAAATTTTAGCTTATATATCTGCTCACTTAGAGTAAATAATCAGTATACCCTATTGTATATTAATACATTTGTTATCATCAAAACTTAATTGAGTCATGTCAGAACCTCTTTTGTTCCAACAATCTCCCCCTTTTTGATTGATGACAAACCAAGTATTAATTTACAATGGTTGTTGATTAATTATATCATGCCTCTCTCAGGTTTATGAGTTTTGCAAACTCCCTCTGAGTTCAACAATGATTAATTAAATCAGTTTAAAAAATTTTATTTGAATTTTGAACTAGACTTATACACTTGACTATCGGAGGCTAGGTTTGCAAGCTCGCCCCCTAAGTCTGATACTTATAATAGAAAATTGCACTCTTCTCTTATATGTACCATGTATAATAAGTTCAGATTTCAAATAGAAATTTTCCTTCTTATATAAATCAGAACGTAAAAAATTTATAAGTAAAATTTGGAATTTTGGCTTCAGGTATAGCGTTCCAGAAATTAATATACTCTTACTAAACGAAAAAGATAAACGAAAAACTGACAAGAAATAAATGCCATGTTTGAAAAAGAATTGTCAAAGGGAGTTTTTCAAGACAGTCAATGTTTAAGAAAGTGGTTACAACTAAATCAATTAAATGACTTGTCGTAAAACCATAAACATGTCTGTTTTGAAATCCTATATAAAGACCAAAAACCTTTGTCATTTCACTCAACACTTCCATTTCAAGTTGAAAAACAACAGTGGAGAAGGATAGAAGAGTGATCAAAAGTAAGATATCACAGGAGAAGAAGAAGAAGTAGAAAGTGAAAATTCAACAAGATTCAGAGTCTAAGAAGAATCCTCAGAAGATGAAAGCATCAACTTCTGCTCCTGTCAGAGCCAATTATCAAACAAGATCCAAGACCAAACAACATGAGTCATCTTCTGAGTCAGAATCTGAATGGGATTCTGACTGGAAAGAATTCCTGAGTACATATGTTCCTCCTAGGGAAGAATACCCGTCCTCACCTTCTGATTCTCATCAGCTAGATTTAGAACTAGCTGTTTCTGATGTAGAATCCAAGTGAAGAGTTGGATTTGAACTTATGTAATCAACAATTATTTTTGGAATAAAACTATTTGTTTAGTTTGAAATCTTGTGTTTTGATATTTGTCTCAAAAACATTTGTTTATGCATAAAGTAAATAACATAAGATAATCAATCAGAATAATTAACCAAACAAAATAAGTACTTGATAATTGATTAAAAATTAACAGGTTCACAAATATGATCTAAACAGATTCTGAAATAAATTACATAAACTAAACAAAATGTGCATAGAGTCCTAGGGTTGAGGTGGAGGAGGAGGGGGTAGTCTAGCATCAATGCTCTTGAGAGTCTCAAGGATGGAAACCAAAATGTCAGAATGTGCATCAACCTTCTTCTTAAGATTGTTTTGGTCTTGTCTCATAAGAAAGGCAAATTCTGGTGCATTGCTTGCTATACGTTCAATCCTTGCTTGCTCAGCAGCTATTCTAGCCTCTTCTGCTAGTCTAGCTTCTTCCCTAGCCAGAGCCTCTAATCTCTCCTTTTCAATCCTCTCATCTTCCAACCTTTTCCTTTCACGCTCTGCAGCTTCTTTCTTTTCTCGCTCAATCCTCCCAGCTTCTAATCTAGCCAACTCATTCCTGAATTCCAAATCTCTCTTGTATGAGTCTCTGATGGCCCTTAACATATTCTGCAGTCCAATTTCCATGATCTCACATTCCTTATCAATCTCTGCTGACTCAATAGCCATATTAGGAATAACATTTTGGATTCTCCTAATATTCTTGTCAACAGCTTTCAGCATCTTAGTAATGTCTTCCTTTGTTTCATCCATGGGTTCATTCATGATTCTAGAGGGTAAGGAATGAGGGACATAGATACAATCATCAGAAAGAGTCTGCATCAGAGTATTTGGATTGGTGTGATGAGGAGGTGTTTTAAATAACTCTGCAATAATTGTGTTGTCCATAGCCACATGATGTGGGGATTTATCAACATCATTTATTGGAAAGTTGGTTTTATGAGCAACCTCAGAGTCTGGAATTATTTGGTCATTTGGTTCAGGTGATTTGTGAGACTTTGAAGTGGGATTTGTTTGTTCAGCAATAGGGGGTGGTGAAGGTGGTTTGTTTTGGTCATTCTCTGGGGGTGGTGTTTGTAGTTTATGTTGTTCATCATCTGGTTGATTTTCTTTAGGTTATGGTGAACGTTCCAGAATTGAAAGTTCTTTGTTTGTTAGTGAAACAAATTTTTCTGGAGGTGGGGAGGGTGTGCGATCAGAATCTTCAGCTTCATCCACAGAGTGAATGACTGGTGCAGTACTAGTAGTTGCTTGTGCTGCATCATTACATACTGTATTAGTTTGAGATTCTTAGGGGTTAGTTTGAAGTATGTTAAACGGCTCTGACAATGGTTGATTCTCAGAAAGAGGAAAATCTTTCTCAGAATTAACACTTTTGAAAATTTTATCAAAAGCACGTTTAACTGGAATCAAAGGAGGATGTTGGAGCCTTTTAAAGACATTTCTAAAAGCTGAGCTATTACCAAGATATGTAGGATTCTTACCATCTGCTGGTCCATACTGTAACACCCCGATTTTCAAAGACTAAAAAGGGGCATTATTTTTTTATTTTTTTTTAAAACAAAACAGAGCGCGCATACAAACTGTGAGAGCCGGCATTAAACGTACAAAAGAACTCATTACCATAAGGTGCTTCGACAAGCAAAGTGTATTCCTGAATAATTACAATCCAAGTCAAAGTATTTCAAAGTACTCCAAGCACTACAACCCCAAACAGACCAAGCTAGAAACCTATGCCTAAACAAAAGGCACGATGTACAACCACACCGGCACAGAGTCTAACTAAGCCAAAGCTCCAACATCTCAATGGGGCCTTGAACAGCCACCGTCGACACCACGACCTAACCCATCATCTGGGTGGGATGAGCCCGCAAATGAAAGAAAGGGTCACCACAAAATAAAAGTATATATATATATATCCGGTGCGAAAGATGTACACATAACAAATTTCCACAAATACCAACAGAGAAAGCTCTTTAAACACAAAGTAATTTCCACCAACGGCTTATATAAATAATGCACACAAAGCCTAATGCAGACTTCTACAATGAGCGTGACAACCAATCACTGGTTCGCCACATGCATGAATTCCGGAATCGTAGGTCCAACCCACTAAAGCCACGAGGGCAGGTGATGCCACACAGACGCTATCACCGGGTGAAAATAGCCACACAGATGCTACCAGCCACACAGATGCTGTCACCCCCTCTAAAGAAAAGCCACAAGGGTCAGGTGATGCCACACAGACGCTATCACCGGGTGAAAATAGCCACACAGATGCTACCAGCCACACAGATGCTGTCAGCCACACAGATGCTGTCACCCCCCTCAAAAGTGTAGCCACACAGATGCTAACACCAGGCGAACATAGCCACACAGATGCTATCGCCAACTAAGAAACGCATATACATAGGGCAGTCACACAGACACAGCCCCGGCGGAGTCACACAGACACATCCGCCCGTGCAGTCCCAACTGACATACACGTTCCATCCATGCTCATGCAACAATTACATATCACACAGATATATGTAAATCAAACACAACGACATACATACATTTCCAACCATATGTATTCCAACAACCTGTTCATACATACATTCTCATAATCATATGTAAACAGCGTAAGTATTTTAAACACTTTCTCATCACGAGAATACATAACACATACATGCCAAGCACACCAACAAACATCACCGAAAATAACCAAACATGTTGTAACTCAGTGAAAAGACAGAAATAAAGTGATGCCCTTACCTTGGCAAGCTTCCGTTACTCTATTCCGCGAAAATCTACAACACACGCTACCTAAAATAAATGTAGCGTAACATCAATAAAATACTCCTCGTTTATCCTATCGAAACGAAACTTGCTCTCAAAGTTCTAGAGGGGTCTAAAGTACTTTCTAAAGCTATCCCTCAATGATTTCAGGTTATTCTCATAGTGTTTAAAAATTCACGAAGTTAATGGTACTATTTTTATAACACGAAAATCATTTTGTTTTCAAATCATAAACCAAAACCATTTTGGATTTTCCACTTCAAGGACTTGTTTCACACACAACAAGACCATTTGAAACACAACTAAAACTTTTCAAAAATATTTTTATGAAAAATCGAAGTTTTCTTGCGTTACAAGTTACACATTTTTTTCTTCCTAACAACCTTTCCTATACTCATTTTTCTTCAAAACTAAGATTATCCACCACATACAAAATTTTCACACAATTGTGGACTTAGAAAAATTTTTGGAATTTCTTCCCCCACACAAGGAAGGCCACGGCCAAAAATTCTCAAAACACCCTTCTATTCAAAATTTTTCACTTCTAAATGCATGGTAATATCCCATAATACCTAACTAGCACTTATCAAAACGATTTAGAAATTATAGAGTCGAATCGCAAATTTCGAAAAATTTCAAATAGATTTTTTTCTTAAGGCAAGAGATCATTTTCATTTCAAAACATCCCATAACTAATCAAACATTTAAACAATGATCATGGGAAGCAATTTGCCTCTAAACAATTTTCGAAATTCGATTCCTCGAACCCTATATGGGTGCCACGGCCAAATGAGGCAAAAGGGCAACCCTACCCAATTTTTCTTCATTTGAAACCCTAACCACATTTGTTAGCTCGTAACGATATTCGATCGTATACCCGACTCTTTTTGAAACTCAAAATAAATTTTCCTAAATTGTGTTCTTCGAGTCGCTCAAGAACACGAGAATAATTTTTTTCTCATTTTTCGAAACAAATTTCATATTCACAAATCCATTTTGTCAAAAAGCTCAAAACTAACTTCAAAACCAAAATCATACAACACAATCCAAATTTATGATCTTTTTCAAATTTTTCTTCAAAACTCTTAAACAAAAATTTGTGAAAACAAGATTTAACCATGGAAATCAACTCATGTTTCACTCATGTGTACTAATAACTCTTATGAACACATCTATGGAACCAAAACTAATCAAAACTAAATCCTAAAATTTTTCATCTCAAGAACATAATAAAAATTTGTCTTAGAATCTATGGATTTCATAAGAAATGATGAAAGGAGGAGGTCTAGTTACCTCAAGATGAAGAAGATGGTCCAAGAGCTTGATGATCCTAGCACAAATCCAAGCAAGTTCTTGAGAGGAAGAGAAAATTTTGAAGTGAATGAGAGTGAGTGAGAAGGGCGGCCGAGAGAGATGAGAGGGGAGGAAGTGAATTTTTTTGTTTTGCTTCTAAGACAAACAAAGATAAACCTCCTTACTATTTATCAAAGTCTTGATCAATCTAGGCCCTTAGATTAAAATTAAAGTTGCAAGACAATTCCCTAGCCAATGGATCAAATGACTCATGATTGCTTTTTGAACAAATATCTCCTTTTCGCTACTCAGCTCGTCGCGTTTGCTCTCGGCGAGTCGCGCCTCGCTAACGGACGGAAATCTCAAAAATACAAAATCTCACCAATAAACGTCCGTCGTAAACCGTTTCCAAATATTATCGCTAAACTTTATTCTCCGACTGAAATTTATTTCCTTAGCTCCCAAAAATATTCCGAAACTAGATTCCAACTCGCGTAGATATATAAAGTCTCCAATTAAAATTCGACGGAAAACAGAAACCGTAAAATTCTAAGAAGCGGGTACAGTTTTCTACTCGTTTTTCCAATAAACGGAGAAAGTCGAAACTCAAAATTCCGAAAGCGCAGGAATGTTCAGATTGATAAATAAAGACCATGGGCCAAAAGTCTGGGTTTTATTTATGCATAGGGAAAAAGCAGTCTCCAAAGTCTCCTTAAGTAATGGTCTTGCTACTTGTGAGCCATTGGATCAAATAGTGAAAGTTCTAAGACTTAATCCTAGCCATCCACCTCTTCACAAAATATCTAGATATTTCTTATGTGATCTTATCCTCCCACTAGCTCGCGCTTAAAAGAGTCGTATCTCGCGTACCGATAAATTTTACGGGAACATAAAAAATTCTACCATAAACCTTTTAATAAAAACAATTCACAAACTTATCGCCGAATCTTTTTCCGCGACTGTAATTTTCTTCCTCACTCTTGAAAATTATTCTGACAATATATCCTAACTCACGCCGATATATAAAACTCCCATCTAAATTTCTACGGAATTCAGACATCGTAAAAATTTCCAACAGCGGGTAAAATTCCTACTCGTTTTTCCAGAAGCGAGAATAATCCAAAACTCGTTATTCTGACTTCACATAAACCTTCTTATACTCAAAAGAAGACTACGACCCAAAAGTTTGTGCCTTTCCAGCGCACAAGCACAAAACAGGCTCCATTTCAGCAAAAATTCCATTAATGTGACGATACTCACAAGACCGCTCCACCAAAAACCCTAAAAACTCAGCCGACACTAAAGTTCCTTAGAAAAACTGTACAGTGAAATCTTGGGTCTTACATTACTACCCTCCAAAAAGAAGTTTCGTCCTCGAAACTAAAGTTAAGGGTAACGACGCAACCAGTCATTACCGTCACCAACACAACAAAATCTCACGGGATTAGGTGTAGCCACAAAGATGCTAACACCAGGTGAAGCCACACAGATACTCTCACCAACACACTGGTACAACCGTGCTTCAACCGCCACTCTCAATGAGTTCACCACGCAAAAATTAACCTCACAACAGAGGTTTGCAACCTCGAGTTCCTCAAATTTCCTAGGGTCCATACACAAAATTTCCAAAGTCACCTCTTTTGCCTCCGCGACGTAGCCTAAACCACTAGGTTCACGCGCAGCAGTGACTGGCTACCCTCCAAAAAGAAACACTGAAACTCTCTGCGCATCACCAAAGCTAGCAAAACTAGTCAATTCCAGTCAACATGATCCCGTCTATTATTAACAAGAGATTAAGGATGTTCAGTTCCTCAATTTGTCAATAAATAGTCGACAATCATGATGGTGGTTTAGACCATCTTTACCAAACTTAAGTGATACTTCATTCCACTTGTGCTCATGGTCCTCCAAGGTACAAGGATTCCACAAATCCTTCGAGGTTCCCCTTAAGGTTTCCTTCGATCTCTTACGATCTCGATCTCGTCTATGAGACCAATTCGCCCGAAACACGTTACTTGGACTCTCATGCTTTCACTTAACTTTGCCATTAGACAATTGTTCACCCTTTATATCCACATTCCACACACACACCGCCATGACATCCATTTAGGTGGTGCCTTTGAATCCTTACTACTCTCGCACAATCATAATTTTCCAAATTATGTGTGAGTCAATTCCTTTCGCCAATCCTTAATTGACATAAGCCACATGCTCGTGTGCTTCTCTCTTACTTACTCTTAACATAGCTTTCCAACGACCAACAATCCCTTTTGACCTTGTATTCGTAAGACACAACACTCAAACTACGTCGCTCAAGCTCTCATGATTCCTCTCATGAAACATCCGTTGAACATCATTCAACAGTAATACAATGCCACCACGGCATGTACCACCAAAACCATTACATTCCGAACAAGTTGTCTTCTCTATAGAAGAATTTCCCGCTCTACCAATATCCATAAGTCCGCAACTTAGTGAATACGCCGAATCGTCTGCTCACATACGAATCTCTTTCCAAACACGACTTAAATAATACCATCCCAACCCCCAGTTGGTGATTACAACTTCTCATAGTCTTGCCACTTGCCAAACTATAACATCTACTCCTCTTGGACTCCCTTTATCCAAATCCTCAATTCCTCAGAATCGGTTCCTTATACGTTCACATTACCTCCAAAACGACACTGGGTCCCCTGACCCTTGACGTGTGACGCACATCATTCCAAATTACCACTCACCGTGCAACACGCTAGACATTACTACTAAGTCCTTTATATAGTAGAACATTCAAAACACCAAAAGCAAAGACCAAAACAAACTATTCCAAGCAAAAGTACACACCAAGACATGCAAGAGTGGGTTGCCCCAACAACAATCAATGCAGTAAAGTGTTACCTGCAATCTGGCAATCCCGCTGCATGGCCTTACCGGTCTGACCGCTCGCTCTAGTGCCCATACAGTAGACACGTCCTCTAGCCGCGTGTCGAGTTCCCTGTGTTACATTCGCCAACGACCCGGCCTTCGGGGCTTTGCAATCTCTAGCAAAGTGACCCGGCTTCTGACAATTGAAGCAAACGGTTCCTTCCTTTGGTTTCGAAACCCCACATTCATTAGCAAAATGACCCTCTTGTCCACAGTTGTAACAAGTTCGATTCCATCCACTCTGACTCCCTCGAGTCCCTTGGTTCACAGAGCGAGTTGGTCCTTGATTATCCTGGGAACGGTTATAAGGTTTATTCCTCTGCTTCTCATTATCCTGACTTGAACCACTTGAACGACTTGGCCCTCCAGCACTAAAACTACCTTGGCAGTTCACCCGCTTGCTTCTCATATCCTCTATCTCTTGGCACTTCTCTACCAAGACCTGAAATTGTCGAATACCCAATGGCACAACCGCATCCTGCAGTTCGTACCTCAGCCCTTCTTGGAAGCGACGACACATATAGTTCTCATCTATCCCATCCCTAAAGAAGCGGAAGTAACGGGATAGTGATTCAAACTTCTTGGCATATACTTCAACATTCATTCCTCCCTGACGCAACTGAAGGAATTCCTCCCCATACCTTTCCCTAGCAGTCTCGGGAAAGTACTTGGCTAAAAACCTCCTCTTGAAGTTCTCCCAATTTATTTCCTCATAGACAGCCTCCATCAAGAACCTGGTGTTCCTCCACCAATACTCAGAACTACCCTGCAACTGATAGGTAGCCAAGGTTACCTTTTCTACTTCCGGGCAATGGATTGCCCCAAAAATCCTCTCAATCGCCTGGAGTCACAAATCCGCAATGTCAGGACCTCCATCCCCACTAAACTTAGGAGGAGCCTGATGGTTGAAACTGGTGAGAAGCCTAAATCCAGCAGCAATGATCTCCCTCTCACGTTTTTCCAAATCCCTCTGCGCCTTCGCATGGGTTTGAGCAGCCACAGCAGCTGTCATCGTATTCATGGCATAAGCCATATGGTATGTATCCGCATCCTCCGCCGTAGGGGCTGCAGGTGCCCTTCTTGGAGGCATTCTTACTCCTGCACATACCAAGTTCTATTGGTCAGATCCTTATCCAAACATTCCTGAACTCCGACAGAAAACTCACTCACGGATTACCAACCCATAACCCGACACAAAACAAACACTAGAGCTGACACGACTCTAGCTATGTTCTAACCGACTCTGGACTAACTACTCAGGTATACACTTTCCCTTTGAAGATTTAAAGCCGGGCTCTGATACCACAATGTAACACCCCGATTTTCAAAGACTAAAAAGGGGCATTATTTTTTATTTTTTTTTTAAAACAAAACAGAGCGCGCATACAAACTGTGAGAGTCGGCATTAAACGTACAAAAGAACTCATTACCATAAGGTGCTTCGACAAGCAAAGTGTATTCCTGAATAATTACAATCCAAGTCAAAGTATTTCAAAGTACTCCAAGCACTACAACCCCAAACAGACCAAGCTAGAAACATATGCCTAAACAAAAGGCACGATGTACAACCACACCGGCACAGAGTCTAACTAAGCCAAAGCTCCAACATCTCAATGGGGCCTTGAACAGCCACCGTCGACACCACGACCTAACCCATCATCTGGGTGGGATGAGCCCGCAAATGAAAGAAAGGGTCACCACAAAATAAAAGTATATATATATATATATCCGGTGCGAAAGATGTACACATAACAAATTTCCACAAATACCAACAGAGAAAGCTCTTTAAACACAAAGTAATTTCCACCAACGGCTTATATAAATAATGCACACAAAGCCTAATGCAGACTTCTACAATGAGCGTGACAACCAATCACTGGTTCGCCACATGCATGAATTCCGGAATCGTAGGTCCAACCCACTAAAGCCACGAGGGCAGGTGATGCCACACAGACGCTATCACCGGGTGAAAATAGCCACACAGATGCTACCAGCCACACAGATGCTGTCAGCCACACAGATGCTGTCACCCCCTCTAAAGAAAAGCCACAAGGGTCAGGTGATGCCACACAGATGCTACCAGCCACACAGATGCTGTCAGCCACACAGATGCTGTCACCCCCCTCAAAAGTGTAGCCACACAGATGCTAACACCAGGCGAACATAGCCACACAGATGCTATCGCCAACTAAGAAACGCATATACATAGGGCAGTCACACAGACACAGCCCCGGCGGAGTCACACAGACACATCCGCCCGTGCAGTCCCAACTGACATACACGTTCCATCCATGCTCATGCAACAATTACATATCACACAGATATATGTAAATCAAACACAACGACATACATACATTTCCAACCATATGTATTCCAACAACCTGTTCATACATACATTCTCATAATCATATGTAAACAGCGTAAGTATTTTAAACACTTTCTCATCACGAGAATACATAACACATACATGCCAAGCACACCAACAAACATCACCGAAAATAACCAAACATGTTGTAACTCAGTGAAAAGACAGAAATAAAGTGATGCCCTTACCTTGGCAAGCTTCCGTTACTCTATTCCGCGAAAATCTACAACACACGCTACCTAAAATAAATGTAGCGTAACATCAATAAAATACTCCTCGTTTATCCTATCGAAACGAAACTTGCTCTCAAAGTTCTAGAGGGGTCTAAAGTACTTTCTAAAGCTATCCCTCAATGATTTCAGGTTATTCTCATAGTGTTTAAAAATTCACGAAGTTAATGGTACTATTTTTATAACACGAAAATCATTTTGTTTTCAAATCATAAACCAAAACCATTTTGGATTTTCCACTTCAAGGACTTGTTTCACACACAACAAGACCATTTGAAACACAACTAAAACTTTTCAAAAATATTTTTATGAAAAATCGAAGTTTTCTTGCGTTACAAGTTACACATTTTTTTCTTCCTAACAACCTTTCCTATACTCATTTTTCTTCAAAACTAAGATTATCCACCACATACAAAATTTTCACACAATTGTGGACTTAGAAAAATTTTTGGAATTTCTTCCCCCACACAAGGAAGGCCACGGCCAAAAATTCTCAAAACACCCTTCTATTCAAAATTTTTCACTTCTAAATGCATGGTAATATCCCATAATACCTAACTAGCACTTATCAAAACGATTTAGAAATTATAGAGTCGAATCGCAAATTTCGAAAAATTTCAAATAAGATTTTTTTCTTAAGGCAAGAGATCATTTTCATTTCAAAACATCCCATAACTAATCAAACATTTAAACAATGATCATGGGAAGCAATTTGCCTCTAAACAATTTTCGAAATTCGATTCCTCGAACCCTATATGGGTGCCACGGCCAAATGAGGCAAAAGGGCAACCCTACCCAATTTTTCTTCATTTGAAACCCTAACCACATTTGTTAGCTCGTAACGATATTCGATCGTATACCCGACTCTTTTTGAAACTCAAAATAAATTTTCCTAAATTGTGTTCTTCGAGTCGCTCAAGAACACGAGAATAATTTTTTTCTCATTTTTCGAAACAAATTTCATATTCACAAATCCATTTTGTCAAAAAGCTCAAAACTAACTTCAAAACCAAAATCATACAACACAATCCAAATTTATGATCTTTTTCAAATTTTTCTTCAAAACTCTTAAACAAAAATTTGTGAAAACAAGATTTAACCATGGAAATCAACTCATGTTTCACTCATGTGTACTAATAACTCTTATGAACACATCTATGGAACCAAAACTAATCAAAACTAAATCCTAAAATTTTTCATCTCAAGAACATAATAAAAATTTGTCTTAGAATCTATGGATTTCATAAGAAATGATGAAAGGAGGAGGTCTAGTTACCTCAAGATGAAGAAGATGGTCCAAGAGCTTGATGATCCTAGCACAAATCCAAGCAAGTTCTTGAGAGGAAGAGAAAATTTTGAAGTGAATGAGAGTGAGTGAGAAGGGCGGCCGAGAGAGATGAGAGGGGAGGAAGTGAATTTTTTTCTTTTGCTTCTAAGACAAACAAAGATAAACCTCCTTACTATTTATCAAAGTCTTGATCAATCTAGGCCCTTAGATTAAAATTAAAGTTGCAAGACAATTCCCTAGCCAATGGATCAAATGACTCATGATTGCTTTTTGAACAAATATCTCCTTTTCGCTACTCAGCTCGTCGCGTTTGCTCTCGGCGAGTCGCGCCTCGCTAACGGACGGAAATCTCAAAAATACAAAATCTCACCAATAAACGTCCGTCGTAAACCGTTTCCAAATATTATCGCTAAACTTTATTCTCCGACTGAAATTTATTTCCTTAGCTCCCAAAAATATTCCGAAACTAGATTCCAACTCGCGTAGATATATAAAGTCTCCAATTAAAATTCGACGGAAAACAGAAACCGTAAAATTCTAAGAAGCGGGTACAGTTTTCTACTCGTTTTTCCAATAAACGGAGAAAGTCGAAACTCAAAATTCCGAAAGCGCAGGAATGTTCAGATTGATAAATAAAGACCATGGGCCAAAAGTCTGGGTTTTATTTATGCATAGGGAAAAAGCAGTCTCCAAAGTCTCCTTAAGTAATGGTCTTGCTACTTGTGAGCCATTGGATCAAATAGTGAAAGTTCTAAGACTTAATCCTAGCCATCCACCTCTTCACAAAATATCTAGATATTTCTTATGTGATCTTATCCTCCCACTAGCTCGCGCTTAAACGAGTCGTATCTCGCGTACCGATAAATTTTACGGGAACATAAAAAATTCTACCATAAACCTTTTAATAAAAACAATTCACAAACTTATCGCCGAATCTTTTTCCGCGACTGTAATTTTCTTCCTCACTCTTGAAAATTATTCTGACAATATATCCTAACTCACGCCGATATATAAAACTCCCATCTAAATTTCTACGGAATTCAGACATCGTAAAAATTTCCAACAGCGGGTAAAATTCCTACTCGTTTTTCCAGAAGCGAGAATAATCCAAAACTCGTTATTCTGACTTCACATAAACCTTCTTATACTCAAAAGAAGACTACGACCCAAAAGTTTGTGCCTTTCCAGCGCACAAGCACAAAACAGGCTCCATTTCAGCAAAAATTCCATTAATGTGACGATACTCACAAGACCGCTCCACCAAAAACCCTAAAAACTCAGCCGACACTAAAGTTCCTTAGAAAAACTGTACAGTGAAATCTTGGGTCTTACATTACTACCCTCCAAAAAGAAGTTTCGTCCTCGAAACTAAAGTTAAGGGTAACGACGCAACCAGTCATTACCGTCACCAACACAACAAAATCTCACGGGATTAGGTGTAGCCACAAAGATGCTAACACCAGGTGAAGCCACACAGATACTCTCACCAACACACTGGTACAACCGTGCTTCAACCGCCACTCTCAATGAGTTCACCACGCAAAAATTAACCTCACAACAGAGGTTTGCAACCTCGAGTTCCTCAAATTTCCTAGGGTCCATACACAAAATTTCCAAAGTCACCTCTTTTGCCTCCGCGACGTAGCCTAAACCACTAGGTTCACGCGCAGCAGTGACTGGCTACCCTCCAAAAAGAAACACTGAAACTCTCTGCGCATCACCAAAGCTAGCAAAACTAGTCAATTCCAGTCAACATGATCCCGTCTATTATTAACAAGAGATTAAGGATGTTCAGTTCCTCAATTTGTCAATAAATAGTCGACAATCATGATGGTGGTTTAGACCATCTTTACCAAACTTAAGTGATACTTCATTCCACTTGTGCTCATGGTCCTCCAAGGTACAAGGATTCCACAAATCCTTCGAGGTTCCCCTTAAGGTTTCCTTCGATCTCTTACGATCTCGATCTCGTCTATGAGACCAATTCGCCCGAAACACGTTACTTGGACTCTCATGCTTTCACTTAACTTTGCCATTAGACAATTGTTCACCCTTTATATCCACATTCCACACACACACCGCCATGACATCCATTTAGGTGGTGCCTTTGAATCCTTACTACTCTCGCACAATCATAATTTTCCAAATTATGTGTGAGTCAATTCCTTTCGCCAATCCTTAATTGACATAAGCCACATGCTCGTGTGCTTCTCTCTTACTTACTCTTAACATAGCTTTCCAACGACCAACAATCCCTTTTGACCTTGTATTCGTAAGACACAACACTCAAACTACGTCGCTCAAGCTCTCATGATTCCTCTCATGAAACATCCGTTGAACATCATTCAACAGTAATACAATGCCACCACGGCATGTACCACCAAAACCATTACATTCCGAACAAGTTGTCTTCTCTATAGAAGAATTTCCCGCTCTACCAATATCCATAAGTCCGCAACTTAGTGAATACGCCGAATCGTCTGCTCACATACGAATCTCTTTCCAAACACGACTTAAATAATACCATCCCAACCCCCAGTTGGTGATTACAACTTCTCATAGTCTTGCCACTTGCCAAACTATAACATCTACTCCTCTTGGACTCCCTTTATCCAAATCCCCAATTCCTCAGAATCGGTTCCTTATACGTTCACATTACCTCCAAAACGACACTGGGTCCCCTGACCCTTGACGTGTGACGCACATCATTCCAAATTACCACTCACCGTGCAACACGCTAGACATTACTACTAAGTCCTTTATATAGTAGAACATTCAAAACACCAAAAGCAAAGACCAAAACAAACTATTCCAAGCAAAAGTACACACCAAGACATGCAAGAGTGGGTTGCCCCAACAACAATCAATGCAGTAAAGTGTTACCTGCAATCTGGCAATCCCGCTGCATGGCCTTACCGGTCTGACCGCTCGCTCTAGTGCCCATACAGTAGACACGTCCTCTAGCCGCGTGTCGAGTTCCCTGTGTTACATTCGCCAACGACCCGGCCTTCGGGGCTTTGCAATCTCTAGCAAAGTGACCCGGCTTCTGACAATTGAAGCAAACGGTTCCTTCCTTTGGTTTCGAAACCCCACATTCATTAGCAAAATGACCCTCTTGTCCACAGTTGTAACAAGTTCGATTCCATCCACTCTGACTCCCTCGAGTCCCTTGGTTCACAGAGCGAGTTGGTCCTTGATTATCCTGGGAATGGTTATAAGGTTTATTCCTCTGCTTCTCATTATCCTGACTTGAACCACTTGAACGACTTGGCCCTCCAGCACTAAAACTACCTTGGCAGTTCACCCGCTTGCTTCTCATATCCTCTATCTCTTGGCACTTCTCTACCAAGACCTGAAATTGTCGAATACCCAATGGCACAACCGCATCCTGCAGTTCGTACCTCAGCCCTTCTTGGAAGCGACGACACATATAGTTCTCATCTATCCCATCCCTAAAGAAGCGGAAGTAACGGGATAGTGATTCAAACTTCTTGGCATATACTTCAACATTCATTCCTCCCTGACGCAACTGAAGGAATTCCTCCCCATACCTTTCCCTAGCAGTCTCGGGAAAGTACTTGGCTAAAAACCTCCTCTTGAAGTTCTCCCAATTTATTTCCTCATAGACAGCCTCCATCAAGAACCTGGTGTTCCTCCACCAATACTCAGAACTACCCTGCAACTGATAGGTAGCCAAGGTTACCTTTTCTACTTCCGGGCAATGGATTGCCCCAAAAATCCTCTCAATCGCCTGGAGTCACAAATCCGCAATGTCAGGACCTCCATCCCCACTAAACTTAGGAGGAGCCTGATGGTTGAAACTGGTGAGAAGCCTAAATCCAGCAGCAATGATCTCCCTCTCACGTTTTTCCAAATCCCTCTGCGCCTTCGCATGGGTTTGAGCAGCCACAGCAGCTGTCATCGTATTCATGGCATAAGCCATATGGTATGTATCCGCATCCTCCGCCGTAGGGGCTGCAGGTGCCCTTCTTGGAGGCATTCTTACTCCTGCACATACCAAGTTCTATTGGTCAGATCCTTATCCAAACATTCCTGAACTCCGACAGAAAACTCACTCACGGATTACCAACCCATAACCCGACACAAAACAAACACTAGAGCTGACACGACTCTAGCTATGTTCTAACCGACTCTGGACTAACTACTCAGGTATACACTTTCCCTTTGAAGATTTAAAGCCGGGCTCTGATACCACAATGTAACACCCCGATTTTCAAAGACTAAAAAGGGGCATTATTTTTTATTTTTTTTTTAAAACAAAACAGAGCGCGCATACAAACTGTGAGAGTCGGCATTAAACGTACAAAAGAACTCATTACCATAAGGTGCTTCGACAAGCAAAGTGTATTCCTGAATAATTACAATCCAAGTCAAAGTATTTCAAAGTACTCCAAGCACTACAACCCCAAACAGACCAAGCTAGAAACATATGCCTAAACAAAAGGCACGATGTACAACCACACCGGCACAGAGTCTAACTAAGCCAAAGCTCCAACATCTCAATGGGGCCTTGAACAGCCACCGTCGACACCACGACCTAACCCATCATCTGGGTGGGATGAGCCCGCAAATGAAAGAAAGGGTCACCACAAAATAAAAGTATATATATATATATATCCGGTGCGAAAGATGTACACATAACAAATTTCCACAAATACCAACAGAGAAAGCTCTTTAAACACAAAGTAATTTCCACCAACGGCTTATATAAATAATGCACACAAAGCCTAATGCAGACTTCTACAATGAGCGTGACAACCAATCACTGGTTCGCCACATGCATGAATTCCGGAATCGTAGGTCCAACCCACTAAAGCCACGAGGGCAGGTGATGCCACACAGACGCTATCACCGGGTGAAAATAGCCACACAGATGCTACCAGCCACACAGATGCTGTCAGCCACACAGATGCTGTCACCCCCTCTAAAGAAAAGCCACAAGGGTCAGGTGATGCCACACAGATGCTACCAGCCACACAGATGCTGTCAGCCACACAGATGCTGTCACCCCCCTCAAAAGTGTAGCCACACAGATGCTAACACCAGGCGAACATAGCCACACAGATGCTATCGCCAACTAAGAAACGCATATACATAGGGCAGTCACACAGACACAGCCCCGGCGGAGTCACACAGACACATCCGCCCGTGCAGTCCCAACTGACATACACGTTCCATCCATGCTCATGCAACAATTACATATCACACAGATATATGTAAATCAAACACAACGACATACATACATTTCCAACCATATGTATTCCAACAACCTGTTCATACATACATTCTCATAATCATATGTAAACAGCGTAAGTATTTTAAACACTTTCTCATCACGAGAATACATAACACATACATGCCAAGCACACCAACAAACATCACCGAAAATAACCAAACATGTTGTAACTCAGTGAAAAGACAGAAATAAAGTGATGCCCTTACCTTGGCAAGCTTCCGTTACTCTATTCCGCGAAAATCTACAACACACGCTACCTAAAATAAATGTAGCGTAACATCAATAAAATACTCCTCGTTTATCCTATCGAAACGAAACTTGCTCTCAAAGTTCTAGAGGGGTCTAAAGTACTTTCTAAAGCTATCCCTCAATGATTTCAGGTTATTCTCATAGTGTTTAAAAATTCACGAAGTTAATGGTACTATTTTTATAACACGAAAATCATTTTGTTTTCAAATCATAAACCAAAACCATTTTGGATTTTCCACTTCAAGGACTTGTTTCACACACAACAAGACCATTTGAAACACAACTAAAACTTTTCAAAAATATTTTTATGAAAAATCGAGGTTTTCTTGCGTTACAAGTTACACATTTTTTTCTTCCTAACAACCTTTCCTATACTCATTTTTCTTCAAAACTAAGATTATCCACCACATACAAAATTTTCACACAATTGTGGACTTAGAAAAAATTTTGAAATTTCTTCCCCCACACAAGGAAGGCCACGGCCAAAAATTCTCAAAACACCCTTCTATTCAAAATTTTTCACTTCTAAATGCATGGTAATATCTCATAATACCTAACTAGCACTTATCAAAACGATTTAGAAATTATAGAGTCGAATCGCAAATTTCGAAAAATTTCAAATAAGATTTTTTTCTTAAGGCAAGAGATCATTTTCATTTCAAAACATCCCATAACTAATCAAACATTTAAACAATGATCATGGGAAGCAATTTGCCTCTAAACAATTTTCGAAATTCGATTCCTCGAACCCTATATGGGTGCCACGGCCAAATGAGGCAAAAGGGCAACCCTACCCAATTTTTCTTCATTTGAAACCCTAACCACATTTGTTAGCTCGTAACGATATTCGATCGTATACCCGACTCTTTTTGAAACTCGAAATAAATTTTCCTAAATTGTGTTCTTCGAGTCGCTCAAGAACACGAGAATAATTTTTTTCTCATTTTTCGAAACAAATTTCATATTCACAAATCCATTTTGTCAAAAAGCTCAAAACTAACTTCAAAACCAAAATCATACAACACAATCCAAGTTTATGATCTTTTTCAAATTTTTCTTCAAAACTCTTAAACAAAAATTTGTGAAAACAAGATTTAACCATGGAAATCAACTCATGTTTCACTCATGTGTACTAATAACTCTTATGAACACATCTATGGAACCAAAACTAATCAAAACTAAATCCTAAAATTTTTCATCTCGAGAACATAATAAAAATTTGTCTTAGAATCTATGGATTTCATAAGAAATGATGAAAGGAGGAGGTCTAGTTACCTCAAGATGAAGAAGATGGTCCAAGAGCTTGATGATCCTAGCACAAATCCAAGCAAGTTCTTGAGAGGAAGAGAAAATTTTGAAGTGAATGAGAGTGAGTGAGAAGGGCGGCCGAGAGAGATGAGAGGGGAGGAAGTGAATTTTTTTGTTTTGCTTCTAAGACAAACAAAGATAAACCTCCTTACTATTTATCAAAGTCTTGATCAATCAAGGCCCTTAGATTAAAATTAAAGTTGCAAGACAATTCCCTAGCCAATGGATCAAATGACTCATGATTGCTTTTTGAACAAATATCTCCTTTTCGCTACTCAGCTCGTCGCGTTTGCTCTCGGCGAGTCGCGCCTCGCTAACGGACGGAAATCTCAAAAATACAAAATCTCACCAATAAACGTCCGTCGTAAACCGTTTCCAAATATTATCGCTAAACTTTATTCTCCGACTGAAATTTATTTCCTTAGCTCCCAAAAATATTCCGAAACTAGATTCCAACTCGCGTCGATATATAAAGTCTCCAATTAAAATTCGACGGAAAACAGAAACCGTAAAATTCTAAGAAGCGGGTACAGTTTTCTACTCGTTTTTCCAATAAACGGAGAAAGTCGAAACTCAAAATTCCGAAAGCGCAGGAATGTTCAGATTGATAAATAAAGACCATGGGCCAAAAGTCTGGGTTTTATTTATGCATAGGGAAAAAGCAGTCTCCAAAGTCTCCTTAAGTAATGGTCTTGCTACTTGTGAGCCATTGGATCAAATAGTGAAAGTTCTAAGACTTAATCCTAGCCATCCACCTCTTCACAAAATATCTAGATATTTCTTATGTGATCTTATCCTCCCACTAGCTCGCGCTTAAACGAGTCGTATCTCGCGTACCGATAAATTTTACGGGAACATAAAAAATTCTACCATAAACCTTTTAATAAAAACAATTCACAAACTTATCGCCGAATCTTTTTCCGCGGCTGTAATTTTCTTCCTCACTCTTGAAAATTATTCTGACAATATATCCTAACTCACGCCGATATATAAAACTCCCATCTAAATTTCTACGGAATTCAGACATCGTAAAAATTTCCAACAGCGGGTAAAATTCCTACTCGTTTTTCCAGAAGCGAGAATAATCCAAAACTCGTTATTCTGACTTCACATAAACCTTCTTATACTCAAAAGAAGACTACGACCCAAAAGTCTGTGCCTTTCCAGCGCACGAGCACAAAACAGGCTCCATTTCAGCAAAAATTCCATTAATGTGACGATACTCACAAGACCGCTCCACCAAAAACCCTAAAAACTCAGCCGACACTAAAGTTCCTTAGAAAAACTGTACAGTGAAATCTTGGGTCTTACACATACAGAGTCTGTTGAGCAAGCAGATTATCAGGATCATTCCTTTGAGAAAGTTTGGAATGCATTTCATCAAATGCCTTTGGGTCAATTCCACACTCATACCCATCCTTCAGCAATACTTCCTTTTTCTTGAGTGCTTCAACCTTTGCAATAGCTGCCTCAAGGTCAGCTTTATCTTTTTCCTCATCTGTTAAATCAGTCAGCAGTAATTTCCTGGGAACCTTTGGTTTTCTTGCCTTCCTTGGCTCAGTACTTCTTTCAATCTTAGCAACCTTTTTACCACCAGATTCTGCAGGACTGCTAACATGTTTTCTCTTTGCAAGAATCTTGGTTGGTTGAGCCAGAATCCTTGATTGTCTGACTGTCAGCTCCTGAGTCTCTCCACTTCCAACCTCAGCACCTAAACTCTTCAAGAATCCAGCATGAGCTTCTGCTATCTTCCTAGCATCTCTATCACTCGCATGAATCAGCCTACATTCATCAATGTCTTTTTCAGTTTCTCTAAGTAAGAGAGGGTGTGTTGGATGAACAACCTTTTTACCCTTTAACAAATGTAGATACTAGATACCTCAGAGTAGTACTGTTTATGATTTTAGAACTAATCAAGAAGGTACCATATCCAGGGAAAAATGGTTTGATAGTATCCAATAGACCACACTGAGCAAACATATGACTCAGTAGTCTGCCATGGCGAATGATAGGTTTGCTAGCAACTATAGAATCAGCTAGATGAATAAATATGAGTTCACCAATGTCCACAAAGTTTCCCTTCCCAAAATGGAATGTGAACAACTTCTGAACAACAGAAATCTGATCAGTACCTCCCAGCTTGGAGATTATACTGTTGATGAGGATTCTGTAAATAATCTTGCTTAAGTCTGTCATTTCAAGCTTGTCTTCAGGATCTGCCTTAGGCTTGAAAATGAACTCATCAATGTCTGGACCAACAGGGTCTGTAGACTTGATGAACAATCCACCATCTCATAGCTTCAGAGCCTCATATATATGATCCACTCTAATGGAGACTCTGAATCCAGCAACAAATGATTCAATCTCTGTAGAAACAAAAGGCCTAAAACCCATCTCAGCAGGAGTTTTTCCACTCAACTCCGGTTTTTCCTTAACCAACTGCTTCAATCTTTCAAAGTACTTGGTTTTTGTGATAATGGACGCTTTCATCCAAAATTCTTTGACTATCTCATTGTACGTTGGTTCGTTCATCACATCGAAATAATACATTAATCCTTGCCTTTCGAATCGATCTTTCACTTCTGGAAACCCATTTACCCTTAAACTCTCGAAGTCTACCGGATTTTCTATTGCAAACTAAAGGTCATCAAACTTGTATGGCCTTTGATCCTTTGCAAACTTGTCAGGAATGGATTTCTCAGTATCAATTATGCAACCATTGATTTTGAGTGATGTCATATTGATGAAGTTAGGGGGTTTAGGGTTTGCTAATATGAGAGAGAGAAAGAAATTTGCTTGAGTTTTTGAAGAATGAAAGTGTGGGTTGTGAGAGTGCAAAAGTGTGAATGTGAACAGTTATGTGTTTAAATAGAAAGTTTCGCGCAAAAAGATAGTATAGACACATAAGGGTAGCAGAGTCTTTTACCTATCAAATAGGGATTAGAACACTAATCATCATTAACCAACTTCTTTGTCCACTTGCAACAGGACACGCATATTAGAAATTTATTAAATAACTGACACGTAAGTGGAGAGAAAAATGAACCGTTTTTACAAAAAGATTTTACTTACGCGCCAGAACCATCTCTTTTACAGAGTCTGATAGTTCATCAGAAGATGGTCTCATCACAACTTCTGATACAGAAGGTTCTGACGGCCTCAGCTTCTGATAACTATTAGATCCTTACAAAAATCAATTTTTTACCAGAGTCTCAGCTATTCAGGGATTTCCATCATATTCAGATTCTTTTTTATAAAATTAAAACGTTCAACAGCTAAGGGTTTTGTAAAGATATCAGCCCATTGATTTTCTGTTTTAATGAACTTAAGATCAATTAGACCCTTTTGAACATAGTCTCTGATGACGTGATGTTTAATCTCAATATGCTTAGCTCTTGAATGTAAAATAGGATTTTTGGAAAGGTGAATGGCTGCAATATTGTCACAATATAAAGGAATATTGTTACTGCTTATTTGATAATCTTCTAATTGATATTTCATCCAAAGTAGTTGTGTACAACATTTTGCTGCTGATATGTATTCTGCTTCTGCTGTTGACATAGCTATGGTGGTTTGCCTTTTACTAGCCCAAGAAATCAAATTCTCACCAATAAATTGACAATTACCACTGGTGGATTTTCTTTCAATTTTATCACCAGCATAGTCAGCATCACAGAATCCAATCAGTTTGCAGTCATTGGATTTCTGATACAGTAATCCAATGATACAAGTAGCTTTCAAATACCTAAAGATTCTCTTCACAGCAGTGAAATGAGATTCTCTAGGATCTGATTGAAATCTTGCACACAAGCATACACTGAATAAAATATCAGGTCTTGAGGCAGTTAGATAAAGAAGAGATCCAATCATACCTCGATAGAGCTTCTGATCAACTTTCCCTTCAGATTCTTCTTTGCTCAAGCTATGTAGGATGCATTGGAGTGTTCATGGGTTTGCAATCTTCCAAATTGAATTTCTTCAGAAGATCTTTTATATATTTTGATTGATGAATGAATGTTCCTTTCTTTGTTTGATTTACTTGAATTCCAAGAAAGAACTTCAATTCTCCCATCATGCTCATCTCAAATTGATCCTGCATAAGCTTAGAAAAATTCTTGCAAGAAGTGGCATTAGTTGATCCAAAAATGATATCATCAACATAAATTTGAATGATCAAAATGTCTTTCTTTAGAGTCTTTCTGAATAGTGTATTATCAACTTGACCTTTCTCAAAACCATTGTTTACTAAGAAAGTACTCAGTCTCTCATACTAAGCTCTGGGAGCTTGTTTGAGTCCATAGAGTGATTTCTTGAGTTTGAACACATGGTCTGGATTTGATAAATCTTCAAATCCAGGAGGTTGTTTGACATATACTTCTTCAGAAATAACACCATTAAGAAATGCATTTTTCACATCCATTTGATAGAGAGTGATACCATTATTAACTGCATAAGATAAAAGTAACCTGATTGCTTCCAGTCTAGCTACTGGAGCATATGTCTCAGTAAAGTCAATTCCTTCTTGTTTACTATATCCTTGTTCAACAAGTCTTGCTTTGTTTCTGGTTACTTCACCTTGTTCATTCAGTTTGTTTCTGTATACCCAATTTGTTCCAATAATGTTCTTGTGCTTGGGTTTGGGTACCAGATCCCATACATCATTCCTCTTGAATTGATTTAACTCGTCTTCCATAGCAACTATCCAAGCATCATCTGAGAGAGCTTCATTTGTTGTCTTTGGTTCAATCAAAGATACTAATCCAAACAATGATTCTTCATCTCTGAAGTTTGATCTTGTTTTTCTTGGACTATTCTTGTTTCCAAGGATGAGCTCTTCAGGATGTGATGATTTGTACTTGAAAGTGTTTCTTGGAATATCAGTTGCTTCAGAGTTATCATCATTAGTTTGATGTTCTTGAGCAGCATCAGAAGGTGTTGCTTCATGAGTTTCAGAGTCTTCTACAGATTCTATGTAGTTGTCATACTCTGGAGCATCATCTTCTGAGTCAGCAGATCCTGATAAATCTATAACAGGCTCTGACTTTTTATCATCAGGCTCTTTATCATCAAACTTTACGTGCATTGATTCTTCCACTATATTAGTTTCAGAATTATACACTCTGTATGACTTAGAGCGTTCAGAGTATCCAATGAAGATACCCTTACAGGCTTTAGAGTCAAATTTCTTAAGATGAACTTTATTATTTAGAATGTAACATGTACAGCCAAATTGATGAAAATAAGAAATATTGGGTTTTCTTCCTCTAAAGAGTTCATATGTTGTTTTGTTCAAAATAGGTCTTATATAGATTCTATTTTGAATATAACAAGCAGTGTTAACAGCTTCTGCCCAAAAGAATTTTGCTAAATTATTTTCATGCATCATGGTGCGTGCCATTTCTTGTAAAGATCTATTCTTTCTACAACTCCATTTTGTTGTGGAGTTCTAGGAGAAGAGAATTCATGGAGAATTCTATGTTCTTCACAAAAAATTTCAAAAGGTTCATTTTCAAATTCACCACCATGACCACTTCTTACTTTTAAAAACTTGGAATCCTTTTCATTTTGAATTTGGGTACAGAAGATGTTGAACACCTCATATGTTTCATCTTTAGTTCTCAGAAATTTAACCCAAGTCCATCTACTATAATCATCCACTATGACTAATCCATACTTCTTACCATTAATTGAAGCAGTGCTAACTGGTCCAAAAAGATCAATATGTAAGAGTTTTAAAGGTCTAGAATTAGAGACAATGTTTTTGTTTTTAAAAGAACTTTTGACAATCTTCCCTTTTTGACAAGAACCACAAAGTGAGTCTGAGTGATATTTAATCTTTGGAAGACCTCTGACTAGATTGCCCTTGCTAAGCTTAGAGATTAATCTCCAGTTAGCATGACCCAATCTTTTGTGCCAGATCCATTTTTCATCACTCAGGGTCAAAAGACAAAGCACTTGTTGTTCCTTTAAATCAGAAAAATTGACTTTATAAACATTGCCTTTTCTATTACTTTTAAAAACAATGGATTGGTCAGAGTTTCTAATTACAGTACATGAATCCTTATTAAACATGACATCATAGTTACTATCACATAATTGATTTATGCTAAGTAAGTTATGATGTAGTCCATCTACTAACCAAACATCTGAAATAGACAAAGAAGAATTACCAATTGTACCTATACCAATGATCCTTCCCTTCTGGTTGCCACCAAACCCTACTGTTCCTCCCTCTTGCTGATTCAGGGTGTGGAACAAGAGCTTGTCTCCTGTCATGTGACGAGAGCAGCCAGAGTCCAGATACCATGATCTTTCTCTTCTTCTTTGGGTGCATACCTGCAGCATACACTATTTTAGATTTTGGTACCCATATTCTGATGGGTCCATTTTGGTTAGTCCTGTGAATCTTATTCTTCTTCTTAGAGTATTCAGAAGATCTGGAGTCAATTGAGCCTTTAGAAAACAATTTAGGCTTATGTTGTCTCTGAAACTTTCCTCTTGAGTGTGTCAGAGAACCAGTTACCAAGTTTGCTTTAGAAGTACTAGTGCCCCGCTTATCAACAGGCTTTGGTACTCTGATAGCTTTAACTTGAGTAGACATGGATACTGATGTGAGGGGAACCTGGGTTTTAGAAGATTTAGGTTCAGAAGATGAGTTATCTTCTGATACCTTATCTTGTGGTTCCAAGCTCACAAGAGTATCAGACACAGTCAGAGGTTCTGAGCTACCCTTAGTGAAGTTAGAATAAGCTTCTGAGGGTGACTTGCTTAGACAGACAGAGTTGTTTGATTTCCCTACATCAGAAGATGTAAGGGAACCAAGTCCTTGTCTTTTATGATAATTGCTAAGCCCACCATGAGTAATAGAAGACATCCTAGTTTTGTCAATGTTATGGTGTACAAACTCTTGAAGAGAAATTTCATACTCATCATAGGGTTTGTTACATGTTCTGCATCCAGTCTCAAGCACTTTAATTGTTTTAAGAGATTTTTGATAGTTTGCTTGAGTCTGGTTGAGATTTTCATTGAGCAGCTTCAATTTTTGTTTACAAAAATCTAGCTCACTCAACTTTTCCATGTATTTTACCATAATATCTTTCAAAGCCTTGGTCATTTGAGTACCATACATTTTAGAGATTACCTCTTCAATATCGTCTGTGTCAGACTCTGAATCACTTTCATTATCTGATTCACCAGTGGCCATGAGTGCCAGATTTGCTTCCTCAGAGTCTTCGTCCTCAGATAATTCATTTATGTCTTCCTACGTTGCCATCAGACTCTTCTTGGCTTTATTCTTGATTGTACTTTTTCTTCTTTTACCCTTGGAGTTGAGTTCATGACAGTCAGCCATGAAGTGTCCAGGCTTATGACAATTGAAACAATTTTTTGTGTCATCCTTCTTCTCTTTGCTAGTGTTGTTCCTTGATCCAAATCCTTTGCTTGAGTAGTTTCTGCCCTTCCTTACTGTCCACTTTTGAAACTTCTTGGACAAGAGTGCAAAGACGTCATCATCTGATCCATCTTCTTGGTCATCTATGGAAGATTCCTCTGCTTTAGATTCTACAACTTTATCTTTCAGAGCCTTAGACGAAACTGAAATAGATGGCAGAGCCACAGATTTTAGTTTCTTCTGAGGCTCATCAGAAGATAGTTCAATCTCATGACTCATGAGAGAACTTATCAATTCCTCCAAGCCAAGTGTGTCTAAATCTTTAGCTTCCTGAATAGCTGTTACCTTAGGCCTCCACCTTGAAGGTAAGCTTCTCAGAATCTTCCTTACATGATCAGAAGTTGTATAACTTCTCTTCAGAACTTGGAGACCAGCCACTAGAATTTTGAACCTAGAATACATAGATTCAATATTCTCATCATCCTTCATTCTAAAGAGTTCATACTGTTGGATCAAAAGAGTAGCCTTTGCTTCTTGAACTTGTTTGTTCCCTTCATATGTGGAACATAACGAGTCATAAATACTCTTGGCAGTAGATTTGTCTGTGATCTTGAGATATTCATCATGAGATATACAACCAATGAGAAGATCCTTGACTTTGTGATGTTTCTTGTAAGCTTTCTTGTCTGTAGGAGTGAACTTCTTTCTTTCTTCAACCGACAACTTACGTCTTTCATCAAGACCTTTAAAAGTTACCCCTTCTTCAACCAAGTCCCAAAGCTCATCATCTATACCAATTAGATGACTGTAGATTCTATCTTTCCACCATGAAAATGTAGAAGCATCTCCATTGAACTTTGGTGCTTTGTTGTTTGTCTTATCTTCAACATCATAGTCATGAGGAACTGCTTTCATACTTGCACCGTCAGTCATTGTGTTTTTCAACAAGAAACTGTCTCACTGTTAAGTGATAAAAACAGAACCGGGCTCTTGATGCCAATTGAAGGTGTGAAAAACACAATAAGGAGGGGTTGAATTGTGTTTTTGGTAGTTTGAAAATTTCTTCTAAGTTAGAAAACTTATCAGAGTTTGCAGCGGTTTAAAACAAAAACACAATCAAACGATAACTAATAAAGAGTAAGAGAGTGAGAGAAATATGGAGACAGAGATTTTATACTGGTTCCTCTCACAAACCGAGAGTACGTCCAGTCCCCTTGTACTTCCAAGGGAGTTCACTAATAATCACTAAAGATTACAATGCTCAAGCACACATGCAAGAGACTTTCAATGCTCAAGTAACACTTACAAGAGACTTCTAATGCTCAAGCACACAAGCAAGAGACTTCAAACAACTTACAATAAAAAACAGAGTATAAGAACACTGATATACAAATCAATGTTCAATAAGAATAAATAAATACAACTCAATGACAAGATTTTATCTTAGAATCCTAACAAAAGAAATCTAAGGTTCAACTACTGTATGATTCAGAAGCTGAAGCTTGAGTCTTGGATATTCAAATGAGTTCAAGTTGTTTTTGTGCTTAGGATGATTTTGGCAGAGTAACAGCTCGTTCAAAATTGTTCAATAATGTTGTGCACAAAAACTTCAATTCCACTCCTATTTATAGTGAAGGGTGGAGCGTCTTGAATTTGAATCTGTTGCAGTGAGATTGCGCCAGCTGGTAATAGTACGATCTTTTAACCATATCAAGCAACCTTTGAGTACGAACAAACTTGGGAATGAAGATTCGTCCAAATCTGGTAATAAGCTCGTACAATAGTACTAACGTCACTATTCTGAGGATAAGGTTGATTCTCCAGCTTTTGGGTTGTCAGAAGATGATGAATTTCAATCATTGTAGCAGAGAATGTTCTTCTGACAAACTGGCTTTCACTGCATGTATCAGAACATGCTGTATTAAAAACACAGCTTCTGATGACGTAGCTTCTGATATGTAGCTTCTGACGAGACTTGATCTTGCATCTTCTGATGAGCATGTTCTGGTCATAATTTGCTTCCCATTTCAGAGCTTCAATTGTACTCAAAGTGAATATAAAATTTTAGCTTATATATATGCACACTTAGAGTAAATAATCAGTATACCCTATTGTATATTAATACCTTTGTTATCATCAAAACTTAATTGAGTCATGTCAGAACCTCTTTTGTTCCAACAGTTTCGGGTCTTTGTGCAGTTAAAGAATCAATTAACATTAATTTTAACGCTATTCTTACTCCCCCTTTTGTCATTAATCAAAAGTAACGAAAACGAGAGAAAATATAGTCAAACACACATGTTACAAGACAGTCAAGTCAAAAGTGGTTAACTCTATGTTCAATTAAATGAACTGTGCTGAATTCCAAATAGACAAGAGTGTTTGCAAACACTATAAAAGGAGACAAATCTTCTCATTTTATTCACAACGAATAATCAAAGAATAAGTCTTTAGCATACAATCAGAAGATCAAGCAATGAAGAAGGCTACTGGATCCAAAAAGGAAAACAAGAAGGAACAAGCAACAACTTCACGCTCAAAGAAAAACAAGCAACCAAAACAGATAGTGAAGCAAGAGGTTGTAATGTCAGAGTCTGATGATACAGATTCTGACTATGCAGAGTTTCTTAGGACATATGATCCTGAGAAAGAGTCTTCAGACTCTGAGAACTATATTGTTCAGCCCACAGTCCGTCCGAGCCGGCTTGAAACGAGTCAAATGGCCCGCTTTGACAGCTCTACCCAATAGTTAGTATTAAAATTTTGATGGTGTTTTTATAAACAGCCGTGTTGTATGAAAACTAATGTGAAATGTAAGAGTAGCAATTTAGCACTAATAGCCAGGAAGATGACAGCTACTAGAGCAAGTGAAGAAAGAAAATAAATTATTTATTTATTTTTGATGTAAAAATAAAAGGAAAGTGACCCACTCACCCACCACCACCCAAACAAAAACTAAAACTAAAAATTACTTACAAACATCACAATTCACATCGTAAACAAAACAGATATATACATTATTACAATTTAGATTCACACACTTTCTTATTCTTTCTTTCTGCGTCGATGGTGGATTCGAATTTGCACTAACATTACGCATAAACCCTCACACAATTTTGTTTCATTTCATTCAGATCTCTAAATGTCTCTTTCTCTCTGATCAATCCACAATGCCGCTTAACAACAGAACCAAGGGATCTCCTTTTCCTCTTCTCGCTTTCGTTCTTCTCTTCCTTTTCGCACCCCTCCTTTTCTTCTTCACCCTGAACACTTCTTCAGGTTCAATTCTATTTTTTGTTTTTTAATTATCATCATCATTGTTATGCAGATCCTTCATTTATAATCACAAATGGATATAGATTAATTGTTTGTAACTGTGTTTTTATTTTCATTTTTTCTTGTTTTTTTATTCAATTTGTAACTGTACTGGAAGTTTCTCGATTTCAATTCATTACAATAGCTTTAGATAGCAAAAACTATGTTTTTTTGGGGATACTAGATCTATGTTTATTATGGAAGAAGTGTTAAGTTGTGCAATTGGCTTTATTAATTCCGCAATTTCGTTATCTAGATGTTCTTTGTGGATTGAGATATAAATTATCTGTTTTTTTTTATATGGGTTCTTTATGTTAGTGAGATTTTGAGTGATGGTGATAGGTGATGCTTGATAATAGTGTGACTGTGTGTGTCATTTGTCAAATTACTCAATTTTACTTTTGTATTGAATTTGAATCAATGTGGTGTTAAGTTTACTAAGGAGGAAATGAGTTTAAGGTTCTAGTCTAGTGATCATGAAACAAAAAACACGTTTTCAAGGTTGAATCGAATGGTTGCAAGTGTATATACTTAGCTAGCTTAAGATCATTGATTTGGTGCATTGTTATCATTATTATTTTTATTTTGTCATTTTAGAAAGCAATGTTTGTAGATTAAGAACTTGTGGTAGAGAAAAAAGTATATTATGGAGATTGGTTAATATATTTCTTCTTTGCACTTTTCCTTTGAGACCCTAGGGATTCGTGAGATTAGCATAGAGAGAGAGAGAGAGAGAGATGGTGCACTGTGATGACAGTGTTAGCAATTGGAGATTCTGCATTGTATTGAATGGAAACGGACGATAGCGAATGATGCTATGGTTAATATGATAACTGATAAGTCTTAACCTTTAATACTAACATATCAAGGATAATGTTTTTCATGAAATGTTTCTCTCTTTGCTTATGCTTATTCCCCTGTTGCTGTTTTGCACATGTGCTCTGATCCTCGGTGTATAACTAATTGGTGCTTTTAACTGAATCAATATTATTGTGTTTCAAACATCTAGTTATTCTATTATATGGATACTCCAGAAATTATTGACCTTATCGTATTTAAGGAAGCACAAATATGACTTTTTGTTTGCAAATCCTCATTTTTTGTTAGGGTCTTTTGAATTATGAAAATTAAGGTTTAGTGTGATGTTCTTGATTTGAGGAGGAAGAAATAGTATATTAACATTGTAATAATATGATTGACATCCCTATGGATTTCTCTTATGTGCACATAAATGTTATAGTAATTACTTTGAATACATTATGCAGATCGCAATGATAATTCAGATGTTGCAAGCCAACAGGTATCCCGTTTTATACGTTTTCAGGTTCATTTGTTACTTTTAGAACTAAAATGCATACAACTTTGAGACATTTTTTTTACCCTATGCGTTGGCTGTTGTAGGCTTCCAAATGGAGAGAACAAAAGGCCCTACACGACCTTAAATCTCTTTTTCCAAAAGAGGCAAGCACATCTTCTTTTGTATCTTGTAATATTTTCATGCAAGAGTTCTCTTTCTTCCCTGCCGTCTAATGAATGTTATATTTTAGGTTCTTGATATGATTATGTCGAGCACAAGTGATATGGGGCCTTTGAGTCTTGAAAATTTCAGAAATAATCTTTCTGCCTCATGGAGAGTTGTTGGGTTAAAGACTTCAAACACTACATATCAGGTTAGGATTAATGATATGCTTTTGCTTCAAACTTTGATTTGCTGAAAAATGTATTATTGTCTTATTGCTACTAAATGTTAATCCTTTTTGTTATTTTTCAAATTAAGCTAAACGAACCAGAATCGCATCTTAGACAAGAAAAACAAAAGGAGAAGGAAGGAAAATCTTCAGGTTGTATCACATACTATCAGTTAATATGCCCATGTTTTATTTTATTTTACTTTCTCATTAATTTTTGTTTATACCGCAGTTGGTCTTCCTCGGTGGATGGATAGTCCTGTAAAGCTAGCCAGAAGGGTGAGCATCATGCTTGGATATTTTTCATTTTTTGACTTGCATAGCTTTTTGGATACCGCTAACAAAATTATGTGTGTGATACAAAGTAATCTAAAAAGCCTAAACCACATATATAGATAATCATATAATCATACTCCAAGCATGATTTATTGAGAACAATGAAAAAGTCTGAATATCATTTTGATACTTTATTTACAGAACAATGAAAATATTCTTGAAATAAACTTTTGTTTTCTTTGCAAATATCTTCTGCAGCAATTAATAGAGAAAAGGATGGCAAAGCGTGCTGCTGAGTTAGTAAAACAGGATGATGAAGTTATTGTGAAACTTGAAGATTTAGCTATTGAACGTTCAAAATCAGTTGATTCAGCAGTTCTAGGTAAATACAACATTTGGAGGAAAGAAAATGAAAATGAGAATGCTGATTCTACTGTTCGGTTGATGCGAGATCAGATTATTATGGCTAGGGTATACTTGAGTATTGCAAAGATGAAGAACAAGCTTGATTTGTACCAAGAACTGCAAACACGGCTTAAAGAGAGTCAGCGTGCTTTAGGTGAGGCAACTTCTGATGCTGACCTACACCACAGGTATGTTCAATTTTGTGTAAGTGTATAAATATCTGCATTTGGGTTTTATGTACTGACCTAATTAATTATCTTTAGTGAACATGAAAAAATCAAAGCTATGGGCCAAGTTCTTTCTAAGGTAAAAGATCAATTGTATGACTGCAAGTTGGTTACTGGGAAATTGAGGGCAATGCTACAAACTGCTGATGAGCAGGTTAGAGGCTTGAAGAAACAAAGCACATTCCTTAGTCAGTTGGCTGCCAAAACCATACCAAATGGAATTCACTGCTTATCGATGCGCCTTACCATAGATTACTACCTCCTTCCACCTGAAAAGAGAAAGTTCCCTAAGACTGAGAATTTGGTTAATCCCAATCTTTATCACTATGCCCTATTCTCAGACAATGTTTTGGCTGCATCTGTTGTTGTCAACTCAACTGTTTTAAATGCAAAGGTAAAGGACTAACAATCTTTTATCATACATGTGTGCTTGTTTATGTTTTTCAAGCACATTCCTTTTTACAGATGATGAATAATTTGAGCTTGAACACACGTATTTTGCTTGCAATAGTCCATCTATTATTTGATAAATAGTATTATTAAATCCAACCCTTCATCATCACCTAAAAAAATCCAACCCTTCATTATCTTATGTTGTTGTCTTTTACATTGCAGGATCCTTCAAAGCACGTGTTTCACCTTGTTACGGATAAACTAAATTTTGGAGCCATGAACATGTGGTTTTTATTGAATCCTCCTGGAAAAGCTACAATCAATGTTGAAAATGTTGATGAATTTAAGTGGTTGAACTCATCCTACTGCCCAGTCCTTAGACAGCTTGAATCTGCAACAATGAAAGAGTATTATTTCAAGGCAGGCCACCCATCCACCACTGGTGCTTCTAATCTCAAGTACAGAAATCCAAAATATCTTTCAATGCTCAACCACCTGAGGTTCTATCTTCCACAAGTCTATCCAAAGTTGGATAAGATTCTTTTCCTTGATGATGACATTGTTGTCCAGAAGGATTTGACTGGATTATGGGCTGTGGATCTTCATGGAAAAGTAAACGGTGCAGTTGAAACATGTGGTGAGAGCTTTCACCGATTTGACAAGTATCTTAACTTTTCAAATCCACATATTGCGAAAAACTTTGATCCCAATGCATGTGGTTGGGCATATGGAATGAACATATTTGATTTGAAGGTGTGGAAAAAGAAGGACATTACTGGCATATACCACAGGTGGCAGAATTTGGTGAGCAATTGAACATAACATTCGATTTACATCATGTGTCTATTCTCGGAATTGGATTCTCTGCAGTCACATAGTCATGCATGCAGTCAAGAATTACGGTCGCTGCCTATCAGATGACTCATATTCCAAATTGTGTTTTAAAACTAATTTGAAGAAGTCGGAATGTGAGCTGTCTGATTGTCATCCAACAGTTTAGATTCCTTGATTTCATGACTGTGTACCTGTCCTAACTGTAGAGAATCATGCTCTGTCCATCTTCACATAAATAGACGAAAATTATGATCTTTCACTGACCATTTTTTTCTTGTTTGATTTCAGAACGAAGACAGGGTGCTGTGGAAATTAGGGACATTGCCTCCAGGGCTAATGACATTCTATGGATTAACACATCCTCTGAATAAATCATGGCATGTACTTGGTTTGGGTTACAGTCCAAGTATAGATCGTACCGAGATTGAGAATGCAGCTGTTGTACACTACAATGGAAACATGAAACCATGGTTAGAGATAGCCATGACAAAGTATCGCCCTTACTGGAGCAAATATGTCAAGTATAACCATCCTTATCTTAGGAACTGTAAGTTAAGTGAATGGTCTTCATAATACCAAGTCCTAAGTACAAACAAAGAACACTCTTTTTCCTCCAGAATATACCCTCAACTTCTCCCTCCTTTTCAACTTGGCAATTTCAAGTGAAGTTCCTTGTTAGAGTCTGATTAAATTGTCCAAATGATAGAGTCCATGCTTGTGTTCTATCTGCCACTACTTCATCATCTCTTTCCCACGCCGCTGTCATTGATTTTTGCTTTCATTCATTTAATTTGTTTACACCATTCTCACTAATTTGAAACAAGGTACAATAAATAGTATACCTTGTTTACTATAAAGATCCTTCATTGTACACTTCGATGCCAAGAATGAACTAGAAATTGAATTATAATTCTATGTATTCTTTCAGATATAGCTTTCATGTATGGTTTTTAAATTATTTGAATGCTTGCATATTGTATTGAATTTTCAAATCTTACATATTAATCATAGATAGGCAATGCATCAACAATCAATTAGAGGAATAGACTACAATGTAAAACAATTGAAGTAATAAAAAAAAACTCGATTGAAGGCAATAAAACACGGTAGCACAACGACATTTTTAGTACTAAATTTTATTCAAATGCCTAAGTTATTCATTCCAATTTTACTAGTGTCAGTAGGGGCTTATTGGAGAAGAAGGCTTCTAGATTATCTTCCACAAGTAGCAAGGGATTATCTTCTAAATTTTATTCAGATGCCTAAGTTATTCATTCCAATTTTACTAGTAGATTCAAGTTCAAGCATGTTTTAATAAAAAGGGTATATGTAACGAAGGGCTTTCTCTTCCTTGAGAGATACAAAATAATGCATCCAAATCCCTCTAACCTTTTGGCTACTTCCATGCCAATGCTTCCTAATGGAACAATTCCAACTCGCTTTCCATGTAGTTGAAACTTGAAATTCATGAAAAAAAAAATTGTTTTCAATTTTGGTATCTTAAGCCCCTTAATGATAAAATTAGAGGAAAATTATGATTTTCTTTTATCTTTTCGTTGATAATCAACTTTTGATTAAGTTTGCATCTTTATTAAGCAATGCACAAATAGCACCTGATTTTTTTTCCTTGTATGTTCTCTCCACTGAAGGTAAAAATATTTGAGGCACAACTGCGCATTAAAATGGTGGAACCTCTCTCGGATGGAATTAGAACTTTGGTTTGCCATTAGGGTGGCAAAATGGGACAGTTTGTCCCGTTTTGGTCTGCCCTGCGATTAAACCGTTAAAAGCTAGATATACCAACTTGAGTGGTGAAGTTGAAACTCCCACCCCTCCTTTTGGAGAGTTGATATCTAAAAAAATTATTGTCATTCGCATTTTATTAGAAAGTAATTTGCTTGAAAGATAAAAAAAGTATAAATAAAGACATTTCATTTCATTTTTTGGTAACTTATTTAGTGCCTAAAAAGCTACATATATAAGGATGATATGAGAGTTTCTTTTGCTGTTCTACGAGTTTCTCGCGCGCCTTATTTTTACTCATCCACTACTTAAAAGTATCTTACAGAGACGAATTGGTTATTTAAGCCGTGTATATACGTCAAGTAGTTAAAAGGCGAGCATAATGGTGCTTGTAGAAGTAATCATATCATATTTAAGACGTATCATACACTAAATGTGAGCACCTCTTAATTAATATGAGCATCGATTTTGTCAAGCTGTTGAAATAAAGCTTCTTCCACTAAACCCAACCTCTATCGGTTTGTACTTTGTAGTATAGTAAATTCGTCTATTTGCAACTTTAATGACATCAAATGATTTATATTTTTCCATCACCAACTGATCCAGTTAAGAAGTTTTTTTTGTTTACAATAGTTTGCCTAATACCATCTTTTTGTTTTGAATCACTTCCACTTTCAATATATAAGATAAATTTTTACAATTTGTTAACTTTTATTACACATCCAGGTTAACAATACTTTACAGATAAAAGACGTGGCAAAACTAAAACTAAATTGAAATTCCTGCTATTAGTGTTCAATCTATTTCCAATGAAAACAAAAACTCGTATTATGATTCAAGAGAACAAGCAACAAAAAGTAACTAACCTATCTACTGTAAAATCTCAAAAACTAAATGGTTCATGTCATATATCATTACTCTCTTGAAGTGGCCATGCGGAAAAATTACCGCGGCTTTGCACCACCACCACTTTCCTCAAAATTACTGACAGGAGTAGTTGAACCGCTGGCACTCCTTCTGCTGGCACCAGAATGCCCTGTGATTGTCCTGCCCATGAACTTTCCTGCTCTGCTCAATCCACTGCCAACGGCACCAAGCCCACTGCCAACAGCGCCGAATCCACTGCCAACAAGTCCAGCTCCAGCGCCAACTCCACTTCCTACAAGTCCAGCTCCAGCACCAATTCCACTTCCTACAAGTCCAGCACCAGCAGTAACACCAGAACCAACCAGTCCAACACCAGAACTAACTACTGTTGTTGCTCCGTCTAGCGCGTCCATTGTACTTCCTATAACTCCTTCCTCTTTCAGTTTCTTCCTTTGCTCTAGTATCATTTTCTCTGCTTCTAGTGCAGCTTTCTGCTCTTCCTTGTTAAATTCATGATAGAATAGCTAGAGGGAAATACAAAGGGCGAAATAAATGTTACTCTTCCTTAGAAATTTTGTAATTATGTCATAACCATATACAAACAAACAAATGCAAGTATGGATCTCTATATCATAAAAAAAAATAGGTTTCATTACTGTAGTTTTGAATGTATAAAGCATTAAAGCCATACATTTCAAGAACTTGTGACGTAATTAGGCTTTTATGCACTCAAAATCATAAAGTAATAGAGTCCCAAATTTCTTTTGAGAAATGGAGAGGATCTCTACTCAACAAATGCATGTCTATTTATTATACCTTTATTCTCAAGGTTCCTCGATCCTTTTTATCTTTCACTTTCAGTGTATCAAGCGATGACAGAAGCCTCACTTCCATTTCCTTCTCAGTTTCTGCTTCCAAGTCAATAAGTGGCAATTTTGCTATTCCCAGTCGTTTATCTTGCCCAATGTCTTCATCAAAAACCTATTTGCAGAGCCATGAAAACAGTTTAACGAGAACTGTGCATTTACTTGGAGAAAAATAAACCAAAATATTAACGTGTAAAACAAATCAATGAAAGGTTAAGGGCAGAAGATAAGTGTCTATTTGGTTTGAGAAAAAACACTTTGATTGTTATTCATAATAGTATAGTTTTGGGAAATAAAATTGTGTCCACTTTTATTTTTACAAAAACTTGTGCGAGAAAAACTCAATAACGTGATAATAACTGAATGACAATTTTGTAAAACTTCCTTGTCAAATCAAAACATTTGAATAGATTATATGTAGAGTAGTTTCATGTTAATATACTAAATATATCTGGAAAAGTTAATTCCTAACAAATGTCTTATTTCTTCCATAAGTGAGGAGGATATGTTCTACTTTCTTTGAGCTAGTGAAAGCAAATTGTCAGTTGCAGAATAAAGTAGCACAAGAGGAAAAAAAGTATTAGTTGGATTTAATAACATTCGTTAGCAAATTCTCAAACCTCGAGAATGAGTGACTGGGTCTCCTTGTCTTCTGCAATCAAGTCAAATTCCTCATTCCAAATTGGATTCAAGTTGTTATCAATAACCTTTGTTTTAACTTTAAACAATGGTCGAATATGCAAAACTACATAAGGGTCAGACTTCCCAATCATTTCCATATTCTTTAGATCATTTGCTTTTATTACAGTCACGTTAAGCCTTCCCTGGGGTTTAAGCTCCAGTTCACTGCAAAAAACAAGGTGCTTAAGCAATTAAAAATATTTGATCATTAACATTGAAATTGGTATACTCCCAAATCGCAATTTGTTTTCCCTTCTTTTAAAATGACGAAAAATACAAACAATGAAAGGTAAGAAATTTTTCTTGTGTAATATACTTCCACAAGAAATTCAAATTCAATTTGAAATATTGATTATCAGATTTAGCAGAAAGCCTAGATACATTTTGATCTGCATTCGGGAAGAAAAGTAACAAACAGAACAAAATAAGGTTCATATTACCTAGTATCAACAGGAATACCACCAAGTGGAACAACAATCCTATGAGGCCATTGGAGCATATCGGTAACAATTGAGGTCACAGTATCCTATGAAATGGTGGGTAAACTTAGAGTGCATTATGAGTATTGATTCAAAATGAGTTAAATGGAAAAAAGGGCAAGCTAACAAATTAGAACTTACATCAATCATATCTGAAACTCCAGGAAGTGCAGTCAAACTTCCACCAACTGCCTTCAGAGTGTAATCAATTCTAGGCTTTGGCTGATTAAATGTTTAATGTAAAAGTCAGTAACTCCAAGGCCGGTAATTAAAAATCAGTGTCCCAAATAATGCAGAATTTAATGGTGAAATCTTGTCGCAGTCCACTTAATTCAAAATCTAAGAAGGGCATTGTTCTATTAGTGTTGGCCCTAACATCTTCCTATATGATGATAAATCAGTAAACCGCTGAAGCTGATAGTTAAATGCGGTGAACATAAGTTCGATATGAAGGGATCGATTATCTAACCCTTTCAGTTTTTTGCTTAAATAATTGTGCTAGTTCCTAAATCAATTTAATTTTGTGGGAAAACAAAGTAATTAATGCCACACAATCATGAAGTCAATGGGGTCTGTCAGCTAGTTTTAAATTGATTTCTGGATCCCACAAAAGGGCATGCACAAATAAAACTGAAAACACCCGCTCGGTGAATGGTTACCTCAGCAAGTAGGGCAACAACAACAGCAGAAATGCAGGGGATCTCGTCAGCAAGTTGGAATATAACACGGATAATGGTGAAAACCTGGAGATCCTTCAACTGAAGCGAAAAACAATAGCAATCAAAATTTCAAAAAATCCTCATAGGGGCATGAAATTCAATCTAGAAATGCAGCTTAGTCTAACCTGAATAGGAATTGACGCAACAAGGGCTTCAACAGCCAAAACAATATTGGGATCACCGCCCCAGCGGAAATCAATGTCCATTATTATTTGACCTTTCTTAAGATTCTGAACACGAATACCTGCAAGGATGAACAAATTATGCACATATTATTTCTTCATATACAAAAGAGACTCAACAGTCAACACAAAAATTGACAGAAAAGGCAAGGAGTATAAAAATAGCATTTCGTGACATTTTTGTTCCGCCTTATTGAACAATACTGACAGGCGTAACCCATAAGTCAAACAGTTTAATAACAATATCATCAATGCTGTCCATATTTTCATATATTTGTAGATTCTAATAAGAAATATTGTTGTTACAAGGCTTATGTTGCATATGGCTAACCTGAAGTATTTTTTCATAAAACTACAAACTTCAAATTTTATTGATCTGTTTCATATAATTAACTATTCAAGACAAATAAAATCTTGAATCTCACAAAATAGTTGATTTCCAAAATTTTGATTCCTAATGGCAGTCCTTGCTTGATATGTCACATGTAAGTAAAACTTTAGCCATTGACTTAGGTTTGTGGCATGCCATGACCATTGATGATAGTCGTGCATTGGTTCTATTTCGTGTTATATGTTTACATGAATTCCTCTGCAAATTTGAAAACAGAACTCTAAATTTTTCTTATCAACTATTATTATATATTGATCATTGAATATATTAAAACAAATAAAAGGAACAATGAACTTCAGACAACAAACAGTAAACATTAACATAGTAAGTCAAAGTGCCTCAAAATGAACCAAAAGTCTCCAATATCATTGGATATCAATTATTAAACCCACTTCAAGCAACCATGGAAAGAGTGCCAATGAGAAGCTATAGGTATAACCTAATCACATTACATAACAAGACCACGGGGAGGGTCAAATAAAAATATACGGGCTTTCCTCTCCAACCATATTAATTTACAGGAGACAAAGGGAGAAGAGAAAAACATCATGCATAATGATATTGTCATGTTTTGCCCCCTTTAAAATGTTATAAACACGGTTAAAAAGTATAAAACAAAAATGGATACAAAATTTTGGATAACTTGCATTGGAGAAACTTGTGTTGCATATGGAGCAGCCTAAACAAACTGTTGTCAAAATAAATGACATATCAACCTCGTTATCTGAGTTTGTACACAGCATTAGTACTTTAGGCAGGGAAAGGAATAAAACCAACAACAACCGAAACCTTTTAATTTAACAACCAAGAATGTGCAAACAGGAAAAGGAATGAAGAGAGGAATCTCTGTGGATTGGTACCTTCAATTTTTGGAGCGACATTTCCAAGGGACAGCTTACTGAACTTCAATGAAGAAATTCCAGGAGGTCTATACTCTTCTAGTAGAGGTTCAACAGATTCTCTTATCACCATAGTTGCTGCCTGAAAAAGCAAACACAACCAAGATCAAGATAAAGTCAGTTATTTAAGCAACGTATGAGCACCACTCCCGGAGGAAGATTAGGAATGAAAACCAAAGTTTAAAGGTCTCATGGAGGATTTATGTCTAAGGAAAGCAAAGTGCATATTGCAAAGAACAGAACTATTTTTTGTTCGTCATAGATTTTATCAGAATCCAATTTTTGTGGTTTGATTTTTGAGTTTCTAAACTATATTGTTTATCAATTAAGAATCCGGAATTTTGTGTCCACCCATAATCGACTTTCTCTCATTCAAACTGAACAATTGGGGTGTTAGAAACAATGTAATTCATACCATAACAAATAAACAAACTAATTCTAACTATTGCATAAATTATATTAAATAACATACTACAAAAACAAGGGAAACATCAAGAACCAACCTAGAAAATAAATCTAGTAAGAAATCAATAAACATCACAAAAACTGTTCTATATTATTAATTTATTATACAAACAAGTTTACTCACATCTGCCACAAATGGCCACAATTTGGACAGCAGCTTGTTTAGCCATTTCACCTGAAAAGCCCATCAACAAGGGTCATAAACTGCTTTTGCAATCCATTTTTTGCTTAAAAATATAGTAAGGGTCATACATAGAAAACAGGCATAGTATAGGAAACAAGAAACAATAAATATAGTTTCTAAATTTAAATTTAGCAGCATCATTTGATGCACTGCCAAGCCTAATAATATGATTGGATCATTTGTAAAATCATTTCAGTATAAAGCTAAGTATCGCAACAATATATGATTATCTCACCTGCTCATATACAGGGAACGATATCCATTCAGGTAAATTTTCACCACAAATTTTCTTTAATTCATCTCTATTAAGGGATCCAAGGAGTTTAATGTCAACTGCCTGCAGAGAAAAATGAATAATGTTAACACAAGAAGAAAAAGTACATCCACAAATAACTATTGCAAACTTATATGATTCTTTTTTCACATAGATTACACCTTCTACATGACATACATCACTAATAACTAAAATTGCACTAATAATATCTTATTGGTTTTCAAATCTAATAATTTTCCAGTTACTATGATATCACTCACACTGATCATATCTTAATTCATCAAATTTATCTCCACACAATTGATTCCAAGAAAATCAATAACATTGATCAACAATACCCAAAATTTAGGAGAATTATTATTATGCATGGTACCTTTGCAATTCGCTTGGCGCTTCTGTATCTCATCATTCGCTCTAATCCAGCCATCAATGCAATGCCGAATAATACTCCAAGAAAAATCCCAAAAAACAAACCCATTTTACAAACACCTTCAATGCAAAAAATTCATCAAAAAAATTAAAGTTGATGAAAAAGATCACAAGCATGCAAATCAACAACACAATGATGAAGCTAAATTAGAAACTTACAATGCCGTGTAAGAAAGAATCAAATGAACGCTAATTAGGAAATGGATCGCAAAGGTGTAACTGAAAGAAGAAGAAGAAGAAGAAATGCAAGTTTGATTTTGTGTTTTTATTATGAGTAATGTGATTGAGATTTGAGTCTGTAACTGAATGTGGTTAGAAACTGTTTCTTGACTGTTACGTCGATGTGAAGGATTGTTAAAGGTTCATTTGTCTTTTCCGACGAAACAAGATTGGAAAGCAGAAACAGAAAGTGTTGAAATTCGATCAGCATTAATCAATAATCACCGTTGCCTTTTCATTTCTTTTTTTCCTCTGCAACTTTCATTTTATTTTTTTGGTACATACAAGTTTCATGTTATAAAGTATTAATTAATAATTATTAATAATTAATATTAATACTAATTAGTTTTTTTTTTGAAGAAGAGAAGAACTTTAAAAAAAAAAACCTTCAACAATTTAATAGCAATAATTATCCACCGGTTACCTCTCTAATATATGGGTCAAGATCAAATGACATCAATCAGTTTGACACTAAATGTTACATTTTTTAATAACGTTTTAATCGATATAAATTTTATAAAATTCATTGTTAAATTGAAAATTTATATTATATAGATCATTTGTTTAAAACTTCAGATAAATCCAAAATCATTTGATATGTTATTGAGATACGTCAAAATTAACAGTTTGCGTCTTTTTTTATATGCCATTAATTTTTATTAGTTAATTTATATATTATTGAGATACATCAAAAAATACTACTTCGGAATGTACGTTCCAAAATTAGTCAATTTTGGATCCTACAATCCAAAATTAGTTAATTTCACATATAAGCAAAGTTACATGATAAAAATAAATGAGAAGAAGATTCAGCTTGCTTGTTACATAAGTTACAAATAAGTGACAACCTCTAATAGACAAGTTCTCATCGATGGGCATCTTATTATGAATTAAGAGTGTGTTTGTTTAAACTTTAAAAAAAGTGATTTTATTTTGAAAAAATTTAGAGATTCTTTTTTAGAGATTTTAAAAAAAAATTAAAAGTTACATTCCGTCTGTTTACTATAAAATAGAAAGTCCCTACACTTAGATCAAAATTAACAGTTTGCGTCTTTTTTAAAATAGAAAGTCCCTACACTTAACAGTTTGCATCTTTTTTTAGAGATACATCAAAATTAACCGTTTGCGTCTTTTTTTAAAATAGAAAGTCCCTTCGCTTAGATTTCTTAGTTTAAAAAATAAATAAATTCTTAAAAAAGCTATTATAAATAGCTTTTCATCGAGGTTAAAAATGATTTTAAAAAAAATCTATAACAAACACTTTCAAAGTTAAAAAATAGATTTTTTTTCTTAAAAAAATAAAAAACAAACGCACCCGAAGTCTCCAACCAAGAAGAGATTTAGAAAGAGGTATGGCGTAATGGCTGCATTCCAAATCAATTTAGCTCAATGATTAGTCCAACTACATATCTAAAAACTAGAGTTTTAAAACAAAAACTAAAACGATCCTCCGGTGAAAATACAGTAAAACAATTTAGAAATATAATCCGAATATAAGACATCGATTGAGCATTATTAGACTGATCACCCATAACCATGCTTGACAATGAAAAATCATATTTCAAAAAAAAAAAAAAAATTCTCACATCACTGAAACTAACAGGAACTTCTATGTGCTACTAGCCACAATTGGAATAGGGATTTTCTTTCTCTTTCAGAAAGGGAAAAGCAAGAAGCAAATACAGAAGAGGCATGCAAAGATGGTAGAACGAGAGACGCAAGAGGGACAACATGACATTGGCCATCGGTAACATTAAGACAGCGGGAAAGCAACGCCTTCCCTCGCTTTAATTGTATGTTTTATTATTCTATCTACTAATTTCTATTGCTTTTCTCTTTGAAATTGGTTGATGAGTTACTAATTTGAGTACTGCAATCAAATAAGTTTTGGTGGAGGGTATAGGGAGAGATGAAGCAAACAAAGAATGTGCATGTGCATTAGTTTCTATTAATATTCAACTTCACACCTTCACTGTGTTTGTATACACAAATTTCGTGAGTAAGCATTTGCTTGAATGAGTGTGTATATAGTCTATTTTTATGTCAAAATTTACTAAGGCAAATAGTTATCGCGATATTATTGTATTGGTTTAATCTTAGTTTTGTCTTCTTTTACATTTTTTTTTTTTTTGCAAAGGCAAAGAAATTGAATAAATCAAGGCATAAGACATGCCCAAATAAATACACAAAAAGTTCTGCTACACCAGTTCCATTAGCATGACACAAGAATCCCCAATTCTACACAAAAACAACACCCAGCCTAGGTAAAACAACAAATACATATAGAGAGCAAATTAGGTTCCAGACAACACAAACATACTCACTGATACCTATACTACTAACCACATTGTTGTCCCTTTCCTGATAAAACTCACACCAGCAAACTCACGATGTTTTAACGGGAAAAGAGAACCTGGCCTCGCCTTGGGATCTCATTCCAAGCCACCAAAGTAGCTTCCCAATACCGAGAACACGACCAAAGCAGGATCTCGGACCGAAGCCATCCGAGTATTGGTATTAATTTTTTTCGTATGATTGGTTAATGAGAGCCAATGTATATTGGTATTGCTATTTGTAAGTACCTTTACCTGTTGAATTTCTTCATATCAACTTAATCGACCTTCTAATTTATTTAATTTCATCATAGGACTGTTGTTCTTTTGGTCATGACATGTACTATGTTATGATTCATATAACCAATCCCATACCCAATTGAAAAAAGATTCAATTGCTGTCATACAAGATTGTTCTTTAAGGCTCAATTTTGATGTTTTTTATTTTACTTTTTCTATTCTCCTTAAATCTTAATCACTGTGATTTTATTACCTTAGTGAAGAAGACATGACTAATATTGAGTAATTTTATTACCAAGAAATTATAATTTAGACATGTAGAATAAACCTCGGTCGCACAAAAACTGAGATGTAAAATTGATGGATTAATAATCAACAATGATAAGAATAATTTCTATAGAAAGAAATTTGTGATAAATAAAACATTCAGGACATTACTTCATAAAAAAATCCAGGACAAATTAATGGTTTATTAGTAATAACTAAGTGATTCTGATTCCCTTAATCATATGATATTGATATGAAGATGAATAATAAACTATAACATAAGCCTGAGTAAAACTAATTCTAATGTAATAAGCTGTGTCTATCTTTACCAAAATTGCAATTGCAATTGCAACAGTACCAGTGCAACACCGAGTCCGTAAACCGCCAAGCACACGTCAGCGCCGCGGTTAGCAAATGCGCCACTATTAGGTGTCTGCGGCACCGTAACCGACGGAGATTCAGCGCTATCGGGACCAGGCGGCTCAATATACGGCGGAGGAGGAGGCTGGTTGAGACTCGGAGGCAAGCCAATTCCACGCTGGACTTGGATCTGAAATGCTAAACCTTGTTGACATTGAAGACCTTCATTGTAATCGGAGAAGAAGTAGTTGGATCCCACAATAGTCAACGGAACAGAAATAGTCAACGGTTCACCGGAATCATCGGGTACACCGCTGTATATCGATGTTTCGTTGTCTGAATCATCGGCTGTGCAGTTCAAGTAAGCGGTTTTGTTGTATGTAAGAATCACGCTCTGGTTTGAATTCGTGTTGAAAACTGAGAAAGCAGATAAAAATAAAATTATTAGATTAACTTGGAGTTTTCTATCTGAAATTAATTGATCTAATGTTAATTAAGTTAATTCCATAATGATTTTCTACAATGATGAATAAAGAGAGAGTGATTAATTGGGCTTACTGAGATAATCGCCGAGGTTGAAAGTTTGAGTAGACGCCCAAGAAGAGTAATTTGTGGCAGAAGTGTTGGTAGTGGAGTTGAAAAACCATCCGGCGGTGCCGCCTACGGTGTAGTTTTTGTAACTGGTTGCGGCGGAGGCAGCGGAGATGGTGGTGAATAGTGCGAGTATCGTGAGATACAACGCCATTGATGGTGAGGAAATGTTGTGACTTGTGTTGTGTGTGTGGGGATGCGATTAGACTTAAGACAAGAATATTGAAAGGGGAATCATATAGTACTTTTTTTTTTTTAACAAAAGAAATCACATAGTACTTAATTAATGGAAAATCCTAAAACTACTTTTTTTTTTTTTTTAGCAAAATTACAAATTCTTTATCTTATTTTTTTTAACATTTTGGTCATTTATCTTTTATTTGTAATATTTTAATCTTTTATCTTATCTTTTTGTAACAATTTGGTCTTTTATCTTTTATTTGTAACACTTTGGTCCTTTATCTTTTATAACATTCACATATAAACCCTTTTTTTCATATTTTTTTATTAAAAAATTGCTTAATTTTATTTGTTAAGATACCTTTTTATTAAAATTAAATAAAACTCATAATTTTGATAAATATGTTCATTATCTTCATCAATTTTTTCATATCTTCATGTTCTTTAAAGGATCAAGGTCTTACAAATAAAAGATAAAGGACCAAAATGTTACAAAAAAATAAGATAAAAGATCAAAATGTTACAAATAAAAGATAAAGGACCAAAATGTTACAAAAAAAATAAGATAAAGGACCAAATGTGTAATTTTGCCTTTTTTCTAACATAAATGCTAAAAACTAACTAATCATATTAAAAAAAATTCTTTAAACTTTTGTATTCAATATTTTAAAAATGTAAAAAAATATCTTATTAACATTAATTTTTTTTATATACTTAACCATTGCAAACTATCTAGAAAAACCTCTAATTAATTAGTGAATGCTAGGGTGAGGAAGTAAATAGGTCCTCACCGGTGAAGGAGAAAGAAAAATGGTTTTCAATCATTTAGATTAGAACAAAAAAGAACATATAAAATTGTTTACACATGATCACATCATATATCTTCTTCATCACCCAATAACGTCAAGGGAACGTCTACAGCACACACCACTTAAGCGACCTCCACCACCGACGGAGACCACCACCACCGGCAGATATTTCTTGTGTAATGCTTCCGGTTTTTCTTCTTTTTTTTCTTAAACAAAAAACTTCAGCTTCTCTTTTTTTTTTTCTTACAAAATTCCAGTTTCTCTCTTCAAAATCAAAAGGATGTATTTGGTGTTTGTCCCATTCTACAACTATAGCCACATTAATTAATGGAAACCATTGTCAATAAAAAATAATGAGATTTTTGAATTGGTTTGAGAATTTTTAGATCCTTTCAAAGAAATTTCTCATGGATGTTTCACGAATAGAGAACAGAAGCACAATAGAGGAGATGGAGGTGTGGCGCCACTGTTGGGCTGTTCGTCGACGACGGCAGCGCGACGGCGCTGGAAAACATAACACGGTCTGATTCGCAACGGTTCTTGCATGAACTAAGAGCATAGTTGATTATAGGAATTTATATGATATTTTTAGTATGTATTTAGGGTTATTTTTATGTAATTTTTAGTAGTTTTTAAGATCAAAAGCATGCAAATACCTAAGGAAACGAAGTTACTTGACCAGGAAGCAAAAGTTGAAGAAATTACACAACAAAATAGCAAAACACACAAAGAAATCAACTCAAATCATCGTGCCACGATGAAGGTTATTTATTTGAAGCAAATCTGCAAAAAATTTATGTGTAATCTTCTAATGTCTTTTGTATGTAGATTACTATTATCAGTAGCTAAATCCATTAGGTTAGGTCAAGTAGATGAACTTCCCTAGGATGACTTGATTCATGTAATTGGTTTGAAAAAACTTATATTATCTACGATTCTCTTTATTATCTTTAATTACCTGCTATGCTACTGTACTTTCATATATGACTGTGCACATATTTATGAATAGGCCTTAGGATTAAGTTACGTCGTGACAGGGCCCGGAACTGAGATAAATAATCTAGCAAGAATGGGAGAGATAGTATCGTATACCGAGGCTAAAGGCTAATAGAGTTAACGTTCACTTAATTAATTTATGCATGCTTTACAAGTGTTCAATTGAAGTATGAATGAATGTGACACCATGTATAGGTAAAAACGTGACAACATGGGTTCGCCTTCTTTGGTTTAATATCAGTGTCTCTAATTGCAATAGAGTGATTTTAGTATGCGAGAATACATTTTACTATTTTGTTAACTCGCAGTGATAATAAAGGGAATTGTAGGGGAACATAACGCCGTGAAAATGAGACATTTGCTCCCACGACGAACATGGTGACGTTTCGAACTCTTTTGGATGTTGTTGTAGCAAAGAACTTTCAGCTACACCAAATGGATGATCGCAATGCGTACCTGCATGGAGACTTGGATGAAGAAGTCTATATGAAGTTACCTCTCAACTTTGATAAAACGCTCGCCTGGTAAGGTATATCGTCTCGGCAAATCTTTGTACGGTTTAAAACATGCTCCTAGATGTTGGTTTGCTAAATTATCAGAAGCTTTGAAAGCTTATGGTTTTAAACAATCTTATTCTGATTATTCCCTCTTCACACTGCATAGTCATGACACTGACATGTATGTATTGGTTTATGACGATGATATAGTTAATCTCGAAATCGATGATGCTATAGATGAATTCAATGATTATTTGGATCATTTTTTTGACATGAAATACCTTGAAAAGTTGAAATATTTCCTTGGTATTGAGGTGGCGCAAAATGCCACCGGTATTTTTCTCTCGCAACGAAAGTATGTTTTGGATCTTATTTCTGATTGTGGGTTACTTGGAGCAAAACTTGCAATCATTCTCATTGAACAAAACCATTGGTTGGCTCTCATTGAAGGAGTGAATCTTAAAGATCCAATTGGATATACGAGTCTCGTTGGACGTCTCATCTATCTGAGCATTACTCATCCTGAGTTGTCTTATTGTGTTCACATCCTAGCTCAATTCATGCAAAACCCAAAACCTGGGCATTGGAATGTATCTCTACGTGTGGTTCGGTACTTGAAAGGTAATCTTGGCTAGGGAATTCTTATGAGTGTTAATTGGGTCGGTTGTCCTTTCACTATACGATATTTGACAACATACTTTGTGATGTTGGGTAACTCTCCAATCTCGTGGAAGACCAAGAAGCAGAGCACAATGTCTCGCTCTTCAGCTGAAGCGGAGTATCGTTCAATGGCTGCAGCTACTTGTGAGCTCAAGTGGCTGAAAGAATTGTCGAGTTCTCTTGGCATTGAGCATTCTCATCCAATGTACCTTTACTGTGATAGTCAATTTGCTCTCCACATTGCTAATAATCCGATGCTCTATGAACGTACAAAACATATTGAGGTTGATTGTCATTTTGTGAGAGATGAAATTGCCAAGGGAAATATCAACCTAAGTATGTCCACACTTCAACACAATTTGCTGATATTCTAACGAAGACTTTGGGAAACGACAATTTGACACTCTTCATTCCAAGTTGGGTGTTCTTCATCTTCACACTCCAACTTGAAAGGGTATTAGGAAATAAGAGATACTTGATTGTGTCATTATTTTCTCCACATCAGATTGTACATAGTATTTTTTTTTCCTATTTGTATTTAGGATATTCCATTATTAGACACAATTTATAGAGATTTGTTGTAATGTCTCAGATACAGAACCAACTGTGCATATATTCGTGGTTTGTGAATCAATACAAGCAAGGTTTTTTGCATCATTCTATTTCTTTAGTAATAGGTGTCATACCCTAATTTTGCCCCATACTTTTTTTATTCCCATAAAACCATAAAAATGCATAATCACTTCACAAAAACTCATAAAAATATTTTCCTTAATTATTTTTCATTATTATGCATGAAAATTCCTTTTATTTTGCATTTTTTTCTCATGCATTATCTTTGAATTACTTCATGAACAAGTAACACATTTCTCTTCATTATTTTTCATTTTTTAAATCAAACATCATTCTCATAGTAAATTTGAAACCAAAATCATCATGCACCATCATGCATTTTTATTTATTTCTCAATATTTCATTTTTACTACTTTTTTTAACTTGTCCAAAAAAAATCATGAAAATTGCAAATCCCTCTAAACATTAACACCTCATCATCTTATCATGAGAGAGACCTAGAATCTTCCAAAGGACACCTCATCAAAGGATAGTACATAGTACATAACCTTATCCTTACCAAAAATCACAAAAAAACCCTAGTAAGGTACTATGTCCTTTCTACCCCCATTCCCCATTTTCTTAACCTAAAACTAGACTATATATACCTCTATTCATTGCTACTGCGCAGCCAAGGGGAGAGGAGTCAGAATCATAGCAAAAACAATCCTAAAAACTCATATTTTTCCCATTTCTTCACCATTTTCGAAACCCATACAAACACCACTATTCCTTCCATTTTCTTTCACAAATAAGATCACCAAGGTTCCAGAAGGCAAGAGCAACGCAGAAATACAAGGTTGAACGTCAGAATCAAGCATCACCATTGCAAAACCTTCAAGAAACAAAGCTTCGTTTTCCAGGCTTCCAGCTACAAACAAGGTTCAAAACTTTCCTATTTTACTACTGAATCATCATAGAATATGTATTGTAACCTGTTTGGATCTGATTGATGTGATTTTCGTGGTTTCCATTTTTGGTGTTCATACCTTTTTCTCTTCGTTTTTTAAAATACAACCGTAGTTTGTCAAAAATAACTTCATATTTGTAATCTAAATGAAATTCCGAGCAAGAACATGTACTCGTTTGCCATTTTTAATGGAGTTTTGAAACTCCGGTGAGGTACGCCGTCGCCGGCGCCGTTCTGGTTCGCCGGAGAAGGCGAAGTCCAACGTGGACTCTGTTTCAGACAGGTTTAATTCCTGGCCGTTGGATCTCGCAGCTTTCTGTGGTCCGTTGATCTCGTTTTTAAAACGGAGCCATCAGATCTCATTTAAATGAGATCTGACGGCGATGATGTGGGTGGCGCGCGCGTTTACGCCGCACTGGATCCTCCTGGATCATTTTTGGTTGACTTGCGTTTTTTGGGTGGACCGGATCTGGGCTTGGGCCCTGGGGTTGCAGACTTGCTATCTGCACCCCCCACTTTTTACTATGCGTGAATAATTTGCACCCCCTCCTGACTTATGATTATAAGTGATTTTTAGCTTATTTGCAAAGGCACTTATGTGACTTATTGGCTTATTTAAGCTTATTAGGTTACTGTTTATGCTTATATTATGTTAATTTCATTTGTGAACTTTTCTAACTTGTTTAAGTGATTATTTTTGATTAAGTGATTGTTAATTAAGTTGTTTTAGTCATAAGTGCTTATTTGAAACAAAAGCTCTCTAGCTTCTTTTAGGTTTGTTTTGCAGATTCTTTAGCCAAATTTTGTTGACTAATTTTCATAAGTCATTTTCCAACCTAATTGCTTTTTAGCTCATTTAATCACTTTTTTAGCTTATTTTCATAAGCACTTATTTGGTGCTTAAGCTTTTTAGCTTATTGGACCATTTTGCTCTGCTTAAATCATGTTTGATTTCAGATTATGCTTTTGTTTCTCTTAGCTTATTATTTAATCACTTTTCTAACGTGTAGCTTATTTATTTAAGTGCTTAATTATATTTAATTGCTTAATTCTATTTATGCCATCAATTGTTATGTTTGTCTTCAACTCTTTAGTTTCCCAATTCATTCTAACTCATATCATATACTTTGATTTAATTTTGCATTGTTATGCATCATATTTATTCACTTTTGTTGCATTCATTCACTTTATTCATCTAATTGCATTCATGCACATTTATCCTCATTTATTCATTTGTCATGCTTATTATGTCACTTATATTGATGTAACTTCTCAACTTCTGTACCTCTCATCTTTCTTCTATTCCTGGACTGTTTGGTTTAAATTTGAGACTTGCTTTCATAATAAACATAGTGAAAAAGGGTTGATCTGACGTATGGCTTTTCACACCCGGATAATCCCTATCCCTGACGTATGGCTCATGATCTTGGGATTATCCTCACTATTGACTAAATTAAAATTTTCATAATAAACAAGGATGAAAAGGGGTTGATCTGACGTATGGCTTTTCACACCCCGGGTGGTTCCTATCCCTGACGTATGGCTCGCGATCTTGGGACCATCCTCATCCTAAAACGTTAAAATAAACCAACATTCGTCTTTTCCTTTTGAAATACTTTCTTAATCAAACTAAATTAAGGTTTTCATAATAAACAAGGATGAAAAGGGGTTGATCTGACGTATGGCTTTTCACACTCCGGATGGTTCTTATCCCTGACGTATGGCTCGTGATCTTGGGACCATCCTCATCCTAATCAAGCGTTAAAACTAACCCCACTCACTCAAACTTCTTTTCAGAAAAACATGGATATACGCTTTATCCATTCCTCTGATACATACACAGCTTACGCCTCTAAGTAGAGCATACAAGTGTCGTTGTATCAGCGGAATGCGAAATAAGCAACATCTGTTATTCAAACTCTCTTTTTACAATGGATATGCGTTTTATCTATTCCTCTGATACATACACAGCTTAAGCCTCTAAGTAGAGCATACAAGCGTCGTTGTATCAGCGGAATACGAAATAAACGTTATTCACATAAAACAAACAACCACACAAACAATTTTTTACCAGAACTACGTGAGTTTTGAGTTTCCCATTGCACCGGGGAATACGTAGGAGCGGGCACCTACAACCGTCAAACTCAACTAATAAAAACCCTTTTTTTTAATTTATTTGGAAACGAAGTAGAAAATAGCCAAGTGATAGAGTAATTTAATTCAAACCCATGCAAACAAACCCAAACCACCTAAACGGTTCCCATCGAGTACGATGGATGCGAGGGGTGCTAATACCTTCCTCTCGCATAACCAACTCCCGAACCCGCCACGGTTCTTCAACCGTGTTTACCAAGGTTTTCGTGATATTTTCCTTTCCCCCTCCGGGATAAATAAACGTCAATGGCGACTTCATTGCGTTACGCAAGATGGAATTTTCCAGCCCGCTACAGCTGGCGACTTCACTGGGGAAGACTCTCGAGAGTTAAGCCTAGTTTAGGCGGTTTATATTTGTTTGCTATTTCCAGGTTTGCAGTATCTTGCTTTATCTTTTATTTTTCTGTCAATTATATGTCTGGCTGGCTGTTTTCTCTTTTTCTACTCCTTTTTTTTTTTTTTTTCTTTTTGCCCTTGTGGCATGGTTACTGTGTGAAGCTCTATACCCGAGCTTGAGGAAAACCTAAGTTAAGTTAGGGGTATTTATGCTGGCCTCCCTGACGTATGGCTCGTGAGCGCTAGCATAATCACCTCGCCTAGGGTAGATTCTTTTGAAAATACTGGCCGTCCTGACGTATGGCTCGCTAGCGCCAGTGTTTTCATGTGGAATCCGCGACTCTAGGGACCTTTTATTAACCGGTCTAGAACCAAACCTTGTTATTAGGGACCTCTGTTTAGAACCCGAGAGATTCCTCTTTGGACGCGTTTGCCGTGCAATAACGGCATCGTTTCCAAAGAGGCAATCCGTGATTTAACCATATCAAACTTAGAACAACATGTGAGAGGGGTGGGTTGCAGGTAACTTTGAGCCTTTTGACCTCAGAAATGATAATTGAACATCTGCTTCACCGCGACAGAATCTGCTACAAAAGTGCATTCATGCATCCATTGCATTCATGCAAAAATATTTTTGCATAACATTTCAAAAAAATGATAAAGCATAGAAGACTTTTACATGCATTTTGCATTCATAAAATAGATCATTATCTCATCCTCACCTGTTCACATAAACAACTACATTCCCGACACTGATGCCAGACTCAAAGCATTTCAAGGAAACCATGGAAAACATGCAGAAACAGATTGATGCCTTGAGAGGCGATGTGGACCAAGTGACTGACAAGTGGGACCGTGTTTTGGAAATACTAGCTAGTCTCATTCTGCCTTCAAGAGTAGACGCTGCAACAGTAGGGGCAAATCCTCCAATTGATTCCCCATTGTCAAATGTGGTGTGGCCTTCATTCGATTCATCACCCGGATATACTTCTGCAGTTGGCAAAGTCACCCAAGGGTCAATGAGTACCAACATCGAATTCATGGTCGGCCAGCCAAGAACTTATCAGGTCCAACCCAGGTTTGCTATGCCTCAAAGTCTAGAGGACCCCAAGAACGCTCATCAAGGTGATAACGTTAAGGGAAAATCTGTTGTATCCCCGAGCGAGGAGACTCGCCAAAGGTTCAAGGCAATAGAGGACAAGCCAAGGATGATGGAATCATTCTTGCCCAACAATGTCAGCCCACCTCACTCTCACTCTCGCTCAACGGTGTCAGCTCGCACCCCATGCTTCAATCATCAGTATCCAACAGTTGCTCAACCTCAACAATCCCGAGGGTTTCCAAATCAGGCAATACAGATGCCTTTCCATCACCTCCAGTCAGGACAGTTCGCACAAAATCCGGGACAACAGCAGAATCAGCCAAATGCCACTAAAAAGAGAAAGGTCTTTGATTCCATCCCAATACCCTATAGTCAGCTTTTTCCACATTTGGTGCACAATAAGATGGTAACTCCAAGAACTCTGAAACAAGTGACCGCGCCTTTTCCGGCTTGGTACAAGCAAGGATCCACATGTGAATACCATTCTGGGGCTGAAGGGCATACTATTGAAAATTGCAAAGCCTTCAAGCACGAAGTCCAGAGATTAATTTATCAGAAACTGTTGACTTTCAAGGAAGGGGGAGAGCTCAACCGTGAAGGTTAATCCATTGCCCGGTCATGTAGATCCATCTGTGGATACCAGTTGAAGAATTCAAGGATTGAATCAAGCTACAAAAGTTATCATTTAGGCTGTTACCTTTTTGCAAAGTATTTACTTACAGTTAAACTTTGTTTGTTTGAAATTTTAATCTTAATGAAATAATAATGCATGTTTTGAATCCATTCTTTCATGTCCATTCAATTTTCTCTCTTCTACCTCACAAAAGCAAAAAATATATATCAATATTTCTCATTTCATTTCTTTCTTTAAAATTTCTGTTTGAACAAAGATTGGAGAGAGGATGATGAAAAATGAAATAACCAAATTGCTACAGTATGCTTACGAATAAAACTTTGCTGATGATGTAAGGCATTGTTTCAAATCCCCAAACACCGGAGAAATAAGGGAGATAATCCGTAGTCACCCCCTTTGAGCCTAGAAGTTGGTGTTTCTTTCTATACGAAAAAACCCGCAGTTTTAACCCGGGGCAGGGTAGCGTTCAATTAATTCGACCATGCGTTCGAGTTTCAAGAGAAAAGAAAAAATCAATAAGGTGTTCCTCATCACCCATCACCAAGGCAGTCACAATTCGCCAAACAAAATACAAAAAAAAAAAGAGACAAAAAAAAAAAGAGCCCGCTAAGTCCAAATCTCAAAATGGCTTAGGCAAAAATTAGGGCATCCCGCTAGACTAAAAATGCAAAAGAACAGTCTAGGCAAAAGTTAGGGATTGAAAAAAATAAAAAATGATGGAAAGTGAATGTCACCAAGATTCACGTCAAAACAAAATCATGTGATCAAAACAAAGGCAATGTGATTGCCACAAAAAAGGGGAAACGCATCTTCGGTTCCCGAGCCATCATATTCTCACCATCACAATCTCAAAAACCTCTTGGGACTTGAACACATGAGTGGAGTTAATTGAACTTAGGACTGAAGATCATCACGAAGAATGGGACGGGTTAAAATCAAACTTTGAGCCTTATATCCTTTTATTCAGAAACTGTGAACCAGGCCACGTTACAACCTTCAAAAGACCTAATTGAAGCAAGGTTTAGATTGAAAGCATACGGTAGCAAGGTTGCGTTAACCTGACTCCCAAAAATCTTTTGTTAATATCTTACTCTCCCACCATCTTCCACAATATACATCCAACGTACATAAATGTCATCTCAATTTCAATTTCAAAACTTGCATTAAAACTGTATTAGAATTACTATTTCAAGCAAACAGGTTTATCTGCAAGTCATCACTTGACAATAAAGAAGTTCCAACTCTGAATTGATACCGAGCAATCAAGAGGAACCTTGGACTAATCTGGGGCAACTATCTCAGAACTTCACTTAACCATGGGGCACATTCCCTAGAAAGGTCATTCAGCATAGACAGAGTGTCCTAATATCGCATCATGGAAAGCGGTATTAAAACCCAGATTTCAAGGACCTAACAAATCAGTGTTTAAGGGCAAATCACCTTGGGGTTCTGCCAATCAAGAACAAACTCTTGTGACTAGGGGCAGATCACATGAAGATCCTGTTGGCCCAGCCAAACATGTTTCAGAATGGCTCAATCTAGGGGCACACCTCTCAGAGAGGGAGAACCAATATCAATAAGTTGGCCGAAAGTCAAGGCAAAGCACTTCAAATGCCCAACAGACTGGGGCAAGATAAGATACACAGGGGCAGGTTCTCCCCATATCTTCAAGCTACTCAAGCAAAGTCTGGTAGATATCTGCAACCATTAAGTCCGGAACTGGTGTCGGGGATCAACATCAAGCCATCATTCCACAAAAAGCCTTCATACCCGAAACATTCCCACCCTCCATAGGGGCATCAGTCATCGTCATGCATTAGTCATGTCATTTCATTCATGCAAATAAGCGTCATGCATTAGTCATGTCATTTCATTCATGCAAATCATTAACATGCATTGATCACGTCATTTCATTCAAGCATCAGGTATGCCCCATACCACAAGACCAATGACTCCAATAACCTCAAGCCAAATCAAATATCCACAATCAAGAACCTAACCTTGCATTGACAAACCCAAAGTCCAATCATTATTGGCACACCCTCAAAGTCCAATCATTATTGGCACGCACTCAAAGTCCAATCATTATTGGCACACCCTCAAAGTCCAATCATTATTGGAAAACCCGCTAGAAGTCCAATCATTATTGGAAAACCCCCTAAAAGACCAATCATTATTGGCACACCCTCAAAGTCCAATCATTATTGGCATCCACTCAAAATCCAATATTCAATGGAACCCAAATAAAACCCAATGTTCATTAACACCCATGTTGAAACCCAATTTCCAATAGCACACAGTTATTTCATGTCATCATATACATTAATCATGCACTTCATTTCATGCACAAATAATCATGGCAAACATGCATTCATAAAGCAGGTTTAAAGGTTATTGCTCGCATAATACAGGTTTTGGTCACTTAATCACAAGAAAGGCAGTTTGACCTTTTTTCCTAGCAAGTCGGTTGGTAAACTGTCTCCCCAGCAGATTAGTTGAAAAACCATATCCAATCTCCTCCCCAGTGAATTGCAAATTTTCTGGAAATTTTCTTCTACAGGATAACCACAACAGTTTGCATAGGCACACCCTTACAACAAACTTCAGATTGACCTTCAGTGAGAGCGGCTGGATAAAATCTACTCAACTTCAGAGAGATCTTCAGTGAGAGCTGGATAAGATCTACTCAACTTCAGAGGGATCTTCAGTGAGAGCTGGATAAGATTTACTCAACTTCAGATTGACCTTCAGTGAGAGCGGCTGGATAAAATCTTCACAACTTCAGAGGGATCTTCAGTGAGAGCTGGATAAGATCTACTCAACTTCAGAGGGATCTTCAGTGAGAGCTGGATAAGATTTACTCAACTTCAGATTGACCTTCAGTGAGAGCGGCTGGATAAAATCTTCACAACTTCAGAGGGATCTTCAGCGAGAGCTGGATAAAATCTCTTCAACCACAGATTGACCTTCAGCGAGAGCTGGATAAAATCTCTTCAACTACAGATTGACCTTCAGCGAGAGCTGGATAAAATCTCTTCAACCACAGATTGACCTTCAGCGAGAGCTGGATAAAATCTCTTCAACTACAGATTGACCTTCAGTGAGAACTGGATGAAATCTCTTCAACCACAGATTGACCTTCAGCGAGAGCTGGATGAAATCTCTTCAACCACAGATTGACCTTCAGCGAGAGCTGGATGAAATCTCTTCAACCACAGATTGACCTTCAGCGAGAGCTGGATAAAATCTCTTCAACCACAGATTGACCTTCAGCGAGAGCTGGATAAAATCTCTTCAACTACAGATTGACCTTCAGCGGGAGCTGGATAAAATCTCTTCAACTACAGATTGACCTTCAGTGAGAACTGGACAAAATCTCTTCAACTACAGATTTGACCTTCAGCGAGAGCTGGATAAAATCTCTTCAACCACAGATTGACCTTCAGTGAGAGCTGGATAAAATCTACTCAACTTCAGAGCGACCTTCAGTGAGAGCTGGATAAAATCTCTTCAACTACAGATGGATCTTCAGTGAGAGCTGGATAAGATCTCCTCAACTTCAGATTGACCTTCAGTGAGAGCGGCTGGATAAGATCTACTCAACTTCACCAAGTTTTGTCAGCATAGATGGCTGGTTAAGGTTGGTGTCATTCATCTTACTTTCAAGTTTGTCCGGTTCCACAAAAGGAACGACAACAGGTATATTCGATCCACTTATCTCACCACCATTCACTTCCTAGCAAAATTAGGGCATTCTGTATTTAATTATCTTCCACCAAAAGAATACGAATACCAGGGTTATTCGCATTCTTACGGTCTAAGCTAATTAAATAGGGGCAGCTGTCATACCCTAATTTTGCCCCATACTTTTTTTATTCCCATAAAACCATAAAAATGCATAATCACTTCACAAAAACTCATAAAAATATTTTCCTTAATTATTTTTCATTATTATGCATGAAAATTCCTTTTATTTTGCATTTTTTTCTCATGCATTATCTTTGAATTACTTCATGAACAAGTAACACATTTCTCTTCATTATTTTTCATTTTTTAAATCAAACATCATTCTCATAGTAAATTTGAAACCAAAATCATCATGCACCATCATGCATTTTTATTTATTTCTCAATATTTCATTTTTACTACTTTTTTTAACTTGTCCAAAAAAAATCATGAAAATTGCAAATCCCTCTAAACATTAACACCTCATCATCTTATCATGAGAGAGACCTAGAATCTTCCAAAGGGCACCTCATCAAAGGATAGTACATAGTACATAACCTTATCCTTACCAAAAATCACAAAAAAACCCTAGTAAGGTACTATGCCCTTTCTACCCCCATTCCCCATTTTCTTAACCTAAAACTAGACTATATACCTCTATTCATTGCTACTGCGCAGCCAAGGGGAGAGGAGTCAGAATCATAGCAAAAACAATCCTAAAAACTCATATTTTTCCCATTTCTTCTCCATTTTCGAAACCCATACAAACACCACTATTCCTTCCATTTTCTTTCACAAATAAGATCACCAAGGTTCCAGAAGGCAAGAGCAACGCAGAAATACAAGGTTGAACGTCAGAATCAAGCATCACCATTGCAAAACCTTCAAGAAACAAAGCTTCGTTTTCCAGGCTTCCAGCTACAAATAAGGTTCAAAACTTTCCTATTTTACTACTGAATCATCATAGAATATGTATTGTAACCTATTTGGATCTGATTGATGTGATTTTCGTGGTTTCCATTTTTGGTGTTCATACCTTTTTCTCTTCGTTTTTTAAAATACAACCGTAGTTTGTCAAAAATAACTTCATATTTGTAATCTACATGAAATTCCGAGCAAGAACATGTACTCGTTTGCCATTTTTAATGGAGTTTTGAAACTCCGGTGAGGTACGCCGTCGCCGGCGCTGTTCTGGTTCGCCGGAGAAGGCGAAGTCCAACGTGGACTCTGTTTCAGACAGGTTTAATTCCTGGCCGTTGGATCTCGCAGCTTTCTGTGGTCCGTTGATCTCGTTTTTAAAACGGAGCCGTCAGATCTCATTTAAATGAGATCTGACGGCGATGATGTGGGTGGCGCGCGCGTTTACGCCGCACTGGATCCTCCTGGATCATTTTTGGTTGACTTGCGTTTTTTGGGTGGACCGGATCTGGGCTTGGGCCCTGGGGTTGCAGACTTGCTATCTGCACCCCCCACTTTTTACTATGCGTGAATAATTTGCACCCCCCCTGACTTATGATTATAAGTGATTTTTAGCTTATTTGCAAAAGCACTTATGTGACTTATTGGCTTATTTAAGCTTATTAGGTTACTGTTTATGCTTATATTATGTTAATTTCATTTGTGGACTTTTCTAACTTGTTTAAGTGATTATTTTTGATTAAGTGATTGTTAATTAAGTTGTTTTAGTCATAAGTGCTTATTTGAAACAAAAGCTCTCTAGCTTCTTTTAGGTTTGTTTTGCAGATTCTTTAGCCAAATTTTGTTGACTAATTTTCATAAGTCATTTTCCAACCTAATTGCTTTTTAGCTCATTTAATCACTTTTTTAGCTTATTTTCATAAGCACTTATTTGGTGCTTAAGCTTTTTAGCTTGTTGGACCATTTTGCTCTGCTTAAATCATGTTTGATTTCAGATTATGCTTTTGTTTCTCTTAGCTTATTATTTAATCACTTTTCTAACGTGTAGCTTATTTATTTAAGTGCTTAATTATATTTAATTGCTTAATTCTATTTATGCCATCAATTGTTATGTTTGTCTTCAACTCTTTAGTTTCCCAATTCATTCTAACTCATATCATATACTTTGATTTAATTTTGCATTGTTATGCATCATATTTATTCACTTTTGTTGCATTCATTCACTTTATTCATCTAATTGCATTCATGCACATTTATCCTCATTTATTCATTTGTCGTGCTTATTATGTCACTTATATTGATGTAACTTCTCAACTTCTGTACCTCTCATCTTTCTTCTATTCCTGGACTGTTTGGTTTAAATTTGAGACTTGCTTTCATAATAAACATAGTGAAAAAGGGTTGATCTGACGTATGGCTTTTCACACCCGGATAATCCCTATCCCTGACGTATGGCTCGTGATCTTGGGATTATCCTCACTATTGACTAAATTAAAATTTTCATAATAAACAAGGATGAAAAGGGGTTGATCTGACGTATGGCTTTTCACACCCCGGGTGGTTCCTATCCCTGACGTATGGCTCGCGATCTTGGGACCATCCTCATCCTAAAACGTTAAAATAAACCAACATTCGTCTTTTCCTTTTGAAATACTTTCTTAATCAAACTAAATTAAGGTTTTCATAATAAACAAGGATGAAAAGGGGTTGATCTGACGTATGGCTTTTCACACTCCGGATGGTTCTTATCCCTGACGTATGGCTCGTGATCTTGGGACCATCCTCATCCTAATCAAGCGTTAAAACTAACCCCACTCACTCAAACTTCTTTTCAGAAAAACATGGATATACGCTTTATCCATTCATCTGATACATACACAGCTTACGCCTCTAAGTAGAGCATACAAGTGTCGTTGTATCAGCGGAATGCGAAATAAGCAACATCCGTTATTCAAACTCTCTTTTTACAATGGATATGCGTTTTATCTATTCCTCTGATACATACACAGCTTAAGCCTCTAAGTAGAGCATACAAGCGTCGTTGTATCAGCGGAATACGAAATAAACGTTATTCACATAAAACAAACAACCACACAAACAATTTTTTACCAGAACTACGTGAGTTTTGAGTTTCTCATTGCACCGGGAAATACGTAGGAGCGGGCTCCTACAACCGTCAAACTCAACTAATAAAAACCCTTTTTTTTAATTTATTTGGAAACGAAGTAGAAAATAGCCAAGTGATAGAGTAATTTAATTCAAACCCACGCAAACAAACCCAAACCACCTAAACGGTTCCCATCGAGTACGATGGATGCGAGGGGTGCTAATACCTTCCTCTCGCATAACCAACTCCCGAACCCGCCACGGTTCTTCAACCGTGTTTACCAAGGTTTTCGTGATATTTTCCTTTCCCCCCCCGGAATAAATAAACGTCAATGGCGACTTCATTGCGTTACGCAAGATGGAATTTTCCAGCCCGCTACAATAGGCAGCAACGTTACACCACGTAATTTTAAAATAAACATTACCTATTTTATTTTAAATTATAATAATAATAAATTATAAAAGATAAATGTGAATTTTAGTTAAAATAATAAGGATAAAAGTGGAATAAAATATTTTAAATTATAAGCTCACAAACTACTTAAAATAATGTCTAAAAAATAAATTATAAATCAGTAAAATTAATTATAAGCTCATAATAAAAAGACAATTACCAATATTTTTTTAGCTTATAAGCTTTAAATCAAATCAATTTTTTTGGCCTTGCCATTGCCAAGCAGACCCTCAGTGAGCTTCCGGTTAGTCATCTAAGTTTAGCCATTATACTATTTAAAATAAAATAAAATAGAAGAGACATATTTGATCTAATGAATTATAGTTTTAGATATTTGTAGTATTTTATTTATATTTTTAAAAGTTATTTCATAAATTTAAAAATGTTATAGAAACCAATTCAAAATAGGCATATTATTTTCTTGTAACAAAAACAAAAAAGGCGTATTCTTTTTTTACTCAAAAAAAGGCATATTCTTAATCTATAAGAATTCCATTAAAAATAAAATGTAAGATTTATCTAACTTTTTAATATTAAAATTAAAATAAAGATAATTATTAACACTGATGTAATTGAAAATGAGAAATCAAGTTGTTATTGTTAGAAGACCAAAGCCGGAGTTGACAACTGAGTACGATATGGGTAAGAATTAAGAAATGGGGCCAAATTGCAGACATCAGTATACATAGCTTCCTCCCACCAACTATCTAAAACGGAATCACCACCAACCTCCTCCTCTCTCTCTCTCTCTCTCTCTCTCTCTCTCTCTCTCTCTCTCTCCCCTAATTCTCCATCTCCGATTCTCTCTCTCTACACTTTCTCTCTCATTACCATCAAATCCTCGATCTGAGCCTCACGATCAAACCAGAAGGAAACTCCGTGCCAGAATCTTCTAGAAGGTAAGCGAAACTTTAAAATCTCTCCATTACTTCTTCGTTTTACGTGTTAACGAAGCAACGACGATGAAGATTTTGTTACGATCTGTGCATTTTCTTATTCGTACTTTCCAAGCTCCGATTCGAATCGGTCGAGAATGCACGCGATTATCTTTTGAGATCTGCTGTTTCTCGATCCATTTCTTGCAATGCCAGACGATCTATGTCGTTTTGATTTCCTTAGCTTCTTGTTCGAGCAAGATCCGGTCACTTCTTTTTTTGACGTTTTCAACTAAACAACGACTTTTTTTTTTTTGCTTTTTCCATTGTTTGATTTGAATTGTTGCTATACGTAATTTTACTGTATTCTCGTTGATTTTCTCTGGATATAGTTGAATTGAACTTGAATGTTTAGATTCTGTGTTTGGCACAAATACTATTTATTAACTTAGTTTAATAATAGAGTAAGTTAATTTACTTCTTAGTCAGTATTTATGAGCTTCAAGTTGTGAAACTGTTCTCAAGTCTAAGGCATTGAACTTGTCGATCGAGTTCGAGCTTGCCGAGTATGTTAATGAATTTGTTTATAGTGTACTGTAGACTTTCGTGTTTGTGAAGATTTCTTCCAGCTATAATGATTATGGTGTGTGCAGTCATATAGAAGCTTGTTTTTTTGTTACTTTTAAGTTACTACTCCTTGATGAGTTGTCATTGTCAAATGTTTAGGGTTTGCCACTGGTTTTACTTAACTCACTTTCGGTGGGTCTTATCACGACATATCAACTTTAAGCAGCTTATCATGTTTCTACTCGAAATTAAATCGCCTGCAGTTGAGGTTTACACGCATATGGGACATTGGTGATTGTTCAACTGTGACAATTCAGAAAAACAGATTTTACTTCTAGATTTGTACTTTAAAATATCTTAAATTTGAACTGTCCGATCTTGATCGAATGGCTACCGATGTCTTGAATGCATGGATAGTTGACTGTTGGGAATCATGATCCGTTTCTACTCCAATGGTGCATTTTTATTAAGAACATAAAATGGGTCCCACATGTTCTTACGTAAAATTATTTTTTTATTCTTAAGCAACGAACGGCCCTTTCACGTGGCTGCCATATATGTATGCTCTATTGGTGAAACTCTTCAGGGAACCATTGAAGCTAAACAACAGAATAAGGCACTCCTGTTGGAGATTCTCTTAGTTAACCCAAACTGTTAAATGTTTCACTACTCATCAAGTCCCTTGTATGTAGAAAAAATTGGGCATTGGAGTAATACCCTTTTAGGTTCATTTTATGTATACACACACTACGAGCTTACATATCAATACTCTTTTTCTATCTTTTTGATTGGTGTCTTCTCATATGGACCATGGCGTTCTTGTTTGAAAGAACGGCATATGTTCTTTCAAAAGGCTTGTCGTAAAATTCACTGTTCATTATTATCTATAAATTGATCTTGTGGCGACTATCTGATCCAATCTTTCCCCCAGCGTAGCAAATGGGTGCTTTAATTGTACAGATCACTATGGTATCCAAATCTTGAATATTTTGATCTGTTGATCTCTCTCTCTCTCTGAATTTACTTTATTACTTGCAGGTGGATTGGGCTTTCATAATTCAAATGAATATTTGTTAGTTTTTTCAGAAATAGCATAATGGAAGAGGACGAAGAGCCAAAGGAGATGAAAATATCTGGTAATGAATTAGATTCTCATGGAGTAGTAGATAGTGATATAAAACAGTTTGTTGAGAGTCCTCATCAGGAAAATGTAAATGGTAGCAGTAGTTCTGAGGCAAAACATGTAGATGAGAGGGTACACATGCCAGATCAAGATGTTGACTGTGCAACTACAGTTATGGGAGATGTTGACTGTGCAACTTCAGTTATGGGTGAGGATCAGTTTGAGCAAGTATGTTTGAATGATCAAGACAAGAATAACGAATCTGAGCATTCAAACCAATCACCAGGTTCTGATAAAATACATCACCCATATGATGGATATGCAGAGGATTCTCGATACTCATTTGGGTCGTACTCAATGGAGTATGATTCTTCCGTGGTTGCTGACCCGAACCTCGATAATCTTTCTCATAGCCCCGGGTCAGAGGGGAATTTTGGTTATACAAACAAGCAGTTTGCTCCATCAATTAGTTTTGATTCTACTGGGTATTCTTCTCCTGTTAAATCTCCACCAAAGCCCAAGCAAAAACATGCAAAGCCAAATGTATCTCCAGAATTACTGCATCTTGTTGATTCTGCTATTATGGGGAAACCTGAAGGTATGGATAAGCTAAAGAATATTGCTAGTGGTGTAGAAATTTTTGAAAGTGTTGAAGAAATGGAGAGTGTACCTTTCTTAATTGTAGATTCACTTCTTTCAACAATGGGAGGTGTTGAAAGTTTTGAAGAGGATGAGGATAATAATCCTCCTAGTGTAATGCTGAACTCCCGGGCTGCCATTGTGTCAGGTGAGCTTATTCCCTGGCTTCCTTACATAGGTGATACTGATGATGTCATGTCCCCAAGGACAAGGATGGTCAGGGGACTACTTGTCATAATAAGGGCTTGCACTAGAAATAGAGCAATGTGCTCATCGGCTGGTCTGTTGGGAGTATTGTTGAGAACAGCTGAAAAGATTTTTACTGTGGATGTTGGCTTAAATGGACAAATGAGGTGGGATGGAACTCCTTTGTGCCACTGTATACAATACTTAGCGGGTCATTCTCTTAGTGTTAGCGATCTTTATAGATGGTTTCAAGTCATTACTAAAACACTTACCACAATTTGGGCTCCACGATTAACACTAGCATTGGAGAAAGCAATAAGTGGAAAGGAGTCAAGAGGACCTGCTTGCACTTTTGAGTTTGATGGTGAAAGTTCTGGTTTGCTTGGTCCAGGTGAGAGCCGTTGGCCGTTTGTCAATGGATATGCTTTTGCAACATGGATCTACATTGAATCATTTGCAGACACATTGAATACAGCTACAGTTGCTGCTGCCATTGCTGCGGCTGCATCGGCTAAGTCAGGTAAATCATCAGCCATGTCAGCTGCTGCTGCAGCTAGTGCACTTGCTGGTGAAGGTACAGTGCACATGCCACGACTATTCAGTTTTTTATCCGGTGATAATCAGGGTATAGAGGCTTATTTTCATGCCCAATTTTTGGTTGTTGAAACTGCTAGTGGAAAGGGAAAAAAGTCATCTTTGCATTTTACCTATGCCTTCAAACCACAATGCTGGTACTTCATTGGTCTTGAGCATATAGGCAAGCACGGAATTCTTGGGAATGCTGAAAGTGAAGTCAGGTTATATGTAGATGGGTCTTTATATGAAAGTCGGCCTTTTGAGTTCCCTCGAATATCCAAACCCCTGGCATTTTGCTGCATAGGAACTAATCCTCCTCCTACTATGGCTGGTTTGCAACGCCGTCGTCGTCAATGTCCTTTGTTTGCTGAAATGGGCCCTGTGTACATCTTCAAGGAACCAATTGGTGCAGAAAGAATGGCAGGCATGGCATCTAGAGGGGGGGATATATTGCCTTCTTTTGGTAATGCAGCTGGGCTACCATGGCTAGCAACAAATGCCTATGTACAGAGCAAGGCAGAGGAGAGTGTGCTTCTAGATGCAGAAATTGGAGGTTGCATTCATCTACTCTATCATCCTAGTTTGCTGAATGGGCGCTTCTGTCCAGATGCTTCACCTTCTGGTGCGTCAGGTTAGAAAATTTTGATCAATTTTTTCTTTCTTTTTTCTGTGTTATAATATTTGGATTTTTTTTGACACAATATTTGGATATTTATACACTGCATAAATGCACATGGATTTTTTGTGCAAAAAGATGCCTGATAAATAATCTCGTAAAGGTTAGCTTTTAGGTTTATGTCACGTGATTGAAAAAAAATGTTTCACTATATTTTGGGTTGAAATTCATAAGCACCAAAATGCTGTTTTTCTAGCACTGAATTTTCTGTAGTTGCATATTTATTAATAGTATGGTATCTAGTGTAGGTCATTGTCTTCTTTTGTTCTTCATCTCCTATTTGAAAGTTTTTTTCCATTTATTTTACATAAACAAACATGACTGTGTAAATTTGGGGGGTTCACAAACCGTTTAGGGACTTGCATTAAGCTCATTTGTCTATGCATAGATAGTGGCAAACTGGTTTACAAAAAGTATTGCAATAAATAACTATTAATTACTTTAAATTAACGTGTATATAAAGAAAATTAGGGTAAAGGTGTTTTTCGTCCCTGTAAAATTGGCGAATTTGAGTTTTAGTCTCCGTAAAAAAAATTCACCCGTTTTGCCCTTGTAAAATTTAAACCCATAGGTTTTAGTCCCTCATTCGATGTCAGCAAAAAAAGACCGTTTCGTGGCATGGTTTAATGACGTGGCAAATGCCACCTTGGAAAGGTTGACATGTCAGCAAAATGACAAAAAAATAGCGCAAAGACAAAAATGCCTAGGGACCAAAATCAAAGTTAAAATTGCAATTTTTTTCATCCTTCTTCCATAGCAGCAAGAACAGCCCATTTCTTTCATCTTTCATCTTCCATCGCAGCAAGAACCGGCCTTTCCATGACTTAAAAAAGAAATTAAGAAACTAAAGCTGAAAGATAATCACCTGTATAAAGTGTGAAACAAGTTGTTTAGAGGGATAAGATTTGGTTGGGTGATGATGATGGCTAATAATAATATAATAATTGCAACTAGCAGCAGAGCAGGTGAACATGCTCACTCCCCCATTCACAGGTGTTCATACTTATTGTGGTCTCGCTAACAATAATATAATTACCTCATTGGGAAATTTCATTTCTAGTTCTTATTAATAGTAATATTTTTTTCAATCTTCAGACCAACCGACATAACACACACACACGCACACCTGTTTTTTCCTCTACTCATATACTGCTTAGATGCTACATGCGTGTCTTTAACTTTTCCATTTTCTCATAAAAAAACAAAACACATTTCATAAATGGAACTATTTAATTGAGAATTTTTAGATATGATGAATTTGTTTTATTACTGGGTGTTGGTGGTGGTTGTGCTCCCCTATTTTTTGGGAGTCAGAGTAGTTTATTCAAATTCAACAACAATTTCAAATGTTCCTTTGGCTTGATGTGGTGACTTGAGAGCATTTGCTTCCTCCCATTTTCGTGCTGCTGCTGCTACAATGAGAAGAAGGAAGAAGATGAAAGAAGATGAAAGAAATGAGCTGTTCTTGCTGCGATGGAAGAAGTAAAAAAAATTGCAATTTTAACTTTGACTTTGGTCCCTGGGCATTTTTGTCTTTTCACCATTTTTTGTCATTTTGCTGACATGTCAACCTTTTCAACGTGGCATTTGCCATGTCACTAAATCCATGCCACGTAACGTTTTTTTTGTTGACATATCAAGTGAGAGACTAAAACCTATGGGTTTAAATTTTACAGGGGCAAAACGGGTGGATTTTTTTTTTATAGGGACCAAAACCCAAATTCGCCAATTTTACAGGGACGAAAAGTACCTTTTTTTACCCATAAAATTATAAAATTCATTAAGGAATAGACTTATCTTTGGCCGGCCTGTCTGTGATTAAGCTGTCTTGAGAAGATATCATATCTAGTTGTTACCGGAAAAATGCCGGAATGAGTCACGACAACGAATAACAGGCAAAACTGGAGTTAACACAGTTTGTTGAAAAAAAAACTATTTCACCGGAGGACAGTGTGTCCACCGGGTAAGCAAGGTGTAGGGTTGCCTCTTAATAGGCTCTAGATACCATGTTGAAAGAGAAAATGCAAGAGAGCACAAGAGGCATATGGTGAAAACCGTGTGTCTATGAGCATCACGGACATTCTATTATATAGCCGATTCTACATTTAAGAGCATTAATTACAAAAGGACTATCTTTTATGGAATATGCTATGCTAGGAATAATCTAGGATATTCTAAAGTATATTTACATTAATTATTAAATATCAACAGTTATTTAATTTATTCTGCTTTTCCCATTCTTTCTCGGTTTTTATTTTTACAGATACACATATTGTTTGCTAAGCTTGTGACTTATATGTATGCACCCTCCTTTATTGTTTCTTTACTTTTCCATATCTTCTCAATAAACTATTTCCTGTGTACAATGTTAGCTATTTCCAGTGTTTAATATGGCACAACCAACCATTTGTGGGATCAACAGTTATATGTATTTCCTATTTTACTGTCAGCAATACAAAAGTTCTTTTTATGCTTCTTCAAAAAGAGGTTCTTTTTATGCACCAAGGCATGAATAATTTAATGCATCAATCTCTGCTCTTCTCATGGTCCCTTCATTATGATTCAGGAATGCTTCGACGTCCAGCTGAGGTTCTTGGGCAAGTCCATGTTGCTACACGAATGAGACCTGGAGATGCTTTGTGGGCATTGGCCTATGGTGGTCCCTTGTCTTTGCTTCCCATAACGATAAGCAATTTAGACGAGGAGACTCTGGAACCACTTCATGGGAATTTTCCGCTTTCTTCAGCCACCACATCTCTTGCTGCCCCAATTTTTAGAATTATATCCATCGCTATTCAACATCCAAGGAACAATGAAGAGTTGTCTCGTGGTAGAGGGCCCGAGGTTTTGTCAAAAATTTTGAATTATCTTCTCCAAACTCTATCTTCACTTGATGTTGGAAAGCATGATGGTGTAAGAGATGAGGAACTTGTTGCTGCTGTTGTTTCTGTTTGTCAATCTCAGAAGATCAACCATACACTTAAGGTGCAGCTCTTTGCCACACTGGTGTTAGATTTAAAAATTTGGAGTTTGTGTAGTTATGGCATACAAAAGAAGCTTCTATCATCACTTGCAGACATGGTTTTCACAGATTCAACAGTAATGCGTGATGCCAATGCCATTCAAATGCTTCTTGATGGCTGTAGAAGCTGTTATTGGATTGTTCGTGAAATTGACTCAGTGAATTCTTTTTCCCTAGCTGGGGCAACGCGTCCTGTGGGGGAAATTAATGCGTTGGTTGATGAGCTCTTAGTGGTAGTTGAACTTTTAATGGTGGCAGCTCCTCCTTCTTTGGTCTCAGATGATGTCCGATGTTTACTTGGATTCATGGTTGACTGTCCACAACCCAATCAGGTAAAGTAGTGTCATTTATTTTATTTTTTCTTTTTGTTTGTGTTTTTTTTTGGCGAGGGGGTAATAAGAAGATGCTATTAGTTAGTCATGATGCTATTAGTTAGTCATGATGCTAAAATGACACAACAAAAACACCACCATAGCCTTTTGTTATTAGGTAGAGTCGGCTACATAGATCATTTTTCTTTTTAATTAAAAAGAATAAAAAACATATTATTGGATGAGATAAGAAAGGTCCCAGGCACAATTAGCACCTAGACCAATGCACTATACAACCAAGCCAGTTGCTGAGATAATAGAAATCAGAACCCAAACTCAAGTTAAAACAGAAAAATACACCAAAACAATGCTAATAGAATTACGCCCTCTTCAGCCAAGCCAACAATCCATTGCTAACACAATGTCATTAGCAGTAGCAGTACAACATAAAGCAATGAAATCATTACTCGTACCCTGATAGGTTTAAGTACCAGTCAGTTCTATCAAACCCCCATTCTGCTGCACCTAAATCTGCACAAGATTCCAATTGTCTCATGTTATATATTCTTCTTCCAAATATGTTATTTAAATAAAAAACCCGAACTTATAATGCTTTGTATTAGATTTTTATATTGGGCCTAACTCATCCTTACAAAACCGGCTTGTAAGGAGAGGATTACCTCATCTCCAGGTAATCTCACATCCGATGTGGGACTTCTTAACACACACCCCATCACGCCTAACACTATTAGGCTTGGTGTGTGGATATACATGGTGGGTGGCCCAACGGATCTTGGGGGAGGCTCTGATACCATCTTAAAATTGGGAGTTTGGCCTAACTCAACTCTACAAAACACTTTGGTCTGATTTTATTCTTTGTTTCTTTATCATCTAAACAAAATTGTACTCATCATTCATTATTTGCTTCAATTTTCAGGTTGCTAGGGTGTTGCATCTCTTTTACAGGTTGGTTGTCCAGCCTAATGCATCTAGGGCCAACACATTTGTAGAAGAATTTCTAGCAGGTGGTGGGATAGAAACTCTTCTTGTTCTCCTACAGAGGGAAGCTAAAGATGGTGATAGTGATGTAGTGGAATCATTCTCAAAGAATCCTGAACTTGATAAAACAGAAATTGATGGTAGTAATGAAAACACTGAAATAAGTCAGGATGATCAAGGATCAGAGGATAAAAGTGAAACCAGCATACTAAATAACGATAGACACTCTCAATCTATTGATAGTTGCAATAGCACTGTTCCTAGTTCTCCAGATATTAACAGCGACCGGATGGCATTTACCCCTGAAGTTCCTTCTGCCAAGAATCTTGGAGGCATAAGTCTATCCATTAGCGCTGACAGTGCTAGGAGAAATGTGTACAATATTGATAAAAGTGATGGCGTTGTTGTAGGGATCATAGGCCTCTTAGGCGCTTTAGTCGCTTCAGGACAACTGAGATTTGTTTCGCATTCTGGTCCTGATAGCACTAGCAACCTTTATGGTGTTGGACTCCATGACAGGGGTGGTACTATGTTTGAAGACAAGGTTTCTCTTCTACTTTATGCTTTACAAAAGGCTTTTCAAGCAGCACCAAACAGGCTAATGACTAACAATGTTTACACAGCTTTGTTGGCTGCCTCGGTATGGTTAACTTCCTCTAGCATCCTCACTGCATATGCCAATGGAAATACATTAGTATCGGTTACTTCTATACCGTTGCCCAAATGGATTTTTTTCCCCCTTTGAAATTTATTTTTTCAATGTCATTACCATGTTTTATTCACGGTATGCCTTAATTTTTCATTTTTGGTCATTATCAGCTGATATGTTCTTGATGTTTTCATCATGTCTAATAGCATATATGCATCAATATTCAAAATATGAATGTCTTTACATTTATATATTGTACCAGCAAAATTTATGGTTTTCATTAACTGGATTAGGCCAAATTAATGTTTATATTGGTCTGCCAACATGCTACCTATGCTAACCGAATTCTGCATTTTTTAATCAATGTATGAAATCAGCAAATTTTGCTTTCCTGTCTTGTCTTGTACAGTGTTGACAAATAGAGTGGATATAGCGTGCAAAATTTTAACAAACGGCTATTGTCAAGTAATGCGTGATTTAGTAAAAAATGTTGTCAACCAGGGACTTCATAAAATTGATTGAATGCAGAAAGAAACTTGCTAATATAATTGAAAAAATTCCCCATTTTAACTACAACAAACTGCATAAAAAGCTAAAAAACATGAAAGCATTCATGCCTCTTTGAACGTCTATTGAAGAATTCTTTGAAAAATCTGGTAATCAAATTTCCAAAATAATTATTCTATCCTCGTTAGCTGAATTTTTCGTTTTTATGTTTTTTGCTTTCCATTTCAGATTAACGCTTCTTCTTCAGAGGATGGACTTAATTTCTATGATTCTGGTCATCGCTTTGAGCATTCACAACTTTTATTGGTGCTGCTACGTTCGCTTCCATTTGCACCCAGGTCACTGCAGAACAGGGCATTGCAGGTATTAGCTCATTACTCTCATTTCTTACAATATGCATATAATGTTTTCTATATTGTATTTTATATGATTAATGAGGTGTTTGCAGCATCACATGCTTTTTTACTTCCTTGATTCATGGGTGGGCTGCTTAATTTAGCATTTTATTTTTTTTGTTACATATTTACATCTATGTTGTCAATGTTTATAAAAAAAACATCTATGTCGTCAATAGTGCCGTGATCATGCACTATAGTGGTTTCGCGGAGTAGTTTAGGGCTCTTCTGCGACGCAATTCCAGTGCTACCTGCGGCTAACAGTAGTGGCAAAAGTGGCAGCTAACCGACGTGGAAAAATTGCGGCAGAGAAGACGTTTCACGGTCGCATCTGTGTTAGGGGTTTCAATGCCCTGTTTTTTTGAAACAGTTCCCAATAACCTGTTTGCCCTCTGATATTTTTTGTTTTAAGTATTTTAAGAGGTTGTTTGGTCATTTCACTATATTATTTTAAGCACTACTACTCTTCCCACTCTCATTCTGCCTCTTCGTATAACTAATTTCACAATATCATGTTAAACACTACTACTTTTCCCACTCTCACCGACACCAACTACAGGATAGGTTGTTACTCTGCCTACTTATACTGTTATTTTAACTCATAATTAGTTGCTGTGTTTTTATTTTTCCTTTCCTATTTTGACCTATTGACATGTTATTTTTCTATTGAAAAGGAAGCCTATAAAAGTCTTGTATAATCTGTATTTGAAAGACTTGCTTTACCTGAAGTTCATTGTTGCTTCTTCGCGATGTTCAAAACTGGATTCTTTCATAGTGTCTCACTGGCATAGACCAGAGAGGAGACCATCTTATTCGACCTTTATATGTGTCTTCACACCAATGTTTTAAAACCTGGACCTGTCAAGGTACTAGGTCATTGGGTCACTGGTCGGATTGCATGACTGTTGACCTGGTCTATATAAAAAATTTAAAAAGTATTTATGACTTAAATTACTTAACTATAAAATTTAATACAAGTTCTTTCCATTCCCATCATTGTTTTCATTTGGATTCACATATATATTAAGGGTCTGTTTGGTTCGGGGGTTTTGGAGGGGAGGTGATATTTTAAATTTTTATGTTTGGTTCAACTTTTTAACGAGGGGAGGGAAGGGGAGAAGTAATTTGCTTTCTTACCCTTAACCTTATAAACTCAAAATAAGGATTAAATTATAATGGATATATTACGTCAAAAAAAATCTAATGGATATATAACAAAAAAAAATGTAATGAGTAGAAAACCTAATTTTTTTTTTGTCAAAAATAATAAAACCTAGAATTTTAATATTCCAACAAGGATAATTTAGAATTTTAATAAAAAAGTGAAGGTAATTTTGTCAACAGAATAAATTATGTTTTACCTCGTCTCCCCTCCTTAAAAATCCCTCCCCACACCTTCCCTCCCCTCCTCCTCGGTTGAACCAAACAAGCCCTAAGGGTCTGTTTGGTTAAATTGAGTGGAGGGGAGGGGAGGGATTTTAGGGTCTGTTTGGTTCAGGAGTTTTGGAGGGGAGGGGAGGTGAGGTGATATTTTAAATTTTTATGTTTGGTTCAACTTTTTAACGAGGGGAGGGGAGGGAAGAGAAGAAGTAATTTATTTTTTTACCCTTAACCTTGTAAACTCAAAATAAGGATTAAATTATAATGGATATATTACGTAAAAAAAAATCTAATGGATATATACCAAAAAAAAAATCTAATGAGTAGAAAACCTAAATTTTTTTTGTTGTAAAAAAATAAAATAAACCTAGAATTTAATATTCCAACAAGGATAATTTAGAATTTTAATAAAAAAGTGAGGGTAATTTTGTCAACATAATAAATTATGTTTTACCTCGCCTCCCCTCCTTAAAAATCCCTCCCCTCACCTCCCCTCCCCCTCGGTTGAACCAAACAAACCCTTAATGAAGGGGAGGGGAAGGGAGGGGAGGGGAGGTAGTTTCATTAAATATATGTTTGGTTCAAAAAGGGAAGGGGAGGGGAGGTGAGGTATTTTAATTAAATATAGGTTTGGTTCACAAAGAAAGGGAAGGGGTTTTATAACTATTTTACCTTTTTATCCTTGTTTAAAAAAGAACTAATATATAAATTTAAAATATATTAGTATCTTTTATCAATACATAAATTTTTTATAGCTTATTAAATCATCTTCTTATTCACCAAAATAATAATAATAATAATAATAATAATAATAATAATAATAATAATAATAATAATAATAATAATAAAAAACAGCGAACCAAATAAAAAGAAAATATAAACTGTTTTTCCTTCTTTTCAATCACGGATAAAAATTAGGATTGAAGTTTTTATTAATTTTGATTGAAGTTTTTATTAATTTTGATTTGCATGTATTAGTTTTGAGATGACACTAGTACAAAATTGGTACAATGTTCATTTTTTGGCTAATTAGTTTGGTTATATGATAAACTATAGTATACCAAAGTTGTTACTAGTACAAGTAACGTAACGCAGTAATTTTTATTATGAGTGCAAGACAATGAAAAAAGAAGAGTGCCACGTTTAATGATGTATGAGTGTGGAGGGATCGTAATAGGAAGAAGCACCGAGACTTATTTAACAGAGAATAATTAACGATGATAGATATGTAATCATAAAAATTGTAACAAGGGTAATACTGGCATTTTAAAATGAATTGAGGATAGTTTGGACAATTTAATAAAAATTAAAAGAGCTTACCTCCCCTCCCCTCCAAATCCCCCCAATTTGGGGGGAAACAAAAATTGCTCAATATTACCTCCCCTCCCCTCCCCCTCATTAAAAATTGAACCAAACATAAAAATTAAAAATATCACCTCACCTTCCCTCCCCTCCCCTCCCCTCCAAAACCCTCAAACCAAACGGACCCTAAGTAGCAGATAATATTATAATTTATTTAAAGATATCAAAATCAAATTCACCAACAAAAACAATTAACCATGTATTTTATCAATGTTTTATTAAAAAAAATGTACTGTATAAATGTATGGTAGATATGGCCATATAAGTAATGGCTTGAGTTTACTAATTTAGTATATAATAGCTCATGTTTCTTAATAAAGATATTTAGATGCAATATTGTTATTCAAGTTCACATGGCCAAGTGGTAGAACTGTGAAACATGTTATAAGCCCAGGGTTCAATTCTCTTTGACCACATGAGAACTTGAACAGTTATAAGCCCAGGGTTCAATTCTCTACCCTTTTCAAATTGAACAATTAAAATAAAAGGGGTTTTGCTAGGTTTCTTGAGAACTGGAGTCCTATCAGGTTATTGTGTCGTAAGTTCCGCAGAACCTCTCAATTTGTTTCTGGTACTATGTGAGAAATTTAGTTCTTATTGCCTTACATATCTTTTTATGTCATAATTAATTAAACAAGATGTCCATGTATACAACACAACAATATAAAACTTTCCTATAAAATCTGTCTTTGGAAGTAACACTTCCAATGATGCATACAATCGTATTTGTGATTTTTTTAGCTTTAAGATGCTTGTTTGTGTATATTTTCAGGATCTTCTATTTTTGGCTTGCAGTCATCCTGAAAATAGAAACAGTATGATAAATATGGAGGAATGGCCTGAATGGATTTTGGAAATCCTGATCTCAAACTATGAGGTAATAACATACAAATGAGTAATTTTTTGTCTCTTTTACAGTTTTAACAGATATTAAATTAATGCCAACTTCTTGTATAATATTTGTTTTGGCTGTGGTTCCTGTGGAAAATTCCTTGACTGTGTTAATTGCATACTCTTTTTTAACAGGTAGGTCCAAATAAATTGTCTGATTCAACAAGTGGTGGAGACGTAGAAGACCTTATTCATAACTTCCTAAGTATCATGCTAGAGCACTCAATGCGCCAAAAGGATGGATGGAAGGTTTGATATTTGTTTGGATTTTTAACTTCTTTCATGTGGAAATTGTTCACCTTACTTCCAATTCTTTTCAATTTTGCTCTTTCATGATTCATGATGTTGCTGATGATAGTGATCACATGCAATTGTTTGTTTTCCCATTTTCTGTTCTCTCTATTAAATCTGTTTTTTTTGTCTGGGGTTGCAACTGTTGAACTTTAAACACTAAAGTGGGCTTGAACTTTCAATGTATTTGTAAATATATGTTTCTTTTTTGCTTCACAGGAGTTTCTTAGGCTTTCAGATATGAAGAAACTGCATTTTTTTACTTTCCGCTTTTCCTTTCATTGTATAGGAAGAATTTTATTTCAAGTGAAGACAAAGTACAACTTTTTGGGGAGGGGGTTAGGTTGCATAACATATTTCAAACAAAGAAACCAAATGAATACTGGAATCCACGACGCTTAAAAATGTAGCTGAATTATCGTATTGGTAACATATATCTTGGCGTGTGCGATTAAAAGAAAATATTTTAGATGTTTACCATACTTGTTGGTTTTGAGCAATGACTTGTCAACACAGTATTAAAATTGAGTTGTAATACATTTTGTAATATTCTATTTACTAATCACATAATAGTGGTCATCAAGAGGTATATTTTTTTCTTGGAGTTTGCATGTGAAGCCGCAATTGACTGCTGATATTGTGTAACTTCTTAGTCATCATTCTGATGGAACTTAACTTCTGTTGTCAACATCCATATCTGTCTGCTTGCATTAGTTCTGATTTTATCAGGCTGATTCAGGCTGAGTTACTCTTTTTGTCCAGGATATTGAAGCAACAATCCATTGTGCAGAGTGGCTTTCTATTGTAGGTGGATCTAGCACAGGAGAACAGCGAGTAAGGTAAGTTTAAACATCCATTAGGAGCTCTTTGAGCATTTACTTCTCACTTCTTATCTCTGAATATTTTATTCTTTTTGGTTTACATGCTGTTGTCATTGTTTCTGAGCTAAACATTTTACTATCTTTATAGTATGGATATAAAAACCATTCATGAGCTCTGACTTAACAGCTTAAGTCTTTATCAGACCAGAGTCAGTCCTTGAAATGCTATCAGAGCTTCTATGATCAAGTGGTCAGGAGTTTAATCCTAACTGCTCCCATAACTTGAATTTTAGCATAAGGTTGGGTAGGCCATTCCACTGTCCATGCTTTAAGTTCAAAGGGTTTGAGTTAGCGGGTTTTGTTAGGTATATTATTCATTCATCAGTTTTTACTTGACCACACAATCTTTTAGTTGACATCCATTCCTTGACAGAATATTTTTGACATCATCACAAATTTAAAGCGACCTCCTTTTCTCTAAATTGTTTATGAAGTATTAGCCACTGGTGTTATGTGGAAAAGAATACATAGAACTGCGCATACCATCATAAGTTCCAGGTTATAAAAGTAGAAGCCAAGGAAAAAAATACAAGGAAAATTTGTATGTACCACTTGGTTTTGATGAAACTTGTAAACTTGATGAGGTCATACAAAGAAGCTGTGTGGGTATGGTATATGTTTGACATAAGTTGACAGTAATTCAAAGAGGACAATTACGTCTAAAACATACCCAAAGATAAAATTTAGAGCAATAATCCCAGTCTATGTATATGAAGAATTTTGAAGAAGAGTTTTATAAATTCTTTTATAGTACTATATTACTCTTACATCTTGATTGAAAGTTTCTAGCAACAGTTTACAAATTTTGGTTTCATTCTATTTAAATACTCATTCTTTTTTGGGTCAATTTCTTTAAAGACGTGAAGAATCGTTGCCTATATTTAAAAGGAGACTCTTAGGTGGCTTGCTGGACTTTGCCGCTAGAGAGTTGCAGGTTCAGGTAAATCTTGTTTTCTATTGTTACAGATTTTCCTTATAAAAGTTATATGCATGATATTGATTTGCCATGCCAAGGTAATGATATTAATTCTGCTATTGTTACCCCCTCCCCCAAATTATTTTTGTTTTGAAATGTCTATCACACTTAGGAAACAAAATCATTACATACAAAATCTTATGCTAAAATGATAAGTACAATTATCTATGTTTCTCATTTTTGTTAAGAGTGGAAGAAAAAACAGTAATGACCTCTAAATACAGCTTTCCCCTGCTGCAGACTCAAATTATTGCTGCAGCTGCGGCTGGTGTTGCAGCTGAGGGCTTGTCCCCGACAGATGCTAAGGCTGAGGCTGATAATGCTGCCCAGTTGTCTGTGGCATTAGTAGAGAATGCCATTGTGATACTTATGCTTGTTGAAGACCATCTACGGTTGCAGAGCAAACAATCGTCTTCACGTACTACAGATAAATCTCCATCTCCACTTTCTACTTTGCATCCAATAAGTGATCACTCGAATTCATTGTCAACAATTGACGAGTCAACAGAAGAAATCACAGACAACCGAAGTTCACTATCCAGTGGCTCAGGGGGAATCCCGCTAGATGTATGCTTATATTAATCTAAAACTACACATGCATACTACATGTCATTAATAGATGAGTATTTTGTTTTTTATATCTGTGCATCTCCAATGGCACTTCTGTTATTCCTCCAAAATTTATGCATTGGCGACACTGTTCTATTCTTCAAATATCTTCTTTTTAATTTTTTTCCCCTGTTTTACACTTTTTATCAATGTAATCAAAACTGGGCGGTTTGACCAGTTGAACTGGGAACTGGACCTGCATCCAGTCTGATCAGCACCTAAAACCACTATGTTACAGAACTGGGCAAGAAACAGGAAAACCGGTAAAAGCCCAGAGTAAACCAGAAAACTGGTGGGTCACACAGTTATCATAGTTGAATTGTATTTTGGCTTTTTTAGAATTTTTTTTAACTGGCCAACACAAGGGTATTAGACCCACCAAAAGGGGATATCCTGTCATTCATATGCTATTGGACTCCCTTTTTATATCCGATATTCCAAACCAGTTGATATAAAATCGTTGATGTTGGTCTTTCTCATAACATGATTGATATGTAACCTTAGTACTTTCTTTTTCTCATTCGTTTGTAAATTACTTTAAGTTCTTTTCTTAAGCTTTATTTGTTGGTAAAATGTTATCATTTTTTCTTCTTTTCACATTCATATTTCCTTGTTTTTTTTTTTACTTCAATATAATTTGCTATTAATAATTGAATAATTAATAATACTATATTAATTTCATAAGGATTTATCAATTGATAAGGAAGATATATTTTCTATGGGGATAAAAAGATATATTTAAGTAAAATAAGTATGTATTATATTTATATGGTTCTAGAAATGTAAAAAAAATAATATAGTTGAATATAAAAGTGATATTGAAGTATTAACGGTTGAACTCCGGTTGAACCCTAGTCAGACCGTTAAACCTTGAACCGGTAGCTACACCGGTTCAATGTCCAGTTCGGTTTTGATTACCTTGCTTTTTGTCTCTTAACTTTTGTGTCCGTCTTTCAGATTTAAGAGAATATGTGCAAGCTTTATATTTTTTCTTTATTACCATTGCATTTGCATTCCTGTCGATTTGATTTGTCTATTCATCCTCATATCATTTTTGTTTTTTATATTTCTATATTGGAGAAACTCATACTTTCATGATTTTTGAAGGCCATTTCTTCAATGGCTGATGGAAATGGTCAGATCCCTACATCAGTGATGGAAAGGATTACAGCTGCAGCAGCAGCTGAGCCTTATGAATCTGTATCTTGTGCTTTTGTGTCACACGGGTCCTGTGCAAAGGATTTAGCTGATGGCTGGAAATACCGGAGCCGTTTATGGTATGGCGTTGGCCTTCCACAGGATCCAGCTGCATTTGGTGGTGGAGGCAGTGGATGGGATTTTTGGAAGTCAACTTTGGAGAAAGATTCCAACGGAAACTGGATTGAGCTTCCTTTGGTTAGGAAGTCTGTGGCAATGCTCCAAGCGTTATTGTTAGATGAGTCTGGACTTGGTGGTGGTCTTGGTATAGGTGGAGGATCAGGTACTGGAATGGGAGGGATGGCTGCACTGTACCAGCTATTAGACAGTGACCAACCATTCTTATGCATGCTTAGAATGGTTCTTCTATCCATGAGAGAAGATGATGATGGTGAAGATTATATGCTGATGAGAAATACAATTATTGAGGATGTGGGGTCTGAAGGAAGAACACCGCGATCAGCACTTTTATGGAGGTAGAACAATCCCTTCAATCTAAAATTTTGAGCGCGCATTTATGCCCTAACAGATAAAACTTCATTAGCCTAGCATGTAGTAATGTACTAGTTTTACTGCAAATAATCCAGAAACACGATTCAAGTATGACATATCTTCAATATATGATTTTTTGTAGTCTTAGAATTTGAGTAAATGAAAGAGGACTGTAATTGTAAGTGAAATTTCTAAAGCTACATGTTTTGACGCCAAATTCAAAGGCTGGAGCAATCTTCTTATTTATGGACTTTTTGCTTTTTTTTTTCTTTTTTGTTTTCCCTTATGTTTTTGTCATTCTGGAGAATCCCTAACCCTACAAATTTTTGAAAATTTGTTCTTTCTGTCTTGAGAAATTTTATTTGTTCATAATAAAATATTTCAACTTCCTTTATTGACTACCTTCGGGATTCTGAAAGAAATCTATTATTAAGACATAAGATTATAGAAAACTGTTATTGCATAATTCCCTTTTTTATTTTCATTATCTGCTGTATGAGATGTGGGTCAATCTTGTTTTGTTTAATTTAATTTTTTAAAAATTTGAACAGTGTTCTCTCACCTATTCTCAACATGCCAATTTCTGACAATAAGAGGCAAAGAGTCTTGGTTGCATCTTGTGTGCTATATGCTGAGGTTTGTATTTTCAGCTTGTCCATATTAATTCTTTTTTCAATTCTGTTCTTTGTATACATCAACGTAGTTAACATAGTACTACACTTTGTCAGGTTTACCATGCTGTAAGCAGAGACCAAAAACCTCTTCGCAAACAGTACCTTGAGGCTATATTACCACCATTTGTTGCTGTCTTAAGGAGGTGGCGTCCCCTTTTGGCTAGCATTCATGAACTTGCTACTGGTGATGGTTTGAATCCTCTTGTTGCCGATGACCGTGCATTAGCTGCTGATTCCCTGCCAATTGAGGTACTTTATTGTCCATTCCTATAAATACAAACATATGTACTCCCTCTATTTCAAAATGTGTCACTTTAGCAAATAACATTGTTTCAAAGTGAATGTCATTTACACTTTTCAATGTAGGTTAATTTTTTTTGGTTCCAATTTTACCCTCTAATGATTATATTCTACTTTGACCAATAGTTAAAAAGGTTAGTTTAGTAAAAATATCATATATATATATATATATATTGACAACATTGCCTTTCTCAATATGTGTGCAAAAACCTTAAACGACACTCATTTTGAAAAGGAGTATAATAAGGGTTTGGCTTAGTTTGATATCAATACCTTCACATTTACTTTAACACATTGTTTGGTTTTATGGAAAAACAAGTGAGAAAATGTGGTATTTTCCTTTATTTGGCATGGAAAAAAGGAAGCAAAGATAAAAGGTGCTATTTTTCTCCGTTTTAGCCCATGAAGGAACATAAAGCTGATGGAATGAAGGCGATTCCATCATTAAAGATGAAAATAGCGCCTGCTACATGTTCTGTTTCTTACTTTGACATTGTGTTATGTTACTCTTGAGTGTCCTCTCATGTCCGCTGCATTCGGCAAATTTAGTTAAATAATTTTTTTTTTGAAATTTATAATTAATTTTCTTTTCTTTACATATTATTTATAGTAGTCTTGTATTTACAAATATTAAATTTACTGTAATTTTACTCTCTTTACCACTATTTATTTTTACCGATGGATATTTATGTCATTTCAAAACTATACTTTTTTTCCCCTCTTACTTTCTACCCAATTGAACAAGGAAAGAAAAAACTTTTACATTTTTTACCTTCCATTTTAATTTTTTCCAAACAACTAGAAAACCATCTCATTTTCTACTCTTGTTCATTTATTTCCTTATAATTCCTTTGACTGGCTCTTCCAAATATTTGGTTCAAATGATTTGATCATGGGTCAGATGCCCATGTTGCAAAAGGTAGGTAATGGCTGGGGGGCCAACTTGGTTGGAATTGCAGTCATTATTGTGATGCCTATGCATGCCATTTTGCGTTTAAAAATACGTACACTTTGCCAATCAAATGGAGTGAAAAGTGTTAGAAGTTCCACATTGACTAGAGATATGGCATAGATAGCCTTTATAAGGGTAGTGCAAACCTCAACTCTTAAGCTAGCTTTTGTGGTTGAGTCATGCCTCCCAATTCTAATATGGTATATAGCCTATCCTAGATCCATTTGTTGTTTGTTGTGGAGACCTCCCATATTTGGCCACCCGTTGTTGTTAGTTCCACGTTCCAGCTGGTTCAGTCCTGCACGTGAGGGGGTGTGTTAGAAGTTCCACATTGACTAGAGATATGGCATGGATAGCCTTTATAAGGGTAGCGCAAACCTCAACTCTTAAGCTAGTTGTTGTGGTTGAGTGCAGGCCTCCCAAATTCTAATAAAAAGTTTGGTAAAAAGAAGGTAAACAAGAAGGAAAACAATACATTTTGCCAATGTTTGTTTGTACTGGAGTTTATTTTTGTGTTGGAAACGAATATCATATTGTATCTTTCAAGGGTGTGATTATTGCCTTTAAATTTGCTTTGGATATCATTATATGCATGTCTTCTCTTAGGGGGCGTTTGTTTCACAGTTGTGAATTTCATTCCCAGGAATAAATTTCCTTGGAAATTATAATGGGCATTTTATTCCCCGGTACTTTAAAGTAAATGTGTTTGGTTAATAAAAGTCATGATCAGTGTTGTTAAATATCCGGTATAGCGCCGGTATACCGATATTGCGTATCGGAATTTTGGCTATCCGATACGAAAGCCGGTACGGCATCTTGATTCCGCTATGCTCAAAATAGCGCCGCTTTTCTCATAAACCGGTATAGCCGCTATGTATAGATATCGGAATTGGTTAATGTTTTAGGCTTTTAGAGGTGGAGTTGGTCGACCAATATTAAAAAAATAAATAAAACAATGCGAAGTGGTGGAGTGAGTGCTGAGTTGGTGTGGGTGGGTTTATGTATAGATAATATAATATTACCCTAAAACCACTACCTAGGTAAACAAACCCACTACTGACTCTCATATCTCATAACCCCTTCGTCCACCACCTTCACTTCTCTTCTCCTTCTCACTTCGTTGCTCTTCTCCTTCACCATTTCACTAGTTAGAGCTAGAACTACCGATTATTAGTTGTTTTGAAGTTTGAACTACTTAGCTTTTGAGTTTTAAGTTGTTTTTAATTTCTGGTTTTTGCTTTATTAGTTGTTTGAATTTGACATTTTCAGATTAATGTCGGTCAATTTTTTTAATATCATGTAGCTTTTATTTGTGTTTTACACCTAGGAGTATGTTTTATTTTATATATAATTATTTATTTTAACTGCTTTGTGGCTTCCGCTATTTGCCCGCTACGCTATCCGATATTTCTCATATCGGTTTTTTGGCAATCCGCTATTTTCCGCGATTCGCTATTAACAACACTGGTCATGATCCTTGGAGTTATTTGTAAGAGTGGGTATGTGGGTAGTTATTTTAATTTTATTCCGATCTTCATGGGAAACTTTTATTCCCACTCATTTTATTCCCAACCCAAATTTGTAAAAGGATTCCCTATATTCTATCTTTCAGATTCTAATACAGCACACACAAAATGTGCTTCCCAAATGTACTCATTGACATGATTTTGCTGCATTATTTTAGATGTATAATTGATAATTGCTTTTCTTCAGGCTGCGCTCGCAATGATATCTCCGGCCTGGGCTGCTGCTTTTGCATCTCCACCTGCTGCAATGGCATTGGCAATGATTGCAGCTGGTGCATCAGGTGGCGAAAGCCAAGCTCCTGCAACAAGTTCTCATCTTAGACGTGATACCTCATTGCTCGAACGCAAACAGACTAAGCTTACAACATTTTCAAGCTTTCAAAGACCTTTAGAAGTCTCTAACAAAACACCACCTCTTCCCAAGGACAAAGCTGCTGCCAAAGCTGCTGCTTTGGCAGCTGCTCGTGATCTTGAGCGGTTTGCAAAAATTGGTTCTGGAAGAGGTCTTAGTGCTGTTGCAATGGCTACATCTGCACAACGAAGGAGTGCTAGTGATATGGAGCGGGTCAAGAGGTGGAATATTTCTGAAGCAATGGGAGTTGCCTGGATGGAATGTTTGCAGCCAGTTGGTACAAAGTCGGTTTATGGGAAAGATTTTAATGCTTTTTCATATAAATATATTGCTGTTCTTGTGGCCAGCTTTGCACTAGCAAGGAATATGCAACGATCTGAGGTTTGTTTTCTACTTGTTTTTATGACATCCAGATTATTTAATAAGCTGCTCGTTAAATATTTCATTTTTGCCAGGTTGACAGGCGTGCTTATGTGGATATAGTTACTCGTCATCGAATCAGTACTGGAGTCCATGCATGGCGCAAACTTATTCACCAGTTAATAGAGATGAGAAGTCTTTTTGGGCCTTTCGCAGATAATTTATACAGTCCGCCTCTTGTATGTTATAATATTCATATTGTCTTTACCAAATTCAAATTCTTATACGAAGAATGTGTCTTCAGGGTGATATGCATTTAGTTGCTCACAGTTGTTTTGTGTTTATTCTTAGAACAAATGAAAGAATTTTAAGACAGAAAAACCAGCTTTTTGTGTTGTGTTGCTAACATTTGTTTTTATTTTTTTTATAAGCATTTGTATGGGGTTTTGGTTTTGCTGAACAACTTAGCTGTTCAATTAATCTGAGGCCTTGTTTTTTCTTGTTTTTGCTTTCATTATTCTTTTGCTCATAATTGGAGGATATATTATCTGTCCAGCTATTACTCATGCTAAAATTTAATCAAATGAAGAAGTATTTGAGTTCATTTTATCATGCTTATTATTTTTTTATTTTGTAGGTTTTTTGGAAACTAGATTTAATGGAAAGTTCTTCCAGGATGAGAAGATGTTTGAGGAGGAACTATCGAGGATCTGATCATTTAGGTTCTGCGGCTGATTATGAGGAATACATTGGAGAGAAAAATGACCAGAGCACTCCAATTTTATCTGCCGAAGCTATCTCATTGGAAGCTGTCAATGAAGATGAAGAACAGGTGGATGCTGAGAATCTGGTTGCTAGGGTTGATGATATTCAAAATAAAGGAGACAATCAGCCTAGACTTTCTGAATCAGCAGAGCAATCTGTCCAGGAATCTTTAGAATCCAGTGGTTCTCAACGTGCAAGTGATGAGCACATTGTTCAGAGTCCTTCAGCCATTGCACCTGGGTATGTTCCTAGCGAACTTGATGAAAGAATTGTTCTTGAGGTATCAACATCAATGGTCCGACCACTTAAGGTCATACGGGGAATCTTCCAAGTAAGTTTTATGGGTTAATTTAGAATTATTATAATTTTGACTAAGATGTACCGAGTTAAGAATGTGAATGCTTCCATTGATACTGAAATTATCACGATGGTATTACTTATGTGAATTGTAGTTTGTGTGTACTGTATTGGCAAATATCTTTAGCATTTCATAAACACTTGGAAAGATGTGATTATGTGAGCATACTGGGGTTGATGACCTGGCAAAATTTATGAAGCATGAAGAATTTTACACTTAATGTTTCTATTGTGAGAAAGATGTATATATTTTTTTGCTAATAGATTCTAACAGTTATAATATCTACAAAATACCTTCGAGGCAGAGAATGATACCCAATCCATGAGGATAATTTTTGCTATTTAGTGATAATATATTTTTGAGAATGTTATCAAATTTTTCTCGTTTAATTTTCACTAGGTGTTTTATTTTAGTATAAATAGAACTATTGGCTGATTTAATGGAAACAGAGGTTTGAAAGTAGTTTTGATGCTTTTTATTTCAACCAGAAAATAAACACATGAATAACTCAAGAAAGGTCAATGAGATGTGATTCAAGGAAAAAATAAACAATGATTACCTAAACATAAGCTACCCAAAACTATAAACAAGGAAAGAAATAATCATGGATATCAGGATTGAATCCCATATCACAAGAGATCCCAATTCAACCCTGGAAAAGATGATTTTCCAACAATTTACTCTCTTTCACAGTGCATTAGAATACACCATAAACATTTTAAATCATATTAGGTGCACTCTATAATCTCTCTGTATCACCTTCCCTTCCCAAACCTGATTGTTTCATAAGTTTTCTTTTCTTAGGTATAATAATTTCACTCATATGAAGCTATGCTCTTGTTATAGGTAACCAGTAGGAGGATAAATTTTATAGTGGATAACTATAGCAATGAGACGAGTGGTACAACAGATGGCGTGCATTCCAGTTTTGAGGCCGGGAACCAAGAAAAGAATCGTAGCTGGTTAATGTCATCTCTTCATCAAATATATAGCCGGAGGTGAGCTCATTTGGTTGATTTTATTACTATCCATTCCATTCTGTTGTTATTTCGCGTATGGTAGTATACTCCGGGATGGACATGGAGATCAATTGATTGATATGAATCTTGAGAGTGGATGGTTGACCACTGCCCCCTTATTATATGTGGGATGTGAATTGAGCCATTGATGTAGTTGATATTTGTCTATGAGCTTTTTGTTTCATTCATAGTATTATGTGCTATAGTTTTGAAAGAATTTAATACCTTGTCTCTTAAGCTCCATCTTCCCTTTTTGCTTAATTACATCAAGTTTTTTTTGCATTATTCTTTTTATTACTGTGCAAAGTTATTGTTCATATGCAATGTACAAATTCTGAAAATAATATACACGGTACAGGGGTTTATAAGTGTGAGTTCCTTTACAGATACCTCCTTAGAAGAAGTGCTCTGGAGCTATTTATGGTGGACCGTTCAAACTTCTTTTTTGATTTCGGGGTATAATTTCTCGCATATGCTAGTTTCTTTCCGTCTATTTTAAAGAAAAAGTCCTTTTGGTTTTGGGACCATTCTTTGATATAATTTTGAACTTCACTGATGATTGATAAATCTTGTACACTTATAGCTATAATCCTTGTTAAACACATTCTTAAAAAACTATTATTAAAGGCTCAAGAACAACTATATTTCTCTAGCATGATCCTTCTTACAAGAGCCTTTGGGTCTCGACGTATGGGTAATGCACAACCCTATTGTAACTTGGTCTGAGATTCACTTTTCAAAATCTTAAACTGGTAGGTGGAGATTTAATAATGGTTTAATATCTTTCTTACGCTTCTCTTCCCATTCCTCTTCAGAGTAGTGAAGGGCGAAGAAATGCATATCGAGCAATTGTTCAAGCACGACCTCCTCATTTAAACAATATATATTTGGCTACTCAGGTAATACAGGTTCTCCGATTGCTTATTTGTGTTAACTTCTCTGCATATGGGCTTACGATTAAAGTAAATGTCAATGAAGTTTGACAACTTATTTTGATTTTACTACAATTCTACATCCGTGTCCATGTTATATTGTTGTTTTCTTGTTACAGAGACCTGATCAACTTTTGAAAAGAACTCAACTTATGGAGCGCTGGTCTAGGTGGGAGGTAAGTTTCTTAATTAATGAAGAAAAATAGCTTGTATTATAATAGCATGCTCATTTCTTATGTATATGAGTTTTGTACTTCCGTTGTGCAGATCAGCAATTTTGAATATCTAATGCAACTCAATACACTGGCTGGGCGTAGTTATAATGATATTACTCAGGTGATCTCTCTCTCTTTCTCTCTCTCTCTCTCTCTCATAACATTTTAATCCTATCTTCATAATTTTTATTCATTACTTTTACCTAATCTTGGCAGTATCCGGTGTTCCCCTGGATTCTTTCTGATTACAGTTCAGAGAGCTTGGATATTTCTAATCCTTCTTCTTTTCGAGACCTTTCAAAGGTGTTATGCAATCCATTACTTTGATCAGATTATATAAAAATGTGTTAAATTTGTATTTACATGTAACTTGTAAGTTTATAATTTAATCTTTTGATATGATGCAGCCTGTTGGGGCACTGAACCCAGATCGTCTGAAAAGATTTCAAGAGAGATATGCCAGCTTCGATGATCCAGTCATCCCTAAATTCCACTATGGATCACACTACTCGAGTGCAGGAACGGTGGGTTTTTTCTTCTATATTTGGAGTCATTTTTTTGTTATTATAGTTTGTTAGCATTCTAGCTGATAGGTTCTTTTGGTATTTTGGTGATGTTTGAGTCATAGGCAGATAGTTTGCTTACTGAGTTTCATTTGTCACATCAATGCTGTCTAGATAGTTTGATTCACATGGTGTTATATTTAACTTGTTAACTTGAGCAAAATTTATGTTTGATGGTGTTTGTGTTTATATATATGTGAAAAGTGTATGTGCAGCTGCTGCTGGCTAACTTCTTCTAACATATTAAAGTAGAGAAAATTTCTTCATAGTTATGAACTGACCCTAAACTGGGATATGTTGCCCTTGAGGCAAATGATTTTCAAAACACTACTGTACCATACTATTATAATAACAGCCTTTCAGTTGACCATATTCAAACATAGAATTTAATTGGTATTAGGTTTTGTTTGATAAGTAATTAATGTTAGAAAATATGTGGTTCTGAGTCTTACTTTAGCTTGCAAATGAATAACACAGACAGTTGATTGGAAGTGGAGGCTGTGTACATTATTTGAACAGTACCTGGAGATTTTTTATTTTAAAGTTAAAGGTTACTGGGCTAGATTCAAAGAAGATTCCACTGAGGTTTTGATTGTTGCTCAATATTGTAGGTTGATAAAGGCTGTAATTTCATAAAAAACTGGATTCAGAAGAATCTTATTAGAAACCGATCTATGGTTTCTCAGGCCTCAGAATCTTGGGTATCCAACCAAATGGAAAGCATTTTGCTGAATTATAACCATGAAACAGTCCTTATTAAAATACATTTTTATTCGTCAATTCTTGTTAAGAGTCTCATGTGGACAGTGAGGCAATCAGCATCCTATGAGCTAGCTTTTGGGGTTGAGTTATAGTTTCAAACCCAAAATCAAAGAGGCGGTGGAAAAGCAGGACTGCCTAAGCAATTTCTTAGATGATTTGAATTTGAATCATCGCATTCTGTCTTTCCTCCCAACAATCTACTCTCATCCCATGAGCTAGTTTTTGGGGTAGAGTAAGCCGAAATCCAAATAGTAAGAGTTCTCACTAAAGGAATAAACATTACATCCTTTTTAATAGATTGGACTATGCTTTCTTTATAATTTACTGTCTGTTTAGTTTCTTTTTAGTATTGCATTCAAGCCTCCCTTTTTGTGTGTATTGGACTACGATGACTTCGGATGCGTGATTTTTACTTCTTATTTTTTTCTTTTCATAACAGCTAAAGTAATTGTCCAGTAATGTTATGCTGTTGTCTTTGATGAATTTTTTAGTTGCTGATTCTGCAATAACTAGTGTTTATTATCTTCTTTTATAGGTTTTGTATTATCTTGTTAGGGTTGAACCATTCACTACCCTTGCTATCCAACTGCAAGGTGGAAAATTTGACCATGCTGATCGGATGTTTTCTGATATTTCTGGTACTTGGAATGGAGTTCTTGAGGACATGAGTGATGTGAAGGAACTGGTATGTATATTCATTCCTCTACAATAAAATGACTGGTTCATATGGCTCGGCTAGCTTCTTAATATTTTATAGAAGATTTAATACTTTTATTATTATAAAATTCTTATCATGGTTTTATGTATATTCATTGCTCTAACTTATATCATAAGAAGTTTCTTTATTTATACTTGTTTAGGTTCCTGAGCTATTTTACCAACCTGAAGTCCTCACAAATGAAAATTCAATTGATTTTGGCACAACACAATTGGGAGGAAAGCTTGGTATATTTATTATGATTTTCTGTGTAGTTTGACTTCATTGTATACTCCATTGCATATCATGGTTACTAGCTTACTTCTGCCATACCAGATACTGTAAAACTTCCTGCTTGGGCTGAAAATCCAATTGATTTTATTCATAAGCATCGGAAGGCTCTGGAGAGTGAATACGTATCTTCTCATTTACATGAGTGGATTGACCTTATATTTGGGTAGGTTTCTAACTATTTTCAGTTTCACCCCTGTTTTTAGGTTGTTGATGTTTGCCTCCGCTATGGACCGCTTTCTCTTGTCATTACTTTGTTTTTCCCTTTATCCTAAGTTTGCCACACCAATATTTTAATAACTACTTTTATGAAATATGCATTTTATAATAGTTCCTTTGTATTGTTGTTACATTAATTAGTTGGACCATGCAGGTATAAGCAACGTGGCAAAGAAGCTATTGCAGCAAATAATGTTTTCTTTTATATTACCTATGAAGGGACAGTGGATATTGATAAAATCTCTGACCCAGTATGTCTCCTTTTCTTAGCAATATTGTCATTCAATTTTATTTTATTTTTAAGTAAAATCCAATCCCTTTGAAAGCTCATTAAAAAGTGGCACATTTCTTCTTAGTTGAGATTTATGATTCCCTTCACTGAAACTGAAAGTGTTTGAAGTGCATGATAGTGATACTAAATCATATGTTATGTATGTATCCTACTATGAGCATATCAATATTGCAACACTTGCTCCCATGTGTGGCACATTTCTTCTTAGTTGAGATTTATGATTCCCTTCACTGAAACTGAAAGTGTTTGAAGTGCATGATAGTGATACTAAATCATATGTTATGTATGTATCCTACTATGAGCATATCAATATTGCAACACTTGCTCCCATGTAATCTCATGGTCAAAGGTTATACACTTTCACCTTAAGGTCCATGGTTCGAGAAAAAAATAATGCAAAGCAATCCATGTTTAGAAAAATACTTGCCTTATTTATCATAAATTCTAGTTTTAGAGGAAGTTGAGGAAAAAATAAGAGGCAAAATCTTTTAGTATACTATTGCACCACTTACCTGCATTACACAACAACCACCGCTAAAGCCTTTTCTCATTAAGTTGGGTCAACCATATGGATCAAATGACACTTTATTGAATATGTCCTGTCATGAATCAAACAATATCTAAAACACTTTGTGAAAACTGAATAATAGAGTTTGTGTTTGGAGCATGACCCATTTTGACTTAAACCAATAATTATGATCTTCCCATTATAGACAAGACAAAAGTTCGATTGAGCTCTTGTGTCCACCGTTGCTCCTATTTTCTTATGAACCAAATCTAATTAGTTTGATATTATTTTCCTTCTTTCAATAGTGAATTTAAGAAATTTGAGGTGTCAATTTTCCTCTCCGCAAACTTTCTTTCAAAGTAGAGTGGGGGGTTAGATTAAAATCTAGTTGACATTTTTATTAGTTGTTCATGACATTTTGATAACGTCATGAACAACTAACCCAAAAGCTTAAACTGTTTGCTGAAGGAAGACACAGGTGAATTTATATTACATCTCTTAGTCAACCCCTCATGCAAGAGCCCTTATGGCATGAAACTTTCACAATTTATAGGCTGGCCTACCTTGTGGAAATTCAACTTTTTATCAAAAGAATGGAGGAAGAATTGGCTAAACTCTAGACTGGGGTCATATGGGACCGAATATCATGTCATTAACCATCTCACTCAAAATATAAACTATTAGATGAACATACATGAATGGTCTTAAGTTACATCTCTGATATATGCCATTAACAAATGAAGATAATTTTATGGAAAAAATATGCAGACTCTTTATGCATCAGATACTTGCCTTAAAATTGGATTTTGGAAAACATTTGCAAGGAACCTCCTTTATTTGAATTCTTTTCCATGTTTATGTATCTTACTATTTTCTTTCGTACATGATAAGTAAAGGTTCAACAGCGTGCTACACAAGATCAAATTGCATATTTTGGACAAACACCATCCCAACTTTTAACTGTTCCCCACTTGAAGAAAATGCCGTTAGCAGAAGTTCTGCATTTGCAGGTAACTGTTTATTCATTGGTTTGAAAGCTTTTTTTCTTAACAAATTACATCTTGACTCTTGAGTTCTTAACTGAGCATGCATGTATGCTTGAGTTGTCTTCTTTTTTCTTATCCTTCTGTCTTCTTTTGCTTGAGTTCTTATCCTTCAGTCTTTATGTAACGACTGAAACTTATATATCAAAAAAATCTGCTTAATCTGTAAATTTGCAATATATGGGAACTAAAGAAACTAATAATATGACATCTACTCAAATAAAAACAAAATATATACAGCAATGAATGGGTTATATTCTCCCTAAATAGGGAATACTGCGCTAAACTTCGCTTCAAGTTGATGCTTATAAATCATGTGCACTAAGCTTGTTACAAATAAATTGAATCTGAGAACCTCAAAGAGACCTAGCGAGAATAAATCACTAGGGTTGACAAAATTTAATAGCAATTCCATAGGAATATTTTTCCTGTTAAAGTTTCAATCAATGTTTACATTCTTGGCTCTTTCATGTAAGACTGGATTTGACGCAATGTGCTGAGCAGCTTGTTTATCGCTACTTTACCAATCTGTTTGAACTGTTCCATTCACGTCTCTTCCACAAAATCAAATATAGATGTAATATTTCAATTCCTAATCAAGTGAAGTTTATTCACAAAACCTACTCAGTAATCGTTTTGAGGAATATGCTTATATTTTGGATGTAATAGATCTAAATGATTTTTTTTTTTCATAAAACAATATAAATACTATTTTTTACGATTAATATTTGAAATGTTGTGAATATTATTGTTCATGAAGGTGTGGCCATGTTCAATGGTAAAATACATGTGAATACAATATGAACTTCTGATGAGATGACCTTTTCTAAAATACACGTGAATATTATTGTTTCTATAACATGTGAATACAATATTTGTTACTATTTGCTTCATTCTTGATGTATATATTTCTTTTCATATCAGACAATATTCCGCAACCCAAATGAAGTCAAGCCCTATGTTGTTCCATCACCTGAACGTTGCAATCTTCCTGCGGCTGCTATTCATGCATCGTCAGATACGGTTGTGGTTGTTGATATGAATGCACCAGCAGCGCATGTTGCACAACACAAGTGGCAACCCAATACACCTGATGGCCACGGAACTCCTTTTCTTTTTCAGCATAGAAAGGTTACAGCTGGCTCTGCTGGTGGTACACTTATGCGCATGTTCAAAGCAACGGCCGCATCTGGTGATGAGTGGCGATTCCCACAAGCTGTAGCATTTTCTGCTTCTGGAATTAGAAGCCAGGCTATCGTTTCTATAACATGTGACAAAGAAATTATTACTGGTAAATCTATAAGAACTGAGATTATTTGCATATGCTGCCTTTGTATTTCTTTTATGAAAAGAGTTCTTGTGATTGATTTATACTCTTGCCTGGCAACATTGATAATTAATGATCAATTATGTCGGTCTCTTCTAGATGTGAACCATAAGCATGGGACTTTCTAGATGTGTACATTGTAACATTTATGTAGCACTTGCTATTGCTCTAGTTTTTGTTGGGAAAAACAGACAGAAATCTAGATATCACAGAGCATTTAGGCACATGCAACATTTTTGTTCAATAGACATGAAAAAGGAAAATTGATAATTACAAGATGCAACTACTAGAATAAGGATACATTTTTTTTTAATCAGAATAAGTAGGATACATGAAATAGATAGAAAAATCATTGTCCTTCGACCCTTCTAAATATTTTTATTTAAATACCGTAACATTTTACCCTAATTTCGAAGTTCAGCTCAATTGCGGAAGGCATTTTGTTTTTGGACATCTGCTCGATCATTATTTAATGAAAATTTCCTTCGCTGCGGAAATCATAGACATGGTCATATTTAATCTATAGGCACATAGAAAAGCATTTATGTAGGTATGAGAAGCTCCGAAAGCTAAATGTTGCATAAATTGTGCTGAAAGTTTTTGCTCCAGATCAGTCCAAGTTGGCTTATTTAGCCATATATTGAAAATTTACAAGTATAGAAGCATTAGTAAGTCAGAAAAAAAATTCACAATCGGAATTTTTTATATATTTCTTTTATTTTTATTTTTATTTTTTCGTTTACAATGGCGCCAATGAGTATCGAACCTAGGACCTCATGCATACTTGATGTGTGTTGTTACTAAAACCTTTTTTCCTCTCATCTGGTGCACTTTTTTTTAGAAATTTGCACTTCATCTTGTAGTATTTGGTTTCTGAGCTGTGTATTTGACATCTAATTTGAAATATTTGCTTCTGGTTGATTAGGTGGGCATGCGGATAATAGCATTAGACTAATATCATCAGATGGAGCTAAGACTTTAGAAACAGCTTATGGACATTGTGCTCCTGTATCTTGCCTTGGTCTTTCACCTGATAGTAATTACCTAGTAACAGGATCCCGAGATACGACAGTATTACTCTGGAGAATACATAGGGTTCTTGTGTCTCACTCAAATGTCGTATCGGAACATTCCACTGGGACAGGCACACTTTCTCCAACCAGCAATAGTTCACCACACTTGATTGAAAAGAATCGGAGACGTCGAATTGAGGGTCCTATACAGGTGCTTCGGGGGCACCGCAGTGAAATAATCAGTTGTTGTGTTAACTCAAATCTTGGAATAGTTGTTTCTTGCTCTCATTCATCAGATGTCCTCTTGCACTCCATTAGAAGAGGACGTTTGATTAGAAGATTGGACGGTGTGGAGGCCCATATTGTCTGTCTTTCATCTGAAGGGGTTGTGATGACTTGGAATGAATCGCAACATACTCTCAGTACCTTTACTCTCAATGGTACTCCGATTGCAAGAGTACAATTTTCCTTCTTTTGCAGTATTAGCTGCATGCAAATTTCTATTGATGGGACAAGTGCTTTGATCGGAGTTAATTCTCTAGAAAATGATAGAGCCTATAATAACAGTTTAAATTCACAGTTGAATAAGTCAGGCGTTGATCTTGATTCTGAATCAGAAGAAACTGATGAAAACAACAGAACAGATCTTCCATCACCATCAATTTGCTTCCTGGATGTGCACACTCTGGAGGTACATGATTAAGATGTCAAAGATAAAATTACCATTTTACATTCATTTCACTTTAAATTGCTAGATTATATTCCTCATGTTTATACACCATGAGAAAACATTATATCTGGAAAAACCAACAATCAGCACGGCAATTTTATCATGCCATATTAGTCAATATTTAGTCACTATTACCTTGTACTATCATCTTTAGCAAACGGTTCTTTGATACTAATCATTCTTCCATTCTAATTTTTGTAGGTATTTCATGTATTAAGACTGGGAGAAGGGCAGGATATCACAGCTCTGACTCTAAACCAGGATAACACAAATCTTTTGGTGTCAACTTCGGATAAACAGTTGATAATCTTCACTGATCCATCTGTAAGTTAAATCTTTCTTTTTATGTGTCTTTGTGAAATATCCATAAGTTAAATCTTTCTTGTCAGTATCTTTGTGAAATACTACTCTAGACCACCCCCCCCTGCTGGATGCTCCCCTCTCTTTAATTTTGTAAAGTGGTAGAAGGAATAAACTTGATGTATTTCCTTTGCAATCCTGTCTCTTAAAATGAGTAAATAAAGTTGCACGCTAGGTGTTGTCGAAAAGTTATCTATGCTGTCACATATTTTGATATTTCTGTGTCTCCGAGACCAGCAAAGAAATTTATGCATTCTGTAATATTGAGTGGCGAGTCTTAACTGGTCTGGAACCTCCACTTCTCTTCGTTAAATTAATTAATATGATATTTCATTTTGATAATTGATATTTTAGATTTTAACAATAGGTCACTCTCCTTGATGAGTTGTAAATTTTGTGCATGAAATGTGTTGAGATATTATAATTATTATTTAGTATCGGTTAGGATATTGTGTTTTTATAACTTGATTTTGTTTATTTGGTTTTCCTTTTTTAGTTGATAGTCAGGGTTTGATTAGGAGACTCGTGTGTGTGTGTGTGTGTGTGTGCACATTCCCCTCACATAATACAGACAACATATTTCAGTCTCAAGTAAATGTATTTAAACTAAAATTTTGTACCTCTAATCTGGCAATTACGACTTAAACATATGATGTCTTGATTCCTTCTCTTTTCCATGGTTGTTAGTAATTTAATACAACATTTTTCTCGCAGTTAAGCTTGAAAGTGGTTGATCAAATGCTCAAGCTTGGCTGGGAAGGTAACGGGCTTCAGCCTCTTATAAAATCATAGGTTTTAGGTTATACATATGTGAATTACAGGTCATCTATACATATATCGATTAGGAAAGTTAGATTGAGGTTGTGACACTTTTGTTAGCACTTTGGTTACGTCCTTATGTATGATTCAGAGATGTCATGTGTGACACTTCCTATTGTTATCACCAGTGTTAGGTTCATAGATTTAGTGGAGGGTTCCTTGCTCCTCCAGTTGTGTAATAGTGTAGATATTGGACAAGCTTTTGAGTCCCTACTGAGGTTTGAGCCATTTTTGTCCCACAATTTTTTTGATTTGAGAATGAAAATGTAGTAGCTACTCTTTCTTGTAACGCTGCTAATGTTCAGACGTTTAGATTGATTAGATTTGGCCGGGGTTTAAGTGTTTATTATTGTGTCAGTGTAATGAATAAATAAGTTGTTATTCGTTTTTCTGTAAAAAGATCTGTTTTATTGTTCTTTTTATTTTTTGACAGGTTGTTTAATATACTTATTTCTGTAACTAGAACCGATTCATGAATACACATTGATATTTTTTGACAGACGAATAGATATTGATATTGGTAAAGGGGATATAGACTTGGATAGTAATGTCAAATTATGTTGATTCTAAACTGTTTGGTTCGACTTTGTTGATAAAATTTGTGATTAAAGTTATTATTTGTGATAATCTTTGTACCAAAAAAAAAAGTTTTTATTTATGACAAGACAAAGTTCGAATCTGGTTAGAAAAGGTATATACATTTAGTGTCCGGTATCTTTTAAATAAGATTATTTTGGGGAAGGAAACCTGTGAAGTTTACATAAAACAGTTTCTTATCCAGCCCCTCCTCCGGGGATTTGTTATTAGCTGCATTTGTAAACCATTATTACCATCATACACTATATGAACGTTAGCTATTTTATAGAGATATTTTGACACAAATCAAATTATTAACAAGGTGTCGTAGCTCATTAAGAACACAATTAATTGAGATTTTGAATGTCATTTTTCTTTATTAAAAAAACATTTATTCATTCAAATTGGTAGAATTTGGAATAAAATAAATTTAAAATTGCTAAGAATTTGAAAAAGAAAAATATGCGATGCGAACAAACTCATAATATACCTACATTAATAGCAAACAACACATGTTAATATCATACAATGTCTGTCTACAATTGTGAGAAAGCCTACAAATTTGACGAAATTAAAGTGTTCGAAAATCGAAATATCCGTGTGACGAGTCTGCAATCACCGCACTAAGAAGCAAAAACAAAATAATGTTGTACAAAGATGATGAACTAGACGCCGAACTAAGACAATGATAATTAGTTTTTAAAGGACCTATCTGATATAAACGTAAAATTTAAAGAACCTATTTGTAATTTAAAAAACTTTAAGAATTTATTTGATTCAAACGTAAAACTTAAATGATCTATAGATACACTTTGCCTTTTAAATATTATTTAATTGTTTATTTTAAAATACTATTTTAAAAGATAAAATTGAGATAATTTTTGCATGATATATGTTTAAGAATATTACATGTTAGAGCGAGAGTAAGAGTATTCATTTGCTTCTTGTTCTACACTATTAGAAGATTTTTTCTCTCTTCATTCATAAGACTATACAGTAACCCTATAAATAAAAACTAATTATAAACTCTATTATATTTCAAATAAATATATGTCAATCTATTTTGACTTTTGTTTTCATTCACATATGAAAAAATGAAAATTTTCTCAAAAAGTGTTTCAATTTTTTTTTTGTCAAATAATCTAGTAGCTAGAAATTCTATAAAACTGATATGTAAAATAATCGGTATTCGAGTCTTGGTCCTGAATATATAATACTATCAATTGAGCTAATATAACAAGATAATATTTTGGTTTTTTTTTTTATAATGGATAATATTTTGGTTTCTTACTTGCGATACTATTTGATTTGTATTTTGTTTCTTACCCCTATTTTCTTTTTTATAGTACCCCCTAGTTTTATTTATGAATGAGTCAATCAATTTAACAAGAAATAAGAGATATTTCAAAGCTCCTGAAACGACATCGTTAAAGAAAAGTTGCTAGAACCCAATGAACTAGTATTAGGGTTTAGCAGAGAGAGAGAGACAGAGACAGAGAGAATGGCCGGCAAAGGAAGGAAAAGGAGAGAGAAGAACTACAGGGCTGCGCATGGTGGCTCCACCGCCCTCCCTCCACCGCCTAAAACATCTCAACTCGATGCTTTGCCTTTCAAACTTCGCCAAATCATCTCTTTCACTAAACACCAAACTGGTTCTTTCTCTTTTCCCTTTCGCTTCCTCTCTTTCACTTTCTACTTTTCTCGTTCTAATTGCATTTCCATCTTTTCAGATTCTCCTGCCTTATCAAAAGACAAGAAATTAGATCATGGCCATGCTCAAAATGTAAGCTTTATATTTTTTTGTTTGTTATTTTCTTATTTATTTGGTTTTAAAACTCATTACTAGTGTTTTTTCTATTTAAAAATAAAAAATAGAAGAAATTTGCTTGTTTGTGAAGTTTAATAAGTTGATTCAATTGTGGTTGTTGGAAGATTGTGTTTGTTTCTGCTATCTGATTGATAATGTTGCTTATTGTATTTAAGTTGCCTAATGGTATCTTATAGATATGTCATATGTTAGTGTGATCATATGATGAACTCATTGGCTTCTTTGATGTAATCTATGAAACATAGACATCGGACACGACATCACCCTGTCACGTCGACATCTGTAATAATTTGAAGAAAAAAAAATACTAAAATAATTCATTGTAACCATATGTGCGGGTGTGATGTGTGTCTGACTCTGGGACACACCTAATTTGAGAGAAGGGTTTGTGCTTTATAGGATGTAATGATGAATGTGTTCGATGAGCGTGGTATGTGAAGTTTTCGTATGGGGTTTGTTGTGCTTTGCATAATCAGTGCTTGTACTTTCTTGGTTTAGCACATATGTTGATTTTTTATTTATTTAAATGTACTCCTTCAGGTTTATGTTAACTCTTCACTCTTGTTGCAAATTAAGATATAAATATTTTTCTCAATGTATTTGAAAAAAAATAAAAATTGCAACCTTTTTTTTTTTGCTTTCGCACTGGTTCCGACCCACCAAAGGTGAGCGACTAATCCGGCTCGTGCGTAGAGGCATGCGCACTAGCCAAGCGTTGTTCCCCCTAGGGAAAAAAAAAAAATTGCAACCTTTAACAAGAGTATTTATATGATGGTGTATAAAGATTTAAAAAATTTGACTGATATATAAATAGTATTAATTTTTTTCCAGTGATATGTATTGTATTGAATTTGGGCCGAACAACTTTAAATGACAGAGATAATGTTGGGAATTGCTCATGTGAAACAGGGGGATACTAGTGAACCATTGAAGGCACCTGAACATAGGGATGAACAGCTTAATGCAAACGATGATAATAAGAATAAGAAAAAAAGGAAGAGGAAAGAGGTTAAAGATCTTAGGTTTGCAATGGAAGAGGATAAGTCGAAATCCCAGCTAAAAAAAAAGGAACGTAAAAAGAAGTAAGTTATTTAGAACCTATTTATTTGTCTATTTTAATGAGCTTAGACTTTAGAGGGATGCACTTTTTACTTCCGATGTGATTTCGGATTACCAGTTTCATTTTTTTCCGGTCAGTTATTTTTTAGTGTGCATTTCTATTTCCTTCTAATTGCCAATTATGCATTCTAAAGAAAAACTCCAGATGACCGGTCGGAAGGGTATTCAAAGTCAGCCGAAATCGATATTACATCCATGTTTGTCACCTGTATTGTTTATGATGATCATGTACAAATTTGCTACCTAGTGAAAAAATGCTTTGATTCTTGTTGTATACCACCAATATGCATAAATTATATAAATACATTTTGGCTTTGTCTAACATGCACAACTGAGACAAGTCATTCACCATACACTACCATTGGGTCAATAAGTCTCACAATTGGATCAAAATGTAACATCACATCTCATTTGATCTAACTGCGAGACTTGTTGATCCAATGGCGAAAGCAAACTTGTAAATGGTGAAAAACTTGACTAACTTGTGCACCATAGACTTGGCCATACTTTTTTGTTACCTTTGTTATGTCGTGCCATATATGGAATTTGAAGTTGAACTTGTCTAAATTCTTTACTGAATGAATAACATTAGCTTATTTATTTTAATATTAATCATGGGAAATTCTTCAGGTATGAAGCGAAAAAGAAAAAACACAAAAAGGTCGAAGAAGATGAAATTTTGGACTTCCCCGGACAAGAAAAAATAAAATTTGGAGATATTGTACAAGCCCCACCAAAGTTATCTTACATTCCCAAAGTAAGTACTTGAAATTCTCAACTTTACCAAATGGATCATGCTATACTTATTATGGTGTTGAAAATGTTTTGCTTGTGTACAGGCATTCAAGATTTCACATGATGCTTCTCATGAGAGACTTAGACTCCGAGCTATAGAGGATTATAGGAGTCGTAAAGGATGGACATCAAGGCCAGGAAATCACCGCCCACCTCCGGTGACTACCGAAGACCCTTAAGTCATTTGCAGCATGTTCTGAAGGATCCTCTGCTTACCTGAGTAAGTCTTGTGAAACGTGCATATGCAGTAGATGCATTCCATGAACAAATATGAGGAATTCAAATCGGTTGTTTCATATTTCCCCCCTCGGAGGTAGATTTTTCTTCATTTAGAAGCAACTTAAAGGTTCTTATGCGAAGTATGATCCATGAAAAGCCAATAGCTGAGCTACTAGGATGTTTAACTTGTGTTAAAATATAGAGAAAAATATAGACTCAATTAAATCGCTACTCGTATTTTTGTCGTTCTAAAATATTCATTAACCTATGTTTTCCTTGGTCTGCTATTTAAATTGTTTTTGGAAGTGACTCATGAAATCTGAAGTGAAAAATATGATATATCAAACTAAATTGACTAGTAAAACTTCAATAAGAAAGTGTGTTCATAATATCCACATGGTGAATTTATTGAATCCAGAGGATTGGGTCCTAATTGCCCTCCATTATGCACCTCAGTTATGCTCTATTCTGCTGCTATTCACTTTTGTTAGATTTAAGCTCTATTGTTTGACAAAAGTAGGTTACAACTATAAACAGTTTTCACTTTTTAAATTCATTCAATAACACATGTATTTAGTCTATAGTATTGGCTAAATTCACCGGTTATTGAATGAACCGAAGAAATGAAAAGTTATTTATACATGAGACCGAAGAAAGTATTATAGAGGGGGAGAGAGTCAGTTAGCATGAACTTATATATGGGGATATATAAGTCATTGGTTATTCAGTTATTGTTAGAGATAGGAAGATTAATAGACAAGTGTTTGATTAAATAAATGGCGTTGGTTATGTTTAACTATCATCATCATGTGATGTGTTTTCTTTCGTGCAACAACGTCTCTCTCTGTTTTTGTCTTGTATTGAGCAACCAATTATATTATTCTTTTGAAATTGATGCTTTGAGTAGTGATTATTAGATCTTGACAATGAAAGTGATGTTTAGGAGTGATTACTAGATCATGACAATTTCTGTTGAATAAGCTTATGTTCATGATAAATTACATACATTACTTTTTCTTTAATTCTATGGCCTCATTTGGCCCGACTTATTTTTTACTTTTTATTTTAGCTTAAACGAAATAAAGTAGTATAAAATTATATTTAACACTATTTCTTATTAAAAGTATTAGAGAAATAAAGTAAAGAAGTAAAAAATAAAGAAAAGTGAAGTCAAACACAATTTTTTACTTCTTTACTATTTTTAAGGAGAAGAAAAAAAGTAAAAAACAAACCGGGCCAAATGGGGCCTATATCTAATCAAAATTTCACTTTTTAAATTTATTAAAGAAAAATATATTTAGTCAATAATATAAATCAGATAAACTATTTTTTTAAGGCTTAAATATAGTTTTATCTCCTCTATTTTGAATGAATCAGAATTTTATCCCTCATATTTTTAAAATCTAAAATTTTACCCTCTTATTTTATAATTATTTGGATTTTTTTTGTAGTGTATAGGGGGAAAATTCAAAAAAATTATAATATAGAAGAGATAAAATTCTAATTTATTCAAAATATGAGTGATAAAACTGCTTAAGTCAACAGTTGTCTTTCCATTAATCATTCATAAAGAAATACACATAAGGACAAAGAAGGGAACATGAAGGGAACCATCATGTGACAAGTTGAATAAAAATACACAAAAAGACAAAAATGAGGTCACCGAAGATAAACACAAAACACAAAGAAATTGATTAAAATCGATATATTATTCATTTTTCAAGGAGTTTATGAAGGTAAAATATCTTTTATAAAAAAGATTAAAGGGAGTAAAAAGTCTTCCATCAATTTTAACTTCTTTTTTTTAATTTAAATTGATTAAAATTCACTATAAAAAAACTGAAAAGCGGTGGCGGTTATAACCGCCACTAAACATTTACCGATGGTTATAACCGCCACCGCATACTCAATCCAATCGTTGCCACTTTCCAATTTTTTTATAATAATCATAGTTGAATGTATATTCTCTAAAAATATAAAAATTCATTTTAAAAAAATCAAAATATTCTAATATAGATTGAATATCTAACTACTTGCTTAATAAAATTATTCTACTCATATCAAACCACGGCGGTGCTTTTCTTCTCTTATATAAATACATATATATGTATATCACAAAATGAAAGGCAAAAACAATAAGTCATGGAGAACCAAATACTTCTAATTGTGATTATGTGTGCAAGCATTCTCATCTTCATTCTTAGAAAATTAAACCAAACTAAAAAATCTACAAATTTTCCACCAGGGCCACACCCACTTCCCATCCTAGGAAATATCTTAGAACTTGGCAAGAATCCACACAAGACACTCACAAAACTCTCTCAAATCTATGGACCAATCATGACACTTAAACTTGGAGCAAGAACAACCATAGTAATCTCATCACCACAACTAGCCAAACAAGTCTTACATGAAAATTCTCAAATATTTTCTAATAGAACTGTCCCACATGCAATTTGTGCAGTAGATCATAACAAATTCTCAATTGGGTGGGTTCCAACTTTAGCTTTGTGGAAGAAACTAAGAAAAGCTTGTGCTACAAAAGTATTTTCTACAAAAATGCTTGACTCAACAAAAATCCTTCGCCAACAAAAGTTGCAAGAATTATTGGATTATGTGAATGAAAAATCCAAGAAATGTGAGGTTTTTGATATTGGTGAGGTTGTTTTTACAAATGTCCTTAATTCAATTTCAAACACTTTATTTTCTATGGATTTGGCTCATTCCACACCTGATGAAAAGTCTCAAGAATTTAAGAACATTATATGGGGTATCATGGAAGAAGCTGGTAAGCCTAATATTTCAGATTTCTTTCCAATTCTTCGTCCATTAGATCCACAAGGTTTGTATGGAAGAATGGCCAATCATATGAAGAAGTTGTGTGAGATTTTTGATGGAATTATTGAAGATAGAATTTGTTCAAGAGATTCCAAAGTTGATTATGAGGTTTGCAATGATGTGTTAGATTCACTTCTTAATAACAACAATATTGAAGAAACCACTTTTAAATTGAGTCGCAATGAGATGGTGCATCTATTCCTGGTTAGTATTAGTATTTCAATATTTAAGAGTCTATTTGTTATTAATTCTAATTTTATTTTTCAACTTCAATAATTTTGAGTGAATTTTAAGAAAGGCAAAAATTATTATGTATTTGTTTACTATGATAAAAATCATTTAAAAGAATTTATAATAACGATTTTCAAGACCGGTCGAACCGGCGTAGAGGCTAAAGAAAAAAAAATTGCGAGGCCTTATAAGAAACACAGGCTAGGATAATAAAAATAAATTAAAATGTAGATATTCTCTCCCAACTATAGTTTTTCCTTAGACAAGGCTCATGTATTTAATTTTTGACAATTTACTTAACCCGCCCTAATTGTTTTCTCCTTACTAATTTACATCTATTTGGTTCAATGTATTTAAACATTTCATTTAGTCTTTACATTGATTATCTATGTGGACAGTTGTGAATTTTTGACTTATTTGATATTTGAGTATTTAGGGTTTGGACAACTTTAGAATTTGTTGTATATATATATATATTGTGACTATTTAATTACTTAACGTGTCCTAATTGGTTTCTCTTACTACTTCACATCCATTTGGTACAATGTACTGTAATGTTATTTGAACATTCATTTAGTCTTTTCATTTTGGTTTGGACCACTTTAGAATTTGTTGTATATTGTGTGGTACATATAACTTTCAATTTTGATTTATTCACAAAAAGTCAGCAAAAACAAGCTCTACTATTCATGTGCACGGTTTAAGCATTAATCATCACCTTTTGCTAATACCATAGGGCTACATTTAATTGAATTTTGAAATGATGTTTTGTTAGGACTTATTTGTTGCTGGGATAGACACAACATCAAGTATAATTGAATGGATTATGGCAGAGCTACTTCGTAATCCTGATAAATTAACAAAAGCAAGAAAGGAGTTATGTCAAATAATTGATAAAGATGAAACAATTGAAGAATCGCATATTTCTAAGTTACCTTTCTTACAAGCAGTTGTGAAGGAAACATTGAGATTGCACCCACCAATTCCATTATTACTACCTCACAAGTGTGATGAAAATGTGAACATATTAGGTTTCAATGTGCCAAAAAATGCACAAGTATTAGTCAATGTGTGGGCGATGGGAAGAGATCCAACCATTTGGGAAAATCCAAATATATTCATGCCCGAAAGATTTTTGGAGTGTGACATTAATTATAAGGGTAATAATTTTGAACTTATACCCTTTGGGGCTGGCAAAAGAATTTGTCCAGGATTGCCATTAGCTCATAGGACTGCACATTTGATGGTGGCCTCCCTTCTACACAAATTTGAATGGAATCTTGCTGATGGACTAATGCCACAACACATGAACATGGATGAACAATTTGGATTAACTTTAAAAAGGGTTCAATTTCTTCGAGTTCAAGCTATTTCATTAGCTTAGATGGGTATACTGAAAACCTTTATATTATGGTAAAATGCAAATAAATTCAGTAGATGTTAGTGTAATTATGAACAAGGTGCCGTTGTTGAGACCTTTAAAGTTATTCTATATTTTTTGCATATCGCATTTTAGCTTAGCTATGCTGCAAACTTTTATATTATAGTAAAATACATATAAATATATTATCACTTATAAGACAAATTATTATTGATAAAAATTTGGACATAACATAGGAGATAAATTCTAATTGATAAATCAAGAATTAAAATATATCTAATGTAACAAACAAATTGTAACTTAAAAATTATGAAATTTAATTCAATCACTTAGTCAAATTGTAACGTAGTCATATGACAAACAACTTATCGCCTGTTTACCTCTCAGTCATATATAATTATTCTATATTTATAATGAGAATGACCTCTGAATTAGTTATATAATTTAAATTTACCAATCAAAACAAAAAGACAACATTAACAAAAGGGCCTCTTACTAATTGCTAGTATTAAAGTTAAATAGGTTAAAATTATATTATGCATTGTAAACAAGCATATCTAGTCTATACACTAAATCCCAACAGACCAAATACCACTTCAAACACATGCCTATAAATAATACAAAATGGAACAACAAGAAATCTCACTTCATCACAGTATAAAATCATAACTTCGGCATAATTTGGATGATGACAATAGTTGCTAAGATCTCTTCATTGTAATGCAAGAAGTACTATATAATTAACAGAAGATTGGGGATAATATACCACTCAAATGCGGCAAATGGCGGAGGAGGATCCGGAAAGTAAAGCCAACTTTGGTTCCAGCACAAGATCCTGAGAAGTAAAATAAATGCCTTATTAGAGGAATCGAAATCACTTGTTTAACTCATTAATCATGACCTAGAGAATTGGATACTTAAGCAAACAAAACATAGCAAAAATAAAAGTCAGCTGCAAATCTGCAATCTGCAGCACAGAAAACACATTTCCCGCTGCTTTCAACATTCAACAGGATACTCCTCAATTGGAAAGTTGTGATGAATTGGGGCGTTTCGTCACATTGAGAAGATGTTCATAAATAGTAGGTGTTTTTCTCTCTATTGTTCTACTACTAGTTTAGTGGTCAGACTCACATTGAGCTATGGAAAATTCGAGATTTGAACTACATATCCCCTTCAATAACATCATTTAATGGCTACCAACTTAGCTATCTTTATTCTTTACAGAACATACACCGTAAAATAGAGCCTAAGTACCCCTCCCCCACACAAAATGGTCAATAATATACAAAAGAAAGAAATTGGACTGTTCTTTATCTCAAAACCTATCAAGAGTAGATAAAGTAAAAGTTGTGGACAGAAAACCAATAATTACAATCAAAAAAGAAGAAAATAACTCAAGTACCAACTTACTCAAACTAATGAGAGGTTGTAAGTGTTGCAAAGTTGAAGCAATGCTGCTTGATTCACAGGAGTAACATTTTCACCGATGACATTAGGGTACCTCCCAGGGGTTTTTGCGCTAAGTCGGGACAATGAAGCAACACAAAATTCCCGTGGATCTCTTATATCTTTAATTGGATCTTCTTTCTTTCCAGCACTGTAAACTGTAATATCTAGGATGTAAACTTTGTCCTCAACCGTATCTTGTTCTGGCCGGGAAAGAAGTGTCACAATACTGTCCACCATTTTACCCCAGGACACAGAAGCTGCAGGATCTAAAAGGACTGGAGACTCGCAAATGAGTCGGGTAGAAGCAACTGCAGTCAGTTTGAGCTCTATATCTCCAGTAATCAGCTTAAGATTAGGAATCCAGTAGTGGGTCAAGATTGCAATAAATATATCAGGCCGGACATTGTTCATAGTGTCAACTACATTGGAAGAACCATGTTTAATCAGAAAGAGCGAAATGAATATCAAGAGAGACTTAAGGAACTTTACTGTCTGCCTTTTCTGGAGCTCTGTAAAAATGGCAACGCAAATGTGAGAAATATAAGGCTCAATAACACCATACTCCAGACTTTCAAAGACAATGTTAAGCACATAAAATCCTTGTACAGAAGTGGTTGAAGATTGTATTAGTGTGTCAAATAGGCCAAGTACTTTTGTCAGCCTATCAACTTGACTGATCCTAGTTGGGGCCTTTTCAAGGAAGGCCTGGAGTAGACGCACAAGGACAGGAACATTTGAGGCTCTTCTCCAAGAATGGGGTGACAAAAGAATCCCAAATATCTGCCTTTGAAACTCACTTCCATCGTTGGTCAGTATTATTTCAAGCCTGGGAAAAAGCTTTGTTTCAAAAACAGTCACAATAGATGGGTCCCTCTCAGAAGCCCGCTTCACAAAAATGGCTACTGACTCGAAGAGATAATAATTGAAGACGCAGTTTTTTGGATTTTGGCAAGCTTCAGAGAGAAGTGACCCCAACCCCTCAATGCAAATTTGAGCGGCATCAACCTGTATATCTGCAACCCCGAGAACTCTCATAATACATTTCATTACATACTGATTCTCTGCGGACTTTGGGAGCTTCAGGGCACTGAAAAGATTGTTCATTAGCATTGTGAAAATTGGACTGATATCCGCGGAACTATAACGTTGAGTACCTCCCTCATCCTTTACCGATAAGAGTTTCTCAATACAGCTTGCAGCATAAGAATGAACAACATTTGATTCGGCGGCAAGGAAACGAACCAAATCTGGTAAAATCCTCAAAGCCACATGTTTGGATACTTGAGACAGGAATATAGTAAAGAATTTGAGTGCATCTGCCTTGAGCATTGGATAGTCGTTAACATCCTCCGGACTTTGCAAATCAGGGAGAATCACAGATTGAAAAAAGCTCTGAAGATCAACAAGACCTGTGGAGACAATGACAAAACTGGTCCCAGCCCTCTTGGTTGAAAGAGAGACAACCAAGTATATAGCACAGTCCTTGTCCTTCCAATTTTCCACCGGGTTTGCAGCAAAGGAAGTTAACAAGCTCTGTATTTGTGCAGAAAGAGTGTTTCTTACAGCATCTGCAAAATGCGTGGCAATTCCCTTAAGCAGCTCACAACCAATCCTCCTCCGTGTATCGGGTTCCCTATCTTCCATATCCCTCTTAATATACTTGATATGATTCATCTCAAACAGCTCGACGTCGTCTTGCCTCAGCCTCACATTTGGGATCACAATACCTTGACAAATCTTCTGTGGTATAAATATCCCATCAGCAGCAAACAAAGTATGGTGGTGAAGACTAGTGCTGACGGTGGTAAAAAACTTGATAGCAGTGTTAGCAAGTTGATCACGACGACAACTAGTAGAGTTGTGTGACACGATGTTCTCCAACAAAATAAACACAGCAAGTGTAAAATCATTCAAGAATCCATGAAATTTGTTCTCATACTTTCGAATAAAAATATCAGCATTCTCACAAACAGCAGCCCTAAGTTGATCAACAAGAGCAAGACCATCATCATGATCATGTCCACTCCTCTCAAGAGAAGGATAAGTAGTTGTAAGGTATTTTCGGTACTCAGTCATCAATTCGCTCAAGTGATGCTCAAAGAACTCATCAGGAAGCCGAAGCGAGTGAAAACTCAGAAAACTCAGCGAGTAAAATATCTCACAGCACAGTTTCTGCGACTCAAAAAGTGGTCGCAGGTGTAGCGGCGTCAATCAACGATGCAGTCTTGAGGAAAATTTCAAGCAAAGGAGCAGTGAAATTGTCAAGACAAAACTTCAAATCAAGCAATAAATCATCAGTATGATCCTGAAAACGAAGTTTCTTGTAAATTGAATTAGCAGTGCCGAGAATACCGTTAATGGAAGCGTAATCGTACTATTTCGTGTATATATATTTAGTTCATAATCAATAATATTTATATTTCTTGTTATTTTTCCACCTAAATACTACAAATTCAACATGGTATCAGAGTCATGATATCCATCTTGAAACACAAATTAACTCTCGGTTATTCTTCGCTATACCTTTTTCTCTTCATATAAACCCATATAATTGAAGCCCAGATAGCCCTCCTTGAACGAGCTGAGATGGATATCAAAGAGGAAGCTATCTGGGCTATTTCAAATATTATATCATACGGTTCTACTGGACAAGTCAGAGACCTCTTAGAACAAGGGTTGATGCAACCCTTGTGTGATCTTCTAACATGTCAAGATCCTCTTATCGTGGAGTTTTGTCTTGAAATAATAGCAGGTATAGGTCTCGACCACGAAGTGGATGACATGCATCAATTTGTTACTGTTGCTGCTGGAGGAATGGAGAATTTGAAGAGTCTCTTTGATTATGATGATTGTGAAATTGTGCTAATGGCAGTTAACATCTACGTCGCCTTCTTGTTAGACCACGACGACATCGACACAGTAGAGGCTGAATACAATGCTAACGCTGTAAACCTTCATCTCAATGTTCCTCCCGATGGTTTCAACTTTCCACCTGTATTAGACTAAAAGGTAGTATTAATATCTGGAAAGTTGGTGCTCCAAATGAGTTTCCAGATATTAATACTACCTTTTAGTCTAATACAGGTGGAAAGTTGAAACCACCGGGAGAAACATTGAGATGAAGGTTTACAACGTTAGCATTGTATTCAGCCTCTACCGTGGCGATGTCGTCGTGGTCTAACAAGAAGGCGACGTAGATGTTAACTGCCATTAGCACAATTTCACAATCATCATGATCAAAGAGACTCTTCAAATTCTCCATTCCTCTAGCAGCAGTAACAAATTGATGCATGTCATCCACTTCGTGGTCGAGACCTATACCTGCTATTATTTCAAGACAAAACTCCACGATAAGAGGATCTTGGCATGTTAGAAGATCGCACAAGGGTTGCATCAACCCTTGTTCTAAGAGTTCTCTGACTTGTCCAGTAGAACCGTATGATATAATATTTGAAATAGCCCAGATAGCTTCCTCTTTGATATCCATCTCAGCTCGTTCAAGGAAGGCTATCTGGGCTATCTCAACTCCTTAGGAAGCGGATCAAAGGATCAATTATATGAGCTTCAATTACAGCCTCAATCTGTTGTTGAGATCCAGCTACAACATTTGATATTACCCTACAAGCGTATTGTTGGAACATTTTTCTGAATTCCTTTGTCTCTTACTCTTCGGCCTTCTAAGTTAATCATCCGATGGAGACATGGGAGGATTCCTTCTTGAATAAGAACATCAATATCGGTATTATGACCAGCAGAAACACTTACATACGTTCTAAGAATTGCCTCAATCTCTGGAGTGTTTTCTATTTCAAATGTATCAAGCCAATTAACCAATAATCTCTTGAAGAGTACAATAAAATTCCCACTAATAACAAGTTGAATATCTACACGGGCAATGTAGGCAATTGCCCAACAAGCATGGTACACGGTCTTATCATTATATGACATCACCAGATTTTCAAGTGCTCCAAGTACTGGTTCTCTCTGAAGGAAAAAAATATGAAACATTAAAAATGGTGTTAAAGAGAGGATTTAATTATTAAGTAATTCAAAAGTTACAACCTGTCCAATAGGTGGAAGACGCCAGTAGCAAAGGCCAGCTAAGGTAGTCGCAACTTCCCTATGTATAACAGTTTTATAATGGGATAATAAGGACACGACAGTTGAAATTCCGTTTAAAGTCATTATTGACTCTTGCATTTTCAGAAAAAAGTGAAATATTGCATAGAATTACCGCCGCCTGTTCAATACCAGGGACACATTATTATTGTTATCAAAAATCAAACACACATATTTTGAGTATTGAAAGCAAATAATAATTAATACACATAAAGAGTGAGGAGAATGATACATTTTCCTTGAGCTTCTCAGTGCTAGCAACAGATCCAATAATGTTGAGTAACGCAGGAGCAACATTAAATTGACGTACAACATTCAAATGCTCAAACTCTCTCATAGTAATGTATCTCAGAAACGAAGAAGCTTGCAACTACATTATATACAGAGGAAAATCATCAACCATCAAACATCAAACATAATTCTTTCTTTTCATGTACAAGATAATGAATGATACATACCTGTATAAGGGGCGTATTTTCTCTAGCCAAGAACTCAATCGGCTTTGGTACAACGCCATTTGTCCCAATTATTGTAGCAATCGAACCGTTAGAAATTTGTGAGATTTTAGGTAAAATGAAGAGAGAAAATAATAAGAACTTTTAATATTATTTTTATTTTTTTGTAAACATTGATATAACCAACCTACAAGAAGTATAATGACCCAGAAAGTTACAAGATAACCAACCTGCTCTACCAGGAAACAAAAAGCCAACGCCAAGACCAACAAAAATACAAAAGTTCATCCAACAAGCACTCTGACAAGTCAAAAGAATCACACTAAATATCAACTCACAAACTCATACATTAATAAAACCATCCTGTCCCTATTTAAAAACAAAGCCAACAGGACTAACAAAGAAGCAGGAGGGATCCTGAGACACTCAAAACGGTATATGGACAGCAGAGAAGGGCACATCTGAGCTCTGAACAGCATAGAGAAGGGATAGAAACACAAATGTACACAAAGCAACCACAAAAACCCTAACGAAACACAAACAAAACTAGCCCAAGCAAAAGCTGAGAAATACAAATAAAACTTGCTAACCATGGGAAATGGCTGAAGGCACCAAATTACACAAAACATCGATGTAGAAATGACTAAATAGTATCTTAATAAGAGATACACACACTCAATCCTAAATCAAGAACAAATCAAAGTAATAATAAATAGCCTAAAATATAATCCTAAGAGATACTCTAAGAATATAAATTAATCCTAAGAAATAACTAAAGATATTCTAATATAATATAAAAGATACTACCTCTATCCTATTTTATTAGACATCTTTTGATTAAATGACACTATTCACTTATCATGCTTTGACCATACTTTATTAATAATATATAAATACAAATGTAAGCATATAAGATCTTGTTTGATTTGGTTTGATGAGTATTTTCAAAATATCCAATTTTTATAATTTTTACTAATAAAGAATTTAAGATATTAGTGATCAAAATCGTGCGTTGATATAGGTGTCGTAGTCAAACTAGTTCTTTTATTTTGGGACGAGGTAGTATTTCCTTAAGAATGTTGCATACATAGAAAGTTGCAAAACAGACTCGGAATCGGGTCACTCACAAAAGGTCTCTTCATTTTGACTTGAACTTTGCACAAAACCACATAAACATGAAAATGAAAAAATCAATGTTAGAAACGAAAAAGAGAAAAGACTCATATAAAGAGACTGAGGAAATGGAGAATCAAACTCACGGCGGATGATTGTCTAGAAGGTTCTTCGCTTTTCCTTTTTTTGATTTCTTTGACTGCACAGAAACATGATCAAATCAATGTTAGAAATGAAAAAGAGAAGAGAATGGAGGACGATGATTGTAGAGAATGTCGCGAAGAAGCAACTCACCAAGAGTTTCTTTGCTTTTCGTTTTCTTTCCCTTTCTTCTTTCTTTTCGTTTCCTTTCTATGAAATTACTCCCTCTATCCTTAATTATAAACAAAAATTCACTTTTTTAGATTCATTAAAAAAATGATGTATTTAACCTATAATCCGGATATATCACTTTTTCAATAAATCTTTTTTTTTTGAATGGCAAATATATTATTAATAAACCAGGTCACCGCACAAGACGGACAGAGACCGGTAAAAGTAAAACTACATAGCAAGGTGCCGTATATAAGCGGACACCAAAGACCAAAAACCAAAAATAAACACCGCCTAGAAGAGATTCACTCTTAATCCCATACTTAGAAGGATTCTCTACAATTTCCAGACTACCACATAAACATCAACCCGACCTAAAGAAATGCAACTAGACACAGACTCCCAATCTCGAATCAAAAGTGATTGGCCCATGAGCATCCAAAAAGCAACTTCGTAATCCGAAAGCTGATGGGCAGCAGTAGAAAGAAAACTTAGACGGGTAAGTTTCAGCTTGCAGTCTTCAACCAAACAGTGCAATCAACACCGATGAATTAGGGGTCAACCAGATACTAAACGTCTGCAATTGTCAACAGAATTGGAACCAACAGAGACTCAAAACGAGTTATGCAAATCTCAACAGATTTGAAAGCGGTCCAAACGTCCAATATTCAGACAACCCCAAGCACCCACAGTTGTAACCACACGCCGGCAGCCCAAAACCACCACAGCAGCCCCTCCCACCACCACCACTTACAACCCCTCCTCAACACCAACACCCACCAAACGTCCTTTAGGTACGATAAAACAACACTTACCGCCAACACGGAGTGTCTACGCTCCTAACTCTTTCGAGCATATCAGGACGAAACCAACTCAAATTCAAACAACTCCATATCACCTCACCGCCTTTTCCGTGATAAATGCCACCACCGGAACCAAAACTCAAACCATCACGGCCACCCACCACAGCACCTCACCAGAAAAAAACTGTCCCCCACCAGACCACCACACCTAAAAACCCCAACACCTCACCTCCTCCGCCGAGACAGATCCACACCCGAAACCAAAAACAGGCATGCTGCTCCGCCAACGACCCATCAAAACCAAATCAGCCAGAACCCAAAACCGGACCAGATCCAGTCCAAAACCCAAACCGGAAAACCCACAGAACAAACACGTTGCAGGAGGCAGAAACCGACGCCGGAAAACGGAGACCCGACGCCGGCGAACGGAGAACCAACGCCAAAAGCAACAAAACCCAGCAGAGCAACAAGAAACAGTAGGCAAACGGTGCGAATCACACAAAACGGAGGAGTAGAAACCGCAACCGGAGACTGCCGGAGCCAGAGAACCCAACCGACGCTGGAAAACGGACGGAAAACGGAACAGAAACGGTAACCGGAAAACGGAGCAGATGGTGTGGAGGAGAAACGACATCCTCATCACACCACCAACCACCATCTTCTACTTGAGGGGCAGATTTGTTTGGATTTTTAGGGAGGAAGCAATCTTAGATCTAGAAAAAACTAAAAAAGTGTAGAGAGAGGTCAGAGAAAAGTTTTGGTAGAGAGAGAGAATTATGTGTTTACTTTTTCAATAAATCTAAAAAATTGACTTTTACTTATTATAATTAAGGACGGAGAGAATAGGGTTTAAACTTTTCAATTCCAAATTCCTACCACAATTTGCCTCTGCTACTACGGAGTACAATTTTGTTTTTTTTCCCCCTATTTCTTCTTTCTTTCTATCCTTTTTTTTTTTAATATCTTCTTTCTATCCAATATTATTATATATTTATTACACTTTTTCCCAAAAATATTAAATTACATTGACTTTCTTACATTTATTACACTTTCTAAAGAATATTAAATTACATTTACTTATATATATTACCCTAAATACAA